>OY856413.1:184953424-186373424 GCA_963693085.1 Alisma plantago-aquatica | reverse complement strand
AGGACATTGTCTCCAGATAGGTATTTGTAGGCATGGATATTAGGTCTGTAGACCTACTATAAAAAAATAAACATATGCATTTCCCGTTGGTTATTTGGAAAAAATTGACTACATGGACATTACACATCGGGGAAATGACAAAAACCGATAAAAAATACTTCTTTTTTACACTATTCATTACTGATAAACATATTCTTCGACGAGTTTTTCTTTAAGACAAGCGACATGGCATGGAATAACCTTTGTTAGTTCCATTGCATACAATAGGTGCTAGAGAAACCAATATTTCGGCAGTTGTTGCATTTTATGTAGTCGGTTCGACTGTAACTACTAGCTGACGACGAAAGCAACATCGTCTGATAAATTTACCAACACAAAATGTGCTTGTTTTTAGCATCACCCGCTTAGGTGTCAGTCAATAACTGACACTATAAATCTAAAATACCCGATGATGTATCCCCATTCTATAGTAGTGTTTCATGTAAATGGAGAGAACTAATGTGCCTCATTATTGAATTGATGGACTTCAAGGGTTAAATAAGTAAAATATGGAAATTCATGCAATGTAATACATCATAACTCTTTTGATAATGATATGAGGATAGTAGGATTATAAATAACAAATGTTGATGACACATACTAATATATAATCATAATAGTAAGATAATTGAGTTAAACCCTTATTGCACTAGAACTCATATAAGAAAAGCTCAACAATTAACTCTAACCTTAAAATTAGGTTCCGTAGGTCCTAATTATCTATAATACCTATTTTTAACTTGATTGGATAATGTTTCCTATCCTAATTTAATTAAAGAAGAAGATCCTTAAAGATGAAATCCCAAAGTTTGTGGACTAAAGTTTGTTTCATTTAAATTTGTTTTCTACAATTTAGATGTCATAGCTTATATTCTTGGCTTCCATATGTTTCCCATGCCACATTGAGTTTCTGACTTTGCTTTTCTTAGATCATATCTAAGTCAATAGATTTACATCGTGTTGCTTTTCACCTTTCTTCAACCCTAAGTCCATCTTGGTCTGGACTCAATAGTCCATCTGTCTCCTCCTTCCTTGATATCCCTCTTTCTATTCTCTCCTCCCAGTCTCATACTCTCATTCTCTTCACATTCCTTATGCTGTGTCAAATAGGGTGATCCCATCTTAATCGAGATCCATCCCTCAAAATCCCAATCAAACTAAACTCCATTCCTCCCCTTTGGTCACATCATTCTTTAGGCATCTACTATGCATATGTCATCATCTCATGTCTAAGACAAACATAATGGATGGAATTACCTTTATGATGATCAAATCAGGTATCTAATGCCACATTCCAATCATCATATGATTGGCTCTCTGGGCATACATACCAATAGACTCCCACTTTCACTTAGAGACAATCACCCACAAATCTTATTCCAAGTGATCTTAACTTGTACACCATGTTTCTACTATGTAAGTGCTTTTATAGAGGGTTAGCAACGCTTGCTTCCAGTCAAAATTTTGCTAATTTCACATCTTTTCATTGTACAACATCTTGTATGAGATGGAAGTGTCATAGTATGATGTGTGAGATTCCTTTCCTAACAAGTAGCTCCATTTCTATCATCAATATTTCTACTGTGTCATCAATGGTTGGAACCCAACTCAACTTCACCCATATGAACTTCTTGATCCATATAGCACCCTCTCCTATTCTCATAACATAGAGATACTCAACTTATTTTGTATATTTAAACAACTATCATTAGTTAGGAACACTTCCATCTTACATTTCTATTTAAGGTCAAACATAAATATAGACTGTGATCATTTTGTCAGTTTGGAAGCTTGTATCAGTGTAACCCTTTACACCCAACTCTTACTTATTACCATAACCAAGGAATCGATCCTTTTAGTACTTCTCAAGAACTTAAGGATGTTCTTTATGGTAATCCATTGACTCTCACCAAAATCTAACATATATCCTCTCATTATTTCCAATAGATACAAGATTGCTAGATAGGTATATATATCCTCTCATCATGTCCAATACATATGAGATAACTAGATATCTTCTCATCATGTCCAATGCATACGAGATAATGAGATAAGTACATAACATTGAATTCACGATAGATCCAATCGTGAATGCATATGGCATCTATCCATGTGTTCCTAATATTCACAAGGACTGAGACACTTGGCTCATGAGAGACTAACTCCATGGAACATGGACAATTTTTCTCTCATTGAGTGTTGCATGCTGAACCCTTTCAACAACTTGCCAATGTATGTTCTCTTATTTAGGTCAAGAAGCTCTCCAAATCTCTCTCTATAGATCTCAATTCCTATCACATAGGAAACTTTGCCTAAGCCCTTTGACGCAAATTTACCGTGCGCAGAAACGCAAGTGAACGCGTCGAAGTAGTACAAGCCTTTGTGAGGCCCGAGTCAAACTCAGGGATACGTGCAATCGTCGGGGACTCCTACTAACTACTCGCGAACAACTAAGCTGAATAAAAAGTTGAGAGTTGTTGTTAAAATTAAAAGAAAATAAAAACAAAACAAAACAAGCAATCGATTAAATGTTGGTTTAATCAATTCAAAAGGAGATCTTTAGGGTTGCGATTTCACCACATGTTTTCATTGTATTAAATTCTATATAGCTACTCAATTTTATCTCTCTATCCGGGTAGTGGCCTGAAATCAGAATTGCCCACTGTCGTGGTACAATTCACTACCTATGTCTAGGTCGGTTCCACCGTCGTAGTAACCTATACCCTAAACTAGGTGCATTATAAACGACCTCTCGGTATCCACCATTAATCTTACAATGACTTGTTCAAGGGATTTATCAATTAATGTAAATTCCGTCTCTTTTCAACCGTTAATTCTTCTTTCAAAGCAATTAAGGGCATTAGGTTATTATTATGGTGATCAAGCATAACAATATATTGGAGAACACAAAATTATACCACATATTTAAGAGATAAGATATGAATTACTATTATAAAATCATCATACAATGAATCCCCGGGCTACTCCCGGTCCTAAAGATAAAAAGGATTAGCCCCAGATGTTCATCTCAGAGTACAATGTGGAGAAGAGAAAGGGAAACATGAAGAAAAACGTGATTGAGTGATTAAACCCCTAAACGGAGAAGGTCCAATCGATCCTTGGCGTGGAATGCGCGTTCTGCCACCCTTCGGTGGTGGAATTTGTCTTCTTCAGCGTCGGGATCGGCTGGGGCATGCTCTCGTGCTCTGTTCTTCTCTCCTTTGCTCTCTGGTATGTGTGCAGCAACTAATGACGTCCCTCCCCAGTCAAGGGCGCCGTCATTAGGTATATCTCCCGAATTAGGTCGCCAATTAACCACAACCGTCCGATTAAGATTAATCTGAAACAAACTCATATCTGACGGTGTCGATACCATCGACATGGGTCGATGGTATTGACCTAGTGTGATAGCGGCAATCCTTCTTTTCTTTCGTATGAGCGCCTGATGTCATCTCGATACCATCGACGCGGGTCGATGGTATCGACGAACCTGTAGCGACGGTTTTGTCATTTTGTGTCACTGTAGCTCCACCAGTCGATAGTATCAACATTTTGGTCGATAGTATCGACGCACTTCTCGCCAGCAACCTGATGGTATCTCGATACCGTCGACATACCTGTCGATAGTATCGACTTTCTTCTGGTCCTTGCGGCTGGCAGCATGTGGTCCGGTCGATGGTATCGACGGCAGCAGATACTTGTTTTTCCTGAAATTAACACACGGAACCACATAAATTCACACAAAATATATTCTTTCGATAATTAATGCTAAAAATGCTTAAATAAAGGGAATTTGACATAAAGAAGTAGCATAGACCAAAATGAATGAATTATGCAACATTAACCATGAAAATGACTAATAAATGCATAAAACACCTATCAAACAAGTCTATAAATGCGACTCAAAATCATCGCATCAAACTCCCCTAAGCTTGAACATTGCTCGCCCTCAAGCAACTAATCCTTAGAATAGAATTGCCAGAGTCAACTAAAGAACAAAGCATCACAACAGACATCCCATATAACTCCCACCGGACATTCGCATACCGGCCCTCGTTAACCACAAAATGATAATTACCCTAAAGGCGAAAATAATCATCCATAAAAGATATTAACCTTAAACTGATGAACACTATCACATAAGGCAGTTAACATAATAAAATTCGCCGGTCCAGACTTACTGCATCTTGTGATCTTCTATACTACGTTGCTCGCCCTAACTACCATCTACATGGAAGCAGTTCTCTTGATATTCATTAGTGAGGAGAAATTCACGATGGCCTACCAATCCAAGCAACGGGTGGATGAAATAGGTGGCTCATGGAAGAAGTGGAAGTATTTTACAATTTCAACATGCATAAAACAAAAATGCCCTAAATGATGCAAATGCACATGAACAATGCCCTAATGCCTAAGATTAGGTGGAATGATGCATGCACTAACCATCTGTCTCAAAATGAGATGGATATCTAATTAAGCTACATCATGTACTCACTTATCTTGAAATACAGGTGAAATTATGTTCCTTTCTCCTTCTTATTTTTGTTGCTTCTGAATAACTTTTTTCAATTTCAAATTTTTTTTCTTTTTTTTTTCAAACCCTTATATCCATGATTAACAAAGAATACTTATTGGGCTTATTTTTCCTGCATAACTCAATATTTGCACTATTTGGAAGGTATGGAATAATTGAATTCACCATTAAAGAATAAATAAGGTACATGACATACTTTATGCTTAAAAGTTATGAATGCAACTACATGACATGCACCTAAGGGTAATGTGCATGTATACCTATTCTACTCTTTTTATTTTTTTTTCTTCATGCAAACATAAGAAAAATTGCAATGCAAGTCCTATCTACATGCCATGCAATCAAAAAGAGTTAAAACCGTACTTTACTTCCAAATCTTGGGTGGATTGTGAAAACGATGAGGTGGACAGATCATAAGACTAGTTGACTGAACCTTAGAAAAATATTATGTGTCCCTCCTTACTGACCTGTGTAGTAGTTAAGAGGTTTTTTTCTCTCTTACTTCAAACTAAAGTCTAATTATCATTTGGTCAGTTTAGGCTCAAACAACCATTTCCGTCCACTTTCATGAATCATTAGAGATATACAGTTGTGATTTTCTGTTTTAAAGTTGACAAAACCAATCATTTTCTAAGTTAAGTGATCAAGGTTAAACAACACTCAAGCTTGTGAACACTCAAAATTTTTTAGTTTCCCTCACTTCCCCATGCACATGCAATTGAGATGACTCAACATTAAAGACATCCACGATTATACTAGATAGAATGTGGATCCTAAAACAAACTAAGATTGCAGAAAGCAAATGACAGGAAACAAAAGCAATAAAAATAAAAATAGAGAAAATGCAAGATAGAACTTCTCCGACACCCCCCCTAAGCTTGAATTTGACTATGGCCTCATAGTCAAAAACCATCTTAAAGGTTGGAATAGAGATACCACTTTTACTCTTCAGGTGGAGGCGGGTACTGCGGAGCCGTAGGGTCCCAAGACGGATACTCCCCTTGGAAGCTTGGATCAAACTGGGCCCTAGGTGGAGGTTGTGGATAGCCTCCAAAGTAATTTTGTCTCCAATAGTGGTCATAGAAGGGCTGTTGTTGCATCTCCATCCGTTGCAACCGATCATGAATTTGCTGTTGGTTGTCAAGAAGAAGACGCTCATTCTCGAACATTGCCCGTTGATTGTCTAGCAGCCGGTTTGTAGTGTAGTGAATACCGACATACATCATCATATGATGCTGCTGCGTCTGTTGCATCTCCTGCAGCGTAGCATACATACCCTGCATGGAATAAGCTTCCTCGCTTGGCTGCGAGGGCGGTGGTGGTGGTGGTGTAGGCTGTGATGATGAAGATGTGCCCGGGTGCATCCGAGGACGCTTCTGTGGTGCCACTCATGCTCGAAGAGGTGTAAATGCCTCCTCTTCCTCCTCAGCCTCGTCGTCATTTTCGTTGTCGCCGCCATCATTGATGCCTTCTTCATTGGAGTCGGCGATGGCTATGATTGTCCATCAGAAGTGGTGCGCCCCTTCGATGTTGAAGACTGGATCAGGCAACGAGTACTCCTGATATGTGTGGTTGACGTGGCAATGCGCATATGCCAAACCATCTGGAAGAAGAGTGAGATTGGACCGGTGCAGATGTTGCAAGTTCACCTTGCTCCTAGTAGATAGAGGAGTAAGGATTTGGAAATTCAAACCGAGGTAGGAAGCCAACTTGGTGATGAGCCCGACGAAGTGAATCAACACTTTCCTCGTACTCCTCTTCACTGCCAATACTCTCTGCAGAAAGAAGGCACCCGAATTGCACTCTTGACGCTTCAGGAGCTTATACAGAAAGAATAAGTCCGTCTCCTGAAACTTGCTAAGGGCCAAATCACCCCGAGCAAATAATGTCGAATTGAGCATCCGATGCAGAACCCGGATGAAAGGGTGCTCGAAATCGGCTACCACAACATTATGGTAGCTGATAGACTTCCCCGGCGGCACCGTAACCAGATCGACGAAGATGTCATCGTAGTCGGTGTGGTTGTCCGGGCGCCGGTAGTTGGACCGCGAGTGATTCCAGTTGAAGATCGCGTTGAACTGCCGAAGTGTGATGGTGTAGTCATTGTTGTATAACTGGAATGACACCCGGACTTTGATCCACTCACGGTCGGTGGCTATTATGTCATTGGGCACGACGCAGACGTCCAAAGACGCCATGAACTCTGCCACCAACTCCTTGTACGTGGGCCACTCGCCGAAGAACGACTGGCCATCAGAATGATACTCCTGCTCATCAGACCGTATCTCCGTGTGTCGGGCCTGTCCTTTCAAGATGTAAGCAAGGTTCACTTCAAACCCGAGGTTGCGGATTGTATCCCGATCAACATATCGGGTCGGCTATATCTTCCTCTTCAGAATCTCCTCGTATATCTTCTTCACCTCCGCAGATGGATGAATCAGCCACGGGAGTGCAACTGATGTGGTCGGAGGTGGCACGAACTCCGGAATGTCCATTGGATCCATGCGTGAAGATGACGCACCAACTACGTGCACCATGATTGTGAGAGAAGGAGGAATCGAAAGAGAGATCGGTGAAGATTGGAGAATCGAATCTCCGATCGATGGAGAACTAGCTCGGTGTTGCTCGTCGTTAGGCTTGCACAACTATGGAACACGCTCGACACAAGTGGAGGAAGATTGCACTGAAGGTGTGATGTCATCTGATGCAAACACTCCTCATATATATCCGTGGTTGGCGCTACTGTCTGCCCGTCAATACCATCGACGCGAGTCGATGGTATCAACTCGGGTAGCACGATCCGTACCTCCACTAGTATCGATGGTTGTCAATGGCTGGATCTATGGGGCCCGTATTGCTGACGCGTTGATACTATCGACGCGAGTCGATAGTATCGACCCATCCCCCGGATCGACTTCTTGGTTGATGCGATCGCTGTTGATCTTCCTTCGTAGATCGTTGATGTGGCACGTCGATACTATCGACGCGAGTCGATAGTATCGACTCTCTGATTAGGGAAACCCCTCATGAGGCCCGGCCGCCGCCTTCTTTACATGAATGTGTCGATACCATCGACACGTCTGTCGATGGTATCGACTTTCTTGAGACGATTTGTTCTAAAAATCTTCAGAGATCTCGATAGTATCGACACCCATGTCGATACCATCGACTTCTTCTTACGATCTGCCTATTGGTATGTGGATACCATCGACGAGGCCGTCGATGGTATCGATGCAGTGCGATTCTTGCAGTCGCCAACCTGTACCATAGTCGATACCATCAACACAAGGGTCGATGGTATCGACTCTGCCTCAGCCCTGTACATGTAGCAAACGATCACGATATCTTTTTTACACTAAAAACTAAGTAAAAACAAATTAAACTACAAATGTAAATGAACTAATCTAAGGTACCAATGGTTGGGTTGCCTCCCAACAAGCACCCTTATTTAACGTCTTAGGCTAGACGACTTGAATCACATCATGCATCCAAATGTGAAATGAGTTTGATCTCATTCACCTTCCTTGTGTAATCTTCGCAAAAATATAGCTTCAACCTCTGTCCATTCACCAAAAATGTCGTCTCACCATCGCGCACCAAGATTGCGCCATGTGGTTTGACCTCTTCCACTGTGAATGGCCCACTCCATCGGGATTTTAGCTTCCTGGGATGCAACTTCAGCCTTGAATTAAACAGCAACACACGATCTCCCTTTTTGAAGGTGTGCATCTGAATGTGGCGATCGTGGATCAACTTAGTGCGCTCCTTGTATATCCGAGAGTTCTCATATGCATTCATGCGCAACTCATCCAATTCATTTAATTCAAGCAATCTCTTCTTCCCCGCCTCAGCATAACTCAAATTGAGCTTTCTTAGCGCCCAGTGTGCTTTATGCTCTAACTCCACCGGTAAGTGACAAGCCCGGCCATACGCCAACCTAAAAGGCGTGGTGCCTATAGGTGTCTTGTATGCCGTCCTATAAGCCCACAGTGCATCCGGAAGTAAGGCACTCCAGTTCTTACTCGTGGAAGCCACCGTACTCTCCAAAATCTTCTTAATTTCGCGATTGGAGACCTCCACCTGTCCTTGAGTTTGCGGGTGATACGGGGTACCTATGTTATGTTTTACCCCATATTTCTTCAACAATGCCGAGAACTTTTGATTCTTAAAGTGCGTACCCCCATCACTGATGATCATTCGGGGCACTCCAAACCTACAGAAGATATTTTCTTTTACGAATCTGCACACTACAGAAGAATCATTAGTCCTTGTGGGTATTGCTTCTACCCACTTCGATACATAATCAACAACTAAGAGAATATATAAATTCGAATTTGAGGACACAAAGGGTCCCATGAAATCTATACCCCATAGGTCAAATACCTCAACCTCTTGGAAAACATTTAGGGGCATCTCCTGTCTCTTTGAAATGTTACCCACCCTTTGGCAGGAATCACATTGTCTCACAAAATCATAGGCGTCTCGGAACAAGGTAGGCCAATATAGGCCACTTTCCAACACTTTGGCCACCGTACGAGAGCTCGCGTGGTGTCTGCCCATAGGTAGAGTGTGGCAGTGATGAAGAACACTCTCATATTCCTCCTCAGGTACACACCTACGCAGAACACCATCCCTGCATTGCTTCAAAAGAATGGGGTCATCCCAAAAATAATAACGTAGAGAATGAAAAAATTTCTTCTTCTCTTGATATGTCCAATCTTCTGGGATGATCCTGCAAGCAAGATAATTCAGGATATATGAAAACCAAGGATCTTTATAATTCACTTTCAACAATTGTTCATCCAGAAATGTCTCGGTTATGGGTATGTGTAAATATTTTTCATCCACCCTCTCTAACCTAGACAAATGATCCGCTACGACATTTTCAATCCCCGCCTTGTCTTTAATTTCGATATCAAATTCTTATAGGAGCAAGATCCACCTAATCAATCTAGGTTTAGCATCTTTTTTCTCCATCAAATATTTAATAGCGGCGTGATCAGTCCAAACAACTACTTTCGATCCAACTAAATATTGCCGGAATTTTTCGAAAGTGAAAACAACGGCAAGAAATTCTCTTTTATTAGATGTGTAATTTAATTGAGCATCATTCAAAGTCTTAGAAGCATAAAAGATTATGGCGGGTTTATTGTCCACCCTCTGTCCCAAGACAACTCCTACAACAAAATCTGATGCGTCACATATGAGTTCGAATGGCTTAGTCCAATCCGGTGTTTGAACAACCAGTGCGGAAATCAATTTCTCCTTCAGCACGTTGAACACGTGTAAACATTTGTCGTTGAAATAAAAAACAACATCTTTCTCGAGAAGCCCGGATAGAGGTTTGGCGATTTTAGAAAAATCTTTTATGAACCGACGATAAAATCCAGTGTGTCCTAAGAAGCTTCTTACCCCTTTTACCGAATTTGGTGGGGGCAATTTAGAAATTACTTCAATTTTCACTGGATCTACCTCCAAACCTTTGCTAGACACTTTATGTCCTAGCACTATCCCTTCACTCACCATCATATGACATTTCTCCCAGTTGAGGACCAAATGTGTGTCCTCACATCTCTGTAATACCTTATCCAAATTATAAAGGCATTCATCAAACGAAGCACCATAAACCGAAAAATCATCCATAAAGACTTCAAGACAGCGTTCTACCATATCAGAAAAAATGGCAAGCATACAACGCTGAAAAGTCACTGGTGCGTTGCATAATCCAAAGGGCATGCGGCGATACACAAAAGTTCCATAGGGACAAGTGAAAGTAGATTTCTCTTGGTCCTTAGGATCAATTGAAATCTGATTGTATCCGAATACTCGTCCAGAAAATAGAAATGAGATCGGCCGGCTAAGCGCTCTAGAATTTGATCAATAAATGGTAGAGGAAAGTGATCCTTCAGCGTAGTGGCATTAAGACGTCGGTAATCTATACAAACTCGCCACCCGGTTACCAAATGGGTGGTGACAAGTTCGTTTAAAATATTTTGAGTGACAGTAATGCCCCCCTTTTTAGGGACTAGCTGTGTGGGACTTACCCATATCGAGTCTGAAATCGCATAGATGATACCTGCGGAGAGAAGCTTAATCACCTCTTTCTTCACCGCCTCCATCATGCTCGGATTCAGTCGACGTTGCGGTTGGATCACCGGCTTGGCTCCCTCCTCGAGCCGAATCTTATGCTGACACAAGGTAGGGGAAATCCCCTTGATATCTGCGACAGACCACCCAAATGCTCCCTGGTGGTTCTTCAGCACTATCAACAATTGGTCCTCCTCTTCCGCACTCAGATATGCAGAAATGATCACAGATAACTTTTCTTCCTCCGCTAGAAAGGCGTACTTGAGATGCGGTGGCAGTGGATTTAACTCTAACTCCGGCGGGCTGATCAATGATGATTGAAGTGGAGGGGGAAGTTCACCTAAATCTTCATAATACCTCGCATAGAAACATGGAAGCATCTGAAGCATCTTGGCACACTCCTTGAGTGATTTGCTTCTCATCTAATCATAAGTGATGTTGACTAAACACGCCTCCAATGGTAATTCCGGATATGCATCAGAAACTAAATTTTCTATAGCATCATTCTCCGTAGAGGGAGGAATGTCCTCATTCTCATCATTCGGGAACCCTACAGCCTTGCAAAGGGATACTACTTTGGTTTGCTCCATGATGTCTACAGCCAAAGTCCCTTTGTCCACCTTGGTCATTACATGAGCTATATCCAGAAATGGATTCCCTAGACAAAGTAAGATAGTGTTATCAAAATGTTTTACCATGTGGCATTGCTCCTTGGATTTAGGTGAAGTGGCGCTGGAAGGCATGACCATCTCAAATCGGTCATCGGCTATACCCAAGGTCAATCGACCTCTCCCCATCTCGAGTATCATGTCGTTTGTAGCTTGGAATGGTCTTCTGAGTAGTAGCTCATTGCCTTGTTCATCTTGCATCTCCATGATGACAAAATCTATAGGAAATACAAATCTATCCACTTTCACAAGCACATCTTCACAAATCCCATACGGTTTCACTACAGAGTTATCCGCCAGATGAATTGTCATGTTGCTTGGCCTTGACTCCTTTAATCCCAACTTTTTGAATGTAGAAAGGGTCATTAAATTGATTCTTGCTCCTGAGTCACATAATGCTTCACCAAATTTGACTTTCCCGATATAGCACAAAATGTTGAAACAACCCGGATCTTGCCTCTTTGGTGGCAATGTGCCCATGATGAAGGCACTCACCTGCTCCTTAAGCACAACTACTTCCGTGTCCAGAATTTTTCTCTTCTTAGTGATGATGTCCTTCAGAAATTTCCCGTAAGAAGGGATTTTCTCAATAGCTTCCAATAGAGGGATGTTGACTGAAAGCTTCCTAAAATTGTCTAAGAACTTTTTGAATTGATCATCTACCTTCCTTGCCTTAGCACTGTTAGGATAAGAGACCGGTACAGCCTGTGCCCTTTGATGCGGTGGCACATAGGGTGTCTGTTTCTTAGGTTCCTCCTCCTCGACAATAGGGTCTTCAGTAGCATCCACAGCTGTCTCATCGACTGGTTCTGTGACCGGTGCGGGAAGCTCCTTAGTGGCTTGAACTTCAATTTCAACTTGGGGTTTACTTGCTTCATCGGCCCTGGGATTTAACAATTTCTTGCCACTTCTTAGCAAGATGGCCTTCGCTTGTTGGTTCCCTCCTGGAACATTAGTATTTCCGAGGAAACCTGGATGTGCCGGCTTCTTCAAACTGGCTATCTCCACAGCCATCTGTGCCATAGATGTTTCTATTGACCTCATTTGACCCCCATGGCCCTACAGTGTCTGCCCGAATTGGTTCATGAGCTCCCCTTGTTGCTTTATTTGCTGGACGAAAGTATCCATGAGTTCTTAGTTTTGCTTTATAACTTGATAGAGCAGCTCTGTGCTCTTATCCTCCGCTGCTGGTTGGTGTTTAGCATCCGGATCCTGCAAGAAGTTATTGGGATCCTTCTAGGAAAACTTCTTGTCTTTCCTCCATGAATAGTCGTTGTTCCTGTAACCTGGCTGCTGCCTCATGAATTTCACTTGAGCCTCGTCCTCGGACTCAATATCCTCCTTTGCAAGCAATTTCTTTGTGAGAAGATCCATCTTCTCATTCAGCTCCTTTATTTCTTTAGATTCACCTACAACTCGAACCTGCTCCACGGTGCCTCTTTCACCCCATGATTGTTTCTTTGCCAAGTTCTTTAAGATCTCCCAGCATCTAGTGTCCGTATTATTCAAGAAGAATCTGGAAGCGACTGAATCGAGGTTGCTTCTATCATGCTTGGAGAGAGCAAAATAGAAGATCTTGACTTGGGTCTCCTTATCCATCCCATGATGCGGGCATCGCCTGAGCATGATCTGAAATCTTTCCCAGCTCTTAGAATAGGCTTCTCCTGCTTGTTGGGTGAAGTTGTGGATCTTTCTGATCATGTCATTGGTCTTCTCGGGTGGAAAGAACCTTTCGAAGAAGACCTCCACCATGTGGTTCCAAGACTCCACATATTCATCGTCTAAGTTATGTGGCCATTCGCGCACAATTCCCGCTAGAGAACTCGGGAAGAGCTTCAAGTAGAGCACGTCTTTTAGAAATCTGTCGATTTTTACCATATCACAATTCTCCACAAACTGACTTATGTGCGCGACGGGGTCTTCATTTTTGAGCCCATGGAAGGCATTAGACTTCACCAAGTTGATTAAAGATGGATCAATCTTGTATGTCAGAATATTCAACGCTTGCTTCTTTATCGGCCCCTTGGAAGCAGACGAGGAAGAAGCCTTGATCTTCTCCCATATTGTCTATGGCTCGTCCATCTCTTCTTGTTCGGGTTCATAAATTATATCTTCCAGCTCGTCTTGATTATACTCACCCTTGTCTTCTGGTCCCGGCAGCGGAACCTCTGGTGCGCGATCCGCGTAGTCAGTACTACGCGTCTGCACCATGCACAATACCTGAAAATAGAAAGATTAAATTTAGTACAGTGCTTGACGATTGCAAAGATTTAGAAAATAGATTATAAATTTTTGGAATGATAAAAAAAAGTGGCCTAGAGTGGCTGCTCACAGCACTCGAAGTGCCAACAAATTGCCGTATCCCCGACAACGGTGCCAAAAACTTGACGCAAATTTACCGTGCGCAGAAACGCAAGTGAACACGTCGAAGTAGTACAGGCCTTTGTGAGGCCCAAGTCGAACTCAGGGATACGTGCTATCGTCGGGGACTCCTACTAACTACTCGCGATCAGCTAAGCTGATTAAAAAGTTGAGAGTTGTTGTTAAAATTAAAAGAAAATAAAAACAAAACAAAACAAGCAATCAATTAAATGTTGGTTTAATCAATTCAAAAGGAGATCTTTAGGGTTGCGGTTTCACCGCAGGTTTTCATTGTATTAAATTTTATATAGCTACTCAATTTTATCTCTCTATCCGGGTAGTGACCTGAAATCAGAATTGCCCACTGTCGTGGTACAATTCACTACCTATGTCTAGGTCGGTTCCGTAGTAACCTATACCCTAAACTAGGTGCATTATAAACGACCTCTCGGTATCCACCATTAATCTTACACCACCTTGTTCAAGGGATTTGTCAATTAATGTAAATTCCGTCTCTTTTCAACCGTTAATTCTTCTTTCAAAGCAATTAAGGGCATTAGGTTATTATTATGGTGATCAAGCATAACAATATATTGGAGAACACGAAATTATACCACAGATTTAAGAGATAAGATATGAATTACTATTATAAAATCGTCATACAATGAATCCCCGGGCTACTCCCAGTCCTAAAGATAAAGGGGATTAGCCCCGCATGTTCATCTCAGAGTACAATGTGGAGAAGAGAAAGGGAAAGATGAAGAAAAACATGATTGAGTGATTAAACCCCTGAACGGAGAAGGTCCAATCAATCCTTGGCGTGGAATCTGCGTTCTGCTGCCTTTCGGTGGTGGAATTCGTCTTCTTCAGCGTCCGGATCGGCTGGGGCGTGCTCTCGTGCTCTGTTCTTCTCTCTTTTGCTCTCCAGGATGTGTGCAACAACTAATGATGTACCTCCCCAGTCAAGGGCGCCGTCATTAGGTATATCTCCCGAATTAGGTCGCCAATTAACCACAGTCGTCTGATTAAGATTAATCTGAAACAAACTCATATCTGACGGTGTCGATACCATCGACGCGGGTCGATGGTATCGACCTAGCGTGATAGCGGCAATCCTTCTTTTCTTTCGTCTGAGCGCCTGATGTCATCTCGATACCATCGACGCGGGTCGATGGTATCGATGAACCTATAGCGACAGTTTTGTCGTTTTGTGTCGCTGTAGCTCCACCAGTCGATAGTATTGACATTTTGGTCGATAGTATTGACACTCTTCTCTCCAGCAACCTGATGGTATCTCGATACCATCGACATCCCTGTCGATAGTATTGACTTTCTTCTGGTCCTTGCGGCTGGCAGCCTGTGGTCCGGTCGATGGTATCGACGACAACAAATACTTATTTTTCCTGAAATTAACACACGGAACCACATAAATTCACGCAAAATATATTCTTTCGATAATTAATGCTAAAAATGCTTAAATAAAGGGAATTTGACATAAAGAAGTAGCATAGACCAAAATGAATGAATTATGCAACATTAACCATGAAATTGACTAATAAATGCATAAAACACCTATCAAACAAGTCTATAAATGCGACTCAAAATCATCGCATCACCCTTCATAGAGAAGATACTTTCATTTCTAGGTTTTAACAGTTCCCCATCATTATGTGGAATATGAATATGCTCCCACTAAATCTAGTGCAATCACAAATTTCATCTTCATTTTGACTCAAGACAAACACTTTGACTGTCTTGTCAAAATAAAAGATTCTAGCTCTGAGATGCTTGCTTCAATCCACAGATTGACCTTTGTAGCTTATAGACTTTATTTGCATTAATAGATTTGTAAAAGAATTAGGCCGTGTCACATACACATTCTATATAATTATTTGAATTAAGGAATGGGGTTTAAAAACATCCATTTGCTGAATCTCATAGTCATACTAAGCTACAATAGCAAGTATGATACTGATGGATTTAACCATGGTAACTTGGTGAAAGACTTCATCATGTTCAACACCTTGAACTTGCTTGAAACTCTTTGCAACTAATATACCCTTCCATGCTCATCTTTTCTCAAAAACACAAATGAACCTTATGGGTTTTACCCCTTTAGGTGGATCCACCAAGGTCTACCTTATTGGTGTATATGGAGTCCATCTTGGATCTCATGACCTCAAGCCATGTTTGAGATTTTGGTCCCTCAATAGCTTCTATGTAGATTGTTGACTCATCATATATGATCAACTCACTACCAGTTTGAGTTATAAGATATCAAAATCTTCCAAACTCAAGGTGTCTTCTAGTAGAACTATAAGGTTTTGTGTTACATAAGGAACTTGATATTACAAAACATCTTGTGATTCTCCTTATTCCTACTATACCTCTTTAGGTTCAATGTTTTTCTTGTTTGTCTTGAACATTTTGAGTTCTACTTTCTCCCACTGATTCCTTTAGAACTAAGTTCTTCTTCAGGAATATAGCCATCCAGATCAACAAACATCTTTGTTGTTTTTTTTGGAAAATTTGGGTAAATATATTCCAAAACCCCTAAATGGGGACAAAGTTACAAATCACATCCATACATGTGATTAGATGAGAAACATAAACAAGGAAAAGGGATTACATCAGTTCCCAATTCCTAACAACTATAGGTGAAATATCTTGCTTTGATTTATGAATTTGATAGTGATCCTTAATCTCCCTAGCAAGCTACGAGAAAATCAAAGTGAAGTCAGACGAGCCACCATTGTGGAGTCTTTTATTCCTTTCAATCCATATCAAATGCATGGCACCAGTGATTGCCCATATCTCTAAGGCGCCGTTATGCTTGGATCTGGTACCGACGTCAGCAAGGCATGCATGCAGCGAGTATGAGGACCTGCTATTGAGCTTTAATTGAGAATGACCCCAAATGTAATGCCAGAACTTGCAATTCTCAAACAGATGATTTACTGAATCCATGTCATGATGACAAAGAAAACACGGAGGTACTGGAGCACCAGACCATGAGATGATTCTCTCATAGGTATTCTTAAGTTCCCTGAAGGAGGTGAGACTCCATCTAGGATAGTGCTTCCATTTCCACATATTTCTGTAAGCAATATCAATGGGTTGCTTTTGCCGAACGCTTTCCCAAACAGCAGTGTCATCCACAATAGAAAAAGAATGCCATAGGAAAGACATCTGTCTATGACTTGTGGAACATATGATATGACGAGAAGCATAAGCAAGATGAACACCATATCTTTTGGACATCCAAGATGACCAGATGCTTTGTGAGGTAAGGAGCTTCTTCATCCTTTTCAACGTGCAGTAATCAGCTAGTTCATGCAGATTTTTGAGACCAAGTCCACCTTCATTAGTAGGGAATGTGAGCTTAAGCCAACTAGATGGATGAGTGGGGTTGCCGCAAAGGAAGTCCGATAAAGGAATTTCCATTCTCCTAATAATGGGGGAGGGTATTTCACCCATTCTCATCCAATAACAAATCATCCCCATAGCACAGTACTTGATGAGCATTAAGCATCCAACCATGGAAATTTTGGAACCAGGCCATCTTTATATCATGTCTCTAAGCTTGTCAAGACATTCATGTAATTGGCGCCTTCTAAGATTGCCACCAGCGATAGGGAAACCAAAATATTTAGTGGGCCAAGAACCTCTTTGGATATTCATGCAGTTATAGAGAAACTCCTTGCTGTGACAGGAAGAAGAAAGAAAGAGATGAGTTTTGTTCGGATTGCACTTCATACCTCAAATATTACCATATTCCAAAAGAAGATGTTCAAGTTGAATAAGGCTGTGTGAGCGACCTTCAATGAATATAAGTACATCATCAGCAAATAAAAGATGTCTAAGTACTCTTGTTCTGTTTATGGGATAGGAATGGATAATCTTTTTGATATGAGCTTCCTCAATGCATTTGTTGAGACCTTCCATGGCTATAGAAAATGTAAGGGTGATAAAGGATCACCTTTCCGAAGACCATTGGTACTTTTAAAGAAACCAATAGATGAACCATTAAGCAAAAGAGAGAAAGAGGGAGTTTTGACACATTGCTTACTGAGAGAAATCCATTTGTCATATAAGCCAAGTCCAGATAGACAATCCCATAGATATTCCCATTTAACATAATCAAATGCTTTTGTAATATCCAGCTTCACACAAGCTGAAGGTGGGCTCACCTTATGATTATATTTGAGCATGAATTCAACAGCTAAAAGAGAGTAGTCTTCTATACTTCTTCCTTGAATGAAGACTCCTTGATGAGGTGAGATGAGCTTGGGAAAAATAGTATCAAGCCTTCGAGAGATGACTTTAGTGATGATTTTATAAAGCATAGAGTAGCATGAGATCAGGCGGAAGTCAGCAGGAGAAGAGACAATGTCCTTTTTTGGAATGAGAGCAATAAAACATGGTTAACTTGCCCAACCATGTTACCACCTTAAAAAAACCATTGGACAACATTCATCAGATCATTACATATGATATTCTAGTTTTCCCTGTAAAAGTAACCATTGAAGCCATCCAGACCCAGGCTTTTATTAGGGCCAATGCTCCAGACAACCTCTTTGATTTCTTTCATGTCAGGCGTAGAGCACAACTTGGTGTTATCTTCCTCATTTACCAAGGGTATCCAATCAGGAAAGTACAAGGAAGAAGAGGAAGAAACCGACTGCACTTGGTTATATAGCTTCTCAAAGAATTGAGTAGTATCATTAGCAATAACATCATAATCTTGTAAAAGATTACCTTGTGGATCAAATAACTACATAATAGAGTTGATGCCATCTCTTTTCTTTATGATAGTATGATATACATTGGTGTTACGATCACCATTTGTAAGCCACTCCATCCTGCTACACTGCCAGTAATAAGATTCCTCAACTTTAAGAAGAAGATTAAGCTTATCAAGTGTCAATTTCTCAACATCAATAAGATCAACATCAAGTGGGTTTCTTCTGAGAATAGTAGCAATATCATTAAGATCAAATCCTTCTTTGGCAATGAGATTATTAAGATTGACATATTGCTTAGACCATGATCTCAACTTCTCGTTGATGTGCTTGAGCTTTTGACAGAATCAATATAAAGGATTGCTGATAATAGTAGTTTTCCAAGCCTTTTATGATGTCACGACACCCTTCCCATTCCATCCAAAAATTGAGAAACCTAAAAGGTTTCTTTTTGAAAATGACCTTCCTCATATTGACGTTTAAAGCAGAATGATCCAAATAAGTATAGGTGATGAACTTAGTTTTTGAACCAAGAAATTTATTCAACTAAGCATCATTTGTAAATGCATGATCAATCTTACAAGCAATTCTTTTAGCTATACCTTGTTTGTTATTCCATGAGAAAACCTCTTTACCAATGGTAGGAAGTTCAGTGATACCATCATGATCTATAGCTACATTAAAAGAGATCAGGATAGATGAAGGAACCTCCCGACCACCAGACTTCTCCTCCAGTTTCCTAATATTGTTAAAATCACCAGTGATAAGCCATGGTTCATTAATGGATGAAGCAAGGCATTCAAGCATGCTCCATAGGACAAAGTGGTCAAAGACAAAATTCCTTGCATAGACTGCTATAAGGACAATGACCAGTCCACCTTTATTGAGGCACTTAATTGTGATTTGTTGATCATCCATCTCACTGAATGACATATCCCAACACTTAGGATTCTAGCCTACGTAAACACGGTCGTTCGGATCATCCCGATGATTAGAAACACAAAGCCATCCTTTAGGATACATCCTATTAGAAGTATGGACATATGCCTTTTGATTTTAGATTCAACTAGTACAATAATAGTAGCTTTACTTTCAAGAATAGTTCTCTGGACCTCCACTACTACAGAACATGCCTTTGGCGTCGGTTGTTTAACCCCTTTTAGCTACGGTTCTCAAGCGACGCCTATGTGGGCACCGCTAAAGGTCGAACTCTTCGACATCGGTTTTATAACTGACACCAAAAGGGTTCACGCCACAAAAAGGGCGCCATCTAGGACACTTTCTACGTCGGTTTGCAACTAAAAACCCGACGCCATATTCCCAGATGCCATGCTCGTGCTTTCCTGCACGACCGTGTTTAGTACTATAGACATCGATTTTGTACTAATACCCGACACTTTTTTCGCCACGGCCGTGCTTTCCTGCACGGTTGGGTTGTTTGTCATATTAGGCGGTGGTTTTATCCAATAACTGACGCTGTAAGCCTTTGATGATAGTGTTCTATAAATAACCGAAACCTATTTTTTTTTTTTCTTATCAGTTTGTGGGCCTGATGTGGCTGGTCAGCAGGATGAGAACCTACAGTTCAGTTTTCTAAACTGTAGGTTTACGAAATCCATTGATATCAGCCTACAAACAGGCCACAAACATGCAAAATCAACAAATATACTTTTCACACAAGTAGATACATTCAGACATCAATTCAATTCTCACATTCACACATGTAGAAACATTCAAATACATGTAGAAACATTCAGACATGTATAAACTTCAGAAATATTCATTTACAAAATATCATTCAACATCGCTATCAACATCCCAATTATATCTTACAATCACCACTGTTTGTATGGCTCTTGCCCATTCTTCTCTTATTTCATTTAATACTTCCATCGTACATGGAGCATGTACATCTTTTAAGCGTTTACCTATAGTGTGGTCAGTTTTAAACACCTGCAAAGAGAATGATGTATATATATAAGTAATAGTATAAAAATAAGATTGATATATTTCATACTAACTAATGAGAATATATATAATACCTCATGTATGGTATCGATGTCCAATGCGGCATATTGGATAATCATCTGAATAAATCGCATCACATAGTATGCGCATGCCCAGTCGTGGTCTTTTGTAGTGCACTATAAATTAAAACATACAAAATATTAAAAAATACAACTAAGCACAGTTCACATAAATAATATATACATTGGATTCAGGAACTTACTTTTACGTTCTCCCAAAAAATATTAGCTGGTTCTTTTTCCTTGGGACCTTTCCTCCAACATTTTGAATGCATCTAAACCCCTACATGTTAATGTAACACAGTAAATTGCATAAATAAATAGTAATGTAATAACATATGTTAACATATATAAAAATGAAATAAATATTTCTCACCATAATAATGGCAATCTCATTACATGTCCAATTTTAGTATTCAATGTACTCTCCGTAGGATCTAGATAATAATCAGTGAACGTCCCAAGGAGAATAACTAGTAACTCTCAATGCCTACCACTAGAGGTAAAAAAGTTAAAAATTAATAACTCAAAATCCACAATAAAAATGTAATTTTCTTAAGTCCAAATTATAAGTAAAGTAAACTTACTTGACATTGAATGGAGCTATTATTATCGTCTTTTTTTGCTGACCGAAAATTGTAAAAGCATCTATACAGTATTGTTGAACACTATCAGGGTCTTTAGCTACCATACTAATCAATGATGGAATCAAAAATCCCACATGATCAAATGCAAATTGTTTGCATTGATTTTCGACTAAGTAGCTGCAAAACATGTATTACGTATGCATTAATATATAAGAAACCAGATCACCAGATCTTACACAAGGTATATGGATGTATAAACAAGATCTCACCTTATCCATGTCTCTATCATTTATGTATTCAACCAATCATATATAAACAACTCAATAATATCTTGTATACATAAAGAGCTTTCGTATGATTGACCTGCATAATTCGCTTCTAAAGAAACAATTATACGGCAATGTATATTATGTGCCCATAGCCAACATGCCATTCCCCTACAAGCAGGACCTAACGGGTATTTTAGGTCAGTTGGAACCCAAGTTGGTAATGCAGGAAGTGGAGGTGGAGGCCTAGGTGCTCCGAGTGTCTTCTTTTTAACCTGTATACATAATTTCAGATCAATTGATCTCATATATACAAATTAACAATCTAAAGTAATGTAAATTTATCTTACAATTTTAGTAGTGTAGATGACATCTGCTTTGGGCCACAATATCACCCCGCCTTCTGCCTCAGCAAGTGTATCAATATCCGGGTGGGCATATGGCAATGTAGCATCCCTCCAATCGGGTAATACACGTATCGGGCTCACATGAATGTAGCCCTGTGGCATTGGAGTCCTGTGAAATGTTGCCCCAGGAAGGGACGAGTAAGCATGCACCTCTGCAACAACATAGTCTTGTATTCTTAAGCGGCATGGCTTCAACGCCTACAAATTTACATAAAGAATATTATACATATATATATCATCTTGAAAACATATCATCTTGAAAAGACTAGCTACAATGTCATAAATAATACTTACAATAGACGTGTTAGGCGGTGGGTCTACAAGATTACTCTAAGTCTGTGCATCAGGAGAAGAGTGGGTCACCATAGGCTGATTGGAAGCCTGAGATGCCTACTACCACACCATTTCTTCCTTGACTTTCTCAACAACTATATCATTGACCTTCTTAGCAACTATATCCTCGACTCTCTTATTCTCCTATACATGGATAAAAGAAACATTAGCTTCTTATTATTGAATTCCCTTTTGCAGTAACATTCTAAAAAAAGAATAGGTTACCGCTTCTTGTGAAAGTCCCGCTCTGGGTTTGCGTTGGGATGGCCCAAAGAATGCTTTGATGCCCACACCAGCGCCTGCACCCCTAACACGTCTAGGATGCTCTGGGTTACCCAGAGCAACTGTCAATTCATCCCTTGTGCCCTGAGGGATGAACGTGCCTTATTTCCTCTGATCGTGCAACTCCCACTAATCACCATCAACAGAAATTGGTAAGTTAACACCACAAATAATCAATATTCAAACGATTGCTCTAAGAGTTGTATTTTACCATTTTCACAGCCGCCTCAGTAGTTACGGGCTTCTTTATTTCACCCTTCTTGTTTTGCCTCCCAGCTATCTAGACATTATGGCGAGGCATGGGTGTGGCACATTTAGTAGAGGACTCCTGAGTAGCAGCAGACTCCACATGTAGTCTTTGGTGAACACTTGCATAGCCCTTTGGACCCATAGTGTGGTCATGCACATTCAGTGCATGCCTTACTTTTTGTGCCTCACTAAGGGCGTAGTTAGTATGCACATTAATGATTTGGTTAGTATCACTAAATGTTAATCTTGAATAGGTGAATACAACGTATATTAATTAAATTGGGAGTGACGCCTAATACCTTGAATTCTTCAGATTTTCTTGAAGCAACAAACGTGTCCCAATCTTCTTTGTCCAAGAAGTTCCACTGTTCAAGGGCTGACTTCTTCTTCTTATCACCATCTTTTATGTATTCTCTGTTGAAATTTGCCCTATAGTTCCTTAACATCTTTCCAGCGCATTGCATCACACTTTTATGATGCAACTTCTCATCCAATGCAAACATATTCTGTAAAATAGAATTGTTATTAACTAGTATCCAAAAATAGAATTGCAAATAATAGAATTTGTAATCTACAAAATATAATTGCAAATAATAATAACTCACGCATAAATCCTTCCATATCAAGTCTTTCTTTTCCCGAGGAACTTTATGCCAATTATCATACTTAACACCACAATGGCTTCGAGTGACAACCCCAAGATAGTTTACAAAATTATTGTGGTTCACTCCAATTGCATTTCCTCCATTATCAAACTCCACAACCAATCTGGATCAACTGCCACTTAGTGCTATTAACTTCTTCAACATAGTGATGCCCCTTTTCTTGTTAAGTGTTTGGTGATGTGCATCAAGTTCCTCCAGTGCTTCAGTGGGTACATGTGCATCATCAACCTAAAATTTGAGAAAAATAAACACACTGAATTAGCCCAATATAGAAATATGGGATATATGACATAACTAGAAGAAAATGAATTTTATAGAAATACATGATATGTTTTTAGAGCTTACATTGGTATCCTCACCATGCTCATCATGGATAACATGCTCATCATGGACTTCATGCTCATCATGGACATCATGCTCATCATGGTCAGCCATCTGAAAATGTCATTAAAAAGGTAAACATTTAGCATTTGTATTAACTAGAAGATAATGAAACATAAAATCTGAAAATGATATTGATATTAAAAAAGCAAAAATTTAGCTTCAATAAAAAATATAAACATGCATGCCTCTAAAATTGTGATCTTTTATCAATTATAATAATTGTGATGTCATTCTGATATATAATAAATGTGATGTCATTCTGATATATAATAAATGTCATTCTGAGATATAATAAATGTATACCACCTATCCCATCCTTGAACACCTAATCTCACTAGTAAGTGTATAATGTGTATTGGGTTTTCGAGAAAATTTCGGCAGCATTTCCCCGCTGTTCTCTAAGTACATATGTACTTAGAGAACAAACAGGGAAATGCTACCGACATTTTCTCAAAAACCCAATACACATTATACACTTACATCCTAAGTGAGATTAGGTGTTCAAGAACAGTCCCAAACTGGGGACTATCCAAGATAAATCTTGGACGAGTTTCTAGGCCAACAAACACATTATATACAAAAGGGCATAAACAACCGACGCCAAAGACATGTTCTGTTAGGGATTCATCACAATTGATGTTAGGGTTTCATCAATGTTAGGGTTTAATCAAATCAAATTAGGATGCTATAATGGACAAGTTTAAATCTTATTTCAACATGCATCAAAATTTACTGAATTAGGTCATACATTAGGATTAGAAACACAAATATATGCAAGCAAAAGATTTGTTCATATCCTAGGATATAAATAAAGCATTACATAATGATTTGTTCATATCCTTACCAACAACAAGCATGACCGTGGCTGTGTTGGCCTACCACGACCGTGTTGGACAACACGGTCATGGTAGGCCAACACAGCCACGACCGTGCTTGCTATTGGTAAGGAGCTACTAAGAAGGAAAGCTATAGAGAAGGAAGAAAAGAGGCTAGGGCTACCTGGACATAGCATGGAGAAGAGCTGCGGCGATCGACGACAATAGTGGTGGCGAGCAGGAGAAGACCAGAGCGGTGAGCAACAGTGGCACCAGGAGAAGAGCAGAGAAGACCGGTGAGCAGCAGTGGTGGAAAGTGGCGGCGGCAGCAAGAGAAAGAGGAAGTGGCGGTGTCGGTGAGCTGAGCCGCACCAGCAACAATGGCGGCGAGCAGCAGCGGGGGTCGTCGGGTGATCGTCAAGCGATTTTAGGCGAGCGGCGCTCACAACAAACTATCGTGATGAAATAGGAAGTAAGGGGAAGATTCGGGTGATACAGGTCTATTAAGTTTGTCAACAACGTCAGTTATCTAGAAAAACGATGCCTTTTACCTTTAAGCGTCAGTTGATATTAAAAAACCGACGTCCAATTAGACAATGTTTGCCCTAAATTATTTGGAAGTAACGATTGTCAGCGTCGGTTATCAAAGGATAACTGACGCCTAAATTGGAACTTTTCGCACAAATTTCCATCTTATATCGGCATTGGTTAGTAGTTAAAAAACAACGTTGTATGTGATACTTTGGGGCAAAAAAAAATTTCACTCGAAAATTGGATTTTGCAGGCGATTTTAGGCATCGATTTGTTTTACCCAGCCGACGCTGACTACAAAGCGGTACCTGTGTCTGGCTGGTCTTCGAATATAGACATCGGGGTTCCTAAATATATGACGTTGAATATTATAGGCGTCGATTTTCTTAAATAACCGATGCCCAGAAAATGACACTGAATGTTGTTTCTGTAGTAGTGCTCCCTCTTCTTCCACGACTTCCCTGAACCGCGAACATGAGTCATTATGAAGGTCATTAATGACCTCTGCAAGCAGATCGGGTCTTACGTGACCCATCCCCTCTAGTAGACTTTACAGTCTTGACAGTCACATAACCAGTAGTTTTAGTAGCCATGAATTTATCATTAGTAACAGCCACTGTATCAGCCACTGAAGAAACACCGCCCGAGCCAGTGTCCATCACAGTAAGGTTATCACCTGTAGGCTTCTCACCAGTAGCACCTTCACCTGACTCAATGTTACTTCCCAAACCAGGCTGCAAGGAGGAATCACCACCGCTTGATCCTGAAGCACCATCACCGCCGCCCGAGCCTAAAGCACCATCACCGCCTCCCAAGCCTGAAGTACCATCATCGCCACCCGAGCCTGAAGAACCAACACCACTGCTTGAACCTGAAGTGCCATCACCAGAAGCATCCCCAGAAGCACCATCACTGGAACCATCACCTGAGGAGGATGCACCACTGTCTGAGTCAATCAGAACTTTAAAGCTATTGCTTGTGTGCATGGCCTCGACTTGTGAAACATTTCCCTATTTATCCATGGCTACACCATCATCAACTACTAGTTTGCCCTTCCGTACCACTACCTGCCAGACCTGAGAAGGTTTAGGAATAGGAGTATCATCCACTGCCTTAGGGTTAAGTGGGAAATCACTAGAATCATGCCCAAAGACCTTACATTCCAAGAATCTCTTAGGGATATAATCATAATGGATTTTGACTATAGCAGGCTCTCTACGTGGCATGTTAACCCAAATCTCCTCTAGGGGGTATTCATCGACTTCTACCTCAACTAGGGCTCACGCTTCACCGAGAGACTCAAGGCTAATCGATTTGTAGTCAATTCTCCAGAGCTTACCCACACCACTGGCCACGATCCCGACTACTCTTGGCGACCAATTCCGGTCCATGCTACGAATGCTAATCCATAGAGGAACAGAGCTGAAGAAGTCCTTGTGAAGATCATCGCCTGTCTTGCATTCTTTGACGATAACAAGTCTATTATCGAACCATCTTAGTCCACTGTTAATGATGCTTTGTTTATCTTCAGTAGAGTTAAACCTCAATAGGAAGAACCTATCAGGTTTGGAGAAGAGATCAAACCCGCCCTTGGGTTTCTAGACTCAACAGATCCATGCGAGGAGATGGAAGTAGTATGGGCATTTCCCCATAATGTATAGGATTGCAGTGTGCTCTCAGCACTTCTCCATGGCTTCATACATAGGATCATCAATTTTAATGAATCACTTCCCCTCAATCATATCTGGCGGATCATAGTTATTCTTATCAAAGGTTTCAACACCACTGAGGATTTGGTTCTAAGCCTTCTTGATGATGGATCTAGCCTGATTGGCTTCAATTGTCTCTTCCATGGCCATGGATGTCGTAGAGAGGGGAGGAACTCCCCTCTCCGATGAGGTTGATGTCGGTCATCCCCATGATCGGCAGAGATGCGGTGCAAACCCTTGTTTTTGTCACTCTAACATCTTTGTTGTTGGATTGGGATAAGAATAATATTCAACAAAATAACATTTACATGATTTATGGATGACAAAGCTTTTAAGAAACTATTTTCTTCTATAAGCTCTCAATCCTAATCACTACAAAAGACATATCAGGACACCCCCATGCCATATCTCATATGGTGTCTTAAACCATTTCCAATGGTACATTGTTTTAGTGTAAAGCATGTGCTCAAAAGAAATTCAAAGATCAACTAGATTTTATTGATAATCGCACCATGACTTAAAAAGGTGTGATACCTTCTTTCTAACACATCATTATGTTTTTGATGGAGTTCATTGTGATGAATTATCACTATCTCTCCAGAAGGTCCTCAAACTCTTGGTTTAAAATATTTCAACATCGATCACATCAAAGTATCTTAATACTTTTACCAAGTTAGTTACATACTTCATTCACAATATCCCTAAACACTTCAATAGATTCATCCTTGTATTTCATTAGATACAACTCACCATATCTACCAAGAACATTAGTAAATATATTGACATACTAGTAACTACCTTTAGCATTCATTCTAAAAGGTATGTTGTACATCAACATGTACTAGCCCTAATAGAATAGTCGATATCCTACTACATCTAGTGAAGATTCTTTTTTCATATTACACAACGTATAAGATATGCATGTATCTATTGGTTCAATAACCAAAAGAGTATAGATAACCATCATATGGATTCTAAAAATGCATTTCTCATTTATGCTCTTTAGATGACAAAGCTATAAGTATTCAATGTTTGAGTTATCAGGTCATTCAGTATATGTGTCATACACATTTGTATTTACAACTATCAAGTATAATTTGTGAGACATAGGGAATTGCCATAAAAGATCATATCTTTTAAAATGAAACATAATATTCTTGTCACACAAGACATATGATGCTTTCATCAATGAAAGGTACATAATAGCAATTCACTAATTCTATTATGTGCCCATGAATGACGACTTCCAACTGTAGAGGAAACAACCCTTGATCCATACAATTCTATCTTACTTCTTCTCAGGTCTTGAAGTAGAGATCTCTATATCCATCTTCTTCCTGAGATCCTCTATAAAGAGGATAGTTCCTTTCCAATGTCCCAATGTCCAGACATGTGACTATGTGGAACTATCGTTTCCTTAACTTTTAAGTGAAAAGGACATATTCCTTTTGCACTTACCCCTCTCCATATATTAAGTGTAGAAGACTTGGACTTTGGCTTAGCCTTAGAACTCTTTTTGGTCTTGCCTTTGCCCTAGGACTCACTTCTGCTGATCACCATGATAGATTTTACCTTCTTCATTTTGACTTTGGCATCAACATGCCAAGTAGTTCTGACAGTGGTTTAGCCAAGTTACTCAAGTAGTAGCACTTGATAAACTGGTTGTATGACTCATGCAGCGATTTGTAGAATCATATCCACAGACAACTCTTGACCTAAGAGAAATCCCAGTCACTCCATATGCCCAATCATATTGGGCACTAGATCTCCCACTATCAGTTTGCACTCAAACACTGCTTTGGAGACATTATACCTTGTTTTCTTTACATGATTATTAAGATGTGTTACCATCTCAAGAATGTCCATGTTATCATGCTATTCATGAAACTCATAGTTCATACAACAAAGCATAAGTTACTCAATGTCTATGACATCATTGACATGCTTCAAGTAAGCATCAAATTTAGTCTTAGGTGCACTTGGAGCAAGTTCCTATGGCTCTGGTCTTTTTAGGGACATAGAGATTTATCTCATTGAGAACAGTTCTCAAAGTCCTAAACCAATTATGGAAAATTATCCTGTTTAGTTTTGACTGATCACAATGTGAATGTGTTTGTGTTTGAGATTAGATTCTACAAAGAAATATTGCAACTTTTCAAAACATTTTTGATTTGTTTGATTTGATATGTTAACGATATTAATTAGGCCTTTAATTAATTATTCCTCCCACTATTTTATTCAAATTGATAAGCCTCATGTATCAATTTGGAAGATTGTAGTGTTCAATATTCTAGTGAGCCATGATCCAAAACAATTAAGTCAATACCAAATCAACGCTAGAACTCATGACCAATTATTAAGGTAGGCAACTTTTGCCAATTGCATCATGTACAATTCTTGGATAGATGATATGCGCAACTCTTTTCCATAGTCATCTGCATGACTCTAGTGCCTAATCCCATTAGGTACACTCAGTTAAGCCTAACCCAAAAGGCAACATGATAGAATATGCACCCTACTTGGGTAGAACCTACATATCTACCATCACACATCTATGAGATGGATGACACACCATTCTTGGGCGTAAACTATGCTTGGTCCATCAAGCTTTTCATGTGTCACTTATGGAAAGCATCTAAGACTTAATATTATATTGAGGGATTATATATATATAATATATACATATCCAGTCACCACATACTTATAGTACATATCATATACATGTTATAACTACAAACGAGAACATGGAAAAAATTAAAACACATAAGTGATGGTTATGGCCATACTAATGTAATTCCTTGAAGTCACAAGAAATTACTACCACCTAAGGTCCACATCATATGAAACCTATTGTTGATGAATATCTATGCTTGGGCCAATCTGGGTTGATCTATTTAACTCTTATACTGGTCATCTCACATCCTAGTTGCTCAGTAGGGCTCTTGAATAGTCTTCTAGTTTCAACTCAAAGCTACGTTTGGACACCTACAACTGATAAGTTGGACCACCAGTCAATCAGTTTGTCCTATCATCTATCCTCCATGGTCCTCCAGTCAATCGGTTTGTCTCACGAGCTGGTTGATTTTTCCGATGCAGAATGTCTTCTCATGATGAAACATAAATTAAAACTATCATATATCTTATTACATTATATAAGGGAAAATCATGAGTTACATTTAAGGGTAAATAGGAAGAAGAGCATTAATTTATAAATGGAAAGGAGAGAGAGGCCTGGTACGCATACCGAGTAACATCAGGAATAAATAACCACAACCATGCACACACAGATCTAGGGTTATTGGCCATAACCTTGCTTCACATCCACCATCAAAACCAACTTTTAAGATGACATGTGTGAATTGCATATATATCATATCATATATATTAGTTTGTGGAGTTGTATGTGGAATTTAATTGGATATGCACATTAACTAGTTTAATATTTGCATCGTATGCAACAAAACAAATATGATCATATTGATTTAAATCCCAGATACACTGTAAATTGACGTGACTCTAATACTACTGTAGGGAAATTAGGGTGAAATATAAGACAATAAAAACAAAAATTTAAAGCCTAAATCCCCTAAAAAACAAGATCACATCAACAATAATGTATATAGGAAGGAAAGGTTGTAAGGTTATACCTGGTCTTAGAGCAATTCTAATGACATTACCCTTGTAGTATCTACATACTTATTCTTCAGGCAATAACACACTCCTTCACCAGCAGTAATACAAAATATATCATCTCTATTGGCCTCCTGAAACAATCATCTCCATTGGCCTCCTGGTGTAGGACCACAGATAGCGGTTGATGATGTCCTCCAAGTAACAGACAATGACATCCCACCTCTAGAGTAGTCCACACATACCACTGGGAACTCCACATTGTTCTACCAGAGCCAAAAGGAAGGATTTGTCCCCTTCTATTGGCATACTAGTCACTGACATGTTCTAGAATTTTCATGAATTTTGCAGTCTGTGATAGGTGAACCAATCATTCACTAGTGAACTGATCAGCTGGAACTGTGAGCTGATCAGTTCACCCAGTGAGCCGATTATTTCCTAGTGTTTCCTAATTGTAATTGAATTCACAATTCATTTCCAATTAATTTCTGACATTAATCCTTGTACCAATCAAATTGAACAAAGTGAAACGATCAACTTTTCTCATGATTTGAGAAAATCACTAGAAAATTTGGTTGGCTTGACTGAGATGATACATTCACTAGGTGAACCTATCATCTCACCAACCTGAGCCGATTGGTTGTGTCCTAACTCATGTAGAAATCAGTCAATTCAATATTCAATTAACCTGACACTCCAATCATTCAGTGCAACAATTGAACTTGATGGTTCTGAGTCCATTCAGTTGATATGTTGTTTAATTGAATACCTAAAAACCTTCAGTATTCAATCTAAACATCATTCATGAATATACTCCTTTAATCCAAAAGTATCATGTGTGTGTGACCCTATAAGTCCAGAATTACAGTGGATGTCCATAACCAATTATGACATCACAAGCAAAGAGAGTGCCTAGTCACACATCATTGCTACCCAAGTAATTTAATGAGTTGGAAAACAACTCCAACCTACAATCCATGATCAATGTTACCATGATCATATAGTTCCTTTGTCTCTGATATCCAGATTGAACTCGAAGCATGAAATTGTCATCCTCTCAACATTCAATGCATATTGCTTGAACTAGAGCAGACTGTTTGAGATGCATGTGAGTTCATATATCACATATTGAATCACATGAGGATGGATGTACATTACTCAGTCTCACATATCAAGTAGCCTGGATATCAATCTCCTATAGGAGGGTCAAATCCCATCTACATCCGTCACACTCAGTCCCCATGTGTCGTAGCTATCCAATCATCACAGTTATGTCAATCCTATACATGGTTAAGTTGGATAATGTCAAAGTATGTCGAATGACATGTAATGAATGTTGTGACTTCAGGCCTAAGAACCACAATCACTACTACCACTATGGGAGATGATTGCAATTACCATTCCATGGTCTCCATGTATCACTCTCTGGGGGGCGTTTGATACACTGTTCTCTAACATGTACCCGTGTGCTTGAATTGATATCACATATCATGACTAATGAGATTTTGTCATCAGTCAGGACACACTCTAGTCTTATGTATTGCTGTTGTCGATTTTTCTTCCACAATAATATTCGACTAGGGACATAATAAGAACGTATGTACTCTTAACATTCATATGATCTCATTTTTCAAGTCACGTACATGAAGACATATGACATTGAGTAACATCATTTGTTAGACATCTACTATGTATGTGTCATCATCTCATGACTGAGACAAACATAATAGACAAAATTACCTTTTTGATTATCAAATCAGGTATTTAATGCCGCATTCCAATCATCTTATGATTGTCTCTTTGGGCATACATACCAATAGTTTTCACCTTGCAATGTGTGTAGTCATTTCTCCCTTTTTGATTTCTATGCTATTGTCTAGAGCTAAGTTGCAATTTCATGATTATGTTCCATTTCAACTGCCATTTTCTCAAAAACAACTTCATTTGGTCTTTTTGAACTGGTTTTGAACTTTGGGTTGGTCATGTTGTACATCATACTGGCTTTTTAGGCTCCTGAAGCTCCTACTTCTAGTCATCCATGACAGAGGTTGCTTCCAGTGGTTTGGTCACCGTGAGACCCCTAGTTTGGGGGTGGTTGGTATTAGGCGACCATATTGAGCTGTGTTATGGAGTTGATTTGTTGAGGATCCACCTGTGCCTCTATTTTTATTGAGGGATTTGAGCACCAATATCCTTCTTCCTCGTTGAACTAGCCAAAAAAGTGAAAGAAGATCATCTTTGGTGTTCTCCCTATGGTACCCTTCTACCTTAATTTTATCACATAATGCATGAGTCATCTGTAATTTCATGTATTATTTAATGATTGGTCATATGGGAGTTGATTGTTGGAAAAAAAGTAGTATAAACTGTCACACATGAAGAAATTGATGTGTGATGTAGGTATATATGGATAACTAGACATTGGTTTTGTTTGATAAAGTAGTAATATCTTGTATCTTCAATATTTCTTTTTTTTTGGTCGGTCAAAAAAATATGTTACTATAATACCAAAAACTTTGGGCATGAAGTACCCCATACAACAAAACTAAAACCTAAAACTTTGGGCACAAAGTACCCCATACAGCAAAGCTAAAACCTTGATCCCAAAAAGCTGGTAATCAAAGGTAAGAGACCAGAAAAGACCTAAGATTGTATAAAATACTTTGACCCTAAACAACTCAGCCTAATGACATGAAGCCTTATGCATAGTCTAGCACTCAATAACATAAAAAAACACCCACAAAGTATGAGCACAAAGGCGATGCAGGCAGGCTACACCCCATCAGACCAAGATCTCTAGGGACACAACACCTACACTACAAACCTAGGCTTCTTAAGATAACCAGAATTTAGATGTAGTCCAAGCCAGAACATGGAAGCACGAGCACATCTTGCTTTCTTAATGGAACCAGAACACTGGAGCAGTAAAGAACAAAAGAATCCAAAGTTGTAGACCATAGACTTCTCTTCACTAGCTTTTGATACACCCACAAATTGTGATGAGTGGGGACTAAGATCAAGCAACTACATCATCTCCTACTCCCCGGCTGGCTCTAGCTTGCGGTCCAATGAAAACATAATGGACATACTCTGAATGCTACTGTTTGCACAAAAGCACCACAACAAACGCCTGAGTGATGTTGCCTTGTTGCAAGGAAGAAGAACTTAAGGGGAACAAGAACGAAAATTCTCTACTCTCTAAAGAACTAGTCCACACTTACAACCAACTAGTGGCCTGAGGCCAAACACTGGACGAGATGCCCCTGTTTGCATAGAGGCATTTCAGCGAACACCTTGGGGGTGTTCCATCTCACAACAGCAGGGGGAAACAAGCTTGCGCCGGGCAGCGCTGAGCACTTCAATCACCCTATGTCCAGTAGTGAAGCACCAGTGTGAAGACAGAGGAATCCCTCTACTATGTTGGGACACCCCAGTTCTAAAGGTGCCGTCAAGAAGGAAGTGCCGCTAGTTGGGCACCACATCACTTCGTCCACCCTTCAACCAATCCAGGGGGGGCACTCTGAGGCCACAGAGGGTCAAACCAGTCGGGGAAGACATGTGGGCGGGCTCACGTGGTGAAGCCACCTGGAGCAGGTCCATGCAGCGGAGAGACGGCCAGGACAGCGGCTTGCAGCCGGATCATCAGCGGATGGCCCGGGGGCACAAGTCGGAGTTGAGGCCCCAGCGAAAGAGGATGAGCGAGCAAGGGAGCCCAGGTGAGGGAGCATGCAACCAAGAAGGTTGACTGCCACCGCAGGAGGGACCCCAGGTGCTCAACCAAAGGTCATAAGGACCCATGGAGCAAGCAGAACCGCCGAAGGGGGGGACCCAAAGAGCGCAAGTAGTGGACCAGCTGGTCGTGCAACCACTAAGGCTCTAAGAGCAGGTTTGCTGCCTCCAGGGCCACACTGCCAGTAGACGGAGGAATGTAGATGGTCACCAGTGGGGAAGCTAGGAGGGGAAGAAGGTGGAGAAGAGGGTGGGGGGGAAGAGGGGAGGGAGATCAGGGTGGAGAAGGGCCAAGGGGAGGGCATGCCCAAAGGGAACGACACCCCTCCCCCCAGTGGAGGAAACCCTAGAGAGAAGCGAGAGCTCTCATTATAGAGAGAGGGAACGGGCAACTTCAGAGTAATCCTATTGTATCTTCAATATTTCATAACTAAATATTCACTCATCAGAACATACAAATAAATACTTGTTGGAATCAAAATAATATTCTATACATAAATACATATACCTAAAAACCTAAATCCTATGGTAATAAGTGTTGGTAATTCAAGGGTGTAAAATATATACTTTAATTAAGATTTCCATCTTAAGTAATAGTATGTAAAGAAATACCCTGATTGAAACTTGGGTTTTTTACATGACAATTAATACATAATGCTGAGGTATGCTGATTCTCTTGATGAGAAAATATTGGAAAATCCTTCTGTGTACCATCTATTTTTTATTTTATTGTGACATATTATTTAGCATGTCACATATTTATATATGTTTGACCTGATTGGTTCCAAACTCTTGCACTAGTCTCACGGACTATTGTATTTGTAACTTGAAACCTAATCTTGTATCTTGTTGTTTGTTCCATTATTTTTGCATCTTAAAGGATTTATTGATCCATATTCAATGGAAACCCCAATTGCCATATGTTGGCCATGATTGTATCATTGATCATATTTATAAATCATTATAATGTTTTTCTCATTCTGATACTATATCATGATTTGAATAACTTGATTCTTGCCTCACTATATAAAATGCATGTTTGATTTAGATAACTTGTATATTGTACACACCAGATGGTGTTCCCCTATTGCGTGTACTATAGACAGAGGGATTACATCGTTATTCTTGTCCCTGGGTAATAGTTGTTTGATGTCATTACTCCCTTAAATATTATGGGGGAATTCCATAATATGTGGATATGATGGTGATGCTATATATATTTTATTTTATTTTACTCGTTGTTATCATGATAATCTACATGCATAATCCTTATTATTTATTTGTTATTATCTAGTTAGAGATGTAAAGGCAAGATCTAATAGTTCTATTTTTTTGTTTTCATATAGTCTCTTTGTCATATGAAGATTTCTTTTGATATCCATTTAGATGGTCTCTTTCTCTCTTTTGCTGTGAAAAACTTGTTATATAATTTGTTGTCCTTTTTCCCTAGTATTTTCCAATCTCTAGTTATATGGACATACCAACTTTTATGCTTACATCATCTACTTTGTCTTCTCTTGTAGTGTATGATTCCACCCCCTTATGTGGAGAAGATATCACCATAGGTGACCTCAGGTCGCAACATGCACAATAATCTTTTGCATGGAGATAAATTGAAGTAGTCTAGTTTCCCACTGCAACCTCTTAGATATAGTTTAGTATCCTTTAGTTTTTGTATTCACCCTGTATGGTGATGAAACTACGATAAAAATGAGAATTATAATAGTTAGATTTTTGTCCCCAACTGCCATGTGTTTTGGTATTTGATACAATGACTACTTGAATTTTATTTCACCATCCATTACCAAAAATTATAACCGTGTTTGGATTTTGATGATTTTCTATTATTCCCTAGAGTAAGAGAGTGGCTTCCCTATCAATTCCCACTCCTTACACTATCCAGTTGGTACATAATATAAAATGAAGCAATGCATATATGAACTTGAAACATTATCACATGTTTCTACATCAATGTTAAAAAGTTTAATGTAATCTTGACCTTTTCCTATAGGTTATATCAGCCCCTCACAACCACCATTGTCACTCCCAATTCTTTCATAACATACTCCAAAAATTTCTTATTCACATTTTTATTTTGTATCAAATCTAATTTTTTTTACTATAATTGATTCAAATTTCTTCTAGTTGATAAACAAAACACATATATAAATCAAAAAATGATAAGGAAAATAATTAATATGAATATTGCAATAACTTTAATTACATAAAACCTTGAATTTTCACCGCTTTCTCATGCATGTGAAAGCAAATCTTCATCCTCACCATTATTGTAGAGTCTTGACTATTTTACTCTTATCATTGTAAGGTCTGCCATATTGTCTAATTGCAACTCCATATGTATCAATTATACATTTCCTTCATTTTAATTTATGCCTTCTTAAAAGTACTCAAGTAGGTTTAAATCTATTCATTTCACTATTCACCATTTCTAACTCATTTTCATAGCTACCCATAAGCACCTTATTCTTCTTTACATGTTGAAGGTTTTTAGTTTTTAGTTCTAATATTCTTAACTGCTCAAAATAAGATGTTGAATGAATTAAATATGTTAATGAGTACATGAAGACTACTAAAAAAGTATTAGAGTGCACAATAAAAGATAAGAGTATATATTAACAAGGTAAATGGTTCCGAGATCCATAGATTTGATAAATGCAAAGGAAGCAATTTTTTTTTATAATCCACATTCCCATGAGCATACTCATCAAAAAAAATATGCCAACAAGGATGGTTGTGAGATATACCTTGTCATAGATTAGATTTGGTAATATTTCTTACAAAGAATATAAAATGCAAGAATCACAAAGAAGTTCTTTGAAGGAAGTCACAAAATCATCTTCATCTCTATATTATCCACACGGATGAAGGAAACACCACATAGCACTCAAAGGGTCGATAGAAAGGACAAACCTTTATTGGTATGCATGCTTAGAGAGTCAATCATATGATGAATTTAATGCCATATCTTGTAAATGACTTGATTAATAATAAAGGTAGTCTTTGTCTATATGTTTGTTCAATAATACGATAATAATATAACATGATAGATGTCTATAGAATGATGTTGCTCGATGACAAATGTGTTCAGATTGAGGAGCTGAACAATGAGATCATATGTATAATAAGAGTACATACATGCTTGTTATGTCCCTAGTTAGATATTATTGTGGAAGCTAATAGACAATAATAACAAGCCTAGAGTGTGTGTCAGTTGATGAGAGAAGCTAATTGGTCATGATATTTGATATCAAACCAAACACATCGATACTTTTTATAGAACATTGTACCAGACAGACCCACCTTGAGAGTGATGGATGGAAACCATTGAATGGTAGTCAGAATCAACTCTCATAGTAATAGTGGTAATTGTGGTACTTAGACATGAAGTCACCACAGTCATCATGATGTTCGATGCGTTTTGACATTATCCAACATGACCTTTAATAAGAGTTTCCATAAAGGTGATTCTCATATTCATTGACATGTGGGCATCGATTGTGAGTGATGTAGATGGGATTTGTCCCTTGTACTGGACTTGATATCCTGGCCACTTGATAATCGAGACTGAGAAACATATGGATATATTCATGTGAATAAATATATGGTATGTGAGCTCACATGCATCTTAAATAGTCTGCTTTAGTTTGAGGAACATGGATTGAACATTGAGAGGATGACATTATCATGCCTAGAGTTCAATCTAGATATTAGAGATAAAGTAACTATATGATTACTATAACACTAATCACAAAATGTAGGTTAAAGTTGTTCTCCAACTTTCTAATTACATGGGTAGCAATGATGTGCTGCTAGATACTTCTCATTGCGTGTGATGTCATAAATTGGTTATGGACATTCACTGCCAACATAACTTGGGACCTATAGGGTCACACACATAGGATGCACCTGGAAAAGGAGTTCACTCATGAATATGGTTTAAATTGATTACTATAGTTTTTAGATATACAATTTAAACAAGGTTGTCTAAACTAGAATTTGAAGCACCCGGTTCAGAAATGAACTGACTAGTTCAAAGATATGAAACGATCGATTCAAGTTGTGAACCAAGTGGTTGGGAGAGCAATGAGATTAGATCAAAGATTGATGCTGACATCATGTTATGCATTAATCATCACACAAAATCCAACATATTTGTGAATATTAAACAATGTGAACTAATCATTTCACATGTGGTCTGACCAATTCAGTAGTGAATTGACCGGTTTGTCGTTCAAAGCTTCTACAAAATTCATGAAATTTTGTCTGTTTGACTCCGAGATGATCTGGAAGCCCTGAACTTGGCCCTCCTATAAATAGAGGGATAGTCAAGACTTTCAGAAGACCCAATAATAAGCTCTAACAATTGTTAATGTGAGAGCCCAAGCAAGTCTAACCTATTAAAGGGAGAGACAATAAGGGAGAGCCAACAAGAAAGAGAAAGTCAATGGTAGCATGTTGACATTTAAAGGGACAACTCCTTCCCGTCAGTTTTAAAAGAATGACAAGAGTTTTCAGTGGTTCATGGACTACATAGAGGCATGGAGGACGTTGCCCCCAGCTAGGAGGATGTCATCAACTGCCGTCCATGGTGCTACACCAGGAGCCCACCATTGAAAACCATCTAAGTGCTTCTTGGGAAAGAAGCACACTACTGCAAGGATAGTCGCTGGACTTGCTCCAGGACCAACTATATGCCTTACAACTTTTCTTCCCAATCCATAGTTGTTGGTGCTATCTGCTGGTCAAGGGAAATATGGCAAGAAATATTTTGTTTCCGCTACCATATCTGTCACCATATTTTCCTATAGTGGTACCAAAGCCACATCAATTTACTATATTTTGGGATTTAATCTATATGATCAAATTTTTAGTTTTATCATTTTTATTGCATATAATCCAAATATTTAAAATGCTTAATGTGCATATCCAATTAAATACCACATATGATCCCACTATATATATGATATGATATGATATGATATATATGCAACTTAGACACGTCACCCTAAAATTGTTTTGATGGTTGATGTAAGTGTGGTTATGGCCAATACCCATGGATATCTGTGCATGGTTGAATTGTTTTAATTCCTATCTTTTATATTCAATTAGCATACTGAGCCTCTCTCTTTTTTAATATGTAAGTTAATGATTTCCTCCCTATTCTCCCTTCAAATGTAACTCGAGATTTACTTTTACAATATTATAATTGAAACAAGAATATGATAGTTTAAATTCCTATTTTGGCAAAGAGAAGGCATGCTGCACTAGATGAGTCAACCGATTTAGAAGTAGAATCGATCAACTGGATGACCGAGGAGGCCAGACGATAGGAGGAACCGATCGATCGAATGATGGCCCAAATGATTGACTAGAGGATTCCAGATTCCACTTGAACCAGAGGGTAGTCAATCGATCCAAGTGACCAATCGACCGACCTAGAGGGCAATCAATTGACTCAAGATTTGAGTCAACCACCAGACTAGTTCTAGCACAATTTTGTGCATGTACAAGTTGTTAAATATAATGTGGAACTTAGGTTATAGAAATTCTTTGTGGCTTCAAAGAATCACATTAGTGTGTCCATAACCGTCACTCATATTTATGATTGCATGTTTCATTTGTGGATGTAGTATGTATATGATACATATTAATAATATGTGTTGATTGAATATGAATAAGTTTTTATAGATAAACAATGTCCCTGAATTCAATATTAAGTCTTATATGCTTTCCATATGCAACACACATAAAAAGTTTGATCGAATAAGTGTGGTGCACTATCTATCTCATGGAAGTGTGATGGTAGTTATGTGGCCTGTGAACTAGGGTGCATTACTACCGTGTTGATTTTTGGGTCCTGTTTACCTCAATGACATTAAGTGCCTAGAAGCATATAGATGGACTATGGAAAAGGTTGTGCATACCATCTATATAATAATTTCATGAGATGCAATTGGAAAATGTCTCCTACCTTAATAATTTGTTATGGACACTGGCGTTGGCCGGGTAATAACTTAATTATTTTGGTTCTTGGCTCACTAGAAGGTTGTACACTGCAATCGTATGAATTGATATGTGAGAGCTAGTAGTTTTAACAAAATAGTGGGAAAAATAATGAAATAAAGCCCTAATTGATATCATCATACTAGTTTAACGAAATCAAATCAAAAAGATTTTGAAAATTTGCAAATTTCTCTTATAGAATCAAAGACAACTAATAAGACATTTTCTTTGCGATCAATCCTTGAGGCAGACAAGTTGAATGGGAATAATTTCCATGATTGGTTTAGGAAATGAGAATCATTCCCACACAAGAGAGCAAACTCTATATCCTAAGACACCAGACCCATATGAACCTATTCCCACTATGCTTAAGGCTGACAGAGATGCTTACAAGAAGCACTCTGAAGATGCTATCAAGTACTTGATGATGTGATGAATGAATTATGAGTTGTAGATACAACATGAGAACATGGATGTTATTGAGATGGTAACACATATTAAGAACATGTACCAAGATAAGGCAAGACAAGTGAGATATGATGTCTCCAAGGCACTGTTCAAATGAAACATGACATAAGGAGATCCAGTAGGTCCCCATGTGCTCAAACTAATTGGGTATGTGGAGAACCTTGCTAGACTGGGATTTCCCTTGGGTCAAGAGTTGGCCACATATGTGATTATGTAGTCACTTCTAGAATCATGTAGCCAATATGTTGTGAACTACAACATGAATGATTTTGACAAGCCATTTTCAGAATTACTTGGCATGTTGAGAACAACTGAAGTACATATGAAGAAAGACAAGCCCAAGTTTGTGATGATGATCAATAGAGACAAAGGGAAGTCCAAGAGAAAAGGCAAAGATAAGAAGATTTCTAAATTTGGATAGAAACCCAAGTCTTCTACACTGAAAGCTAGGAAGGGGTGACAAGGGAGGCAATTGTCACCACTATCACTAGCTTGGACATTGGAAAAGGAATTGCCCTCTCTACCTGGAGGAATTGAGGAAGAAGAAGGAGGGGATAGAGATCTCCACTTTAGGTATATATGTTATTGAGATAGATATGCTACTTATTTATCTTGGGTACTAGATATTGGATGTAGATCTCACATATGTTCAAATATGTAGGATCTAAAAAGAAGTAAGCCTTTAAGAAAGGGCAAGGTTGAACTGCACATTGTGAACGAAGTAAGAGTTACTTCCACTACAGTTGGAACCTATCATTTATCTCTGCTCATGGGGCTTGTAATAATGTTAGAGGACTGCTATTTTGTACCTACCATCAGTAGAAATATTATTTATGTATCTTGTATGGACAAGAATGGATTTGAATTTCATATAAAGAATGGTCAATGTTCTATTTCACAAGATGAGATCTTTTATGGCAGTGCCCCAATGTCCTATGGTCTTGATTTTCTAGATCTAGAGACAAATGTTTATAACATAAATACCAAAAGATTAAAACTTGATAACTACAACAAGACATACCTTTGGCATTGTCATCTAGGACACATCAATGAGAAACATATTTCTAGACTCCATAAAGATGGTTATCTAGACTCTTTTGACCTCAAATCAATAGAGACATGCAAATCTTATTTATCGGGAAAGATACCAAAGGCTCCTTTCACTGACCATAGCGAGAGAGTGAGTGATCTATTGGGACTCATACATACTGATGTATGTGGAATTTTGAGAACAAATGCTAGAAATGGTTTCTAATACTTCATTACCTTTACTGATGACTTTAGTTGGTATGACTATGTTTACTTGATGAAAAATAATTCATAAATCCCTGAAAAGTTCAACGATTTCATGAATGGCGTACAAAACCAACTTGGTAAAAGTCTTAAGGCACTTCAGTCTAATCGAGGTGGAGAACACCTAAGCTAAGAGTTTGAGGACCTTCTGTGAGATCGTGGTATCGTATTAGAATGGACTCCACCTGAAACACCACAACATATGGATGTATCAAAAAGAAGGAACGCACATTACTAGATATGGTGTAGTCAATGATGAGTTTCTTTGATCTTACAACTTCCTTCTAGGGACATACTCTAGAAACTACAACATTTACACTAAAATGTGTACCATATAAATTGGTGCAAAAGACACCATATGGGATATGGTATGGGAAGCATCCCAATGTGTCTTTTATGAAGATTTGTGGATGTGAAGCTTATGTAAGAAAGTATTTTTTTCAAAAAGGATTGGACCTAAATCAGATAGATGTTATGTTGGATAGCCTAGGGAAACCAAAGGATACTACTTTTATACTCCGTCTGACAACAAAAAGTTTGCTACCAAGGATGCGATATTCCTAGAAAAGAAATTTATTTCCAAAGGGGTTTGAGACCAACAAGAAAACATTGAACCAATAGAGGTACAAGAGGAACATAGAGAGTCACATACTATAGTGGAATCTCAAATTCCTCATATAACATAGGAACCTCACAAATCTAGTAGGACACACCTTGAGACTAAAAGATTTGGTTATCTTGTGACTCAAGAAGGCGATGAGTTGGTCATTGATGATGAGCCAAGAACCTACCTACAAGTTATAAAGGGACCAGAGTCTAGAAAGTGGCTTGAGGTCATGAGATTTGAGATGGAATCCATGTACACCAACAAGGTATGTGCCTTGGAGGATCTTCCAGAAGGGGTGAAACTCATAGGGTGCAAGTGGGTCTTCAAGAAGAAGACTAACATGGATGGTAATGTACAAACCTATAAAGGTCGATTGGTTGCAAATGGTTCATACAAGTTCAAGGTGTTGACTATAGTTAAGTCTTTTCTCCAGTTGTCATGGTTAACTCCATCATGATCATGCATGCCATTGTAGCTTATTATGGCTATGAGATTTGGCAGATGGATGTTAATACCACATTCCTTAATGGGAATATACTTGAGGATGTGTACATGATGCAACCTGAGGGTTTTATAAATCCAAAGGATGTAAATAAAGTTTGTGAGATACAATGGTCAATCTATGGATTGAAGCAAGCATCTCGGAGCTAGAATCCTTGATTTGATGAAACAATCAAAGAGTTTGGATTTAGTCAAAATAAAGATGAACCATGTGTTTACAAGAAGGTTAGTGGGAGCATGATTCTATTCCTCATATTTTATGTAGATGTCATACTATTGATGGGAATGACATTCCTACCTTACAAATGGTAAAAACCTGGCTAGGAAATACATTCTCTATGAAGGACTTATGCAAAGAATCCTATATCTTAGGAACCAAGATCTATAGAGATACAACTGGAAGGCTTCTTGGCCTAAGTAAGAGTAGATACATTGAAAAAGTGTTGAATAGGTTCAACTTGGAGAACATGAAGAGAGGAAACCTACCCATGTCTCATGGTGTCACTATCTTTAGAGCTCAATGTCCCAATTCTTATGATGAAAGGGAACACATGAGTAAGATTCCATATGCATATGTAATTGGATCTATCATGTACAAAATGTTTGGGATTCATCCTGATGTCTCCTATGCCTTCAACATGATGAGAAGATATCTGTCAGATCCCAGTGAAGGACACCAAACTACCATTATGAATATCCTTAAGTACTTGAGAAGAACTATGGATCAGTTCCTTGTCTACAATGGTACGTAAGAGTTGATGGTAAAGGGTTAAGCCAATGCAAGCTTCCAAACTAACAAAGATGACTGTTGATTGAAATATCAGTTTGTGCTTTGCCTTAACAATAGAGTTGTACGATGGAAGAGTTCCAAGAATGAAATATTTGTTGATTCTACAGTTGAGGCCAAGTATATTCCTGCCTCCAATGCAGTAAAGGAAGTTGTTTGGATCAAGAAGTTCATCACTGAACTTGGGGTGGTTCCAAGCATCATCAATGCAGTAGAGTAGTATTTTGACAATAATGGAACTATTAAACATGCTAAGGAACCTAGATCAGATCAGCATTCCAAGCACATATTGTAGCAGTTCCGTCTCATACAAGAGATCAAATAGTGAGGAGATGTGAAGATTTGTAGAGTAGCAACTGAAAGCAATGTTGCTGACCCATTTATAAAAGCACTATCGCAGCAGAAGCATGAAGGTCATGTTAGATCACTTGTGATTAAATTAATGGTTGATTGGCTCTAGGTGAAAGTGAGAGTGTGTTGGTATGTTTGCCCAGAGAGCCAATCATATGTTGATTGTAACATATCTTGTAAACCATTTGATTAATAACAAAGGAAATCTTTGTCTATAAGTTTGTTCAATTATAAGATAATAGTATCACATGATAGATGTCGACAAAATGATGTTACTCAATGACATATGTCTTTAGGTTGAGGACATGGACAATGAGATCATATGCATGATAAGAGTACAAACATGCTTGTTATGTCCCTAGTTGGATGTTATTGTGGAAGCTAATATACATTGATAACACATAAGGCTAGAGTGTGTGTTGGTTCATGATAGAATCTCATTAGTCATGATATGTAATATCAAACCAAACACATAGGTACTTGTTAGAGAACATTGTATCGGACCAACCCACCTTGAGAGTGATGCATGGAAACCATTGAATGGTAGTAGAATCAAATCTCATAGTGATAGTGGTAATTTTGGTTCTTAGACCTAAATTCACTACACTCATCACATGTTGTTCGATTAATTTTGACATTATCGAATGTGACTTTGGATAAGGATTGCCATAAAGGTGATTCTCAGATACACTATGACACATGGGGATTGACTGTGAGTGATGTAGATGGGATTTGTCCCTCCTACTAGAGTTGATATCGTGACCACTTGATATGCGAGACTAAAAATTATATGTCCATACTCATGTGAATCGGTATATGATATGTGAGCCCACATACATCTCAGATAGTTGAATGTTGAGAGAATGACGATTCCATGCCTCGAGTTCAACCCGGACATCAGAGATGAAGGAACTATATGATCACTATAACACTAATTAGTGATTGTAGGTTGAGGTTGTTTTCCAACTTTCAAATTACTTGGGTAACAAATATGTGTTGCTAGATACTGCTCATTGCCTGTAATGTCATCACTTGGTTATGGACATTCATTGCCAACATAACTTGAGACCTATAGGGTCACACACATATGATGCACCTAGTAAAGGAGTTTACTCATGAATATGGTTTCACTTGATTACTAAGTGTTTAGATATTCAATTTAAACAAGATTGGTTGAACTCGAGTTTAAACTTCCCAGTTCAAAAATGAACTGACTGGTTCAAAGATGTGAAACGATGGTTCATGTTGTGAACCAACTAGTTGGGAGATCAATCAGATTGGATCAAGGATTGATGTTGACGTAATGTTGTGCATTAACCATCACATTAAAGCCAATATGTTTGTAAATATGAAACTATGTGAACTGAGCAAATCAAGTGTTGAACTGATCATGTCACATGTGAGCCAACTGGTTCATCATTTGCATCTTCCAAAAAATTAATGAAATTTTGTCTCTATGACTCCCAGATGATATGGAAATGCTGACCCTAGCCCTCCTATAAATAGAGAGGTAGTCAAGGTTTTTAGGAGACACAACAAGAAGATCTAACAATTGTTTTCCTCTCAAAATTGTGATACATGAGAGCTCGAGCAAGTCTTACCTATCAAAGGAAGAGATAGTAAGGGAGAGACAACAAGTGAGAGAAAGTCAATGCTAGTACATTGACATTCAAAGGGAAAAATCCTTCCTGTCAGTCCCAAAAGAGTAACAAGAGTTCCTGGTGGTCCATGTGTACTACGTAGAGGCGTGGAGCCCATTGCCACCCACTAGAAGGATATTGTCAATGGCCGTATGTGGTGCTACACCAGGAGGCTTCCATAGACAAATGTCCAAGTGCTTCTTGTGAAAGAAGCATGTCGGTAGAAGTATAGTCACTAGACTTCCTCTAGGACTAGGTATATGACTTGCAACCTTCCTTTACAATCCATAGTTGTTGACACAATTTGCTGGTCAAGGGGAATATGGCAATAATTTTTTTGTGTTGCCTTCATCTCTATCTCCATACTTTCCTAAAATGTTTTTATTAGCTATGTGATAGCATTGCACAACTTCTCCTTTTCTCTCTCTTTCTAGGTAATGGCAAATAGGGTTCATGTGTTAAAAAGTGTACTCGTAAACTTGGACATCACACCCCTTTCTGTAGAAGAGGTAGCAAAGCACGATTTTTGATAAAAGTTGGGAAACAAAAAGATAGTGGCCACACTTCAATAGCCCACTTGTAGACATCTAGTTGGTCGACTGGCTTGGTCTAGTCAATCGACTGGGATGGGTTAGGACTTATTGGATCCAATTGGCCGATCCAGTGATTTACTCCAATTGTGTGACCTGACCAACCAATTGAGTGATTGACAAATCTCATCTAATTGATTGATTGGGCTAGTCAGTCAATCAACTAGGTGGATATTATCCTGTTCAATCAATTGGATATTCCAATCAATAGATTGGTCTGTCTGATTGGGTGACTAGACTTTCTAATTGACCAAATGGACTTCCAATCACTTCTTGATGATCTAATTGATTATACAAATCTTTTGGTAACTAGTTAATCATATGTCCACGATTATACTTATCTTCCCTGTACATCCTTTGTGTGTGACTATATAGGATCCAAATTATGTTGGTAGGTGATATCTATAGTCATATTATGTTTTTATAGACAATGATTGGTATCTAGAAAGACTTCATAGTCACATAAGTAATTGGAGAAGTTGGAGAACAACTTAAACTAGTATTGTGACTAGTATTACATGATTGTGTAATCCTTTTGTATCTAATATCCTAATTGAATGTAAGGCATATAAATGTCATCCTCTTAATGTTCAATATTTTTTCCGTAATCTGGAGCAGACTATTTGAGATGCATATGAGCTCAATATCATATGTTTACTCACATGATCATGGCCATGCATTACAAGTCTCACACATCAAGGGGATAGGATATCACTCCAATAGGAGGGACACATTTCATATATATCACTCACAATGATCCACATGTGTCACACTACACCCAAGCACTACCTATTTGTCAAACCTTATTTAGGGTCACATTGAGTAGTTTAAAGTACATCAAACAATATGTGATCATTATAGTTACTTCAGGTCTAAGGACCACAATCACCACTGTCACATGAGAAATGATTCTAACTATCATTTATGGATTCTATGTATCATACTAAAATTGCTTCTATCCAATATACTTATTTATAACATGTACCTATGTATTTGAACTGATATCTAATATCATGACTAATGAGACATAGTCATCAGTCAACACACACACTAGCCTTAATGTATTATTATTGTCCTATTTTTCAGGAAAATATTTGATTAGGGGCCTGGAGAAGAATGGATACTCTTTGCATACAGATGATATCATATTTAGGTGCTCAACCTAGAATAACATGTCATTGAATCATTCATTCTTAGGACATTATTATGGTGACTCATTATCTCATATTGAAGGAAAAATAATAATTGAAATTTCCTTTATTAGTAAGACAATATAAAGTGTGCCATTGCAAGTATCACATGGCTGGATCTTAGGGCATAGTACCAACATTCTCCCAATTTAACTAGAGCAAATATTTCATGAATTGAAGTCTAAGTGAGCTAACATGACCATCCCACTTTTTCTATGAAAGTGCTTTCATAAGAGGATCAACAACATTGCTTTCAGTTGGTACTCTATAAATCTTCTCATCTTCTCACTGTATGATCTCTTGTATGAGATGGTAGCACCATATTATATGATTGAAATAGTGATACAATCTGTGTTTCTTATATTGTATAATGGTTCCATTATTTTCATAGTATAGATCTACTACATCATCAATGGTGGGAATCACAACTAGTTCACTAATGAACTTATTGATCCTTACAGATTCCTTTCTTACACTGGAGGTAGAAATGTAATCGAACTCTATTGTAGAATCAACCACTACTTCTTGTTTGAAACTTTTCCATCTCATAGATACTCCTTTAAGGAAAAACACAAAACTCAATTGTTATCTACAATCATCCTTATTGGTTTGGAAGCTAGCTATGGTGTAACCTTTTACAACCAACTCTTCCTCTCCATCATAAATAAGGTATTGATCCTATTTTTTCTCAAGTACTTAAGGATTTTCTTTACAATGATCTTTACCAAGATCTGACTAATACCTCATCATCATGCTCAAAGCATACGATATAGTAGGACATGTGCTAACATTTCATACAAGACGGATCCAATAAAAATTGCATATGAAATGTTATTCATGCGCGCCCTCTCTTTAGAGGAGTTGGAACATTGATATCTAGAGAGACTTATTCCATGATACACGGGTAAGTTTCCTCTGTTACAAACTTGCATGCTAAACCTTTTTAGCACTTTGTAAATGTATGTACTTTGACTTAGATCAAGAAGCCTTTTAGATATATCTCTATAGATCTTGAATCCTAGTATCTAGAATGCTACTCCTAAATGGAATGGAATTTCCCAACCATGTTTTAACCAACTGTAGAGTAGGAATCCCCATCAACTGTATGTCACACACATGCAACATGAGGAATGGAATTATTCTCCCAGTAACCTTCTTGTAAATATAATGTTCATCTCCATTTGAAATAAAGCCAAACTAATTGCATATCTCATCAAAACAAGGATTCCAACTCCGAGATTCTTGCTTTAATTTTTTGATTGACCTTTGTAGAATTTTTTTTGGCTTCATTTGAAGAAATAAAACCTCCCAGTTGTGTCATATACACATCCTCAAGGACATTCCCATTAAGGAATGAGCTTTTAATGTCCATCAAATGGCAAGCATGAACCTAATGAATTTAACCATGGAAAATGGTGAAAAAGTTTGATAATAGTAAATGCCTTGAATATGTTTGAAACCTTTTGTGACCAATCAACCATTGTAGGTTGATACATACAATCCATGTCGATATTCTTCTTGAAGACCCATTTGCACCTATAGGTTTTACCCCTTCAAGTGGATCCACCAACGTCCATACCTTGTTGGTATACATGGAGTCCATCTCAGATCTTATGGCCTGATCAAACCGTTTCTCACAATATGGTCCCTCAATAGCTCCATGTAGGTTGTTATTGCATCATAATGAATGACGAAAATATCATATTTTTGGGTTATGAGAATTCCATATCTCTCTAGCTTAAGATGTGATGTACTAGACCTTAGAGGTTCTTGTGTTACATGAGGAACTTGATATTCCACCATAGTTTGTGATTCCTCTATTTCCTTATTGACCTCCATAGGTTCAATGTTATCATTGAATTCGAACTTCTTTGAGTTCTATTTTACTCCCACTGGTTACTTTGGAAGTAGATTCCTTTTTTAGAAATACATCATTTCTGGAAGAAAACACATTGTTATACTAGAATATGGAAGTAATATCCCTTGGTTTCCTTAGGATATAAAATTTGAGAGTTAATAAATTTGGGTCCAAGTTTAAGAAAATTGTTTCTTGGCATAAGCCACACATCTCTAAATCTTCATATAAGACACTCCAAGTCCATAATTCACGTGGAGAATTTTGAATCAATTTAGAAGGTACATGATTAAGTGTAATATTGTGTTTTCTATAGCATATCCCTAGAAGGAATTTGGAATAAAAACAAAACTCATCATGGATCATACCATGTCCAATAGGGTGCAATTCCTTTCTTCTAATATACCACTATATTGTGGTTTTCCAGGTGGATTCCATTGTGATATAATACTACAATCCCTCAGAAGGGCCTCAAACTCTTAGCTTAAGTATTCACTACCTTGATCTAATTGAAGTGCTTTAATACTCTTGCCAACTTTATTTTCTACTTCACTCATGAATTCCTTAAACTTTTCAATGGAATCTGACATGTGTTTTTTGAAATATACAAATGCATATCTAGTGAGGTCATCAATAAATATGATGAAGTATTGATAACCATCTTTGACATTTGTGCTAAAAGTTCCACATAAATTAGTATTAATTAGTCATAATAAGTCACTTGCACTTTGAATGTTTCTAGTAAAGGATGTTTTTTCATATAGTCTAATAAACAAGATTTGCTAGTCTCAATTGATTTAAAATCAAATGAAGTTAGATATCCATCTTTGTAGAGTAAAATGTGCATTTCATTTATGTGGCCTAGACGACAACACAAAAAATAAGTTTGATTTGATTCATTGAGTTTAAGCTATTTAGTATATGTTATAGATATTTGTCTCAAAATCTAACAAATAAACACCTTAAGACATAGGAGCAATGCCATAAAATATTTGATATATAGAAATAGAACATCAACCATTCTTGATATGAAATTTAAAAACCATTCTTGTCCAAATATGAAATAGAAATGATTTCTTATTTATGGTAGGTACATAATATCCATTCTCTAACTCTATTACAAGCTCAATGGGCATAGATAAAATGTAGGTGCTTACATTAGTAGCAACAAACGTTGCTCCATTTGCAACACGTACCTCCACCTCCCATTTCTTCAAGGTTCTATTTCTTTTTAGATCCTACTTTTAACATATGTGAGATCTATATCCGATATCTAATACCGATGCTGAAGAAGTTGATAAACTTATGTCTATAACATATATACCTGAAGTGGAGATCTCTAGCTTCTTACTCCAGTTCTTTAGTTCCTATAGGTAGAAGGATGATTTCTCTTCCCATATCTAGCCTGGTGACAGTTGTGACAATTGCCTTCTTTACCCACTCATCCTTTTGCCTTAAGGGCAAAAGACTTAGACTTTTAGCCAGCGTTAAAACCTTTCTTGTCTTTATCTTTTCACTTGGATTTTCCTTTTCCTCCATTAACCAATAATATGGAAATGGGATTGTTTTTCAATTTCCCCTCAACTATTCTCAACATACCAAGTATCTCTATTAGAAGATTAGCATAGTTCATGACAATTTTTTTATGTGAATCTAGAAATGATTCCAGGATCATACATGTGACCAACTCCTGGTCTAAAGGAAATCTATGTGTAGATATACTATAAACATATCCAATTAATTTGAATACATGGGGTTCAACTAGATCACCTTATGCCACTTTGTACTTTCATAATGCCTTGGAGACATGTACCTCTCTTGCCTTTCTTGTTCTTTTTACATGTTCTAGAAATATCTTATTATCTAATGGCTCCCATGTTCTCATGTTGCTTCTAAAGTTCATGATATATGGAGCATTTTGTAAGGGACTTGATGTCCACAATGTCATCAGATTTCTTCTTATAATATTCCCTTTCCACCCTAGGCACATTTGAAGCTGGTTCATTTGGTACCGATGTGCCTAGGACATAAAGCTTACACTCAAGTTTGAGAACAATTCTTAGTATCCTAAACCAATCATGGATGTTATTTCCATTAAGTTTTCCTTCTCAAGAACCGATTGCAGTAAAAAGTTGTTGTTGGTTGCCATTTTATCTATGAGAAGTATATGTAGGAGTTAATATTTTATTTTAAAAAGTTTTATCAATATGAATTTGGTCTTAATTAAATATTTCTCCCACTATTTCATTTTAAATTAATATCCCTCCCTATTAGTTTAGAAGGTTTGTATATAACAATCTTCTAGTGAGACAAGATCCATATTTTATCAAATCATGAGTCAACTTTTACTAATCACCAACTACTTCACTATTTTGGTAGGCAACGTTGGCGAATTGCATTTAAGCAACTATTAATATATGGACGCACGACCATTTTTCATAACGATCTATATGCCTCTAGGTTCTTAATCCTATTAAGGTCACCTAGTTTAGTTTGATCCAAAAACCAACACAATAGAATATGCACCCTACTTTGGCAGAACCACATATCTTTTTTCACATTTCCCCAAAGTAGACAATGACCATGCTTTGGCATTCCCACACTTTAGCAACTGTCTTTTAGTAGTCTACTCATCCAAAGTCAATCTATTAGCTTATTTCAATCTATCAACTGGGTTGGGTTAGGACTAACTAGATCTAAATCATCCTATCCACTATTTAGTTTAATCAGACAACTAGACCATCCAATCGACTAATTGACTAATCACATCCAATCAATCGACTAGGCTAGTCAGTCAACCAGTTGAGATCTCAGCTTGGTCAATCAACTAGATATTCTAGTTCATCAACTAGTCTGTCCAGTCAGACGATTGGATTTTCTAGTCAATCGTATGGGCTTCCAATTAGACCTCGATGATATAATTAATTACCTAAACCTTTTGGTATCCAATTAATCATTTGTACATGATTATATTCCTATTCCATATGCATCCTATGAGTGTGACCATATAGGCTCCAAATTATGTTAGTAGTGACATCTATAATCATATATGATTTTATAGATAATAATTGGTATCTAGCAAGACTTCAATGCCACTCGAGTATTTGGAGAAGTAAGAGTACAACTTCAACTTAATGTCGTGACTAGTGTCACAGTGATCATATAATCCCTTTGTCTATGATATCTACATTGAATCCACAACATGGAATCATCATCCTCTTAATATTCAATCAGTGTTCCTTGATCTAGAGTAGACTATTTGAGATAAATATGATATCAACATCATATGTGTACTCACCTGAGCATGGTAGGCATTTCATATCTCATTCATCAAATGACTGGGATACCACTCCAATAGGATCAAAAAATTCTATCTACTTCACTCACAATAATACACGTGTCACACTACACTCAAGCACTACCCATATGAATACTCTTCTTCAAGGTCACATTGAGTAGTGTTGAAGTGCACCGAACAACATGTGATCATTGTTGTGACTTTAAATCTAAGGACCACAATCACCACTATGAAATGAGGCATGATTCTAATTTCCATTTATGGCTTCCAAGTATCATGCTCAATTTGGGTCGATTCAGTACACTTATTCATAAGAAGTACCTATGTGTTTGACTTGATATCCAATGTCATGTCTAATGAGACACAATCATCCGTCAATACACATACTAGCCTTAATGTATTATTGTGCTCTTGATTTCCACAAAAATATCCAACTAGAGTCCTATACGTGGATGGATACTCTTTGCATATATATGATATCATGTTTAGGTCCTCAATCCAAAATCACATGTCTTTAAGTCATTAATTCTTAGAATATTATTATATTTTATTCATTAACTCATAATAAAGCAAAAATAATAAATTGTATTGACCCTATTAATAATCAAATCAATTACAGATTGTATAATTACAATAATCATATGATGGGCTTTTAGGGCATACTACTAACAAATAGCACACCCTCATGAGTATTGGAGTCATTTTTTTGTAAAACTAAGTATACATTATTGACTAAAACATGAAACATTTCCAATTAGAATATTGTGAATCCATAGTTCTTATCACAAATGTTCTAAAAAACCTAAAACATTTCAAAATGTTAAAGAAAACACACAATATAAAAATAAGGTATATATTGATTTTCCTAACAAAGCACACATAAAATAGCAAGAGCTTTAACAAAAGATGGTTGCTATCTAACAAAATCAACAAATTTCAATCAATGCCCATAATATTCTCATCTTCCACTTGTTTTTTTGTTTTAACTAGTATCTAGTTAGAATCCATCTTAAAAAATTACTATCCACATTATTTATGTTGTGTTTGTAATTATCTATGCATGCACTAACTTTGTCATCATACTTCTAATGATTCCATATGAGTTTAAGATTTATAAAACTTGTTATCAACAACTTTTATCCTAATAAACACCTAAAACATATAATGTTTTTGTTTTAGAGGTATCTAAGATTTTTTAATAGATTGGGATCTAAATGTCAAATCAATACTACAGTTTGAAATAGATACCATTAATATCACATGAAACTCTTTCAAATAAGTTGTTTTTGTACCCATAAGTGTCATGCCAAAGTAAATAAATGTCTAAACAACCTCACTCTAATGATAACTCCCATGGTATCAAGTCATAAACTCAAATATGACGCTTAAGGTGTTTAATATGCTATATGGAACTATGAAATTTGACATAAGTACAACAACATAATCCAATACAAATCCTTTTGTCTTTGTAGTATATTCTATAGGATAGATGTGGCATTACCTGTTCAACTTTCCTTTCGGGTATGATTTTATGGAAGAAAATGTATTTGAGTATACTAGTCTTTTTACTATCCTTCACCTTGCTTTATGAAGACTTTTTATCTTATCAAGTAAAAATTAGTGAACACTATAATACATAGAAAGGAAGAATTAAACTAATCATATCCATTCACAAGACCAACACTAATATGAAAATCTATTGCTAAAAATTTACTAATACACTCTTTCCTAATAAGACCAAAACTACTCCTACATGAAGAGGATGGAATTTCACAAATATTTCTCCCATTTTAGACCTTTTTCCTTGGATCATATGTCTTTACAAGATCATGTATCAATACTAAATTAAAAACATTATTTCATTCCATTGAAATTCCCAAGTTGTCTAGCCTTAAACATTATCGTCTTCTCATATGACCTGCAATTTCTATACTTTTCTTAGATATTTGGAATGTTGATCTTATAATAACTATCTCTTATCCATGGGGACTATTTGGAATGTTCTCAAATCTGTAGAATGATGCAAACTAATATAATGGTGAATATGTAGAATAAAATATCTCATTTTATAATAGTACACAATACCATCAACAATAATACACATTAATATACAAAGTATAACCCATTTTTATAGAAATAAGACCAACAAACTTATGTACAATTACTAAGGTATGAAACTACATAGAAATTCTACTACTTAAATGTGATCCATCACTCTCCCAATTACCTATGGATATGGTTCATCACAACTCTAGATTGAGAAAGTAATGTTCCCAATAATACAAATCAATGTATACAACTCCACACACTAATGTGGACAATAATACACACTAAGAAAGTCTGTGTTTTCAAGAAATCATCCTTTTGTCATAACTTGCATACTTGTACTAGATTAAGACACCCCCATTAATATCAGAATCATCATCAAAAGCAGAAGAAGGATGCACAAAAATAGAAGTAGCAATAGATAAAACTCGTATGAATATACAAATCAAGATAACAATACAAAAAAGAAGAATCACCAACATACAAAAATTAAGGCAAGTAATAAAGGAGCTGATCATAGTCTATGAAGTGGAAAGAAAGTCTAGTTCACATCCTAGATCTTTCATTCCCATTCTACAAGATATTTTCATTTTCACATAACTTGTATGCTTGTCTTAGACAAGACTTCACATCACACAATAGAGTTAGTACTCAACAAAATAATAATGGTACGCTACACTACACAAAAATAAACATAACAACACACAAAATTAACACCATGACTACATAAAATAAAAAAAGAAATAAAACCAAAATTTAAGGTGCTATTAATTGTGAAATCAAGTAAGAAATAATTATAATTAATAAACCCCATATATAAGAAGAGAGGGAAAGAGAGAAAATATACTTCACAACATAGAAATAGTGCATACAAGAAGAACAAAAACATAAAACACACGTAGTAGTAAACAAATATACACAAGTGAATACACAAATCAATAAGTGGAGGACATATCAAAGAAATATACTTCACAACAACCTATTGTACAAAAAAAGTAATTTTTTTTACATTACACTGTTAGGTTTACCAAATTGTCCTCGTGACATCCCCCTTCTCTAGTGACATCCCTCTTCTCTCTGGATCAAGGTCTTCTTGGCAGAAACATTATAGGGGTGGGCCAGGGTGGGTCGGGTTCCTCCACCCCATATGCTACCAACGCTCCCCCTACTCCCTTGCAGGCCAACGCAGGTCCATCGCCATCCTCCACGACTGAGGAGTGGGCTGATACGAAGACTGATGTAATGAAGGGCAGATCCTAGGCGGTGACCCTGGCCAAACCCATGGTGGTGCAGTGGTTGTTCAAATAGCTGCTACTATCGGAGGACCCCAGGGATCCCACCTTCAAGGAAGGTGACAACATGCCATGGCTTAATTTCTATGAACCTGTGGTGAAAGCGATGGACGAGTATCACCAATACTCAGTCATTATTCAGATCCTAGGTAAAGAGGCCACCCTGCAGCAACTGTAATGTTGTATGATAAGAGCTTGGAAGCCCAATGGCGAACTCCAACTCTTGTCGTTGGTGGGAGGTCTGTTCCTGGCCAGGTTCGCTTCATCAGATGACATGGATGTGGTGGAGGAACAAGGCCCTTGGTTCTTTGAAGAACACCTAGTCCTTGCTCGTAGATGGACCCCTAAAGTTGATCTAAGATGTGCAACCCTCATCTCCCCCCCCCCCCCCCCCCCCCGCATCTAGATAACCCTCCCTGACGTTGGCCATCATTGGACTCGCAGAGCCATCTCCATAATTACTTATGGAGTTGGCGAGCCCAAGGTGATCAACTTTATGTCAAGGGGTAAGTTTGTAGGTGCGACACACATATGTGTGGAGATGAAAGCTGACAGACCTCCCCCAAAAGAGGTCATGATAGAAATGTCTGACAACAAAGACTTAATAGTAAGGGTGTTATATGAAGCCTTATTGGACATGTGTGACGATTGCTTAGTCTTTGGCCACGCTACAGGTAGCTGTCCAGGCGCCAGAGTAACTCAAGAAGATCCACTGAAGATGAATATACCCATCTAGAGTGATACACAACAAAGAAAAGTGAATAGGGGCAGAAGTTGAGGCCCGCCTAAGAATTATACATCTCGCAAAACCACTGGTGGTAGCTCCACAACAGACCAGAAGTTAGTGGCTGGTTCATCACCGATCATTCCTGTCTTCAAAGCGGTGGCTGCTAACTCTAACAAAGATAAGGGGAAAATAGTGGTTGATGTCATACATGACATAAAACTTATTGAAGAGGGAGAAATTCCTTTGGAGGTAATAACAGCAGGTCTGAGCCACAGCGTCGATAACACGGTACCCAACCTAAACACAGGAGAAGGAGTTAAGAAGGTAGTTGACAAACAAGTGATCTCAAAGGTGTACCAGTTTGTAGCACTAGAACATGATGATGATGGTGACACCCACATTGATGAAGGGGGTACTCGTAGACGAAGCCCAAGACAGACGAGAAGTGCAGCCAACAAGAACAAGAGCTGGCCCAAATTTGTGAGTGGAGGAGGTCCATCAAACACCAATAATTAAATGTCAATTATGGCGTGGAATGTCTGGGGGGCATCTCTACCAAAGACATAGAGTAAGCTTAGGAAAATTTTGAAGGAGATTGAAGCGGAGGTCATTTGCTATTTTGAAACTAGAATAAAAAGAGTAACAATAGATCATGTAAATACACTGTTCCCAACTCAGTGGAATAGTATATCCAACCTGGAAGAGGTAGATGGAGGAATGATAGTCATAGGGTGGAACCCTCAAACATGGCACATTGATCTTATTAGCTCCACAGATCAGATCATCACTGTGAGTTGCTTCAACCAAGGAGGTTTCTCCTGTATTCTCTCAGTAGTTTATGGGGAAAATCTAGAATATGACCGGGATAGAATTTGGCCTGTGTTGGAAGCAACGACTCAAAATGAAATCCCTTGGTTGGTGTTGGGTGACTTTAATAACACAAGACAGAATAATGAAAATTATGGAGGCAAGAGGGTACCAGATAGAATCCTCAACAAGTTCAACAGTGCAATGGACAAAGCGTGCTTACACCAAGTCAACACGATAGGTGGCATTACTACTTGGTCCAATAAACAACACCCTTATGGTCGCATCTCTAGCTGCCTAGACATAGGTTTTTTCAACAATGCTTGGCTTGACGTGTTCCCTAATGTTGCAATCAGATTGGGAGCACATTCATTCAGCGATCACACATGGATGAAGGTACATATTAACTAATCCCATAATTCTCCCCGTCCTTTCAGGTTCCTTAATGTGTGGAGTGATTGGCACAACTTCAATGACTTAGTCAAAGACTACTGTTCTATCCATGTGGGTGTGAATCATCTTTTTAGAGTTCTTAAAAAACTCTAGCACACTAAAAAAGCACTCAAAGCTTGGGCGAAAGAGAAGGTCAATCTTCCTAACCTCATACGTGAAGCCAAAAGGAGCTATGAGGAAGCCACCATGAATCTGTGCCTTAAACCTCTAGATGCTACTTCTTTCGAGGAGGAAGCCAAATGTGAAGATAGAATCAGGAAACTAAAGAAAGCGGAAGAGGTTTGCTTATGGAAAAAAAGTAGAATGAAGTGGATAGTAGATGGAGACCGTAATTCTAAAATCTACCATACAACCATCAGGAAGAAAGAAATGAGGGATTCTATTTATGAACTCATCAATGAAAAAGGGGAAACAATAGACAAGAACAAAGAGTTGGTGGAGACATCTATTCATTACTTTACAAATCTCTACAACAACAACAACATACACTCTATTGATGATAATGTGCCACCAGATAAGAAGGTAACTCAAGAAATGAACAACAATCTCAACAAGGAAGCGACTGAGGAGGAGGTTAAAAAGCGCTTTTCTCTATCCATTACTTGAAAGCCCCAGGGCCGGATGGTTTTAATAGTTAGTTCTTCCATAAAGTTTGGCCTATTGTGAAACAGGATATCTGCAATGCCGTGAACTAGTTCCTTGCAGGAGGATCAATGGTTAGAGCAGTTAACCATTCCTTTATTAAGATGATTCCTAAGAACAACAATGCTAAAGAGATGATAGACTTCAGGCCGATAACTTGCTAGTCAGTGCTATACAAAACCATCTCCAAACTCCTGGCTAATAGGCTGAAAGAGGTTCTGCCCCACATAATTTCCCCTAATTAGAATGCTTTTGTCAAAGGTAGATACATGTCTGATTGTTCCCTCTTGGCCATGGAATTTCTCAGTGAATTCTATATGAAGAACACTAATGCAAAAGATTGTATGAAAATTGACATTAGTAAGGTGTATGATCATGTAAACTCAGAATACCTTTGGAGGGTGATGGATGCCATGGGCTTTGATCAAAGATGGATTCATATCAAACAATGTGTGGAAACTTGCTCATTTTCAATTCTCATTAATGGTTCCCCTAAAGGTATGTTTATATCCTCAAATGGTCTGCGGAAAGGGGACCCTTTGTCCCCGTTCCTTTTTATTATGGTGATGGAAGGGTTGACCAAGATGATAGAAACAGATGAAGACAAGGGCCTTATAAGAACCTACAAAGTAAAAAGGGTTAAAGTCATGAACCAAATCATTTTTGTTGACGATGTTCTCCTCTTCTCAGCAGGCAATAGTAGAAGACTCAAGGAGTACAAATCCCTCCTCCTAAAGTTTGGTAAACTGACAGACTTATATGTGAGTGCTATCAAATCCCAAGGTTTTCTCTCTAAATCTTGCGATATAAGAAGGGGTAGACTCAAGACAGCTTTAGGCATGCACAAAGGCACCCTACCTACCAAGTATCTGGGATTCCCCCTCATTGCTGGTCACACAACTTCCAAAGATTTTAGTGGCTGCCTTGACAGGTTTAGGGAAAAGATTGAACTTTAGAGTGGGCTACGTATCTCGATGGTTGGTCGGCTGGTTCTCATCAGATCAATGCTTCAAAGTCTACTGCGTTTTTGGAAATCCATGGGCTCCATACCCAATCCTATCTTACATTCTCTCCGGTCTCTCATAGTTGTCTTATTATGGGCTGGGAAAAATCACCCCATTGCTTGGGAGATAATCGTTAAACTGTTCCTTGAAGGTGGGAAGCAGATTAAAGATACTGAGGATCTTATGAAGCAAAGCAGGGAAAGTCGGGTACTTAAATTCATCAACCAACCTTTGAACTGTTGGACAGTTTGGATGAAAAATAGATATGGCTCCAATCTTGTCTATGTTTATAGGAACATATCCTCTCGCACCTGGCGGATGATGTGCTCATATGTGGATGCAAACCAACATTTGTTTAGTGTTGATGTGAATGGTGTTTGGTCTTATAACCAACGAGCAACAATCAACATTACTGCAGGGTCCTCTATTGGGTTGGTTATTTCTGCTTCTCTATGGGGCCGCGCTCACTACCCCAAATGGAGTGTTTTCTGCTTTAGAGCCATTCTCAACAGACTCCCTACATATGAAAGGATGGTAGCATGGGGTATCCCAATGGAGGAGACTTGTCTTCTTTGCAAGAGTGCAAATGAGACGAACACACACTTGTTATTCAGCTGTATGTGGTCCAAGCAAGTATGGTGCATGATGTGCCTCAGAAAGATTGGGGATCGATTGTTCCCAACAACCTGTATGAAGCCATCAAGTGGGCTGAAGATGTTTTCAAAAATGACAAATACATGAAGAGCTACGCCCTCCTTTGTATAACTGGTCTCAATTATTTTGTGTGGAAAGAGAGGAACAAGAGATGCCATGAGAAGAAGGAGACCAGCTAACGCACTTTCATCAATAACTTTGCTAAAGAACTCAAGTGGCATATGAAGAACAAGAAGGATATTTTGTATAGGCTAAATGCTAACTGTGACAAAGTGGATTTTAGCATAATGATAAAGTAATTACTCTTTTGCCCTCTTTATGTTCACTCATGGCCCCAATTTATTGTTCTTGGCTTCATAATCAATATTAACACTCAAATTCGGAATATGGTGATCAATGTGAACTTTATACACACTATAACACTTTAAATTTGATTAAGTCATCAAATTGTCCAAAAAAGAAAATTGACCCATCAAACTTCATAATTTGGTTCTCAAAATTTTTCTAAATATTCTCCACATTTTTGTGAATCTATGATCCAAATTTCACGTCATTTGGATATTCCTACGTTTTTCTATGAATTTTGGAAGTTCTGTGTGAAAAATCCCTTTTTAATTGCCTTTTTCTGACCTTTTCCCGGTCAACAATCCACGGTCTATGACAAGGGATGGACCTTGTCCCTTGGATAAGCTAGCCACGGATCGTGGCCCTGATCTAGTGGTTAGGAGGTCATCCCCTACCTCCCGCAATCAGCGGAGTGGGGGGAATCAAACGACCAAAGTGCAATTGGCTCATTTGGACTCTAATTTGAAAATCAAATCAAACGTGAATGCTCACCCCGACAATCCAAACTTACCTAGCCCTCTTTCCCCCTCAAATTGGCTCATATTGAGAAATAGATCGTAGCTATCCCTTGGTCGCCACCATGAATTTGCAACTAATAGAAACCCTAGATCTACCCACCCCCTCAACACTATAAAATGGGCCTCCTAAGATCGTCACCACTCCACATTGCTAGGGTGATCGCTCCTGCTCTGTTTCTTGGCCTCAAATGACCCTGAATACCTTTTTGAACTCCTACTGCTTCAAGCACTGCCACCTCCAAGCCTGGTTGGGCGTCCTTCCTCCTTGCCCCTTCTCCTCTTCCTTTGGCTCCCATCAGGTTCACGGGGCCGAGGCGAGCTCCACCGGCCTTCTCGCACTCCCTCTTACCCTCTCATGCTCGCAGACCTCCTCCACTCCAGTGAGAACTGCTGCCCTGCCTTCATGGCTCATGCGAGGCATGTGCGAATGGGGGGACAGACCCTGTGAACCGCCAATCGATTAGAACCTTTTGAACCCATAAATTGAGCCTTGAATCAGATCCTAAACCAAGAAAGCCAACCCTCCTGTGTGGCTCCATCTCGGCCATTCCTGGTGCATCCGACGGCCATCCTTTTTCCAATATAAGGTATTTATATCCCTCTCTACTCGAAATTGCAATTAATAGTCAGATCTTGCAAGAAATTGTATCTAATGCATCCGAACCCCAAAAATGATGAATAAATAGTCTATCTTGATCAGAAAAATCCAAAAAAAAAAAATTAAAAATACTCCTAAATCCTAATTCCGAATGATGTTCACTGATATATTAAAATCTAGATCTCTTGCTTACATAATTAGTCTAAATAACTCTATTTGTGGTTAATCTTGACTAAATGTTGAAAACCCTATATTTGGACTCTGATGATTATCTTGTAACCTAGATATAACATATTTGAATCATGTACTTTTGAAAATGAATCATTAGTGATCTAGATCTTTTTATTGGATTCAATCTTTATTATGATGAATATGAGTAATCTTGCTATTGATCTTAATCTTGCTAAACACTTGATATACTTTGACCCATCAACCTGATTTGGAATTCCAATGATGCTAAGTATCTTGATGATGATCTAGAAACTTGAATTATGACTCAAATATTGATGATAATAATTAGGGTTAGCAAATATATTCCTAAAATACCTAGGTAGATCATCCATCCTTGAATATGTTTGACACTTGAGTAAATATTGAAATCTTGATATAATGTTGACTCTAAATGTATGATCTACCTTAGGGATGAATATGATTGGAAAACCCTAATATGGTGTACTTGGTATTGGTCTATAATATGATCTTGACCCTCGATCCATATCTTGATTGATCTAGGAACTACTTGAGACCCTAATCTTCTACTCTTGTTGATCATACTCGAAATCCTTAGTGAAAGGTATGCTATTATATAACTCCTCCTTGATTGTATTGAAGATACTTTTATGTATCTCTTGACCGTATGTTGTGCTATTTATTTGGATGAGCTACTGTTCCCTATTATTAGTCTTCTATTTTTCTATACTATATTTTGATAAACATGAAAACATAAATTTCATGCCCATTATGACTGCCCGTATATTGATAATTATGATGATATTAATAATGTTGATAATGTTGATATTGAGTACAACAAACCCCTCATTTGGAGGTGGGACTTGTACATTGGCTTCCTATGTTCCTATGGTGAGAATGAGCCTAGTGACCTCCCCATCGCATTGGGGTAATAGAGTCACAAAATATATAAGCATGCTTCTTGAATTACAGCATAATGGGAACTTGTAATAAAAGTTGAATTGCTTGAAAAACTTGTCGAATAAATGTTGGATTTGCAAATTGCTTGTTATTCTTTTGAGTATAAGTCCTTCCAAGTATACTTATTTTTCTTATAAATTGTTTTACTTGATTTTGATAGCGTACCATGCAATTGCATGATTGTGTCTTGATTTTCTTGATTTTAGGCATTACAAATGGAACATTAAATAAGATCGTTTCCGCACTCATACACTCTAATGACAAAGATAAATCGGGTATATCTCCATATTGGGTTAGTTTGTTCTTTATTTATCCAGTTTTTGAGTTATTTATTTCTTATTGTATATACCAGTGTGATAGATCTTATTGGGCCACTCAGGGACGGGCGCTTCAATCCTTTTTCTACGGTTTAGGCAGTAGGATTGGGATTGGGGTAAGAACGGTTCCGTGACTCTAAAACTTGAACTTATTGGGGTTTTTGTATGTAATCCCCACGTATAGTTTAAGTAGGACCCTAGTTTAGGGTGCCTCATTTCTTGTACTGTATAGTTTGTCCAAACTATACCATCTTTTTGGTCTAATATATTTACCTTACTCCAAAAAAAAAGTAAAAATAACCAATATTGACAAATAATACCCAAGTAAGAAATCGACTACTCAAGAATCATAGTAAGCATCCAAGACAAATAATTCAAAAATTTGAGGAAACATGACATGTTAATTAGTTCCAAAAGTAAAGGTAAAAGGTGTATTATGAGACAACAATGGTGAAGACAATTTGAGGATGACCCATGCCAAAATCTACATTCATAGGTCTATATGGATTACATAGACATAAAAAGTTATACACTCCTCTATGGTATCACCTTGGTGATCATGACAATCATCCCAATAGCAATGAAAATCCTTTCTCCATAATCAAAATCTCTATTGTGATTTTTTTTTCTCTTCCACATTTTTTGCTAATCACTATTCATAATATAGTAGATAAACTAGTAAAAGCAAGCACATTAAGTGGGGGAGAGATAATTTTACCTAGTAGGGTCTACACCAGAAGTGCTTCGTAATGTAAATCACTAGGGTGAGACCCCTAGTAAGAACCCACATGCAGGGGTTGATCATACCACATAGAAACACATAAAATGAAACCGTTGGGCGGGAGTACCCAACAAGATCAGAGGGGAAAGAAAGAACTGGTTCAATGCTAGTGAACCATTGTTATATTTGGGTGGGTGCCCAATATCCACCTACAATATCAAACTTTAGATGAAAATTTTGTCAACTATCACATAACTAGGGCATCAAGTCATCAAGCAATTGATCTATATGACAAGAAGGGGTGTCTACACCTCAAGGGTCCATGATGTCCTCAAAACTCTTTGAAATGATGTAATCCATAGGTATGGAGACATCATCATCCATATGCAATATGCATAAGGTGTTGGAGGCTATATTGGCATGCAGAGTTGAGGAGGTGTTACCTAATATTCATGAATATTTCCATATAAAGTATTAAGTATATGCATCAACAATTATATTTCTTTTTGCAATTGTTTATTCAAAATATCATTTATTTCACTCTATCCAAGAATACCAAATAATAAATATAGAGAATAATCTAGCATTTTATCTAAGAGAGACATCAATGCACACATCAATATTGAGTAAAATATAATGAATTTTAACATTGTAGCTAGTGTTATTTTCATTGACCTTTTTGTTGTTATTGTCCATGTCATATAAACGTGACCAAATGAGAGTTGAGAAGCTATAATACAAAAGATATGGTAAATATCCTATGAGGTTGATCTACACAATAAGCATATGAAGGCCCCATGGAATCCTTTTTTATTACTCCCAAACCAACAAAGAATTATTTATGACCTATAAGCTAACAAAGTATTGAAGTTTGTAGGATATTGTATTTTCCAAAAAATGATAACCATATAGAGAAGTCTATCCTGGGTGTATAATAAAATTGTAGGGTTCATGCACTATATATTTTTATGGTCAAGAAGCTTCCAGTTTAATGTGTCCTCATGTGACATACTTTATAAAGATGGGTGTATGATCAGTAAGGTCCATATCATTCAATGAATTTTTTGAGAACATTAGTACTTATAGATCTAAGGAGACACATATCACAAACCCACAAGTTGATTTTCTTACATAGGGGTAAATATAATTTTATAGACTAATATTTACTGATCCATCCTCTTTTCAAACAACACATACAAAGAGAATCATAGTATATGTTAGGTCTTGAGATAGCCTCTAGAAGTGGAACCAACAAACCGTCAAGAATCTCATATTGACCCATATATGAGCTAGTGTGGTAATAATTATAATGTAGTGTTGTCCCTTGAAAAATATCAAAAATTATGAACATTTGTTATAGTTTGGTGTGGGAGACAAGGATGCATTTTTATAGTATTTTTTGTAATATGGCTCAACCAAGCATAGTTAACTCTCTCAATTATTGTGGAACATATTCTACCAAACATGCAATATTAGTGCAGTTTGAGGCTGATAATGCCCCATCCTCCTAGTTTCTTTGGTCTACATATATAATACCAATTAAGAAGGCAAATAATTCTACTACCCTATGTGGTTCCTGAAATAACATTTCTATTAATTTGCTCCATGCAAGACCTAATTTTTGTTGGAAGGGGACCAAAACTGATGTTTAAAGATGGTAATTTTAGTCTAAGAGGCATTGATATGAGAAAGCCTACCAGACACGTTGAGAAATTTTATACTCCATGAGGTACGCTTATTTTTAATATTGTCAAAGGTTTGTTTCCAAAAGACTATACAACTTGTTTGGCTATAGGGGAAGTCCTAGGTATTTCACGGGGAAGCTCTCCTTGTTTAACTGTATCATCACTCTATATTTGGTCATATCGTTGATAATATGGACCCCCGCAAAGGTTGATTTGTGGAATTTAACTTTAATCTTAGAGAGATATTGAAAATTCATTGATGATATTACCATCATTAGGCATGATAACGATAATGGTGTCATCAGTAAAATGGATAATGTGTCTATCTTAGAGATTACCAATTTTTCCAAACAATCCATCTAAACACTAAGACAAAACATGGAGGCTAGAAGAGAAGTGACCATAAAAAATAGGTAAGGGGATAGAGGATCACCTTGTCTCAAACCATTTGAACTTTTGAGGTATCCAAATAGTCATCCATTCATAAGAATATATGAGTGATCCAAGCTAATGCACATATAATTAAATCAAAGCAAGGTAAGACATCACCTTCTGATCATAGGACAACAAGTTATAATTAATACAATTAAAGTATTTTCGAATTTTATCTTTACAGTAAACATCATCATCCTATTTTGATGGCTTATGCATAATCTCATTTTTGATATATGCATTTTAAATGTATCTACCTTTTAAAATATTGGTTTTTCTAATTAATGATATTATTCATATGTTTTTTTATCATTATGAAAACTACTTGGATATGTATTTGTGGGAAATTATTTATAAGAATAAGGGGTTGTATTGACTTATCTATGTGGGGATATCTACTTTTTGACAAGATCTATTTGTTCTTTATTTGAATAATAAAACTATTCATATACATCACACTTAAGTGTAAATATGCAAAGATCCTTAAGAAAATATCTTTCACACTATCCTAGTTCATTCAGTAGAAAGAAAAATAAAATCCATTAGTCTAGGAGATTTATCAACATTGAGACCAAAAATATGACCTTTCTATCTCTTTTGGAGTGAAATTCACAATTAGAGAAATGTGATTTTGTATTTTATGATTGGAAGCTTTTCTCACTCAAATAGGATTATTCTAGAAAATGATATATTATGGTTGAAAGTAATATTTAAGTGATTTGTGATATGACCAATAATATCTATCCTATTATAAGTTGTAATTTCATCATATTGGATTGTATACTAGTCTGTCTTTTATGTCTACTTCACATTTTTATCAGTTTTTTATTCTTGTATTGTTCCTTTAACCACTGTTATTTGGATCTTTGTTTCCAGATTGTTTCTTTATCAAGAAGATCAATGGAAAGCAAATCTGGGTCATGATCAGTCTCCATCTCATGTAAAGATATTTTGGAGTCTTCTATCTTTTTGGTGTCTATTACTAAAATATATCAAATAGAGGCTTTTACATTGTATCTAGTATATTTATATTTTTAAATAAATTATAACACAAATTATTGCTACCTATACTATTCCATCTAACCACAACCACTAAATTATACTAATTGTGTCTACCCCAAAATCATTCTACCTTGAATACTTTGATCCTCAAGGTATAAATTGGGCTAACTGTGATGGGCACATGGTTAGTTATGATGAGAGCATAATATGTAGATGAACTTAGGTGATATTGATAATTAAAAAGGTGAGTGAAATGAATATAATATTCTAAAGAGTCCAAGATCCAAGTGAAAACAATATTACCAACATTGATGTCAACTAGGAAAGATCCAACTTGAAATTATTGAGTCTATCCATGTTATCATTTTCGTGATGCTTAGATAAATTTGGTGCAATTGAAGGCACCACCTCAAATCATGGGTAATTTTTACATAAATCCTTAAGATGTAGAATATTTTTTAAGGATGCTCCTTATGTACTCCAACATCCCCATATATGTCACTAAAGCATATAAAACTATCTAAATTGGACCATAATTGAATTATGATGATAGTTACATAGAATGATTAATCATATTGAAGCTATGGCCATTACAACCTAAAAAAGTGCCTTCAATAGGATCAAATAAAGGTTTTTGAAGGCAATGGGTAATTCTATTTCTTCCTGTCGATCTGAGTTATTGATTTAATAAGTTATATTTTCACTTGAATGGTTATGAGTTGTATTTTTGGGCTCTAATCATGTGTCCAATGGATCTTCTCTTATTTATTGTAAAAACACCAAAAACATTCTAAGATAATTTTTTCATTAAACCAATAGTAGGCAAACAATCCATCTCTAAACAAGTTTAAAAAGATCTCAACAAAATATAAGTTTCTTCAACATATCTAGACCTATTCTTTCAATTTGACCATATGAGGTCTGATTCTATTTCACAAAGAAACTTGATTACCAATTTTTTATTTAAGAAACAAAGGCCTATTTTTGAAATATATATAAATAAATAAGAATCTTTCTAAGAAAGACAAGTTTTTTAGGGTCTAAATCAACACTTTTTTGGAAAGACATTTACTATATTCAATGGAAGAATTATATGGGATTAAGAGAGAAATATTTCCCCCCTCCCATGCCCGTGGCGGAGGTCGAACGTCCGGGAGGGTGGTAAATCAAGGCGGTAACTAGTATTCAAACCTGGGTCCTTTCATGAGGAGACATTATGCTTGACCACTTGAGCCACTCCTTGTCGGCAATTATATGTACTTGGAAGTACATTATCTTTCTATAAATATCTCCACACTTTAATTATTCTCCACATATTTAAATTCATTTTCATGTACTAGTGATTTAACCATGCCTTCTCATGTCTCATGTTTGATTTTGCATCTAGGGAAATCTATATGAATGGACTTATGTTCTCAATTTCTTGGTTTATGATATCTTTTTTTTTGACTGGTAGAATGAGTCCCATAATATTATATGTGGGTCCTAGTGATGAGAATGCAATGGTTCAATATAATTAATTTGTTGTTATACATTTTCTCTCCTATAGTTATATTTGATAAATAACCATACTAAGTGGGTGTGTAACTTAAATGTGATATAGTTTGCTATACCTAACCTTATTGTAATTAAATGATGGTGATTGGTTATAATCAACCCTCTTGCATTATTAATGTGACAATGTATTACACTCTTCTTATATCAAAACCACAAGGTAGTGCTATTTGAATATCATAGTTCCTTGCCATAATAATACCTATGGACAGATAATTGCTGATGATATTTTGAGCTTTGTTTAAGGCATGGAATGATGAAGATGACCTTTCTATGAATAATGTGATGGTCTTAATGACCTTTGGGCACGTTGATCCCTGATTGAGGTGAAATCCTTTTCATGTTCCAATATGGTTTAAAACCCTAGAAGTTGTGATAAGAAATGGATATCTTGAAATAATATGATGATAATGTGGTTCATTACAATGCAATGGATGATAGCATATGGTAATGTGATTAAGATCCACACTTCAAATGTTTTAAATCTTCTAAAGTTTCAATGCTTATACACTTGATAGAAATGAATTAGGGTTTGTATGTCCATTTGTATGATGAAGCCTTATTTCACCCAATTGGCAAGAACTAATCAAGTGTAACCCTAATCATGTAGTGCCTTGTGCCATAGATCCATCTGAGTGTCAAGACTTTCCAGACGGTGAAACAAGTATTCTTAAAAGAAACTCAGAGCACAAACTATTGAGTATGTGGGGTTCTTGTCATCCTGACTCCAAATGTTTGAGAGGATGACTGTGGTCATACCTCGGCACGAGAATGACTATGTTCGTGTCTCAGATATGTGTATATGATAATATTTGAGGACAACTGTGGTTGTACCTCAGATGGTAGAACTTGTATTCCCACCTCCTTTCACTAGTGTCGTGACCTATACCAAGGACAGACTAGGTTGTCAGTAGCTTGACCTGATGTATTACTGTGGCAGACTCATACTGATAGAGGGTAGAGAAGATCATAGGGATCCGGTTATCCTAGATTGTGTATGGCACTGATTTTGAATTAATAGTGTTCAGTAGGGACTTGAGTGGTATTCCTCAAATCCCTCAGGGAAACATAATAAAATATGTAATTCAAGCTGTGAAGTATATATCTGTCAGGGTTAAATACATCTCACATTGGTTGAGTAACCTTTTCTTTATCTTTATACTACATAGTTATTATGAAGTGTAGACTTATGGAATTTAAGTAATTCTACTTGTTGGTAACACTTATTTATTTAATTGCTTAGTATGCTTAAATTATTCAATCTTCTCAATTTCTTATTCAATACGCTATCTGCCCAGTTTATTTATTGTTAATTAATTTTTTGTAATCTATATTTGTTGGAGAGATTTATATCTCTCACTGGGACTGGGTCTCACCCGTGGGTCACCACATCCTCTTAGGTGGACACGGGCAATGAGTTCAGGGTCATGTTGTGGAAGAGAACTAGCCTGGTGATCAATAGATTCAGAAGGTTGTTCAGTTGTATATAGAGTCCTAGTGTCATCCCTGTACACTTAGGTCCGGGTATGGGATGTGTTTTCTAAATAAAAAACTTGTATTGACATGAGATTTTGGTAGTATGCCATTGTATGTAGATATGTCATGTACATGTAAATGCTTCTTCTGTACATAGGAGGTGGCTGAATCCATTGATCATTGATGTAAATTCCTGTTATAATATATGAGAATGGAAAATATGGACCTCTATGTAGATGTTTCTGAACTTGTTCCTGTTGTGAATTTTGGTTTTAATTATTCTGCATTTTTGACTATGTGATTAATTAGCAGTTGATCATGTTTTATGTTTTGAGTAATCTCATTTAGTGTGACAAGGTGTCACAATCCACCATTATCCATCTTCCACAAACACTAATCATGATTAATCAATTCCTCTACCAACATGTCAGCACATTCAGCTGGGGCATCCATTCTAGTATACATCCCCTTATTTTGCAATAGCCATAAGTTGTGCCACACTTTGATTTTCCTGCCATTTCCTGCTTTCCACCTCAATCCCTCTTTGAGAAGATATTTGGCACCCCATATATGTAACATCCCTGACCTGGGTTATGATTAAACCTAGATGTTTTGTTTAATAAAGTTGATTATATGCTTTCTCTAATCTCTTGAAAAGTAATTAAGGCTCAAGAGGAACTTATATTTCGATTTTTAGTCCTTTTTAAATAATGTTGAAACAATGTTTGGTTAGTTTTGGACTAAAGTAAAAATTACCCAAGTTGAGGGGTTAACTTGCAAATTGTACATGATACAATGTTCCTCAGATGTTGAAGCATCATGGGAATGAGTATGATGCAGTAGTATGGTTTCTACAAGCCTGAATAACAAGAAAGAGCCTGCTGAGCAATGATTGTGCATTAAAACCTAGTTTTGGTGTAATGTGCAATTTACCCAAAATCTAGGGTTCAATATGCACAATACCAATTCAAGAGGGTCCCTAATATTTCTTGGCATCATGTAGAGAAAAGAAAATGAGAGGGGCGTCTCATTTATATCATTTTGGAAGAGAGAGAATCTTGATATTAAAATAATCAAGATTTAAGAATAATTGGAACTTTACTTCAATTTAATGCAAAAAATAAATATGTTAATTGAAGTATCTTTCAACCAAAATTGTGTTGGTTATAATACATATATGTGTACGTCCTTGTGCCTTGCAAAGGCAACGAAAATATCTCAATAGGTGAAGAACCCACTCACATTATTATAAGAAAACGAAATATCCACTCACTTATGGATATTATTATAATATGATTTAAGGTGCTTAGTTTGCTTTTCTTTAAATCATGGATAATTAAGAGTAATAATAGGAAAAGAGGATAGCCTCATCCCTAAGGAAGAGAAGGGGGCAAGTGGCAAGAAAGTTGAGGAGATAATTCCTACTTTCTCTCTCTTAAATGAATTTTCAATAAAATTCGTATATATGGTCCTTTATCCATGAGTTGAAAGGGTAATTTCGAAACCACTTTCACTTCATTCTTGAAAAAACAACCAAGTGAGCTTGGAGAAACAGGAGGACGACCCCCAACCTGTTGGTAAGCTTCTTGACCTTCTTTCAACCATGATTCCATGGTGGAAATCGAAAATTAATGCATGATTTCTTCTTATCTTCACTCCATCTTCAATTCTAGCCATTCCTTTTCAGTCAAAGCTTAAGGACGAGCTTGGGATAGTGGAAGGTGTTTCTTTCACCATTAAAGACGTGGAGGTTGAAGCTTTGAAGCTCAATTGAATGTGGGTTATATAACTTGAACCCTTGAACTTTATTATTGATTCCATATCTTCATCAATTGTTGCTTCCTTCTTTATTCCCGAAATTTTATTTGATTGATTGATGCAATCACCATGAAAATCACAGCAAGCCTCATGGGTTTATAGCTTGATGATGATGACATCATTAGAAGCACGCACCTACACAAATATCTATTGCAAACAGTTTCAACAATATAGTCCAATCGATTTCACCAAACCGTTTGGTGACCAAACGGTTTGCAAACTGTTTGGTGACCAAACGGTTTGCAAACTGTTTGGAGGTTTGGGTTCCAAACAGTTTGGAGTGGTTGACCGAATGGAGGGGGTTGACCATTTGAGGGTGATTTCTGCTGTGTTGAAAAATGATCTAATATATTTAATTGATGAGTTTCTAAAGGTTCCATGACTGGATGATCTACCAATTGCAAACCCTAATCGGTTTGAGTGTTGAATCCTTAAGCAATTGAATCAATTTTTGGGTTGACTAGCCCAAACGGTATCAAGACCATTTGGAGGTCACCCAAGCGGTCTCAAGACCGTTTGGAGGTCAACCAAGACCGTTTAAGAGGTCTATGGTGGTGTATGATTGGATGGTTGAAGAACTAGTGATATCAAATTAAAATATAATCAATAGCTCAATCGATGATTGATTAAATGATGCAAACCCTAAGTGAACTTTTTATAATTTCAATGATGGGATGAGTCAAAAGGTCTCAAGACCGTTTGGAGGTCATCCAAATGAGCTCAATACCGTTTAAGGTCAGGTCATGTCATGGTTTGATGATGATCCAATGATTTCAATTGGACTAGTTCCACAATGTCAACCATTGATGGTTCCTCGATTTCAATATCCTAATTGATGGTTTCTTGATTATAAACCCTAGTTCAATTGGGTTCAAAACCCTAATTGAAGGTCCAATTGAAGGGTGATTCAATGGTTCAATTGAATAATAAATCAGAAGTTCAATTGATAGATGGTTTAATGATTGAAACCCTGAATTGATAAAGTGATGGAAGATCTTTTTGTTCCATTCAGTTTTGAGAGAGTTTGGACCAAACGGTCTTAAGACCATTTGAGTCCAAACGGTGTCAAAACCATTTGGGATCAAACGGTCTCAAGACCATTTGAGACCAAGAGGTCTCAAAACATTTGGAGACCTAAGTGGCTTCAAGTGTGAAATTGTCCATACAGTTTCATTATTGTTTTACTTGAACGGTTTCAAACCATTCAATGTCTAAGTGACCAAGACCGTTTGGGGTCTAAGTGACCAAGACCATTTGAGGTTCAATTGGTCAAACCATTTGGACACCTAAGGTGACTAAAGGTCAATTAACTAATTGGTTAATAATGATGCAAATCAAAGGTGATTACAATGGTTGTACCTTTGAGGTACTAGGGTAATTAGTACCTTTGTGAGTGGTTTATTCTTGATGCTTATGAAAGCAATGATTTAATGTGTCATGAAAATCCTTTGTTCAAGTTGATTGGACCTAATATAATTAAGATTAAAGTCATTGACATCCTAGAGAGGATGTGAGAGAGAGGAATTCATACATGAGTATTAATCATGTGGAGATTAGGGTATGATCCTTAGTAAAGAGATCATGAAACCCTAATCAAGAAGGTTAATGAACCCTAACCCTAATTGAGGGTGATGCCATGTAAAACCATAATCAAGGGTGATGTCATGTGAAATCCTAATTTCAGGTAATACTATGTGTAACCCTGATATAGAAGGATATTATGTTAAACTCTAATGTAGAGTTATATTATGTGAAACACATAAATATGGGAGATGCTATGTGAACCTTAATTTATAAACATGGAAAACCCTATTCCTAATAATGGAATAGTGATTAATATATTGACAAGTGTAACACCTAAAGAGGTTGATAATGGATATCCTTATATCAGTAGTTCGTAACTCAAAGATGAGTCCATATCATTAGCAAAGGTTGTATTTTCTAAATAAGTGACTTACGACCAATACATTACAAATGTGATGAACTGTGTATAAAGTATTAGGAGGGGAAATACCCTAATACAAGCTATGTGGATGAACTCAAGTAAGATAAAGGTGATGAGGGAAGTGATACATCAAAATATGATAGATATCACATCCAACACCTCAAGATTGATATACCTTGATGTAATTTAAATCCAATATATTTGGATGAGTGACACATGAAATGTGTCATGTCAGTTGTTACATTGAGATGTAATGCACTTTGATAAGTGTAGGCTAACATTCCTTATGAAAACGTTAATCCAAATCAATAAACTCTGATGCAATCATATTCTGGTAAAGATGAGAGAGAAACTCATACTTTGTGTTGATAATTCATTTAATGATGAATGATGAGAATAAATAAGTATGATTGAATACTTATGTTATCAATGATAGCTCCTAGCTGTGTGGAGCAATGAATTAAGGTTTGATCATTAATAACATGATCTTAAGAACCTAAACGGTTATTTGTGGAAAAACCCTAAAGTAGGGTGATGATATGTAAGAGAAATCCTAACCCTAAAAAGGGAATAGTGGTATTACTTTGTGTTGCATGGTGTTGATATGAAAGCATTATAACTATTATCATGAGTACTAATCATGCAGGTATGTTGGGATGATAAGCATAGACAGGTATGAGCTATGATGCTCTTATATTGAAAATGTTTTATAGGCCTTATAAGCTTTCATATGCTTTGTTTCTTAGTGAGAGGTAATCTGAAATTAATAAGCCCAATGTGCCATATGATGTTTTAATTATTGAAATTGTTTATGGGCTTCATAAGCCATAATATGCCTTGTTGCCTATTAAGAGGTAACAAGAGGCTAATTAAGCTTTGTGTGATATGTGGAATGCTTATGTAGTAAGAATCATGCTTACCTTGGTCAAATGACCTGAAGGTATTAAGTTACATGTTATGTGGTAACAAGTATTCTATGATGAACTAAGGGTTTGAATACCCATATTCTATAATCATGATGATGAACTTGTTAAGAAATGAAAGGTACTTGATGCGATGAGGGATTAAGATCCCAATACCTTGTTAAAAAGAGTATGGCTACATGCCATGACTCCACAAAATAATGCCAGGTATTAGCTATGTGATCTAAGCCTGAAGAGAGTATATGCTATGACTATAACTCTATAGTGAAGATCTCAATGTACCATGGTAAGTTAATTGTAGTTTGAAAAATGATGTGTAAAATATAATCAACTGTGTAGTGTGTTTGCATAAAGATGAAATTCTTTAGATAAGAACAATGTTATAATATGTTAGACAATGAATTAACTGTTGTAAAACAATTGTGATTCCTCTGTTCAGATTTATCTTAATAAACTGCAATAATAATGTTTATGGCGGAGAGTTATATCTCTCGCTGGGGCAATTTACAATTGTCTCACCCCTGTGGGAACCACATTTTTAGGTGGACGCGGATGAAGAGGCGGGAATCCTTCAGTAGGTGAAGGACAACAACAGCAGCAACTGGGACAGTAGTGAATTCTCAGGTGGAGACAGTGGATGATATGCCTTGTATAGATGTACATAGAGTCCTATGTGTCGTCTCTGTACTCTCAGGTCCACGCAGTAGTAGTTAGTGTTTTCAAGATTTTGTCTCAGTGCCTCGAGATTTTATACAGGCTGTGTTTAGCTTAACAGTGCAGTTGATGCTTGTAATTCTCAGGAAAAGATGATAGATGACATGTACTTGTAAATGAGTATGTAATTAAATTACTTCAGTTCTTTGTGAAAGAGTTTTCCTATGTGTGGACCTCTCTGTAAAATGGTTTTAATTTTTAGTAATGTTTGGTAATCCTCTACTTAGTGATTGCTTCCTCTAGGTTAATACCGTTTTATTCGAACGATACGTCACAAACAAGTGGTATCAGATCTCTAGGTTCGTTGAGTCTACAAAGACATAATACTAAGATGTTGAGTCTGTTCTAGTGTCTTCCAGTTCATCTGATAGTGACTTATGCTCATATAGGAGGAGAAGAAAAACTGGAAGATGTCTGGATCACATGAAGAACGTGTTGCTGAGAGCAGTGTTGCTGCACCAAGAAAAGGTACATGGGATCAAGCTAGGGAGGAACCCGTACCTGAGATTCCTCATCTTGATCAAGCTGCATTAGAGAATCCAGCTTTCCATACCCCGTTCGGGCAGTTTATGGCAAATATGACGCACATGGCGGATAAGATGCCACCACCTGCACCTAGGGCACTAGCCCACAATGAGGGATACGGAGCCGACAAGACTTTTGAGAGACTTTTCCTGGTTGGAGCCATAGATTATGCTAGTACAGTTGATCTAGTAGATGATGATTTGTGGTTGACAGAACTGGAGAAGGCTTTCAGGATCCTTGATATTCCTAAAGCCAAGAAGGTAAGACATGCAGTGTACCTCCTAAAAGGGAGTGCTGGTCACTAGTGGATATTAGAAGAAGATAAGAGGCCAGGTGAAGAAATTGGATGGGAGGTATTCCGACGAGAATTCGTCAGTAAATACTTCCCTAAGACGTATTTAGATGAGAAGATCTCTCAATTTGAGAGGATCAAACAAGGAAAAATGAACGTTAGCGAGTATGAAGCTAAGTTCATGGAGTTGTTGCGGTTTTGTCCGCATATGGCGGTTAATGATGAGGAAAGAATTCGACATTTTGAGAAGGGGTTGAACGCTGAACTGACCACTCCTGTGTCTGCTTTAGAGAACAGGGAGAGGTTTGCCACTTTTGTGGAGTCGGTAAGAAGGATAGAAAGGTATGAAGTTGAGAAATGACAGACCAGTGGTAAGAGGGTATACACTTAGTTTCAAGGACAAAGATATGAAAGTTTTAAGAAGCCGAGATTTTCTGCATCGGTAGCACCATCGAGATCCAATACCCATACACTATGGATGTCAAGTAGGGGTAGGGACCATAGTAATGCTCCAAGTAGAGCCCCTGGAATAGCATCAACATCGGTGACTGGATCTCATAGACCCTATCTTGTGACCAAGATCTGTTATCAATGCAGACAACTGGGACATCTACCACAGGATTGTCTAGATGGGAATTCAATGGCGACTCTACCTCCAAGGCAGAGTCAACAAGGCTGACAAAGAAGGTAGTTTTATAGTAACAATAGAGGACGTAGACAAGCATCCCAAGCTGGTTCATCAACACCTAATAATCAAGCACAAGGTCAACAACAAGCAAATGCAAGGATCGATGCAATGAATCAATCTGATGCAATAGTCAACCCTCGGGTTGTGACATGTTAGATGAAACAGATTCATTTTGATATTTCATTTCATGATTCTATGTGTTAAAAATAAGAAAGTATATGTTTTTGAACTCCCTCTGACTAGTCCTATAAGGACACAAGGGAGATGAGAACTTACATTTTACTCAGTATTCCTTAAAATGCTTTATAATCACTCTTATTTGTGTGCTAAAAGATGAGATATAGAAGTGATTCCTGGAGAAAATCTAGGAATGTTAAATTCTGTGTTTATGATGATATGAAAAGTGAGGAACATGATAGTAAATAAAGTGCATACTACCGAATCTCAATACTTGTATACCCTGGCCAGGTATATGATTATTGGAGATAGGGTAAGTATGGAACTCTTAGATTGTTATCTTTCTGATTACTCTGATCAAGTAGTCATTCTGAAACAATCTAGTGAGTATAATGAAATCACTTAGGAAATGCTAAGTGAAATTTCCTAATTACATAAGGAAGAATTTTCCTAATTACATAAGGAAGTGCTAAGTGAACTTTCCCAATTACATAAGGAAGTGCTAAGTGAACTTTCCTAATTACATAAGGAAGTGCTAAGTGAACTTTCCCAATTACATAGGAAGTGATAAGTGAACTTTCCTAATTACATAAGGAAGTGCTAAGTGAACTTTCCTAATTACATAGGAAGTGCTTAGTGAACTTTCCTAATTACATAAGGAAGTGCTAAGTGAACTTTCCCAATTACATAGGAAGTGCTAAGTGAACTTTCCTAATTACATAAGGAAGTGCTAAGTGAACTTTCCCAATTACATAAGAAGTGCTAAGTGAACTTTCCTAATTACATAAGGAAGTGCTAAGTGAACTTTCCTAATTACATAAGGAAGTGCTAAGTGAACTTTCCCAATTACATAGGAAGTGCTAAGCGAACTTTCCTAATTACATAAGGAAGTGCTAAGTGAACTTTCCTAATTACATAGGAAGTGCTAAGTGAACTTTCCCAATTATATAGGAAGTGCTAAGTGAACTTTCCCAATTACATAGGAGGTGCTAAGTGAACTTTCCCAAACAAATAAAGGACTACTGAGTGGATTACCTCTGTTAAATATATATGTTTCCCCATTGATAAACAACCTTGGGTAATGATAGGGGTATGTTCCTTTATGTTTCTTACTTTCATTAAACATGACAATCAAGTAAGTATTCTGACATTTGATGTACTTGGATTAGAAATAATCCGTTGATGGATGCTTAGAAAAGTATCAGTTTGCTTTGGACTTTGGTTCCAAGATAATGATATATGGAACAAGCAATGTCCTAAAATAAAAGAAATACCATGTGCATGTGTACCCTTGGTGGTAACAACAGAGAAAAGAATATGATAAGGATGAGATGTGTTCTCAACACATATGATGAATACCAAAGTAAGGATTCTGGTATCTGAGAAATAATAGATGATTTATGTTGGTTATCTATATTGGCCAACTATGAAATCAATCTAGTTAAATCAAATAATATGGACATCATATGTTAGGGGTTTATGCTCTGCATAAACATAAACATTGATAAGGTTGAACTAATTGAAGGAACAATTGTAATTGGTGGAAAAGTTTATCAAGCTAAAAGTATTTTCCTTAGAATAACCCTATGTGGAAGAAACTTTGTGTGGATTACAGATCTATGGTATCTCCATAACATTAAGATGTTATGTGGAGATTTGATGCTATGATAAGTGAATAAAATTTGTCTCTCCTTTTCCTAGGATTTTGGGGACGAAATCCTTGTTAGGGGTTTATAACTTGTAAAATCCCTGACGTGGGTTATGCTTAAACCTAGATGTTTTGTTTAATAAAGTTGATTATATGCTTTCTCTTATCTCTTGAAAAGTAATTAAGGCTCAAGAGGAACTTATATTTCAATTTTTAGTCCTTTTTAAATAATGTTGAAACAATGTTTGGTTAGTTTTGGACTAAAGAGAAAATTACCCAAGTTGAGGGGTTAACTTGCAAATTGTACATGATACAATGTTCCTCAGATGTTGAAGCATCATGGGAATGAGTATGATGCAGTAGTATGGCTTCTACAAGCCTGAATAACAAGAAAGAGCTTGTTGAGCAATGGTTGTGCATTAAAAACCTAGTTTTGGTGTAATGTGCAATTTACCCAAAATCTAGGGTTCAATATGCAAAATACCACTTCAAGAGGGTCCCTAATATTTCTTGGCATCATGTAGAGCAAATAAAATGAGAGGTGTGTCTCATTTGTATCATTTTGGAAGAGAGAGAATCTTGATATTAAAATAATCAAGATTTAAGCATAATTGGAACTTTACTTCAATTTAATGCAAAAAATAAATATGTTAATTGAAGTATCTTTCAACCAAAATTGTTTTGGTTGAAATCCATATATGTGTAAGTCCGTGTGCCTTGCAAAGGCAACGAAAATATCTCAAGGAGGTGAAGAACCCACTCACATTATTATAAGAAAAAGAAGTATCCACTCATTTATGGATATTATTATAATATGATTTAAGGTGCTTAGTTTGCTTTTCTTTAAATCATGGATAATTGAGAGGAGTAAGAAGCAACGAGGATAGCCTCGTCCCTAAGGAAGAGAATGGGGAAAGTGGCAAGAAAGTTGAGGAGATAATTCCTACTTTCTCGTTCTTAAATGAATTTTCAATAAAATTCATATATATGGTCCTATATCCATGAGTTGAAAGGGTAATTTCGAAAAAAATTTCACTTCTTGCTTGCAAAAACGACCAAGGGAGCTTGGAGCAACAGGAGGACGACCCCCAACCTGTTGGTAAGCTTCTTGACCTTGTTTCAACCATGATTCCATGGTGGAAATCGAAAATCAATGCATGATTTCTTCTTATCTTCACTCCATCTTCAATTCTAGCCATTCCTTTTCACTCAAAGCTTAAGGACGAGCTTGGGATAGTGGAAGGTGTTGATTTCACCATTAAAGACGTGGAGGTTGAAGATTTGAAGCTCAATTGAAGGCAAGTTATATAACTTGAACCCTTGAACTTTGTTATTGATTCCATATCTTCATCAATTGTTGCTTCCTTCTTTATTCCCGAAATTTTATTTGATTGATTGATGCAATCAAAATGAAAATCATAGAAAGCCTCATGGGTTTATAGCTTTATGATGATGAAATCATCATAAGCACACACCTCCAAAAATATCTATTGCAAACCGTTTCAACAATATAGTCCAATCGATTTCACCAAACCGTTTGGTGACCAAACGGTTTGCAAACCATTTGGAGTGGTTGACCGAATGTAGGGGGTTGACCATTTGAGGGTGATTTCGTATGTGTTGAAAAATTATCGAATAGATTTAATTGATGAGTTTCTAAAGGTTCCATGATTGGATGATCTACCAATTGTAAACCCTAACCGGGTTGAGTGTTGAATCCTTAAGCAATTGAATCAATTTTTGGGTTGACTATCCCAAACGGTCTCAAGACCATTTGGAGGTCACCAAAATGGTCTCAAGACCATTTTGAGGTCAACCAAGACCGTTTAAGAGGTCTATGGTGGTGTATGATTGGATGGTCGAAGAACAAGTGATATCAAATTGAAATATAATCAATAGCTCAATTGATGATTGATTCAATGATGCAAACCCTAAGTGAATTTTTTATAATTTCAATGATGGGATGAGTCAAATTGTCTCAAGACAATTTGGAGGTCATCCAAATGACCTCAAGACCATTTAAGGTCAGATCATTTCATGGTTTGATGATGATCCAATGATTTCAATTGGACTAGTTCCACAATGTCAACCATTGATGGTTCCTCGATTTCAATATCCTAATTGATGGTTTCTTGATTATAAACCCTAGTTCAATTGGGTTCAAAAATCTAATTGAAGGTCGAATTGAAGGGCGATTCAATGGTTCAATTGAAGAATAAATTAGTAGTTCAATTGATAGATGGTTTAATGATTGAAACCCTGAATTGATAAAGTGATGGAAGATCTTTTTGGTCCATTCGATTTTGAGAGAGTTTGGACCAAATGGTCTTAAGACCGTTTGGGATCAAATAGTCCATTTGAGACCAAACGGTCTCAAATTGTTTGGAGACCTAAGTGGATTCAAGTGTGAAATTTTCCATACGGTTTCATTATTGTTTTACTTGAACGGTTTCAAACCATTCAATGTCTAAGTGACCAAGACCGTTTGGGGTCTAAGTGACCAAGACCATTGAGGTTCAATTGGTCAAACCATTTGGACACCTAAGGTGACTAAAGGTCAATTAACTAATTGATTAATAATGATGCAAATCAAAGGTGATTACAATGGTTGTACCTTTGAGGTACTAGGGTAATTAGTACCTTTGTGAGTGGTTAATTCTTGATGCTTATGAAAGCAATTATTTAATATGTCATGACAACCCTTAGTTCAAGTTGATTGGACCTAATATAATTAAGATTAAAGTAATTGACATCCTAGAGAGGATGAGAGAGAGAGGAATTCATACATGAGTATTAATCATGTGGAGATTAGGGTATGATCCTTAGTAAAGAGATCATGAAACCCTAATCAAGAAGGTTAATGAACCCTAACCCTAATTGAGGGTGATTCCGTTTAAAACCCTAATCAAGGGTGATGCCATGTGAAATCCTAATTTTAGGTAATACTATGTGTAACCCTGATATAGAAGGATATTATGTGAAACTCTAATGTAGAGTGATATTATGTGAAACCCATAAATATGGGAGATGCTATGTGAACCTTAATTTATAAACATGGAAAACCCTATTCCTCATAATGGAATAGTGATTAATATATTGACAAGTGTAACACCTAAAGAGGTTGATAATGGATATCCTTATATTAGTAGTTCCTAACTCAAAGATGAGTCCATATCATTAGCAAAGGTTGTATTTTCTAAATAAGTGACTTACGACCAATACATTACAAATGTGATGAACTGTGTATAAAGTATTAGGAGAGGAAATACCCTAATACAAGCTAAGTGGATGAACTCATGTAAGATAAAGGTGATGAGGGAAGTGATACATCAAAATATGATAGATATCACATCCAACACCTCAAGATCGATATACCTTGATGTAATTTAAATCCAATATATTTGGATGAGTGACACATGAAATGTGTCATGTCAGTTGTTACATTGAGATGTAATGCACTTTGACAAGTGTAGGCTAACATGCCTTATGAAAAGGTTAATCCAAATCAATAAACTCTGATGCAATCATATTCTGGAAAAGATGAGACAGAAACTCATACTTTGTGTTGATAATTCATTTAATGATGAATGATGAGAATAAATAAGTATGATTGAATACTTATGTTATCAATGATAGCTCCTAGCTATGTGGAGCAATGAATTAAGGTTTTATCATTAATAACATGATCTTAAGAACATAAATGGTTATTTGTAGAAAAACCCTAAAGTAGGGTGTTGATATGTAAGAGGAATCCTAACCCTAAAAAGGGAATAGTGGTATTACTTTGCGTTGCATGGTGTTGATATGAAAGCATTATAACTGTTATCATGAGTTCTAATCATGCAAGTATGTTGAGATGATAATCATAGCCAAGTATGAGCTATGATGCTCTTATATTGAAAATGTTTTATAGGCCCTATAAGCCTTCATATGCTTTGTTTCTTAGTGAGAGGTAATCTGAAATTAATAAGCCCTATGTGCCATATGATGTTTTAATTATTGAACTTGTTTATGGGCTTTATAAGCCATAATATGCCTTGTTTCCTATTAAGATGTAATAAGAGGCTAATTAAGCTTTGTGTGATATGTGGAATGCTTATGTAGTAAGAATCATGCTTACCTTGGTCAAATGACCTGAAGGTATTAAGTTACCTGTTATGTGGTAACAAGTATTCTATGATGAACTAAGGGTTTGAATACCCATATTCTATAATCATGATGATGAACTTGTTAAGAAATGAAAGGTACTTGATGAGATGAGGGATTAAGATCCCAATACCTTGTTAAAAAGAGTATGGCTACAGGCCATGAATCCAAAAAATAATGCCAGGTATTAGCTATGTGATCTAAGCCTGAAGAGAGTATATACTGCGGCTATAACTCTATAGTGAAGATGTCAATTTACCATGGTAAGTTAATTGCAGTTTGACAAATTATGTGGAAAATATAATGAACTGTGTAGTTTGTTTGCATAAAGATGAAATGCTTTAGATAAGAAAAATGTTCTAATCTGTTAGACAATGAATTAACTGTTGTTAAACAATTATGATTCCTCTGTTCAGATTTATCTTAATAAACTGCAATAATAATGTTTCTGGCGGAGAGTTATATCTCTCACTGGGGCAATTTACAATTGTCTCACCCCCGTGGGAACCACATTTTTAGGTGGACGCAGACGAAGAGGCAGGAATCCTTCAGTAGGTGAAGGACAATAATAGCAACAATAGGGACAGCAGTGAATTCTCAGGTGGAGACACTGGCTGATATGCCTTGTATAGATGTACATAGAGTCATATGTGTCGTCTATGTACTCTCAGGTCCTCAGAGTAGTAGTTAGTGCTTTCGAGATTTTGGCTCAGTGCCTCGAGATTTTATACTACCTGTGTTTAGTTTAACAGTGCAGTTGATGCTTGTAATTCTCAGGAAAAGATGATACATGACATGTACTTGTAAACGAGTATGTAATTAAATTACTTCAGTTCTTTGTGAAAGAGTTTTCCTATGTGTGGACCTCTCTATAAAATGGTTTTAATTTTTAGTGATTTCCGGTAATCAGTTGCTTTGTGATTGCTTCCACTAAGTTAATAATGTTTTATTCAAATGATGCATCAAAATATAGTTCTCCAGTTAGACATGGGTCGTAACCTCTATAGGAGTTCAAGAAATCCACATTTTTATAGTACATTTGTTTAAGAAACCTTGTAGCTAGCGAATGGGGCATAGAAAAGATCAACCAATCCTAGTTTTCTAACATCATAGTGTTCAACAATGACATATTTCTCAAGCCGAGCCCCCCCATAGCTTTTGGTTTTCCCATCTTATCCCATGCACTCTAGTGAATTCTCCTACTTGTGGCTATTATACCACACCACAAGTTTGCCATATACCTATTCAGATCCTCAATAATGTATTCCAAATCTGAATAGACCCATCATGTAGGTGGGCATTTCTTGAATGGATGACTTAATAAACACCTATTTTCCTACCTGGCTCAGGTATAGCTCCTTCGATCACTTTAATTTTGACCAGACATCTTTGATTGCATTAAATGCAACTTTTTTGGATCGTCCAATAATAGTTGGAAACCCAAGATATTTTCCTAGCTTCTCCACTTGCTTCATTTTGAGTGTTGTAGTGATGGTAGTCCTATATTCTCCCTAACATTTTTGCTAAATACAATCTCTGACTTTGTGTATCTAATGTCTTATCTCGAGGCTCTTTCGTATTAGGTGGTAATATTAGCTATCAAAGTAGCCTCTTGTGGGGTTTCCCTCATGAACAAAATTCTATCATCGATAAAGAACATGTGGGATACCATGGGACCTCCCTTTCTCGACCTTATACCATGCATCTTACCCTCATTTACAACCTTGTTGATTAAAGATGAGAACACATCAACACTGATGATGAAGAGGTAGGGTGATATCGGGTCTCCTTGCCTAAGACCTATCTGGGGTGTGACATTGCCTCTTTTGCACCCGTTTATAATAAATGAGAAAGAGGCTAAGCTGGAGTTCTCCCCTACCTTGTTTCTACAATAGTCACCAAAGCCAATAACTTTCATGACTTCATCAATGAAATTCCATTCCATGCAGTCATATGCCTTACTCATGTCGAGTTTGATTCCCATGAAGCCTTTTTTGCCCTTTCCCTTCCTCTTCATAGAGTGAAACATAGTGTAAGGAATTACTACATTATCCATGATCAGTCTACCAGGGATGAATGCACTTTGGTTAACCAAGATCATCTCCTATAACAACCTCTTCATTCTGTTAGCCAACATCTTGGATATGATTTTGTATAGGATATTGCAAAGATTTATGGGTCAGTATAGGAAACTTCATATTCATACCAAGAAATTCTATAGTCTTCCTCCATGTCTTATAGACTTGTAGTACCATATTCATGTTGGCATGACCTCCTGGAGAAAATCCACAGAGGATCATAGCTCACTTTATTGGATTATGCATCCCATTATTCTTGTGTTGGGTTGGTGATTTTCACCTTGTCAATGTGATCATCATGGATATCTTCATGGCATTTCCTAGTATCAGTGTGCTCCAGGCATGTTGATCGATTGTAGGGATAAACCTAAGATTTATTTCTTCCTCGTAAGGAAGGATGATCTTGTCATTGACCTATTTTTTTATGGGTAGTAGGGATATCCTGGGTATCTTTAGTGATGAAGACGATCTCCTCGACATTGGATGCAATCTTGGGGGTAGTCGTCTGATGAATGCATACCCTAGTTGTAATTGTATTTTTAGCCTAATTTGGCATTCAACTTCTTAGATTGCACTAGAAATAGATTTGTTTTGATCTACTTAGATTTTCATGCTAATTTCTAGGTATGTGATACTTTTCTTGACTTCCCTTGTAGAATTTGAGCACTTCTAGAAGGCAAACCAATCAACAATTTTTGTGTCCAAGTCCATGATCGATGTAAGAAGTGGGATCCCAGAGGGGAATCACTCCTTACTAAAATAAAAAGGCAACATCCCAAACCAAAAACCAACATACAATTTTTCTTGAAAGGGATGAAACCAATTTATTTAACATGAATGTATCATAACACCAAAGTAGCAATGAAATTTAAAGATGTAGCTAACCATTATAAAGCTTGTTATAATAACTAGTATTTCACCACGTAGGGTGATATAAAGGAATAAACTAACAACATATAGGACTAGTTGATGATCACCTAACAACTTCAATAAGGTCTCCCAAAAAGATCCAATTAACCATGTTGTGGTCCTGGTCCAAACTGGTTATCTTCTTCTTTATCTAATTATGGGGTTCGAAGTGTACCCCACAAAAGGAAAAGAAAAGGGAATATTAACAAAAAGTTAGTATGTGCATGATAAAAAGGGATTGAGAAATATTTGAGAATAGGATGTAAAATAAAAGGCTTCCCCAAAAAGTAAAGGACTACCCAATCGGGCATAAAAGATAAGAATCTCAATAAAAGAGACTAATAAGAGAAAAGTATAAAAATAAAACATCGATGTCTTTCACAGGTGGCAATACCAGAACAATATATTCATGTTGGTAGGAAATAACACATCTACCAAAAATGTGGGGTGAGCATGATCTTGTATACATATGTTCTAAAATATGGGGTGGTAGGGTCTGTCAACATCTGCCTAGGAAGGAAAAACACATCTGCCTTAAATATTTTCATATACATGAACTTTCACATCTGCATTCATATGTGGGAATTTTCACATCCACATCAAAAGCACATGTACATTATACTAGTAGTCACCACATGATGCATAAAAAAGAATAAACAATAGTGAATCAAATAAGAGAGATGAGAACATCCAACAAATACAAAAAGTGGGATCACATGATCCTAATCAACATCCACCATAAAAGTGGGCAAAAGAGAATATATCACCAAAGAATGTTCCACCATGAGTAATGCATAAGGAAGAATCCAAGAGAATATCAAAATCATATAACATTATCACAAGATCAGTAACAAATAAAATGTACTTTACATGAAGCATATTTTCAAAAGAAAAAGATATTGTGTAGCCTATTGTCCATAGGACCAAGAGAAAGATGAAAATAGGCCAATTTCTCAATGTGAGTAATAGGAGATGCAAATATACATCTAAATAGTCCAAGTCAGTCCTAGATTTGAGCCTAGGTATCCAAAGCACCTATTTATGCATGTATGTAGGATTAGGGTTAGGTTTTCATTAATTATTCAAAACCATAAAATCACTTTTTTTTATACTAATGAATTAGGTTATAAAAACCACGACATATTTTATATTATCTTTTTCTAAGTTCAAAACATATTTTATCATATTTTTCTGACTTATAAATTATTATTTATAAATTTTGCAAGTTATTATCTACTTAGATTAATCCATTGAAAAACACCCTTTATAAAACATTGGATTTAGGAGATAAAACATGTACCAATAGATAGGTCTTATTTTTTTGAATTTATTGGCTATTAATTTGTATTTTTCTGACCAGTAAATAATTTGTTATGAATTTTACAAAATCTATCAAATCAGAAAATTCTATACGACATAAAACTTGAGAAAGAGGAAAGGAGAGAGAGGGAGAGGGTCACACGACCCGAGTTGGCCCAATCAGGGCTGGATAACTCAGTCCACCACTCAGACAGATCAGCAGATCATAGGAGAGAACCAAGAAACAAAAAAGGGGCAAAGTTATGATTCTGCCCTTAGTCAAAAAATGAATTATAGAAGGAAATCAGGGGGCATGAGAGGGAAAAAACAACAAATATTGCTCAGTCCCACCATGTCAAAAACACTAAAAGCTTGGAAGGTCGCTACCTTATGCCTCAGGCTCATTCATACTCCGGCGAAAACCCCATGAGAGATGCAGCATCAAAACAAAGTCAGCGAGCCAAGATTCAAAGTTGTCAGTGCACGGGGTCGTCGGGTCGATAAACCTCCCTGGGGTTCAGAAATACTGTGAGATCAAACATGGCCACAGAGAGCTGAAACCAGAGAAGCAAGTACCCAAAAACTTCATTTGAATTCAATGAAATCCAATGAATAGAGAACATCAGTCGGGGTTCAAGGGTGTGACAACCAAACGTGAGGAAAAGCTCAAAACTATAATTTAGGAAAATGTTCTACTCGTCCTAACAAAAGGGACCAAAACACAATCAGTTGAAGGTGGGCATCAAAAGAGGGGGATACCTTAATGATGTAGGAGCACCGAATTGGAATACATGGCCATAATTTGCTTGCGGTAGTTGCTAAAGTCCAGAGAATAAAATGGGTTGGGAAAGGTTGCGCGAGGGAAATTGGCAACTATTAAACAAGGAGGTTGGAAGGGAAGGGATCATGGATGCAATCTGGGCACTTGCATGAGGATGAGGTGTAGGGGTTGCTCGTCTGCAAAAAATAGTGCAGAGGAGAGAATTGAAAATTTGCTATATATAGGGTGATGCACGGGGTTTGAGTCGCTTTTACATGCCTATTTTATACTTGTTTTGTGCATTTATTAGTCAGTTAATTGATCATATTTGCATAAATCGTTATTGTTGCCATGTACACTTTGTTTGCATCAAATTATGCTTATTTTATCATATTTCATGATTTTATGTATTCCCCGGCCTTATACATGATTTCCTGCATTTTTCAGGTACTTCATGTACAATGTAGAGTCAGTGCCACTGACCCATGACAGTCGGTGCCACCGCGATTGCAACATTGGCTGGGCGAATAAGAGATAGCAGAAATAGTGCCACTGACCGACATAGTCGATGCCACTGCAATTGGTTTAGAGAGGTAGATCAAATAGGCAACCAGTTCGGTGCCACTGACCATCACACGTCGGTGGTACCAACTTAGCAGAGCAAAGGACGCAACCCGAAGCTGTCAGTGCCACCGACTTTCTAGTCGATACCACCGACTCTGCCGGAAATCAGCACTCAAGTTAGATCACCCAGATCTGACGGTCCACGTTAGGTGGTACCGTAAATTGGCCTATGACCTAACCAAAGATGGCCAGACCTAAGGATCATCTCACGTTTTGCCACACAAAAGGCAGAGAAGAGAGAGAGTGGAGAATAGAGCCGAAGGTCATCAACCGAGAGATCTGAGCACCTCCAACGAGTGTTTTTGCTGCCGAAAGACTGCAGAACGTGCATTTCTCGAGGAGGATAATCCAGAACACCTTCTCTCCAGGGGTTACATGAATTTATTTCATGTTTCCCACGTTTTTCTCCTCTCTCTCCATGTATTCGCACTTGAAAACCATGCAGGGATAATCCCCTCCTTTCCTTAGCGCCCGGGAATAGCCTGGGGAATCATTGTATTGACTTTTTGCATGAATTAATATAGATTTCTCTTTATTAATGGATATATAGTTATGTTTTGAATGATCTACCTATGCTTGATCACCATCAGTAGAGTAATAGACTGATAATCACTCTGGAAGGAGGAATAAAGGTTGGAAAACCACAATCTATACATTTTCCTAAGCATTCTTTGGAAAAGGTAATGTACGGTTAGTGGAAAGAAACTCAGAGTCATCGATAATGCACCTAGACTAAGATATAAATTGCTACAGATCTGGAATTGGCTTAGATCTAGGTAGTGAATTGCACAGTGGAAGCAGGGAATTCTGACTACAAGCTTTCTATCTAGGGTAGGAGTAAAATCGATATTAATTTGGTAGAAACAACATATAACAAGACCCCATGGTGAAATCGGTAATCCTAAGGAATCTATCTCATTTGAATCAACCATCATTAATTTTCCTTTAATTTCCTTTTGTTTTATTTAGACTCAAATCCAACTTTTTAATCGGCTTAGCTGATCACATCGTAGTTAGTAGTAGTCATGGAAACTACGTCTCCCTGAGTTCGACTCGGGCCTCACATAGGCCTATATTACTCGATGCATACACTTGCATTTATACGCACAGTTTTAGCATGTCAAGTTTTTGGGCAAAAAACCCTTTGGATCTGATTCCATTAATTTTGGAGGAAAGAGAAAATAAGATTTGATTTATTTAATGGAGGAAAGAGAAAATAAGATTTTGTTTATTTAACACATCAAATGTTCTCAAAAGGAAAATCTAATTACATAATCAGAATCTACATGCCTTAACTATCCTTTGTGAAAAATTTCATCCAATTTGGAGTTTGTTTGCACCCTCAATGAAAGAGAGAGAAAATAGGAAATTAATTGCATTCACACTTTAATTGGATTTCGATTTGTATAAGTTTCCTTTATTTTTATATGTCACGTGGTTAACTTTTATTTTATTTAATTGTGCATGGATCTGGGCCATTAATTTCTTGATCGTATGGCTACCACCTCATCCTCTCCCTCTCCATGAATAAGGAAACAATGCTTGTTCACATGAAGAATCTTCCAATAGGAATTTCTCGACCTACGCTCAATGTTTTTTGCTCCTACAGATTCCTTGTTAGATTCTACACTTATTGACCCCTTGGTCAAACCCTAAACCCCTATATATAGAAAACGTTCAATTCTCTCCTCTCCACTATTTTTTGCAGACGAGAAACCCCTGCACCTTGTCCTCACGCAAGTGCCCAGATTGAGAAAAGCACTTTCTAACATCACTGATTTGTAGGCAACTCCCCTAAGATTAAACCATGCTCATCCTCGAGCAATAAAACCTTTGGATCTGATTGAGATAATTCAACCGAAGGACATAAGTGCATAAGGTACATCTAAAAAAAGTCTCCACCTTCGGTCCTCATACCGACCCTCACTGACCACTGAACACTAACTGCCATCTAGGCGACCAGAAACCTCTATAAAAGATGTCTATCCCCCAATCAATGAAACACTATCAATTAAAGCAGTTAATATGATAGACTCATTTGGTTCATACTTGGTGCATCGTGTGATCTCCTATCTACGTTGCTCTTCTTCTCTACTTACCATCTACATGGAAGCAGTTATCCTCATAGCACGTTGTAGCCTCATAGAGTCACTACCACCGACTCATCACACTCGGTTCCACCGAAGGCTAATGTCACCGATCCGTGGGCGCCTCCATCAATGATCCAAATATATCCAGAATCGACGATCGATAGCACCGATATGCTATAAAGTCGATACCATCGACTAATTTTGTCAGTGCCATTAACTCATCGACAATCTACCTATTCAAGCTGGCGCACCGACGACCGTCGATGCACTGAGGCCATAGATAAGCCCTAGAGTCGGTGCCACTGACTCTTCAAGTCGGTACCACCGACTTTGCTACAGTAGGGCCATGGAAACTCTATAAAGGGGAGGTGGTGGATTGTTTCTCTCCACACCTTCAAGAACCACTCCTCTCCATGTGCAAGAAACTACACTGGGCACTCAGAAGTTGCACCACACTCTATTTTCTCAACCTCCTTCTCCGATCTCATCAGCACCATGGCAAGGATAAAAGAAGCCCCCATCCCAACGTCACGACCCATGATAAGTCATCCTTCATCATAGGTGTGGTAGGTGTATGAGGAGCTCGCTAAAAGACCATTTTCTTCGATGAGATATGGGGACTGAAAGCTATTGGAGGACATGGGCTTCAATGACAACATGATGGCTGTCCTTGAAGGGTAAGAGTTCGATAGAGAGTCTGTGAACCCTATCTTCGGTGGGTGGCCCACATACAAGGAGATCGTCCTCGAATTCCTGACGTCTCTAGATATATGTGTGGCCCCTGACCCAGCATGCCCGACGCGAGGTGAGTGGAGAGAAGGGAAGGTGGACTTCCACCTTTACAACACCAACTACTCCATGACCCTTCGCGCCTTCAATGAGATCATGGCCTCATGTGCCATGCTGCCATCCCCAGAATGTTAACTTCGATGTAATATGGCGGGATCTCATGACAGTGCCAGAAGGGTACAAGTTAAGATGGCACCATAGCTCACTGGTGGACATCGAGCACCCCTTTGTTTGGGTGTTGCACCGCATGCTCACCAACACTCTCTTCGCCAAGTCTATGCAAGGGCAGGTGAAGGTCTAGCTGCTGGACTTCTACTTCCTATACCAACTTTTAGAGCAGAGGCCGGTGAACTTTGCAACCCTCTTCATCACCCATGTGATGGCGGTGAAGCGCAATGTAAGGAGGACCACATCGATCCTTTTTGGGGTACTTATCACCCCCATAGCTTTCCACTTAGGTCTGGATCTCTCTACTCTTGAGCCACTATAGTCCAGGAACCACATAGACTGCACCCACTTCAAGTAGGCTGGTCTTATCACTGTCCAAGACAACACCATTTTTGTAAGATGTTCAGTCAGTGGCAACTTCTACAAGCGTCAATTACCTGATCCTGTATTCAGCATCAGGCAAGTTGACCACTATAGATGGCCATACATTGAAGAAGAAGAAGAAGAAGAAGGAAATGAGGAGGAGGAGGAGCAACCAAGTGACGATGACGATGTGGAGGAGGTGGATCCCACCATTCCCATGATGCATCGAGTTGCTCTATGAAAGCATCCACGACACTATGCAACCTCTACTTCTTCTGCCCCACCACCCTCTCAGGAAGGAGAGGAAGCTTATTCTATGGCGGGCATGTATTCCATGTTGCAAAACATTCAGACACATCAACAACAACACACTACATCTCTGGCTGGAATTCAAGAGGTGTAGGGACGGTTGTACACCAACCAGCATGCGATCTACGAGAACAAATGTCTTCTCTTGGCCAACTAAGAGAACATGCATCAGTGCCTACAGAGGATGGAGAACTAACATCAGCCATTTTTTGACCACTACTGGAGCCAGGGATACTTTAGGGGCTATCAGATGCCACTGGATATGCCCTCTTATGATCTGACTTTCGAAGGGATGTTTCCTCCCCAGGACCCTAGCCAACCACCACCACCATATTAGTTGGGTATCTCTATTCCACCTCTTAAGTTGGAGTTTTGACTATGAGGTCATAGTGATATTCAAGCTTGGGGGGTGCTGGAACATCTTCTATCTTAGTTTTTCTTTCATTTTAGCATTTTGTTTTTATCTTGGTAAAATTAGTTTTTTTTAGTTTTTCTACTTATGTAGGATCCACAGTCTATCTAGTGTAATTTTTGGAGAGTAACTACATGGTTTCATTTAAGTTTATCAATCTCTGGGGTTGGGTGCACACAAAAAAAATGAGCAAATTTCAAAATTTTTGTAAGCTTATATTTTGAGTAATTGAGTTGCATAATCGAGGAAGTGCTTGGGTGAGTCAGCTGCAAGACATGAGGATATAAATAACCATCTTAATTGTCTAAATAAAGTCATTCATAAGGCTGTTGAGTCTGAACTGACCAAACACTAACATGACCTTAAACAAAAATTTAAGACAGAAACCCCTTGATTACCCTATACACAGGTCATTAGAGAGGGACACATGATTTTCTTTGAAGGTTCTATCTCTTAGTTGTATTCTTGGTGCATGTGGTGGATACCAAGGTGAGGAATCCTAGTATCTAGGAGGTGCTAGTTGTCTATGAGTTTGAATATTTTTTTCCCTGATGATTTCTGAGGTGTTCCCCACCCCGAGAGATTGATTTTGGGATCAATCAAGTTCCCCTTACACAGTCGATAACATAAATAACGTACATGATGGAACCAGTTGAGATGCTAGAGTTGAAGAATTAGTTGTAGGAATTACTTAAGAGGGGCATTATCAGACTGAACACATCCCCTTGAGATGATCTAGTGTTGTTTGTGAATAAGAAGGATGGATCCATGATGTTGTGCATTAATTATAGACAACTAACCAAGGTGACAATCAATTACAAGTATCCCTTGTTGTGGATAGATGATCTATTTGATTAGTTGAGGGATGTTGTAGTGTTCTCAAATATATATCTAAGGTCACAATTTCATCACTTGTGGATCAAGGCAGATGACATACCCAAGTCAGTTTCTTAAGACTCGGTATGGTCACTATGAGTTTATGGTTATGTCGTTTAGGATAACCAATGCACTGATAGTGTTCATGGACCTGATGAATAGGGTGTTCAGTCCTCATCTTTACTAGTTTGTGGTGGTGTTCATAAATAATATCCTAATATACTCCAGAGATAGCCAACAACATGAGCAATATCTATGGAAGGAATTGACCTTGTTGAGACAGCACAAGCTATATACTATGTTAAGCAAGTGTGGGTTTTGGCTAAAGGAAGTGTCTCTTTTGGGGCTCATGATATCTGATGAAGGTGTACGTGTGGATCCCAAGAAGGTTTAGTCTATGTTGGAATTGGAGCAATCAAATACACCGACAAAGGTTCATAGTTTCCTTGGGTTGGTAGGGTATTATAAGAGTTTTAACAAGAAGTTTAACACAATAGTGTTACCCCTAATGAAGTTGACAAGAAAGTGTGACATATGTTTGGGATGACAAGTATCAACGCTCTTTCTAGATTTTGAAGGAGAAGCTAGCCCATGTACAAGTGTTGGTTCTTCCAGAATAAGGGAAAGGATGCATTGTCTTATATGATGCGTCAAAAAATGGTTTGGGTTGTGTGCTGATGTAAGACAAGAATGTGATTTCTTTTACTTCACGACAACTTAAGAAACACGAGGAGAGATGCCCAATTCATGATTTGGAGCTTGCAGATGTGGTCCATACTTTGAAGATCTGGATACACTACCTTTATGGCAAGAAGTGTTAGATCTTCACCAACCAGAAGAATCTACAATACATTTTCCCAAATCAAGAGTTGAATATGAGATAGTGATGTTGGATGGAGCTGATCAAGGATTATGATTGCACATTAGACTACCATTCAAGGAAGGAAAACATGGTGGTAGATGATTTGAGAAGGAAGTATTCTTCATCATCATCAGATGACAAGGTATTGTTATGTTCTTTGGTTAACCATAATAGAGACACGTTGGTCTCCTTGTGTCAGATGAATGTGAAGTTGGAAGTTTCCATGTTGGTAGGCTTGTTGGCCCAGTTACAGGTGAAGCCTATGTTAAGGCAGCATATCATAGATGCATAATGTGATGATACTGTGATTCAACATATCTGAGCAAGGTTTGGTAGTGAGAAGCGTGATGGCTTCCACAATTCAGAGGAGCATTGATATGTCACCTTATGAGGCTTTGTATGGGAGATGTTGCAGATATCAGTTGTGTTGGTATGAGACTGGTGAATATCAACTTCTGGGTCTTGAGCTTGAGCAACAGACAACAAAGAAAATTAAGATGATACTTCAATAGTTGAAGGTAGCTCAGGATAGACATAAATCTTATGTTGATAATCATCGAAGGCCCTTGGAGTTCCAAGTGTGAGACAAGGTGTATCACAAGGTCTCTCCTTGGAAAGACGTGTTGAGGTTTAGGAAGAAGTGTAAGTTGGATCCCAGGTATATGGAACCTTAACCTATGGTGGCACATGTTGAGAAGGTGGCTTATAAGTTGAAGCTACCACCTGAGTTGCACATGTTGCATCCAGTGTTTCATGGTTTGATGTTGAGGAAGTGTCACCCTGACACAATTGGTGTTGCAACCAGTAGAGCTTGAGATGGATGAGGATATTTTGTATGTGGAAGGTCCTGTGTTGATCCTGGATAGGAGGATCAAGAAGTTGAAGTAGAAGGATATCGTCTTGGTTAAGGTTTTGTGGAATCATTGTGGTGTGTAGGAAGCCACATGGGATATTGAGGATGAAATGCGTAGGAAGTACCTATCTCTTTTCGTGTATGATTTCGGGGGGCAAAATCCTTATTAGGGATTTATGGTTGTAAGACCCCTGACCTAGCTTAGTGCTTGATTGTGTTTGTCTTGCTTAATAAGATGCTTAAACCTTAATTTAATCATGTGATGAACGTTAATAACATGTGACATGCTTGTGTTTCTAGTTTGGTCATGTTTGGTTGATGTTTGAGCGAGTTATCTTTGTTCTGGATCCAGTTGCAATTTACACATGTTGAGGGTTTATATTGCAATTTGTCACATGTAGGTTGTGCCTCTTGTAATTTGGCATCATGAGAGAGAGAATGCTTCTTAGGGGCACCTTGTTTGGGCCTTGGTTGGTGATGTGGCATCATGTGTGTGGAGCTAGGGTTTGCATGGTTCCCTTGGATGCAAGAGTGTTGGTGCTGACCTTGATGTTGTAATCCTTTTTGTGATTGACGTGTTTCATGTGGATCTTGTACTGAGATCGATATGTCTCTTGGTTGTGTTTTGTTTCGACCTATGTGCCTTGATCATGCATTTTGGTCACTAGGGTTTGTGCTCTTGTGGAGATGTGTTACGACCTATACCTATAGTGGTTTGTTTGCATCTAGTACCATGTGCTTTGCTTCAACCTTGTGAATGTAGTGGACCTAATTGGTCACTACACTACCTTGTTTTTATCACCCTTTCTTACATGCATGTCTAGAGTGTTTGCATGGTTGTAGCTTTGATGACATATGTCCTTTTAGAGCTCTAATATCTTGACACCTCATGATATTTACCTCTCTCCTACCCTTGAGTATATAAGACATCTCTTTCACATGTAAGTATTCCATTTAGATCTCTACTTCCTCTCTTCTTGCTTGTATTCGACCTTAAGCTTGGTGTAGCATGAGAAGGGGCTGATCTTGGAGCTTGGTGGTCGATCACCTTTGCATGTGGTGATCATGAGCTTTAATCTTCTCTCTTGTGGTGATCCTTGGTGATCTTTGATCTTAGTAAGTGGTTCTTGTTGGTATGTATGCCCATAGAGCAAGTCATATGATGATTGTAATGGGATACTTTGTAAATGATTTGAATAATAATAAAGGCAATTTCCAATCTATATGTTTAAACTATTTCTGAGATGATGGTGTAACATGATAGATGTCTAAAGATTGTCTTACTCAATGACATATGCTTTTAGGTTCATGACCTAAACGATGAGATCATATGGATGTTAAGAGTATACATTCTTGTTTAGCCCCTAGTCGGTTGTTATTGTGGAAATAGCCATAGACACCAATAACACTGAAGACTAGATTGTGTGTTGGTTGATGATAGAATCTCATTAGTCATGATATAGTGATATCAAACCAAGCACATAGGTACTTGTTAGAGAACAAGGTATCGGACAGACCCACCGTGAGAGTGACACATGGAACCATGACATGGTAGTCACAGTCAGCTCTCACAGTGATGGTGGTGAGTGTGATTCTTAGACCTGAAATCACTGCACTCAACACATGTCGTTGGGTACACTTTGACATCATCAAATGCAGTCCTGAAACATGGGTTGTTATAAAGGTGATGATTGGGTGGCTTTGACACATGGGGCTTTTGAGGGGTGAGTGATAGATATGGGATTTGTCCCTCCTAAGGGAGTTTGATATCCTTGGACACTTTATGAGTAGGATTGAGAAAGGCATGCGCATGCACGTGTGAATCAATATGTGATATTGATGTCATACACATCTCACTCGGTCTACTCTGAGATCAAGGAAATGAATGAACATTGACAGGATGACTGTTCCATGCCTCGAGTTCATTCTGGATATCAGTGACAAAGGAATTATACATTCATTGTAACACCACTCACAGATTGTAGGATGAAAGTTGTTCTCCAACTTTCTACTTTCACTTGGGTAGCAATGATGTGTGACTAGGCACCGCTCTTTGCTTGTGAAGTCATAAGTGTTATGGACTTTCACTGCCAACGTGAAATGGACCTACAGGGTCACACACATAGGATTTAACCTGGAAGAGGAGTTTTGTCCACAAGCAATGTTTACATTGATTACTAAAGGAGTTTAGTAGTTCAATTAAACACTCAATTAATCGATAGCTCAATATCATAATGTTCAAGGTGTTGGACCCATTGATTGGAGTATCGGATTGATTGAAATCGCATTTGACTGATTCTGCACAATCTGCATTCCCAACCGATCGGTTCATGTGATGAACCGGTCGACTGAGGTTGCTGAACCGGTCGGCTCAATTGTTGAACCGATCGGCTCATGCACAGAGTGAAATGACCGGTTCAAGTGTTGAACCGATCGGTTCAACTGGTGCAATCGAGCAACATGGGAAAGTAGGATTGGTGAGAATTTTCCTTTCGTTTCAAATTGCCCAATTCGATTGGGAATAATATTGGTATTCGATACCAATTGGGAAAGAAACAAGGAAAGTCAATCGGGAACCAACCTGGAACCCCAATCGATCAGTTCATGAGTGAACCGATCGGTTCAAGGGTCCCAAACGATCGGTTCAGTGGTGAATCGATCGGTTCAGGTCCCCAACCGACCGGTTCACTTGTGAACCGATCGGTTCAGGTTGCGAGATGGTTGCTTTTTGTGGAAAATCCCGAACCCTTCTACTCCTGCTTTAGTCCCGTATTGCCGGGCACAGAGAACCCTGTCCCATGACTCGCCTATATATATAGGGCTATTGGGGGCTTCTCAGAGTACAACTCAGTGCAAGTTGATTGCTCTGCAAAGTTGTCGTTCTCTCTGGTTTTGGTAACCGAGAGAGAGCCCGAGCAAGTGCTTCCCGCAAAGGGAGGTGCAGCAAGGGAAGGACAACTGCAGTTGCAATTGACAGAAGGAGAGTGTGTTGGCGATTAGTACGTCAACAGGAGGGTGCGACTCCTTCCACTTCCTTGTGGGACAAGGAGAGTGGAGTTCCGGGTGGTCCGTGTGGACTACTTCAGAGGCGGGAGGTCACTGCCGCTCAGGAGGACAACTGTCATCCGACAGTCCGGTAGGAGGAGGAGTCTTCAGTCCCGGTGCGACCAGGAGCTGCAAAGACACCGTCCAAGACCGGAGGTGAAGACCACGCAAGGCGCGTGGTATTGTCACCGAGCAAGCCTTGGGACAAGGTATGATTCACAAACCATCTTTCCTATTATATAGATGTTGACACAATTCCTTTTGTTCCGGGTTTGGGGAGAAATTTTTGTTTCCGCTGCTTCTCTGCCTCCTCCAAAACCCAACAGTGGTATCAGAGCCAGGTCAACCGCTCTATATTTTAGGATTATCGATATGATTGATTTTTGGTTTGTCGCCTTTATTTACTGCATGCGATGCGAATAATATCGGCTTTATACATGTCCAATCCACAAATCCCTAATATACATATATGATATGTAATATTAATGCACTCGATACGCGTCGCCCTTAAACGAGTTTTGTGGTGGATGTGTAGCATGGTTATGGCCTATAAACCCCTATATCTGTGTGTGGTTGTTTGTGTGGTTGCTTGCATCTTGGTCTGCACACCGATTCCCTTTCTCATATTCCTGATGTAACTCGAATTAATTCGAGAATTCTTTTCCTATCTTTGCTGCCCCAGAATGTAACTCGGGGTTTCACAATTCAATTGTAAAATAGGATAGATTTTATTTCCTGTTATATCAAAGAACGGCAGACAACCTAAAGACGATCGGTTCAAGGAGTGAACCGATCGGTTGGTGATCCAGACGGCCGGTTCGAGGAACAAGATGAGCAGGTGGCGACCTGAGGAGATGCACGATGACCGGTGAACCGATCGGCTGGAGGCGCCAGTGATCGGCTGGTGGCACCCGAACAACCTACCTGATGGCGAGCCGATCAGTCATGGAGATGAGCTGATCAAACCCAGAAAGGCAAGCACAAATTTCATCTTGTACAGGTTGCATGTGATGTAGACCTAGATGACCGTGATTCCTCTTGGCTCGAGGAATCACAAATCGGATGGCCATAATCATTGCTTTTTATCGTTTATGCATGTTTTGTGTGGGATATAGCATGTATATGATACGTACTATATATTGTGGTGATTGGATATGTATATGTATATAAAAACCAAATCCCTCATTAAATATGAAGTTTTAGATGCCTTCCAAATGTGACACACGTGAAAAGCTTGATCGACCAAGTATGGGCACGCCCTAGCGTGGTGCGCCGTCTATCTCGTGGAAGCGTGAAGGATGAATGTGTGGGTATGCCCTAGCAGGGTGCATGTTCATCATGTTGGCTTTGGGTCGGACTTAACAAGGTGACCTAGATAGGATCTAGCACCTTGAGGCATGGATATGATCATTGCAAGGAGTTGCATATGACATCTTTCAAGAGTTGCATATGATGCAATTGGAAAGAGTTGCCTACCTGAGAGATCTGAGTTGTAGGTGACAGCCCTAGCTGGTCCATGGCTCAGAGGATTTCAGGATCTTGACCCACTAGAAGATTGTACGCTGCAATCTTCCGAATTGATGGTGAGGGCTATCAATTTGAGTCAAAATAGTGGGAGCGGTAATTAATTAAAGGCCTAATTAACTATCGTCAAATTTTTATTCAAATCAAATCAAAAGGTTTTGACAAATGCAAATTTTCTCTTGTAGAATGGAAAAAGAATCATCTTTTAAAATGGGTAAATTAATTGACAATAAATTCCATAACTGGTTGAGGACTGTGAGAAGTGTTCTGCACAATCCAGATATACCAGGAGCCTTAGAATCCACTCTATGTACGCTCAATGCGTTGGTGAAGAAGAAAGTAGGTAAGGGAGAGAAGTGTTCTCTCGCCAAACCAATTTCTTCTACATGGAGAGGATGGAAGGAACAATGGAAGAAGAAGTCGGAGATAGAGATCTCTACTTCTGGTGTATATGTGATAGAGATTAACTTTACTACTTCTTCGTCATGGGTACTTGATACCGGATGCGGATCTCACATTTGTTCAAATGTGAAGGATCTTAAGAGAAGTAGGCCTTTGGGGAAAGGAGAGGTTGAACTACGTGTTGCTAATGGGGGCAAGAGTTGCCGCCAGTGCCGTAGGAACCTATGAGTTAACTCTACCTAGTGGGCTAATAATAGAGTTGAAGAACTGCTATTATGTACCTGCCATAAATAGGAATATCATTTCCGTCTCTTGTTTGGACAAAGATGGATTTGAATTTCTTATTAAGAATGGAAAGTGATCCATTTCTAAAGATTAGATCTTTTATGACAGTGCCCCTATGTCTTATGGTCTATACTTGATAGACTTGGAGACAAGTGTATACAACATAAACACCAAAAAGCAAAAACTCAACGACTCAAACAAAACATATCTCTGGTATTGTCGTCTAGGGCACATAAATGAGAAGCGCATTTCTAGACTCCATAAAGATGGTTATCTAGACTCTTTTGATTATGAATCAATAGAGACATGTGAATCTTGTTTGTTGGGCAAGATGACCAAGACTCCCTTTTCAGGTAAAGGTGAGAGAGCTAGTGATCTATTAGGACTCATACATACTGATGTATGTGGGCCTTTTAGAACTAATGCCAGAAATGGGTGTCAGTACTTCATTACCTTCACTGATGATTTCAGTAGGTATGGCTATGTGTACCTGATGAAACATAAGTCAGAAACCCTTGAAAGGTTCAAGGATTTCATGAATGAAGTACAGAACCAGCTTGGCAAGAGTATTAAGGCACTTCGTTCCGATCGAGGTGGAGAATACTTGAGCTAGGAGTTTGAGGACCTTCTGCGAGCCCGTGGTATTGTATCACAATGGAGTCCGCCTGGAACACCACAACATAATGGTGTGTCTGAAAGAAGGAATCGCACATTGTTAGATATGGTGCGATCAATGATGAGTTTTGCTTATCTTCCAATTTCTTTCTGGGGTCATGCTCTTGAAACCGCCGCGTTTATGCTTAACCGTGTACCATCTAAATCGGTTCAAAAGACACCATATGAGATATGGTACGGGAAGCGTCCCGATTTGTCTTTTCTGAAGATTTGGGGTTGTGAAGCTTACGTCAAGAAAACGTTTCCTGATAAGCTTGGACCCAAATCCGATAAATGTTATTTTGTTGGATACCCCAAGGAAACGAGGGGATATTACTTATACCACCCTATTGCCAACAAAGTGTTTGTTTCCAGGACAGCTGTGTTCCTAGAGAAGGAATTTATTTCCAAAGGAAGCAGTGGGAGGAATATAGAGCTTGAAGAGGTTCAAGCCCAACAAGAAAACATTGAACCGATAGATGTACAAGAGGAAAATGTAGATTCACAAGGTGTTGTGGAATCTCATTCTCCTCAAGTGACACAAGGACCTCGTAGATCTAGTAGGACTCGCCTTGAACCTGAGAGGTTTGGATACCTTGTAACTCAGGAAGGTGGAGAGTTGATCATAGATGATGATCCAACTACCTACGTAGAGGCTATGGAGGGACCAGATTCTCAGAAATGGCTAGAAGCCATGAGATCCGAGATGGAATCCATGTACTCCAACAAAGTATGGACTTTGGTGGAACCACCGAAGGGGTAAAACCCATAGGGTGCAAGTGGGTCTTCAAGAAAAATACCGACATGGATGGCAATGTGCAAACTTATAAAGTTAGATTGGTTGCAAAGGGTTTTCGACAAATTCAAGGTGTTGACTATGACGAAACCTTTTCTCCAGTTGCCATGATTAAGTCCATCAGGATCATGCTTGCTATTGCAGCTTATTATGACTATGAGATTTGGCAGATGGATGTTAAAACCGCATTCCTTAACGGGAATATTCATGAGGATGTGTACATGACACAGCCTGAAGGTTTTGTAGATCCAAAGAATGCCAATAAAGTCTGTAAACTGCAAAGGTCAATCTATGGATTGAAGCAAGCATCTCGGAGTTGGAATCTTCGATTTGATGAAGAAGTCAAAGTGTTTGTCTTTATTCAAAATGAAGATGAACCTTGTGTGTACAATAAGGTTAGTGGGAGCTCGACCACATTTCTCATATTGTATGTGGATGACATACTTTTGATGGGGAATGATTTCTTAGCCTTAGAGAAGGTAAAGACTTGGCTTGGGAAAACTTTCTCAATGAAGGACTTAGGAGAAGCATCCTATATTCTAGGAATTAAGATCTATAGAGATAGATCTAGAAGGCTTCTCGGACTAAGTCAAAGCACGTACATTGACAAGGTGCTGAAGCGGTTCAGCATGGAGAACTCAAAGAGAGGCAACGTCCCTATGCTACATGGAGTTACCGTCTCTAGAGCTCAATGTCCCCAATCTTGTGAAGAGAGGGAGCGTATGAATGGGATCCCATATGCATCAGCCATCAGATCCATCATGTACGCTATGTTGTGCACACGCCCAGATGTCTCGTATGCTCTCAGCATGACGAGCAGGTACCAGTCAGATCCCGGGGATGCTCACTGGACAGCCGTGAAGAACATCCTCAAGTACTTGCGAAGGACTAAGGATCAGTTTCTTGTGTACGGCGGTGAGGAAGAGCTGGTTGTAAAGGGTTACACCGATGCAAGCTTCCAAATCGATAAAGATGATTACAGATCGCAGTCAGGATTTGTGTTTTGCCTTAATAATGGAACTGTGAGCTGGAAGAGTTCCAAGCAAGAAACAGTTGCCGATTCTACTATAGAGGCCGAGTATATTGCTGCTTCGCATGCAACAAAGGAGGCTGTGTGGATCAGGAAGTTCATTTCTGAACTTGGAGTAGTTCCCAGTAGCTGTGATGCAATTGAGCTTTATTGTGACAATAATGGAGCTATTGCACAAGCTAAGGAGCCCAGATCACATCAGCGGTCCAAGCACATACTGCAGCGCTTCCATCTCATACGAGAGATCGTACAGCGAGGAGATGTGAAGATTTGGAAAGTACCAACTGAAGACAACATAGCTGATCTACTGACTAAGGCCCTTTCTCAGCAGAAGCATGATGGTCATGCTAGGTCACAAGGACTGCGTTTCCTTGGTGACTGGCTCTAAGTGCAAGTGGGAGTCTGTTGGTATGTATGCCCATAGAGTAAGTCATATGATGATTGTAATGGGATACTTTGTAAATGATTTGAATAATAATAAAGGCAATTTCCAATCTATATGTTTAAACTATTTCTGAGATGATGGTGTAACATGATAGATGTCTAAAGATTGTCTTACTCAATGACATATGCTTTTAGGTTCATGACCTAAACGATGAGATCATATGGATGTTAAGAGTATACATTCTTGTTTAGTCCCTAGTCGGTTGTTATTATGGAAATAGCCATCGACATCAATAACACTGAAGACTAGATTGTGTGTTGGTTGATGACAGAATCTCATTAGTCATGATATAGTGATATCAAACCAAGCACATATGTACTTGTTAGAGAACAAGGTATCGGACAGACCCACCGTGAGAGTTACACATGGAACCATGACATGGTAGTCACAGTCAGCTCTCACAGTGATGGTGGTGAGTGTGATTCTTAGACCTGAAATCACTGCACTCAACACATGTCGTTGGGTACACTTTGACATCATCAAACGCAGTCCTGAAACATGGGTTGTTATAAAGGTGATGATTGGGTGGCTTTGACACATGGGGCTTTTGAGGGGTGAGTGATAGATATGGGATTTGTCCCTCCTAAGGGAGTTTGATATCCTTGGCCACTTGATGAGTAGGATTGAGAAAGGCATGCACATGCACGTGTGAATCAATATGTGATATTGATGTCATACACATCTCACTCGATCTACTCTGAGATCAAGGAAATGAATGAACATTGACAGGATGACTGTTCCATGCCTCGAGTTCATTCTGGATATCAGTGACAAAGGAGTTATACATTCACTGTAACACCACTCACGGATTGTAGGATGAAAGTTGTTCTCCAACTTTCTACTTTCACTTGGGTAGCAATGATGTGTGACTAGGCACCGCTCTTTGCTTGTGAAGTCATAAGTGTTATGGACTTTCACTGCCAACGTGAAATGGACCTGCAGGGTCACACACATATGATTTAACCTGGAAGAGGAGTTTTGTCCACAAGCAATGTTTAGATTGATTACTAAAGGAGTTTAGTAGTTCAATTAAACACTCAATTAATTGATAGCTCAATATCATAATGTTCAAGGTGCTGGACGCATTGATTGGAGTATCGGATTGATTGAAATCGCATTTGACTGATTCTGCACAATCTGCATTCCCAACCGATCGGTTCATGTGATGAACCGGTCGGCTGAGGTTGCTGAACCGGTCGGCTCAATTGTTGAACCGATCGGCTCATGCACAGAGTGAAATGACTGGTTCAAGTGTTGAACCGATCGGTTCAACTGGTGCAATCGAGCAACATGGGAAAGTAGGATTGGTGAGAATTTTCCTTTCGTTTCAAATTGCCCAATTCGATTGGGAATAATATTGGTATTCGATACCAATTGGGAAAGAAACAAGGAAAGTCAATCGGGAACCAACCTGGAACCCCAACCGACCGGTTCATGAGTGAACCGATCGGTTCAAGGGTCCCAAACGATCGGTTCAGTGGTGAATCGATCGGTTCAGGTCCCCAACCGACCGGTTCACTTGTGAACCGATCGGTTCAGGTTGCGAGATGGTTGCTTTTTGTGGAAAATCCTAAACCCTTCTACTCCTGCTTTAGTCCCGTATTGCCGGGCACAGAGAACCCTGTCCCATGACTCGCCTATATATATAGGGCTATTGGGGGCTTCTCAGAGTACAACTCAGTGCAAGTTGATTGCTCTGCAAAGTTGTCGTTCTCTCTGGTTTTGGTAACCGAGAGAGAGCCCGAGCAAGTGCTTCCCGCAAAGGGAGGTGCAGCAAGGGAAGGACAACTGCAGTTGCAATTGACAGCATGAGAGTGTGTTGGCGATTAGTACATCAACAGGAGGGTGCGGCTCCTTCCACTTCCTTGTGGGACAAGGAGAGTGGAGTTACGGGTGGTCCGTGTGGACTACTTCAGAGGCGGGAGGTCACTGCCGCTCAGGAAGACAAATGTCATCCGACAGTTCGGTAGGAGGAGGAGTCTTTAGTCCCGGTGCGACCAGGAGCTGCACAGACACCGTCCAAGACCGGAGGTGAAGACCGCGCAAGGCGCGTGGTATTGCCGCCAAGCAAGCCTCGTGACAAGGTATGATTCACAAACCATATTTCCTATTATATAGATGTTGACGCGATTCCTTTTGTTCCGGGTTTGGGGAGAAATTTTTGTTTCCGCTGCTTCTCTACCTCCTCCAAAATTCAACAGTTCTATACCCTTGATCTCATTTTCTTTGAACCCTAGCTATTTCTCTCATTTCTTGGCCATGAGACTATGGATCACCATGGTGGATATCTTAAGGATCTTCTCTCCACAAAGTTTGAGACTATGTTTTGACCATGGTAGCACCTAAGTGTGATGAAGTTTCCCCTCTTTCTTCCCTCTTGTTCTATCTAGGGTTTGTGCTTTCTTCTTCTTGAGCTCTCCTTTGACCTTGGTGTGTTCTTCTCTTCTTGAGGTGACCTTGTTGGCAGTAAGTTGATCCTAGTTGGAGCTTCTTTATCTCTCTTGAATCTCATGGCTTTGCAGCTTGATCTTCATCTTAAGGTGGGTTATATAACTTTTGCCTCTTCTATTATTGCACAATATTCTTGCTTTCATGCTACAATTCTATATCTAAAATAAGATCATGAGGATAATGCTAGCTTGATCTAGGGTTTAAGATTTTAAAGTATTCTTGCATAGGATGTACTCTTTTTCCTAAACCATAATTTCATGTACCTGAATTCTAAGTGACAAGGGTGTTGTTGTTTCTTACATGCATCTTAATTTTTTGTTTTATCACCATGTTATGGTTCAGACAGTATATGTTAGATGGAGGTTTTAGTTATTATGTGCATGTGTTAGATGATGGTTTTCTCTCCTCTAAGCATGGTTTCCTTACTAGTTTTGGTGATGACCCTTCTTAGGTTTTTGATGTTTATCATCTTCATGGAGCTTCCCTCTTGATGACGCTTAGTTTTCTTGATGTTTATCATCTATTTTGATCATGGTTCTACTTTGTTTTGAGGTCGGTTATGTGCTGTTTGAAGTGGTTTATCTTGAGGTCGTAGTTTTCACTTGGCTTTAGTAGTTTCTAGATGCTTGTTGTTGTGTTGTGGGCGCAACAAACCCTAATCCTTTTTGGATGATCATTACATTTTCTTGACCTTGTTTGCTCGCCTCTATGGTTGCTACATGTGGTCTTCTTATGGATGCAACACTTGGTTCAATTGATTGGTCACTACACATACCTAGTTTAGTCACAAGGGTGGGCTAACCCTAATGGTCGCTACACCTAGAGGTGGTGATGGTCGCTATCCATGTGTAAGGACCCTAACCCATGTTTTGGGATAAACCTATTTTTTTTGCTTAAGTATGTTACTTAGCTCCTTGCTCTAATCATGTGAGATGTAATTAGGGCATGTTTGAGGCTTGAGTTCCTTGTTTGAGCTTGTTTGGTTGCTGATTGTGTTTTATGGAGTGGTTTTAGTGCAAATTTCAATTTACCTAGGATAGGAGCTGATGTGCAAATTTACCACCTCTAGGGTGTTCCTTCTCTCTCTTATCATCATCTAGAGGAAAGAGAAAGAGATGGACACCTTGTTTGGACCTTGGTTGAGTGGTGACATCCTTGATGATGTTTTGGATACATGCTTGAGGTGTGCCTTAAATCTAGGAGTGTTGTCTCGGGCTTGAGAGTGTTGGAGAGTCCTTATATTAGTTTGTGGGTGTCTTGAGGGACATCCTACTAGTTTTTTGGTATCTCAAGATGCACCATATCGATTTGTGGAACCTATGGTTTACCCCTATCAGTTTTTGAGGAGGGTAGATGTGTGTATCGACGTTGACCATCTTAGGTGACCTAGTGGGTGAGACATAGATCTTATCACCTTGTTGCATGGTGTATCATGTGGCTCCTTCTTCATGGACAAGTGTCACCTAGGATTATATGGTGGTGACACCATCACCTTGCCCTCTCTTTCATCCCTCTTATATATATATACCTCTTTCTCCCCATGCAAGAGAACCCTTTTTGGTTATCCTTGCATTCTCTCTTTGGTGGACGACCTTGAGCTAGAGGAGCTTCTCTCTTAGATCTTGGTGGACGAGTCCCATGCTTGTGGTGCCATATTTATCCTCTACCTTGGTAATCCATGATCCTTAGCTTCCTTTCTCTCTTTCTTTCTTCTTCTTCGCCATGAACCTTGGTTACTTTCCTTCCCTCTTAATCTCTCTTAACCATGGTTTCATCTTATTCCTTGGAGGTGTTTTGGTGACCAAGCTTGGAAGATATTCTTCTACCTTGCACTCGTGAAGCTTGGAACTTGGTGGTGATCCTTGAGTTGGGACATATAACTCGATACCCTTTTTGTTATTATCACCCTTTACTTGTTATCTTATTCTTTATCTTTGGCTCGTTATCCCTTGGTTGTTAGTACTTCCTTCTTGGTAGTTTTGAGTGTTGTTTTAAATAAGAGGAATCTTGCTTAGTTTCTACCCTTGTGTTACTCTTTGTTTCCTTGCTTGTAATGTTGTTCTAAGGTTGAAGATGAGTGGGCCAATATACATGTATAGGCAGATATGGTTTGGGTGTCCATCATGACCTATGACGCCACTGAATATCACACCTTGTGACAGGTCGTCATGACCTTGGTCAAGTGCAAGTTGACACATTCTGGGTGATGCTTAGATCGTTATGCCTTGTGCATAAGTAGGTTGTTGTGGGTCGAGATGGTTATGTTGTCCTGTGGTTGTTAACCATTATGGTGATGGATGTGTTTCTTGGAGGGTGTTAGCCCGTCATGACCTAGAGGCACCTAAACTGATACCTAGTGATGGATAACCATTATGCATGAAGGGTACTAGTCATCATGCTCTTGGAATACCTAATGGTTGAGGTGTTAGATGACATGGCAATGTGCGTACCTCATGTAGATGGTATGTTATGAAGGTTAGACTGTGACACCTTGGTCGAGTGGAGGCCAACACACCTTAGAGGTGATGCTTCCTGATACACCATGAACCATGATTCTAGTTAACTCTTAACCCTAGCGACTACCACACTTTATTTTAGCCTGACGCACCTGGGCGTTTCCCATCATAGCCTAGGTGTTGTTGTGCCTGTCACACCTTTGTTGTGTTGACCGTCACACTCTCCATGGTGATAAATCAACACGTGTCCTATGAGGTTATCCCAACACTTTGAAGTGCTCAACTGACACACCCTTTGTGCGTGTCCTGACACACTATTGTTTCCTATTACACCTAGGGTTAACCCGATACCCCATGTTGTAATCCTAATTGATATCTTGTGGTGGTATTTGTGATACACCATGTTGATTATAGGGTGACATGATATGATGTGATACCCTATGGAGTGGTCATATGTATGATAATGAGATCCATGTTTCTATACTTCATAACATGTTTTATATTTATAATGAGAACCATGTTGCTTTATTTCATAACATACCTCATAATGATGATGAAAGTCATAATCTAAGGGTGTAGTTGATCCAACCTTATAAACCCTAATTCTAATGATTTAAAATGTATGGCATGAGTCCTATGAGATGATGGTGTTGGTGATGTGTTAATTTCTTGTTATCAATTTCTAACCATGTATGCAACACCAGTTGATGTACATAGCCAGGTATGAGCTATGGTGGCTATAATCTATTTGAATCATCCTTGTGAGGCATAAAGTGTTGTTGACATTCTTGATAGATAAGGTAAATGGTTTTATGACTAATGGTGGCTTATTGCCTTGCACGAGATGATTTTCCTCATTTATTAGAGGAGGGGTTATCACCCCAATATATGTGGTCCTTGTGATGGACATAGGTTGCAAAATAGACATGAAGTGATGAGATCAAACTTTATATGTTGCAGTATGTTCTGGTGATGTGCCATGTCCTTGTTTATGTAGATTTTTCTTAGAGGTTGTATGTTGTAACTTGATTGATGTTGAAAGGTGTTTAAATTAATTAATTAATTAAGTGGAACTTAATCTTGTAGCTTGCCCTATGCCATAGATCCATTCAGTGTCAGCATTTATTGAATGGTGAAACAAATTTAACTCGAAGCACATATTCTAGAATATGCGGAGTAGAAGTCGAGTACTTTCTTGTATCCTTAACTACATGATGTGTGAGACAAACATGTGGGAGTCTATCTTGTTGTGGTGTGGATGGCCATGCGTGAGCCAATCCCTGAATTTGACTATATGTCATTATTGTAGTTTACTGATATGTCTCTGCGGTGTTTTCTCTTGTGATGTCTAAGAGGTGTGGTGAGGTTGTGGACTCCGACTCTTCTATTAGACCTTGTATGGAACCAATTCGACTTATAAAGTGGTCGGTGTGATTTGGGTGGTACGACTCAAATCCTCGAGGCATAATAAAATGTGTAATCAGCCGTGTAGCATAATTGTATAGGATCAAAATATAGAAACATTGGATAACGTCTTTCTTGATCTTTATACAATGTTGTTGATAGGAATTATACATATTCTTCATATTACTTTTAAATTGTTAAGATGTTTCATAAATTCAACAGTAATTGTCTTTCCTGTTAATAATGAATACCTACTTCACATAGTTGTAATTATACCATTGCTTTGTTTATCTTAACTGTGATAATAATAGAGTTGGTGGTGAGTTATATCTCCCACTGAGATTTGGAATCTCACCCCATGAGTTTCCCACACCCTTTTAGGTGGACGAGCACAAAGAGGTAGAGATCGTGTAGTGGAGGTTGAGGAGCAATAGGAGGGCCAGTTGCTGATGAGGTTGGCGGTGTTGTTGGATGTCTTTTGTTGATAGATCCTTGAGTTGTCCATGTACACTCGGGTCTTTGGGAATGTTTTGTAAATGTTTTGCAGATGTGATTTCTTTTATGTTCCCTTTTGTATATCAGATATGGTGGATTATGCCTATATGCTCTGGAATAGTTCTTTGATTACAGGTTGATAGCATGCCTTGTATATGCTTTGAGGCATGAAAGGACTTATATGTGAAGGTTCTTGCTATCTTGAAGTTTTATGAAACAATTTTAATTTATAGTGTTTTCTAATAATATTCTTGTTAATATTTCTTCCGCAATTATGTTTTGAGTAATCTCTCTTTGTGTGGCGTGGGCCATATCGTGTGACAGGGTTGTTATCAGATCTTTAGGTTCGCTGAGTCTACAGGGACCTAGGACTAGGGTTTGTGTTTGTTCTAGTGTCCTCCAGTATGTCTTATAGTAATGTCTTCTTATGTAAAAGAAGAAGAAGCAAAAGCTTAAAAATGTCTAGAGAACATGAAGAACATGTTGCCAAGAGCAGTGTTGCATCGCCAGGTGGTGGTGTAAGGAACCAGGCATGAGAAGATCAGGTGCTTGAAGTCCCCCAGTTTGACCTAACAACGGTTGAAAACCTTGCCTTTCAATATCTTTTTGGGCAGTTTATGGAAACGATGAGTCATATGGAAGACATGATGCCTGCACCTCAGTCTAGGGCACTAGTTCCCCATATTGAATCTTCGGGCACTGGGAAGACTTTTGAACAGCTTCATCATGTTGGAGTTGTTGAGTATGCGGGGACAACTAACCCGCCAGATGCTGATCTGTGGCTAACTGAGCTTGATAAGGCTTTTACGATCCTGAGTATCCCTAAAGAGGATAAGGTGAAGCATGCGGTGTACCTCCCGAGGGGGAGTGCTGGCCATTGGTGTGCCATTGAGGAGGAGAAGAGACCCGATGTTGTGATCAGTTAGGAGGAGTTCTGACATGAGTTTGTTAGTTGGTACTTCCCTCAGACGTATCTTGATGAGAAGATCAACCAGTTTGAGAGGATTCGACAAGAATCCATGAAACGAGTATGAAGCAAGGTTTATGGAGTTGTTGAGGTCCTGTCCTCACATGGCAGTGATGGATGATGAGAGGATTCAACATTTTGAGAAGGGGTTGAATGCTGAGTTGTCTACCCTAGCTGCTAATTTGGAGAATTGAGAGAGGTTTGCTATGTTTGTGGAGTCTATTTGAAGGATAGAATGATCTATGAAGGAGAAGCGGGAGATGAATGCTAAAAAATGGTCTGTATAGTTCTAAGGGCAGTCATCAAGAGGCTTTAAGAAGTTGAGGTTTTCTACACCGCCAACGTCATAGAACTTTAGTGCTTCGACACACTGGTCACCAATCAAGGGAAGAGGTCATAGTTTTCCACCTACTGGAGCTCACAACACATCATCATTATTAGTGATAGGGCCACCTAGGCCTTGGTATGAAGACATGACATGTTATAAGTGTGGACAAGTTGGGCATACCAAACCATTCTATCTGGTGAGGGATGATGAAGTGACCGAACAACCAAGGTAGAGCCAGTAGGGCTCGTAGAGATAGTCGAACAGAAGCATAGAAGGACGAGGACGTAGCCAAGTGTCACAGGCTGGATCATCTACTCCGAGAAATAGAGGATAGGGGAGACAATAGAAAATGACTATATTCTACACTATGAGTCAGCCGGAGGCAGTGGTCAACCTGTGAGTGGTGATAGGTCAGATGGTGTTATTTGATTCTAATTTGTCTTCTTCTTGCTTTATATCTATTTTGGTTGATCTGGGTGCAACACACTCTTTTATCACATGAGAAGTGTTTAGTAGTTGTCCTTTGCCTGTTAATCATAACAAGAATAGCTTGTTGCTAGAATCCTCATTAGTAGGTTCTATAGTGTTGTAGGATGTGTGCCCTTCCTGTGTTCTTTCCTTTTCGGGACACAATATTCAAGTGGATTTCATACCACTTGACATGCATGGATTTGATGTGATCCTTGGAATGGATACCCTGGAGAAGTATAGAGTAGTCTTGGATTGTAGTTCCAAGCAAGCGACTTTTGTGATTGATAGTGATATGTGGATCTTTCAAGGAGATAGGAAGATTCTTCTGACGTGTTTTATATCATCTATGGTAGAAAGGAAGCTTCTAAGACAAGGTTGCGAGGCTTTTTTGGCACACATGATGGATACTGAGGCAAGGAGCCCTAGTATTCATGGAGTGCCAGTCGTTGGAGAATTTGAGGATGTGTCTCTTGAGGAATTTCCATGTGTTCCTCCACCCCGAGAGATTGATTTTGAGATCAATATGGCCCCCGTCACGCAACTGATAGCTCAGACACCATATAGGATGGCACCAATAGAGATGGCAAAGTTGAAGATACAATTGCAAGAACTTCTTGACAAAGGTTTCATCAGGCCGAGTACGTCACCATGGGGTGCTCCAGTGTTGTTCATGAAGAAGAAGGATGGATCTATGAGGTTGTGCATAGATTATAGACACTTGAACAAGGTCATGATAAAGAATAAGTATTCCTTGCCAAGGATAGATGATCTGTTTGACTAGTTGTGTGGCATGACGGTGTTCTTAAAGATAGATTTTAGATCTGGATATCATCAATTTAGGATCAAGGAGTATGACATATCCAAGTTTGCCTTTAGGATGAGGTACGGTCACTATGAGTTCATGGTTATGACATTTGGGCTAACCAATGCACTAGTAGCGTTAATGTATTTGATGAAGAGAGTGTTTCAACCATTCCTTGATCAGTTTGGGGTGGCCTTCATAGATGTCATCTTGATATATAGTCGGGATACTCAGCAGCATGAACAACATCTTCGTCAGGCGTTGAATGTGATGAGACAACACTAGCTTTATGCTAAGTTCAGCAAGTGTGAGTTCTAGATGAGGGAGGTAAGTTTCTTGAGACATTTTATATCTATAGAAGGAGTACACATGGATCCTAAGAAGGTAGAGTATGTGACATAATGGGAGCAGCCTAAGACACCAACATAAGTGCATAGTTTTCTAGGTCTGGTAGACTATTACAGGAGGTTCATCAAGGACTTCAGTGTTATCTCCTTGTGTTAGATGAATGTCAGGTTGGAGGATTCCTTGTTAGATAGGTTATTGGAACATCTACAGGTGAAGCCTATGTTGAGATAGTAGATCAGAGAGGCACAACAGACAGATATTGTGATACAGTAGATTAGATTAAACTTTGGCAATGAGAAGCGTGATGGTTTTCATGAGTCTGATGATGGGATAGTTTGTTACCATGATAGGATAGTGGTTCCTGATGCTAATGACCTAAGGAAGATGGTTCTGGAGGAGTCTCATTCATCCATGTATGCTATGCATCCAGGTTGTAATGACCAGTTTTTAGATTAGTCATCTATTTAGGGTTTACTTGGATGATTGTATGCTTAATTAAGTTGATTATTACTTAAACCTTGATTAATGATGGTAGTTAAGTTTTGATGTTTTACATACAACAATAAGGTTTAATCATACTTTGATTCACATAATTGGGGTTAAGATTTGGAAACCCTAATCGGCCCAAATTAAGGTTTTGATGACATGAATACAAAATTTGATAAGTATAGTGTCTCACTAAATGATTTTTATTATTTTATGTATAACTTTGATTTAATTCAAATTTGTATATGATTTGTATATCCGAAATGTGCATAATCTTGAAAAATATCAGAATTTTTCAAGAATGTCCTGATATGTTTGTCGGTCGAGTTTCAAACTCGAATGACCATATTTTCATATTGATATAGTAGTGTGGTAATTGAATTTTATCTTTTTATTGGAATATCAATTTGATCACAAACTTTAACTGTAGTTGTTAAAACTTCCTTATAGATATAAAATTTAATTTGAGTAATTTTTGGATGATTTTTTATCTCTATAGAGAGGGGTGTCGATCGAGTTATGTGAAGGACAAACTCGACCGACCATGCTGCAGACTGCAGTATCTCCGTGTAGTATTTGATTTTTAATTATTTATTGGTAAACACAAATGATCTAAATTTTTTATTATTTCTTATTAACACAATTTTATATATTGCATCAAAGTTTAATAATTTTTGGACAATGTTTGACTTCTAAAAAATGTGGCATCGGTCAAGTTTATAACTCAGCTGACCAACCACTCTGAGCAAAATAAAAATATAACGAAGGGTTGTTTGCAATTGTTCTAAGCACCTCATTTCATCTATATGACTAACCTTACACACAAGGAGATCTCATAACTCGTCATTCCTGTCAAATAAATGAAATTCTTGAAAGAGATGAGAGCTAGGGTTTTGAGAAGAGAAAGTAGTGGAGATGTTGACCTAGGGTTTCTCTATCCAAGATATGATGATATCAAGTAAGTTTAGCTTATTTGCATAGAATTTCATGGTGAATCTTCTCTCACATGTCAATTTTTTTAATCCCTCCCCTGATTTGATTCGAAATCACATCAAATCTCCCCATTTACACACTCTTTCTCTTCTAATCCCCATTTGTAGGGTTTCAGAGTTGAGAGGAGAAAGAATTGGATTCATTTGCTAGAATTTGATTGGGTTTCCAAATCATCAGAGGTTGACCTACGTTTTTAAGGTGCTTGGCACCTGAGGTGAGTGTTTTTCTCCCACCTAAGATTTTTATTCATGTTGAAGGCCTAATTCTATCTGGCTAAAACAATCAAAAACCTTGTTTGTATATGTATGTGATTGGATTTGATTTGGGAAAGATATTGGGGGGTCCAATTCTACTAATTTTGATTATTTCTCATTGATTGGAACTTGATTAGTTCCTGATATATTGATTGAGGATCCATGGGTAATATAATGGGTAGATGACTATGCTATTTCATGTGAATTTTGCCTAAAAATCAGCCCATTGACCGATATGCTTGGAATTGAATTGACATGCATAAAATCATATTTAAAATGTACTAGTTTGTATTATACACGTGTATTGTGGAATGTTAATGGAATTGAATGACCACATATCAGGATTAGAATTTTTGATGAGGAAGTGAATCAAATGAGTCAATTAATCAATGTATACTTATGATTGATGAATGAAATGTGTCAAAATGGAAGCTAGGGTTTCTATGTTTATGAATAACCCTAATGAACCCTTGAATCATGCTTGGATTACTAAATGATATGATTCCTATGATATATTGAACTAAGGAATGACTTCTTGAAAACCCTGAAAGATTAGTATTAAGGTGAATATGAGTGATAAAGCTAGAACTTGTATATGATGTTGTAAATGTGATCAAATGTTGTAGTTGAAAGTATTAATACTTCAATTGAATATGGTGAGTCTTACTAATATCATCTAAGTCTAATGCATTTGTTTTAGTATAATAAAGAATGATCATTTTTTATTATGGGAATGACATTAGAAGTCAATAACATGGTACACTTATCTAAATATAAGAAATGATATGAAGAACAAAATGTATTGATGATGATGGTAAGTTTAAGATGAAACTAATGAAGTTATTATGATGAAGTCTATAATCCTTTGTTTTAATTGCATGTGTCTTAAGAAAAATTAAATGAAACATACTAAAACTAGAGTTTGATGGATATCAATGAAAAGTTAAGTATTCTATATAAAGTGAGTTCAAAATGATTGGTCCCAGTAATTTAATGAACATGACATGAGAGAAGTTGAGATTAATGAATATGAATTGAAGGAAAAAGATGAGAAATAGTAGACAAATTAAGAAACAAACTCTAACACTAAAATGTTGAGCTAATTGTTGATAATGAATAACAATCTCAAATGAGGGATTAAGGAATATACATAATTGTAGTTTAATTCAATTAAAAGATGAGGTTCAAGCATTTGAATTGATTTAGAAGAATGTGTTATTGTATTGTGATTGTTTGATAGAATACTTGTACTATGAGAATGAACTATTTTGATGGAATTCAAATGGTAATCAACATGTGTTGATCAGTAACCCCATATAAAGAATGTGAAATAAAAGAAGAAGAGAACTAAGTCTGTTATGCATGTATATGCATGAAATTTATTGGAATCTATTTATATTGAATGGAACATGCATATGTTGTATGATAAATATATTCTGAGTATGAGGAATGATAAATGATATCTATATGCTTTTACTATTTCTAGTTCTAATGCCTCTGCTAATATTTGTTCACTCCTTATAAGATTTATGTTGAAATTGAATTTAATATGCACTCCTTACATTGAGAAACCCTGATAAGTGTAAATGTTTCATAATGAGATTATGTCTAGGACTGAAAGCCCATTGATGATGATAAAACCCTGATGGGGTAAATGATGGACAATAAGAATATGTCTCGGGAGGAAGGCCCACTAACGATGATTTCTATGAGATGATGTAGAAGATAGAAATAATCATATGTGTTGCAATATACATATTTATTGTGCTTCTTTCTTTGATCATTGTCCTTATTGATAAACTTAATATGTTTCATGTTATTCTAGTTATGTGAGAATACACAGATATGATATATGATGTTTTGAATTCTTTTAAGATGAGTAAAAAAGATTAATAATAAGTGAAATGATGGAACATCTAGTTAGGTGCTCTGAACATCGCGAGTTTCCCCCGAGGACCACACTGGGGAAACAAAATAGATCTCCTTGTAGTAATCGATGAATTATGAGAAGGATTTCTAGAGTGTGGATCAAGACCTTGAAGGTTAGACCACCAAGATTTAGGAGTGAGTAATCTGGAGTGGCTCTGGCCCTAAATCCTTGCTGTTAAGGTCTATGTCCAGATGGAATAGACTCTGATGAAATGAAATATGTGAAATGTGAAATGAAAAATATGTGAAATACTGGGATATGTGATATATTGTTTTGTTGGTTCCTATCTCGTGTACCCAAGATAAGGACGTGAGCCTCTTTAGGCAACCCTGAGGTGGCCATGGTCTATTTTTGATATCTTAGGGTGGCCAACTAAACCCTGAGATAGTGATGGTAAGTCATTGACACAAAAATCAGGTGTGGCGACTTCTACTTGGTGAGGTACAAGCCAAGTAGTTTCAGGGAAAATGAATAAAAGATGATAAGCCGTGTAGAACATGATTTGAATGATTATTACATTCCTTGTATAGTTAGTTGATGATTTTTGATTAAGCTTCATGTTGTGGAAAGTAATCATGTTGCTATAGACATTTTGTATTTCATATTATGATCTGTCATGTTGACAAGTTATAAATGTTGGGATTTATATCTATTCCAAATATGTGTTGGATTGCTTGCTATTTGATAGTATTGTTTGGTAGATATGTATTATGTATACTTCATCTTCAGGACTACATGATGTGTTCCTGGTCTAGCTGGTGGAGTATCACAAGGGTAATTTTATTGTTATGTATTGATTCAAAATGCTTAGAACTTGTCTTATTTCACATGTAGTAGGGTTCTTAATTTGAACTAAGAAGTATCTGCTGATTTTTTCATAGACATTCTCTAAAAGATGTTTCAAAGTTATAATTGGTTCAAGTGATTACCGTATCTGTTGGATTAGATTACCATTGTAAGATAGATTTGACTTATGATAGAACTATATGGTAGACTTTTTAATATCTGCATGTTTCTTTTGAGCTTATTATACTTAATTTGATGTTGATGCATGTACCTAGCTTGAGTGGGAGGTATCCACTCACTGGGGCTCTATATGAGTCTCATGAGGTTGTTTCAAATGTTTTTAGGTATAATTTTATCCAGAGGAGAGGTTGTGATAAAGAAGATATAAATAGCATAATCTAGATAGATTAGAATGTCCTTGTACTCTCTCTTTCCGGAGATGGGTTGTAGACTAAGTTTGTTCATCAATGTACATGTATCTGAATTAAACTGAACAACATATGAGAACAAGATTTGATTCTAGTTTTAATGGAGTTGAATAAGATTTGTGTTGTCTAAATGTGATGTCCTTCATGTGACTTTGATTTATGAATTTGTGAAGAAAAAGGAAAAATTTATATATGTTTTTCATATATTATTTATTCACATTTGTTGAGAATTCATTGTTTTATTTCATAGTCTGGGTTTAGGTTTTGGGATTATCTCTAATGGTTGGTATTTATGTTGATAAAAAGAGTGGGTCCCGAAAAATGTGGTATTAGAGCCTCAGTTAGATGAGTCTACATGGACAATTGGATTTAGTATTCAATGATAATGTGGATGTTGAATATAACATGAATGATGTGCATACTGACAGAACTCAGTATCCAGATACTCTGGTCAAGTATTTGGGTATTGAGATAAGATAGTATGGAATTGTCGACTGCACTTCTTCTGGGTGCCCTAACCAAGTATCCAGATGAACACAATTTGGTAGTATAATAAGATGCATAAAAAAGAATGATGATAAAATGGTGAAAGAGAAAAGGATTTTATAATTCAATATGGAACCTATGGCAAGCAGGAAATTTCATATAATAAAGATAAAATCCTAATGGATTATGAAGATAATCTCTAATTAGTTTGAATCTGAGTATGAAATCAGAAATTTTAAGAAAAAGCTTATAACTAAGATGATGCACACTAAATAATCTCCTTTATGAATGATATTGATGAATGTGGATATATGTGAATGAGTCATAATCTTAATCCATGATATACACAATCATTTTTTTAAAAGGATGTGAAAGGTGATGTGAATCAGATATTGATAAATGATGTATTAAAATTAGTGAAGTAAGTGTTTGTAATACCCATGAAGAGATATGATGATGATAAGGGATGAAATATCCATTTAATGCAAAAAAATTCATTTTAAAGAAAGATGAAATGAAAGTGTTTATAATTTTATTCTTAGAGAGGTAAATGATTAGATGATATGATATTCTTCCATATCTTTTCTTGGATTTTAGGACGAAATCCTAAAAGGAGGGGAGAATTTGTAATGACCTGTTTTCATATTAGTCATCTAATTAGGGTTTACTTGGATGATTGTATGCTTAATTAAGTTGATTATTATTTAAACTTGATTAATGATGGTAGTTAAGTTTTGATGTTTTAAATACAACAGGAAGGTTTAATCATGTACAGGTCTGGGTGTTGACAGCAACGGTGAAACTCACCAAGTAGCGGGTGTTGGGGGAATCCAACCCCATGAACAGCCATGAAAACTCTGAGTTGGAACTGCCAGGGGTTGGGTTGCCCCAAGGCAGTGGATGCTCTTTGGGCATTTTGCTAGAGCGAGAGACCCAATATAGTTTTCATTATGGAAACTATGATGGAGGACATGTTGCTTGAAAATGTGAAAAGAAGGTGCAGCTTTGTTGAGGGAATTTACATCTCGTGTTCTGGAAGAGCTGGGGGCATTGGCTTATGGTGGAAGGATGTACAGGTGGATATTATTAGCTATTATGACAGGCATATTCAATATAAAGTAGAGGACGAGAGATCTGATTTCAACTGGGTAGCTTGTGGTATTTATGGATGGTCGGTACGGGATCAAAAATATAAAACTTGGGATCTGATGAGATAGCTGTTTGGGAGTACATATGGCCATGTTGTGTTCTATGTTGACCTCAATGAAATCACGCAAAATTCAGAAAAGCGATGAGGACTGGCGAAGCCAGAAAGAGTTATGAGGTCATTCCAAGATGTTATTGATGGCTGTGCACTACTAGACATTGGTTGTGATGGTAATATATTCACGTGGCGTAGGGGGAGGACGGTAGAGACTCTAGTGGAGGAGAGACTGGATAGATTCCTGGTGAGTAATGAGTGGTGCAATAAATACACAGGTTGCTCTGTAAAACATCTCCCTTTCTATATGTCAGATCATGCCCCTATTACTTTGTCAACAGTGGTAGGTGATCCGGTGAGGAGGAAATGGAAGTCTAGATTTTTCTTTGAGCCTATGTGGCTGTCCGAGGAAAGATGTGGCACAGAGGTGAAGGAGGCATGGAGGGAAGGGGATGGGTGACCGGCCTAAATCACGCGTCCAAAAGTGGAGGCGGATTTGAGGTAGTCGAGCTTTTTCATTTATAAACCTGAATCCTTCTAGGCCCCCGCAACTTTGTTTACGGGGTCGAAGTAGATATACGGGGTCAAACACAGGGACAAGGGGGGTAGTGTTGAGAACCCAGAATCGACACGCTACACTCTGGTAGGTATAAAGAGATAATAAATTCCCAAAATGGAAACAACAAGATGTTACAAACAAAACAAGAAAACTATCTCCAACTGGAGCTACTAGAGAGATTTAAGGTTTTTAGTCATTTAGTAGTTTTTAGGGGTTTTCATGCAACAGAAATAGAAAGATAAAACTAGAGCTAGAGCAAGGTACAAAGGATAAGACTTCAGTAAAACAAGCATCACCAGTAACATCCTACACCCCTCCTCTCAGAGCGGGTACCTCTAACCAAGCACCAACACCCCTCTCGAGGTTGCTGGTCTTAAGTTAGAGTGGAATGTTACTGAAACAACTCCGTTCTAGGCACTCTCGTACTCCAGAATCGGACCAAACACTAGAGCCACAACACAACTCTCGAAGTTGTTGCGACGGGAAAACACGATTCGGTAGCTAAGCGAAACGCGATCCAAACATGCAAGCTAGAGTTCGGATATCAAACATAGCAGTCATTCAACACATTGCACCAAGCATAGAGCAGCAAGTAATTGCAGTTTTCTATTTCCAAAAACATATAAAGGTTTGATTACAATGCAGGAATTAAAGAATTAAATAACAGAAGTAAAGATAGGTATCACCTTCTTGATGTAGAAGGTCGATGGACTACAGTGGACCCTCCAGCCCGATATCGGTCAGTAGCCTAGCTCGATACAGCCGTGTAGGGTGGCACACCCTCTCGGGTGGCACGCTGTGACGACCGACTGTATCCCTCAGGGACCGTGGCCGATACACTCATGTTGGGCGGTGCACCCTCTCGGGCGGCACGCATGACAGACGAAGCATATCGGGTTTGATATCGTATCGGGCATGGAGCGATCCGTTCTACTGTCGGGCACTTGTGTCGCTCATCTGCATCGGCCGATATCGGCCCGCAGTGTCACCCGGGATGGTCCTAAGTGAACCATCCCCTCCCTCTCAGGATGAGGAAGAGCTCACCTAGATTTTCCCGGCACAAGCACTGGGGATAGATACTCTTGCTCTCGCAGTTTTCCTCAGAAGATCGCTCAAAGCTCCCCATTGTCCGAACTGTCTTTTCGACTTCCTGTAGCTGCTATTTATAGGCAGCGGTTGGGGAAAGTTATGGTGCTCGCAGCGCCACGTGTCCTCCGTATTCGCGAGTTTGATGGATGGGCGATACACATATCGCCCGGCGCAGGGATGTTGGTTGTCGGTCACGTGACGGGCGGCGCCTGCCGGTGGGTAGCCGGTGTCGTGCGACTAGCTTGGGTTGTCGTGGCGAGCTCGGCTCCCTGTCGGGTAAGAGGTGTGTTGTCCGTCAGCTTCTTCTCGCGCGGCATCCCTTTCTCGCGCGTCATTGTGTTGCTCCACCCTGTCGGGCAGAGGTCGTATCGGGCGTCAGGAAGGCCGAAACAGACTTGGACTTATTTGTGGGCCGGGACGGCCTTATTGTACCAAAATGTGGAAAAAATCTACAAAAGATGGAAATATTGGATTAAGAGCATTGCTTGGCCAATTATTGCAAAAGTACTAATAAAAGGGAGGAAAATAGCAGAAAAGGGAAGTTTTGACAACAGAATAAAGGGCAAAAACATCACAAAATTTGGTGTTATCAACTCCCCCAAACTTAGCATTTTGATTGTCCTCAATCAATATTTAAACTCTATTTTGTGATACTTCTTCTTGTTTGGTATAGCTTTCAGGCCAAGCGGTAAAACAAGTATAATAATGCCTTTAGAGATAATGCTGCCTTACTGCAAACAAGAGACCATGTGTTTCCTTGCTTTATTATTTCAGTAATTTTTTTCTACAGCTTTAGCGAGACTTTGTTGTATGATTCCGAAGTTAGCTTACACACCAAACAACTTTATTTTAGGGACAGAAAGTTGTGTATAAGGTAGGCTAAAGATTTTTGGGATTTTTCTTGCTTCCCATCAGTCCATCCAGGTAAGGGTCCGTTAGCGGGAAAGTATTCCCTGCAGTCCAAGCCAGTTGGCTTTAGAGTAGTGATTTCACATCGTACGTACCACTGCCCCGGATCTACCATGCCTAAAGATGGGTACATACTTTTGGAAAACAAGTATGTATATATATATATATATATTATTTCCTTTTATTGGGCACAACTCTCATGCTTTTATTCAATCTCATAAGGCTTCTCTCTCTTTTTGGGATTTTTGTTGGGTAAGGGGAAAACAAAGAGATTTCTACTGTTTGGGAAGCTTTTTCCTTCTCCATACTCGTTTCTTAGCTGTTTGCGAGATTATTATATTTTTTAAAATTTTTGGCATGGCAAAACATAATCTTTTATTCGTTTGAGGCAACATTATCAAAAAGATATAACATAACTTATATCTCGTTAAGCACATAGAAAACTAACTTTGTAAGAAGTTGTGATAGGTTTTCACTATTATAGCAACTTTGTATATGAGCATGGGGATGATATATAAACAAAAAAGAATTTTCGAAACTTTGGTATGAACATATATATGTACACAAAGAACAAAAGAATAATGAATTTAAAACAAAAGCATAAAGAAATTGAGTTAGAATTTTCAAGATTTTGTACATCCCTCACTGGTACATGGTACCCCCCCAAACGTACTCCACACTCTGTCCTAGAGTTGTGAAGTAGATAAGGTGAGGTAATGTTTATTCCAGTGAGGTTGCGCCTGCGTCAGACAGAAGCTCCCACACATATTCTCCCCTTTTGCTGTGATCGGAGGTGTGGTGGAGCTGGTCAGGCGTTTCTTTATTCGCCATCCATTCCATGACGTAGATGTCGCATTCGTTGGATAGGGGAAGTTGTTGTGGGCTGCGTTGGCAGAACTGGAGTTTGTGCCACTTGCCTCCTTGCATGTCCAGGAATGGTTGGATCATCCTTGCCACCTCATCGTAGTATTTTCAGACCAGGTGTTCGACGGATGTCAAAGGTTCTGATGTACACGGCACTGGATGGTTCTTGTTGCTGTCTGAGCTGTTGTGGAAAATTCCTACTCACTGCTGGGTGTACATAGTTAGGAGTGTCCAATGATTGTAATGCAGAATTGGCAAAAAGATAGTGCCTGGGACCCCGCCTCTCAATTCTGCCAGAAAATTGTGCTTCACTCCTATTTCGTCGGTGAGGCAGACATCGTTGAATAGCATGTGCTGGGCTATGAATGCATGTTCTAGCTTTGGCTGTATATACTGGATGTAAGCAGATGCAACTGCTACAACCAAGCACCCTCCTTCCTTCACCATGTCCCTTAGATCGTCGACCGAGACTACGACATCGCCTGCCTGAAAGGCGACAACCGATGGGGTAGAATCAACTAACTTCAGCTGGATTATATTGACCTGCTCCTATGTGAGGGTTGCACATGAAAAGCGGTCAAAATTTGTGATCATCCCTTCTGAAGCTTCAGGAAAAGCAGTGTCCTCCGTCCCGTGCACTTTCTTCAGGAACGCCAACTGCTTGTCTGCCCCATGTGTGACGGTCGCCACTTCCTCTTCTTTTTCTAAGGAGCTACTGGACTGAGAAGAGTTTTCTTCCAGGTCATTATCCAGCAGCTGCTCCGGTACCCCTGCATCCCGGAAATAGCGCTTGTCCTTGATTAGAAACATGGCGTAAATGCTCCTGCGTTGATAGAAGGACGTGCCTTTGAGGACTCCCAAGTTTCCAAATGTGTTGAGCACCTCAATGGCACCCAGGATGACGATAGTGTTGTTTCCACTCCCCTCTTCTACCTGGACGGGGAGGTCTTGGAGAGTAAAGAAGTTCCAAGGACCTTGGTGACGTTGGCTTCCTTGCTTTATAGCTCGTAGAAGATGCAGTGGCAGGAGTCTCAGCTTCCTGTCCTCCGGGCAGCAGAAAACACCCCCGGAGCGTGGCACCTTGTTGTGGCTGCAGCTCAACAGCTGGAGGTCATGGTTCCTGAGGTCTGCCACGCAGAGGAACCACACGTTGTGGTGTTTATATGGGGCCAAGACGAGGTTTGGTCTATGCTCTTCAATGTGCTGCAGCATGTCGGCCACCGCTTGGGAGCCTGGATCTCCCTTCATCACACTTCTCGCCAAGGTTGGGGTGGCGTTGTATATCATTCTTCGACCTGTCCAGCTGTCAGTACATTCTATTATCGCTCCTTTAAGGACCGTGAACAGTCTTTTGCCGACGAAGGCCAGCGTGTGGAACAAGTTTCGAAAAACTCCCTGTCGCACGGATAGGTAGCCGTCGGTCCAGACGACGTCATCTTCATTTGCCTGCGATCTCAAGACCTTATTCAACAAATTATGGTCTCTGATCGTCAGGTGTCTGATGGCTCTTCTATCGAAGTCGGCCATCTCGAAAGAGGGTATCTCGGATGGCTCATGGAACTTATCACGGAACTTGTCCGCCATCGAACGTTTACTTCGGGGAAGATGTCTCTTATTGACTGTGTAGACATCCCCCTTCTCTCCCTCAGACTCATCGGAAGAGTCTCCCCCGATGTTGATATCTGTGCTATCATCTTCAGCTTCATCTAGGGAGACTAAGATGTTTGCATCTCCCAAGCCTAAGGGGCTCTCCTATCCGGCTGGAGCTCCTTCGGCTGACCTATGTTGCGTCCCCTCCTTGGGTGTTGAGGATCACCCGCTGGAGGATGGGGAGGACGTTGTTCCTGAAGGGGAAGCTGATGAAGAAGGAGGAGAGCCACGACTGGGTGGTGACGGCGACCTTCTCGGCTGCCTTCGGCGCAGATGGTCGTCATTTCTGTCCAGCCTCTCCTCGATCTTGTCGAGTCATTGGAGGACTTGCTGCATTATTGCATTCAGGGCCTCTAGTCCACCGGGAAGGCTCGCTAGAGTCAGCAGCTTTCTTTCTTGGCTATCCAGCCTGTTTTGGAAAGAAGCAAATTTGCGGGTTAGGGAAATACAAACGTCGGAGTTGATATCCATTACCTCCTGTAAATTATCGAGCTCGTGCCCGAGCATCTTTCCGAGCGACGGGGAAGCTCTGGTGTGTCTCCCTTCCATCCCCGTGACATCTTGCTCGCACGATGGTCTACTAGGTGAGGTAGAATGTATCAGAATGGTTCGCGATCCCGATGCCGCCAGGCGAGGCGTCGACGCTTTTGCAATTGTTACCACCTTTCCTTCATGTCTAGGTGGGGATGGCCATGGTGAGGGCGGACTCTACTCCACCTCTGCACTGTCGGCGATCTCCTCAATTGCTATAGGTGGGGACTTCGGCGGCGGTGTCGATGTTCTTCTGAGCTCCTTCAAGATCTCGTTGAACACCCCATTGTTATTTCCCTGCTAAAATTCCTCTTCTTCCTCTACAGGTCTTGAAGCAGTGATGGGGGTTGCGACCTTCTCTCTCACAGCAGCTCCCGTAGTCTCTGTCTCGGTGACCTCAACGATCACTGGTTCTTTCTCAGCTACCACCGTCCTTGTTGTGGTGGTGGCTGATGTAGATGGAGTGGTGACAACTCTATCAGCAGTTTTCATCGATAGCTCTAGAGCTGCCCTCTCTTGGGCCCTGGTGGTGGTGGTGGAAGCTGCGTCATTTGCTACAGCTTCAATTTCGGCGGCGGTGAAGACCAGCTTTTATGCGTTGTAGTCGGCACAGCGAGGGAGCGGAAGGAGTATGTTCGTCCTTGAAAACTTGTAGAAATAGTCTCTTCCCTCCTTCCTAAAGATGCTGATCCTCATCAGGTACTTGGTGTCGATCACCTCATCGCCTTGCGTCCTTGAAAGGCTACGTGACTCTTTTGGGTACCCGAGTCCCACTGCAATAAGGTTGACGATGTCGCCCATGCCGTACTCCTTGGTGGCTTCTTTCATCGGATGCAGCCTGTTCAACAAGAACCACCCGAGGTTGATCACTCAGCCCTCCATTATGTGCCAAATGACGTGGAGTTCTTCTGTATAGATATTACTGGACTCATTCTTTCTGAACAACAAACATGCCACCAGTTTGTGCACTATCCTCCAAAAGCAGGAGTGCACTGCCACCACCTTTCTTCCCGGCTTGAACGAAGACTCGCCGGTTAACTTGTTCCAGAGTCTGACGGGATTGAACCCGTCTCCCTCGGTTACCCTCTCGCTGTTTTCCATGAGGTTCTTCTCCTCCTCGTTGGAAGAGAAGATCTTATTCAACAGCTTCTCAGAGATGGAGTGCTCCGAGTTGTAAAGTCGGTCCTAGAGTCTGTCTAGCCCGCCAAATTCTTCTCTCTCCGCCGCAGAATTCCTCACCCGGTGGAGGGAAGACATAAACTCCATTGTCAGTTTGGTGTAAAAAGAAGACCGACTGACGCATATCTTCTTCAGCCCTGCTGCAGCGAGGATGCCCTTCAGCCTCCTCATGATTCCTAGTTTAGCAAACGAGGCCTGATGGCAGAACCTTCTTGGTCGGTAGACCTTGGTCACTAGTTCAGCATATCGACGAGCGTTCTCATCGTCCCTTGGCTCGAAACTTCCTGATAGGAATTCCGGGAGTTCCACTGCTGCTAGAGGTGTTGGTGAAGGAGTTGGAGCCGCCACTTCTCCAACCCTAGCCCTCTTCTCTGCTGTCGACGCCCCGGCTGGTCCTGGATTTGGGCGCTTAGGCCTGGCACTCTTCCCTTTAGTAGCAGTCTCTGGGTAGACTCTCCTACCTTGTACGTCAACGGGGACTGCAATTGTCTTGATGTGGGCCATTTCTGTAAGATAATAAGAAAATACCTTGATTAAACATGTTGATGTCTTGAAAGAATAAAAGTGTGATCAGGTATTTCTCTGTACAAGGACTGTTCTACACTCCGTATCGGGCGACACATAGGTTTCAGAGGTGAAGTCATGTGCCGGATACTAGAGGTGGTATCGCCTGCTACGTCAGAAGATCAAAACACGCGATATGAAAAGGGCGATAAGGTGAAAAACATGTGTTAGGTCGGTCGCTTGATACGGGCATGTCGGGCGATATGATGGCGATAGGATCAGACGTCCGATAAAGTCTTCTTAAAAGGAAAGCAGCATGTCGCCTGACAACAAAAACAGGTGAGGTGGTGCAGAGATGGGCGAAACGGATATTGCTCGATAGGGTGTATCAGGCAATCATGAATAAAAGGTACGTTGTGCGACATCCATATCGGGCGATACAAGGCATGCTCAGCAAAGGAACCGTAAGACCGATAAGCTACTTGCTTTAAAGAAAGGAACGTGTTGGGTGACACGGTCTGCCGGGCGATGGGGTCTGTCGGGCTTTACCTTGCCGTGGTTTGAACTTCCGCACGACACGAGAGCAAGACAGTCTTGTGAGACACGAGAGCAAAAGCACAAGGTCTTAGCACGATACAGGAGCGTGAAAACAGTGATGCAAGGAGCCCGACACGGTAAAAACTCGCCCCTTTATATAGCAAACTCAACCGGGGTGAAATAAGTAAATCCGGGGCACGTGTCGGTCGTTAGGGCAACTCGTAAGCCGGGCAACTCCATCTGTCGACACGACCCTTGCAATCCCCAAAATTCTACTGCCCGATATGGGCACATTCATTGCACCGGTTGGGTTGCCTTCTGATATATCCCAAAAACAAAGTGGTTTAAACTACGGCTGATGAGTAAAACATCATTGGACGAAGACTAAGGTCCCGACCTCATATGATATTACCCATCCTGGTTAATAAAACTAAGGTGGTGGCCCATAAAACCAAAGAGTCAGTGCATGTGGCGCATGCACTGCCTCAGGCCTTATTACAGACCATATTGTTCATAATGTTCATTTTGCTGGAAAGTAAAAGCACCCTATACTAGGAATTTAAAAACAGCTCGGGTTGCCTCCCGAGAAGCGCTGAGTTTTCCGTCCTCGGCTGGACGTCTTTGGCTTCTTCTTCATCCCTCTTCTCTGCAATCACTGTCCCGATCTTTTGGCTGGTTCAGTGTTGGACGGGATCTTCCCCAACGGGTTCTTTATGATTTCAGCGAGCTGAGCTAGCTACTGGTCGATTTGGCGTTGATGTGTTTGCATGTCTGCCAACTGTACCTGCAACGAGTTCAAAATGCCAGAATTGGATAGCGCACTTTGTGCTAGTTGGTTATTAATGGTATCCTATTTCTTAACGAAATCAAACAACTGGCCAACCACATCAGATTGGCTTGCTCCTTTGTCCTGTTCTTGGTTTGGGCCTTGGTACTTTCCTGGTGCTTGGAAATGGCCTTTTGCTGGTTGGAATTGGTTGTTCTTGGCATATTGGCCGGATCCTCCTCTCTTCTCAAAAGTTTGCACTGGCTTGGCCGAGGTGTGCAGCTGATGCGAATTTTCCGCTGCATCCTTGTTACCGTAATTAAAGCCAGGGTGATCTGGCCTCTTGAAGTTCATGTAGGAGACATTCTCTGTCCTTTCGTCTTCTGAGTCGGAGTCGCTATCCGCTTCTGGTTGGGTGTTGTAGACACAATTGTCCACTCTGTGACCTCCAAGATTTAGGAGTGAGTAATCTAGAGTGGCTCTGGCCCTAAATCCTTGCTGTTAAGGTCTATGTCCAGATGGAATAGACTCTGATGAAATGAAATATGTGAAATGTGAAATGAAAAATATGTGAAATACTGGGATATGTGATATATTGTTTTGTTGGTTCCTATCTTGTGTACCCAAGATGAGGACGTGAGCCTCTTTAGGAAACCCTGAGGTGGCCATGGTCTATTTTTGATATCTTAGGGTGGTCAACTAAACCCTGAGATAGTGATGGTAAGTCATTGACACAAAAATCAGGTGTGGTGACTTCTACTTGGTGAGGTACAAGCCAAGTAGTTTTAGGGAAAATGAATAAAAGATGATAAGCTGTGTAGAACATGATTTGAATGATTATTACATTCCTTGTATAGTTAGTTTATGATTTTTTATTAAGATTCATGTTGTGGAAAGTAATCATGTTGCTATAGACATTTTCTATTTCATATTATGATCTGTCATGTTGACAAGTTATAAATGTTGGGATTTATATCTATTCCAAATATGTGTTGGATTGCTTGCTATTTGATAGTATTGTTTGGTAGATATGTATTATGTATACTTCATCTTCAGGACTACATGATGTGTTCCTGGTCTAGCTGGTGGAGTATCACAAGGGTAATGTTATTGTTATGTATTGATTCAAAATGCTTAGAACTTGTCTTATTTCACATGTAGTAGGGTTCTTAATTTGAACTAAGAAGTATCTGCTGATTTTTTTCATAGACATTCTCTAAAAGATGTTTCAAAGTTATAATTGGTTCAAGTGATTACCGTATCTGTTGGATTAGATTACCATTGTAAGATTGATTTGACTTATGATAGAACTATATGCTAGACTTTTTAATATCTGCATGTTTCTTTTGAGTTTATTATACTTAATTTGATGTTGATGCATGTACCTAGCTTGAGTGGGAGGTATCCACTCATTGGGGCTCTATATGAGTCTCATGAGGTTGTTTCAAATGTTTTTAGGTATAATATTATCCAGAGGAGAGGTTGTGATAAAGAAGATATAAATAGCATAATCTAGATAGATTAGAATGTCCATGTACTCTCTCTTTCCGGAGATGGGTTGTAGACTAAGTTTGTTCATCAATGTACATGTATCTGATGTAAACTGAAAAACATATGAGAACAAGATTTGATTCTAGTTTTAATGGAGTTGAATAAGATTTGTGTTATCTAAATGTGATGTCCTTCATGTGACATTGATTTATGAATTTGTGAAGAAAAAGGAAAAATTTATATATGTTTTTCATATATTATTTATTCACATTTGTCGAGAATTCATTGTTTTATTTCATAATCTGGGTTTAGGTTTTGGGATTATCTCTAATGGTTGGTATTTATGCTGATAAAAAGAGAGGGTCCCGAAAAATGCGGTATCAGAGCCTCAGTTAGATGAGTCTACAGGGACAATTGGATTTAGTATTCAATGATAATGTGGATGTTGAATATAACATGAATGATGTGCATACTGACAGAACTCAGTATCCAGATACTCTGGTCAAGTATTTGGGAATTGAGATAAGATAGTATGGAACTGTCGACTGCACTTCTTCTGGGTGCCCTAACCAAGTATCCAGATGAACACAGTTTGGTAGTATAATAAGTTGCATAAAAAAAGAATGATGATAAAATGGTGAAAGAGAAAAGGATTTTATAATTAAATATGGAACCTATGGCAAGAAGGAAATTTCATATAATAAAGATAAAATCCTAATGGATTATGAAGATAATCTCTAATTAGTTTGAATCTGAGTATGAAATCAGAAATTTTAAGAAAAAGCTTAGAAATAAGATGATGCACACTAAATAATCTCCTTTATGAATGATATTGATGAATGTGGATATATGTGAATGAGTCATAATCTAAATCCATGATATACACAATCATTTTTTTTAAAGGATGTGAAAGGTGATGTGAATCAGATATTGATAAATGATGTATTAAAATTAGTGAAGTAAGTGTTTGTAATACCCAAGAAGAGATATGATGATGACAAGGGATGAAATATCCATTTAATGCAAAAAAAATCATTTGAAAGAAAGATGAAATGAAAGTGTTTATAATTTTATTCTTAGAGAGGTAAATGATTAGATGATATGATATTCTTCCATATCTTTTCTTGGATTTTAGGACGAAATCTTAAAAGGAGGGGAGAATTTGTAATGACCTATTTTCATATTAGTCATCTAATTAGGGTTTACTTGGATGATTGTATGCTTAATTAAGTTGATTATTATTTAAAACTTGATTAATGATGGTAGTTAAGTTTTGATGTTTTAAATACAACAAGAAGGTTTAATCATGTATAGGTCTGGGTGTTGACAGCAACGGTGAAACTCACCAAGTAGCGGGTGTTGGGGGAATCCAACCCCATGAACAGCCATGAAAACTCTGAGTTGGAACTGCCAGGGGTTGGGTTGCCCCAAGGCAGTGGATGCTCTTTGGTAATTGTGCTAGAGCGAGAGACCCAATATAGTTTTCGTTATGGAAACTATGATGGAGGACATGTTGCTTGAAAATGTGAAAAGAAGGTGCAGCTTTGTTGAGGGAATTTGCATCTCGTGTTCTGGAAGAGATGGGGGCATTGGTTTATGGTGGAAGGATGTACATGTGGATATTATTAGCTATTCTGATAGGCATATTCAATATAAAGTAGAGGACGAGAGATCTGATTTCAACTGGGTAGCTTGTGGTATTTATGGATGGTCGGTACGGGATCAAAAATCTAAAACCTGGGATCTGATGAGACATCTGTTTGGGAGTACATATGGCAATGTTGTGTTCTATGGTGACCTCAATGAAATCACATAAAATTCAGAAAAGTGAGGAGGACCGAAGAAGCCAGAAAGAGTTATGAGGTCGTTCCAAGAGGTTATTGATGACTGTGCACTACTAGACATTGGTTTTGATGGTAATATATTCACATGGCATAGGGGGAGGACGGTAGAGACTCTGGTGGAGGAGAGACTGGATAGATTCCTGGTGAGTGATGAGTGGTACAATAAATACATGGGTTGCTCTGTAAAACATCTCCCTTTCTATATGTCAGATCATGCCCCTATTATTTTGTCAGCAGTGGTAGGTTATCCGGTGAGGAGGAAATGGAAGTCTAGATTTTTCTTTGAGCCTATGTGGTTGTCTGAGGAAAGATGTGGCACAGAGGTGAAGGAGGCATGGAGGGAAGGGGATGGGTGACCAGCCTAAATTGCACGTCCAAAAGTGGAGGCGGATTTGAGGTAGTCGAGCTTTTTCATATATAAACATGAATCCTTCTAGGCCCCCACAACTTTGCTTACGGGGTCGAACACAGGGACAAGGGGGGTAGTGTTGAGAACCCAGAATCGACACGCTACACTCTGGCAGGTATAAAGAGATAATAAATTCCCAAAAGGGAAAGAACAAGATGTCACAAACAAAATAAGAAAACTATCTCCAACTGGAGCTACTAGAGAGATTTAAGGTTTTTAGTCATTTAGCAGTTTTTAGGGGTTTTCATGCAACAGAAACAGAAAGATAAAACTAGAGCTAGAGTAAGGTATGAAGGATAAGACTTCAGTAAAATAAGCAGTACCAGTAACATCTTGCACCCCTCCTCTCAGAGCGGGTACCTCTAACCAAGCACCAACACCCCTCTCGAGGTTGCTGGTCTTAAGTTAGAGTGGAATGTTACTGAAACAACTCCGTTCCAGACACTCTCGTACTCCAGAATCGGACCAAATACTAGAGCCACAACACAACTCTCGAAGTTGTTGCGATGGGAAAACACGATTCGGTAGCTAAGCGAAACGCGATCCAAACATGCAAGCTAGAGTTCGGATATCAAACATAGCAGTCATCCAACACATTGCACCAAGCATAGAGTAGTAAGTAATTGGGGTTTTCTATTTCCATAAACATATAAAGGTTTGATTACAATGCAGGAATTAAAGAATTAAATAACAAAAGTAAAGATAGGTATCGCCTTCTTGATGTATAAGGTCGATGGACTACAGTGGACCCTCCAGCCCGATACCGGTCAGGAGCCTAGCTCGATACGGCCGTGTCGAGCGGCACACCCTCTCGGGTGACACGCTGTGACGACCGACTGTATCGCTCAGGGACTCTGGCCTATACGCTCATGTCGGGCGGCGCACCCTCTCGGGCGGCATGCATGACGGGCGAAGCGTATCGGGTTCGATATCGTGTCGGGCATGGAGCGACGCATTCTACTGTCAGGCACTTGTGTCGCTCATCTGTGTCGGATGATATCGGCCTACAGTGTCGCCCGAGACGGTCCTAAGTGAACCATTCCCTCCCTCTCGGGATGAGGAAGAGCTCACCTAGAGTTGCTCGACACGAGCACTTGGGCACGATACTCTTGCTCTCGCAGTTTTTCTCGGAAGATCACTCAAAGCTCCCCACTGTCCGAACTATCTTTTTGACTTCCTGTAGCTGCTATTTATAGGCAGCGGTTGGGGAAAGTTATGGTGCTCGCAGCGCCACGTGTCCTCTGTATTCGCGAGTTTGATGGACGGCTGATACACATATCGCCCGGCGCAGGGATGTTGGCTGTCGGTCACGTGATGGGCGGCGCCTGCCGGTGGGTAGCCGGTGTCACGTGACAAGCTTGGGTTGTCGTGGCGAGCTCGTCTCCCTGTCGGGTAAGAGGCGTGTCATCCGTCAGCTTCTTCTCGCGCGGCATCCCTTTGTCGCGCATTATTGTGTTGCTCCACCCTGTCGGGCAGAGGTCGTATCGGGCGTCAGGAAGGCCGGAACAGACTTGGACTTATTTGTGGGCCGGGACGGCCTTATTGTACCAAAATGAGGAAAAACTCTGCAAAAGATGGAAATATTGGATTACGGGCATTGCTTGGGCAATTATTGCGAAAGTACTAATAAAAGGGAGGAAAATAGCAGAAAAGGGCAGTTTTGACAACAGAATAAAGGGCAAAAACATCACAAAATTTGGTGTTATCAATGGGCTGGAGTTGAAAAGTAAAATCGAGAAGGTGGGTGGGAGTCTAGCCAGATGGGAATCTACAAAGTTTGGTGGGGAAAAAAAAGAATCAAGGAGACCACACAACGCTTGGGTGAGGAACAAAAGAAATGGCCGGATGGGGAGGTGCTGAAACGATGTGAAGAACTTGCAAATGAACTGCAAAAACTCCAAAGAGAAGATGAAATGTTTTAGTGTGCGAGGGAAAGAATAAAAGAGCTAAAAGAAGGGGACAGAAACACAACGTACTTCCACCATAAAGCATCTCAACACCAAAATAAGAACACAAATACTGGTCTTAAAGATGAGAATGGGATTTGGAGGATAGCAGATGAGGAGATCCTGAAAATTATTGAAAATTTTTATAGAGAACTTTTCCAGTATGGGGGCTCAATTGACAGTGAGGGGGCAATGGCTGGTATCCAGAGGAGTGTGGATGGTAGTACGGAAATGATTCTAGAACAAGAGTTATCAAATGAAGAAATTAAAAGAGTTATCTTCCAAATGTCACCTAATAAAGCACCGAGTTCTGATGGTATGAAGCCTATTTTTTTACCAAAAGTTCTGGTACATAATTGGGGAGGAGATTGCAAATCATATTAAAGGTTGGTGGAAAGGGGAGTGCTCAATGAAGGATTTTAATGATACTCTAGTTGTTCTTATTCCTAAGGTGAAAAGGCCAAGAGTGTTGGGGGAGTTCCGACCTATCAGCTTATGTAATGTTGTCTACAAAATTGTGACTAAAGTTCTAACAAATAGGCTGAAACCTCTCATGGATAGTATTATTTCAGCAAACCAGAGTGTGTTTATACCGGGTCAAATGATCACAGATAATGCTTTGATTGCATATGAGTGCTTTCATGCTATGAAAGGTGGGAAGGGTGGCAAAAAAAGGCATACTGCTTTGAAACTTGATATGATGAAAGCTTATGACAAGATTGAATGGGACTTCTTGAAGAAGGTCATGGAAAAGTTTGGGTTTGGTTGCAGGTGAATTGATAGAGTTATGGACTGTGTTTCCTCGGTCTCTCATACTTTTACAGCCAATGGGGAAAGATCTAACACCTTTCTTCCATCTCGTGGACTTCGCCAAGGTCACCCTATCTCTCCTTACTTGTTTATTCTATGTGCTGATGCATTCTCTACCTTACTTAATCTCGCAGTTAGTGCAAATGCCATCCAAGGTATGCGCATTAGCCAGGGGGCGGATCTCACATTTCTTCTTTGCAGATGATAGTATTCTTTTTGCTAGAGGGACTAGGAATGAATGCTTGAGGATAGCTAAAATTATCATCCAGTACGAGAAAGTATCGGGTCAAAAGGTCAATCTATCCAAGTCTGAAATTGTCTTTAGCAAGAAGGTGATGTGAAGCAAGAGGGACGAGATCAAGGATTTTTTGGGGGTTAGGGAGGTGGATAGATAGGCAGCCTACTTGGGCCTACCTACAGCTATTGGGAGATAAAAAAAGACTACATTTACTTACATCAGAGAGAGGGTGCGAAACAAACTTTTGGAATGGTAGGAAAAGCTACTTTCTAAACTAGGGAAGGAAGTTCTGATCAAGGCGGTTGTACAGGCTATACCAACCTATGTCATGAGTGTCTTCCAACTTTCGACGGGTTTGATTGAGGTCCTTAACTCCATGGTGGCAAGATTCTGGTGGGGGGCTAAGGTGGGAGAGCATAAGATTTCATGGATGAGCTGGGCAAACTGGTGCAAATCAAAGAAGGAGGGTCGCATGGGCTTCTGTGATCTATCTACATTCAACCAGGCGCTACTTGCAAGGCAACTATGGAGGATTCTCACAAAGCTGGAAGCGTTGGTCTCAAAGGTCTTAAAAGCTAAATATTTCCCAAATCATAGCATGTTAGATGCGCATCTTGGCCTTACACCTAGCTACACATGGAACAACCTTTGGGGAGCAAAATCTCTCTTTGTGCACGGCCTTAGTTGGAGGATTGGAGATGTTAGAGACATCAATATCTGGGAGGATAGATGGATCCTGGGTAAGGAGGAAACTCTTTCTAGCTTGGGAGACGTGATAGCTGGTTGGCCCACAAAAGTTCATGAGTTGATGCAGACATCGGGAAAGGAGTGGGATGTGGAAAAAGTCCATTACTTGTTTCCTAGGGAGACCGCAGCTGTGGTGAAATCAATTCCTCTATCTACATGGGACATGGCAGACATGGTATATTGGTGGCTACAACATGACAACATCTTCTCTGTTCGGTCGGCATATTGGTTGGGGAGGCTGGGGTGCGGTGGATTTAGAGAAAGATAGATGGGAGTATCGCATGCCCTATGGCGCCTTATATGGGGGAAACGCTGGCCTCCAAAGCTAGCTCATTTTCTTTGGTGTATTGCTACGGGAAGCTTGGCTACTTGAGGACGCTTGCATGATAGACATGTTACGGATGATGGTGTTTTCCCCATTTGTGCAACACAAGTAGAATCCATTCAACATATGCTTTGCCAATGTTCTGGGGCAGCTATAGTGAGGCGGGAAAGTTGGCTGGGAGATGCTAAACAACTTGGGGAATCTGGGAATTTTCATAACTAATGGTCGAGCTATTCGAGTCTTGCACGAAGGTAGAGATGGATGAGGTTGCTGCTGTGTGGTGGATGACGTGGACATGTAGGAACAATAAAATCTTTAAAGATGAGTCCCCTGCACCACGAACAATCTTATAGATGTATAGGGCGTTGATAGCTGATTATAGGAGGATGGCGGCGTGTGAGGGTGGACATCCTATGGGAAGGAGGCTGGGTGGAGGGAGGGACGATGATGGTTGGGGGTGGGGGTGGCAAGGTGTGGACCGGTCATGGGTGTTTATACACTTGGACGTAGATGTGTTAGAGGGAACGAAGAAGGGGCTCGGGGCTGTCCTTTGGGATGGGGAAGGAAACTTTGTGGGAGCTATTCAGCAGCACATAGCAGCCAATTGGGACTCGTCAGTAGAGAAAACCATAGCAGCCAGGATGGGACTTACACTGCCCGAAGAAAAATGCCATCTAGACATGAAGGTAGTACTATGTTCAAACTCACTCTCTCTAGTGAAGGCGCTGAAGGACCCGAGAGGAAGAAGGGACTATTTGGGTCTCGTTGCTGAAGACATACGCAGCGTGGCTGCCTACTTTAGTCACTCCCATTTTTTTCATGTTAAAAGTGCCCAGAATGCTCTGGCTCATTTTATTTGTCATGATGCTATTGACTCCGTAGGCCATACTATTAGACACGGTACTATGCCGAGTCATTGGTGTGACGTCGCCGAGAGTGACAGTTTCTTTGTACCTTGATTTCCTTTTATAAATGAAGATGAGGTTTTAAAAAAAAAAGAAGGTTTAATCACGCTTTGATTCACATAATTGGGGTTAAGATTTGGAAACCCTAATCGGACCAAATTAGGGTTTTGATGACATATGAATACAAAATTTGAGAAGTATAGTGTCTCACTAAATGATTTTTAGTATTTTATTTGTAACTCTAATTTAATTAAAATTTGGGTATGATTTGTATATATGAAATTTTAACAATCTTGAAAAATATCAGAATTTTTGAAGAATGTCGTGACCTATTTGTCAACCGAGTTTGATCATATTTTTAGATTGATATAGCAGTGTGGTAATTGAATTTTATCTTTTTATTGGTATATCCAATTGAACTCAAATTTTAACTATAGTTGTTAAACTTCATTATAGACAGAGAATTGAATTTTTGAGAGATGATTTTTGATCTCTACAAAGAGGGGTGTCGCTCAAGTTCTGTGACAGACAAACTCGACCGACCATGTTGTAGACTGCAATATAGCAGTGTGATATTTGATTTTTAATTATTTATTGGTAACTCCAACTGATCTAAATTTTTACTGTTTCTTATTAACTCAATTTTAGACATAAAGGTTCATAATTTTTGGACTATGTTCGAGTTCTAAAATGTGTGGTATCGGTCCAGTTTATAACTCAGCCGACCAACCAGTCTGAGCAAAATAAAAATATAATGAAGGGCTTGTTTGCAATTGTTTTAAGCACCTCAATTCATCTATGTGGCTAACCTAACACACAAGGAGCTCTCATAACTTGTCATTCCTATCAAAGAAATGAAATTCTTAAGAGAGAGGAGAGCTAGGGTTTTGAGAAGATAAAGTGGTGGAGATGTTGACCTAGGGTTTCTCTATCCAAGATATGATGAAATCAAGTAAGTTTAGCTTATTTGCATAACATTTCATGGTGTCTTCTCTCACATGTCAAGATTCCATCCCTCCCCTAATTTGATTCGAAATCACATCAAATCTTCCCCTTTTATCACTCTTTCTCTTCTAATCCCTATTTCTAGGGTTTCCGAGTTGAGATGAGAAAGAATTAGATTCATTTGCTAGAGTTTGATTGTGTTTCCAAAACTTCAGAGGTTAACCTACGTTTTTAAGGTGCTTGGCACCAGAGGTGAGTGTTTTTATCCCTCCTAAGCTTTGTATTCATGTTGAAGGCCTAGTTCTCTTTGGTAAAAACAATCAAAAACCTTGTTTGTATATGTATGTGATTTGATTTGATTTGGGAAAGATATTGGGGGTTTGAATTCTACTAATTTTGATTATTTTTCATTGATTGGAACTTGATTAGTTCCTGATATATTGATTGAGGATCCATGGGTAATCTTATGGGTAGATGACTATGCTATTTCATGTGAATTTTGCCTAAAAATCAGCCTAATGGCTGATATGCTTAGAATTGAATTGACATGCATAAAATCATATTTAAATTGTACTAGATTGTATTATACAAATGTATTGTGGAATGTTAATGGAATTGAATGACCACATATCATGATTAGGATTTGTGTTGAGGAAGTGAATCAAATGAGTCAATTAATCAATATATACTTATGATTGATGAATGAAATGTGTCAAAATGGAAGCTAGGGTTTCCATGTTTGTGAATAACCCTAATGAACCCTTGAATCATGATTGGATTATTAAATGATATGATACCTATGATATGTTGAACTAAGGAATGACTTCTTAAAAACCCTAAAAGTTTAGTATTAAGGCGAATATGAGTGATAAAGCTAGAACTTGTATATGATGTTGTAAATGTGATCAAATGCTGAAGTTAAAAGTATTAATAATTCAATTGAATATGGTGAGTCTTACTATTATCATCTAAGTCTAATGCATTTGTTTTAGTATAATATAGAATGATCATTGTTGATTATGGGAATGACATTAGAAGTCAATAACATGGTACACTTATCTAAATATAAGAATTGATATGAAGAAAAAAAAATATTGATGGTGATGGCAAGTTTAAGATGAAACTAATGAAGTTATTATGATGAAGTCTTTAATCCTTTATTTTAATTACATGTGGCTTAAGCCAAATTGAATGAAGCATACTAAAACTAGACCTTGATTGATATTAATGAAAAGATAAGTATTGTATATCAAGTGAGTTAAAAATGACTGGTTCCAGTTATTTAATGAACATGACATGAGAGGAGTTGAGATTAATGAATATGAATTGAAGGAAAAAGATGAGAAATAGTAGACAAATTTAAGAAACAAACTCTAACCCTAAAATGTTGAGCTAGATGGTGCTAATGAATAACAATCTCAAACAAGGGATTAAGGAATGTACATAATTGTAGTTTAATTCAATTAAAAGATGATGTTCAAGCATTTGAATTGATTTATAAGAATGTGTTATTGTATTGTGATTGTTTGATAGAATACTTGTACTATGAGAATGAACTATTTTGATGGAATTCAAATGATAATCAGCATGTGTTGATTAGTAACCCCATATGAAGAATGTGAAATAAAAGAAGAAGAGAACTAAGTCTGTTATGCATGTATATGCATGAAAGTTATTGACATATATTCAGATTGGATGGAACAAGCATATGTTGTATGATAAATATATTCTAAGTATGAGGAATGATATATGATATCTATATTCTTTTACTATTGCTAGTTATAATGACTCTTCTAATATTTGTTTAGAACTGTGATATACAATGAACTGATAAGATTTATGTTGAAATTGAATTTAATATGCACTCCTTACATTGAGAAACCGTGATAAGGGTAAATGTTTCATAATGAGATTATGTCTAGGGTTGAAAGTCCATTGATGGTGATAATACCCTGATGGGGTAAATGATGAACAATAATATTATGTCTCGGTTTGAAGGCCCACTGTTGATGATTGCTATGAGATGATGTAGAAGATAAAATAATCATATGTGTTGCAATATACATATTTATTATGCTTCTTGCTTTTATCATTGTCCTTATTGATAAACTTAATATGTTTCATGTTATTCTTTTTTTTTTGTCAGCAAAACTCAGGGGCTTTTTTGTATTTTTGTTTTGAGAATACAGAACTTGTTAGTTCTCAAAAGAGAACCAATAGAAAAAAGAAGAATATCTTTACATCACAGAAAAGAAAAAAGAGTGAAGAAGGAAAAGCCCAAATCAAAGGCAACAGACAGAAAATACCCCATCAAACTAGCCCTAAATAAAGGACTAAGAAACATGAATCAGCAGTAGGAGACCCATCAAGGCTAGGGAATCTTTGGCCAGAGCAGTAGTGAACTTGTAGTATAGCTACCTCATCACTCCAAAGTAGCAGTGAACTAAACCAGCAACAAGATATCACCAACAAATGAAAAACACCAAGGATCAGATAACTACTGCCCATCACAAAAGCATCCTTCTACGACTGATAGGGGGAAGTGCAAAGAGAACTACCCAGGACATAACAACATCTATAACAGTCCACCAAACCATCATCCAAGGAAGAAATGAGAAGCATGCCTCATCAACAGAAACCTTGTAACACAAAACATCCTCAGAAGTCCAAGAGAAGAAGCTTCGCCAAGACATTAGGAGAAGGTGGTGTCAAGCCCATACAAACTCAACCATCATTCTATGAATGGGAGGGGAGTAGGACAGAATACCCCATAGAAGCCATCATCAAGACCAAACAACCAAACATAGACTCTCCATCGCAAAACCCAGAGCCTGCACCTGAAGCAGTACCAAAAGACAGAAAAACAAGGGCCTTACAGAAGCAGGTCATCCTCGGAACCCACAAGAAAGATCAAACCATCACTCTAGGAGAAAAGGGAGAAACCAACAAACAAAACTCAACCATCATTCAACGAATGAGAGGGGAGAAACCAAGACAACCCAGAAGACAGAAGAAAAGGGCACAGAGCAGAACAAGAAAAACTTCATGAAACAACAACCAGGACATAGCCCAAGAAGCAAACACTCTACCATCACTGCAAAAAGCAGAGAGAGGGGAGCAACCATCACAAAAGAACACCAGGCCAAACTCAACCATCACCCAAGGGCGAGAGGGGAGCAACAAAAGGAGGAGAATGGTCTCCCTCAATGGTTAGATAAAAGACCATAGAAGTCACCTTTGATTCTATTCCATAAGTTCTTGGTAGATAAATGAGTATCATCATGTGATCTCCTATTTCTTTCAGCCCAAATATTGTAATGACAAAAGAAGAAAAGCAACTTGTCAGATTTCCCCAGAGTCATAGCCTTGTTCTAGTTATCAATATCCTTCAAACTAGAAAAATCAGTCTCTCTATCTATACCATCAAAGAAACCTTTGCCGAAGGCACATTCAAATAAAATGTGATTAGTATCCTCATAAGGCTCAAAGCATAGAAAGCATCTCGAGGTAACTTGAATGCCAATTATTCTAAGGTAATCTTCAATAGGTAGTTTATTAAAAACATCTTTCCAGATATGACAAAAGTAACGACCAGGTATCTTACTGTCCTACAACCACTTGAAAATGTTCTTGTAAGTTCCTTTTAACTGAAACATATCCCAAAATAACTTCATAGTGGGACTGGTGGACTCAATAAAAGAAATAGAATCCATACCACCTCGAGGAAGCTTCTGGATGGAAATCAAGTCAGAAAACCTTTTATTCATCCTATTTTCTTTAATGGACCAAGTACCATCATGAATAATCGAGCTGACATGTCAATCATGTTTTAGCCCAGATTTTAAATAAGCCTCTCTCCCAATAATAGATTCAATAAGAAAACCACCTTCAATCCAAGGATCTGACAAAAGTTTGATTTTAGTACCATCCCCAATATGAAACTTGGTATAAGGTAAAAGAATGTCTTTAACATTGGTAATCTTCCTTGCAAGCCAAGACCAAGAAGGATTAGGGGTAGTAGACCAGAACGAAACATTTTTAAAATATCTCTCACTAATCCATTTGACCCAAAGAGTATATTTTTTATTTCCCAAATTCCAAGCATTAATACAAGAGCACGTGAGGGAAACCTCCTTAGTTTTCCTGAATGCTAAACCACCTTAACCTTTAGGAAGAGTAATATTATCCCAGGGAACAAGATGGAGAGTAGATTTACCTTTAGAATTAATCCATAAAAAAATCCTGCAAATAGAATCGATAGAATTGCAGATAGAGATCGGGAGAGGAAAATAAGAAGACCAGTAGAGATGGACAGTACTAAGAGTGGATTTGATGAGCTCACATCTCCCCACAAAAGACAGAGTTTTAGATTTCCATCCTTCAAGTTTACTTCTAATACAATCCACTATAGGGGTACAATCATCTTTCTTGAGCTTGCCTATAAACATAGGAACACCCAGGTACTTTGAGGGAAGAGAACAACTAGGAAACCCAGTAATTGACATGATATCCTCTTTAGGATCACTTTTATTAAAGAGGATGGAACTCTTACTTGTATTGGCTTTTAAACCTGAGAAATCACCAAACTTATCAAATAAAGAATTGATGGTTGTAGCATTGCTCTCATTCACCTCAGCAAAAACCATGAGATCATCTGCAAAGATAATATGCAAAACATTTAAAGATTCAGAAGCCTTAATAGGAATGAGTCTTTTGTCCTCAACAACTTCCTTTATCATCTCAGTAAACCCTTATATGACGATGACAAAAAGGTAGGGGGCAAGAGGGTCCCCTTGCCTAATACCATTAGAAGGCTTGAACTTGGGCCTAGGTTCACCATTAATAGAATTTGATATGAGGTTGACATAAACATGGCCTCTATAAGCCTGATCCAGCTAATAGGAAACCCCATCTTGTAAAGAATAGAAAAAAGATAGCTCCATTTCATAGAGTCATAAGCCTTAGTTAAGTCCACCTTGACACACATATTACTAACATTGAGCCTGTTAAAATCATGAATAACTCATTAGTAAGCATAACCACATCCTTGATACTTTTGTTCCTAATGAAAGCACATTGGTTAGGACTAATAATTTCAGGAAGAATGAGCTGGAGTCTATTAGCCATGAGCTTAGAAATAATCTTATATACTATATTACATAAAGCAATAGGACACCAATTCTTAAGATCACTATTGTCTTATCCTTTCGGAATAAGAGTGATGAAAGTATTGTTGTCTTCCTGTAGCATGGAGCTAGTTTTGAAAAACTCTATAACAGCCTCACTAACATCATTCTTGATAATGTGCCAAGCGTTTTTGAAAAACAACCCATTGTACCCATCAGGGCCTGGCGCCTTGTCATCTTTCAAATTATCTATTAAATCATCGATCTCTTTCTGTGAGACAGGAGCCATGAGAATGTCTCTGTGGGCCTCTGAAATCTTTGCACCCCTCCACTCACCTTGAAAAACACTATGTGAACTATTATCATTGAAAAGAGATTTATAGAACTCATTAACAGTGGATTGAATCACAATAGGGTCAGTAGTTATAGAATCATTAACTTTGAGAGAGCATAACTTGTTCCTCTGTCTTCTAGTTTTCATGAACGAATAGAAAAATTTTGAGTTGCTATCCCCCTCCTTGAGCCATTGAATATGAGATTTCTTCTTGTATAAAGTGTCTTCTTTTAGGGTGGCTTCCTTATCTAGCTTCCTAGCTTCAATGGAGTCCTTCAACAAATTTAAATCAGAAGGATTAGCATCAACTTGTTCTTGCAAAGCAATAGCATGCTTCTGTTTCAAACTAGCATCGCTAAAATAATTACAAAGGATATATTTGTTCCAATTGATCAACTTGCTTTTGAGGATATGAAGCTTCCTATAAACTCTGAACATAGCATATCCCTCAATTTTAGAATTCCAAGCATCTTCAACAATATTGAGGAAATCTTGTTCAGAAGCCCAATTATTAATGAATCTAAAAGGGCTTTGATAAGATGAGCACTGCCCAACTCAAGAAAAAGACATTTGTGATCACTCACAATGTTAGAAATGATATTGCCATTAAACTCCATAATAGAATTTAAAGCACAAGTGTTATACAAAATCCTGTCGATCTTAGTAGGAATATGTTTTTCACCAGGTTGGTGGTTATCCCAGGTAAACTGAGGACCCTTCAGGTCAAGACCAACATTGAGTTCTCAAGAAGACAATTATTGAAATCTCTCATAGATTTAGCAGATGAAGGTTAAACACCGATCTTCTCATAGTCCCTACGAACACCATTAAAATCTCTGAGGATGAACCAAGGGTCTGAGATAGTAGGACTAATCCTAAAGATAGAATCCCACAACCCTTCTCTACCATAATCATCGTTATGTCCGTAAACAACAATAAGAAAAAAAATTATAATTCTCAGAAGAGACCTCATAATGGATTAACTGGTCAGATTCCACAATCTTGTTATGTTTCATGTTATTCTAGTTACGCGAGAAAACACATATATGATATATGATGTTTTAAATTCTTTTAAGATGAGTAAAAGAGATTAATAATAAGTAAAATAATGGAACATCTAGTTAGGTTCCCTGAACACTGTGAGTTTCCCCTGAGGACCACACTGGGGAAACAAAATGGATCTCCTTCTAGCAATCGATGAATTATGAGAAGGATTTCTGGAGTTTGGATCGAGACCTTAAATGTTAGACCACCAAGATTTAGGAGTGAGTCATCTGGAGTGGCTCTGGCCCTAAATCCTTACTGTGAAGGTCTATGTCCAGATGGAATAGACTCTAATGAAATGAAATATGTGAAATGTGAAATACTGTGATATGTGATATACTGTTTTACTGGTTCCTATCTCGTGTACCTGAGATGAGGACGTGAGCCTCTTTAAGAACCCCTGAGGTGGCCAGGGTTTGTTGTTGATATCTTAGGGCGGTCGGCTAAGCCCTAAGATAGTGACGGTGAGTCGTTGACATGAGAATCAAGTGTGGTAACTTCTACTTGGTGAGGTACAAGCCAAGTAGTTTCAGGGCAAATGAATAAAAGATGATAAGCTGTGTTGAACATGATTTGAATGATTATTACATTCCTTGTATAGTTAGTTGATGATTGTTGATTAGGCTTCATGTTGTGGAAAGTAATCATGTTGCTATAGACATTTTATATTTCATATTATGATCGGTCATGCTGACAAGTTATAAATGTTGGGATTTATATCCATTTCAAATATGAGTTGGATTGCTTGCTATTTGTTAGTATTGTTTGGTAAATATGTATTATGTGTACTTCAACTTCAGGACTGCAGGATGTGTTCCTGGTCTTGCTGGTGGAGTATCATAAGGGTAATGTTATTGTTATGTATTGATTCAAAATGCTTAGAACTTGTCTTATTTCACATGCAGTAGGGTTCTTAATTTGAACTAAGAAGTATCTACTGATTTGTTCATAGACATGCTCTAAAACATGTTTCAAAGTTATAATTGGTTCAAGTGATTACTATATATGTTGGATTAGATTACCATTGTAAGATATATTTGACTTATGATAGAACTATCTACTAGACCTTTTAATATTTGCAAGTTTCTTTTGAGTTTATTATACTTAATTTGATGTTGATGCATGTACCTAGCTTGAGTGGGAGGTATCCACTCACTGGGGCTCTATATGAGTCTCATGAGGTTCTTTCAAATGTTTTTAGGTATAATTCTATCTAGCAGAGAGGTCATGATAAAGAAGATATAAATAGCATAATCTAGATAGATTTGAATGTCCCTATACTCTCTCTTTCCCAGGATGGGTTGTAGACTAAGTTTGTTCATCAATGTACATGTATCTGATGAAAACTGAACAAAATATGAGAATAATATTTGATTCTGGTTTTAATGGAGTTCAGTAAGATTTGTGATATCTAAATGTGATGTCCTTGATGTGACATTGATTTATAAATTTGTGAAGAAAGAAAAAGAAAAAATTTATATGTGTTTTTTGTATATTGTTTATTCACCTTTGTCGAGAATTCATTGTTCTATTTCATAATCTGGGTTTAGGTTTTGGGACTATCTCTAATGGTTGATATTTATGTTGATCAAAAGAGTAGGTCCCGACATAGGTAGTACCAAGATGTACCACAATTTAAAGGATATGTACTGGTGTCTAGGCTTAAAGAAAGATGTAGTTGAGTTCATTGCAAGATGTATAGTATGTCAACAAGTCAAAGTTGAGCATCAGAAGCCTATAGAAATGTTGCAACCATTGCCTATACCATAGTGGAAATGGGATCATGTGACTATGGACTTTGTGGTTGGTCTGCCTAAGACAGCCAAAGGCTATGATTCCATTTGTCGATCATTGATAGATTGACTAAGTTAGCTCATTTTCTTCCTGTGAAGACAACGTTCATAGCAGATAAGCTTGCTCAAGTCTATTTTGATGAGATAGTGCGCTTACATGGTGTTCCAGCTACTATCGTGTCTGATAGAGGCCCTCAGTTCACAAGTCACTTTTGGGAACGATTGCACACAGCTTTGGGTACGTAGTTAAAGTTTAGTACTGCTTTCCACCCATAGACAGATGGTCAATCTGAAAGGACCATTCAAACCTTAGAGGATCTGTTGAGGGCTTATGTCCTTCAATTTTTAGGAAGTTGGGATGTACATCTCAGTTTGATAGAGTTTGCCTACAACAACATCTATCAGAGTAGAGCATTGACATGACTCCATTTGAGGCGTTGTATGGGAGACGTTGTAGATCCTTGTTGTGTTGTTATGATACATGTGAGTACCAAATTCTTGGTCCTGAGCTTGTGCAACAGAAGACAGAGAAGACCAAAGTGATACAACAAAAGTTTAAAGCAACATAAGGCAGACAGAAGTCGTATGTAGAAAATTGTCATAGACCCTTGGATTTGTAAGTGGGAGGCAAGGTATATCTAAAGGTCTCTCCTGGGAAGGGTGTTCTGAGGTTTGGGAAGAAGGGTAAGTTGGTTCCCAGGTATATGGGACCTTACCCAGTGATGACACGTGTTGGGAAGGTAGCTTACCATTTGGAGTTGCCACCTAAGTTGCATAGGTTGCATCCAGTATTCCATGTCAGTATGTTGAGGAAGTGTCATCCAGATAGAGAGTTAGTGTTACATCCTGTGGAGGTGGTTCTTGATGAGGATGTGACCTATGTAGAAGGTCCAGTGTTGATTCTTGATTGGAGAGTGAAGAAGTTGAAGAGGAAGGACCTTGTGCTTGTGAAGGTTCTTTGGCATCACTGTGATGTTGAGGAAGCCATGTGGGAGCTCGAGGATGAGATGAGGAGGAAGTACCCCTCCCTTTTCTCTTAGGATTTCAGGGGAAAAATCCTTGTTAGGGGTTTATAGCTTATAAGGACCCTGACCCACGTTTTGGGATAATCCTATTTGTTTTGCTTAGTTATTGCTTATGTTCTTTATCTTATCATCTGAGATGTAATTAGGGCATGTTTGAGGCTTGAGTTCCTTATTTGAGCTTGTTTGGTTGATGCTTGTGTTTTGTGGAGAGGTTTTGGTGCAAATTGCAATTTTACATAGGATAGGGGTTGATGTGCAAATTTTCCACCTCTAGAGTGTTCCTTCTCTTTCTCTTGGCATTATCTAGAGGAAAGAGAAAGAGATGGACACCTTGTTCTGACTTTGGTTGAGTGATGACATCGTCAGTGATGTTTTGGATACATGTTTGAGGTGTGCCTTACACCTTGGAGTTTTGTCTCAGGCTTGAGAGCCTTGGAGAGGCCTTGTATCAGTTTGTGGGTGTCTTGAGAGGCATCCTATCTATTTTGCGGTATCTCAAGATGCACCATATTGGTTTGTGGTACCTAGGGTTTACTCCTATCCATTTGTGAAGAGGGTAGATGTGTGTATCGGCCTTGACCATCTTATGTGACCTAGTGGGCGAGACATAGATCTTATCACCTTGTTGCATGGTCTTGAATGTGTCTCCTTCTTTGTGGACAACTTTCCCTAGGGTTCTATGGTGGTGACACCTTCCCCTTGCTCTCTCTTTTATCCCTCTTGTATATATACCTCTTTCTCCCCATGCAAGAGAACCCTTTTGGTTATCCTTGCATTATCTCTTTGGTGGAAGACCTTGAGCTAGAGGAGCTTCTCTTGAAGCTTGGTGGATGAGTCCCATGCTTGTGGTGCTCTCTTCATCCTCTACCTTGGTAAGACATGATCCTTATCTTCCTTTCTCTCTTTAATTCTTCTTCTCGGCCATGGACCTTGGTTACTTTCCTTCCCTCTCATGCTCTCTTAACCATGGTTCCATCTTCTTCCTTGGAGGGGTAGTGGTGATCAAGCTTGGAAGATCTTCTTCTACCTTGAGTTTGTGAAGCTTGGAGATTGGTGGTGATCCTTGAGGTGGGTTATATAACTCTAAACCCTCTTTGTTATTATCACCCTTTACTTGTTATCTTGTTCTTTATCTTTGGATCATTATATCTTGGTTGTTAGTACTTCCTTCTTGGTAGTTTTGAGTGCTATTTTAAAGAAGAGGAATCTTGCTTAGTTTCTACCCTTCTGTTACACTTTCTTGCCTTGCTTGTAATGTTGTTCTAAGGTTGAAGATGAGTGGGCCGATATACATGTATAGGCTGATATGCTTGGGGTGGCCGTTACGACCTATGACGCCACTGACCGTCACACCTTATGACAGGTCGTCACAACCTTGGTGGAGTGTAAGTCAACAAGTGTTGGATGATACTTAGATCATTATGCCTTGTGCATAAGTAGGCTATCGTGGGTCAAGATGGTTATCTTGGCTTGTGGTTGTTAACTATTATGGTGATGGATGTGTTGCTTGGAGTGCGTTAGCCTGTCATGACCTAGAGGCACCTAAATCGATATCTAGTGATGGCTAACCATTTGCATGAAGGGTACTAGACGTCACACTCTTGGAATACATGATGGTTGAGGTGTTAGCCGACATGGGTATGTGTGTACCTCATGGAGATGGTCCGTGATGAAGGTTAAACCATGACGCCTTGGTCAAGTGGAGGCCAACACACCTTAGAGGTGATGCTACCCGATACACCATAAATCGTGACGCTAGTTAATTCTTAACCCTAGCGACCATCACACTCTGTTGCTGCTCGACGCATCAGGATGTTGCCCATCATAGCCTAGGTGTTGTTGTGCCCATCACACCTTTGCATTGTTGACAGTCACACTCCCCATGGTGATAAACCATTGGCCCTAATTCAAGTGTATGATATACTTGTTGATCCTATTTGAAATGAATAAGCATGATATGATTTCTCTCTCCTACTTGTGTAACCCTAATGTTGCAGGTGGAATAAACATCATAGCTTGTGAATGATATGGTATCTCTTATATGACATAGGGTGGTAATTATGAGCCTCTATATGGCATGATGGGATAATAATGTGATACATGAACTATGTGATTGGGTCTTATGACCTGGCAGAGGCTCAATGCCTAGTGTGAGGTAGTATCCTCCAGTGATGGGATGAGGGATTGTTATCCCCTAGTGATATGATAATGTTGATGGTCTTGAATGGTAGTGATATTAAGTGATGATGTGACAAACTTATACCTCATACATTTTATATCTTCTGTAGTTGTACCTTTATCCCTATTTTTTGTATAATTTGTTTAGGGTTTATACGTTGTAACTTGATTGAAGCATTAAAAGATACCCAATTGGCATAACTAATCAAGTGGAGCCCTAAACATGTAGTTCCCTATCCCATAGATCCATTCCAGAGTCAAAACTTTTTTGGATGGTGAAACAGGTATTCCCAAGGGAAACTCGGAGCGTTACTATTGAGTATGCAAGGTGCAAGTGACTGTGTGTCCTTGACATCTTGATCCAAAGTGATTCAAGAGCGATTGTGGTCGGGTCTCTGTGATGGTCAAAATCTGATATGATGTGATAGGGGAGAGTTGTGGTTGTTCCTCAGTGATTGGGTTATATACCTTGGTTTCTAACGTTGTGACCTGTACCAAGGTGGGCTAGGTGTTTACATGACTATAGCTTTTACTATAAGTTCTTGTTTTGCAGTTTGACTGATATGTCACTGGGATGCAGACTCAAACTGATTGATTAATGTGGGAAGATCATGGAGTTCGATTCTTCCATAGATCTTGTACGACACTGATTTTGACTTAGCAATGGTCAACTGGATTTGGGTGGTATGACTCAAATCCTCATGGCAAATAAAAGACGTAATACAGTTATGTAGTATATTTTCTTAGGGTCAAACACGATTCACATTGGATGACCCTTTGCCTTGTTTCTCATATAGTCCAGTTGATAAAGGTTATACATATTATTCATATTCCTTCTAAAAGTATAAGATATTCTACTGCTCAGTTGTAGATGCCTAAACTGTTTAATCTGTATTATCAGTTTCAAAGTAATCACCTAGCTAAATCTATTCATCCTATTAATAATGCTATCTTCCTGCTTTAATATATCTGTGTTAATAATAGTTTTGGCAGAGATTTATACCTCTCATTGGGATGTTGGTCTCACCCCGTGAGTTTCCACATCTTTTAGGTGGTCGTGCATGACGAGGTAGGGATCATGCGGTTGAGGCTGAGCAACGAGAGGAGCAGTAGTCGTCGAAGGTTGGATATGTTGCTAGTGTTTTGTAGTAGAGTCCTATATATCATCATTGTACTCTTAGGTCCTTGGGGGTGTTTTGTTGACGTTGTACATTGATACGAGGTTTTTGACAATATGTCATAGTTGTACATATATGTCTTCTATATGTGAACGGGTTATCATATGTAACATGTTGTGGCAAGTTAGCCACTAAAGAGTGACATGTAATACTATTTTGGTATGATATATGATACATGTGGCATAGTTTATGGACTCATATGTATTATGCTTCCGCTTTTTTTGTTATATGAAATCGGTTTTAAGTTATCATGTTTTCTAATAATCTGAATATTTAGTGTTAATTTCGTACTTTGTTTTGAGTAATCTCGCTCATGTGGCAATGGGTTGTCACAACAAACCTCCTTTTCACGCCCAAGATCACCTCTCCATCTCCAAGATGACTTCCATGTGGTGAATCTAGGATGAACAACGAAAAAACAGAAGACAAGAGTGCGCTTTAGCTAGATAGGTAAGTTCCCACCATGGATCTCTTTAGATTTCGTCCAAACTAGTAAGAATAGATAATGAAAAGGAGGGAAATGAGACTGGATATTACATTTTTGATGTAAAAGACAAGGCCGAAAAGCTTGATAACACCATGAAGTTGCTTGATCTTCGAGATACATTAACATACATCAACATGCAAGCACTTGATCAAAGCTGTCACCTTCCAAAAAGGGTTATACATGTCTAGAGCTTCTCTTCCTGATTCCAACATGTCTTCTGACAACCAAATTAGGGTAAAAGGTCGATGTTGGATGTATATAAATGAAAAAGTTTAAAGACCAAACAACCCCCTAACATATAAGACTATTAAAGGGCAAAGTGGTCCAAGGATAGAGGCACTTGGGCCCAAAATTTTCAAGGCCCAACTTGTAGAAACGCCTTCAAGACAGAGGGCATGTCGGGTGCCAAGAGTCCTGGAACTACCAAATCCCATTGCTATATCTATCAAGCCTCCTCATCTATACACCAACTAGACGGCTAGGAATCAATAAAAGAGATTTTATACTAATATAGATTTTAAAAGCATCCAAATTTAACCAATTAAGCATGATAATGAATTAATACAAGGTGTGCATCCTAGCCTTCAACCCTGTCCGCCACCTTAGACAAAGAGAGATCATGCATCTGATTTCAGTGTAATCTCCAGAACATCTTCCTCAAAATCCTCAATCTGAACAAGCAATCTGGCCTCTCCAAAAGGGGAATCTGGTCATATCACGGTCGAGAATATTTTACACGTACTTCCGGACCATTTCCAGCTGCGTTTGTTTTAACTGACGTCAACGGCATGTGCGCTACAGCAGCTGAACGCTTTTTAATCCATCACCATCATAATAGAGAAGTTGGCTTCTTTCTGGGTTATACATATATGCACGCCATCTTTTCCAATACGTATGCCTGTGACGAGCGCCCGCGCCGCGTGAGAGAAACTTGTATGGACTATGAGACGTACCGTCAAATCGTCTCAACATAATGGCTGGCTGGATGACCGGTACACCAATCAATGTCACGAATGGGGTAAGCCGAATTACACCAATCAATGTCATGAATGGGGTAAGCCGAATTACCAAACATTCAAATGAATGGGGTATGCCTACCAGCTACCAATGCCAGATGCTGGCAGCTACTGGTTGTTGCGAGTTGTGGCTGGAGCTTCCAGAAGACTGTTGGGCTGTCCTATGGAATAGAAGTGGAGCGATTTGTGGAATTGTGGGAACCCATTACCGACTATCATAACAAGTGATTTCATGACTCGGTGTCCCTCTGATGATTGTGGACTTCCAACTCTTATATCACAGTTAGTGTTCGTTTTTTAAGCATTGGGGATGAAGTCCAAAATGGTATAGTAATGACGCATGAGTAGGCAATATGAATTTATGTCACTTAATTTAGGTTTTATGACAAATAAGTTCGTGAAATATTAGACAAATCAGTAATCGTCATAGGTAACATGTCATCGGTATGTTCTTTGCTCTCTAAGAATGGTATGTCTGGAATGTTAACAAATTACAGGCTCACACTAATTGAAATGTTGGTAAAATCGGATGAGATGGTTGACATATTAGATTTAAGTGAAACGTACTCTGAATGTCGGACAATATTAATGCATTAAATCCTAAAAATATGATTGGGTTGAGGAATAATGACCAATATCGATTAGGAGTATCCTCGTGGCACTATATTAGACGTTGTGTTTGCACCTAGTTGTTCTACTCCTGCCACATTGTTTAAGGACTAGTAGGAAGCTGTGGTAAGACATACATATGAGAGACAACGATTTGAGGAAGTGGTTCACGATCAACTTTCATAAATATCAAATGATCAAGTGTCGTTCTGTGACCGAACAAGCAGCATATTTTACTTTCTACGTCAGGGATTTTTTTTTTGGAATAAGGTAAATATATTAGACCAAAAAGGGTATAGTGGAAACTATACAACAAAGCATGGCACCCTATCACAGGGCCCAACAAAGAAAACTATACATGGGATTAACCACAAAAAACCTAGTATACATGTGTGTTAGTATTGAGGCTATACAAAATCTCTTTTCTTATCTTCACATGGCATTTGAGCTCATTCACAAAGGTGTTGATCAACATAAACTGACTTCTTTCCTTCTTATCATGCAACCTTTTGTTCCTTTCATTCCACACAAAATAGCTTAGCCCCGTGAAGCACAAGTTGGTGAAGCTTTTCATGACCTTGTCTTGCTCAAACTTGGCCTTAGCCCAAGTAATCACACCAGCAAGGTTGTTTGGAACACCCTGTCCCCAACAGTTCCTTAGGCACATTATGCTCCAAACCTGTGTCGTCCTCTTGCAATTGAAGAAAAGATGTCTGCTAGTTTTATTAACATCTTTACACAGACAACATTTCTCATCAATAGAATACCCTCATTTAGCCATCCTATCCTTTGAGGGGAGTCTGTCAAGAATAGCTCTATAATAAAAGACACTCCATTTAGGGTAATAAGCACACCCCCATATGAATGATGACCAACCAGCAGAAGCATTGCTACCTATATTGGTGTTGATTAGAGGTGACATATTACGGGTAATCCAAACACCATTTAAGTGAACACTATACAAATGTTGGTGATCATTGACATGTTTGCACATACTACGCCAAATGTGCGATGGGTTGTCTCTATTATCACAGACAAGATTCTGCCCATACCGTTTTCTCATCCAACTCACCCATATATTCTACGCAAGTTGATGAACCTATCAACCCTCTTGGCATTGCTCTTATGCATTAACTCCTCAGCATCAACTAGCTGCAACCCCACTTCAGAGAAAGGTTTTGCAATCACATCCCACACCACCCCATGATTCATGCCAGGACAAATGAAACCAGCAGTAAGAACGAAAAACATGTAGAGTGCGGTCAGGAATGGACCCCATACTCATCCATAACCGCATCAAAGCCTGCAGGACAGATCGGACTAGGACCAACCACCCCGCCATAGACATCCTCAGTCAACTCCAAACCTCCACTTTAGATTTGTAGCTATTAAGACATCCACCAAAATCTTTGGAAGTAACTCTGCCAGCGATGAGGGGGAACCCCAAGTATTTGGTGGGAAAAGTCCCAATCTCCATGCCAATCGCTTCTTTTAATCTACCTCTCCTGTTATCACAAGATTTAGAAAAAAAAGATCTGAGATGTAATCAAAATAATGTGCAGTCCAGTAAGAGTACCAAACTTGATCATGACTCATTTATATTCCTTAAGTCTTCTCATGTTTCCAATAGAGAACAAGAGGACGTCATCAGTGAAAATAATGTGTGTCAAAGCCTTAACACCTTTGATTTTGTAAGTCTTGATCGGCCCACTATCTTCCGCTGTATTCAAAATCTTAGTCAGTACCTCCATCACCAAAGTGAACATGAGAGGATATAAGGAATCTCCCTGATGTAGACCATTAGACGATCTGAACATACTTGCAGGGGTTCCATTAATAAGAACAGAAAACGAGCAGGTCTCCACACACTTCTTATTGATGAGAATCCAATTCTGGTCAAATCCCAAGGATGACATCACCTTCCACAGATAATCCAAGTTCACATGATCATATGCTTTGTATATGTCCATCTTCATACAAGCTTTAGCACTAGACTTCTTTCTATTGAACTCATTAAGGAATTCGGTGCCCAACAATGAGCAATCATGCATAATCCTCCCTTTTAGAAAATTGTTCTGATTTAAAGATATAATATGGGGTAGCACATTCTTAAGTCTTTTTGCAAGCAGTTTGGATATAGTCTTGTACATCACTTAACAACAAGCTATCGGCCTAAAGTCAGTGATTTCCTTAGCATTGTTATTTTTGGGTATCAGCTTAATAAAAGCATGGTTCACAACCCTGACCATAGATGTTACAACCCCAAATTTTGGGTTCATTTGGTGAGAAATGTAATTTCTCATATTAAAGATATTTGAACAAATAATGATATAATTTGCTTCAAATAAATGGATTTCATTTACAATAGCCTTGATGGTTGTGTTGTGGGCTTTATTGGCTATTGGGCCCAAATAATAAGAAAATTCAATTAGTGAATGAATAATGGAATAATTAAGAAAAGGAAAAATGTGGAAACCTCTAAAAGTAAAATCCTAAGAGGGTTTCCGTGCCTCTTGGGTTCCGTGGGTTCCAAGGAGTCCAAAGTTGCATAGAGAGTGCAATAAGAAAAGAAAAGTTTAATTAAGTATTTCTTTATAAAGAAAGAAATTGAAAATAATAATAAAAGGGTGGAAAATGAGTGGAAAGAGGCATAAATGAGATTTCTTGGTGAAATTTCGTATCCATGAGGTTGCTAATATTAAAAGCAATGCCAATGACGAAAATAAAAGAGAAATAAAGAGAAAACCTCAAAAAGAGTTATTTTAATGAGAAATAATAAAGAATAATGCAATTAGATGCATCTAGTAGGATAATGAATATCCAATAAAAAGGATTTCGAAATAATAGAGTTTCTTGAGGTATAAGGAGCCCCAATGAGGAAAGAGGAAAGAGAAAATACCAATAATAGGAAATAGGAAGATAATTTGATGCATAATGAATGATTTTGGGGTTTTGTTAAAAAAGGAGTAATTTCTATTAAAAGAAAATAGAAATCCGTGCCATTGGATTAAAAAGCAAGAATAAAGAAAGTGCTTTGGATCCGTGTGCCTATGATAAAAGAATAAAAGGAGAATATCTCCTTCCTAAGTTGGTTTTGAGTGGTTTTGAGATAGATGCCTTTTATATTTTGTCTTTAATCCTAAACCACGATAATCTCTCCTCTCACCCGAGATATATGAATATGGAGACTTTCCCAGAAGACAGCGCCTGTGCCTCGCAATGGAAAGAGGTGACCCATGGCCTGCCGCCATATCCCTCTCCCTTCCTTTCGCTTACGTGGGGAACCCATTAGGGTTTTGAGGTGGTAGGCGTATATATATATATAAGGAGGAACTTAGGCATCCCTTCCACCACCAGGAATGTTGACAAAGGCCGCCACAATCTTGGTAGATCTCTACAGAAAGTATGGCCATTCAAGCCCATGATCTTCTTCGTTTTCCTCATGTGAACAACCTACTTGGGCAGACTGGTTTCGGCTGCAAACGGTGCTCGTGTCCGTTGAGGGAGGCCGCCACCTATGACGACTTGAGTAAACTCTAGGAGTATACGCCGTCTTACTTGCAACTGGCATGTACTGTCATTTCTCCCGCAGTGGACCAGTAGCTCCGTGGACTGCTGCTCCATGAGTCCGGGCCATGGCTCGGAGCTAGGGCGGCTGCGATGGAGAAGGTCGGAGGCAGGAAGATAGTCCAAGGTGTGCTTCGGGTCCAGGAGGGGGAAGAGAGGCCACCCCAATCGCGGCTAGGGTTGGGATCGATGACCAGGTCGAACAACGCAAGGTTGAAGAAGCCCGAAGAACCATAGGACGATTCTACCCTCAACATTATAAAGGAAGGGACACTCAAGTGGGGGGCAGAAGCGTCATTCAATTCTAATTCTAAGCAAAAAACATTGCATGTATTGCGTGACGTGGCGTAATCTGATTGGCCGAGAGGTACTTTTCCTTGCAAAAATCATATCTAATGATTGGTAACTCCGATTAGGACAAGTAATATATGAATTTTGATCAGAAGAACACAAGGAATCCAATAAAAATAGTTTTATAGCTTGAATCTGATCATAGTTTGAGATGTAGTGTAAATTATCATCTTTAATGAATTAAAGGTTGAGAAACCCTATTTTGAAATGAATATAGTGTTTAATAGGGTTTAAATGGATCATTAGAGTTGATGTTAACCTGTTAAATGTAAAAAGGCACATTATGTTAAAAAAAAAGAACTTTGCACGTGATTAGTCTAATTTAGAATTTATGTGCTTAAATATGCTTGAAATTTAAAAAGGGCATAAAGTTATCATCTGTAATGATTTAATTAAGGAAAAACCCTTAGATTTGATGATAGATGGACTTAATGACGTTATTTGGATAATTCAAGCTGATATTAACCTGTTGATAATAAAAGTGAAAATAGGATCTAAAAAGATGATCTTTTTATAAAATTGGTTTAATTTAGGGTTTCGTGCATGATTATGCATTAATGAGATTGAAAACCATAATTTAGATGAATATGTCTTTTAATTGTTTTAATTGTTCAAATCCATGAATAAATAGGGATGTGATGATCCTAAGTCAATTTGGGTATAAAAGACTATTAAAATGGATAGTTGAGCAACTAAGGTTCATATAAATGGAAAAGAGTATTTTAGGATTTGTTAACCTAAAAGGGATAAAGTTTGAGAAATTGATCTAAGAAACCCTAATGAATATTAATGAAACCTTAATGTGGATTAGAAACCCTAGAAAGAGAATCCAACTCAATAAAGTAGATTCTTGATAAAGTGTGTAATAAATAGAGTACATATTCTTTTCAGGAATTATGTGATGATTGAATTACTTGCTTGGATCTGTTAACTGGCTTGATTGTATATACATGTTGAATAATCTGCATGACTCATCAAATCAGGTATGTGGTTACACTTATGAATAATTGCTCTAGTTTCATGGTGATTCCCGAAGTTTTATTCAGTTGCTTGAAAATAACTGTTGGATGTTTATTTTTTTCATGCAACTATAAAGTGACTATGATTATCACTATAAATATGTGTATATAATTGACTCGATCCAGGTCCACCTCTATTGCTTAGAAAAGGCTAAGAAAAAAGGGGTAATCCTAGAGCAAGGTCTAGGTTACCGAGAGTTAGAAACTGGGCTACCTACGTGTAGTGCCATGAGACTCATTAGCCTGCCATGAGTTAAGGAGTGGGCTACTTACGAGTAGTGTCATGTGACTCAACCCTAGAAATTGGTTCACTTATAGGTGGATCATGAGGGGTTTAATGGGGACAACATAGATGATAGGGTACACTTGGATCACAGAGTTATATCTAAAAAGTAATCTTGGTTGTTAAATGATTAATTGAATGATTACATTGTTAACATATTTACATAATTATTGTTTCCCCCACATACCAGCTTCGGCTGACCGACGTTTTGTTTTTCGGCATTTTAGGTACAAGCCAAAAGGACAAATAGTAAATCGTCATATTGTGAAATACATGAAGTAAAATACAAGGAGGATTAGTTAGAGTAGAATCCTTAAGTGGATAGAAGTTTAGAGATCCAAGTTTTCAAAAATGTATGCAAAAAATTATTTTCTTATAACTTTTCAATATAGTCTGTTAAAAATTTGATAATTATTCTTGGTTAATTGCCGAACCTTTGATCCGGAAGTCATGGGTGCGGCTTTGACCTCTCGGTCTCCCTTAATTGGGGGTTATCGGGAGGTGGGGTCGTAACATTTAGTATCAGAGCTTAGGTTCCTCAGTTAACCATTAATAATTATTAAATTTTACAAACTCCATAGAACCCAAGGGAGTTATTAGAAGATTGTCCGAAAGACGGAGGTGTCTAGAAAAGGATCACGACCGGGGGCTGGCAATATTTTCCTCTACACCGCTAGTCGGAATAGGAGGACTCCCAGATCCGTGTGACTGCCTGGCCAAAGTCTTAGGGTATGAATCGAAATAAGATACCTTTTTGACTTTCTCATCTTATTCACCCCTTCTCATCACAAAATTCTATTAAGGACCTGAAGGATTAGGGTTTTCTTTCTTCTCCTCACCCTCTTGAGGTATGGGTAATGTTAATAAGGTTTAAGGAATCCTCCACCAAATTAATGAAAAGCATGTAAATAAGATGTCATGGACATAAGCTTAATAGATTAACTGCAAATTAAAGAATAGATACATGCTTAGGTCGTATGACATAAGTTGTCATGTCCTCAGAAGAGACCTAAGGTTAGACCTTCTTGTCAGGAGGATAAGTTAGTCTTGGAGATAGATATCTCCATTGCAAGTAGAGACCTGGCACATCCTCTGAGGATGATGCTAACCCTAACCCTAAGTGATGGTTAGAGAGAGATGAGTTAGACCAGGTGTTTGAAAGGACATGCCTTTGGGATTCCATATGATCCATGGGTGACCTAGCACCTTTGGCAACCCAACCCTAGGAAGGGTCGTACATGTTAGGGTAAAGGATAACTCCTTAGATGATAATGTTAGTAAAGGACCTTAGAAACCCTATGGGCTTATGCAAGTAGGGCATATCATACATGGTACGTTAGTAGTGTGAACAAAGGGTTGAAACCCTGACTATGAGAGTATGAAGGATGACTTATGAAATAAGCATAAAGAACTATGGGTAACCTTGAGCGAACATAAGTTGAACATAGGCTTCATCCAGGTAAGGGCATGCTTTCGAGGTTGATCCTTCATGAAGAGAGGACCTCTAATAGTGAGGTTGGTTGTGGGGTTAAAGAGAGAGTAGGACACCATGCAAGAAGGCCGTAAACCTAGACCCTGTGATATGAGGAACAATGGGGAGTTGAGGATGATGCGACCTAAGTGGATGATAGAGGTTACCTCATGCATGATCCGTTAAGGCTGCTGATATCTTGGTTTCCTTTATAGGAACCAAACCCTAGAGAGAGGATGATGCTCCTAGTACCTATGTGCCTGTGGACCGAAAGAGGTTTAGTAACAGGTTGCGAGGCCTTATACCTTGTTGGTTGTCCTTGGGGAGGACTCAACCCTGATGTGTTGCTCGGGTAGTAGGATGACAGGAAGTGCATGTCATACCATGTATATGTTTGGTTCATGGTTAATAGGATGAGCATGTAGTTGGTCATCAAGAAGTGAACCTAGGGTTCCTGACCTAAGAGGGGAAGTGGTATACCTAATGCTCATGATGAGAATTAAGTTGCCATAGTTTCAAGCATGGTACGCCTCATGTATAAAGGAAAAGGGAAGCCCCTTAAGTTTAAGGTATGTTTGATGAACCCCTCACAACTAGGTTGATGATAAAGGAAAGTATGATCTTGATATAGCATCGAGGAAAGAGGACAGGTATGACCTAGCATGGTACAGTAGGTGATCTTCTTGTGCCTTAATATCTTGCTAGGGTTAAGTAGGCTCATGTGGATGTAAACCCTAGACCTAAGAGCTTTTGTGACCTTGTTGTCAAGAGATAGTTTTCCTCCCATCCTGGGAGAGGGACCCCTTTGGTAGGGTGTATATCAATTTTGTTGGTTTAAGGTAACCTAAAGAAGTCTCATAGGATCTTGAGAAGCTAAGTGAAAAGTACATGGTATGAGAATGAACATGTAGACCCATAGATATCCATCTCTAATTGCATATGAATATGGTACCATGGAGGTAACCGATATGGGACTTGACCAAGGTAGGTAGGTTGCCATGATCCCTATGAAGGGATGAAAGCCAGCCCATGAATGCAGAAAGAGAGATGATGAAGACTTGGGTAAGGTTCTAAGTGAACATGTACTATAATGGAGAATCCTAAGTCTATCCTAGGGTCAGGTAGGGATAAGACCGATGAAAGTAGGAGTTGCCTAATTCCCCAATTGCACATGACCATAGGGTCGGGAGGTAACAGCTATCATTGTTGGAGGGCCATGGGTTAGGAGATTGATCATCTTCATGAACTCATGGGACCCAAAGGGCAGATGAGTAGGGCACTCCCTTGATGCATGAGGGAAGAGGGATGACCCCAACAGAGCCGGTACCCTATAGACCTAGAAGAGATGACTAAGGATATAAACCTCAGTAGGTTCAAGACCAGTTTCCATGGAAGTAACTTTCATATCGAAATGATTGTGATGAAGTGACATATGAGTCACGTTTCAACTTAGATTTAAAGGTGTACTGGCAAGGTGGGATGTACCATCTCTACTCTTGGAACATGAAGAACTCTATATTTGGACTGAAGCCAAATGCTTATTTCCTCTTGTTATGGGAGTGAGAGATAGGACAATATGCATGCCATACACCAAGGATAAGAGATGATGTTGGTTGGAACGTTGCCACAAGAAACGGGGATAGAGAAGATAACCTACCTTGGTAAAGTGAATGATACATGGATGGTTTGCAAACACTAAGAGGAATGAGGTAGTCACATTATGAGGATGTTTTTATCATGAAATGTGAGTCATACAAGATTGAGTTGATCACCAAGAAGATGAGCTCAAAAGTGTTCTAAAAAAAAAGAAAAAAAAAAGATAAAATTAGAGCTGAGATGAGATGATAAATGAAGAACATGGAAGTGTAAGTCTTCAATGTTACCTAATACCTAAGAATGTGAAGTGGTAATGGATGCTCTGGTTGAGATATAGCTGCCTAGTTTGGCTAGAAGAGGTTGTTAAGCTAACCCTAAGTTTGGAAAGGAGAGGCGTTTGGCTAACACTCAGTTGTAACGAGATCTATAGAACAAGTTAATGGTTGTTTGGTTAGCCAACTTAGTCTTTGATATAATGAAAGGATGGTGGTAGAACCTCAGATGCACTTCTTTGGAAAAGAAGGTGATGAAACTCAGACTAGAGTGGTTTAGGGTTTCTGAGGAATCGATCTTGAGGAATAATGACATACATGAGATTCTAATTTTAAGATCACCATACACCGTACTATGAAGATAATGAGTGACAATGGTACTTTAAATACCTAAGATAAAGTTGCATGTGGTATATGGCCATGCAAGCAGAGGATGATGGATGAACACCAGTAACCCAGTGCATTGATATAAAGGATAAGGAGTCCCCAAAAGAGAAAGGGAGTTCAACACTATGGATGTTGTAAGTCTCCCCTGGACCAAGGAAGGTCGAAATGCAATATGGGTTATGGTAGATCGCCTTACCTTGATGACATGAGAAAGAAAGAGTTCTGTCAAGAGACAGATCTGGTTGAACTACTCATGAGAGAGATGGTTCAACTACACCATGAATCGAGTTCAAAAGTTCTTGAGTTTGACCTAAAAGTTTCCTTCCAAAAGGTGGAAGTAGGTACATGAAGAACTCGATGATAGTACAGTTTATCACCCCTAACTAATGGTTAGTATGATCCAGACTAAAGGGTCTGATGAGAGAATATGTGCTCATTCAGAGTGATAGATGGAGACAGTTTTTGTCCTATGTAAGATGTGAAGATAACCACCATAGCCAGTATCAGGATTTAGGGAAGCTCTGTAAGAGATGTTGTGTCGGTCACCACTTCAGTAAGGTGATGTTGGTGAAAGGACCACGTGATGGTTAGAAAAGGAGTACAATGTGTGTAGAGGAAGTCGCTCTGATCGTGCAATGGCTGAAAGGAGCCTAGAGCCGACAAGAGTCGTGAGCAAATGCAAAGTAGACTGACATGCAATTCACTGTGGGAGAATATGTGACATGAAAATCCGACCCCTCTAAGTTATAGCTAAGAGAGATGAGCCCCGATGCATGGGTTCTTTTGACATGGTTTGGTGGAGAAGGTTAAGTTTGACCTTACCCCTCAGGATAAAGTAATGTGTGATGAGTTCCATGTGTCCAATTTAGAGTACTATGTGAGGTACCCGACCATGTGCTGAGCAATGAACCTAGTGAGCCCCAAGGGAGGCTGAAATGGCCTGAGTCACCTGTGCAGTTTATAGACGCCAGGGTGAAAGAACTTAGAGGAAAGAATATGTGATGATAAAGGTTCCTTGGAAGCACCATGAGTACGGTAAAGCCACATAGGGGCCAATGATGGACATGGAAAAATCTTATCCTGAATTGTTTGTTTGCTTGATTGAATTTTGAGGACAAAATTCCTATAAGAGGGGAAGGATGTTACAACCCCAAATTTTGGGTTCATTTGGTGAGAAATGTAGTTTCTCATATTAAATATATTTGAACAAATAATGATATAATTTGCTTCAAATAAATGGATTTCATTTACAATAGCCTTGATAGTTGTGTTGTGGGCTTTATTGGCTATTGGGCCCAAATAACAAGAAAATTCAATTAGTGAATGAATAATGGAATAATTAAGAAAAGGAAAAATGTGGAAACCTCTAGAAGTCAAATCCTAAGAGGGTTTTCGTGCCTCTTGGGTTCCTTGGGTTCCAAGGAGTCCAAAGTTTCATAGAGAGTGCAATAAGAAAAGAAAAGTTTAATTAAGTATTTCTTTATTAAGAAAGAAATTGAAAATAATAATAAAAGGGTGGAAAATGAGTGCAAAGAGGCATAAATGAGATTTCTAGTTGAAATTTCGTATCCATGAGGTTGCTAATATTAAAAGGAATGTCAATGACGAAAATAAAAGAGAAATAAAGAGAAAACCTCAAAAAGAGTTATTTTAATGAGAAATAATAAAGAATAATGCAATTAGATGCATCTAGTAGGATAATGAATATCCAATAAAAAGGATTTCGAAATAATAGAGTTTCTTGGGGTACAAGGAGCCCCAATGAGGAAAGAGGAAAGAGAAAATATCAATAATAGGAAATAGGAAGATAATTTGATGCATAATGAATGATTTTGGGGTTTTGTTAAAAAGGGAGTAATTTCTATTAAAAGAAAATAGAAATTCGTGCCATTGGATTAAAAAGCAAGAATAAAGAAAGTGCTTTGGATCCGTGTACCTATGACAAAAGAATAAAAGGAGAATATCTCCTTCATAAGTTGGTTTTGAATGGTTTTGAGATAGATGCCTTTTATATTTTGTCTTTAATCCTAAACCACGATAATCTCTCCTCTCACCCGAGATATATGAATATGGAGACTTTCCCAGAAGACAGCGCCTGTGCCTCGCAATGGAAAGAGGTGAGCCATGGCCTACCGCCATATCCCTCTCCCTTCCTTTCTCTTATGTGGGGAATCCATTAGGGTTTTAGGGTGGTAGGCGTATATATATAAGGAGGAACTTAGGCATCCCTTCCTCCACCAGGAATGTTGACAAAGGCCGCCACAATCTTGGTAGATCTCTACAGAAAGTATGGCCATTCAAGCCCATGATCTTATTCATTTTCCTCCTGTGAACAACCTGCTTGGGCAGACTACTTTCGGCTGCAAACGGTGCTCGCGTCCATTGAGGGAGGTCGCCACCTACGACGACTTGAGTATACTCTAGGAGTATACGCCGTCTTACCTGCTACTGGCATGTACTGCCGTTTCTCCCGCAGTGGACCAGTAGCTCTGTGGACTGCTACTCCACGAGTCCGGGCCTTGGCTCGGAGCTGGGGCAGCTGTGATGGAGAAGGTCAGAGGTAGGAAGATAGTCCAAGGTGCACTTCGGGTCCAGGAGGGGGAAGAGAGGCCACCCCAATCACAGCTAGGGATGGGATCGACGGCCAGGTCGAACAACGCAAGGTTGAAGAAGCCCGAAGAACCATTGGACGGTTCTACCCTCGGCATTACAAAGGACGGGCCACTCAAGTGGGGGGAAGAAGCGTCATTCAATTCTAATTCTAAGCAAACAATGTTGCATGTCTTGCGTGATGTGGTGTAATCCGATTGGCCGAGAGGTACTTTTCCTTGCAAAAATCATATCTACTGATTGGTAATTCCGATTAGGACAAGTAATATATGAATTTTGATCAGAAGAACACAAGGAATCCAATAAAAATAGTTTTATAGCTTGAATCTGATAATAGTTCGATATGTAGTGTAAATTATCATATTTAATGAATTAAAGGTTAAGAAACCCTATTTTGAAATGAATAAAGTGTTTAATAGGGTTTAAATGGATCATTAGAGTTGATGTTAACCTGTTAAATGTAAAAAGGTACATTATGTTCAAAAAAAGGAAGAACTTTGCATGTGACTAGTCTAATTTAGAGTTTATGTGCTTAAATATGCTTGAAATTTAAAAAGGGCATAAAGTTATCATCTGTAATGATTTAATTAAGGAAAAACCCTTAGATTTGATGATAGATGGACTTAATGACGTTATTTGGATAATTCAAGCTGATATTAACCTGTTGATAATAAAAGTGAAAATAGGATCTAAAAAGATGATCTTTTTATATAATTGGTTTAATTTAGGGTTTCGTGCATGATTATGCATTAATGCGCTTGAAAACCCTAATTTAGATGAATATGTCTTTTAATTGTTTTAATTGTTCAAATCCATGAATAAATAGGGATGTGATGATCCTAAGTCAATTTGGGTATAAAAGACTATTAAAATGGATAGCTAAGCAACTAAGGTTCATATAAATGGAAAAGAGTATTGTAGGGTTTATTAACCTAAAAGGGATAAAGTTTGAGAAATTGATCTAAGAAACCCTAATGAATATTAATGAAACCTTAATGCGGATTAGAAACCCTAGAAAGAGAATCCAACTCAATAAAGTAGATTCTTGATAAAGTGTGTAATAAATAGAGTACATATTCTTTTCAGGAATTTTGTGATGATTGAATTACTTGCTTGGATCTGTTGATTGGCTTGATTGTATATACATGTTGAATAATCTGCATGACTCATCAAATCAGGTACGTGGTTACTCTTATGAATAATTGCTCGCGGCGATCCCAACGTTTTATTCAGTTGCTTGAAAATAAATGTTGGATGTTTATTTATTTCATGCAACTATAAAGTGACTATGATTATCACTATAAATGTGTGTATATAACTGACTAGATCTGGGTCCACCTCTATTGCTTTGAAAAGGCTAAGAAAAAAAGGGGTAATCCTAGAGCAAGGTCTAGGTTACCGAGAGTTAGAAACTGGACTACCTACGTGTAGTGCCATGAGACTCATTAGCCTGCCATGAGTTAAGGAGTGGGCTACTTACGAGTAGTGCCATGTGACTCAACCCTAGAAATTGGTTCACTTATAGGTGGATCATGAGGGGTTTAATGGGGACAACATAGAGGATAGGGTACTCTTGGATCACAGAGTTATATCTAAAAAGTAATCTTAGTTGTTAAATGATTAATTGAATGATTACATTGTTAATGTATTTACATAATTATTGTTTCCCCCACATACCAACTTCGGCTGAACGACGTTTTGTTTGTCAGCATTTTAGGTACAAGCCAAAAGGACAAATAGTAAATCGTCATATTGTGAAATACATGAAGTAAAATGCAAGGAGGATTAGTTAGAGTAGAATCCTTAAGTGGATAGAAGTTTAGAGATCCAAGTTTTCAAAAAGGTATGCAAAATTTTATTTTCTTACAGCTTTTCAGTATCGTCTGTTAAAAATTTGATAATTATTCTTGGTTAATTGCCGAACCTTTGATCCAAAAGTCATGGGTGTGGCTTCGACCTCTCGGTCTCCCTTAATTGGGGGTTATTGGGAGGTGGGGTCGTAACAATAGACCACATTTCAAGAACTAATTCACTACGAGACAAACATTATCTTTAATGGTAGTACACATCTTCTGAAAGAAGTGACTGCTGAAGTCATCCGATCCAGGAGACTTGGAGTGATGGATTGAGAAGATGGCCTCCTAAATTTCATCTTTAAAAGCTTCCCTACTGAGTGTCAAACTCATATCACCAATCACCCTGCTCTTCGACAGACAAGCTTCACTGTTGGGGTAGTTGTGATCATTATTGTACAACTTGGTCAAGAATTGAATGGAAAGCTCAGCCACATCCTCCCGCCTCTCCACAATAACTCCTTCCTCATCAATTAATTCATACACAGTGTCCCTCATCTCTCTTTTCCTAATAGTGGCATGGTAAACTTTAGAATTGCAGTCCCCATAAGGGATCCATCTCAATCGGCTTCTCTGCCAAAGGCATACTTCGTTTGATTTATCCAGATTTCTAATCTTGTCTTCACATTTCCTCTCATCTTCAATGTATCCCTCATCCAGGGGATTGAGCCGCAAGTTCAACATAGCCTTCTCATATTCCATCTTCGCATCATGAAGAAGATTAGGCAAGTTCACCTTTTCTTTAGACCACTTCTTAAGTATCTTCTTGGTGTACTGGAGCTTTTTGAGAACCCAAAAGAGTAGATTCCCATCAATCTGAGTAGCCCAACACTTCTCTACTAGATTGCTGAAGCTGTCCCAATCATGCCAGATTTTAAGGAACCTGAAAGGGCGAGGGGGTTGGGGAGACTGATTAATATGTACCTTCATCCAAGAGTGATCATTGAAGAAGTGGGAGCCTAGTCTGATGGCCACACTTGGTAGCGCATCCAACTAGGAATTGTCCACAAATCCTCTGTCAAGGTAGCTTGAAATTCAACCTTTCGGTCCTTGTTTGTTGGACCAAGTGGTGATGCCCCCAATAGTGTTGAGTTGATGATGTCCTGCTCTATCCAACGTGATATTGAATTTGTTCAAAATTCTTTCAGGTACTCGTTTCCCTCCATACTTCTCACTGGCTTGTCTTGTATTGTTGAAATCCCCTTGAACAATCTAGGGTATCTCCTCTTGAGTCGTGGCCTCCAGAGTAGGCCATAGTCTGTCTCGATCAGACTCTAAATTCTCACCATATATTGCGGATAGGATACATGAGAAACCTCCATGATGAAAGCATCTCATAGTGATGATCTGATCAGTTGAACTAATCAACTCGATCTTCCACCTAAGGGGATTCCACCCCATTACAATTCTTCCACCTTCCACCTTATCCAAATCAGATATGTGCCTCCACTTAATAGGAAAAAGGAGCTAACCCAATCAACAGTCTTCCTCTTTATTCTTGTTTTAAAAAAACAAACAAAATCATCCTGGATATCGTTCAAGATTCTCCTCAGCCTCCTCTGTGTCTTCGACAAAGAAGCACCTAGGACATTCCATGCCAGAATTAACATTTAACTTTTTGAGTTGGATGGCCCTCCTCCTCGACTCCTGGATTTGGGTCGACCCTTTTTCTAGTTCACTACACTCCTTGTATGTCTTGGGCTCTGACTGTGGGATCCACCCTCATTAATAAGAGTGACTCCTTCATTATCCTACTCTAGGGTCTAAAATTGGTTCACCACTGTAATCAAAGGAGGTTCAACCAATGAGGGTACTTCAACCATGCCTATTGAGATGTTTTAGAAAGCATATATCAAGTTGTGTGATAAACTCATTGTTGTTCATTGTTGAAAAACTTCAAAAGTCTGGACACACAATTGTCCTGGATATGAAAATGAAAGATATGTATGATACTAGGTGAACCCATGATCAGTATTATAATTGATGATGAAGTAATGACCTATTTTTACAAAAAAATTGACCACTCATTCATCTTGTGGCCAGGGGGTTTTGAACCTACGACCTTTTGATCTTACATCAGTACTTTCACCAATTGGGTTCCACATATTTGGTAGTAAGGACCTATTGTGTCAGTTGATGTTAAATTCTAAAGTCATAGAAACAAGGTCATGAAAAGAACGATTAAAACTCCTTTAGTGTGGCCCAAAATAAAGACAATATATGTTGTTAACAATGTCCATGTAGGAATCGTCTATTGGGGCTCCCACAAAGGACATGCCTATTCATGATGTATAAAGAGGCACCAAGATATATGATATAAGGAGTGGTCCTCACTTTATTGGAATATTATTCATAACTTGAAACTCTCTCTCACTCCACGAGATTCTACAAAGCACACCATTACTTTCAAAAAGTGTAGCAATAGGAGTAATGAAATGTTAGAAATAGTTCACATGGATATTTGTGGACCTTTCCCACCCTGTTTTATAGGGGGAAAGTATTTTGTAACCTTTATTGATGACTATTAACAATATATGTTTATCTACTTGTTAAATGATAGAAGTGAGATTTTACAATCTCTAAAAGACTTTAATGTTGAAGCATAGAAACAAATACGTTAAGTGATTAAGATTGTTATTAGATAGAGGAGGTGAATACTACAAAAGGATCACTAAGATGAGATAAAGGAAGGACCTTTTACATGTTTCATTAAAAAAGAAGGTATTTTACATCAATATACAATGTCAGGAACACCAATTCATAATGGCATATAAGAAAGACGGAATCATATATTAATGGAAATTATTTGTGTAATGTTTTATAATTCACTCCTTCCTTATATAATGTGGAGTGAGGCTTTAAAGATGAAAATTCATGTATTAAACCAAATTCCTAACGAGTTTGCCCATAAACCTCCATATGAAGTATGGACAAGAATGAGCCATCCTTGAATTGTATGCACATATGAGGATGCCTTGCAGAATTGAGGATCTAAAATCAACATGAGATGGAATTTGACCAAAGAAACACTAGCAATTTCTTCATTGCTTATCCAGAAAGGTTAAAGGGTATACATTTAAGTGTCTATCTCACCCATGAAAGATAGTTGTTATGGGTAATGATAGATTCTTGGAGGATCATCAAATCAGTGAGAATGATCTACTTTAGAATATTTTCTTTAATAAAATGTAAGATAGTTTGTGTGCACATGCACCTAGTCAACGACATGTGGTATATCGAGTTATTGTTCCCATTAATAATTTTCATGTGGATTAGCCAATAGAAGTAGATCATGCACCTAGTCAAATTGAAGTTGAACAAATTGAACATGTTTATAAAGAAGAAAAATTGGAGGGACTAGCACAACGTGCAAATCCCATCTTGAATTAAGAAGATTCATGAAACCAAAGAGACCAAGCATTCCATTTGACGATGTTGTATACCTTCTAGAGCCAAATGTACACTTTGAAGATCTTGATGGTGTATCTTTTTTTGAAGCAATGTAATATAAAAATTCATCTAAATGGTTTGATTCCATGAAAAAAGAAATAACATCCATGGATGAAAATCAAGGTCGAGACCTTATACCTTTGCCAAGGAAATAAGATATTGGTTTTAAATGGATCATCAAGACTAAAAAAATGCAAATGGTGAAATTGTGAAGCACACAACTAGAATAGATTTAACGAATTTCACATAAAAGGAAGGCACTGATAAAAAAGGATACATTTGCTCCATTCACATCAAAGGAATTTTCCATACTAATCACGACATTAATGACTCATTTTCAACTTTAGATACACCATATGGATGTGAACATGGCATTTTTGAATTTGGATTTATCTAAAGAAGTCTATATGGAACAACTAGAAGGTTTCATCGATGGAATTAGAAATCATTTGGTTTGCAAATTAAACAAATCAATGTATAGGCTTAAACAAGCATCCTAACAATGGTATATAAAATTTAACACCATCATATCAACTTTTATTTTTAAAGGCTAACATTGATCGGTATACATACCTAACAGTCAATGGAAAATAGTTTATAATATTGATTCTTTGTGTGGATGGCAATCTGCTTGCATGTAATAACTTTGACATACTACATGAAACTATGGAATTATTTCTTCTAATTTTGAGACAAAATATATTGGTGAAGCTTCATATATACTAGACATGAAGAATCATTAGACCAAGTTAAGGACATACTTGGAATATCCTAAAAGGCATATATATCTCAAATTATAAAGAAATATGGCATGCAATTTTTTTTGTCTGGGCCTACAACTATAGTTAAAGGAGATAAATTCAATTCAAAATGGTGTCTGACAATGACAATGAAAATAATGAGATGAGTAATATATCATACAAATCAATAGTTGGGAGCTTATAATATCTCCAGATATGCATTTGACTCGACATTACTTTTTATACTAAAATGCTTGGCCATTACCAAAGTAACTATGGGATTGACCATTATAGAGTTGTGAAGAATGTGATATGCTATGTGTAAGGAATAAAGGGTTACATGCTTACATATAGAAGGAAACACCACTTTGAGGTCACAAGATATTTAGACACAACTTTTATTGGGTGTCCAAATAGTAGGAAGTCTACAACAAGCTATATCTTGTTCATAACTGGTGGTGTAGTGTCATGGAGGAGTGTCAAGCAAGACACATGGCTTCATCTACCATGGAAGCTGAGCTTAAAGCTTGCCATAAAACACCATAACAAGTGATATGGATTAAGAATATGATAGTCGATCTTAATGTTGTTGATTTAATTGCTATTCCAATACACATATAGTATGATAATAATGATGTAGTCATTTTTGCTAATAATCATAAGAGATCGTAAAGTTGTTGATTTAATTGATATTCCAATATGTATACTATGATAATAGTTCTACAGTCACTTTTTCTAATAATGATAAAAATACCATCACATGCATACACCTAGATATAAAGCTCTATGTTGTTAATGAACGAGTTGACATCAAAATGACAATGATTGATCATATTGGTAGACAATATATGATTTCAGACCATAATAAAAAAAGTGTAGCTCAAGGTTTGTATATATCTCATGTAAATAATATGAGTCAGGGAAAGTCATTTGATGTGTAATGGGTAGTGTGATTTGCCTATGTAACATTTATTATGTGATCACGTTTAGCTCACTAATCTAATCTAATATCAGTCATTATAGAATGTCAATTCTGACTTAAAGTTGGACCAAGTAATAGGTTTGAGTTTGACCTATTATTTGTATAGAAGGGAGTACTCATATTTGTATAGAAATTGATATCACTCATATTAAGAGAATAAATGAAATATTTTTGAATTTTATTTCCATTGCATTTTGGGCCCAGTGGCAAAATGTTAATTTCCCTTTAGTGCAACCAAAAATAAATACAATATACTATGAACAATTTCTATGTAGGGATGCATCGTTTGGGGTTGTGATGGATTCTCATAACCTATATGCCTTTTAACATAACTAAAGCAGCATTAAGCTATATTATATAAGGGGTGGTCATGTTTCCATAGGATTAGATCCCTAACCGATTTCCATCCATTAGAGAACTCACTGGGTAGACTAACCAACTCCTATTTCTAAAACATATGCTTTTAGAAACCACTCTTTCTCTATAGGACTTCTCTGTTTGTCATCAACACTTCTAGAGATAATGATATGTTCATCTACAATTTTTTTTTACAAAACTCGGGTATGGTCTTATAACAAGAACTACAACGAAATAAAAAATCTATATCCCCTATTCAAAAGTCACCATCAGAAAAATTCTAATGAACCAAACTCATGTTAATCCTAAAACCTAGACTAGTCACTATGATTAGTCTAAACCTCATCTCATCTTGTTAATTTAAGAATTATGTTATGATGATGTGAATGAGTGAATGCTGGACATTTACTAGAATGAATGTGTTTTAAGTGTGACCTGAAAATTATAATCTTAATAAATGTAAAAGTGGAACAAACATAATGCGTAAGAATTTCATACTCAAAGACTTGAATGTTTAATTTATAGAAAAAATATTAGTTGATATTTTGTTAAACATCTAACTTATTCTTATAGAGAACTCAATTATGAATCCAGGTGCAAAAGAAATAGATAAAATTGAAATCAAAAGGAGGAAGTTATAGTATTTTTAAATTTATGTACATAACAACTACAATTGACACACGAACAACAGGTAGTGAGTTGCACCACTGTTTAGGACGAATCATGAAAAATGACACAACTTTTGATGTACTCAATGGATGTTGATAAAATTTTGTTCTATGGATTTGTATTTAGATTCTCTATCCAAGTAAACTAAAAAAGAAGCTTTGGAGGGCAATAGGGTGACTTCAATGGTGACCAAGGGAGAACCTTGGTAAAAATGACTGAATAGAGCTATTTTCTTATGAATTTCTAGCTAAAAAGTTATGATGTTCTTCCTTTTTATTATATTGAAGGATGGTTCCACCTAGATCTTTGATTATCTACTTATGTCACTTCAGATTTTCTCTATTATGTTTTTTTGAAAGAAAATGTTGATGTTTTCTTCCTTCTTCATTCTTTTCCACGACCATTTCCTAAATCAAAGAACGCTCATTTAAAAACAACTTACTACTGGAAGAAAGTTAATTGTTTTTTTCTTTCTAGAGTTTGAATATGTCCCTTTTAAGGCAAGGTGAGTAGATACATGTTTGTACTACTTGTGCTACACCTTTCTTCTTTATCATTTACTGAAAACAACTTTTTGTTGGAATATATGTGAATAAGATCAGATGTGAAATATATAATTAGAAATGTCATGTTTTGAATCTCTTTGCAATATTAGTGTAAGTAATGAAAACATGGAATATGTACTAAATCTGAGTGAATTAACTACACCTACATTATTTGTTGTTGATTTTTCTTAAAAAAATCATAGATTGAATTTATCTTCTGTATACCTTCTAAATTAGAGTTTTAAAAGATTATACATTTCATGAAATGTATAAGAACACGACATAGATGTCTTTTATTTACTACTATAAGTGAATCATTGATATTTATGATAATATTCTCTTGGTCTTGAGAGGTTATGACTTAAAGAAAGCCTAGGAAGGGCTAAAATGAATGTGTACTTTGTTGAATTCAATATTACACTTAAATGACATTTATGGTAGTAATAAAAAGGAAGATTTTAGTACATGATGCCCTGATAAAAGGATGAACTTCCATATGATAATCGTGTGTCCTGTTAAACCCCTGAATGTAGTTGGATGCTACTGAATAATTCTATTTGAAGTGCTATTTATTTATTATGATGATATACATTGTGTCTGACGATTTGGAAGAAGAGTTTGGGTCTGCTTGAATATGGAGGAAGGGCGTCCGATTAAGGAGTAAAGTCATTATTTGTTCAGAGGGGGAGGATCTTGGAATTGTGTTTATCTATCTAGGGGAGGATCTTAGACTTGTGTTTATTTGTCTAAAAGGGGGATGATCCTTGACTTGTCTTTATTTGTATAAAGGGAGGAGGATCCTGAAATTATTTTTATTTATAAAGAGGTGGGGGGATTCTAGATTTAACTTTTCATTGTCCAGAGGAGGGGAGTATCCTAGACTTATTATGAAATGTAACATTTTCTTGAATTCTATTATACTTCTTGCTATGCTTAAGTTATGTGTTCCTCATACTATTTAACTAATAATGGTCAAACGGTTGATACAGATAAGAAAGATGAAGCAATGCATTACATTTATATACTACTCATTTAGAAATTGGTTAATCAACTAATGGAAAAAATTTAGGTCTTGAAGACAAGGCACATACTAGAGAACCCTCATCTCTAGCTGAGTCACTTACTTAGATATGTGAAGTCTATATTTGATATAAGAAGTCTAGACGATTCTTCTACTAGGGTCATGGGACGAACCTGTGGTTTTCCTTGTGTTTTGTAGCTTACATTATGTTTTGTATCCACCACCTTGTGTATAAATTAAATAGTTAATCTTTCTATAAATATTGTAAATATAGTCATTAAGAGCCAAATGAATTCATGCTAGTTGTACTTTTTTTATCAATGAGAAACAAAATAAAATGAGTTGGTGTGAGTAAATTTTAGTTTGAATGAAACAAATGCTTATTTATTAAAGTTCGTTTTCCAATTGGGGGTTACTGTGATCTAACCCATTGAGTCTTGTCCCAATAATTGATTTTTGTGTTTTTTGTTGGGATCTGTTCCTGACAAGCTTGGTATCAAAGCCTAAGATTCTAAGTCATTACAAGAACATAGGACATGCTGAGCCTTTTCTTTTGTCATTACTTGTAATATGTGTGTCTTTTACAACTATGGATGCAACAAGAGGAGATCATGTCTTAGACTTAACTCTTGGTGTGAGTGGAGCCTAGGAAGCTCTAGAAGGACATGCAAAAAATGAACATTATCCATCACCTCCTCCATCATTTAGGGAAGATTTATTTCATGATGTTGAGCATGCACCTGATTTGAAAGAAGTAGTTAGGCCTCAAAAACATCCTCTTGCTCTTGCTCCACAATTTTCACCTAAAATGTTAGAAATGGAACATGGTTTCATTGTTGTAGTTCCTCAGGCAATAGGAGGTTCTAGGTCACCTATTGTTGGGTTTTAGGGGAGGCAGAGAAGGTAGCGGAAATAAAAAAAATTCTCCTCCCCAAACCCAGAACAAGGAAACACGTCAACATCTATACAATAGGAAAGGATGGTTTGTGGAATCATACCTTGTCCCGAGGCTTACTCGGTGAAAATACCTCGCGGCTTGCGTGGTCTTCACCTATGGTCTTGGATGGTGTTTGTGCAGTTCCTAGTCGCACTGGGACTGACGACTCCTGGTCTCACCGGGACTGTAGGATTGACAGTTGTCCTCCGAGCGGCAGAAATCTCTCACCTCTGAAGTAGTCCACATGGACCACCTGGAACTCCAATCTCCTTGTCCCACAAGGAATTGGAAGGAGTCACACCCTCCTATTAGCGTACTAGTCACTGACACACTCTCCTACCACCAGTCGCTTTCTACAGTTGTCTTTCCCTTGTTGTGCCTCCCTTATTGGGTAGCACTTGCTCAGGCTCTCTCAGTTACCAAAACCAGAGAGAACGACAACTTTACAGAGCAATTGGTTGCACTGAGTTGTTCTTTGAGAAGCCCCCAATACCCCTATATATAGGAGGGTCATGGGACAGGGTTCTCTATCCTGGGTAATGTGGGACTAAAGCAGGAGTAGAAGGGTTCGAGATTTTCCACAAAAACAACCAACTGTGCAACCTGAACCGATCGTTTCATTTCTGAAATGGTCGGTTGGGGACCTGAGCTGGTCGGTTGACACCTCAACCGATCGGTTGGGACCCATGAAATGGTCGGTTCACTTCTGAACTGGTCGGTTCGTGGTCCTGGTCAGTTCTCGATTGACTTTTCCTCTTTTGTTTCGAATTGGTACCAAATACCAATCCTTGTTCCTATCAAATTGGGCAAGTGAAACGAAAAGAAATTTCTCACCAACCTGACTTTCCCAACTTGCTCGGTTGGACCAGTTGAACTGATCATTTCAACACTTGAAGCAATCGTTTCACCCTGTCCATGAGCCGATCGACTCACCATCTGAGCCGATCGGTTCACCAAGCTCAGACGATAAATTCATCACATGAGCCAATCGGTTGGGAGTGCAGATTGTGTAGAATCAGTCAATTGCAGTTTCAATCAATCCGATACTCCAATCAATGTGTCAAACACCTTGAACATTATGACATTGAGCTATCAATTAATTGAGTGTTTAATTGAACTACTAATCTCCTTTAGTAATCAATCTAAACATTGTTTGTGGACATAACTCCTCTTCCATGTTAAATCCTATGTGTGTGACACCGCAGGTCCACTTCATGTTGGCAGTGAAAGTCCATAACACTTATGACTTCACAAGCAAAGAGAGGTGCCTAGTCACACATCAGTGCTACCCAAGTGAAATAGAAAGTTGAAGAAAAACTTTCAATCCTACAATCCGTGAATGGTGTTACAATGAATGTATAATTCCTTTATCACTGATATCCCGAATGAACTCGAGGCATGGAACAATCATCATGTCAACATTCATTCACTTTCTTGATCTCAGAGTAGATTGGAAGAGATATGTTATGACATCAGTATCACATACTAATTCACACATGCGTGCACACCTTTCTCAATCCTACTCATCAAGTGGCCATGGATATCAAACTCCCTCAGGAGGGACAAATCCCATATCTATCACTCACCCCTCAAAAGCCCCATGTGTCAAAGCCACCCAATCATCACCTTTATAACAACCCATGTTTCAAGACTGTGTTTGATGATGTCAAAGTGTACCCAACGACATGTGTTGAGTGTAGTGATTTCAGGTCAAAGAATCACACTCACCACCATCACTGTGAGTACTGACTGTGACTACCATGTCATGGTTCCATGTGTCAAACTCACGGTGGATCTGTTCGGTACACTTGTTCTCTAACAAGTACATATGTGTTTGGTTTGATATCTCTATATCATGACTAATGAGATTCTGTCATCAACCAACACCACAATCTAGTCTTGTGTGTCATTGCTATCTATCTACCTTCCACAATGACATCCAACTAGGGACATAATAAGAATGTACAAACTCTTAGCATCCGTATGATCTCATCGTTCAGGTCCTGAACCTGAAGGCATACATCATTGAGTATTGTCATTCTCTAGACATTCAATATGTTCTATCACTATCTCATATGACTGAACCAGAAAGAATTGCAAGCTTGCCTTTGATGTTTATCAAATCAATCTTAATGTATCCCACCAATCATCCCATGATTGGCTCTCAGGGCATACATACCAACAGACTCCCACTTGCACTGTGAGCCAATCACCATTGAATCATATTCATAGTGATCTTCAAACATGTCCCACATGTTACTCTTCTCTAGTGTGATCATAGTGAGTAATGGAAACACCTTGCCAAAGTCAGTATAAATTTCATGTCTCTCATCTCTTCACTGTACGTCACACGTATGAGATGGAGTTTCCATAATATGCGGTCTAGTATTCCTTTGCTAACCTTTAGCCACATTGCATGATCAAGGATTCCATACTTGTCATCAATATGCAGAATATCTATAAGTTTGTCTCATGAACTTCCAGATCCATATAGTATCCACTACTATTTTCTAACGCATAGATACTTGACATTTCCTTTTAAATGATTTTATTTGAACACTTCCAATTATCAACAAACTTTCACTTTTATATATCCTATATATATATTGTGATTAATTTGCTGTCCTTTAGGAAGTTCGCATCAATGTAACTCTTTACATCGAACTCTTCCTTATCTCCATAGAACTAGTACTTCTCAAGTACTTATCAAGTTCTCATGGAATTCCAGTAACCCTTACTGGAAGTAGACAGACATCTACTCGTCATGTCTCACATACGAGTTATCAGGATGAGCACATCATATTGCCATGTCATACATACAAGATGATGAATGCATTTTGTTCTTGCCATGCAAGATAATGGGATGATTACATACATGATAGATCCACATCTATTCTTAGTGTTCCATTCTTCATAAGAATTGGACACTTGGCCTTGGGATACTAACTCCATGTAACATGGACAAGTTTTTCTCCCACTGAATCTGTGCATACTAAGCCCTTCAGTACAGATTGCCAATGTATGCTTTCTCTTTTCAGGTCAAGAGGTTTTTGAGAACTATCTCTATAGATCTCTATTCCTATCACATAGGAAACATCTCTATCTTCCTTAAAGATAATTTCCACTTTTGGATTTCCATTCTAGAACATTTCCATTTCACATCAACATGTGGAATGTGAATACACTCCCACTAAATCACAGATCCCTTCTTTATCTTTGACATATCAGTCAAACCCTTTTGACTATATCATCAAAGTAAAGATCAAATTCTTAGTTGCTTGTACTCAATCAATCACATTGATTAGTCCATTGTAACTTATAGACTTCATTTGCATTAGTGGATTCATAAACCTTATAAGTTGTGTCACGTACACATCCTTGTTTTATTCCTCATAGGAATGCGGTTTTAGTATCCATATGCCAAATGTCTTAGTCATTAAGTTGCAATCAACAAGCATCATCCTTCTCAAAATGTTATCCATGTATCTTAACACTTAAGATTCATTTGCACTTATGGATTTTATCCAATGGGTGCTACCATCAAGGTCATACCTTATGGTTCACATGGATGTCATTTAGGATATAATGGTCATAAACCATAACTCAAAATTCGGTTCCTCATATTCATCTAGATAGTTGACTCATCACATGAACAACTCATCACATAGATAAACGAGGTGTATCCGTCAAGGATATAAGAACTCACAACTCCTTGTGATTCTTAATGTCCTTTATTAGTGTGGGGTATTCTTTTATTAAGAAGAATTCAGTTATTTCATAATCATTCTCTAACTCCTTAGAGTATGATTCCTTCTTGATTTATACATCACCATGCCTTAATCATGAGTTCACTATGATACACTATCATAATCACTCATAAGGATCTCAAACATTTGGTCCAAGTATTTCATTCATTGATCTCATCAAGAATTAACACTTTACCAAATTTGCACTTCATCTATAATAATCTTGAACACTTCAAGATATTCATATTGGTATTTCTCTAAACACCATTTGAATTATTAGCATTTGTTCCAATAGGTATGTAAATACATCACATGTATCATACCTAAAAGAATAATCATTCTCCCACTACCTTTAGTGAAGATTGATGAATCATGTCCAAGATATTCATGTCTCTTACTGGTTCTCTAACCAAAAGAGTCAAGATTTATCCATCACGTGGAAACTAGAAATGAATTTCTCATGATTGATGCTAATTTGATTGTTTGAGTTATCTATAACTTTTAGGTATCATTTTATCTTATGCATATCAAATACCACAAGATAAATAAGACATTGCCACAAAGATCATATCTTTATGAATTGAAACATCTCTTTATTGATTGCCATCATTGTCATACAATATGCAATAATAAAGTGTTTCTATCTATTGGCAAATATGAAATAGTAGTTCTCAACTCTATTTTGTGCCCTTTAGGCTGAAATAAACTGAAAGGTACTCCTATCTATGGCAGCAACACTTGCTCCAATGATGAGTACTCCTTTCTTGGTCCTTTCACAAAGTCCATCACTTCTTTGTGGATATTGCATATCATATATGACATATCCATATCTTGGTATCATATACCTCAGATAAAGAAGCAGTTCATTTCATGATACCTTAGGTAGAGATCTCCATCCCCTCCTACATCTTCTTTTGTTCTTCCAGATATAGAGGGAAATCCCTCATACACCCTTTCCCCATTTGCCTTGAGGCTGAAGACGGCTTGGATTGCTGGCTAGCATCAGAACATTTCTTTGCTTTGCCCTTGTCCTTGCCCTTAAGAATTACCTTTTCTTTGATCACATCAAAGATTGTGGTTTGTCTTTCTTCATCTTTGCCTCTACTATCCTTAACATGTCCAACAACTCTGTCAATGCTTGTCAAAGTTGTTCATGTTGTAGCTTATCATGAATTGTATGATTCTCACAACATTTGTAGTATCATACCAATAGCCAACTCTTGGCTCAGAGGGAATCCTTCTTAGTCAGGTTTTCCACGTACCCAATCACATTAAGTGTGTGAATACCTTACTGGATCTCCTTCTATCATGACATACTAGGACAGTGTCTTGGAGACATCATATGTCTCATGTTGTCTCTACAACTCATAGTTAAGAGAACACAACATCAAGCACTCCTCATCAATGTCTTCCTCGGTATGCTTCCATAAGCATACTTTCAGCCATTGATATGGTGGGATCGAGTTCATCTGGTTCTGGTATAACTAGGACTTAGAGCTTTCACTCTACGATTGAGAACACTTCCCAATGTCCTAACCAGTCATGGAAAAATTCCCATTTAATTTGTTGGTTTCAAAGACTGATTGCAAATAAGTGATTATTGTTGATCAACCATTTATTGTACAAAAGGAAATATATGCAATTTTAGTCCAAAACTCCTTTTGACTTATTTGATTGATTTGAAAAGTTGATGATATAATTAGGCCTTTAATTAATTATCGCTCCCACTATTTTAGTTCAAATTGATTCGAAAGATTGCAACATACAACCTTCTAGTGGGCAAGATCCTGAAATCCTCTAAGTCATGGACCAGCTAGGGCTGTCACCCACAACTTAGATCTCTCAGGTAGGCAACTCTTGCCAATTGCATCATATGCAACTCTTGATAAGATGTCATATGCAACTCCTTGCCATGATCATCTCCATGCCTCAAGGTTCTAGATCCTATCTAGGTCACCTTGTTAAGTCTGACCCAAAGCAAACACGATGAATATGCACCCTGCTAGGGAAGACCCACACATTCATTCTTCACGCTTCCACGAGATAGATGGTGCACCACGCTAGGGTGTGCCCACACTTGGTCGATCAAGATTTTCACATGTGTCACATTTTGAAGGCATCTAAAACTTAATATTTAATGAGGGATTTGGTTTTTATATACATATACATATCCAATCACCACAATATATAGTATGTATCATATACATGCTATATCCCACAGAAAACATGTAAAATGATAAAAGCGATGATTATGGCCATCCTAATGTGATTCCTCGAGCCAAGAGGAATCACGGTCATCTAGGTCAACATCACATGCAACCTGTACAAGATGAACTCTGTGCTTTGCCTTTCTGGGTTTGATCAACTCATCACATGACTGATCGGCTCGCCATCAGGCCGGTCGGCTGGGTGCAACCAGCGGATCGGTTGGCTCCTCCAACTGACCAGTTCGCTTGGTCATCGTTCATCTCTTCATGGCCGCCACCTGCTCGTCTCGCTCCTTGAACCGGTCATCAACTGTTGGCTCACTCCTTGAACCGATCTTCTCGAACGTCAACCGATCGGTTCACACCTTGAACCGATCGTATCAGCTGTCGTCAGGATGTTCTCCGTTCTTTGACATAACAGGAAATAAAATTCTATCCTATTTTACATTGTAAAAGGAGAAACCTCGAGTTACATTCGAGGGGAGCAAACGTAGGAAAGAAATCTCGAATTATTTCGAGTTACATCAGGAATAGGAGAAAGGGAATTGGTGCGCAGACCGAGATGCAAGCAACCACATACAACCATACCCAGATAGGGTTTATTGGCCATAACCACGCTATACATCCACCACAAAACTCGTTTAAGGGTGACACATATCGAGTGCATTCATATTACATATCATATATGTATATTGGGATTTGTGGATTTAGGATTGGACATGCATAAAGCCAATTTTATTCGCATCGTATGCGATAAATAAAGGCGACAAACCAAAATTGATCATATCGATAATCCTAAAGTATAGAGTAGTTGACGTGGCTATGATACCACTGTTGGGTTTTAGGGAAGGCAAAGAAGGAAACAGAAACAAAAAAAATTCTCCTCCCCAAACCCAGAACAAGGAAACACGTCAACGTCTATACAATAGGAAAGGATGGTTTGTGGAATCATATCTTGTCCCGAGGCTTGCGCGACGACAATACCTCACGACTTGCGCAGTCTTAACCTCCAGTTTTGGACGGTGTCTTTGCATCTCCTAGTTGCACCGGGACTGACGACTCCTGGTCTCACCGGGACTGTCACGATTGATAGTTGTCCTCCGAGCGGCAGAAATCTCCCTCCTCTGAAGTAGTCCACACAGACCACCTGGAACTCCAATCTCCTTGTCCCATAAGGAATTGGAAGGAGTCACACCCTCCTGTCAGTGTACTAGTCACTGACACACTCTCCTGCCACCAGTCACTTTCTGCAGTTGTCTTTCCCTTGTTGTGCCTCCCTTATCGGGTCTCGAGCTCTCTCGATTACCAAAACTAGAGAGAACGACAACTTTACATAGAAAATGGTTGCACTGAGTTGTTCTTTGAGAAGCCCCCAATACCCCTATATATAGGAGGGTCATGGGATAGGGTTCTCTATCCCAGGCAATGTGGGACTAAAGCAGGAGTAGAAGGGTTCGAGTTTTCCACAAAAACAACCAACTGCACAACCTGAACTGATCATTTCATTTATGAAACGGTCAGTTGGGGACCGGAGCCGGTCAGTTGACACCTCAAACGATCGGTTGGGACCCATGAAACGGTCAGTTCACTTCTGAACCGGTCGGTTCGTGGTCCTGGTCAGTTCCCGATTGACTTTTCCTCTTTTGTTTCGAATTGGTACCAAATACCAATCCTTGTTCCTATCAAATTGGGCAAGTGAAACGAAAAGAAATTTATCACCAACCTTACTTTCCCAACTTGCTCGGTTGGACCAGTTGAACCGATCATTTTAACACTTGAAGCAATCATTTCACTCTGTCCATGAGCCGATCGACTCACCATCTGAGCCGATCAGTTCACCAAGCTCAGCCAATCAGTTCATCACATGAGTTGATCGGTTGGGAGTGCAGATTGTGTAGAATCAGTCAATTGTAGTTTCAATCAATCTGATACTCCAATCAATGTGTCCAACACCTTGAACATTATGACATTGAGCTATCAATTAATTGAGTGTTTAATTGAACTACTAAACTCCTTTAGTAATCAATCTAAACATTGTATGTGGACAAAACTCCTCTTCCAGGTTAAATCCTATGTGTGTGACCCTGCAGGTCCACTTCACGTTGGCAGTGAAAGTCCATAAAACTTATGACTTCACAAGCAAAGAGCGGTGCCTAGTCACACATCAGTGCTACCCAAGTGAAATAGAAAGTTGAAGAACAACTTTCAATCCTACAATCCGTGAATGGTGTTATAGTGAATGTATAATTCCTTTTTCACTGATATCCCGAATGAACTCGAGGCATGGAACAATCATCCTGTCAACGTTCATTCACTTTCTTGATCTCAGAGTAGATTGGAAGAGATATGTTATGACATCAGTATCACATACTGATTCACACATGTGTGCACGCCTTTCTCAATCCTACTCATCAAGTAGCCATGGATATCAAACTCCCTCAGGAGGGACAAATCCCATATCTATCACTCACCCCTCAAAAGCCCCATGTGTCAAAGCCACCCAATCATCACCTTTATAACAACCCATGTTTCAGGACTACGTTTGATGATGTCAAAGTGTGCCCAACGACATGTGTTGAGTGTAGTGATTTCAGGTCAAAGAATCACACTCACTACCATCACTGTGAGTACTGACTGTGACTACCATGTCATGGTTCCATGTGTCAAACTCACGGTGGGTCTGTCCGGTACACTTGTTCTCTAACAAGTACCTATGTGTTTGGTTTGATATCTCTATATCATGACTAATGAGATTCTGTCATCAACCAACACCACAATCTAGTCTTGTGTGTCATTGCTGTCTATCTACCTTCCACAATGACATCCGACTAGGGACATAACAAGAATGTACAAACTCTTAACATCTGTATGATCTCATCGTTCAGGTCCTGAACCTGAAGGCATACGTCATTGAGTATTGTCATTCTCTAGACATTCAATCTGTTCTATCACTATCTCATATGACTAAACCAGAAAGAATTGGAAGCTTGCCTTTGATGTTTATCAAATCAATCTTAATGTATCCCACCAATCATCCCATGATTGGCTCTCAGGACATACATACCAACACCTACATCACGTTCAGACCATGTTAGAGAATTAAGTGATCATATGAAAATATAAGAAAGATTGAGGCTAATGAATTCATATGTAGTTTAGACCCTAATGAAGGTGATGCATGGTTATTAGATATAATTTGTTTTTCAGTTAAAAATGTAATGGAGGACTTGAAAGTGAAACATGTTGTGTACTTGTTAAAAGGTAGTGCTAGTCATTAGTGGCAGCTAGAGTTGATGCAAGGAGCTAGAAACAACATGAAATGGACTGAATTTAGGACGTACTATGTTTCACTATATTATCCTAACATTTATGTGTGTGATAAGATTAGGAAGTTTGAGACACTAAAGCAAGGGAATAATTTAGTTTCCTAATATGAGTTCTTGTTCTCATACCTCTTAAGGTTTTTTCCTCAATTTTTTTGACTAATTTTAGGAAAATATTAGAAGGTTTGAAAGTGGGTTAAATCCATGGATGAAAAAATAGGTGGCTATCAAAGAAAGTTGCTTAGGTTTTCATGATTTTATAAATGCATCAAGAAGAGTTTAAAGATCTAGTCTAGTCATAAGGGAAATTAGGGGTGAAAGAGAGTGGGCCTTGACATTTTCAAATCAAATTATAGTGGTCATCCAAGGACTTTTAGACCACAACCACTCATAAGGGCACCATATTCATTTAGTACACCACCTAGGCAACAAAAAGGTGGTGGTACAGGTAATATAGGTTGTAGTAGGGGATACCAACCTTAGAGAGTCAATAATGAGGAGTCTTTTATATTCTTGAGTGCTCAAGACTCTAAAGCACCTAGTTATGCTTGAACATTGCAATAATGTAACATTTATGGACATGTGTGTATGGGTCAGTGTTGGTATTCCAATCCACCCATGTTTTGCAAGGTTGGGAAGTAGGGATATCTTGCCAAAAAATGCCTACAAGGAGGACACAACCATACTTAGGACTGGGATCGAGGGGTCAATATCAACAAACCAAGTAGTCACAATAAAGTGGAATTAGAGGTAAAGTTTCTCCTGCATGATATAGTGCACATGAAGATGTATCAAAAAGTTGCATGGTAGAGGAAAAGGAAGGAACCTACGACTGGTCGGGGTTATTCTAATAATCCAAGGAGTGGTGTTTGTACAAGTAGTGACATGTCAGATGAAAATATTTACTTATGTCACCACTGTCGTATCGATTCTAATTCCTCCTAGTGACACTCCTTTTTTATGACTAGAGTTGTGATAGACAAATGTAATATGCTAGAAATTCCTTTACCTCCTGATTTTGTTTTGGAAATCCCTACAATATAACATAGGCATGTTAATGAAATATGCTCAAAATTCTTTTTGTGTGATGGGAATCATCACATTCAAGTGGATCTATTTCCACTTAAATTTAATGGATTCAATATAATCCTGGCTATGGACTGCTTGGAGAAGTATAAAGAAAGATTAAATTTATTCTTAATAGAGGTAGAGTTTTGTGATGAAGATATAACATGAACTTTTGTTGGGGATAGAAGATTCATACTAAAATATATGATTTTATTAATGGTTGTGGAGAAAATGTTGAGAAAGAATGTAAGGGATATTTAGCACGTGTAATAGATACTTGTGTTGAGAATCCTATTTTACCATATGTACCTATAGTGGAGGAGTTTTCTAATGTGTTTCATATAGAATTTCCAAAATTTCCTCCACCTATGGATATTGATTTAAGAATCAACCTAGAGCATTATACATTACCAATATATTACCCACCTTATCTTATGGAACAAATAGAACTTAGAGAGCTTAAACCATAGGTATACGATTTTCTAGAATAAGGTTTTATAAATCTAAGTACTTCACCGTGTGGAGCATCAATTTTGTTTATGAAAAGAAAAGATGGCACGATGAGTTTATGCATTGACTATTGACAGTTAATAAAGGATACTATTAAGAATAGGTACCCCTTACCTAGGATTGATGACATATTTGATTAGCTAAGAGGAGCTAATGTCTTCTCTAAGATGGAATTGAGATCGGGTTATCATCAGTTGATCTAGAGGATGTGTCAAACATAGATTTTTGCATGAGATATGGAAAATATGAGTTTTTGGTTATGTCATTTGACAAACCAATGCTACAAAAACATTCATGGATTTATGGAATAGAGTGTTCAAACAGTTCTAGGGTCAATTTGTTGTTGTATTCATAGATGATATTTTTATATATTCTAGAAATGTTGAGTGACATGAGCATCAATTATGAACTTCCTTACAACTACTATGACAACATTGTCTACTATTTGAAGTTTATTAAATGTTGAATTTTGGATTTCAAAAGTTGCCTTTCTAGGCCATGTTATTTCTATACAAGGGATTCTAGATACCCAAAAGGGTGAGTCAGTCTGAACAACCCAAGACTCCAACTAAAATGTGATGTTTTTTTGGACTAGTAAGGTATTATACACACTATACATAATATTTTAGTGTTATAGACATGATTTAATAAGGTTAATGAGGAAAGATACGTCTTATGTGTGGATGGAAGAATGTGATTATATTTTCTAGGTTTTGAAGAAAAGGTTGACTAAAACACTAGTTTTTTCATTTCCTAAAAATGGTAACAGATTCATAATGTTCTGGGATGCTTCAACAAGGATTTGGATGTGTGCATTTTCATGATGGGAAGGTGATTGCATATGCTTCTTTATAGTTGAAGAAGCATGAGGAGAATTACCCAACTCTAGACTTAGAGTAATCTATAGTGGCATCAACACTAAGGGCTTGAGATGATTGAAGATTATGAATACATGACTGATTATCACCCTGGTGGACAATGTTTATGTAGACATATTAAGTCATAAATCATCCTCTTCATCTAAAATAAGGGTGCATCATCTAGAATATAAAAGAATATATACATTGGTAGATCTTATAGGTATGAATAATCAGTTGAGTGTAGCACATGAGGGAGCACTATTAGTACAGTAACAAATTAAAACAACTTTAGAACAACAAATTCTACAACAACAAGGTTTATATTCTAAGATTCAAAAGATCAACCATGAAATACACGAAGGAAATGGTGAAGGATTCCACTTTTCAAATAACAACCTTATGTTGTTTAATGGAAGGTTGTGTGTACTAAATGATACAAAATTAGGAAAGATAGTTCTTGAGGAGGCACATAATTTTATGTATTCGATGCATCCAAGAAGTACTAAAATTTTCCTAAATTTAAAAGAATTTTATTGGTGGCCATGGATAAAATAGGATGTGAAAAAATTTATAGCACGATGTGGGGTTGTGTCAACAAGTTAAGATAGAACATCAAAAACTAATAGGGATTTCCAACCTTGACCTATTCTAGAATGGAAATTAGATCACATCACAATGGACTTTGTAGTAGGACTACCATGTACACCAAGAGGATTTGAATATTTATGGGTTGTTGTTGATAGATTGAGCAAGTGGACTCATTCTCTGCCATTGAAACTTACTCATGTGGAGGATCGACCGGAAAAAATTTATATATAGTCAAAATACACAAAATTCCTTTGAAAAGAGTGTCATACCAAGGACCGCAATTTACTTGTAGACTTAGGGATAAGCTACATGTTGCTATGTGGATGAAACTTAACTTAAGTACGACCTTTCAGCCATAGATTGATGGAAAGTTAGAAAGAACATTTCATACATTAGAAGATATGTTAAGAGCACGTGTTTTGAAATTTCTAGAGAGTTGGTATGTACTTATAAGCTTAAATGAGTTTTCCTACAATAAAAATTTCCAATCCAGAAAAGCAATGACACTATATGAAGCATTGCATGGTAGAAAATGAAGATCACCATATTTTGTTATAAATTTGGCGGAAAACAAGTGATGGGTCTTGAGATAATTTAACAAACTAAACAATGGATTGAGGTGATCAAGAAATAGTTAGAGATTACACAAGATAGAAGAAATAGTTTTGTTGACAAACAACATACACCTTTGGAGTTTGAAGTTGGTGATAGAGTTTTCTCTTTATAAGAGTGCTCTTAGATCTGGAAAGAAGGGTAAGTTGACCTCTAGATATGTAGGTTCTTATCCTATCATAAAGAAGATAGGCAAGATGGCCTATAGATTGTAGTTACTGCATGAGATACAATAGTTGTATGATGTTTTTCATGTTTTGATGCTAAGAAAATGATATCAAGCAATAGCTCAGATTCTATAGGCTAGAGATGTACACTTAGTAAATGATGTCACCTATGAAGAGGAATAATTACAAATCTTCAAAAATCTAGGAACTGTGAAATACCCATGGTTAAAGTGCTTTTGAAACACCACAATGTCAAAGAAGTACAAGGGAGATTTAGAGTGAGATGAGATCTCGTCTAGACCTGTTATAAGTTTCAAGGACAAAAAATTTGAAGGGGGGATTTTAGCAACCTAAGCTCATGTTACTCCTAAGTCTTAGTCACTATGATTAGTCTAAATCCTATTTCATCTTATTGATTTAAGAATTATTTTCTTCTAATGTTAATGAATAATTATTGGACATTTACTAGATTGAATGTGTCTTTAGTCTATCATAAAAGGTGGAACCTTAATAAAGGGGGATCCCAGACTTGTGTTTATTTGTCTAAATGGGTGGGGGAATCCTAGACTTGTGCTTCTTTGTCCAAGGTGGGGGAGGGTCTTAGACTTGTGTTTATTTATTCATGGGTGGGAGCATCCTAGACTTGTTTGTATTTGTCCAAAAGAGGGGTATGTTATTATTTGTCTAGAGGAGGGAGGATTTTGGACTTGTTTTTATTTGTCCAAATGTGAGGATGATATCAGACTTGTTATGACACTTAATGTTTCTTATGTATTTGTGTTATGCTGCTTATCATTCCTAAGTGATGTGTTTCTCAAAATGTTCAACTGATATTTGTTAAACTATTGATAAGGATTAGAAAGTTGTAGAAGTTTATAACATTTATGTATGTACTAATGTGATTATACCTGGGGCCACACACTAATCAACTGAATAGTGACTAGATGCAACCCTAGGCATACGAACACACACTTTGATCTATCAAATTTATAAAAGGACCTAGTCTAAAACACTCACTTAGTCAATTCACACTTCACTCGCAAGTGTACGAGCTCGTGTTTTTTATAGGAAAGAGGTAAGATAAGGGTCAATCCATAGGGAGAGAGGGTGCACTAGAGCTTAGTTAGTGTGGGGTACATTCCTAAAGCTTAGACTAGGGTTTTTGGGTTTTAATCTTGATTTTAGTTGATTACACTATGATGCAAGCAATTGAATAAGAAAGGAAACAAGACAAGAAGAAGCCCTAAGTTATCCCTAAATAAGAAATTCTAATTAACAAAGAAGGATACTACTTAAGCAAGAGAACAATACTAAACTAAACTAGTAATTAAACCACTAAAACAATTAGAGCTCTAAACTCCACTTACTACGTACCCATTTGTGTTTCATTTCAGAGCTGAGAGTCGTGAGTGTAGTATATCTTCATTTGGCAACTAAAAATGTGTAGTAATGCTAAATCATTAAGTACTCTATGAAAAGGCATGTAAACAATTTAAGATTATATAAATGTTTCTTGGCTAGAAACATCATAATATGCAAGAACTAGAAACAAGGTGAGAACACTTAACGAATTTCTTTTATACAAAACATGTTTTAGGTTTCTTTATCCATTATTAAAACCGTAGGCCTTAGACTAACTTCACATTGGAAGAGTCTATAAGGGTGCTCAAAATTAGCTACCCTATCCATAAGGGGCCCCAAGGCCATTGCCAAGAGGTAACCCTTGTATCATAATGGTTTGCCTTATCAAGTAAGATGCCTGACCTGGTGTCCTTACCCCAAAACTTCAAGTAGGTGCACTAGTGTATATAATGGATTTCTCTAAATTTTGTTCATGTTTGTGATAACACCCATTTTATGGCTGCTATAGTTTATATTTTATTATCAAAATATCCTACAAACCTAACATCCTCTTCATTTTATTTTATTTAATGTGAAGAAATTATGCCCACTACACCCCTGACAATTATTTCCCATCTTTTATAGGTTTTTTCCTATTCTTGCACTATAAAAGAAGCACCAATGGGCCCTTCAGGCCCATCAACAATGAAGTTCACGATCCAGTCCAGTAGAACACAGGGCCGACACACCCTCTTACCTGTCATGGTTATTTCCCGATACGACGACAACCCAACGGGGCGTGTCATGCAGGAGTCCTAGCCCACTACGGCCCTTTTACCCGATATGGTGCCTAACTCATCACGGTTTACAACCTGACGAGGTTGTTAGTCGACAAGGCCACTCCTCAGTGTTGCAGCCCGACAAGGCTCCAACCCACCACAGTTGCACGTGATATGATCATTGCCCGACACGCTCATGGCTCAACACATGTGTTGGGCGATAGCCATATCAACTCCTCCTAAAGCCTTGAGAACGGAACCATAGATGAAGGACACGTGGGCCAATAAAAGCTACAACTCCCATCAACTCACTACCTATAAGTAGCACCTACAAGCCTACGATGGGATGGGCCAGACCCTATAAGAGCTAACTCCCATAGAAAAGGAGCTAGTGCATCGAGTCTCAAGGAGACTTCTGGGCAATAACGAGGTGAGCACACCCCCATGCCGAGAGGGGTGGGAGGAGTTCACTTAGAGACCATTCTGGTAGAAGTAAGAAACACGATATGATCCTCAAGGCTACTTACAGCATGTCGGGTTCCTATCTGGGCTTCAACCCAAGATGGATCACCCACCTACACCAGACACAAAGAACCCGAGAGCCTTAAGATAATGTTAACCCGATATGTATCCTAACCTGACACGGTACCCAACCCGATACGGTCTCTACCCATCATCGTTGCAGCCCGACACAGCCAGCGACCCGACATGACCATATCAGGTGGGGGTCCTATCCTGATACAACCCTTACCTGTCACAGTCCATGACCTGACACGACCAACGATTGAACATGGTTGTATCCCGATAGGGCCTCTACCCAATATCGGGTTAGCATTATCTTAGGTGTCTCTTGTTGTATACTTCGATCTCCTAAATCAAGGAGACTGATACTTATCTTCCCTATACCGCATTTACTTTCATTTAATTACAACATTGTAACTAAACCATTATGTTTATGTATGATCATTGGAATCTGTGGAGTTTATCTCATATCATTCTTTGTGTGGCTTCATTTTGTTGGATGATTTCTTTCTGGCATCTAAGCTCTAGTTTCTTCCTTCTAATTCACACTTTTGACTAGCTATCAAAAAATGTTTCTTATTTTGACTCCCTCGAGAGAGGGATGTTGTAAACTTCTAGAGCTTGGTATGATTCATGTGTATGAGAGTACTCGAAACCAGAGTTCTGCCCAGTTTACCCTTCTGCGTGAACCCACACATGGTACCTTTGAGAGAGGGAACTTAGTGCATGGCTAGTTGGCATCTTCTTTGAGAGAAGAAGGTGCTAGATGTAGGCCGCTGCCGCTTGTTATGATTAATGTTTCTTTCCTCATGCTATACTCTGAAGATAGTTTTATCTCCTTGGTTTCCTTTATACAAAAATTACCATAAAAACTGCTAAAACCCAAAATACCCAAAGCTTTAATCTTTCTGGTAACTCCCCTTAGAGATAGATTTTAGTTTAATTCTTTGTGATTCTTTTACTACAACAAACCTTATCCTTTGACTTTTCAACATGGTTAGACAAGTAAAACTTGGCTTCTGAAACGCTATTCTCCTAGTCTCTGTGTTTGACCCCAAACGACTTCAACCATGTGCTAGTTGCAGGAGTCTTAAACATTCGGGTATTATAAATTACTAAAGTTTGATGACCTAGACATGTCTCCATTTTTGGACCCACATTTAAGGCTTATCAACTTTTTGGCATCATTTACGAGGTCTCGACAACGAATACTGTTCTACAAACTTGATTTTTACTTGCACTTTGCCAAAAACCTTGTACATATGCATATAATATTGCATATACTTATTGTACATAATTTATACAACACACTCACACTTTTACATCTCTTCTTTTTAGGTACTTATTCATCTCTTCAAACCCTCCTGTGTTTGGAAAGAAATGGATGAGGAAGCCCCCGAAACTCAGTCTCTTCATTATTTTATCCAAGTTAGGGCAAATGAGGAAAGGAACCCAATGGTGGAGCAACCACTCAATGTGGCTAACTTTGAGCTGAAGCCTGCCTTTCTCCAGCTATTGCAACACAACCAGTTCATAGGAAACACCAGTGAAGAGAATCCTTACAACTATCTTATGACGTTCAAGAGGACCTATAAGACTTTAAAGATCAACAAGGTCCCAATATCTTACATCTACACCTAATGCTTTCCTTTCTCCTTAAGGGAAAAAGCTCTGGAATGGTACACAAGTCTCCAAGATGGGAGCCTCCTCGACTGGGAACATCTGGCCAACACTTTTATTGCTAAGTTCTTCCCTATAGAGAGAATTATAAAATGTCAAAACAAGATAACTAGATTCTTGAAGAAGGTTTTAGAGAACCTACATGAAACCTGGGAAAGATTCCAAGGAATCCGAGAGAGTACCCGCACCACAGTTTTTCTGAGCCGAAGCTGATCACCACCTTCTACAATGGGTTGTGCATTGGAGAAAGAAAATCCATGAATGCTGTAGCATGCAGCGATTTCTTGGGGCTCAACGCCCAAAGTGCCAGGGAGATTATAGACAATATGGCCGCAAATCAGTAGGACAATGAATATGATAGAGAGTCAACTAGTCACTCACCCCTAGAGAATCAAAGGTGATGGAAGCACTGGCGGCTAAGTTGGACAAGATTGTGACTGATGTTCAAGCCTTGAAGGAGCAGAGCTATAAAGGCAAGGTCCGACAAGAAGCGGTCAGGAGTTGTGTCACATGCGGAGAGCCATACCATCTTTCTGACTTTTGCCCACATATGGATGTGTAGAGCGAGCCTGATGATGAAAGTATGGAAAATGTGAGTTATGTCCAATATCAACGTCTCGACCATCCCATATTCTCGTATGGAAACACCACTGCGGAAGAAAACTCTCACCAGCTGGTAGGAGGAACCTCTTCAGGAGGACAGTAGAATCATCAATGCAAAATAGGTTTCCCGCAACCAAGAAGCTACTCGAACACCCAACATGGTCAGCAACAGTGGCCGTCGATGATAACTGAGTTAATGTCCTTCACCAAGAAATAGAATGATCTAAATGAGAATTTGTACAAAAGTTTCATGGACAACATGACATTGCTCAAACTAATGCAACAACAGATGGGAGGTTTTTCAACTCATATCGGGGAGCTCCAACAGCACAACCAGCAAATAGACCAGCAGCTGGCAAGCCTAGCCTAGAGTATCAACCATCAGGTAGGGCGATTCCCGTCCATCACTGAGGCAAACCCATGAGGAAATGAAAATGTGAAGATGGTCGTCCTGAGGTCAGGAACAATGATACACCCAACCGCTGAGAAGAGAGCAACAACAGTAACATCACCAGTCAAGGATGTAACCCCTGAGGAATCAGCAGAAGTACCCACAAATCAAAAGAAAGTAACAACAAAAGGAGACAACGAAATGACTCATGGGGAGCGTCTGTATAGGTATGCACCCCGCATACCTTTCCCGCACACGCTAGTGAAAGCTAAATTAAAGAAAAGGTATGAGAAGTACATGGATGCTATGAAGAAGTTGCACATTGACATTCCTTTCTTGGATGCCATCGAGGAAATGCCCACCTATGCAAAGTTTCTCAAGGACTTGATTTCAAGGAAGAAGAGAGGAGAAGATGTTGAAACTGTGAAGTTAGCATAGATGTCCAGTTCTTTTATTAAGGCAAATATGCCTTCCAAGAAAAAAGATCACGATGCCTTTTTCATTACCTTCCAAGTCAGAGACAACATGACCCGAAAAGTTCTAGAGGACCTGGGAGAAAGCATTAGTCTAATGCCATTGTCGCTTGCAAAGAGGTTGGGACTTACTGACATAGTAAGTACAAATATGAGAATCTAGCTAGCAGACCACACCTTCACAAGGCTTGTTGGAGTAGTGGAAGATGTGCCCATTAGGGTTGGGAAATTCTTTATGCCCTATGACATCATTCTATTTGACACCTTGGAGGATCCTAGCTGCCCAATGATTTTCGAGCGACCCTTCCTTGCAACCGGCAGAGCACTCATCGACGTGGAGGCAGGGATAATAACGATCAGAGTTGGATGAGAGCATATCAACTTCAACATCTGTGATTACATGAAATCCCCCTCATTCTTTGAGTCTTCTTACTTTGTCAAAAGTTATTTGAAACTCTACGATGAGGTAAGGGAGGAGAAGGCTATGGTGGACCCAATGATGCATGCCTTAGTTGACAACCCACATGTGGTTGAAGATCTAGAGGTGAAAGAGCTCCTGGCATTTCTGGATGTCGAAGACCTGTCTGAAATAGATGGCCCAGTTGAGACGGTGATGTATGCTGCACTACGAAGTGATCCTACCAAAGAACCAGAAGAGAAGACCCCACCCAAACTAAAAGTTTTGCTCAAAGGTTTGGAGTACAGATTCTTAGATGAAGAAATCATGAATCCAGTTATTATCAACTCAGAGCTGACTGACGATCAGAAGGAACAACTACTGGTGGAGATGAATCTATGAAGAAAAGCCTTAGGTTACTCGATTAGAGACCTAAGGGGGGTCAACCCTTCTATGTGTATCCACAGAATCCATCTTGAAGAAAATTCCAAACCCTACGCCCAACCGCAATGAAAACTAGATGAGAAGTTGTGAGAGGTGGTTAGCAAGGAAGTTGTAAAGCTCCATGATGTAGGAATCATATACGCCATCAATGATAGTACGTGGGTGAGTCCCATTCAGGTAGTCCCTAAGAAGGGAGGTATCACACTAATCAAGGGAGACAATGGGGTTGAAGTTGCAACCAAGACCGTCACTGGTTGGTGGATGTGAATAAACTGTAGAAAGTTAGACACCATCACCCGTAAAGATCACTTTCCTCTCCCATTCATCGACCATATGCTTGAGCGTCTGGCCCATCATTCATAATTTTTCTAGTTGGATGGGTAATGGGGGTTCTATCAAATCCCCATTCATCTAGATGATCAGGAAAAGACTACCTTCACCTGCATTTATGGAACTTTTGCTTTTAGAAGAATGCCCTTTGAGCTCTGCAACGCACCCACAACCTTTTCGCAGTGCATGAATGCTATCTTCACTGATTTCTTAGAAGATAAGATGGAAGTCTTCATGGATGACTTCAACGTCTATGGAAACTTTTTTGATGATTTCTTGAATAATCTATCTTTGGTGATGAAACGATGTGAAGAACATAGTCTGACCCTTAACTGGGAAAAGTGACATTTCATGGTACAGGAAGGTATCATTCTCAGACATAAAGTGTCCAACAAAGGCATTGAAGTGGATCCGTCTAAGGTGGAAGTGATTACAAAGCTCCCTCCACCCACGTCTGTAATAGGAGTCAGAAGCTTCTTAGGGCACGCCGGCTACTATAGAAGGTTTATCAAGGATTTCTTGAAGATTGTAAAGCCATTTTTGAACTTATTAGTGAAGGATGTGAAGTTTGATTTCACAGAAGAATGCCTCACTGCATTCTCCACCTTAAAGGATGATCTAGTCTCTACACCCATTATCCAGTCACCCGATTGGAACCTTCCATTCAAATTTATGTGTGACACTAGTGTTTTTTCTATAGGCGCAATCCTTGGGAAAAAGAAGGACAAAAAGCATCACATGATCTTCTATGCCAGTAAAATGTTAGACGATGCCCAAATGAATTAAACCACCACAGAGAAGGAAATTCTAGCCATTGTCTATGCATTTAACAAGTTTCATTCTTATCTTGTGGGTTCCAAGGTGATTGTTCACATGGACCATGGGGCCATCAAGTATCTAATGCAAAAGAAAGACACTAAGCTTAGGTTGTTGCACTGGGCATTGCTATTACATGAGTTTGATCATGAGATCACCGATAAGAAGGGTTCTGAGAACGTGTTCGCCGACCACCTATCCAGGATTAGAGTGAAGGACGACCACCCATTGTCGATCAATGAAAGCTATACCGATGAAGCAATTTATGTTTCCCATATGGTAATCCAGAAGGGCCCTAGTACGTTGATATCTGCAACTATCTTGCCTACAAATAACTACCCCTGGAAATATCTTATAAATAGAAGAAGAAATTCTTCTCTGATTTGAAGTACTATTACTGGGATGGCCCTCTGTTGTTTAGGCATTACGTCGATAGCCTCTATAGAAGATGTATACATAAAGATGAAGCCCCGAAGATCTTGTATGAATGTCACTCCTCTCCCTATGGAGGACACTTGGGAGCTGAAAGAACTACAACCAAGGTTCTCCAGTATGGTTTCTATTGGCCCACTTTGTTCAAAGATGCTCATGCCTATGTCAAATCCTATAATGAGTGCTAGAGAACTGAGAATATTTCCCACAGGAATGAGATGCCTATGTCTGAATGGATTGAATTTGAAATCTTTGACGTATAGGGAATCAACTATATGGGACCTTTCACTTTGTCATATAGTTTCCAGAACATTCTAGTTGCGGTGGACTATATCTCCAAGTGGGTAGAAGCCATACCCACTGCCACCTGTGATGCCAAGTCTGTTACAAAGCTCGTAACAAAGATAATATTCCCAAGATTTGGAGTCCCTCAAATGGCTATCAGTGATGGTGGATCACACTTTGTTGAAAAGCAATTTGAGTCACTTCGACGAAGGTATAGGGTTCGACATAAGGTTTCTACCCCATATCATCCCAGACATCTGGCCAGGTTGAAGTTTTGAATAGGCAAATCAAACAGATCCTAGAGAAGACAGTCGAAAAATCTCGAAAGGACTGGTCCACCAAGCTAGATGATTCTATCTGGGCATACTATTCAGCATACATGACACTACTTGGCACCACGTCATATCGATTGATTTATGGGAAAGCATGTCATCTGCCTTTTGAGTTAGAGCACAAGGCATTCCGGGCCATCAAACATTTAAATATGGATCCATCCCTAGCTAGAAAGAAGAGATTCCTCCAACTCTAAAAACTTGAAGAACCTAGGCTTCACGCCTATGAGAACACGAGGATATATAAGAAGAGAACTAAATTCTGGCATGACTCCCACTTGAGGAAGAAAGATGTCAAGGAAGGTGATAAGGTTTTTCTTTTGAAATCTTCTATTCAACTTTTCCTAGGGAAACTACAGACTCGCTGGTCAGGACCATTCGTTGTAGCAAAGCTGTAGCCATCAGGAATGATGGAGCTATACAAAAAGGATGATCCTGCAAAGGTCTTTCCAGTCAACGGACACCAGGTGAAAAGGTTCTACAAAGATGAAGCTTTTACAAGGCGATTCGAGTTGCCCCTGGACGATGTTGAAGCCACACTTGCCGAAGAAGCCTAGCAAGATGGAAGATGTTGAGCTAACAACAAAAACCATAATGCTCCTTGGGAGGCAGCCCAAGTTTTTACTTTCTTAGGATAGGATGTTATTTCCTTTTCCTGCAAGGAACATTTTGAACACTTTCACTGTAATAATGTCTGAGTCTGTGCACATGCCACATACACTGACTCTTTCATTTTCTAGGCCATTGACTTAATTTCATCGCCTTGATGTGTAATACTAGCTGAGGATGAGGTTTACACTTATGCCAGTGATGTTTTACATATCAAGTGCCATTTACTATAGTTTTTGTTTTTACTGAGTTTACAAGGCTTTTTTAACTAGAGTGTGTCACGCATGCTAACCGTGTTGGGTTACCATATCGGTCAAGCCATATCAAGCACGTATCACACACCCATATCATGTGCGTCAGTCGGTTCAAGTATAGTAGATGTACCATGTAGATATCATCACGACCACTCTTTGCGTACCTCCCGGGATGCTTAACGCCACTTCACCAACTGGCATTACCCACACTTTCATGTCTCTTAGTGCCAGATGCATCACACAAACTTGTGGTGTGCAAAGGCATGCTGAGTAAACGCATGCCTCACAACGCACCACCTCCCTCTAAGCCTCACGACACTACATGATTAGATAGGTTTTACCTTACTTTAGAAGGCAATTCGTGTGCTGCGTGATGTATGTCCCTATTTTTATAATTTAATCCTACTCACAGACAGCTATATAAGCAACTGAAGATTAATTATTTTGGGTTACCGAAGTTACCAAGCCTCTGCTCCCGTATCGTGAAATCTCTTATCACACAAAGCCATCCTAGCTCCCATCCTGAGTTCCTTGCCTAACAACCTCCTATGTCGTGTTCACCATCTCTCTGCCTGACAAGGTAATAACCCATGTCATGCAACCTCTATCGCGCTTACCTATCACTCGTTTGTATTGCACACCGTTAATGCTTAGACCATATCACGTACCACATATTGTGTTCTTGCTTGTGTCAAATAAAGCTTTTAGCGTGTATCAGTTTTCCTAACTGTCCATTTGATCTTGTCGGGTTTCCTTCTCTTTCATGAGACACATGTATCGCGCGACACACTTATCGTGCATTCCTTGTCACGTTGAGTAAGTTTGGGGGGTGTCGACTCACTCCAGGGTCTGCTCAATGTATGTGTCGCGTAGCCATATCATGTTCTTAGGTTGCCAACTTCATAAGTGCATCGTTTTCTCTTATACTCGATATCGGTTTATCACGGGTATCGTACAAGGACGTGCTAGGTTTCTTTGGTATTATGCACTTGCATGTCGCGCAACAAGAATTATAAAGTTTTGCTCCACCAAACAATGTGTTTCCTGATGCAAACCAATACCAAATTTTGCGGGTATCGCCCAAGCCGTATCGGGCGATGCCATTCTTACTAAGTTTTAGTTATAATGATCCCACATATCGGGGGCAGACAAAATTTTGCTGAAAAACCTTTTTTTGATTTAACATGAATTCTTCATCTTTTTTAGAAAATGGCACGCATAAAGGAAACTGTTGTCCAATTCGATGAGAAGAGCTGAAGGATCAACCTCGAGGCCACAATAGTGGCCAATGTAGGGTAGAAATGCCCTAACCCAACAATAGTTGGGCCCTCTAAGGCCAAAAAGTGGCCCCACATCGAGACAGGCGCAACCACAGTTGCAACAATGGAGCTTGAACCTCTTTCCCACTCTCTAGGAAGCTTCGTTCCAAGGGATGAAGACCACCAGAGGCACCACACCGAGCTGGTAGTAAAGGTCTTCCGCCTGACCAGATTTTGCCACCATGCTTACTTGCGGCAGATCGACATCTTCGACAGGTTGGAAAATGTCCTCAAGGCCACCGGACTCTGGAAGCTCTGCTTCAACTTCTCCAACTCATACACCAAGTTGACGAAAGAGTTCATCTCCTCCCTCTGCCAGGTTCCAAACACCCCAGAAGAAAGCAAGAGGTACGGCAGAGCAAACATGCTGCAAGGGCACCTCTACAATTAAGAGAATGAAATCATTGAGAGGATGCTCAATGAAATCTTGTCTACTAGCACAGCCAAACAAGAGCTGCTCAACAATGGAGCTCGCATCATCAAAAATGATGGCTTCGACCCGATCAAGTTGTAGAAGAAATGAACAGGTGAATCCTCTTTCAAGCCTAGAAGCAAGGTAGCTACGGTCCACTCCTACTTTTGGCAGACCGTTCACAAGATCGTCGCCAGCCTACTCTTCAGAAAGTACAAAATAAGCAACTTATACACTGAAGAACTGCATCTCATCTGGTACATCATGGCTGGCATGCCAATCAACTTGGGGTGCTTCCTACTCAATCAACTTCACCCGATCAAGGATGCCACCAATGAGTACAACATGGGAGAAATAGTCAACCTAATCACGATCCGGCTTAGGTACCCGAAGGAGCCGCTCAGCCTATCGCAAACCAGAGGTGACGAAAAAATAGATGTCAAATTCCTTACCAGGGTGAACATTATAAAGGCGGGCCGCTAGCTTTTCTAAAGGTTTGCAAGAACCAACATCCTCCTACCCCTCCTAGACTGTGTCAACTACGATGCAGAGAAGCTAGCATTCATGATGGTAGAGGTTGAAGCTCTGACCGTCGACGCAGCCTACACCAACCAGACATCCATGCAAGAGATGATGGCCACAATAAGGGGGCCCACACCTACAGCGGCTCGACGGGACAAGTCGCTGGTGGTCATTCATGATGACTCTCTGTTCGCCGCCATCGCCGAGCTAGTAGCCGCTACTTCAGTAGCTATACCGCCACCGATGAGCCAGTAGCCACTATCCCAGTAGCGACTACCACAACTACACCTTTCGTGGCTACCACAACAACAGCTTCCACAACTACAGAAGAGGTGTCGATCGCCACCCCCATAGTCAAAGTCGTCAACACAACTGAGGCCATTACATCCATCATGGCCTCAGAAGAATTTTTCGCGACGTTGTCAGCTTTAACACTACTAGTAACTACAACAGCCACAACCACTCCTTTGGTGCGGCCGGACGCCTCTCACAATAGCGACGAGCTATTAATCGAGCTGCTAGATGCTGAGCTCAGGTCTGCTCAGTAGACCCCCACACTACCAACTACGGAAGCCGCGGTCATCCTGGAAGATGAGGATGAGAGCCAGGTGGTCGATCAGCACCCACCTACTCCACCATCCTCTCTATGACCCCACATTGAGGTGACAGATACACCCACAAAGGTGCCAACACTGAGCCCAGAGGCCACACCCTCACAAACCATCTTGGTGGACTCATCCCTGACGAACGATGCAAATTCAATGGGTTGTGTCACCAACGTGTGGAGCCATACGAAGAGTAAAAGCCAATCGGTGGTCCCCTCCTCTCTAGGACACACTTTTGGCTTCAAGTTTGATAACTTGCGGATGTAACACGCAATAATAGTGCTACTTTCTTCTCCCTGACCTGCTAGTTTAAGGCCTTCCAGCAATAGTTAGGCGAATAGGAGCGCCAGTTGCTGAGCCTAGTTGGTCTTCCCGTACAACTAGAAGCAATGATCCAAACGATGCAGACAGTGTTCCAACGCCTAGACATTATCGAGTATAGGCTCGATGAGAGGGATGCCCGTCGCCACTTAAGGTTATCCCAGAGGTTTCCATCACCACCGGTGTCCTCATCTTCGTCATCCTCATCATGACCCTCTCCCTCCAACTCATCGTCATAGTCCAACACCAGAGGGCCCACAAATCCTGCAACAACGCTCGAGGAGGGGGCGATCAAGAAACCCACCGATGGGGCCCCTACAGAATAGGGGAGTACTTGTAGCATCAACACGACTACTCCTCTACACCCGCTAGGGCCAAATGAAGCAACAAAAAAGATGTATGAAAGCCTAGCAGAGGAGTCGTCTGAAGGAGAAGGGGGCGATTTGTACAGCTCGTTTGCAAAGGAACCCCCCAGAGCGAAGACATCAATGGTTGATTAATTCTCTACACCATATGGGAATCCAGTCTTCGCAATGGCCGACTTCGATAGATGCACCATCAGATATCTGACGGTCCACAACCAACATTTGCTGAATATGGTCCTGAGGCCATAGATTGACAAAGAAACAATCCTCTAGAGCAACATATACTTCTTTGTATGACGCTGAGCGCTCAAACGAGTATTCCGCTCAGAAGAAGTTGTAGGAAAGATCATGTTTAGAGTCTTGGAAAGCACAATGATCGAGAATATTGTGCTCAGGACAAGCCATCCGGCCTTGGCCAGGTGACTGCTAGTAGGGGTGGATGACTCACAATCGGTGGTTGATATGCTGAAACATGTAGAAGAGCACAACCCCAACCTGGTGCTGGCCCCCAACAAGCATAAGCGGCACTGGTTCCTCTGCGTGGTCGACCTCCGCTCCCACGACATCACCTTGTTTAACTGTTATGTTGTGGAGGTCCCCCACCAAGATCAAGTCTTCATTTGTCGTGAAGATAGGGACTAGAAGCTTCTACCTCTCTACCTTAACTGGGTCATCAAACAAGACATCCAATGCGACAACGGTGTTTGGAACTTCTATGCGATAAAGTACTTCCCCATCCAGCAAGACTCGAGAAGCGACATCAGTGCTTTTATCATATTGTGCACCATGGAGCTTCTGAATATCTTCAGATACATGTTACAACTCTAGGACACAGACTTCTATCACCTTAGGAGCATCTATGTGCTACTGCTAATAAAGGATAAGCACTACTTCTGAGATGTAGAGCTTCCGGAGGACCTACTGGAGACGAATACCGATTCTCACTCCTCTCTACCCAGCAGTCCCCCAAGAAAATAGGTCAAGGACTCTTCTGACGTCTACATGCCAGGAAAGTAGATAGAGCACTTGCAATCCTTGCTTGCCACTGATGGCACTTTTGTTTCTCCTGTTATATCAGACTTTGTCATCGGTAACTTTGATTGTTTAGCCTGCAACTCTCTATCTCGGGAACATGTCAATCATATACTCCTACATCTTGCAGATTCTAACACTGCAAACATCATCTATGAGAAGAACAATACAGTGGTCCCCATCGACAACCTATGGGACCTAGTCAAGGCTGGAGGATGTCTAGCTATGACAGTGGCATCATATTACATGCTTATATTACAAGAGAACATTGGACAGCCTTACATAGCACATCCAATGTTGTTCAATGATCCATGCCTAGCTAATGAATCTGGGGCACGCCAGTTGTTCCAACATCAAATCCAAAAGTGTCTTTCATGCATAATGTTCCTTCCTATGTTGCACGACAATCACTGGACACTTATCATGCTATACACCAATGCTGGCGTTGGTATCTTCTACAACAACTCCCAATGTTTTCATGATTTTATAAATGCATCAAGAAGAGTTGAAAGATCTAGTCTAGTCATAAGGGAAATTAGGGGTGAAAGAGAGTGGGCCTTGACATTTTCAAACCAAATTATAGTGGTTATCCAAGGACTATCAAATGACAACCACTCAGAATGGCACCATATTCATTTAGTACACCACCAAGGAAAAAACAAGGAAGTGGTATAGGTAATACAAGTTGTAGTAGGGGGGTACCAACCTTAGAGAGTCAATAATGAGGAGTCTTTTGTATTCTTGAGTTCTCAAGACTATAAAGCACCTAGTTATGCTTCAACATTGCAATAATGTAAAATTGATGGACATGTACGTATGGGTCAGTGTTGGTATTCCAATCCACCCATGTTTTACAAGGTTGGGAAGTAGGGTTATCTTTTTTTTTGGTGACTGAGAGAACCCACCCCGGGTGAGCCCGACATGGTAAACTCTTGAGGAATGAGAGGGTGTGGTCTGGTCACCCCCTTCCCATGCCTAATCAGCGTGGATTGCCATTCGTAAAGTGCCTTCGCTGAGGTTCAAACCTAGGTCTTTCATTGGGACTTACCGAGTTCTTACCACCCAGGCTACTATGGCCAGACTAAGTAGGGTTATCTTGCCAAACAATGCCTACAAGGAGGACAACAACCATACTCAGGACTGGGATCGAGGGGTCAATATCAACAAACCAAGTAGTCACAATAAAGTGGAATTAGAGGTAAAGTTTATCATGCATGATATAGTGTACATGAAGATGTATCACAAAGTGGTATGGTAGAGGAAAAGGAAGGCACCTATGACTAGTCGGGGTTATTCAAATAATCCAAGGAGTGGTGTTTGTACAAGTAGTGACATGTCAGATGCAAATATTTACTTATGTCACCACTATTGTATCTATTCTAATTGCTCCTGGTGACACTCTTTTTTATGACTAGAGCTATGATAGACAAATGTAATATGCTATAAATTCCTTTACCTCATGTTTTTGTTCTAGAAATCCCTACAATATAACTTATGTATGTTAATGAAATATGCTCAAAATGCTTTTTGTATGATGGGAATGATCGCATTCAAGTAGATTTGTTTCCACTTAAACTTAATGGATTCAATATAATCCTAGGTATGGACTGCTTGGAGTAGTATAAAGTAAGATTAAATTTCTTCATAATAGAGGTGGAGTTTCATGATGAAGATAGAACATGGACTTTTGTTGGGGGATAGAAGATTCATACAAGAATATATGGTTTTATTAATGGTTGTTGAGAAAATGTTGAGAAAGAATGTCAGGGATATTTAGCATGTGTAATAGATACTTGTGTTGAGAGTCCTAGTTTACCATATGTACCTATAGTGGAGGAGTTTTCTAATATGTTTCATATAGAATTTCCAAAATTTCCTCTAGCTAGGGATATTGATTTAAGAATCAACCTAGAGCATTGTACATTACCAATATATTTCCCACCTTATCTTATGGCACAAATAGAACTTAGAGAGCTTAAAACATAGGTATAAGATTTTCAAGAATAAGGTTTTATACATCCAAGTACTTCACCGTGTGGATCATCAGTTCTATTTGTGAAAAGGAAAGAAGGCACGATGATATTTTGCATTGACTATTGACAATTAATAAAGGACACTATTAAGAATAGGTATCCCTTACTTGGGATTGATGACATATTTGATCAGTTAAGAGAGAAACTATCTTTCTAAGATGGAATTGAGATTGGGTTATCATCAGTTGATCTAGAGGATGTGTCAAACATATATTTTTGCATGAGATATGGACAATATGAGTTTTTGGTTATGTCATTTGATTAACAAATGTTACAACAACATTCATGGATTTATGGAATAGAGTGTTCAAATAGTTCTGGGGTCCATTTGCTGTTATATTCATGGATGATATTTTTATATATTCTAGAAATGTTGAGTGGCATGATCATCATTTATGAACTTCCTTACAACTACTATGTCAACATTGTCTACTATTTAAAGTTTATTAAATGTTGAATTTTGGATTTCAAAAGTTGCCTTTCTAGGCCATGTTATTTCTAGACAAGGGATTCTAGATACCCAAAAGGGTGAGTCAGTCTGAACAACCCAAGAATCCAACTAAAATATAAAGTTGTTTTGGACTAGTAAGATATTATACACACTATACATAATATTTTAGTGTTATAGACATGATTTAATAAGGTTAACCAGGAAACATACGCCTTATGTGTGGATGGAAGAATGTGATTATATTTTATAGGTTTAGAAGAAAAGGTTGACTAAAACACTAGTTTTTACATTTCCTACAAATGGTTATGGATTCATAATGTTCTAGGTCGCTTCAACAAGGATTTGGGATGTGTGCATTTTCATGATGGGAAGGTGATTGCATATGCTTCTTTATAGTTGAAGAAGCATGAGGAGAATTACCCAACTTAAGACTTAGAGTAATCTATAGTGGCATCAACACTAAAGGCTTGAGATGATTGAAGATTATGAATGCATGACTGATAATCACCCTAGTGGACAATATTTATCTAGACATATTAAGTCATAAATCATCATCTTCATCTACAATAAGGCTGTATCATCTAGAATATAAAAGAAGATGTACATTGTTAGATCTTATAGGTATGAATAATCAGTTAAGTGTAGCACATGAGGGATCACTTTTAGCAAAGTAAAAAATTAAAACAACTTTAGAACAACAAATTCTACAACAACAAGGTTTATATTCTAAGATTCAAAAGATCAAGAATGAAATACATGAATGAAATGGTGAAGGATTCCACTTTTTAGATAACAACCTTATGTTGTTTAATGGAAGGTTGTGTGTACTAAATGATACAGAATTAAGAAAAATAGTTCTCGAGGAGGCACATAATTTTATGTATTCTATGCATCCAAGAAGTACTAAAATTTTCCTAAATTTAAACGAATTTTATTGGTGGCCATGGACAAAAAAGGATGTGACAAAATTTGTAGCAAGATGTGGGGGTGTGTCAACACGTTAAGATAGAACATAAAAAATCAATAGGGATGTCCAACCTTGACCTATTCAAGAATGGAAATTAGATCACATCACAATGGACTTTGTGGTAGGACTACCACGTACACCAAGAGGATTTGACTATTTATGGGTTGTTGTTGATAGATTGAGCAAGTCAACTCATTCTCTACCATTGAAAATTACTCATGTGGAGGATTGAACAACAACAAATTATATAGACAAAATAGTCAAACTACATGGAATTCCTTTGAAAAGAGTGTCATACCAAGGACCACAGTTTACTTGTAGACTTAGAGATAAGCGACATGTTGATATGGGGATGAAACTTAACTTAAGTACGACCTTTCATCCATAGATTGATGGAAAGGTAGAAAGAACATTTCATAAATTAGAAGATATGTTGAGAGCATGTGTTTTAAAATTTCTAGAGAGTTGACATGTACTTATAAGTTTAAAAGAGTTTTCCTATAATAAAAATTTCCAATCTAGAATAGCAATGACACTATATGAAGCATTGCATGGTAGAAAATGTAGATCACCATATTATGTTATAAAGTTGGTGGAAAACAAGTGATGGGTCTTGAGATAATTTAACAAAGTACAAAATGGATTTAGGTGATCAAGAAGTAGTTAGAGACTACACAAGATAGAAGAAATAGTTATGTTGACAAACAACATACACCTTTGAAGTTTGAAGTTGGTGATAAAGTTTTCTCTTTGGAAGAGTGCTCTTAGATCTAGAAAGAAGGGAAAGTTGACCTCTAGATATGTAGGTTCTTATCCTATCATAAAGAAGATAGGTAAGATGGCCTATAGATTGTAGTTACTACATGAGATACAATAGTTGTATGATGTGTTTCATGTTTTGATGCTAAGAAAATGATACCAAGAAATAGATCACATTCTATAGGCTAGAGATGTACACTTAGTAGATGATGTCACCTATGAAGAGGGTCAATTACAAATCTTCAGAAATTTTGGAACTGTGAAATATCCATGGTTAAAGTGCTTTAGAAACACCACAATGTCAAAGAAGTGACATGAGAGATTTAGAGTGAGATGAGGAGAACTCATCCTGAGCTATTATAAGTTTCAAGGAAAAAAAATTTAAGTGGGGATTTTAACAACCTAAGCTCATGTTACTCCTAAGTCTTAGTCATCGTGATTAGTTTAATCTTATTTCATCTTATGAATTTAAGAATTGTTTTTCTGCTGATGTTAATGAATAATTATTGGACATTTACTAAATTGAATGTGTCTTTAGTCTATCATAAAAGGTGGAACCTTAATAAAGGGGGGATCCCAGACTTGTGTTTATTTGTCTAAATGGATGGGGGAATCCTGGACTTGTGTTTCTTTGTCCAAGGAGAGGGAGGGTCCTAGACTTGTGTTTATTTGTTCATGGGTGGAAGCATCCTAGACTTGTTTGTATTTGTCCAAAAGAGGGGCATGTTATTATTTTTCTAGAGGAAGGAGGATTTTGGACTTGTTTTTATTTGTCTAAATGTGAGAAGGATATCGGACTTGTTGTGACACTTAATGTTTCTTATGTATTTGTGTTATACTACTGCTTATCATTCCTATGTGATGTATTTCTCAAAATGTTCAACTAATATTTGTTAAACTATTGATAAGGATTAGTAAGGTTTAGCAGTTTATAACATTTATGTATGTACTAGTGTGATTATAACTGGGGCCACACACTAATCAACCAAATGGTGACTAGATGCAACCCTAGGCATACAAACACACACTTTGATCTTTCAAATTTATAAAAGGACATAGTCTAAGACACTCACTTAGACCAATCACACTTCACTCACAAGTGTATGGGCCCATGTTTTTTTATAGGAAAGAGGTAAGATAAGGGTCAATCCATAGGGAGAGAGGGGCCACTAGAGCTTAGTTAGTGTTGGCTACATTCCTAAAGCTTAAACTAGGGTTTTTGGGGTTTAATCTTGATTTTAGTTGACTACACTACAATGCAAGAAATTGAACAAGAAAGGAAACAAGACAAGAAGAAACCCTAAGTTATCCCAAAACAATCAATTCTAATTAACAAAGAAGGAAACTACTTAAGAAAGAGAACAATACTAAACTAAACTAGCAATTAAAGTACTAAAACAATTAGCGGTCTAAGCTGCCACTTACTATGTACCCATTTGTGTTTCATTTCAGAGCTGAGAGTCTTGAGTGCAGTAGATCTTCATTTGGCAACTAAAACTTCACAGTAATGCTAAATCATGAAGTACTCTATGAAAAGGCATGTAAACAATTTAAGAGTATATAAAAGTTTCTTCACTAGAAACATTATAATATGCAAGAACTAGAATCAAGGTGAGAACACTTAATGAATTTCTTTTATACAAAGCATGTTTTAGGTTTCTTTATCCATTATATCAACCGTAGGTCTTTAGAATAACTTCTCATTGGAAGAGTCTGTAAGGGTTCTCAACATTAGATACCCTATCCATAAGGGGCCTCAAGGCCATTGCCAAGAGGTAACCCTTGTATCATAATGGTCTGCATTATCATGTAAGACGCTCGACATGGTGTCCCTACCCCAAAACTTCAAGTAGGTGCACTAGTGTATATAATGGATTTCTCTGAATTATGTTCATGGTTTGTGATAACACCCATTTTTTTGCTACTAGAGCTTATATTTTATTATCAAAATAGCCTCCAAACCTAACTTCCTCTTCATTTCATTTTATTTAATGTGAAGAAATTATGCCCACTATGCCCCTGAAAATTATTTCCCATCTTTTATAGGGTTTTTCTTGTTCTTCCACAAGAAAAGAAGCACCAATGGGCCCTTCAGGCCCATCATCAACGAAGTCCATGATCCATCCCCATAGCATGCAAGGCCAACACGCCTCTTACCCATCATGGTCGCTGCTCGATACGACAACAACTCGACGGGGCATGTCATGCAGGAGTCTCAGCCTGCTGCGGCCCTTTTACCCGATATGGTGCCTAACTCATCATGGTTCACAACCCGACGAGGTCATTACCCAACATGGACACCCCTCGACACTATAGCCCGACAAGGCTCCAACCCGCCACAGCTGCACGCAATATGATCGCTGCCCGGCACACTCATGGCTCTACACACGTGTCGGGCAACAGCCGTATCAGCCCCTCCAGAAGCCTCGAGAACAGAACCACAGATGAAGGACATGTGGGCCAATAAAAGCTACAACTCCCATCAACTCGCTGCCTATAAATACCAGCTACAAGCCTATCATGGGATGGGTCGGACCCTATAAGAGCTAACTCCCAGAGAAAAGGAGCTAGTGCGTCGAGTCCCACAAGGAGCCTGCCGGGCAATAACTAGGTGAGCACACCCCCATCCCAAGAGGGATGGGAGGAGTTCACTTAGAGATCATTCCAGTAGAAGCAAGAAACACGATATGATCCTCAAGGATACTTCCAACATGTCAGGTTCCTATCTGGGCTTCCTCCGGAGACGGCTCACCCACCTACACCTGACATGAAGAACTCGAGAGCCTTAAGATAATGTTAACCTGGTATGTATCCTAACTCAACATGATACCCAACCTGATATGATCTCTACCCATCATGGTTGCAGCCTGACACGGCCAGCGACCCGACATGACCGTATCAGGTGGGGGTCCTATCCCGATACAACCCTTACCCATCACATTCCATGGCCCAGCACGACCAGTGACCCGATATGGTTGTATCCCGATAGGGCCTCTACTCAGTACCTGGTTAGCATTATCTTAGGTGTCTATTGTTAAGACCCATGAAACATCATTGTCGAGAAAATCACCAATTTGGAACTACTTTCCAAGACCACTTGATATTTCTCCTAAGTGTCCATTCCAAGGATCACATCGAATCCATGCATGTCAAGTGGTATGAGATCCACATGAATGTTAGATCCTCAAAAAGAAAGAACACAAGAAGGACACACCTCCTGCAACTCAACATAACTAACAAAAGGGGTTTCTAGGCAAAGACTATCACATCTACGAATAATAGGCAAATAACATCTAACTATCACTTCTCGAGTGATAAAAGAGTGTGTCACACCCCAATCAACCAAATTAGATATAAAGCAAGATGAAGATAAATCAGAATGAAATAACTCCATCTGACCTATCATGGCCCTTGGGTTGACTACTCCCTCTGGCTGACTCATGTCATAGAATTGAGTCATTGATAGTTGTTGCCCATGCCCTATGTTGGCTTGCCAAGAAGAACCAACTTGTGATGCTTGATCACATCCTCGACCTCCATCGTTGTTGAACTGTAACTGCTGCGACCGTTGCTGACTTTTTCTCAGTTGTTGCGACACCTATTCTTCCTTGAAAGGAAGAAGCACTTCGTATGCCCAACCTTCCCACACATATAGCATGTCTTTCTCTTGTACCATGGCCTAGAAGATCCTATCATCGACACCAATGCAACACTATGAGCTCTTGTGGGTGAAAAGGTAGCCCTCTACCCTTGTTCTACGACCATTGAGACTGAACTTTAGGCCTCTGTTGTGATTGACGTGATGAGAACCAAGGCTTGTTGAAGCCTCCAAGTGACTGTCCTTGATGTTGTGTCGATCGCTTCTTGGCATTCACCTCTCCCTTCTCTATGGCAGACCGCTCTATCTACCTCACTAATTCCACAAACATCATAGACTTCTCTCTGTTCTTCAAAGTTGACACTGTCATCGTCAATTCTATACTCAAGCCCATCTCAAACTGTCTGATCCTATCCTTATGTGTCACAACCATGTGCGGGTAAAACCTTAGAAGTTCCATGAACTCTGCCTTGTACTTGTTGATCATCATAGATCCCTGCCGGATCTTCTCAAACTGCATGATCTTCTCATCTAGATAGACCTTTGGGAAGTATCAGCTCACTAACTCTTATTGAAAATCTTCCCAACTGATCATGACACCAGGCCTTTTCTTCTCTTCAATAGTCCACCAATGGCCAACACTTCCCTTCAATAGCTACAGTGTGTGCTTCACCTTATCGTCTTCCAGGATATTAAGGATTTTGAAGGCCCTTTCCAGCTCAGTCAATGACATGTCCACATTAGTTGGGTCCAACGTACCAACGTACTCTATCCCCCCCCACACACCTAAACCTCTTAAAGGTCTTCCCATAACCTTGAGATTCTGCATTGGGAATAGCTTCCCTTACTTGAGGAACGGGCATTCTGTCCACCATATGCGTCATTGTGGCCATGAACTGTCCCAACATGGAATGGAAAGCAAGATTGGCCACAGTTGCTGGGTCAAACTGAGGCACCTCAGACACTCCATCATCTCTTTCCTACCTCTTGGAACCACCTCCTGATGCAGACACACTACTCTCCGCATGTTCTGCGTGTTCACCTGACATATCTTTTCCCTTCTTCTTCTTCTTCTTCTTCTTCTTCTTCCTCTACATAAGTAGAAGTTACCATCACATATGTTGTATGACACTAGAACAACCACAAACTTAACTCTTAGGTCCACAGATAGGGTTGCCGCCTAGGGTTGCCGCTCTCTGGCGACTGAGGAGGCGACGTCCGCGTCTCCTTCCGGAGAGGGGAGTCCCTCCCCTCTCTCCGACCACCATGGCCGCGACGGAGACTCCCTCTATAGAGCAACCTCCCGCCCAGCCCTCCTTCGTCAAGAAAGCTTGGAATCAGGTTCTCCGCGTCATCGACACCAGCAAGGAACTTGCTTATGATCCACCGGAGAAAGTCGAGGGGAAGAGATTCGTTACCATCGATGAACCTACGTACGAGGCCATGGAAAAATGCTGGGAGCACACTGCCATCTTGTACGTTATGGGCAAGTGCCCTTACTATCATCATCTGCTGGCCTGGATACGTCGGGTATGGAAACCCAAGGGTGGGTTCGACCTCTTCTCAAAGCCTAACAAGTTCTTTCTCCTTAGATTTAACTCTGCCAATGATAAGAAGAGCATCATAGAAGGTGGACCTCGATGGTTCGACAATAGACTTGTGGTTGTCAAGGATTACAAGACCGGCGACGATCTTCACAAGGACTTCTTTAGTTCTATTCCAGTTTGGATCAGTATTCCCAGTATGGGAAGGAACTGGTCACCAAGAGCCGTCGGGATTGTGGCCAGCGGCGTGGGCAAGCTTCTTCAAATTGACTATAAGTCTATTGGCCTTGAATCCCTTGGCGAAGCAAGGGCGTTGGTGGAGGTAGAAGCTGAGGAAGAGCCTCCGGAGGAGATCTGGGTCAATATGCCCCGTAGAGAACCTTACCCGGTCCAGATCCATTATGAATACTTACCTAAACGATGCTCGGAGTGCAAGGTGTTCGGGAATGATGGCAACGACTATCCGCTCAAGCCGGTTACTGCTGTGGATTCAGTTCCGACTACTAAACCTTCACAGGTTTGGCATGTCGTTGGCCGTAAAGGTAAAGCTATTGCTATGGAGGAGGGGGCTGTTCCTTCTAATGGCGCCGCAGATCAGGCTGGTGTCGGTGCTTCAGTTCAGGTTGGTGATGGCGCTGCTGGCGCTGCAGACCCGGCTACAGTTGGACCATCCGGTGAAGGTTCATCAGGTGCTGCTGTTACTGACTCCGCTGGCATTGTGGGTAATGGCGCTACAGCCTCCGGTGATGGCACTACGACCTTCGGTGCTGCCTCTGGTGGTGCAGCCTCTGTTAGAGCCAGTGCTGCGGTTGTTGGGCCGCAAGTCATCAGCGTGGAGGTCCTTTCAGTTAATGATGCTGATGTGGATGAAGGGTCTGCTGCTGTGGGCGCTGATGCTTCTGGCGCTGTGAGTGGTTCATCCACTGTTGTCATTGGTGCAGATAGTGATGGCACTGCTAATGTTGTGGTGGTTTGAGACGTTGTTACTCCAAATAGATCAAGCACCTCTGGTGCTGCTTCTTCTTCTTCGTCTCATATTCTGAAGTCCTTTAAAGGTGGCGGGTCTCGCAAGACCCGGTCCTCTTCCAAAGGTCTTTAATGACCTTCCTCATGACCAATGTTCGTGGCTCGGGGAAGCCACGTAAAAAGAAGGAAGTTAGAAGGACTATCTTGGATAATAAAGCTACTGTGGCCGTTCTCGTTGAAACTAAGATTAAATCTCATATGATTCATACTTCTGATCGCATGTTCCCAAAAGGTTGGCTTTGGGTATCCAATCATTTGCATGACCCTAATGGACGTATTTATATCGGTTGGAATCCCAATTGCTGGGTTATCACTTTATCTGAGATGGTTGACCAGCAGGTCACTATGAAATGTACTAATAAAGGTGGTCTTAATATATTTATTACTGCTGTCTATGCCAGGAATTATGTTTCCGAACGCTCGATCTTATGGGATTCTCTGGTTAGAATTGCTGGCACCATTAATGAAGCTTGGCTTATCACTGGTGACTTCAATAACATCAGGAAACAAGAAGAAAAAGTGGGAGGTCGTGAGGTTCCATCTTCTATTCTTAGCTCGTTTAACGCTGCCCTAGATAATGCAGGTCTCACGGAATTACCTATTATTGGTAAGGAGGTCTACACGTGGCATAACAAACAGGGTGTTGCTAAATGAGTTGCTTGTAAGCTTGATAGAGCTTTTGTCAATGATGCATGGATTTCTAAATTTCCTGGTTCCAAAACTAAGTTCATCACCTGCTCCTACTCTGATGACTGTGCCTTGAACATTAATATGAAGACTATCTCCTTTAAGAAGAAACCTTTTCGATTTCTCAACTTCTGGATGGATTGGGAGGGCTGTCAGGACATCATTAAGGATGCTTGGGCTTCTGAAGTCATTGGTAACCCTCTTTATCAATTCTGTCGTAAGCTTGGTATTGTCAAGGATAAGTTGAAAACTTGGTCCAAGAAATATGTTAATCTCAAAAATCTGATTGCTAGGGAAAGAATGGAGCTTGATGATATTTCTGCTGTTATTCGACGTTGTCCCCTTGATTCCGATCTTACTCTTGCTGAAAAACAAACTCTAGCTAGATTGGATGTTCTTCTTAAGGCTGAGGAGGTTTATTTCTGGCAACGCAGCAAGATGGAGTGGCTGTCCAATGGAGATAGAAACACCAAAGTCTATCATACCATTGTCAAGAAGAGGGAAGCTATTAATTCTATCACTGAGCTCTTTGATTCACAAGGTAATCTTTTGCAGGATAGTGATGCCATCGCGAATGATACTGTGGATTTCTTTGAGCAGCTCTATAATCAGCCTCTCTTGGCTTCTAGTCCTTGTATCCCAGAATGGACTCCTCTTGTCTCTAGCAATGATAATAACATGCTTTGTTCTACTCTGAGTTTGATAGAAGTTCGTGATGCCGTTTGGAGCATTGGACCTCATAAAAGCCCGGGTCCGGATGGCTTCAATGGCTATTTCTATAGACATAATTGGGATATTATATGTGATGATCTACATAAGGCTGTTAAGTGGATTTTTGAAGGTGGTAACATGGTAAGGCAAGTCAACCATGTTTTCCTTGCTCTCATTCCTAAGAAGGACATGGTCTCCTCTCCTGCAGACTACAGGCCCATCTCTTGCTGCTCAATGCTTTATAAAGTCATTGCAAAAGTCATATCCAAAAGGCTAGCCAATCTTTTACCTAATATTGTTTCTCCTTTTCAAGGCGCTTTTATTAAAGGTAGAAGTATTGAGGACTGCTCTCTTCTTGCGGCTGAATTTACTCTTAAATTTAACCGAAAGAACAGCCCGCCTGCTGCTTGCATTAAGTTGGATATCACTAAGGCTTTTGATTCTATTCGCTGGTCTTATTTATGGGACTGTCTTCTTGGTCTTGGCTTCAATGATAGGTTCATCTCTATTCTTAAGCAATGTGTGGAAACCTCATCATTTTCTCTATTGTTGAATGGTTCCTCGGTGGGGTTTTTCAAAACCTCTAATGGTCTTCGTCAAGGTGACCCTTTGTCACCTTTACTCTTTGCTCTGGCTATGGAAGGATTCAGTAGATGCATTGAGGTTGCTTATGACAACAAGCTTATTCGCAGCTATCCTATCAACAGGACCAAAGCTCTCAGCCACCTTCTGTTTGCAGATGATGTTCTAATTTTTTCTGAAGGTCGTATGCGTAGCCTTGTCAATCTCAAGAAAATTCTGCATGATTTTGGTGATACATCTGGTATGAAATGTAATCCAAATAAAACCCATATTTTTCTATCTTCTTCATGTCGCAACAAAGATGCCTTGATCAATTGTCTGGGTATGCAGCAAGGCACATGGCCATCTAAGTATCTGGGATTCCCTATGGCAGGTGGTAATCTTAGAAGGCGTCACTATCATGAATGTTTGGACAAATTGAGAGATATGATACAAAGATGGCCGGGTTCTAAAATCTCTATGGCTGGTCGCATAGTCCTTATCAAACATTGTGCTATGGGTTTGATTAGCTATTGGCTTCGTATGGGTGATATTCCTCCTGCTGTGTTACGTAGGATGGAATTACTTCTCTCGGATTTCCTTTGGGGCAGCTCCACGCATCCTTCTTGTTGGGCTCGCTTGGCATACCCTCTTTCTGAAGGTGGCCTTGGATTCAAAAGACTTGATGAGCTTGCTGATTTCTACACTTTGCAACGCATCAAAAGATTCACTCAAACGCAAAGCATATGGAGCATATGGATGACTAGCAGATATGGCAATTCTTTGACTGTGCCTTCTAGTTGTGGCTCTACTTGTCACAAGCGCATGGTGGCCCTTTGGCCGTCTTTCTCCTTGTGGGCAGACAATGATCTCTGGAACAATTGCAGACAACGGTGACCTTCTGATAAAATCTTTGATAATCTTTGGTCTTCCAGGCACTATCCTAGGTGGAGCCTTACTTGCTTTAGAGCTCTTAACAACATTCTTCCTACTTGGGAAAAAATCTGCTCTTGGTCAGGAGCCCCCGTCCCTGCATGTTTATTGTGTGGTTTACACAGTGATTCGACATCTCATTTGTTTGATGGCTGCAAATATTGGAGATATATCTGGGGTCGAGCACAACTTAAACTTAACATTAGAACTTCTTATTCTCTTCATGAATGTCTTGCTGAGCTTGGCAGGAGATCCAAGCATGCTAGAATCATTGAGCTTTGGGCTATCACCGGTGCAGTTCACCTTATTTGGACTGAACGCAACAAGAGACTACATAATGGAGGCTCCTCGGACTTCGTTATCATATTCAATCATCTTGCTTTGGAAATCAAGAGAATGTACTTTTCATTTAAACCAATGATTGATGTACCTCCTATAATTTCTAGGAATTGGGATTTGTTGAAACCATTTCCTAGGAACTTGTAGCCACATGTTAGGGTGTGGCTTGTAATTTTGTCCCTCTCGGGGGTTTTAGAATATACTTACCCAAATTTTCCACAAAAACAAACAAACTTAACTCCTATGTCCCTATAGACTCAGCAAACCTAAAGCTCTAATAAAAACATTTTCATGTGACAACCCACTTCCACATGAGTGAGATTACTCAAAACAAAGCATGGAATTAACACTAAACATTCTAATTTCTAGAAAATATGATAAATTAAAACCAATTTCATATAAACACAAAAGTAGAAACATATCACACCTGAGTCCACAAGTTGTGCCACATATATCATATATCACGCCAAAAGAGTATTACATGTCACTATTTAGTGGCTAACTTGCTACAACCTGTTACAAATGATAACATGTTCACATATACAACCCATATCTATACAATGATGGAAATGTGCAAAAAACCTCGTATCAATTTACAACGTCTACAAAACACCCCGAGGACCTAAGAGTACATGTATGACACATAGGACTCTACTACAAAATAGTAGCAACATATCCAACCTTCAATGACTACTTCTCCTCTTATTGCTCAACCTCATTTGTTCGATCTCTACCTTGTCATGAACGACCACCTAAAAGATATGGAAACCCATGGGGTGAGACCAACATCCCAGTGAGAGATATAACCCTCCTCCAATAACTATTATTAACATAGATATATTAAAACATGAAGATACCATTATTATCAGGATGAATAGATTCAACTAGATGATTACTTTGAAACTGATAATACAGATTAAATAGTTTAGGCATCTACAAATGAGAAGTAGAACATCTTATACTTTTAGAAGGAATATGAATAACATTTATAACCTTTATCAACTAGACAATATAAGAAACAAGGCAAGGGGTCATCCAATGTGAATCGTGTTAGACCCTAACCAAATATACTATATGGTTGCATTAAGTATTTTATTTGCACAGAGGATCTGAGTCGTACCACCCAAATCCAAGTAGACACTGCTAAGTTGGAATTAGTGCCATGCAAAATCTATGGAAGAGACAAACTCCATTATCTTCCTATACTACTTGGTCAGTTCGAGTCTGCACCGCAGTGACATATCAATAAACTACAAAAAAGCAACTTATAGTCAAAGTTATAGTCCTGTAAACACCTAGCCCACCTTGGTATAGGTCATGACACTAGTAAACAGGGTATATAACCCAATCAATGAGATATAACCACATATGTCCTCTATCACATCATATCACATTTTCACCATCACCAAGACCCAACCGAAGTTGTTCTCAAAACACTTGGGATCAAGATGCCATGGACAAATAGTCACTTGCACCTCTCATACTCAATAGTATGAGCTTCCAATTTCCCTTGGGAATACCCATTTCACCATGTAACAAAGTTCTAACTTTGGAATAGACCTATGCCACAGTGCACTGCATGATTAGGGTTCCACTTGATTAGTTATGCCAATTGGGTATCTTTTAATGAATCAATCAAGTTACAATGTATAAACCCTAAACAAATTCTACAAAAATAGGGGTAAAGATACAACTCCAAAAGATATAAATCATATGAGGTATAATCTTGTCACATCATCACTCAATATCACTGCCATTCAAGGACATGAGCATTATCACATCACTAAGGGATAATAATCCATCATCACATCACTAGAGGATACTAGCTCACACTAAGTGTGGAGCCTCTTCCAGGTCATAAGACCCTATCAAATAGTTCCTGTATTACATTATTATACCATCACACCATAGAAAGGCTCATAATTACCACCTTGTGTCATATAAGAGATACCATAGCATTCACAATCTATGATATTTATTCCTCCTACAACATTAGGGTTACCCAAGTAGGAGAGAGAAAACATCATCTCTGTAACATCCCTGACCTGGGTTATGAACTAACCCCAGGTGTTTTTCTTAATCATGTGATTAAATGCTTGTGGTTATCTGTTGATAATGTAATTAAAGCTTTTGAGGAACATATATTTCCATTTCTGTCCTTTTTAAACAATATTGTAATATTGTTTTGTTAAAAGTGGACTTATGTGCAAATTACCCAATTATAGGGGTTAACTTGCAAATTGCACATGTTTAGATGTTCCTCTGATGATAAGACATCATAAGAATGAATTTGATGAAGTATTATGGATTCTCCAAGCTTGGGCACCAAAAGGTAGCTTGTGGAGCAATCCTTGTGCTTTAAACCCTAGTTTTGGTGTAAAGTGCAATTTACCCAAAACATGGGGTGCAACATGTAAAATATACCTTATAGAATATCTTTTATGACTCTTGTCATCAATTAGAGTAAAGATGATAAAGGGGGCGCTTCATTTGAATAAACAAATAAGAAGGATAACCCTAGTAACTAAATAATCAAGTTAGCCTAATAACCCTTCTATATGTGCAACTTAGTAAGAATTTGGCTTTCTTCACCTTTATACCTTGGGTTTAAGATGAGTTTTGCTTAAGTATGGAAGGGAGAAACGTGGCTTAGAAGAAGGGAAGGACCTAGATGAGAAATGGAGAAACAAGTTGTCCTTATGTTGGAATTTCACCCAAAGTATATATACACCTTTTCTCACTTAGCAAGGATCATTTCCTTCACTTCCCTTCTTATCCCCTTGCTTAGACCAACTTAGGACAGATCTCTGGAGAAGAGGAGAACGGCCAAGCAGTTCTGGGTAAGCTTTGATCATCATCTTGCTCGAATTCATGGAGGAAATCATGTTGCAAGGTTGGTTTGCTAGTTTTTCTTACTTAGTTCTTCTTTCTAGCCATCCTTTCCAACCATTTCTTGAAGAAGAAACCTTGGACGACCTGTGGAGCCCAAGCCATCATTAAATCTTCGAAGTTTGGAGCTCTAGAGCTGGTTCTAAGGCGGGTTTTATAACTCTAAACCCTTAAACTTTGTTATGCATCTTTCTTTCTTGCAAAAGTAGTTTGTTCTTCTTTCCCCCATCCTTCCTTGCTTTCTTGCAACTAATACCATGAAGAACAGACCTGGATCTGGAGGTAGAAGAAGGGGGCGTGAATACCAATGTTACTTTATAAAATGGTCTTGCATCTTTGGCCAAACGGTTTGCAAAACCGTTTGGGGGTTTGCAAAACCGTTTGAGGGGCAAACGGTTTCACAAGGTCGGTTGGAGAAAATGGTTTCCAAGACCGTTTCGTTGAGATTACCAAGGGTTTACCGTTTGGGATTCCAGTTCATAATTATGTTGGTTGATAACCCTACAAATTTGAGGGATTAACTCCAAAGGAATCGTGAGTTGAAGGCAAATCAATTAGATAAACCTAATTGGATTAAGTGCTGATTTTCAACCTGATTAACTTGACCTTTTTGGGAAAACGGTTTCAAAACCGTTTGAGTGCGTGGACCAAGGGTTGACCTTTTGGGATTATTGTTCCTAATGATTTTGGTTAATAACCCTCCAAATTTTATGGGTTAACTCCCAAGGAATAGAGAGTTGAAGGCTAATCAATTAGATAAACCTAATTGGATTAAGTGCTGATTTTCAACCTGATTAACTTGACCTTTTTGGTAAAACGGTTTCAAAACCATTTGCGTGCGTTGACCAAGCGTTGACCGTTTGAGATTACTGATCCTAATTATGTTGGTTAATAACTCACCAAATTTCAGGGGTTAATTCTGAAGGAATCATGAGTTGAAGGCTAATCAATTGGGCAAACCCTAATTGAAATTAGTGCTGAAATTCCAATGAGTTAATTTGAGGTTTTGGGTTGATTAACCCAAACGGTCTCAAGACCGTTTGGGGATCACCCAAACGGTGTCAAGACCATTTGGGGATCACCCAAGACCGTTTGGAGGTCTAGGGTGAAGTATGCATATGTGTTTGAAGATCCAAAGATGTGGTATGAACCCTAATCGGCTAAATGCTGATTTTGCAAGTGAATGAGGTGATGTTTTGGGTTGATTGGCCCAAACGGTTTCAAAACCATTTGGGGATAACCCAAACGGTCTCAAGACCGTTTGGGGATCACCCAATACGGTTTGGAGGTCTGGGGTTAAGTATAGTTGACCAATTGAAGGTCCAAAGGTACCAAATCATATTACAATTAAGTGCTGATTTGTTGATCAACTCGATAGATCAATCCTTGATAGAATTTCACTAGAATCCAAGGGTTGGATGAGCCAAACGGTCTCAAGACCGTTTGGAGGTCACCCAAGACTGTTTGGAGGTCTAGGGGTGAGTATGGTTAAGCAATTGATGATCCAATGTTACTAAGTTAAAGTGTAATCAATTGCTGATTTGGTGATCAATCCAATGATCCAAACCTTAATTGGTTGACTTGGATTTTGGTGATATGATGGGCAAACGGTCTCAAGACTGTTTGGAGGTCATACAAATGACCTCAAGACCGTTTGGGGTCAGGTCATACCCAATTTGGATGATGGTTCTATGGTTTCAAAGTAACTAGTCTTACATTGATTAGTATTGAAGGATCATCCATTCCAAACCCTAATTCATTAGAATCAAACCATAATTAATGAATAATTGAGGGTCAATTGAGGGTCAAATCAGTTTAAGGTTGAACTATTTAACTCAATTAAAGTATGAGGATAGGTCCAATTGATGATTGGTTCCATGAATTCAATGATTGAAGGAATCAATATTGAGAACCCTAAACCGATTGGTGTAGTTGAGACCATCCTTGGTCCATGCGGTTTTGAGGAGGTTTGGACCAAACCGTCTCAAGACCTTTTGAGTCCAAATGGTCTCAAGACCGTTTGGGACCAAACAGTTTCAAAACCGTTTGGATTCATGCGGTTTCAAAACCGTTTGGAGGTTGAAAGTGTAAAACCGTTTGGAATCTTTTAAGGTCAAGAATGCTTAATGCTTTAAAGACTTAGATGGTTCAATGGTTGTTTAACCTAAACCCTGAAGCCACCTAAAGTCATTAAGGGGTTAATTAATTAGTAAACTAATGTATGTTAGGGTCAATGGTGAAGATTACAAAAGTACCCTTAGTGGGTTAGTGTGACTAGTACCCTCGATCAGGTAAACCCTAATGACCTTAATGGTGATGACTTGACTTATGTCAGTCAAAGTTGAGTTGACTTAACCTAATCAAGAGTGATGTAAACATCATCTATTAGTAAGAGGAGAGAGAAGACTCCTAATATCAATGACAATCAAATAAGATACCTTTAAAATGTATCAATACACACCAATAGGGTATAATCCTTCATAAGGAGATCATGGAAACCCTAATTATGGAGTTTATGAATCTTAACTTAATTTGAAGGTGTTAGTGAAAGTAATCTTCATAAATAATGATCGTAAGACCTCAATTTACTATAATGTGAATAGTAAACCATAATTTTAGGGTAAATCGTGTAATGTGAATAGTAAACCCTAATTCTAGGGGAATAACATGATGTGAAATAGTAGTCCCTAATGGAGGGATATTAATCATAAACCTAATCTAGGGGAGATGTGATATGAATAGAAACCCTAATTAATGAAAGGTAGGGTACTTTAACCCTAGGTTTGGGTTATGCTTTTAAGTATGAAACCCTTTTGAATAAATTATAATATGAGGAATCCTTATGCCTTATAAGTTTAAGGGGTTTAATAACCCTAATTAAGTTGAATAAACCCTAACCCTAGAAATCAACCATGGTGATGTAACATGGTCATGGTATGATGTTGATAGCACGACTGTGCAAGGGAGCACGACCGTGGTAGCTTTACTTTGCATGACCATGCAAGGTGGCACGGCCGTGGTGTTCTATGAATAAATTGAAAAGAATTGGTATTGTGTTGATATTGTTATATATGCATGTCTTCAATTATGCTAATAATGCAGGTTGCTAGCAAAAGGTAATCATAGCCAGGCAAGGATTATGATGTTTTATTCATTAAAAGCATTTTATAAGCTTTATGAATAATGATATACTATGTTGCCTGGTTTAAGAGATAACATATGAGAATGATGGGCTGTAAGAGCCTTGAGTAATATTTACATTGTTACAATTAAGGTCATGCTATTAAATGACTTATGATGATTTAAGGGGTTGAACACCCCTGTTCTTGAAACATAATGATTAGATGGTTATGAAATGATAATTGATGTAAAATAAACTTGATACATTTAGTATTCTTCTTCTATAGAAGATGTTTTAATTGTTTATGTTTGAAAACATGCTTGATGCTAAAAGAATGTTAAAATGTACTTAAATAATCAAGTATGATCATATCATGTAGGGCCCTGACCATAGATCCATCATTGTCAGAGACCAAATGATGGTGAAACAGGTTTTCCTAAGGGAACTCCTGGATCATATACTTTTGAGTATATGGGGGTTTATGGACGCGGATATCCTTACGTCCTAATGTTGGAATTGATGTAGGATGTACTATTAACCTATCAATCCTTCATTATATGTTTATACCGGGATGATGTATCACCAATCTCCCGAAGAAATCACCAATACCGCATCGATGAGAGATAAATAAGAGATCTTTCGATGACGAAGAGAGTACAAAATACCACTGTAACTCTATAGTGAAGTTTCCAGAATACCCTGGATAGCTATCATAGCAGAGACACAAGATGTCCTGCAAGTAAATCCTCTTACTGACTGAGGAATATGAGGTCATAAGAATCCAGCTCTTTTGATGACCTATGTATGGTACTGACGTGATTTCGTAATGGTCGGTTGGAAAATGAGCGGTATACCTCATCTCCGCAGGGAATAACAATGTTTGAAAAATATAATCAGCCGTGTAGCATAATTGCTTAGATTGAACTATGAGAAACAAATGTTTGATGTTACATAGTTTATATATGTTCTTCATATTCTTTAATGAGATATGCTTTGATATCCAATTAGATTATAATTGAAATGTTGTTTTACTGACATTAAACATGTTGTTAAATGTTAATAATCATACTGCTTAAAGTTATTCCTTATTGCAATAACAAAGCTTCTGGCGGAGAGTTATAACTCTCGCTGGGACAATTGTTCAATTGTCTCACCCCCGTGGGATTCTTCTTTTTAGGTAGACACCGAGGATGAAGGAATCCATTTAAGAATGAGCAACAATAGCAGCAACAATATCAGGGGCAGCAGTGAATCTCAAGTGGAGATACTGACTGTCAAGTCTTGTAGATAGTATGTCTTATGTCGTCTCTGTACTCTCAGGTCCTAGGAGTCAGTAGGTCTGAGGTTTTTGGCTTTAAGCCTCAAGATTTTGTTGTATCTTGCCTTGTACAGTTAGCAGGGAAATGGATGTATGTAATCACTCGAGAGGTGATTCAACAGAGATGCAATGTTAAAACATGATGAAACTATTTATCCTATTTCTTATAAAGAAGTTTTATGGATTAAAGATCTTTTCTTAAAAAGTTTTAATTTCTAGTGATTTTTCATTATTCCGTTTCCAGTTAAACAATCGCTTCCATAGAGTTTACCGCTTCCGCATTAGTTAATCCTATTTTCGTGAGACGGTCACCAAAATTTAGTGGTATCAGAGCTCTAGGTTTGCTGAATCTACAGAGACATAAGACTAAGGTAGTAGAGTCTGTTCTAGTGTCATCCAGTGTATCTGATGGTATCTTCTGCTCACATAGGAGGAGAAGAACTCAAAGATGACTAGATCAGACAAGGAGTTTGCTGTAGAGAGCAACAATGCTACACCGAGAAGAGGTGCAGAGGAGCAAGCAAGAGAGGGACAATTACCTGAGATTCCCCTAGATAATCCAACCATGATAAGGAATCCTTCCTTAGGAATCACTGTTGGGGAATTTAGGGTGACTATGATGTATCTAGTGGATCAAGCACTAGCAATGCAACCTAGATTACCAGCTCCTAATGATGATGTTTTGGATATCAACAGAATATGTGAACCACAACAACAGGTTGAAGCAATGGTAAATGATGAAGCTTTGAACCTAGAGCAAGTCAGTGCTCAACCCTAGTCTGATGAATCAGTACACAGTAATATAGGGGTTAGAATACAACCAGAGACCAGGACCTGCTATAGGTGTAGGAAGCCTGGACATATCAGAAATAATTGTCCAGAAGAGAAATATAAAGGAAGAATTGAGAAAAGGACTATCCAAACCCAGGATCAGAGACCTGGTGGTTATAAAAGGAAGAAGTTTCTGGTGTCACCAACACAACCAGGACCTAATGCACCAAGGCAATGGTTATCCAGAAAGGGTAAGGAACCCTTTAGACCACACCGGGAACTCATAACTTGCTATCAATGTGGATAGGTAGGGCATCTGGTAAGAGATTGCCCAGCCGGAAATGTTATGGCAAATCAACCTCTGAGGCAGAATCAGCCTGAGACAATGAATAATCCTCGAGTCATGATAGGTTAGACGAAATAAATGATATTCTTATATGTCTTTTTATGATCTCTTGGACAAAACTGAGAAAGTAATTGATTGAACTTTTCTTGATTAGTCCTATAAGGACTTATAATGTTGTATAAAATAGATGTTTCATGTTACATGCTTACCTCCATAAGAAAGATGAGGTATTAAAGAATTAGTCTGGATAGAAATTCAGTAAGATTAATACTTATACTTATAATGATAAGAAAAGAGAAGGAATATGGTATATATAAGTGCATATTACCTTATCTCAGTATTTATATACCCTGGCCAGGTATACAATTGCTGATGATAAAGTAAATATAGAAACTCTTAGATTGTTATCTTTTTTATTGCTCTGATCAAGTAGTCATTCTAAGATAATCTAATGAGTATCATGAAATAAGAAATATGGAAATAAGGGAGGTTAACCCTGTCTAGTAAAGTTGTAAGAATAATAATAAAGATTCTCCCCATGATGTGAAAATGTGATGAGACCATAAGACCTGCATGAATATGTTAGATAATAACAAGGAAAGGAACAATGTCATGTAATCATCCTTATAAAAATTCCTATGCTAGAACAAGGAACTGAGGATGAGATGAGAGGTAAATGTTTCATGAATGGTTGAAAAATACATGAAATAATATGATTCCTTATTCTCTTTCCTACTAGGAACATGGCAATCAAGTGGGTTTTAGGACACTTGATGTGCATAATATAAATATGTTTATGTAATGAGTACTTATAAAAGTGTCAGTTTATCTTGGACTTTGGTTCCAAGGTGAGAAAATATGTAATAAGTAATGTTCCAAGATGAAAGGATGATAAGATGTAATGTGTTGATAACACATGTAATAGGTAACAAGATAAGAATGTAATAATATATCTGATAAATTATGTTTATTACCTGGAATAGTCAACAATGGAATCGAAGTAAACATGTAAAATATTATGAACATCACTTGTTAGGGGTTTATGTTTTTTATAAACATATATTTCTCCAAGATATCTATCAAATAAGTCCTTGATTGATAAGTAACTTTTCCCTATGATAAGAGAATGTACAACTAATGAGAGAATTAGTGCAAATAATAAGGAAAGTTAATATGGTGTTATCAGATATGATAACACAATCAAGGTATTAAAGGACTTATATAGTCTCAAATAAATGACAGAGTATAATTGTGATCTTAAGAAATGTTGATCTAACTAAGGAACATGAGAGTATATGTTCCATATGAATCTTTCCATGAAACGTTTGTGTGGAGTAACTATGTATTGAACAAAACTCTATGATGTTCCATAATAATGAAATGTCACTTGAAGAATTATGGTATAATGCTTAAATAATATCTAATTTCCCTTTTCTTTCTGGGATTTCGGGGGCGAAATCCTTGTTAGGGGTTTATAATTTGTAACATCCCTGACCTGGGTTATGAACTAACCCCAGGTGTTTTTCATAATCATGTGATTAAATGCTTGTGGTTATTTGTTGATAATGTAATTAAAGCTTCTGAGGAACATATATTTCCATTTCTGTCCTTTTTAAACAATATTGTAATATTGTTTTGTTAAAAGTGGACTTATGTGCAAATTACCCAATTAGAGGGGTTAACTTGCAAATCGAACATGTTTAGATGTTCCTCTGATGATAATACATCATAAGAATGAATTTGATGAAGTATTATGGATTCTCCAAGCTTGGGCACCAAAAGGTAGCTTGTGGAGCAATCCTTGTGCTATAAACCCTAGTTTTGGTGTAAAGTGAAATTTACCCAAAAAATGGGGTGCAACATGTAAAATATACCTTTTAGAATATCTTTTATGACTCTTGGCATCAATTAGAGTAAAGATGATAAAGGGGGCGCTTCATTTGAATAAACAAATAAGAAGGATAACCCTAGTAACTAAATAATCAAGTTATAAGCCTAATAACCCTTCTATATGTGCAACTTAGTAAGAATTTGTCTTTCTTCACCTTTATACCTTGGTTTTAATATGAGTTTTGCTTAAGTATGGAAGGGAGAAACGTGGCTTAGAAGAAGGAAAGGACCTAGATGAGAAATGGAGAAACAAGTTGTCCTTATGTTGGAATTTCACCCAAAGTATATATACACCTTTTCTCACTTAGCAAGGATCATTTCCTTCACTTCCCTTCTTATCCCCTTTCTTAGACCGACTTAGGACAGAGATCTGGAGAAGAGGAGAACAGCCAAGCAGTTCTGGGTAAGCTTTGATCATCATCTTGCTCGAATTCATGGAGGAAATCATGTTGCAAGGTTGGTTTGCTAGTTTTTCTTACTTAGTTCTTCTTTCTAGCCATCCTTTCCAACCATTTCTTGAAGAAGAAACCTTGGACGACCTGTGGAGCGCAAGATACCATTAAAGCTTCGAAGCTTGGAGCTCTAGAGCTGGTTCTAAGGTGGGTTTTATAACTCTAAACCCTTAAACTTTGTTATGCATCTTTCTTTCTTGCAAAAGTAGTTTGTTCTTCTTTCCCCCATCCTTCCTTGCTTTCTTGCAAATAAAACCATGAAGAACAGACCTGGATCTGGAGGTAGAAGAAGGGGGCGTGAATACCAATGTTACTTTAGAAAACAGTCTTGCACCCTTGGCCAAACGGTTTGCAAAACTGTTTGGGGGTTTGCAAAACCGTTTGAGGGGAAAACGGTTTCACAAGGTCGGTTGGAGAAAATGGTCTCCAAGACCGTTTGGTTGAGTTGACCAAGGGTTGACCGTTTGGGATTCCTGTTCATAATTATGTTGGTTGATAACCCTCCAAATTTTAGGGATTAACTCCAAAGGAATCGTGAGTTGAAGGCAAATCAATCAGATAAACCTAATTGGAATAAGTGCTGATTTTCAACCTGATTAACTTGACCTTTTTGGGCAACCAGTTTCAAAACCGTTTGAGTGCGTGGACCAAGGGTTGACCGTTTGGGATTATTTTTCCTAATGATTTTGGTTAATAACCCTCCAAATTTTATGGGTTAACTCCCAAAGAATAGAGAGTTGAAGGCTAATCAATTAGATAAACCTAATTGGATTAAGTGCTGATTTTCAACCTGATTAACTTGACCTTTTTGGGAAAACTGTTTCCAAACCATTTGAGTGCGTTGACCAAGGGTTGACCGTTTGAGATTACTGATCCTAATTATGTTGGTTAATAACTCACCAAATTTGAGGGGTTAATTCTCAAGGAATCATGAGTTGAAGGCTAATTATTTGGGCAAACCCTAATTGAAATTAGTGCTGAAATTCCAATGAGTTAATTTGAGGTTTTGGGTTGATTAGCCCAAACGGTCTCAAGACCGTTTGGGGGTCACCCAAGACCGTTTTTAGGTCTAGGGTGAAGTATAGATATGTGTTTGAAGATCCAAAGATGTGGTATGAATCCTAATCGGCTAAATGCTGATTTTGCAAGTGAATGAGATAATGTTTTGGGTTGATTGGCCCAAACGGTTTCAAAACTGTTTGGGGATCACCCAAATGGTCTCAAGACCGTTTGGGGATCACCCAAGACCGTTTGGAGGTCTGGGGTTAAGTATAGTTGACCAATCGAAGGTCCAAAGGTACCAAATCATATTACAATTAAGTGTTGATTTGTTGATCAACTCGATAGATCAATCCTTGATAGAATTTCACTAGAATCCAAGGGTTGGATGAGCCAAACGGTCTCAAGACCATTTGGAGCTCATCCAAACGGTCTCAAGACCGTTTGGAGGTCACCCAAGACCGTTTGGAGGTCTAGGGGTGAGTATGGTTTAGCAATTGATGATCCAATGTTACTAAGTTAAACTGTAATCAATTGCTGATTTGGTGATCAATCCAATGATCCAAACCTTAATTGGTTGACTAGGATTTTGGTGATATGATGGGCAAACGGTCTCAAGACCGTTTGGAGGTCATCCAAACGACCTCAAGACCGTTTGGGGTCAGGTCATACCCAATTTGGATGATGGTTCTATGGTTTCAAAGTAACTAGTCTTACATTGATTAGTATTGAAGGATCATCCATTCCAAACCCTAATTCATTAGAATCAAACCATAATTGATGAATAATTGAGGGTCAATTGAGGGTCAAATCAGTTTAAGGTTGAACTATTTAACTCAATTAAAGTATGAGGATAGGTCCAATTGATGATTGGTTCCATGAATTCAATGATTGAAGGAATCAATATTGAGAACCCTAAACCGATTGGTGTAGTTGAGACCATCCTTGGTCCATGCGGTTTTGAGGAGGTTTGGACCAAACCGACTCAAGACCGTTTGAGTCCAAACGTTCTCAAGACTGTTTGGGACCAAACAGTTTCAAAACAGTTTGGATTCATGCGGTTTCAAAACCGTTTGGAGGTTGAAAGTGTAAAACCGTTTGGAATCTTTTAAGGTCAAGAATGCTTAATGCTTTAAAGACTTAGATGGTTCAATGGTTGTTTAACCTAAACCCTGAAGACACATAAAGTCATTAAGGGGTTAAGTAATTAGTAAACTAATGTATGTTATGGTCAATGGTGAAGATTACAAAAGTACCCTTAGTGGGTTAGTGTGACTAGTACCCTCGATCAGGTAAACCCTAATGACCTTAATGGTGATGACTTGACTTATGTCAGTCAAAGTTGATTTGACTTAACCTAATCAAGAGTGATGTAAACATCATCTATTAGTAAGAGGAGAGAGAAGACTCCTAATATCAATGAAAATCAAATAAGATACCTTTAAAATGTATCAATACACACCAATAGGGTATAATCCTTCATAAGGAGATCATGGAAACCCTAATTATGGAGTTTATGAATCTTAACTTAATTTGAAGGTGTTAGTGAAAGTAATCTTCATAAATAATGATGGTAAGACCTCAATTTACTATAATGTGAATAGTAAACCCTAATTTTAGGGTAAATCATGTAATGTGAATAGTAAACCCTAATTCTAGGGGAATAACATGATGTGAAATAGTAGTCCCTAATGGAGGGATATTAATCATAAACCTAATCTAGGGGAGATGTGATATGAATAGAAACCCTAATTAATGAAAGGTAGGGAACTTTAACCCTAGGTTTGGGTTATGCTTTTAAGTATGAAACCCTTTTGAATAAATTATAATATGAGGAATCCTTATGCCTTATAAGTTTAAGGGGTTTAATAACCCTAATTGAGTTGAATAAACCCTAACCCTAGAAATCAACCATGGTGATGTAACATGGTCATGGTATGATGTTGATAGCACGACCGTGCAAGGGAGCACGGTTGTGGTAGCTTTACTTTGCACGACCATGCAAGGTGGCACGGCCGTGGTGTTCTATGAATAAATTGAAAAGAATTGGTATTGTGCTGATATTGTTATATATGCATGTCTTCAATTATGCTAATCATGCAGGTTGCTAGCAAAAGGTAATCATAGCCAGGCAAGGGTTATGATGTTTTATTCATTAAAAGCATTTTATAAGCTTTATGAATAATGATATACTATGTTGCCTGGTTTGAGAGATAACATATGAGAATGATGGGCTGTAAGAGCCTTGAGTAATATTTGCATTGTTACAATTAAGGTCATGCTATTAGATGACTTATGATGATTTAAGGATTTGAACACCCCTGTTCTTGAACCATAATGATGAGATGGTTATGAAATGATAATTGATGTGAAACAAACTTGATACATTTAGTATTCTTCTTCTATAGCAGATGTTTTAATTGTTTATTTTTGAAAACATGTTTGATGCTAAAAGAATGCTAAAATGTACTTAAATAATAAAGTATGATCATATCATGTAGGGCCCTGACCATAGATCCACCATTGTCAGAGACCAAATGATGGTGAAACAGGTTTTCCTAAGGGAACTCCTGGATCATATACTTTTGAGTATATGGGGGTTTATGGATGCGAATATCCTTACGTCCTAATGTAGGAATTGATGTAGGATGTACTATTAACCTATCAATCCTTCATTATATGTTTATACCGGGATGATGTATCACCAATCTCCTGAAGAAATCACCAATACTGCATCGATGAGAGATAAACAAGAGATCTTTCGATGACGAAGAGAGTACAGAATACCACTGTAACTCTATAGCGAAGTTTCCAGAATACCCTGGATAGATATCATAGTAGAGACACAAGATGTCCTGCAAGTAAATCCTCTTACTGACTGGGGAAGATGAGGTCATAAGAATCCGGCTCTTTTGATGACCTATGTATGGTACTGACGCGATTTCATAATGGTCGGTTGGAGAATGAGCGGTATACCTCATCTCTGCAGGGCATAACAATGTTTGAAAATATAATCAGCCGTGTAGCATAATTGCTTAGGTTGAATGATGAGAAACAAATGTTTGATGTTACATAGTTTATATATGTTCTTCATATTCTTTAATGAGATATGGTTTGATATCCAATTAGATTATAATTGAAATGTTGTTTTACTGACATTAAACCTGCTGTTAAATGTTAATAATCATACTGCTTAATGTTATTCCTTATTGCAATAAGAAAGCTTCTGGTGGAGAGTTATAACTCTTGCTAGGACAATTGTTCAATTGTCTCACCCCTGTGGGATTCTTCTTTTTAGGTAGACACCGAGGACGAAGGAATCCATTTAAGAATGAGCAACAACAGCAGCAACAGTATCAGGGGCAGCAGTGAATCTCAGGTTGAGATACTGACTATCAAGTCTTGTAGATAGTATGTCTTATGTCGTCTCTGTACTCTCAGGTCCTAGGAGTCAGTAGGTCTGAGGTTTTTGGCTTTAAGCCTCGAGATTTTGTTGTATCTTGCCTTGTACAGTTAGCAGGGCAATGGATGTATGTAATCACTCGAGAGGTGATTCCACAGAGATGCAATGTTAAAACATGATGAAATTGTTTATGCTGTTTCTTATAAAGAAGTTTTATGGATTAAAGATCTTTTCTTAAAAAGTTTTATTTCTAGTGATTTTTCATTATTCCGTTGCCAGTTAAATAATTGCTTCCATAGAGTTTACCGCTTCCGCATTAGTTAATCCTGTTTTCGCAAGACGGTCGCCACAATATCATTCTTATTCATTTCAAACAAGCTCAACAACACTTGAATTAGGGTTAAGGTTTTCTCATAGATATCCAATTATGGTTTTCCATAACATCATTCACTCACCGAACCCTAGGTACATTGCTTCCCACATTCTTGAAAAACATTAGGGTTAGGTATTAATATCATGATCAAATAACAATTCCAAACAACAATAGGTTTCAACCATTCATGTACATTACCATAGGTAGTGACCATCTCAATGACATAACACTTCGACCGCAACAAGAACCAACATGGGTAGCGAACAATGCACATCTACCTCTAGCGACCACTTACCTAGTCATGGGTAGAGACCATCACCACCTCTAGGTGTAGCGACCATTAGGGTTAACTGACCCTTGCAACCAAACTAGATATGTGTAGCAACCAATTAATTGAACCAAGTGTTGCGACCGCAAGAAGACCACATGCAGCGACGATAGAGGCAAACAAATAAGGTCAACCAATTTTAGCAACCATCCAATAAGGATTAGGGTTTTTTGCACCTAGAACACAACAACAAGCATGTAGCGACCACTAAAGGCAAGTGAAAGCAGCAATCTCAAGATGAAGATACTCCAAACAACACATAACCAACCTCAAAATAGAGTAGAACCATTATCAAAACAGATGATAAACATCAGGAAAACTAAGCATCATCAAGAGGGAAGCTCCCTAAAGATGAAAAACATCAAAACCCTAAGAATTCTTATCACCAAAACCAGTAAGGAAACCATGCTTAGAGGAGAGAAAACCATCATCTAACACATGCACATAATAACTAAAACCTCCATCTAACATATGATGGAAAAACCATAACATGGTGATAAAACCAAAAATTAAGATGCATATAAGAAACAAAAACTCCCTTATCACTTAGAATCTAGGTACATGAAATAAGGATTTGGGTAAAAGAATAATTTCATGCAAGAATACTTCAAAAGCATAAACCCTAGATCAAGCTAAAACTATCCATCAAGTCATGATCATATTTTAGATATAGAACAGTATCATGAAAGCAAGAATATGGTGCAACAATAGAAGAGGGGAAAGTTATATAACTCACCTTAAGATGAAGATCAAGCTCGAAAGCCATGAGCTCCAATAGAGAGAAAGAAGCTCAAACTCAGATCAACTCCAAGACCAACAAGGTCACCTCAAGAAGAGAAGAACACACCAAGGTAAAAGGAAATCTCAAGAAGAAGAAAGCATAAACCCTAGACCAAACAAGAGAGAATAAAGATGGGAAACTTCATCACACTTAGGTACTAACATGGTCAAACCATTATCTCGACCTTTGTCGAGAGAAAATCCTCAAGATATCCACCATGATGATCTATAGTCTCACGGTCAAGAAAAGAGAGGAAGAGGTAGGGTTCAAAGGAAATGAGATCAAGGGTACATAACAACTTAGCAAGATTAAAGATCACAAAGGATCACCAAAAGAGAGATGATCAAGCTCAAGATCACCACATGCAAAGGTGAGAGGCCACCAAGCTCCAAGATCAACACCTTCTCTTGCTCCACCAAGTTCAAGGTGAAACACAAGCAAGAAGAGAGGAAGGAGAGAGCTAAAGGGAATACTTGTATGTAAAAGAGAGGGCATATATACTCAATGATAGGAGAGAGGTAAAGATCATGAGGTGTCAGATATCAAAGCATCAAAAGTACACATGTCCTCAAAGCCATGGCCATGCAACCACTCTAGACATGCATGCAAGAAAGGGTGATAAGAAAAGGTAGAGTAGCGTCTACTACACTCACCAGGTCGAAGCAAAGCACATGGTATTGGTCGCAATAAAAACCACCCTAGGTATAGGTCGCAACATATCTACACAAGAGAAAAAACCCTAGAGACCAAAACACATGCTCAAGGAGTATATGTTGAAACAAACCACAACCAAAAGAGACATATAGGTCACAGCACAAGCCCCACATGAAACACTTCAGTCGCAACAAGGATCACAACATCAAGGTCAGCACCAACACTCTTAAATCCAAGGGATCCATGCAAACTGTAGATCCACACTCATGATGCCACATCATCAACCAAGGCCCAAACAGGGTTCCCCTAAGAATCATTCTCTCTCTCATGATGTCAAAACACATGAGGCATAACGTCTACATGTGACAAATTGCAAGATAAACCCTCAACATGTGTAAATTGCAACTTGGTCCAAGACAAACATAACTTGCTCCAACATCAACCAAATAGGACTAAATTGGAAACACAAGCATGTCACATGTTATTAAGGTACATCACATGATTAGATTAAGGTTTAAGCATCTTATTAAGCAAGGCAAACACCATCAAGAACTAAGCTAGGTCTGGGGTCTTACATTTCATGGAAGTATTCATGATTTTTTTCATTTTCATCACCAATACAAGCGAGTGATGTAACATCAAATACCTTATTTTGCCCACTTCTCCTAACTTTTCCGTAAAATACTTATTTATTTTTCTCTATATATCTATGAGAGATAATTTTAGGAACTATTTTCCCCTATATGATTTGATCACAAATCCCTATGCTCTTCTGCACCCTCTATATGACTCCCTTGGTGATAACTACATGTTTCCATAATGCTTTATGGCATGAAATTCACAATGTATGCTTAATTTTGTGCCCTAAATATTGCCTTTTTGAGGCATTTTGATGACATGTTGATGATGAATGAATGATGCATGACTACTTATATTTTTGTGATATTCTAAAACCTTTAATTAGCTATTATTATAAAAAAAAATTGGTTTGGCCGAAGTCAATTGTGTGAAGGTGGCTCATACATGTGCTAGTTTGGTCCTTATTCATCCTAAAGTTGAATCAAGAATAACATTCATAGATGTTGTATTTTTAATATGAAATTTTGGTTACTACCATTTTTAAGCACATTGAGAATGTGTGAAGAAGTTCATGATGCTATGATTTTCCTATGATGAATTAGTCCTACATTTAAGTTCATGATGCTATGATTTTCCTAAGATGAATTCGTCCTACTTTACTATTAATGGTGTACTAGGCCAAAACATGCCCTAATATAGAAACTAGCAATACTTTCATATAGGTTGGAGTTTTGTGCTGACATTTTGGATGTTTATTTAATGTATCTGAAAGAAATATAAAATTTTTATATGGATTTAGTACTCCTCTAAGATTTACTCTCTATTTTGGCATTTATGGTGTTTTGGGACTTTGCATGCCCTAGTTTGGTGTTTTGGTCCTTTTTAAGGCAAAAAATGGTTAGGTATCACATGTTTGACTTGTTAATGAACCTAAACATGATTATGAATCCATGGTCATCGCCATAAATTGTGAAAAACATCTTTAATGGATCCCATTGACAATGTATGTATAAAGTGGTATGGGGGCTCATAAATCAAATGTGACTTTTATGTAATTTAGGAAAACCTTAACTAAATTATGCCACCTAATAAGATATATTGATGTTAATCTGTATGCCTCTCTTCTCTTACCTATGTATAATGGTATGGAACCAACTAAGTGTGATGTAATATGTGACATCATATGGTTAACCTTGGATAAGGTTTATACAAGTAGGTATGATGCCTTGAGGCTTTTTCCTTGATGGTAATGATGGGGTACCATTGTTGGAATTATGGTAGATTCCAAGGGTTAAAGTTTAGATATATGATAGGATATATATGAATTTGAATATAATGGAAGGGTTTGTGATACTCTTACATGGATAGTTATGTTGCCATACACTTACCCATGAGATATTGAGATATTCTATATGATAATCAAGTAGTCTCGAGGTGTTATATTTCCTTAATGATAATGTACTCTTTATGCTAACTAATTAGTTCCTAAAACATATATGATGTGATGTTTTATTGATTTAAACAAAATATTCTCAAAATAATACCATATTCTAGTTCCTCGTGACAATATATTAGAATAAAAGAGTGATGGTTAATCTTGTTGTATAGTCATGATTTAGTATGAATGATAATTATGACAATTTCTGTGTAGGGAGATATAATTTCTATTTTGTGATACTATCTATGTATAGAAATTTAAATAGTGGAAGGAGAAATATCCCATGGTGATGAATTTTTGAATAATGATGTACCCTTGTGTTTTGGGCCTTGGTGTTGAGGAGATGGGCATGATTGGCCTTCTTTTGACTGAGATTGGCATGTTGGGCTTTGTAATGATTGAGATCGGTATGTTGGGCCTTGTGAAGCCTAGATTTTATAGTTGGGAACTTGGTATGGACAGATATGATTAATTGCATATGTATTATTTCATTTTATAACTTCAAATGTTGTTAGAATAAACAATATTGCAATTGTATCACTATCCCTTGTTTGTAAATTGTTTGATGCAATTGATATATTAGTAATTTTGTTATTTACTTAAGTGATACCCTAATCATATAGCATATTGAGTATGCAGATCTATTTTCCTAGGTTGTTCGAGAATGTAGTGAAATAAGTTAATCATGTAGAAACATATGAATTGAGCGAAGATGTGTGTATTGCATATTTTTTAATATATGTGGACATGTGGGGTTGGTATCTCCTAATATCCATAAGTTTTGTTGGGACTTTGTTGCAAATGATGGTCCAATGATATGTGATGGAGAGTAGTTGCGGTCATTGATCGGCCCTGAGATAACACCCAAAAAGTATAGACGTGATCTCAAAGGTGAATTGGGCTTTTAAATTTATAACTCGTAACCTTCAAGGACCCCCACAACTCAATATGAGGTCAAAGTAGACATACATGGTCGAATAGGGATGTGGAACATTTAGTATGCTTAAGATCCTACTCTTATGTCATTTAAGCCAATTTGGTAGTTGATATATGTAAAGAGTTAGAACTAGTATAGTAAAATGATAAGAAACAAAACAAAATAAAGTAAAGAAAATAGAGTCTATCAAATTATACTAATTAGGAGAAGGAGTTCTTGTCTATGTAACCACAAGTTGGGTTGTGTATGCACCTATTCTTGGATGTAAACAACCCTCGCACACCTAGCAAGCATCTAACCTTCAAACATAGCACATATCGTGGTAAGTATCCCTGTGGGGGTCATCCCACCTGCTCTCGTGCAACGTGACTAAATTCCCATCCATGATCAGATACCTCTTTACAAGGATAATAGGTCAACGCCTCTGAATACCTCAGATATCCTCTTAGGTGTATACTATTCAAATATGTTAGGAACAATAGGGAATCTATGCAGAACACAGGTCATTGACCCAGGTGGGTAGAGATGAACCTTATTGGGTTTTGGTAAACCCATTTGTGTTCAGCTTGGCCCGACCAGATTGAAGTTTCAAGTTGAATCTCTCCAACATGTGTTCAGTGCTGAACCTCCCTTGGACGTCCTCCTCTTAGATTTCAATCCAAATTACCTTCTCTTATTCATTTCTACTACTAATCTATCAGTCTTGGTAGAAATAGAGGTTTAAGTAAGAAAGCAATCAACCAAACCAGCAATCATAACTAAAAAGAGAAGATAGAACAAATAATATACTAGATCCAGAATAAAACTACTTTATTAAGGTAAAAGTACATAAAAATGGCCAAAGAGGGATACAGATCCAAGAAGGAGATCAACTAGCCATGGACAAGCAAAATTGGCACTGAAAAAAGATGGAAGAACATCATTTGTACAAAAACTAAGGAGAATAGTAGAAGAAATAGGTCAAAGAAGAGATTTATCCCATAGAGGAGAGGTGGATCTCTCTCCTTATCCTCAGGAAAGGCTAGATCTCATCCTTTGGGTCGTCCTACTTGATCTTCTAGACTGTTTGGCCTCCTTTATCCTTGATTCCATCCCAAACAACAACTTTGATGGATGTATGGAGGTGTAAAGTGGCAGAGAATGGCTAGAAGCGGGTGGATGATGGTGGAAGAAAATATTGGATGAAGACAAACCAAAGGGGGTGGATGTAGGGTGTGCTTTTCATCCCTTTTAGACCATGGAACTCTCTAATGGAGCTCTAGAAATCTCTTGAACCTAAAGGAATGTGGCACCCCTGCCTTGGTATAAGGGGGTGGGTATTTATAGGAGTGATAGAGTTCAATGGTCACTAATATTCAGTGGTCACTGAGATTGAAGGGGGTCAATTGATCACCAAGAATGGAAGATGTTGAACGATCTCCAAGGTTGAGTAATGATCATCGGTCTCCATGATTGAATGATGTTTGTCGGCCACTGATATAGTGGTCGTTGATGTGGTGGTCACTGATGTTGTGGTCACTGACATTAACCAACAAGTGATTAGGGTGGTCGTTGATGTTATGATCGTTGACGATGATCAGCATTTGATGTGCTGAAAATCCTTGATAGTCGATGGGGGTGAATATCATCGGTGCTCACTGAGGGTGAAGATCCTCGGCGATCACTGACTTTCTGGAGTCACATCGGTCGCTAACCCACTAGATCCTCAACAGTCACTGCTGGTGATCCTAAGGAACAAACCCACCCCGGGGGAGCTATTAGTATGCGTCAACAAACCTTTGTTGATGAAAATTTTGACCAATGAGGAAGCTCCCTGGTGAAGGGCTTGGCCATTGAAATTTGGTTCCGGAATATCAAAAGTTTCTTGGGCCCGCTAGTTAGTTAGCGGAACCACCGTTCCTAAGCCTATGCACATAATGCGACGCTTGATGAGGAAAATATGGGGAATTGAACTCTTCTTGAGTTTGTTCATGTAAGTCCCAAAGTTTCCTAGTTGAGCAACTCTATATTTATAAAGATACAAATTAATAAAAGATAAGAGTCTAGAATTATTTTGGGCATAAAAGGCTATAAAGGCACAAACATATAGACAAATACTTAGCATAAATGCTTGAATTTGGGTGGTATCAACCACCCCAATCTTGAACCTTACTTGTCCACAAGAAATATTGTACTCAAAGAACAAAAAGATAATATCCAAATTAGGTTTGGAAATAAATGATAAGGTTAAGAAAAATAGTATAAAACAACAATTCTCACGATCCATGTTATTTCAGAATCAACCCCTACCATTTGATCAAAACCTTGCTAAGGTAAGACCAAAGAGCATCGAGGTAAGATTAAGAGAATTCACTACAACTTGTGAGTACTAATGAGGGTTTGAATCAAAATATTTTGGCATTAAAGTATTGTCACATAGGTGATGATGCAGGTGATGGAGGCGAGTAATGAGCTATTATCATGTATTAATGTGTACCAATTAGGAATGACATGCCTACCACTTTTTTAGTTCCTAAGAATAAATCAAAAAGATAAAGACTCTAATGACTTCTGAGGATCCTGATCTGCATCAGGTTGGTCCATGTAACGAGCAACAGTTCTTGTAGTTTGAGCTAGTTGGTCCCAGAGTAGTGAGACGAACACCTCGTACCGTGCTCAAACCAACCCTACAACTAGAATGATCTCATAGGTCTCCCACGGGTTCCAAGAGACTCTCTAATGAGTTTTCAGGGTGGTACTACCAGGAATGCTTATCTGCATTCATGACCACAATCATACAACTACTGCGCACCATCCTCAACTCTCCTAAAAAAGGAAAAAATGCTCATATTTTTATTCTCACTTAGGCTTTTATTCTCCACATTTTAATTTATATGCTTGGGTGAGAACTATTTTGAATATTTTTGGGATTTATGGGTGGCCAAGCCTCTTTTGGACATTTTTAATTTTCATCTTTTAACTCAATATAAGGTGTGAGGGTGCACAGACCCCCAAGGAAAAACACTTCAAACTGGTTATAGATTAAAACTTATCATCATCCCCTTGATACATGTGTGAAAAATTGTACTTGTGATTCAAGGATTCTTAGAGTAAAGGCAGGTTTGTGAATAATGCGGCTTGGAGTTTTGATCAAACTTTGTCTCTTTCCAACGGTCCCATATCCTGGGTTTGTCATTCATAACATATATTAATGGAATAATTTTTTAAAATATGAAAAGGCACATAACCTTATATTTATCATCAAACTTAAGGAAAGATTTAGTGAGCTAGTCGATCAAAAGATTAATCCGTTTAATATTAAAATTGGTCACTTAGGGGCATGGATAAGCATTTAACTATAAGATTTTCATGGCACAGATGTAATTTCAAAGGTACAAATTACAAAACAAAGTCCTAAAAAGCTATAAATCTAGGTAATACTATACAGATATTTTAAAATGTATGCATAAATACACGCAGTAAACATGCATGCGTCAAAACTGAAGAGGTACAAGGTTGAATAGCCCTACTACCCCAAGCTTAAAACTTTGCATGTCCTCGAGAAAGACCTAAACTCAAATGAGTAGGGAGGGAATACATGTGTGTACAAGAAATAAATTTATTGAAGTCCTAAAATGATGCATGCATGTATGGAAATATTTAAGCAATTAGAGGAAAAAAAATATCTAAGCAAGAACATGAAAAAAGAATTTATCTTAACAAAAGAGGAAAGAAAGGAGTAATAGAGAGGGGGTGGTTTCCCCATGATACTGGCACTGGGATCCCAAATCCTAGGTTTTGGGACCAGTGTCACCTATTTCTTGTCGACTGGGTCTATCATGTAGGAGTAGAATAGGCAGAGAGATGGGCTGTGACAACCCTAATTATCTCACCCTTTAATTATACTCTCCCTTGCACTATGATGACCAATTATCTAGTTTGGATGTCAGTTTCACAGTTTGAGTGTTGTGACACCCCAATTAGATTTCCTTAATGCTCAATTTCGCAATATGTGACATCAACCAACACATTGAGCTTAGTATTATAGTTTAATACATCATCCCCTTGAACCCATTTTTTTAACCCCATAACTATGATCCTTTTTCTCTCCTTTGTGTAATATGTTATAGAGGATTCTAATTCGAGTGCAATGACACAAAAATGGCATCTTTCTGACCTATGAAACTCTAGGTATGATGTCTTGAAGATTTTATATATTTTTTTAGCCTTTTTCTTGTTGTGTTTTATGCTTCTTTTGGCCGATTTTGGACTCTTGGGCCCGTTTTATTTTGGGGTCCATCCGCTTGATCCCCCTTCCCTTTCTGCATCAGGAAAGTAACGAAGGGCAATAACTACCCTCCTTCATCCCTTCCAAACCGAGAGATGGAGGCGGCAGATGAAGCTAGACCTGCGCACACACCCCCCATCTAAACCCTAGCATTCGTCATGTTTTATAAACTCCCCCTGGTCAAACCCTAGTCCCACTTCTCCTTTGCTTCATTCTCCTTGTGCCGCTGCCTCTCCCTCTCCCTCTTCCTTCCTCATCTTGTTCTGTTACACCTCTTTTCCTGCTGCTTCGACGCCTCCCCTTCCGGCCTTCCCCCTTACGTGACTACTGCTAGTGCTTCTCCTCGGCAGTAGCAAAAGGCACCCTAGCCTCCGTCACCTCTCCACGTGATCCTTGACGCACACGTTGGCCTCTAGCTCTTTCCCTCCCCGCCGTGCCGCGTCGCTGGCCTCTCCCTTCTTGGACCAGTGCAGCACCGCGGAGGTTCCCTCTCCGGGTAGCTAGTGGCCAGCAACCAGAGGCACCAACGAGGCCGCAGGCAAAGCTGAGATCGGGTGGCGCCCCCGGAAGCCACCCCGAGCCTTGTGCTCCTTTTCCCCCTCTCCTCCAGTAGGTGCGGAGCACTGCAAGCGCCGCCCCTGTTCCTCCCCTGTTGGAACAGAGAGAACGAAGAAGGAGCGGGCGGGGCGAGCGGGCGATCGTCTTGTCGGCCCAGGCTTGGTTTAGTAGCGAACCACCCTGAACCAGCGGGTCATGCCCCAGGACAAGCGCGCCCCTCCCTAGCCATCGGATCAACGATCAACGGCTCAGATAGGCCAATAAATTACTAAGGTGACACGCCCAAGTCCCTAATGCTTATTCTTCATATAGTTTTGATGTAAACCTTGAAAAATGCATAACTCTCAATTCCTTTGGCCAAATCTCACATATAATATATGAAAATTCATCTACTCAACGAGATCTACACAATGGACTAGGTTTCAGAGTCTAATTCTTTCTTTCGTTCCCTTATTTCCTAAAAGGATGCATATGTTAATCTCTTGGAATATAGTTGATGTATGATCATGATGCAAAATTGGATCTTGATGCGCAATCTACCCCGATCCTTAAATCAGTACTTGTGATATATATTTGAAATAAATGAAGGTCCTACTCTCCTTATTGTTCATCATGACCCTTGTTGTACATATGTGCTTAGTTTGGACTTAACGATGAACGTTACCCCAAATTGCTAATCTCGTTACTAATGGACAACCACCTAATCTTGTTATGTGTTTCTAATGACCAAGTGTTGCTAATCTAAACCCATCCCTTATGCTTGGCCCTTCTTCCTTGATGATACTTGATCTTGGTTACTCTATTATGAGTCTTTGACCCTTTAATATACTTAAGGAACTTGAACCTTGAAATGGTCATATGTAATCCGTGGAACCTTAGAATGATATGAAACTTGAATCACACCATCATGTTGACCTCTAGATCAATACAATATCATATAATGAACCCATAACCAACCTTGGAACCCATATTGGCCAAAACCCTAAAATACATCTAATTAGGGTTAATAATGAGAATCTAATGCATATATGTAATCTTGTTGTTAATCAGGTTTGGCATATGGCTAGATGGTGAAGGATATGTTAGGTTTTGAAATCTCTGAATCAGGTATGGGCCTTATCTAGTTATATGACTACCGCTTTCTTGCTTGAAAAGACATATATTATATGCTTGTTTGTCTATTTTCTCAAATATTGCCATGTAGTATTGCTATGTCATACTCGATGTTTGTTTCGTCGGTTTTATAACTTGAACACATATATATATATATATATATGAAACTCCATTATAATATTGTTGATAAAGGGCTCTTGGTTATGACCTTGAGGTCCCTCTCATATAAAAGGGTTAGCTAAGCTTGAGCACCCTTACGGACCCTTCCGACGGGAAGATGGTCAAAGGCCTTAAACATGTTTGATATTGATATTGTTGGTATAATGGAGTGAAATGACATAAAATATGGTTTCGCTTTTGTTAAACAATTAACATGTTTATTCTTGTTCGTTTAATCTTGAAATCTTTTCAAAATTATGCAAAGCTTATATATATGTGTATCTTTCAGCCCCATACTCAACACCTCGTGTGTTGACCCATTTATCGTATGTTGTTTTTAGGTTCAGAGATGGCTAGAAGGTTGATGAGCTTGGTGAGCTTTGCTAGGTGTACTTGTTGTAACATCCAGACATAGTATACATGAGCAGACTTGTACAAAGTGACTCTGGAAATATGTAATCGAATTCATGAATATAATGCATTTTGTATAATTACATTTGTTGAATGTTGAGACTATGTTGGTGCCTTTATCTTGTTATCTGTTCATGTGTGTTAAGCTTTACGCTTCCGCATATCGCCTTTGGTATACGTTTGGTTCATGGGGCTGGTATTCCGGTTCCGTGACAGATGGTATCAGAGCATGAACAATAACTACACCAAACATTGCTCACATGAAACCCAAACTAAACTCACTTTACATCTCAACCCTAGAAACTTAATGAAATATCCTTGTGGATTAGGTTGACTTAGCCTCTAGGTTAGAACCTAGATGTTCTAGAACTAGGTGTAGACTTGTGTAAGTTACCTCCCTAGACATGATTCGCGACATGTGCTTAGGATGTCTACACAAGTGTGCCCCATGTTCTTACTAGTTCTCCAGGTGTCATGATACTAGACCGCCTAATGAGTGTGGTAACTCGTTTTGGTTTTGGTTTTATTCGAATGGAGTATGGTGGTTTTCATTGCCTGTTTAAACGTTGGAGAAAACATATTTCAAGTATTATTATATGTACATATGAAAAATGTTACCACACCAAGAAAGGCAGTGAGTGTCTATGCAACCTAGGAGAAAGAGATGTAACATCAAGTCTAGATGTGAGAGTTTAGATGATAATGATAATCTCTAGAATTATCTAGAGCCATGATATAGGTTAGACAAGTGAATAACCTAGAAACCTAAGATGATGATTATGATATTAATGATGATGTTGATGTTTTATAGGACCCAAGATGTTTGAGGAAGGTTAAGTATGTTTGTCGATATGAGATGAGTTGGACCATGCAACCCTAGCTAGACTTAGCACCTTGTTGATACATATGACTTTGTCGATGTGCTAAACATAGCTGGTGGGTTGGCATGCTTGCTTGTACCTAGTCTTGTATATGTGTGGAGATATGATATATGGTTCGAGACCAACACGGGCCTCAATCTCTTTACAAAGGAAGACCTCTAGCATGGGACATATGAATAGGGTGACATGTTGATATGATATGACTCGTATCGGGAGAAGGTTAGAGTACCTAAACTCCAAAATTTTTGAAATGTTGGAAAATAGGAATGATGAAATACTTGATGATGAGTCCCTAGCTAGAATACTTCTAAGTATATGAATTGAGTGACCTAGTGTGTGGTTTCCTTGAAATTGTTGAACCCTAGACTTCCTATGAAGATATATAACCTTAGAGAAAGAGGCATTTGAAAATTTGATGCTTGATATATAGGTGAGGGAGATGTCCCAAGACCCAAGATGATGTATATGATGTGTGATATCCATGATGAGCCTCATACTCGGGTTAGTAATTGTATGTAAAGGAATCTAGTGGTTACCCTTGTTTCTCAAAACATGGGTAGTAATTTTATTACAGGTAGAAGTTTGTGATTAACATGTCTTGTTGGACACATATATGTCTTAGATTGAGTGGCTAGTGATTGTCAAGCTCTTTCTGATACAAGTAAGAAAGTTTCAAAACCTTGACGTTGATAATAATGGTGTTCCTTGAATGATGCTCGATACGTGAAAGAATCTCACTTGAGTTAAACTTTTGATAAATGTGCAATAGCCACTCTCATAAGCTAGAACTAGTATGAAATCATACTATACATAAAAGATGTAGCCTTGAAATCATGAAATTAATATGATGATGTCATGAAATCTTAGCTTGAAAAATCAGGAGTAACGTGCCCAATCTCATACCCAATGGAATAAAAAAAAATTACTTGATATGTCGATGATCTTGAGGATATAACTTGAATAAGCATAATGAATAAATTGTTTATTTTTTTGATCCAAAAAAAAATGCTTGATGATGTCATAGTATGATAGAACAATAAGTAAATGTGTTTAGAATCATGACGAGTACACCCTTGATGATGGTAACCTAGTGTGCATCGCACTATGGGTAATTCTTTGACAACAATGGTTGAATAACCAGACCCGATGGATACTGACTAGACTCTGAACTGTAATCTTGGACAAATTTCGAGGACAAAATTTCTAATAAGGAGGGAAGGATGTGACAACCCTAATTATCTCACCCTTTAATTATACTCTCCCTTGCACTATGATGACCAATTATCTAGTTTGGATGTCAGTTTCACAGTTTGAGTGTTGTGACACCCCAATTAGATTTCCTTAATGCTCAATTTCGCAATATGTGACATCAACCAACACATTGAGCTTAGTATTATAGTTTAATACATCATCCCCTTGAACCCATTTTTTTAACCCCATAACTATGATCCTTTTTCTCTCGTTTGTGTAATATGTTATAGAGGATTCTAATTCGAGTGCAATGACACAAAAATGGCATCTTTCTGACCTATGAAACTCTAGGTATGATGTCTTGAAGATTTTATATATTTTTTTAGCCTTTTTCTTGGTGTGTTTTATGCTTCTTTTGGCCGATTTTGGACTCTTGGGCCCGTTTTATTTTGGGGTCCATCCGCTTGATCCCCCTTCCCTTTCTGCATCAGGAAAGTAACGAAGGGCAATAACTACCCTCCTTCGTCCCTTCCAAACCGAGAGATGGAGGCGGCAGATGAAGCTAGACCTGCGCACACACCCCCCATCTAAACCCTAGCATTCGTCATGTTTTATAAACTCCCCCTGGTCAAACCCTAGTCCCACTTCTCCTTTGCTTCATTCTCCTTGTGCCGCTGCCTCTCCCTCTCCCTCTTCCTTCCTCATCTTGTTCTGTTACGCCTCTTTTCCTGCTGCTCCGACGCCTCCCCTTCCGGCCTTCCCCCTTACGTGACTACTGCTAGTGCTTCTCCTCGGCAGTAGCAAAAGGCACCCTAGCCTCCGTCACCTCTCCACGTGATCCTTGACGCACACGTTGGCCTCTAGCTCTTTCCCTCCCCGCCGTGCCGCGTCGCTGGCCTCTCCCTTCTTGGACCAGTGCAGCACCGCGGAGGTTCCCTCTCCGGGTAGCTAGTGGCCAGCAACCAGAGGCACCAACGAGGCCGCAGGCAAAGCTGAGATCGGGTGGCGCCCCCGGAAGCCACCCCGAGCCTTGTGCTCCTTTTCCCCCTCTCCTCCAGTAGGTGCGGAGCACTGCAAGCGCCGCCCCTGTTCCTCCCCTGTTGGAACAGAGAGAACGAAGAAGGAGCGGGCGGGGCGAGCGGGCGATCGTCTTGTCAGCCCAGGCTTGGTTTAGTAGCGAACCACCCTGAACCAGCGGGTCATGCCCCAGGACAAGCGCGCCCCTCCCTAGCCATCGGATCAACGATCAACGGCTCAGATAGGCCAATAAATTACTAAGGTGACACGCCCAAGTCCCTAATGCTTATTCTTCATATAGTTTTGATGTAAACCTTGAAAAATGCATAACTCTCAATTCCTTTGGCCAAATCTCACATATAATATATGAAAATTCATCTACTCAACGAGATCTACACAATGGACTAGGTTTCAGAGTCTAATTCTTTCTTTCGTTCCCTTATTTCCTAAAAGGATGCATATGTTAATCTCTTGGAATATAGTTGATGTATGATCATGATGCAAAATTGGATCTTGATGCGCAATCTACCCCGATCCTTAAATCAGTACTTGTGATATATATTTGAAATAAATGAAGGTCCTACTCTCCTTATTGTTCATCATGACCCTTGTTGTACATATGTGCTTAGTTTGGACTTAACGATGAACGTTACCCCAAATTGCTAATCTCGTTACTAATGGACAACCACCTAATCTTGTTATGTGTTTCTAATGACCAAGTGTTGCTAATCTAAACCCATCCCTTATGCTTGGCCCTTCTTCCTTGATGATACTTGATCTTGGTTACTCTATTATGAGTCTTTGACCCTTTAATATACTTAAGGAACTTGAACCTTGAAATGGTCATATGTAATCCGTGGAACCTTAGAATGATATGAAACTTGAATCACACCATCATGTTGACCTCTAGATCAATACAATATCATATAATGAACCCATAACCAACCTTGGAACCCATATTGGCCAAAACCCTAAAATACATCTAATTAGGGTTAATAATGAGAATCTAATGCATATATGTAATCTTGTTGTTAATCAGGTTTGGCATATGGCTAGATGGTGAAGGATATGTTAGGTTTTGAAATCTCTGAATCAGGTATGGGCCTTATCTAGTTATATGACTACCGCTTTCTTGCTTGAAAAGACATATATTATATGCTTGTTTGTCTATTTTCTCAAATATTGCCATGTAGTATTGCTATGTCATACTCGATGTTTGTTTCGTCGGTTTTATAACTTGAACACATATATATATATATATATATGAAACTCCATTATAATATTGTTGATAAAGGGCTCTTGGTTATGACCTTGAGGTCCCTCTCATATAAAAGGGTTAGCTAAGCTTGAGCACCCTTACGGACCCTTCCGACGGGAAGATGGTCAAAGGCCTTAAACATGTTTGATATTGATATTGTTGGTATAATGGAGTGAAATGACATAAAATATGGTTTCGCTTTTGTTAAACAATTAACATGTTTATTCTTGTTCGTTTAATCTTGAAATCTTTTCAAAATTATGCAAAGCTTATATATATGTGTATCTTTCAGCCCCATACTCAACACCTCGTGTGTTGACCCATTTATCGTATGTTGTTTTTAGGTTCAGAGATGGCTAGAAGGTTGATGAGCTTGGTGAGCTTTGCTAGGTGTACTTGTTGTAACATCCAGACATAGTATACATGAGCAGACTTGTACAAAGTGACTCTGGAAATATGTAATCGAATTCATGAATATAATGCATTTTGTATAATTACATTTGTTGAATGTTGAGACTATGTTGGTGCCTTTATCTTGTTATCTGTTCATGTGTGTTAAGCTTTACGCTTCCGCATATCGCCTTTGGTATACGTTTGGTTCATGGGGCTGGTATTCCGGTTCCGTGACAGATGGTATCAGAGCATGAACAATAACTACACCAAACATTGCTCACATGAAACCCAAACTAAACTCACTTTACATCTCAACCCTAGAAACTTAATGAAATATCCTTGTGGATTAGGTTGACTTAGCCTCTAGGTTAGAACCTAGATGTTCTAGAACTAGGTGTAGACTTGTGTAAGTTACCTCCCTAGACATGATTCGCGACATGTGCTTAGGATGTCTACACAAGTGTGCCCCATGTTCTTACTAGTTCTCCAGGTGTCATGATACTAGACCGCCTAATGAGTGTGGTAACTCGTTTTGGTTTTGGTTTTATTCGAATGGAGTATGGTGGTTTTCATTGCCTGTTTAAACGTTGGAGAAAACATATTTCAAGTATTATTATATGTACATATGAAAAATGTTACCACACCAAGAAAGGCAGTGAGTGTCTATGCAACCTAGGAGAAAGAGATGTAACATCAAGTCTAGATGTGAGAGTTTAGATGATAATGATAATCTCTAGAATTATCTAGAGCCATGATATAGGTTAGACAAGTGAATAACCTAGAAACCTAAGATGATGATTATGATATTAATGATGATGTTGATGTTTTATAGGACCCAAGATGTTTGAGGAAGGTTAAGTATGTTTGTCGATATGAGATGAGTTGGACCATGCAACCCTAGCTAGACTTAGCACCTTGTTGATACATATGACTTTGTCGATGTGCTAAACATAGCTGGTGGGTTGGCATGCTTGCTTGTACCTAGTCTTGTATATGTGTGGAGATATGATATATGGTTCGAGACCAACACGGGCCTCAATCTCTTTACAAAGGAAGACCTCTAGCATGGGACATATGAATAGGGTGACATGTTGATATGATATGACTCGTATCGGGAGAAGGTTAGAGTACCTAAACTCCAAAATTTTTGAAATGTTGGAAAATAGGAATGATGAAATACTTGATGATGAGTCCCTAGCTAGAATACTTCTAAGTATATGAATTGAGTGACCTAGTGTGTGGTTTCCTTGAAATTGTTGAACCCTAGACTTCCTATGAAGATATATAACCTTAGAGAAAGAGGCATTTGAAAATTTGATGCTTGATATATAGGTGAGGGAGATGTCCCAAGACCCAAGATGATGTATATGATGTGTGATATCCATGATGAGCCTCATACTCGGGTTAGTAATTGTATGTAAAGGAATCTAGTGGTTACCCTTGTTTCTCAAAACATGGGTAGTAATTTTATTACAGGTAGAAGTTTGTGATTAACATGTCTTGTTGGACACATATATGTCTTAGATTGAGTGGCTAGTGATTGTCAAGCTCTTTCTGATACAAGTAAGAAAGTTTCAAAACCTTGACGTTGATAATAATGGTGTTCCTTGAATGATGCTCGATACGTGAAAGAATCTCACTTGAGTTAAACTTTTGATAAATGTGCAATAGCCACTCTCATAAGCTAGAACTAGTATGAAATCATACTATACATAAAAGATGTAGCCTTGAAATCATGAAATTAATATGATGATGTCATGAAATCTTAGCTTGAAAAATCAGGAGTAATGTGCCCAATCTCATACCCAATGGAATAAAAAAAAATTACTTGATATGTCGATGATCTTGAGGATATAACTTGAATAAGCATAATGAATAAATTGTTTATTTTTTTGATCCAAAAAAAAATGCTTGATGATGTCATAGTATGATAGAACAATAAGTAAATGTGTTTAGAATCATGACGAGTACACCCTTGATGATGGTAACCTAGTGTGCATCGCACTATGGGTAATTCTTTGACAACAATGGTTGAATAACCAGACCCGATGGATACTGACTAGACTCTGAACTGTAATCTTGGACAAATTTCGAGGACGAAATTTCTAATAAGGAGGGAAGGATGTGACAACCCTAATTATCTCACCCTTTAATTATACTCTCCCTTGCACTATGATGACCAATTATCTAGTTTGGATGTCAGTTTCACAGTTTGAGTGTTGTGACACCCCAATTAGATTTCCTTAATGCTCAATTTCGGAATATGTGACATCAACCAACACATTGAGCTTAGTATTATAGTTTAATACATCATCCCCTTGAACCCATTTTTTTAACCCCATAACTATGATCCTTTTTCTCTCCTTTGTGTAATATGTTATAGAGGATTCTAATTCGAGTGCAATGACACAAAAATGGCATCTTTCTGACCTATGAAACTCTAGGTATGATGTCTTGAAGATTTTATATATTTTTTTAGCCTTTTTCTTGGTGTGTTTTATGCTTCTTTTGGCCGATTTTGGACTCTTGGGCCCGTTTTATTTTGGGGTCCATCCGCTTGATCCCCCTTCCCTTTCTGCATCAGGAAAGTAACGAAGGGCAATAACTACCCTCCTTCGTCCCTTCCAAACCGAGAGATGGAGGCGGCAGATGAAGCTAGACCTGCGCACACACCCCCCATCTAAACCCTAGCATTCGTCATGTTTTATAAACTCCCCCTGGTCAAACCCTAGTCCCACTTCTCCTTTGCTTCATTCTCCTTGTGCCGCTGCCTCTCCCTCTCCCTCTTCCTTCCTCATCTTGTTCTGTTACGCCTCTTTTCCTGCTGCTCCGACGCCTCCCCTTCCGGCCTTCCCCCTTACGTGACTACTGCTAGTGCTTCTCCTCGGCAGTAGAAAAAGGCACCCTAGCCTCCGTCACCTCTCCACGTGATCCTTGACGCACACGTTGGCCTCTAGCTCTTTCCCTCCCCGCCGTGCCGCGTCGCTGGCCTCTCCCTTCTTGGACCAGTGCAGCACCGCGGAGGTTCCCTCTCCGGGTAGCTAGTGGCCAGCAACCAGAGGCACCAACGAGGCCGCAGGCAAAGCTGAGATCGGGTGGCGCCCCCGGAAGCCACCCCGAGCCTTGTGCTCCTTTTCCCCCTCTCCTCCAGTAGGTGCGGAGCACTGCAAGCGCCGCCCCTGTTCCTCCCCTGTTGGAACAGAGAGAACGAAGAAGGAGCGGGCGGGGCGAGCGGGCGATCGTCTTGTCGGCCCATGCTTGGTTTAGTAGCGAACCACCCTGAACCAGCGGGTCATGCCCCAGGACAAGCGCGCCCCTCCCTAGCCATCGGATCAACGATCAACGGCTCAGATAGGCCAATAAATTACTAAGGTGACACGCCCAAGTCCCTAATGCTTATTCTTCATATAGTTTTGATGTAAACCTTGAAAAATGCATAACTCTCAATTCCTTTGGCCAAATCTCACATATAATATATGAAACTTCATCTACTCAACGAGATCTACACAATGGACTAGGTTTCAGAGTCTAATTCTATCTTTCGTTCCCTGATTTCCTAAAAGGATGCATATGTTAATCTCTTGGAATATAGTTGATGTATGATCATGATGCAAAATTGGATCTTGATGCGCAATCTACCCCGATCCTTAAATCAGTACTTGTGATATATATTTGAAATAAATGAAGGTCCTACTCTCCTTATTGTTCATCATGACCCTTGTTGTACATATGTGCTTAGTTTGGACTTAACGATGAACGTTACCCCAAATTGCTAATCTCGTTACTAATGGACAACCACCTAATCTTGTTATGTGTTTCTAATGACCAAGTGTTGCTAATCTAAACCCATCCCTTATGCTTGGCCCTTCTTCCTTGATGATACTTGATCTTGGTTACTCTATTATGAGTCTTTGACCCTTTAATATACTTAAGGAACTTGAACCTTGAAATGGTCATATGTAATCCGTGGAACCTTAGAATGATATGAAACTTGAATCACACCATCATGTTGACCTCTATATCAATACAATATCATATAATGAACCCATAACCAACCTTGGAACCCATATTGGCCAAAACCCTAAAATACATCTAATTAGGGTTAATAATGAGAATCTAATGCATATATGTAATCTTGTTGTTAATCAGGTTTGGCATATGGCTAGATGGTGAAGGATATGTTAGGTTTTGAAATCTCTGAATCAGGTATGGGCCTTATCTAGTTATATGACTACCGCTTTCTTGCTTGAAAAGACATATATTATATGCTTGTTTGTCTATTTTCTCAAATATTGCCATGTAGTATTGCTATGTCATACTCGATGTTTGTTTCGTCGGTTTTATAACTTGAACACATATATATATATATATATATATATATATATATATGAAACTCCATTATAATATTGTTGATAAAGGGCTCTTGGTTATGACCTTGAGGTCCCTCTCATATAAAAGGGTTAGCTAAGCTTGAGCACCCTTACGGACCCTTCCGACGGGAAGATGGTCAAAGGCCTTAAACATGTTTGATATTGATATTGTTGGTATAATGGAGTGAAATGACATAAAATATGGTTTCGCTTTTGTTAAACAATTAACATGTTTATTCTTGTTCGTTTAATCTTGAAATCTTTTCAAAATTATGCAAAGCTTATATATATGTGTATCTTTCAGCCCCATACTCAACACCTCGTGTGTTGACCCATTTATCGTATGTTGTTTTTAGGTTCAAAGATGGCTAGAAGGTTGATGAGCTTGGTGAGCTTTGCTAGGTGTACTTGTTGTAACATCCAGATATAGTATACATGAGCAGACTTGTACAAAGTGACTCTGGAAATATGTAATCGAATTCATGAATATAATGCATTTTGTATAATTACATTTGTTGAATGTTGAGACTATAATGGTGCCTTTATCTTGTTATATGTTCATGTGTGTTAAGCTTTACGCTTCCGCATATCGCCTTTGGTATACATTTGGTTCATGGGGCTGGTATTCCGGTTCCGTGACATGGGCCCTTTTGAGCCTGAAATAGAGGAATAAAATATGATGAATTAGTGAAGTCATCTCTATGCTGGAATTGATTTGAACTGCACAAAAATTAATTTCTCGATAGACCATCTTCAAGGTACCCATCAAGGTGCTAAATAGGAAGGCCATAGGATGTCGAAACATGATGAGATGGAGGAGAGAGGTTGAAAGTACTCTAGCGGACTCCTCTCTTCTCTCTCCACCTCTAAACTTGAGGTTAGATGTTCAGATAAATTTTTATGTACTGTCTGAGTCATCCAATGATCTTCTAAACAAGAAGTACCCCCAAGTAAATCTATTTGCAGTTCTACCACCCCAAGCTTGTCACATTCTATGGGGTTTGGGGTATCTTCATGCTCAATAGCCATGTTGTGATGGATTTTCCATCCTGCTCCTTCAATGCCAACCACTCCTTGTAATGGAATGGTAGTGAGTGTCGGCTCATGCTGCTCTATGTTATCATCATCAGTATACTCACTTCTCAAAACTAAATAGTCCTCATAATCCTCCTCAAAAATGTTATTCCAAAACATAGCAGGCATGCTTGTTGAAACAAAGTGACAAGTCACAATGTGAGAGGTGTCACTTTGGGTTTGGATAAAAGTAGAATCAGGCTGCTCAAACTACTCCTAGCTTTGTGAATTCATTTGGATACCCTGAGGAGAGTACAAGTGATCATCATCAGACCATTCTTGCATGTTGTATGTACCCTCTATTGGCTTCTCAACTGAATCATCTGGACAAAATGAATGGCTCTCTCGGTTGGTTGAGTCTTTAGAAAAATCTGAATGAGTTTAATTGATGTCTCAAATAGGTGGGTGAAATGTGTTCCTCATCATGATCAAGGAAGTGGTCTTGATGACTGTAACCCTGATCATCGTACTCTGTAATTTTCAATTGAGTGAGAACCAAACTTCCTAAGTCTTGAAGTTTCCTACTTTGGTCAGTAGCCTTATCCTGAAGCTATTGGACTTGAGATAAGAACTTTCAAGACTAGCCATTGTTGTTGTGTACAATTCTTGGAGCTCCTCTACTTCAAATTATTGTGATTGGATGTCTCTTTGAGCGACATTTTGAAGCATGTTGCTACTGAGGGTTGCAACTTTTGTTGCTACATGGACCTGGAGGTCCTACCTTTATAGTAGCTATAGAAGAGGATCGACTTGTTCTTCAAGATGAGATGCTAAGCAATATATGAGTGCATCAACACTTTCTCTAGCTAGCATCATTGCTCTAATCAGTTCATTATCCTACGACAATGTTGAGGTTGAAGGTTGATCAAAAATCTCTATTGGTGAGATGTCTGCATATGAAAACAGTGGGGGTGAATATAGCTCAACTAGATGAAGTGCATGACTTCCAATTATTTTCCAGCAGTCTAGACTACGAAAAAATTCATGAGCATAGGTGGATGAGGATAACTAGCCTTGCTGAAGCAAGGTCCATTATAAGACCCCAAACCTTGATTAGTGGTTGGACCTTCTTATTACCTTAATTAAGTTCTTAAAACCTTAATATAACTATAAGATGGTCAGTGATATCATGTGAAGAGCTTAAGTTTCAAGTTTGGTCTAGTTTGGACACTGTTTGAGCAAGTTATGTAATTTTGTGCATGTTTTGGACTTTACTGCAATTTAACCATATCTGAGTTTTTTTTGCAATTTTTCACATTCTTTATGTTCCTTACATGTTTTCATACCTTTCTTGAGTTGTTTGTGGCTTGGGGCACCCATATGTACCTTGCTTTGATGGTCATACCTCTCTAGGGTAAGTTAGGGTTTTGGCTCTCATGGATGAGCTACCTTAAGAGGCCATCAACCAATGGTTCCCCTATATGTATGACCAACGATGGTCATCCTCAGGTGGGTACAACTAATTGTGCTCTATATATGTGGTAGGTTGATGGTCTTCTCTCCTGGGGTCCCTTAGACTGATGGTTTGCTTGGAAGAGGAGACCAATCGATTGTTTTCCACCTAGTGGCCTAGGGTTTCATCAAATGATGGTCACTAAGTGATGCAAATCGATAGCCACCTTGGAAGGGCCAAGATCCGATGTCCTAGCAGACTCCACAACTTACAGATCTACTGCTTACATGGATGTGATGTCCCTTAGCCATGGACACATGGCAAACATGTTAGGACACGTTAGCTTTCTCTTCTCTCTCTCCCATAGCTATGCAAACCTCCTACCTTCCAAGAAAACAACCTTTTTGGAATCCTGTCTCTTCCTTTATGTCTAGATCTTTGTCCTCCTTTCTCAAAGTAAAGAATAAGGTGTCCAAGGTAGAAGAAGGTTGTCGATCTTTGTGCATGTGCAACTAGAGTTCAGATCTACCCTCCTTTGGAGCTTGTGGAGCCTTACTTTGTCTGTTCTTGACCTAAGTAGGTAAGCTACCTCTCTTTTGCCTTCATGTTCCTTTCTATTCTACCTCCTTCTTCCTTCTTCTTGGTCATGGACATGGTTTTCCATGGTAGATCTTTCTCTAGAGCTTAAAGAACCATTCTCTCTTACTTCCTTAACCTAGGTTTTTCTCTCTTTCTTGGAGAAGAAGCTTTCTTGTCCGTGTGGAGAGCTAAGCTATGATTTCCTCCCTCTTGTTCTCATTGTAGCCTGCTGTTTGGATCTTGCTCTAATTCCTAGATGTGAGTTGTATAACTTTCCCTACGTTTATTTCTTACTTATAGTTTGCATATGATAGATCTTATTGTTCATTGCTTACTAGAAATGAATTAGGGTTTGTTGTTCATTGCTTATAGTATGCTCTAATTCCTAGATTTATACCTCATATGTTTTATATCTTCTGAAGTTGTTATACCTTAATGCTTGCTAGAAATGAATTAGGGTTTGTATGTCCACTTGTTTTATAAATCTTTCATTCACCCAATTGGCAATAACTAATCAAGTGAAACCCTAATCATGTAGTTTCCCTAGTTATAGGTCCATTCCAACATCATGACTTGCTAGATGGTGAAATGAGTATTCCTATGGGAAAATCAGAGTGCATATTTTTTAGTATGTGAGGTGCAAGTGATTGTGTATCCTTGTCATCATGACCCCAGGTGTTTTGAGGATGACTACGAACATACCTCGATGTGAGAACGGTTATGGTCGTGTCTTGGTGATTATATATGTGATGTGATTTTGAGGACAACTATGGTTGTGCGTCAGTGGTAGGGTTTACCCTGGTGTCTAGCGCCATGACATGTACCAAGATAGGATAGGTGTTTTCAGCTTGACAATATGTCGCTGGTGACAGTTTGACTTATGTATCACTATAGTGTTCACTCATACTGACCCAGTGGTGTGGAGAAAATCTTGGAGTCCAGCTCTTCCTAGATCTTGTATGGCACTAATTTTGACTTAGCAGTGGTCAGTTTGATTTGGGTGGTATGACTCAAATCCTCATGGAATAATAAAATATGTAATACAACAGTGTAGCATAATTGTTTAGGGCTAAATACAATTTACATTGGATGTTTACCCATGTTTTGTTCCTTATGCCTGTAGTTGCTTATGCTATAATAGAGTTTCTTCAACTGCTAATATATTATATATTGTGGCAATAGAAGTTAATTGTTATACATGTTCATCTTTTCTTTCTAATTACACATGATGCTGTTCTTATCTTTAGTAGCTACTCATCCCTCTTAACTTGTATAATTTGTATAACTAATTCCTTTAGTTGAATCTACTCATCCTATTTAATAATAGTAGATTTGTGATAACAATAACTGTTCGTGGCCAGTTATATCTCTTGTTGGGACATGGATCTCACTCTTGTGGTTTCCAAACCTTTTTAGGTATGATCAATGACGTGGTAAGGATCGTGCAGTTGAGGAAGAGTAGCTTGGAGAGTAGTGAATTCAGAAGGTTGTATATCTTCTAGTGTTGTAGTAGAGTCCTGTGTGTTGTCCCTATATTCTCAGGTCTTGAGAGGGATGTGTTTTGTAGGTGATGTACATTGATACGTGGTTTTGACATTTCCCCTTGGTTGTATATATGTCATGTACATGTGAACATGTTCTTTTGTATACATGTTGTCTCTAAGGCCACAAGACAAATGTAAATACCTGATATGGTATATGTTGCCATGTAAGTTTTATGAACCTTAATGTAAATGTTTCCACTCTTAATGGTGATGTTTAAATCAATTTTAATTTACCCTATGTTATGGTAATATGATGTTTAGTAGTTAATCGTGTACTTTGGTTTTAAGTTTTCCTGTTGTGTGGCGTTGAGGCATCACAATTTGGTTTGTATCAGAACTCTAGATTCACTGAGTATACAACAACATAGGACTAGGGTTAGTGTCTATTCTTGCATCCTCCAACAAATCTGATTTTAGCTATTGCTTGTGTACATATGTCTGGAAAATACAAAGAACATGATGAGAGTAGTGTTGGTACACAAGATTGTGGTGTGGGGAGGTAGGAGATAGTAGATGGACTACTTGAAGTGCCTCCGTTTGACCCAACAACCATGGACAACACCACTTTCCAATCCATGTTTGGACAATTAGTGGCCAAGATTATGCATTTGGTGGACCAAGCACTGATATCACAATCTAGGGTAGTCGTCCCTAATGTGGAATCCCAACATTATAGTAAGATGTTTGAGCATCTGAGACATGTGGGAGCGGTTGATTATGTGGGTACAATAGACCCAGTAGATGCTGACATGTGGTTGATGGAGCTTGAGAAGGAATTAAAGATCCTCAACATCCCCAATGAGGACAAGCTGAAGCATGTTGTCTACCTATTGAAGGGTAGTGGTAGCCATTGGTGGGTCCTAGTGTAGTGATCAATTGGGTGTTGGCTAAATGGACATCTATAAAATCCCTTTGTTTTGATTATGACAAACATTTCATTCTTATTAATCTAACGAGCTACTTGAGTGTGCAGGATGACAAAGCAACAAGGGAAAATCTACAAGCTTACATATTTACATTTTCATGCAATGTAATCACTATTGTAAAAACTTGTACAAAAATATAATGTACAAGTACTTAGAATTGCATGTAAATCAAGCGTTAGATTCTCCCTAGCTAAACACCACAGTTAGACAAGTCATCCCATTCAAATAGGATTATTTTTGCACACTCACACACATAATTAGTGCCTAAATTGAAACCTTGAAACAGGATCAATCTCGGTCGACAAACCCCTCGACCGAGACACTCTCGGTCGACAATCTTCTCGACCGAGAAAGATCCAAAGTATCCGTTAGATACAACAGACAAGTTAGTTGGCAGTTGAAGAAAGACGTTGCAAATCACTTGTTCCAGAGAGCCTGTCGGTCGACAAAAGTTCGACCGAGTAGGTATCTCGGTCGACCATTTATCGACCGAGATGGTCTCTGACAGCAACTGCAGAATAAATTAATTAGCCGTTGTTAAAGCAACAACTTTGTACCTAACGGCTAGTTAAGCACTTAGAAACCCCTAGAAGTTGTCTAGAATGTCCTTAAGCATCCTTAGGCCATTCCTATAAATAGGACAAGCCATAGGACACTCAAAACTCACTTGTTACACTTGAGAAATACTTGAGCATACTTGAGCAATCTGTTGCAAGAAATTTGAGCACTGTGATCATTGGCCTACTTTCTCCTTAGCTCAATTTCGTGTCCTATAGGCTAATATCTCCTACCCACAGCAATCACAAGTTCACACATTTGGTTAGGAGATCTATACGCTTGATCTAGGCATATCAAGCCTTGGGCTTAAAGGATAAGTTGTAATTTCCTTTTTCTTTCTTGTTCCTTTTTATTATTAGTACTCTCCTTGCTACTCCTAGGGTTGGAGGCTGCGGATCGGAGAGGGTTGACTTCTCAGGTGGAGAAGGGGACTTCAAGCTACTTCAAGAAGGCTATCGCAAGGGAAGCTACTTCAGAAGGCTGGTGCAACGGGAGTTGGTGCATCTACTTCAAGGGAAGGCTTCTTCAAGGTTGGGCGATTACTTCTAGGTGAAGGCTGCTTGAAGGGTTTGGGAAAAGAAATTGTATTTTATGTAAAGTCCTTGTGAGGTAATAAAATAAATTTCTTTTCAAATCCCGGTTGGGTAAGCAACCGGGTAGTGGACTGACGGCTATAGTTTTTGCTATAGTTGGAACCACTCTAAACCCTATGTCTCCTTGTCCAATATCTTCATTGTGGTTGTTTGAGTTTAAATTATTATTAAAATCTTTATAAAACTATATTCACCCCCCTCTAGTAGTTTTCATTGGGAAGAGTTTTGGCGGGAGTTTGTCAGCCGATACTTCCCAGAGATGTATTTGGATGAGAAGATAGCACTCTTCGAGAGTTGGGCCAAGGATCGATATCCATCAATGAGTATGAAGCAAAGTTTATGGAGCTTCTAAGTTTCTATCCTCACATGGAGGCGATGGTTAAGTAAAGGATCTGTAGGTTCAAGAAGGGCTTGAGTATCCAGTTAATGACAATTGTGTATAATATGGAAAATCGAGAGAGGTTTTGTACCTTTGTTCAGTCTGTGAGGAGGATCGACCAGTCTACAATTGAGAATAGTGAGGCTAACGCTAAGAATAGGCCATCCCATTTCTAAGGGTAGTCTTATGTGCCATCAATATGCTGAGGTTTTCTCTAGGATAGTACCAACAGAGATCGCCTTCTTCTAAACCAAGAACAAATGTATAGTCTCAATGGTCCCCAAGCAAGGGCAGACTGTTGGTATGTATGCCCTGAGAGCCAATCATGGGATGATTGGTGGGATACATTAAAATTGATTTTATAAACATCAAAAGCAAGCTTCCAATTAATTTCTGGTTCAGACATATGAGATAGTGATAGAACATATTGAATGTCTAGAGAATGACAGTACTCAATGACGTATGCCTTCAGGTTCAGGACCTGGACGATGAGATAATACAGATGCTAAGAGTTTGTACATTCTTGTTATGTCCCTAGTCAGATGTCATTGTGGAAGGTAGATAGACAGCAATGACACACAAGACTAGATTGTGGTGTTGGTTGATGATAGAATCTCATTAGTCATGATATAGAGATATCAAACCAAACACATAGGTACTTGTTAGAGAACAAGTGTACCAGACAGACCCACCATGAGTTTGACACATGGAACCATGACATGGTAGTCACAGTCAGTACTCACAGTGATGGTGGTGAGTGTGATTCTTTGACCTAAAATCACTACACTGAACACATGTCGTTGGGCACACTTTGACATCATCAAATGTAGTCTTGAAACATGGGTTGTTATAAAGGTGATGATTGGGTGGCTTTGACACATGGGGCTTTTGAGGGGTGAGTGATAGATATGGGATTTTTCCCTCTTGAGGGAGTTTGATATCCAAGGCTACTTGATGAGTAGGATTGAAATAGGCGTGCGCACGCATGTGTGAATCAGTATGTGATATTGATGTCATACATATCTCTTCCAATCTTCTCTAAGATCAAGAAAGTGAATGAACGTTGACAGGATGACTGTTCCATGCCTCGAGTTCATTCGGGATATTAGTGACAAATGAATTATACATTCACTGTAACACCATTCACGGATTGTAGGATTTAAAGTTGTTCACCAACTTTCTATTTCACTTGGGTAGCACTGATGTGTGAATAGGCACCGCTCTTTTCTTGTGAAGTCATAAGTGTTATGGACTTTCACTGCCAACGTGAAAAGGACCTGCAGGGTCACACACATAGGATTTAACCTGGAAGAGGAGTTTTGTCCACAAACAATGTTTAGATTGATTACTAAAGGAGTTTAGTAGTTCAATTAAACACTCAATCAATTGATAGCTCAATGTCATAGTGTTCAAGGTTTTGGACACATTGATTGGAGTATCGGATTGATTGAAACCGCAATTGACTGATTATGCACAATCTACACTCCCAACCGATCGGCTCATGTGATGAACTGATCGGCTCAGCTTGGTGAATCGATCGGCTTAAGAGGTGAGTCGATCGGCTCATGGACAGGGTGAAACGATTGCTTCAAGTGTTGAAACGATCGATTCAACTGGTGTAACTGAGCAAATTGGGAAAGTAGGATTGGTGAGAATTTTCCTTGCGTTTCACTTGCCCAATTTGATTGGAATAAGGATTGGTATTTGATACCAATTAGAAACAAAAGAAGGAAAGTCAATCGGGAATTGATCAGAACCACGAACTGACCGGTTCAGAAGTGAACCGACCAGCTCATGGGTCCCAACCGATCGGTTGAGGTGTCAACCGACCGATTCAGGTCCCCAACCAACCGTTTTAGTTGTGAAACGATCAGTTGAGGTTGCGAGTTGGTTGTTTTGTGGAAAATCTCAAACCCTTCTACTCCTGCTTTTAGTCCTGCATTGCCCGGGATGGAGAACCCTGTCCCATGACCCTTCTATATATAGGGGTATTGGGGGCTTCTCAAAGTACAACTCAGTGCAACCAGTTGCTCTGTGAAGTTGTCATTCTCTCTAGTTTTGGTAACCAAGAGAGAGTCTGAGCAAGTGCTACCCGATAAGGGAGGCACATCATGGGAAAGACAACTGCGATTGTGACTGGTGACAGGAGAGTGTGTTAGTGACTAGTATGCCAATAGGAGGGTGTGACTCCTTCCAATTCCTTGTGGGACAAGGAGATTGGAGTTCCAGGTGGTCTGTCTGGACTACATCAGAGGCGGGAGGTTTCTACTGCTAGGAGAACATCCTTCAATCCCGTCAGTCCCGGTGCGACCAGGAGCTGCACAGACACCGTACAAGACCGGAGGTGAAGACCGCACAAGGCGTGATGTATTGTCGTCGAGCAAGCCTTGGGACAAGTTATGATTCCACAAACCATCCTTTCATATTGTATAGACGTTGACGCGTTTCCTTGTTCTGGGTTTGGGGGAGAAAATTTTTGTTTCCGCTGCCTTCTCTGCCTCCCATAAAACCCCAATAGTGGTATCAGAGCCACGTCAACTGCTCTATACTTTAGGATTATCGGTATGATTGATTTTGGTTTGTCGCCTTTATTTATTGCATACGATGTGAATAAAAATTGGCTTTATGCATGTCCAATCCTAAATCCACAAATCCCAATTTACATATATGATATGTATTATAAATGCACTCGATATGCGTCGCCCTTAAATGAGTTTTGTGGTGGATATATAGCGTGGTTATGGCCAATAAACCCTATCTGTGTATGGTTGTATGTGGTTGCTTGCATCTCAGTCTGCGCACCGATCTTCCTTCTCCTATTCTTGATGTAACTCGAAATAATTTGAGATTTCTTTCCTACCTTTTCTCCCCTCGAATGTAACTCGAGGTTTCTCTTTTTACAATGTAAAATAGGATAGAATTTTATTTCCTGTTATGTCAAAGAACGGAGGACATCCTAACGATAGCTGAGATGATCGGTTCAAGGTGTGAACCGATCAGTTGACGTTCCAGATGATCGGTTCAAGGAGTGATTCGATTGGTTGATGACCGGTTCGAGGAGCGAGATGAGCGGGTGGCGGCCATGTTGAGATGCACGATGACTAAGCGAACCAATCAGTTGGAGGAGCCAACCGATCGGCCGGTGGCACCCAGACGAATGACCAGATCGAGCAGGCCACTCATATGATGAGTTGATCTACTCGGAAGGCAAAGCACAGAGTTCATCTTATACAGGTTGCATGTGATGTAGACCTAGATGACCGTGATTCCTCTTGGCTCGAGGAATCACATTAGGACAGCCATAATCATCACTTTTATCATTTTGCATGTTTTCTGTGGGATATTGCATGTATATGATACTTACTATGTATTTTGGTGATTGGATATGTATATGTATATAAAAACCAAATCCCTCATTAAATATTATGTTTTAGATGCCTTCCAAATGCGACACACGTGAAAAGCTTGATCGACCAAGTGTGAGCATGCCCTAGCGTGGTGCACCGTCCATGTCATGGAAGCATGAAGGATGAATGTGTGGGTCTGCCCTAGCAGGGTGCATATTCATCGTGTTTGCTTTGGGTCGGACTTAACAAGGTGACCTAGATAGGATCTAGCACCTTGAGGCATGGAGGTGCTCATGGCAAGGAGTTGCATATGACATCTTATCAAGAGTTGCATATGATGCAATTGGCAAGAGTTGCCTACCTGAGAGATCTAAGTTGTGGGTGACAGCCCTAGCTGGTCCATGACTTAGAGGATTTCAGGATCTTGCCCACTAGAAGGTTGTACGCTGCAATCTTCCGAATTGATGGTGAGGGCTATCAATTTGAACTAAAATAGTGGGAGCGATAATTAATTAAAGGCCTAATTTTATCGTCAACTTTTCAAATCAATCAAACAAGTCAAAAAGAGTTTTGGACTAAAATTGCATATATTTCCTTTTGTTAAAATAAATGGTTAATCAACAAATCACTTTATTTGCGATCGGTCTTTGAGACCAACAAATTAAATGGGAATAATTCCACGACTGGTTAGGACATTGAGAAGTGTTCTCAATCGTAGAGTGAAAGCTCTAAGTCCTAGTTATACCAGAACCAGATGAACTCAATCCAACCATATCAATGGCTGAAAGTATGCTGATGGAAGCATACCGAGGATGACATTGATGAGGAGTACTTGATGTTGTGTTCTCTGAACTATGAGTTGCAGAGACAACATGAGACATATGATGTCTCAAGGACACTGTCCTAGTATGCCATTACAGAAGGACATCCAGTAAGGTATTCACACACTCAATGTGATTGGGTATGTGGAAAACCTGACTAAGAAGGATTCGCTCTGAGCCAAGAGTTGTCTATTGGTATGATACTGCAAATGTTGCGAGAATCATACAATTCATGGTAAGCTACAACATGAACAATTTTGACAAGTGTTGACAGAGTTGTTGGACATGTTGAGGATAGTAGAGGCAAATATGAAGAAAGACAAACCATAATCTTTGATGTGATCAAAGAAAAGGTAATTCTTAAGGACAAGGACAAGGGCAAAGCAAAGAAGTGTTCTGATGCTAGTCAGCAATCCAAGCCGTCTTCAGCCTCAAGGCACATGGGGAAAGGGTGTATGAGGGATTTCCCTCTATATCTGGAAGAACAAAAGAAGATGCAGGAGGGGATGGAGATCTCCACCTAAGGTATCATGAAATGAACCACTTCTTTATCTGAGGTATATGATACCAAGATATGGATATGTCATATATGATATGCAAGACACACAAAGAAGTAATGACCTTTGTGAAAGGACCAAGAAAGGAGTACCCATCATTGGAGCAAGTGTTGCTGCCATAGATAGGAGTATCTTTCAGTTTATTTCAGCCGAAAGGGCACGAAATAGAGTTGAGAACTACTATTTCATATATTGCCAAAAGATAGAAACACTTTATTTTTGCATATTGTATGACAATGATGGCAATTAATAAAGTTGATGTTTCAATCTTAAAGATATGATCTTTGTGGCAATGCCTTGTTTATCTTGTGATATATGGTATCCATAAGATAAAATGATACCTAAAGTTATTGATAACTCAAACAATCAAATTAGCATAAATCATAAGAAATTCATTTCTAGTTTCCATGTGATGGATAAATCTAGACTCTTTTGGTTAGAGAACCAGTAAGAGACATGAATCTCTTGTACATGATTAATCAATCTTCACTAATGGTAGTGGGAGAATGATTATCCAATTAGGTATAATACATGTGATGTATTTGCATACCTATTGGAGTAAATGCTAATACTTCATATGGTGTTTGAAGAAATACCAATATGAATATCTTGAAGTGTTCAAGAATATCATAGATGAAGTATGAATTTGGTAAAGTGTTAATTCTTAATGAGATCAATGAATGAAATACTTAAACCAAAATGTTTGAGATCCTTATGAGTGATTATGATAGTGTATCATAGTGAGCTCATGATTAAGGCATAGTGATGTCTAAATCAAAAGGGAGTCATACTCTAAGGAGTTAGAGAATGATTATCTATTAACTAAATTCTTCCTAAATAAAGAATACCCCACACTAATAAAGGACATTAAGAATCACAAAGGTTGTGAGTTCTTATATCCTTAACAGACACACCTCGATAATCTATATGATGAGTTGTTCATGAGATGAGTCAACTATCTAGATGTATGAGGAACCGGATTTTGAGTTATGGTAGATGACCATTACATCCTAAATGACTTCCATGTAAACCATAAGGTAATACCTTGATGGTAGCACTCATTGGGATGAAATCCATAAGTGTTAATAAGTCTTAAGTGTTAAGACACATGGATAATATTTTGATAAGGATGATGCTCGTTGATTGCAACTTACTGACTAAGACATTTGGCATATGGATACTAAAACCGCATTCCTATTAGGAATAGAACAAGGATGTGTACGTGACACAACCTATAAGGTTTATGAATCCACTAATGCAAATGAAGTCTATAAGTTACAATGGACTAATCAATGTGATTGATTGAGTACAAGAAACTCAGAATTGGATCTTTACTTTGATGATATAGTCAAAGGGTTTGACTGATATGTCAAAGATAAAGAAAGGATTTGTGATTTAGTGGGAGCGTATTCACATTCCACATGTTGATGTGAAATGGAAATGTTCAATAATGGAAATCCAAAAGTGGAAATTATCTTTAAGGAAGATAGAGATGTTTCCTATGTGATAGGAATAGAGATCTATAGAGATAGTTCTCAAAAACCTCTTGACCTGAAAAGAGAAAGCATACATAGGCAATCTGTACTAAAGAGTTCAGTATGCATAGATTTAGTGGGAGAAAACTTGTCCATGTTATATGGAGTAAGTGTCCCAAGGCCAAGTGTCCAATTCTTATGAAGAATGGGAACACTAAGAATAGATATGGATATATCATGTATGTAATCATCCCATTATCTTGCATGTATGGACATGGCAAGAATAAAATGCATTCATCATCTTGTATGTAGGACATGACAATATTATGTGCTCATCCTGATAACTCATATGTGGGAAATGACGGGTGGATGTCTGTCTACTTCCAGTAAGGGTTACTGGAATACCATGAGAACTTGATAAGTACTTGGGAAGTACTAGTTCTATGGAGATAAGGAAGAGTTCAATGTAAAGAGTTACATTGATGCGAACTTCTGAAAGGACAGAAAATTAATCACAAAATATATATAGGATATATATAAAAGTGAAAGTTTGTTGATAATTGGAAGTGTTCCAATACAACCATTTAAAAGGAAATGTTGAGTATCTATATGTTAGAAAACAACAGTGGATACTATATGGGTCTGGAAGTTCATGACATGAACTTATAGATATTCTGCTCATTGATGACAAGTATGGAATCCTTGATCATGCAATGTGGCTAAATGTTAGCAAAGGAATACTAGATCGCATATTACGGAAACTCCATCTCATACGTGTGATGTACAGCGAAGAGATGTGAGACATGCAATTTATACTGACTTTGGCAAGGTGTTGCCATAACTCACTATGTTTGCACTAGAGCACAGTAACATGTGGGACATGTTCAAAGATCACTATGAATATGATTGAAGGGTGATTGGCTCGCAGTGCAAGTGGGAGTCTGTTGGTATGTATGCCCTGAGAGCCAATCATGGGATGATTGGTGGGATACATAAAGATTGATTTGATAAACATCAAAGACAAGCTTCCAATTCTTTCTGGTTTAGTCATATGAGATAGTGATAGAACAGATTGAATGTCTAGAGAATGATAGTACTCAATGACGTATGCCTTCAGGTTCAGGACCTGGACGATGAAATCATACAGATGCTAAGAGTTTGTACATTCTTGTTATGTCCCTAGTCGGATGTCATTATGGAAGGTAGATAGACAGCAATGACACACAAGACTAGATTGTGGTGTTGGTTGATGACAGAATTGCATTAGTCATGATATAGAGATATCAAACCAAACACATACGTACTTGTTAGAGAACAAGTGTACCGGACAGACCCACCGTGAGTTTGACACATGGAACCATGACATTGTAGTCATAGTCAGTACTCATAGTAATGGTGGTGAGTGTGATTCTTTGACCTGAAATCACTACACTCAACACATGTCATTGGGCACACTTTGACATCATCAAACACAGTCCTGAAACATGGGTTGTTATAAAGGTGATGATTGGGTGGCTTTGACACATGGGGCTTTTGAGGGGTGAGTGATAGATATGGGATTTATCCCTCCTGAGGGAGTTTGATATCCAAGGCCACTTGATGAGTAGGATTGAAATAGGCGTGTGCATGCATGTGTGAATCAGTATGTGATATTGATGTCATACATATCTCTTCCAAGCTGCTCTAAGATCAAGAAAGTGAATGAACGTTGACAGGATGACTGTTCCATGCCTCGAGTTCATTTGGGATATCAGTGATAAAGGAATTATACATTCGGTATAACACCATTCACGGATTGTAGGATTGAAATTTGTTCTCCAACTTTCTATTTCACTTGGGTAGCACTGATGTGTGACTAGGCATCGCTCTTTGCTTGTGAAGTCATAAGTGTTATGGACTTTCACTGCCAACGTGAAAAGGACCTGCAGGGTCACACACATAGGATTTAACCTGGAAGAGGATTTTTGTCCACAAACAATGTTTAGATTGATTACTAAAGGAGTTTAGTAGTTCAATTAAACACTCAATCAATTGATAGCTCAATGTCATAGTGTTCAAGGTGTTGGACACATTGATTGGAGTATCAGATTGATTGAAACCGCAATTGACTAATTCTGCACAATCTACACTCCCAACCGATCGGCTCATGTGATGAACCGATCAGCTCAGCTTGGTGAACCGATAGGCTCAAGAGGTGAGTCGATCGTCTCATGGACAGGGTGAAATGATTGCTTCAAGTGTTGAAATGATCGATTCAACTGGTGCAACCGATCAAGTTGGGAAAGTAGGATTGGTGAGAATTTTCCTTGTGTTTCACTTGCCCAATTTGATTGGAACAAGGATTGGTATTTGATACCAATTAGAAACAAAAGAAGGAAAGTCAATAGGGAACTGATCAGGACCACGAACCGACCGGTTCAAAAGTGAACTGACCGGCTCATGGGTCCCAACCAATTGGTTGAGGTATCAACCGACCGGTTCAGGTCCCCAACCGACCGTTTCAGTTGTGAAACGGTCGGTTCAGGTTACGAGTTTGTTTTTTTGTGGAAAATCTCGAACCCTTCTACTCCTGCTTTTAGTCCCGCATTGCCCGGGATGGAGAACCCTATCCCATGACCCTCCTATATATATAGTGGTATTGGGGGCTTCTCAAAGTACAACTCAGTGCAACCAGTTGCTCTGTGAAGTTGTCGTTCTCTCTGGTTTTGGTAACCAAGAGAGAGCCCGAGCAAGTGCTACCTGATAAGGGAGGCACAACAAGGGAAAGACAACTGCGGTTGCGACTGGTGGCAGGAGAGTGTGTTGGCAACTACTACACCAACAGGAGGGTGCGACTCCTTCCAATTCCTTGTGGGACAAGGAGATTGGAGTTCCAGGTGGTCCGTGTGGACTACTTCAGAGACGAGAGGTTTCTGTCACTAGGAGAACATCCTTCAATCCCGTCAGTCCCAGTGCGACCAGGAGCTGCACAAACACCGTCTAAGACTGGAGGTGAAGACCACGCAAGGCGCGAGGTATTGTCGCCGAGCAAGCCTCAGGACAATGTATGATTCCACAAACCATCCTTTCCTATTGTATATACGTTGACGTGTTTCCTTGTTCTGGGTTTGGGGGAGAAAATTTTTGTTTCCGCTGCCTTCTCTGCCTCCCCAAAAACCCAAAACATTCATCATAGTTTTCCACCTATTGGAGCGCACACTACAACTTCTGTCTCAGTGACAGGTCCATCTAGGTCATGGTATGAGAGTAAGACCTGTTATAAGTGTGGATAGATCAGGCATACCAAGTTGTTCTGCCCTATGAAGGATGAAGAAGTGACACAACAACTGAGGCAGAGGCAGTAAGGGTCACAATAGTGATAGTTTGTAGAGGTGGTGACATAGGACACAATCAAGCATTACAGGTGGGTTTCTATAGAAAATCTAGAAGTGGATGTGGGCAGAAACATGCGACGGCTCAATTTTATGCCATGAGTCAACCAGAGGGATTGGTCAATCCACAAGTCATGACAGGTTAGATGGAGTTTTATAATTCTTATTTGTCAACATCTTCTTTTATATCTATTTTGGTTGACCCAAGTGATACACACTCTTTTGTCACTAGACATGTGGGAAGTAGTTGTAATATACCTATTTGTCATAGATCAAATAGTCTTTGGTTAGAAACCCCTCTAGTCAGTTATGCAGAGTTGTGGGAGGTGTGTCCATCTTGCATTCTTTCTTTCATGGGATGTCGAATTCAAGTGGACCTTATGCCACTTGGCATGCATAGATTTGATGTGATCCTTGAGATGGATACCCTAAAGAAGTACATGGTGGTCTTAGACTATAGTTCCAAACTAGAAATGTTCTTTGATGGTGATGTTTCATGGGTCTTCCAAGGAGATAGGAATATTCTTTTGACATGTTTGGTGTCAGTCATGAAAATAGAGAGGCTAATGAGACAGGGATGTGAAGCTTTTATGGCCCATGTTGTGGATACTAAGGCAAGAGGTACTAGTATTTAGGAGGTATCGATGGTGTGTGAGTTTGAGGATGTCTTTCTCAAGGAGTTTCTTGGTGTTTCCCCTCCTAGAGAGATTGATTTTGAGCTCAATCTTGTTCCCGGTACACAACCTCTAGTGCAGTCGTTGTACATGATGGAACTAGATGAGATGGAGGAGTTCAAAAAGAAGATGTAGGAGCTTCTATAGAAGGGCTTCCTCAGACCGAGCACTTCCCCCTGGAGTGCTCCTATGTTGTTTTTGAAGAAGACGGACGGTTCTATAAGGTTGTGTATAGACTACCAATAGTTGAACATAGTGAGATAAAGAACAAGTACCCGTTACATAGGATAGATGATCTATTTGATTAGTTGAGAGATTCCACAATGTTCTCCAAGATAGATCTAAGATCAGGTTACCACCAATTGCGGATCAAGGCAGATGACATACCCAAGTCAGCTTTCAAGACTAGGTATGGTCACTATGAGTTCCTGGTTATGCCGTTTGGGTTGACTGAGACACCGACAACCTTAATGGATCTGATGAATAGGGTATTCAGACTGTATCTTGATTAGTTTGTGGTGGTGTTCATTAATGACATCTTGATATACTCCAGAGACAGTCAATAGCATGAGCATCATCTACACCTACGTTGACAATGTTAAGAAAACACCAACTATATGCCAAGTTCAATAAGTGTGAGTTTTGGTTGAAGGAGGTGTCTTTTCTTGGACATGTAATCTTTGTTGAAGGTGTTTGTGTGGACCCTAAGAAGGTACCCTTAGTACTAGAGTGAGAGCATCCGAAGATGCCAATGGAAGTTTGTAGTTTCCTAGGCTTGGTAGGCTACTATAGGACGTTCAAGAACTTTAGTTCTGTGGCACTCCCCCTAACAAAGATAAAAAGGAAATATGTTCTATTTTTTTTTGGGGGGGGACAAGTGTCAACGTTCTTTCTAGCTACTGAAGGAGAACTTGACCAATGCTCTAGTGTTGGTACTTCATGAGCAAGGGAAAGATTATATCGTCTTTTGTGATGTGTCGAAGAACGACTTGGGATGCATGCTGATGCAGGATAGGAACACGATTTCTTTTGCTTCATGATAGCTTAAGAAACATAAGGAGAACTACCCAACACACTATCTAGATCTTGCATATGTGGTCCATGCCTTGAATATATGGAGGCACTACCTTTATGAAGAGAAGTGTCAGATCTTAATCGGCCACAAGAACCTTCAATACATCTTCTCAAAACAAGAGTTGAACATGCGGCAGAGACACTGCATGGAGTTGATCAAGGATTATGATTGCACAATAAACTACCATACATGGAAGTCGAATGTGGTGGAAAATGATTTGAGTAGGAAATCTTCTTCATCATCATCTATAGATAAGGCTCATTTGAATGCTTTGGTGTGTCACAAGCGAGATATGTAGTGTCACTTCGTCAGATGAATGTGAAGTTAGAGGAATCCTTGTTGGAAGGATTATTGGCTCAATTGCAAGTTAAGCCTATGTTTATGCAGTAGACTAGAGATGCACAATATAATGATATCATGATGTAGAAGATGAGGTCAGAGTTTGGTAGCTGGAAGCATGATGGTTTCCATGAGACAAATGATGGGACAATGTGTTTTCATGACATGATAGTCGTACTCAATGTTGATGGCTTGAGGAAGATGGTTCTGGAGGAGGCACACTCCTTAGTGTATGCAATGCACCCTGGTAGTACCAATATGTACCATAAATTGAAGGAGCTATATCGGTATCCAGGATTGAAGCGTGAGGTAGCAGAGTTTGTGGCTGGATGTCTAGTCTGTCAGTAGGTCAAGACTGAGCATTAGAAGTCAATAGGGACTTTGTAGTATTTTATACCATGGTGGAAATGGGATCATATCATCATGGATTTTGTGGTTGGTCTTACTAGGATAGCCAAAGGTCATGATTCCATCTGGGTGATTGTGGACTGGTTGACTAAGTCGGCTCACTTCTTTCTAGTCAAAATGACATATACAATAGAGAAGTTAATGCAGATATACATGGATGAGATAGCCAATCTACATGGTATTCCAGTGACAATAGTGTCTAATAGAGGTCCTATGTTTACCAGTCATTTTTGGGATTTTTTGCGTACATACATGGGGACAATAGCTGAGGTTCAACACAAGTTTCCACCCATAGATAGATGGTTTAGAGAGGACCATTCAGACCCTAGAAGATCCTTTTAGGGCTTTTGTTCTATAGTTTCTTGGCAGTAGGGATGTGCACCTAATGATAGAGTTTGCCTACGACCACAACTATTACAATCACATAGATATGGCACCTTACAATGTGTTTTATGGGAGGCATTGTTGGTCACCATTTTGTTGTTATGAGACAGGTGAGTACCAACTTTTTAGCCACGAGCTTGTACAGTAGACTATAGAGAAGACCAAGCCGATACAACAGTAGTTGAGAGTAACCTAGGACAGACATAAGTCTTACACTGACAACTGCCATAGACTGTTGGAGTTCTATTTTGGAGACCGAGTGTATCTGAAGGTCTCCCCTTGTAAAGGTGTGTTGAGGTTTGGTAAGAATAGTAAGTTGTGTCCTAGGTATATGGAACCTTACCCTGTTGTGGCACATTTTGGGAAGGTGGTGTACAAGCTTGATTTACCACCAAAGTTACATAGGTTGCACCCCATTTTCCATGTTTCCATGCTAAGGAAGTGTCATCCAGATATTGAACAGGTGTTACGTCCAGTGGAGGTTGAGCTAGAGGAGAATGTGTCGTATGTGGAGGGTCATGTGTTGAACCTAGATATGAGGGTCAAGAAGTTGAAGAAGAAGGATATAGTCTTACTTAAGGTTTTCAAGCATTTCCATGGTGTGTAGGAAACCACGTGGGAGTTATAGCAGAAGATGTGTAGAAATTACCCATCTTTGTTCACTTAGAATTTCAGGGGTGAAACTCCTTGTTAGGGATTTATGGTTATAAGATCCCAGACCTTGCTTAGTGGTTAAACTTGCTTTATTATCTTAACTAAGTGATTTAAACCATAATTTAACCCTAATATATGTTCTTATATCATGTGACAAGCTCAATTTTCAAGTTTGGTCCAGTTTGGACACTATTTGAGCAAGTTATGCTATTTTGTACATGTTTTGGACTTTTCTATAATTTACCCAAATATGAGGTTTTTCTTGCAATTTGTCACATTATTTATGTTCCTTACATGGTTTCATACCTTTGTTGAGTTGTTTGTGGCTTGGGGAACCAAAATGTACCTTGGTTTTATTGTGACACCTCTCTAGGGTAAGTTAGGATTTTGGCTCTCATGGATGAGCTACCTTGAGAGGGAATCAATCGATGATTCACTTGGATGGATGATAAATGATGGTCATCCTCAGGTGGGTACAACCTATGGTTCTCTCTAGAGATTGTAGGTAAATTGTATTCACTCCTGGTGTCCCTTGGACCGATGATTTTCTTGGAAGGGGTGACCAATCGATGGTTTTCCACCTAGTGACCTAGGGTTCCATCACAATGGTCACTAAGTTATGAAACTTGATGGACACCCTGGGATGGTCAATAACATATTTCCTAGAAGACTCCACAACTGATGGATCTACTACTTACATGGATGTGATGTCCCTTGGCTATGGAAACTTGGCAAACATGTTAGGACACCTTAGCTTTCTCTTCGCTCACTTTCATAGCTATATAAACCTCTTACCTTCCATGAAAAAGAACCTTTTAAACTCCTTTCTTCTATCTAGATCTTTTTCCTCCTTTCTCTAAGTGAAGAAGAAGGTTCCCAAGGTAGAAGAAGGTGGTCGATCTTCGTGCATGTGCAGCTAGAGTTCAGATCTACCCTCTTTTGGTGCTTGTAGAGCTTTCCTTTATTTGTTCTTCACCTAAGCAGGTAAGACACATCTCTTTTCCCTTTGTTTCCTTGCTTTCCTATATATTTCTTCCTTATTCTTGGTCGTGTCCATGGTTTTCCATGGTAGAGCTTTCTCTAGAGCTTAAAGAGCCCTTCTTTCTTGCTTCATTGACCTAGGGCTTTCTCTCTTTCATGGAGAAGAAGCTTGCTTGGCTATGTGGAGAGCTAAGCTAGGGTTTCCTCCCTCTTGTGCTCGATCTATCTGTCTATCTTGAGCTTGTTCTCCTTCATATATTTGAGTTATATAACTTTTCCCATTTTTGTTTCTTACTTATAGTTTGCATGTGCTAGATCTTACTCTTAAACTAAGTTATAAGTAGAAAGATACTACCCTGCCTAGGGTTTGAGATTAAGTGTTATTTTCTTGGATGATTATATTCTTGGATGTGTTCTAAATCTTGTGTATGACCCTCCTAAGGTAGAGGATGATTTCTACCTTGTACATCACTCGATGGTTTGCCTTCTTTCCCATTGATGGTCATACTTTTTAGTGCTTATTTGCATGTGTCTTTATGGACAAATAATGGTCCTACCTTAGGTTCTAATTTAGTTCCTTTTGTTCTCAAGAATCGATGGTTCTAATTCCCTAGTGTGGCTTCAGCCTATGGCTCTCCTTTCCTTCATCAAACGATGGTTTTCTGTAATGCATGCTTGGTTTCACCACCTATTGATGACCACTGATGGGAGTACTGAGCTTAACAACTGATCGCCCTCCCAATCCATCAACCAATGGTTGTTTTGACTCCTAAATGCAATGGTCCAGTGACCTATGGTGATCATCAACCAATTGCCCACTAGTTCCACATTCGATGGTGTCAACCAATGGAGGTTTTGACTCCATGACCCAATGGTAGTCCTGCACACCACAACTGATGGTGTCATTAGACCCAACAACTAATGCTGACCCTTTTGTGTGACAACTGATGGTGGGTTGTACTCCTACAACCAATGGTCTCTCTTGAGTCAACAACCAATGGAGTTCCTATGTTATCAAATGATGGCTTGACTAGGTTTAGTTGGAGACTCATCTAGCTCACAACTTGATGGTTTTGTAAGTGGTTTGTTCAAGGTGTTTAATTTTGTTACAACCAATGGTTTTACCTTTTCATATAGAAGGGTTTTGAGGTGATACTTATGGTATGTTTGTTTGGTTTGAATGATGTAGAATCCGATCGTGACTTTCTCTTAGTCATGTAGTCTTACCTATTACCTCATATGAATATTAATTTATAATTACCATAATGAAATGTGGTGTAATGTTGAGCTAGCTTGTCTTTGATACACTAAACCCTAATGTAATTAAGTTGTGATAGCAAATGATATTTAATCTAGTTTTTGAATCAAACACTAATATGATCCAATGAGAGTTATTGAGTATGCTTAGCTTTCTTGTGTAACTTATGTGGTAATGAGGATATCCTCTCAATGTTTTTGTAACCCTAATGTGTTGTTATGTGAACATCTTATTACAAGGATATCCTGACATGTGTATCACAAGTATGGTGATGGCTTGTTGAACCTTTGGTAAGACATGAAAAGATAATGATGTTCTTGCAGGTGATTGTGATGTGGCAGACTTAATGACCCTTGGGCACTGTTGAGCCCTATTGCAGGTGCGATCCTTTTACTTATGTGATAGAGAATGGTACCATGTGGTGATGTGACAAGATTTATACCTCATACATTTTATATCTTCTAAAGTTTTTATACATTAATGCTTTCTAGAAATGAATTAGGGTTTGTATGTCCACAATTTGATAAATCGTTAATTCTCCCAATTGGCAATAACTAATCAAGTGAAACCCTAATCATGTAGTTTCCCTGGCCATAGATCCATTCCAGTGTCAGGACTTGTTGGATGGTGAAACAATTATTCCTAAGGGAAACTCAAAGAGCATATTGTTTAGTATACAAGGTGCAAGTGACTTTGTGTTCATGTCATCTTGACCCAGGTGTTTTGAGGATGGCTACGGTCATACCTCGGTGTGAAAATGGATGTGGTCGTGTCTTGATGATTCATATGTGATGAGATTTTGAGGACAAATGTGGTTGTACCTCAGTTGTAGGGTTTACCCTGGTCTCTAGCATTGTGACTTGTACCAAGGCGGGCTAGGTGTTTCATCTTGACTATATGTCACTAGTAGTAGTTTGACTTATATGTCATTGTAATGTTCACTCGTACTGACTGAGTGGTGTAGAGAAGATCTTGGATTCTAGCTCTTCCTAGATCTTGTATGGCACTTATTTTGACTTAGTAGTGGTTAGATGGATTTTGGTGGTACAACTCAAATCCTCAGGGCGTAATAAAAGATGTAATACATCCATGTGCATATCTATTTAGGGCTAAATATGCTTCACATTGGATGTTTACCCTTGTTTTGGTCCTTATGCTGCTTGTTTCTTATGCTATAATAGACTTTCCTAAACTGCTTAGATGTTATATATTGTGGAAATAGATGTTAACGGTAACAAATGTTCATCTTTTCCTTCTAATTACACATGATGCTATGCTTATCTGATGTAGCTACTCAAGCTACTTAACTTGTGTAATTAGTTCAAATAATTCTTTTAGTTGAATCCGCTATCTATTTAATAATAGTTTATTTGTGATAACAATAACAGTTGGTGGAGAATTATATCTCTCGCTGGGACATGGTTCTCACTCTCGTGGTTTTCACACTTTTTTAGGCGGTCATCAGTGATGTCCTAGAGATCGTGTTGTTGAGGAAGATAAGCTTGAAGAGAAGTGAACTCAGAAGGTTGTATAGCTGTTAGTGTTGTAGTAGAGTCCTATGTGTCGTCCATGTACTCTCAATTCTTGGGAGGGATGTGTTTTGTAGGTGATGTACATTGACACATGGTTTTGGCATTTCTCCTTGGTTGTATATATGGCATGTACATGTGAATAGGTTCTTTTGTATACAAGTTGTGGCTAAGGCCACATGACAGATGTAAATGCCTAATATGATATATGTTGCTATGCAAGTTTATGGACCTTAATGTAAATGTCTCTGCTCTTAATGGTGATGTTTAAATTGGTTTTAATGTACCCTATTTTATGGTAATATGATGATGAGTAATTAATTGTGCACTTTGGTTTTAAGTTTTCTCATTGTGTGGTGTTGAGGCATCACATCCACGGCTGAATATATGAAAAAGGGAAAGCTATTTAGCATATATATGAATAAGTACATGCAAAACAAAAGAAGAACTATGCATATGTATACAAGCTTACGGATGACAAAACAAAATATTTAGACGTGTAAACATGGAAAATCACATTCCTGGCAATGGAGCCAAAAAGTTGATAGGCCCTTAGATAGCTCCCGGAAAGTATAGGCGTGATCCCAAAGGTGAATAATACTTTTAAATTTATACCTCGAAACCTTCAAGGACCCGCACAACTCAACAAATGGTTGAACACAGGGACGTCAAACATTTAGGATGCTTAATATCCCACTCTTAATTAATTCATACTCTGTAGTTGATGTATGTCAATAACTAGAACTATTCTAGAAAAATGATACGAAACAAAACAAAAAAGTAAAGAAAATAGACCCCTTCAAATTCTAGTAATCAAGAAGAGTTCTTGGCTATGTAACCAAAATTTGGGTAGTGTATGCATCTATTCTCAGTCATAGACACCCCTCGAACACTCAAGCTAGCATTTAACCAACATAGCACGTATCGTGGTAAATGTCCCCATGGGGGTTATCCCACTCGCTCTCACACAGTGTGACTAAAATCCCATCCATGATCTGAAACCTCTCTTATAGGATAGTGAGTCAAAACCTTTGAATATCCCAAATACCTTCTCAGGTCCAGACTATTCAAATATGTTAGGAATAATAGATGATCTACATGGAACAGAAACTGTGGACCCGACTAGATAGATATGAACCCAACTGGGTATGCCTAAACTTGACCATATTCAGCTGAGCCTAATCAGATCCAAGGTTCAAATCGGATCTCTCTGATAGGTGTTTTTCATTGATCCTCTCTTGGATGCCCTCCTCTCATATTTCAATCCAAACTACCTTCTCTTATTCATTCTACTACTAATCTCTCGATCTTGGTAGAAATAGAGGTTCAAGCAAGAAAGCGATCAACCTAACCAGCAATCATAACTGAAAAGAGAAGATAGAACAGATAACATACTAGATCTGGAATAAAACTACATACTTGAGGTAAAAGTACATAAACATGCCCAAATTGGGGTACATATTGAAGAAAGATCTCAACTAGCAATGGACAAGCATAGTTAGCACTGAACAAAGAAGGAAGAACATCATTTGTACGAAAACTAAGAAGAATGTAGAAGAAAGAGGTCGAAGAAGAGCTTTATCCCATAGAGAAGAGCTGTCTCTCACTCCTTAGCCTCTGGAAAGGCTAGATCTCATCCTTTGGATCGTTCTCCTTGATCTTCTAGACTCCTTGGCCTCCTTTATCCTTGATTCCGCCAGAAATAGTAGCTTTGATGGATCTATGGAGGTGTAAGGTGGATGAGAATGGTTGGAAGCGGGTGGATGATGGTTGAAGACAATGGTGGATGGAGACAAACCAAATGAGGTGGATGTAGGGTGTTCTGTTCAGACTCTCCTACAGAGCTTTGGGAACCTCTCGAATCACGAAGAATGTGGTACCCTACTACCTAGGTAGTTGGGGTGGGTATTTATAGGAGTGGTAGAGTTCGGTGGTTGTTGATATTTAGTGGTCACCGAGATTGAAGGGGGTCAATCGATTGCCAAGAATGGAAGATGCTTAGAGGTCACCAAGATTGAATAATCGCTAATGTAGTGGTCATTGATGTGGTAGTCATTGATGTTGTTGTTGTTGATGATGACCAGCGGCCGATGTGGTGAAAATCCTTGCAGGCGATAAGGGTGATGATCCTCCACAGTTGCTGAGGATGAAGATCCACACCGATCTCTAAATTTTGAAGTAACATCGATTACTAACCCACTAGATCCTCAACGGGTACTGGTGCTTCACCTTAGAAACAAACCTACCCCCGGGGGGTATTACTATGTGTAACAACCCTGCCTCAGAGTAACCCCCAATTAAGGGAGACCAAGTGGTCGTAGCTATTATCCCAATTAATATGATCAAAGTTTCGAAAAATAATCAATGATAATTATCAAATTCTATCAACTAAACTGAAAACTGGTATAAAATAAAACTTTGCATACCTTTTCAAAAACTTGGATATCTACTTCTATCCACATCTGGAGATGTGTCTATTCTAACTAATCCTCCTTGTACTTTAATTCTTATTTAATTCCACATATGCCACTTTACTATTTTTCCTTTTCAATCTTGTACCTAAAATGCTGACAAACAAAATGTTGGTCACCATATCAGAATATGTTGGTATGTGAGGACAACCAAAATTTTTCAAACATGGCTAACAATCTAATTATCACAATCAAGTAAATTAACAATCCAATTTACACTTTTTAGTATAACATTCTCCACCTCTTTTGCCCTAACCCTGGAATACCCACCTTAGGGTTTCTCTTTTGCCAATGATTTAAGGCCACCTTCTCAATCCCGAGCTTGGTGCCTGGGGTCACCCTTCATAGTGCCCATTAGTCATTCTATAAAGACCACCTTCTCAATCCTGAGCTTGGTGTCTGGGGTCACCACTCATGGTGCCCATTGGTCTTCCCTCCTAGGCTTGACCTTTGGCATCATCCATCAGGGTGGCATGTAGGTGCGAGAATACACACTTCTATTATTATAGTGGTAATCATAGTGACTTTATGATTTGCAAATATGAACATTCAAACAGATATGTTGCATTCAATGCGATGAATCATCCGGGAAACTCTTCGGGAAACTAATGCAATTAACCATAATTAACCACATACCTATCAATCTGACTTGATTGTAGAAATTAAGAAACCAAGCAAGCACACACCAAGTTGATCCTGAAATAGGCATCCAATTTTTCTTATCATTATTCATGCCATCATGGTCTATTAAACCTAGCTCGCTTTCTAGGGTTTCTAGTCCACTTTTAGGGTTTCCATTGCAACTAGGGTTTTACTTCATTTATACTATTTTAAACCCTAATTTTATACAATTACTCACAAACCCTATTTATCTCATCTATTCTTCACGAAAGATATTAAGGTTATCTTTTAACAACATATAACCCTAATTTCAGAAAAAGGTACAATTAACCATCAATTAAGTCCATTATGCCTCTTTTACATTAAAACTACCATTTTTATCCTTTTAAATTCATGATAAGATCATTAGGCCCAAATATCATCTTTGTTCCTTCTGGATTAACAACTCATCTTTCATGAACTCTTTTTATCACTAATTCCCACTTTTATTCATTAGAAAACCCTAATTACTACATTAAGGGTATTCATCCATAATTAGTAACTTTTATACTCGAAATAGCTTAGAACTATCATATCTCAACTTTAATCATGAAATTGAACAATTAAAGTCATTAAGAGTCACATTTACTAATATTAGGGTTTTAAGGCCCATTAAAGCATATTTATGCACATGAATCTCTAAATTAAACCCATTATGTGCAAAGTTCATCCTTTTTGTTCTTAATGTACCTTTTTACAATTAACAGGTTAATATCAACTTTAATCATCCATTAAACCCTACTAAATACATTAATTACCTCAAAATAGGGTTCCTTAATCATTAAAGCATTAAAGTTGATAACTTCCACTATTTTTCGAATTTTAAGAGGAATTCACCTCTAAAACTATTTTTAATGGATTCCTCTCATTTTTTTGAGAAACTTTCATATTTTATGCACATTCATTCGAGCTACCAATAAGGAGATACTATTTTTTGCAAGAATAACTTACTTGAGCCAATCAGAGGATGCCACGTCACCTGCTCCATGCAACATTGCTCGGCTAGTTTGGAATTATAACGAAAAGACATATTTGCCCTTGGTTAAGTGATAACTTCTTCAGCCCGTGGAGGGGCATAACAGTCCAACGCCTATTTGATCATCTACCTCCTCGCGACAGCGCACTGCTGCCACACTAGCCGCGGTTGGGATGGCTCCTCACCCCCTTCCTGGACCTGAAGGCCTCCGACGAATGTTCCTCTTGCTCTGCCTCTTTCCTCCATGCTTGGGAGTGCCACCAGCTCATGATCAAAGTGGTTGGGTTGGGCTGGGCAGACCTGCAACCCACAGCTAGTGTTGTAGCCGTGTGGCTGCTGCTGCGCCTGGGTTAGGGTAGGGCCACGATGGTGAAGACTCTCCCCAGCTTCGTGGGACATCCAACTATCATCTCGACTCCATTACAGTCCCTCACTACTCCAGAGACAGATCAATGCTCAAAGGTTAGGGTTTGCATGAATAAGATGAAGAAGGGAGAGAGAGTTTCATGGGATTTCTCTAGAACTCAATCCAGAAGCGCTACCCCCTTATATAGGGGAGGGTAACAAAGCCCTAGGTTGGTTATTCACAGATTAACAATGCCCTCTCCCAATAGGAGTCATGTTCCTTCAAGGAGAAGTAATCTTCTCTCTCCTAATTATCTCTTTAATATTCTTTATTTCATGGATAATTAGAAATATGAAAATTATCTCTTTCATTATCTCTAGCCTTGCTTTTTAATCTATTGGCCATGAAAATCTAATTTCTTAAAACAAATAACATCTCTTTTTGATATTATCAAAAAGTCATTATTGATGTATTACATTATCTTCTTATTTTGTTATTATTTTCCTTTTCTCTTTCTTTTTCTCTATTGGGGCTCCTTGGACCCCAAGAAACTCTACTATTTTGAAATCCTTTTTAATGGATACTCATTATCCTTCTAGATGCATCTATGTCCATTATTTCTCATTATCTTGTTTATTTCTTTATTAAAATATCTCTTTTCAAGGATTTCTCTTTATCTTTCTTTTTATTTTCCTCATTGTCATTCCTTTTAACATTAAGAATCCTTTGGATACGAAAATCCACCAAGGATAACTCAATTATACCTCTTTCCACTTATTTTCCACATTTTATCATTGTTTTCAATTTCTTTCTTAATAAAGAAATATTTAATTTATCTTTTCTTTTCTTGTTGCATTATTTTTGTAACTTTGGACTCCTTGGAACCCAAGGAACCCAAGAGGCATGAAATCCAACTTTGGATTATATTCTTTTTCCTTCTATAGGTTTCTACATCCTTCTTTTCTCCAATTCTCAATTATTCATTTACTAATTGAATTTCCTTGTTATTGGGCCCAATAGCCAATAAAGCCCAAAAAACAACCAACAAGGCTATTGTAAACGAAAACCATTTATTCAAAACAAATTATATCCTTATTTGTTCGAATATCATTAATAGGAGAAATTACATTTCTCACCATAAGGACCCAAAAATTTTGGGTTGTAACATCCTTCCCCTCTTATAGGAATTTTGCCCACAAAATTCCATCAAGCAAACAAACAAACAAGATAATCCTTTCCTTATGTTCATCATGGCTCCCATGTGGCCTCACCCTTTCCATGGTGCTTCCTAAGAACCTTCATCATCTCATATTCTTCCATCTGAGTTCTTTCTTACCTTGGTATATCATACCCTCATAGGTGACTCAGGACATTTCAGCCTCTCATAAAGTTGAATAGGCTCAGGCCTCAGCACATGGCTTGGGTACCTCATATAGTGCTCTAGATCGAACTTATAGAACACATTATACATCATGTTATCCTGAGGGGTAAGGCTATACACAACCGTCTCCACCATTCCATCTCAAATGGACCATGCATCTGAGACTCAACTCTCTCTTAAATATAACTTAGAGGGGTCATATTTCACATCACATATTCTCCCATAGTGAACTGCATGTCAGTCTACTTTGCATCATCTTACGACTCATGTCACCCCTGGGTTGTGTCTCTCTCATCCATTGCACGATGAAAGCGACTTCATCTGCACACACTGTGGTTTTTTTCTGACCTTCGCGATGTCCCTTCACCAACATCATCTTAATCAAGTGGCGACCAACACAACCTCCCCTATAGAGCTTCTCTACATCTCGACACTGACTATGGTGGTTATCATCACATCTTACAGAGGACAAGAACTGTCTCTAGATATCACCCTGAATGAGCACACATGCTCTCATCAGACCCTCTAGCCTGGATCATATTAACCATTAGTTAGGGGTGACAAATTGTGCTAATGTCGAGTTCCTCTACTTCAACCTCATGGAAGTAAATCTTTAGGTTATAAAGAACTTTTGAACTCGCATCATGGTGTAGTTGAATTATTTTTCTCTCATATGTAGTTCAACCGGATCCATCCCATGACAACATTCTTTCTTTCTCATGTCATCTTGGTAAGGCGATCTACCATAACCCATATTGCATCTTGACCTTTCTTGGTCTAGGGGAGACTTACCACAACATCCATAGTGATGAACTCACATTCTCTCTTGGGGACTCTTTATTCTCCACATCAACTCTTTGGGTTACTGGTGTTCCTCCTTCACTTCCTGACTTGCATGGTGACAAACCACATGCAACTTTATCTTAGGCATCCCATGTACTAATGCAACTTACTATCTTAGTAGTACCACAATATATAGTGATCTTAAAATCATGATCTCTTATATGTCATGATTCCTCAAGATTGATTCCTCAGAAACCCTAAACCACTCTAATTAGGGTTTCTTTTCTAGTGAAGTGTGTCTGAGGTTCTACAATCACCCTTTTCTTGCATTAAGGTCTTGGCTGGCTAACCAAACAACTACTAACTTGTTCAACAAACTTCGTTAGTGTTATCCAAACATATCTCACAAACTTAGGGTTGACCTAACAACCTCTTCTAACCTCCAACTAAACTAAGCAGTTGCACCTCATCCAGAGCATCCTTAGGTGTAAGGTAATGTTGAAGACATACACCTCTATATATTCCATTTATTATCTCATCTCAGCTCTAAGTCTATCTTCATAAAGAAAACTTTGATCTTATTCTCTTGGTTATCAAACTCAACGTGGTATAACTTGCAAATTCCACATAGCTCATGATAAAACATCATCATAAGATAACTACCTTAATACTCTTAGTGTTTGTAAACCATCCATGTATCATTCACTCCACAAGGGAATGTTATCATCTCTGTCCTCATGCCTCATAGCAACGTTCCATCTCACTTCATCGTTTATCCTTGGTGTATGGCACGTGAACTGTCCTATCTCTCACTCCCATAACAAGAGGAAATAAGAATTTGGTGGTCGTCCAAATACAGAGTTCTTCCTGTTCCAAGAGTAGAGATGGTACATCCCACCTTGCCAGTACACCTCCAAATCTAAGTTGAAACGTGCAACATATGCCTCAACATCATGATCATCTTGATATCAAATTTACTTTCATGGAAAACTGGTTTTGAACCTACTTGGGTCCACACACATTCCTTGGTCATATCCTCTAGGTCTATAGGGTGTCGACACTTTTGGGGACATCCATCTTCCCTTATGCATCTAGAGAGTGCCTTACTCATCTGCCCTTTGGGTCCCATGAGTTCATGAAGGTGATCAATCTCCTAACCCATGGCCCTCAGACAATGATAGATGTTGCCTCCCGACCCTATGGTCATGTGCAACTAGGGAATTAGGAAACTCCTACTTCCATCGGTCTTATCCCTACCCGACCCATGGATAGACTTAGATTCTAACGTAGTACATGACCAACTCAGAACCTTACCCAAGCCGTCGTCATCTCTCTCTGCATTCATGGGTTGACTTTCATCCTTTCATAGGGTCATGGAGACCTGCCTACCTTGGTCAGGCCCCACACTGGTCACCTCCATGGTAACACATCCACATGCACTTAGAGATGGTTATCTATGGGTCTATAGGTTCATTGTCATGCTATGTACTGTTCACTTAGCTTCTCAAGATCCTATGAGACCGCTTTAGGTTACCTCAAAACCAACAGAAACTAGTATACACCCTACAAAAGGGCTCCTCTCCCAGGATGGGAGGAAACCACACCTTGATAAAAAAAGGTCAAAAACATCCTTAGGTCTAGGGTTTACATCCACATAAGCATGCTTAACTCTAGCAAGCTACTAAGGCACAATCGGACCACCTACTAAACCTTGCTTGGTCATGCTTATTCTCATTCCCCAACATTGGACCAAGAACATACCTTCCCATGTCACCAACTTAGCTATGAGGGGTTCATCAAACATACCTTTGACTCAAGGGTTTTCCATTTCCTCTAATCATGAGGAGTACCATGCTCGAATCTATAGAAACTCAAATCTTGTCATGACCATCATGTACACCACTTCCCCTCTTAGGCCTAGGAACCCTAGGTTCACTTTTGGGTGTCCAACTGCATGCTCAACCTCTTAACCACATATCAAGCATGTATAAGGCATGACATGCACTTCCTTTCATCCTTCTACTCGAGCAACACTTCATATTTGAGTCCTCCTCCAGGACAACCAATAAGGTACAAGGCCTCACAACCTATTACTAAACCTCTCTAGGTCGAAGGAACTCTTCTTCCTATCTCAGAAGGTAAACACCTATACCATAGGCACATAGGTACCAGAAGCCTCATCCTCTCTCTAGGGTTTGTTTCCTCTAATGGAAACTAAGATATCATCAGCCTCTAAGGATCAAGCATGAGGAAACCACTATCATCCACTTAGGTCACATCATCCTCAACTCCAAACTTTTCCTCATATCTTGGAGTTTAGGCTTCTGACCTTCTTGCATGGGTCCTTCTCTCTCTCTCTAGAGCTAACCCTAAAAACAACCTTACTACCTGAGGTCCTCCCTCCATGAAGATGGATCAAGATCACAAGCATACCCCTACCTGGGTGAAGCCTGTGCTCAACTTATGTTTGCTCAATATTTTTCATAGTTCTTTATGCTTATCTCATAAGCTATCCATCATACTCTCCTAGATAGGGTTTTAGCCTACTGCTCGCACCACTGACGTACACTGGGTGCATATTATGCCCTGCTTGCATAAGTCCATAGGGTTTCTGTAGATACTTTTTACCTCATCAATGAAGGAACTATCCTTATCTCTAACATGCACGACCCTTTCAAAGGAGCTAGGTCATCCAACCTCTCACGGCTCATACGGGCATCCAAAAGCATGTTCACCCATCTGGTCTATCATGACATCATGTCATCATGCCATCTCTCTCTCTCTAACCACCACTTAGGGTTAGGGTTAGCATCATCCTAAAAGGATGTTCTTGGTCTCTACTTATGATGGAGGTCTCTACCTCCAAGACTAACTTTCTCTACTCATCCTCCTGATAAGAAGGTATAGCCTCAGGTCTCTCATGAGGGCAATGACAACTCATGTCATACGACCTAAGAATGTATCTATTCTTTAGTTTACACTTAAACTATTAAGCTTATGTCCATGACATCTTATTTACATGCTTTTCATTACTTTGGTGGAGGATTCCTTAAACCTTATCAACCTTACCCATCCCTCAAGAGGGTGAGGAAAAGAGAGAAAACCCTAATCCTTAAGGTCCTTAACAACATTTGAGTTGAGAAGGGATGAACAAGATGAGAGAGTCCTAAAGGTATCTTATTTCGAGTCAGATCCTAAGACATCGTCCAGACAGTCACACTAATCTGGGAGTCCTCGTATTCCGACTAACGGTGCGGAGAAAAATCTTGCCAGCCCCCGGACGTGATCCTTTTCTAGACACCTCTGTCTTTCAGAAAATCCTCTAATAACTCCCTTGGGTTCTATAGAGTTTGTAAAATTTAATAATTATTAAAGATTAAATGAGGAACCTATGCTCTGATACGAAATGTAACGACCCCACCTCCCATTAACCCCCAATTAAGGGAGACCAAGAGGTCAGAGTCGTTACCCCAATTAATAGGATCAAAGGTTCGACAAATAATCAATGATAATTATCAAATTCTACCAGCTAAACTGAAAACTAGTATAAAATAAAACTTTACATACCTTTTCAAAAACTTGGATATCTACTTCTATCCACATCTGGAGTCTATTCTAAATAATATGCCTTGTACTTTAATTCTTATTTAATTCCACAGATGCCACTTTACTATTTGTCCTTTTCAATCTTGTACCTAAAACGATGTCAAACAAAATGTCGGTCAGCATATCAGAATATGTTGGTATGTGGGGACAAACAAAATTTCACAAATATGGCTAACAATCTAATTATCACATTCAAGTAAATTAACAAGCCAATTTACTCTTTTTAGTGTGACATTCTCCACTGCTCTTGCCCTAACCCTGGCATGCCCACCTTAGGGTTTCTCTTTTGCCAATGACTTAAGGCCACCTTCTCAATCCCGAGCTTGGTGCCTGGGGTCACCCTTCATAGTTCCCATTAGTCATTCTATAAAGACCACCTTCTCATTCCCGAGCTTGGTGTTTGGGGTCACCACTCATGGTGCCCATTGGTCTTCCCTCCTGGGCTTGACCTTTGGCATCATCCATCAAGGTGGCATATATGTGAGAGAATACACACTTCTATTATTATTATGGTGGTAATCATAGTGACTTTATGATTTGCAAATATGAAAATTCAAACTGATAAGTTGCATTCAATGCGATGAATTGTCCGGGAAACTCTTCGGGATACTAATGCAATTAACCACATACCTGTCAAGCTAACTTGATTGCAGAAATTAAGAAACCAAGCAAGCACACACCAAGTTGATCCTGAAAAAGGCATCCAATGTTTCTTATCATTATTCATGTCATCATGGTCTATTAAACCTAACTCGCTTCCTAGGGTTTCTAGTCCACTTTTAGGGTTTCCATTGCAACTAGGGTTGTACTTCATTTATACAATTTTAAACCCTAATTTTAGACAATTACTCACAAACCCTATTTATCTCATATATTCTTGACAAAAGATATTAAGGTTATCTTTTAACAACATATAACCCTAATTTCACAAAAAGGCACAATTAACCATCAATTAAGTCCATTATGCCTCTTTTACATTAAAACTACCATTTTTATCCTTTTTAATTCATGACAAGATAATTAGGCCCAAATATCATCTTTGGTTCCTTCCTAATTAACAAATCATCTTTCATGAACTCTTTTTATCACTAATTCCCACTTTTATTCATTAGAAAACACTAATTACTACATTAAGGGTATTTATCCATAATTAGGAACTTTTATACTCGAAATAGCTTAAAAATATCATATCTCAACTTTAATCATGAAATTGAACAATTAAAGTCATTAAGAGTCACATTTACTAATATTAGAGTTTCAAGGCCCATTAAAGCATATTTATGCACATGAATCTCTAAATTAAACCCATTATGTGCAAAGTTAATCCTTTTTGTTCTTAATATACCTTTTTACAATTAATAGGTTAATATCAACTTTAATCATCTATTAAACCCTACTAAATACATTAATTACCTCAAAATAGGGGTTTTTAATCATTACAGTTTATCACTTCCACTATTTTTCGAATTGTAAGAGGAATTAGCCTCTAAAATTATTTTTATTGGATTCCTCTCATTTTTCTGAGCAACTTTCATATTTTATGTGCATTCATTGGAGCTACCAATAAGGAGGTACGATTTTTGCAAGAATAACTTACTTGAGCCAATCAGAGGATGCCACGTCGCCTGCTCCATGCTATGATGCTCGACTAGTTTGGAATTATAATGAAAAGACATATTTGCCCTTGGTTAAGTGATAACTTCTTCAGCCCACAGAGGGGCATAACGGTCCGATGTCTATTTGGACATCTTCCTCCTCGCGACAGCGCACTGCTGCTGCCCTAGCCACGGTTGGGGTGGCTCCTCTCCCCCTTCCTGGACCCGAAGACCATCGATGAAGGTTCCTCTTTCTCCGCCTCCTTCCTCCGCACTTTGGGGTGCCACCATCTCACGATTAGAGTGGCTAGGTTGGGCTGGGCAGACCTGCAACTCACGGCTGGTGTTGTAGCCGTGCAACTGCTACTGTGCCTGGGTTAGGGCAGGGCCAGGATGGTGAAGCCTCTCCCCAACATCGTGGGGCATCCAACTATCATCTCGACTCCATTACAGTCCCTCACTGCTCCAGAGATAGAGCAATGCTCAAAGGTTAGGGTTTGCACGAAGAAGATGAAGAAGGGAGAGAGAGTTTCATGGGATTTCTCTAGAACTCAATCCATAAGCTCTACCCCCTTATATAGGGGAGGATAACGAAGCCCTAGGTTGGCTATTCACAGATTAACAAGGCCCTCTCCCAATAGGAGTCATATTCCTTCAAGCAGAAGTAATCTTCTTTCTCCTAATTATCTCTTTAATATTCTTTATTTCATGGATAATTAGAAATACGAAAATTATCTCTTTCATTATCTCTAGCCTTGCTTTTTAATCTATTGGCCATGAAAATCTAATTTCTTAAAGAAAATAACATCTCTTTTTTATATTATCAAAAAGTCATTAATGATGTATTACATTATCTTCTTATTTTGTTATTTTTTTCCTTTTCTCTTTCATTTTCTCTATTGGGGCACCTTGGACCCCAAGAAACTCTACTATTTTGAAATCCTTTTTAATGGATACTCATTATCCTTCTAGATGCATCTATGTCCATTATTTCTCATTATCTTGTTTATTTCTTTATCAAAATATCACTTTTCAAGGATTTCTCTTTATCTTTCTTTTTATTTTCCTCATTGTCATTCCTTTTAAGATTAGGAATCCTTTAGATACGAAAATCCACCAAGGATTACTCAATTATACCTCTTTCCACTTATTTTCCACATTTTATCATTGTTTTTAATTTCTTTCTTAATAAAGAAATATTTAATTGATCTTTTCTTTTCTTATTGCATTATTTTTGTAACTTTGAACTCCTTGGAACCCAAGGAACCCAAGAGGCATGAAATCCAACTTTGGATTATATTCTTTTGCCTTCTAGAGGATTCTACATCCTTCTTTTCTCCAATTCTCAATTATTCATTTACTAATTCAATTTCCTTGTTATTGGGCCCAATAGCCAATAAATCCCAGAAAACAACCAACAAGGCTATTGTAAACGAAAACCATTTATTCAAAACAAATTATATCCTTATTTGTTCGAATGTCTTTAATAGGAGAAATTACATTTCTCACCAAAAGGACCCAAAAATTTGCTATTGTAACACTATGGGTCTATGGGCTTGTGTCAATGAAACTTCTGATCGATGAGGATGCTCCCCGATGAAGGGGTTGACCATTAAAATTTAGGTCCACAATATAAAAAATTTCTTGGGCCCGCTAGTCAATTAGAGGGACCACCATCTCCTAAGCTGGTGCACAAAATGCGATGCTTGATGAGGCAAAATATGGGGAATTGATGTCATCTTGAGTTCAATGCCTACAAGTCACAAAGTTGGCTAATTGAGAAACTCTATCTTTGAAAAGATAAAAATTACTAAAAGATAAGAGTCTAGAATTATTTTGGGTGTATTAAGTCTATAACGACACAAATCTGTAGACAAATACTTAGCAAATATGACTAAATTTGGGTGTTATGAGCCATGTTTCAGTTTGTTTGGTTTTATACACTATTTCTTGTCGTCTTAACATGTGTACCTTGTGAGATTCTGAGATATATGTGCATCCACTTTTCAAGAATTTTTTGGTTCAGGATTTAATAACTCTACCTTTTTCTATCCTTTATTCGACCCATGGTGTGTGGATAGCACTAATAGAGTCTGGTAATCCCTAGATCATATACAAGGTTAGTCTATATTTTGCAGCTACTAGGTAGTAGTTTGAATGGTATGCCTTAAATTACCCAGGCCTTAATAAAATGTGTATTTTAGTAGTGTATTATATCTTCTTAAATTTAAATTGGCTAAAAATATTTATGCACATTTGTATGTGCTATTTATATTCTCTTACTTCTTAATAATAATATTGAGATTCATTATATGTACCCATGTATGGATCTACAATGCCATATGCTCATTATAGTAATACTTCTTTTTGAACTACCTGCACTACGAATATGCATATATAACTTGCTCCTACTTATAAGCAAAAGATGTCATTAGATTTTATATCATATTAATAGGAATTGGGGTCTAATCCATGTGGTTATCCAAAGCTCTTAGATATGTTGACATGTCAAGAAGGATGTTATGATCAAGGTTTAGCAAGAGACAACAAAGTTTTTTTGCTCATATAAACTCATCTTGCTTTTTTTGTATTTTCTTTTCTGAAGGATTACAAAACGTGGTAATGAAAAGGTACAAAATAATAGTAAAATTCATATGTTATCTATATAAATGTTTTCAAAAATAAGGGCATCCTCTATCTGTACAAGATGTCACCAGAAGGTCAAAAATAATTGGTTTGACTTGGGCATAGAGATATCAAAGAAATCCATTAGCAGAGCCACAGTCAGAGATATCCAACAAAAATCCCAGAACAGAACAGAGGAAAGCAAGTGATCAATCGAAAAGCACAGAAGGGATCAACGTATTTAGAGGACCATGAGCACCCAAGTCTCATCCTATCTAATGGTGCAGGACTATGCAAATGAAAGGCCATCAAAAACACTCACAACAACTAGCCAGAACAATTGATGATCTAAAAGAATTCACCAGTAGAAATTCACCAGGAAAAGAATTCAGAGAACCCACTCTTCTTCAATAGAAACCATACAGAAGGTAAACTCCAGCAAGGAATTTGAGGGACAAAAACTACTCTAGAACTAGGACCCAATGTTCCTTTCATCTCAAAAGCTCCAAAAGACACAAAACAACCCAGATCTTAAACTAAAACATAGATCAGATAAGATAACAAAACAAAATACCACTGTAATTGTAGGGTCAACAGAAAATTGTGCAAACTAACACAGCCAAGACACTAAATTCTTCAAACAGAGCCCATCCAGTTATAGGTGATTAAGCTACAGAAAGTAATCAATCAGCTCGAACAGATGTTGTAGTCAGAAAAATTAAGTTTCCAAATAGCTCCCATGTGTTACTTAGATTATTATGCACTCTTCTATTCCTCTCCAGCCATCCATGACACAGAATCAAAGGACCAATAATACTAGTACTTGTACCTCTCAGGTTAAAAAGATCATTCTAATATGTAGGAACAACATTAATAAGATTGTTTTGGAATGCCAAACTCCATAGATCACAAATAAAAGGACATCTAAAAGACAAATCAAGAGTGTCTTCATAGTTAATCATGCATAGAAAATAGGTGGATGCTACAGATATCCCTCTCCTTCATGTATAATCCAAAGTTGGTAGTTGAATATGTTTAGCTTTGCAAGTGTGAATTAAAGAATTACAGTGACCTTTGGAGTGCCAGATCCAATCAAAACCAAGATCTTCAAGCCCTCTACATGTAATGGCATTCCATACATTTTTTAGCCTAATCGAGTCACTCCCCTTAAATTACTAATGGTCAACTTCAAAAGGAGAAATATTCACCACCTTAATAGCATTCAATAACATCTGAGAACATCTAGAAGATGAGATAAACCAATTACCATTAGAAATAATGGAATTTAGAGCAGAATTAAAATGGATACCAACCCTTATGACAAGGTCTTTATCGAAACAGTCACCCAAGAATTTTCTATTTAACCATGTATCTTGCCATACTTTAAAAAAGTTACCAAAACCAACCTTAAACTCTATGTGAGGAAGAAGAAATTTTCTATCTGTCAAAACATTGTTAAGCATCTATAAATAATTGGATGATTCTGATAGGAACCAAAAGGAAAACTTTTTCATATATTTCTCTCCTATCCATTTGACCCATAAAGAGTCTTTCTTACTTGCCACATCCCAAGAATTCATGATCAAATATGCTTTAGTCAGTTCCTTATTTTTCCTAATATTCAGACCACCCTCCTTTTTGGGTAACATCACCTTATCCCATTTAAGAAGATGAAGATTCCTCTTGTCTATAGACTGCCCCCATAGAAAGTCCCTACAAATTTTATCAATGATATCTAAAACAAAAATAGGAATAGGAAAAGCAAGGATCCAATATAAATGCAAAGAAGATAAGGTGGATTTCATAAGTTCAACTCTCCCTACAAATTAAAGCAACTTCACTTTCCAGCATTCAAGCTTCCTCTTAAATCTGTCAGTAAGACTTGTATAATATCCATTCCTTAGTTTTCCAGCAAACAAAGCAAGACCTAGATATTTGGTATTCTCCATATTCCCTACCTTCATATTCAGAAGATTGGACATCAATGGAGAATCCACATTTATTCCACACAAAATGGAACTCTTCTCACAATTAATGTTCAAACCAGAAACCCTACTGAAATTGTCTAGAATCAAATGGATACATTTAACATTGTTAGAATTGGATTTAGCAAAAATCAAAAGATCATCAGAAAAAATTAAGTGTGAGCATGAAAGAGACTTAGAAGCATCAATGGGAGAGAGGTTCTTTTCAATAATGTTTCTTTTCAACATCTCAGAGAGGCCCTTCATAGTGATAACAAACAAATATGGGGCAATGGGATCCCCCTACCTCACACCATTAAAAGGAGTGATGAATTCAGAAGGCTCACAATTAACAAGAATTTGATATGAAGTACATAGGAAGATACTCTCGATCCACCTAATCCACTTACAAGGAAATCCCATTCTATTAAGAATGGAAAAGACAAATTTCCAACAAACTGAATCATAGGCCTTAGTGATATCGGCTTGTATATAGAAATTAACATTGGTAGCCTTATTAAAATCACCAAGAATCTCATTAGAGAGTAGGATTGATCCTTAATAGATCTTCCTTTCACAAACACATTGATTAACATCAATGATAGATGGTAAAATAGATTGGAGTCTATTAGTAAGAATTTTAGAGATGATCTTATAGAAAGTGTTGCATAAAGTAGTAGGTCTCCAATTAGATGCAATTGAAGAATCCTGACCTATAGGAAGTAGAGTGATGAAGGTACAATTAGCCTCCTTTAGCATACTACCATTACTAAAAAAATCCTTATCAGCCTCAATAACCTCATCCCCTATAATCTTCTAAGCAATTTTAAATAAATGACCATTAAAGCTATTTGGTTTAGGGGCTTTATCATTTTTTCAGATTAGAAACAATATCATCCACTTCCTTCCTTGTAACCACTTCAGTAAGTGAACTATAATGCTACTTAGAAATGGGTGGTCCATTCCAATCACCTTCCCAAATGCCACCTAGAGAATCTTTACAGAAAATAGCAGAATAATAGTTGACCATGGCCTCTTGAATTGCATTAATATCATGCACCAGAACACCATTCAAATTTAAGCATTTGATAGTATTCCTTCATCTCCTGGACTTTAAAGAAGAATAGAAAAGTTTGGTGTTTGATTTACCCTCTTTGAGCCACTGGACCCGATATTTTTTCCTTAATAAGGATTCCTCAGCCTCCAAAACAATTTTGGCATCATTTCTAAGTTCTTTAGAAGTAGTTCTAAGAGTTTCATTCAGAGGATCTAGATCAGAATTGCGTTGAGCCTCCAAATCTTTATCTTTGCATAGGGAAACATTTTCAAATATATCACCATAGTTTTTCTTATTCCATTCACAAAGCTGCAATCTGAGAAGGTTGGATTTTTTATAAAGACTGAACATAGCATAACCTTTAAACTTCTTATCCCAAACCTCTTGAATAATACTATCAAAATCAGCATGATTAGTCCAACTATTAATGAATCTAAAGGGAGATATGTATTTCCTTGGTTCACCAATGAAAAGGCTAATTCTTCTATGATCACTAATAGAATTTGAAATGCCTTCACTATGAAAACTCTCAAACATATTTTGAAAACAAGCATTATAAAAAATCTTATCAATTTTTTAACTAACAAAACCATCTCCGTCTTGGTGATTATCCCAAGTAAAAAAGGGATCATTTAAATCCAATTCAAACAAACCAATGTTAAGAACAAAGTCATTGAAGTCCTCCATGGATTTCTTGGTTGGGGGTTACCTCTCAATTTTTTCTTCATTTTTCTTAACATCATTAAAGTCACCCATGATGAACCAGGGCATAGAAGAAGGAATAGAAACATTTTCTAAATCAGACCAGAGAAGTACTCTATCCACTTCATCATTATGTCCATAAATAGTGGAAAGAATAAAACTAGAACCCAAAGCATGAACTTTGACATGTATTGCTTGATCACATTCAAAGATTTTGAGGATCTCACAACTATCACTTTTCCACAAAATAACCACCCTTCCTAGAATGTGAGAATTCAGATTAGCCAGCCAGTTAAAATTAGGGAAGTACCTATGCATAAACTTAGGAATCTTGTCCAATCTAAGCTTATATTCATTGATGATAATGATATCACTTATCAACTTCCTTAATTCCTCTTGGATGCTAAAGATTTTATTACCAATACCCATGACATTCCAAGAGGTGATCTGCAATGAAAGATTCATTTGGTAACTTGGGATTTTGGACTAACAGCCTCAGTGATTTCATTAACTTGGGACGATATTGTTTCTAAACCATCCAACACGTGAGAAATAGGAGAGAATCCAGAGTTAGTAACTCTATGAAAAATACCAACATTCTGCTTATCTTGGCATTTAGGTGGTGATCTAACCATTTTGGTTCCAGAGATAATATCCTTCTGAATATCTGCTTGAGAAGTCCCTATGCTACTACTTGACGAGCCAACTAAAAAGATAGGGACATGTGTTGAGGGGACAGATCTAACAAGTCCCTTGGCATTCCTTCCAAGTTCCTCATTGTAATGCTTCGCAACCTCATTCACCCTTATAGAGAAGATAGTAGAATCAATAAAAGATAGCTCCTAAATAGAGACAAAGTCAGCAATAATGTCTACAACATTAACATATTGGTCTTTTACTATAGAAATTCCCTACAAACAAACACCAGTAGAGTCTACAGTCCAACCAATATGAGAATCAACATTCAAAACTTTCTTCTCCAAGGATTTCTTAGGAATGAATTTAGAAATTTTTCTTTGAGCCTGCAGGTCTTGGTCTCGGGTGTTTCTAATATCACAGTTATCGTGGCCTAAAAACCTGCAACATTTGCAATTGTGTGGATACCACTCATATTCAATATTGATAGAATGATCAATGATGTCATTATCAGTTAGAGTGATTGACTCCAGGAACTTATCATCCCAAGCTAATAGAACTTGAATCCTAGCAAAATCGACCCTTGCATAATTAAGAGTTTGTTCATCAATCTTGAGAGGAATGCCAAGAACTGAACCAATTCTTTTGAACATCTTACTATCCCACAATTCCAGTGGAAGTTTATGAATTCTAATTCACACTGGAACTTCCTTTAATTTTACTTTGGTCTAAGGATTACCAAGCTTCCATTTCCTTAGAATCATAGGCCTACTTTTAACATATCAGTCCCCCTCTAAAGCATTGTTCAGGTTAGCAAGATCTGAAAACTTGATAATGAAGAACCCCACCCCTCTATTGAAGATTTTGAAGGACCCCTGAGTTTGCCACATATCAGACGGATAGTTCACCATGGTAGGAATATGAGGAAGGAAATCAATAATGTAACCAAGTAAATAGTTGTTCCATCTATGAGAATTCTCCACGGCTTCAGATTTTGGGTATAATAGCTTGCCATCAACAAACTCGATCTCCTTCAGATGTAATAGTAGCAGATTGTTCTTCTCTTTTTTTACCAAAGAACTCCCATGAATCAAGATCTTGATCTTGGGGATGGTTAAATACTAGATCTAGAGGATCTGTAACTCAGGAGTGTGTATTTGAATCCCTTACTCTCCATGATTTCACATTTTCCCAGGGAGGAGGTCGGTGACACTGGATCACCCCCCAGAGACAACAAAGTCAAATATACAATATTCATGTACTATAGTTCTTGTGTTATGGATGGTTAATATATGATGCACTTGATAGGTTGTTTACCCACAAGTGGTTTTCTCATGATTGTGAGTTGTAATCAGATTTAAACATATTATATTATCATTACTCATGCTTATGATTTATCTTGTAATATTTTTTATTAAATAATAAAGGAGGTTTTATTTAATTCTTTGTCATATCTACATGTAGAAAGATTGAAATATGTAGTGGTATACTTTTATATGATGTCATGCAATGCTTTATTATGGTGTCCTGTAAATAGATCTTTTTCTGTATTGTTTTATTTAGAATTTCTCAAAACAATTTTTGGTATTTTCTTGGTTTTAAGTTGGGTTTTGTATGGGGATTTTTCCTAATGATCGTTATGGTTTGATCAATGGTTTGGGTCCCTACACATTTAGTATCAAATAAGAAATTAGTTGAGTCTATAGAGACGATAGGAATTAGGATTAAAATGATAACCAAGTGTTGAACATGACATGAGCATGATGCATGCTACTTGAAATCAATCTTTGGATAGCCTGATCAAGTATCCAAGTGTTGAAGGAAGAGTCAACGTGGAACTCTCTGGTCATTTTCCTTCTGGGTACTCTAGTCAAGTGGTCAGTTGGAAACAACACAAAAGAGTAAAATAATTATGAAATCAAGATGAAAATAATAAGATAAAATTGAAAAGAGATGAGAAAATTAAATTAAATATGGATATGTTGAATAAGAAACATGTATAAAACTAGCCAAATATGTGATGGAAAGTATTAAATTAATTACTTAAGTTAGATAAAAATTCATGTTTTAACTCATAAAAACATAAGGATTTAATGATTATAGGAAAATATATGACAATTTGATGAATAACATGAATTTGAATAACATAAATACATGTTCCTAAAATTTGAGATGATACCTTGTATAGATACTAATCTAGTGTTTGAAGATGATATTCTAGAGTACGATGAGGTTAACTAAGGGTGATTAGGTGTATAGAGATTGAATTATATGCTAGTGTTAGGACAATCCATAGATATGTACAGATGTCTTCAATGTATAGATGTGTACATGGAATTCCATAGAGAATCTATCTAATAAGAAGGATTTAAGTGTACAATCCATACAACAAGAAGATAACTCAAATGAAAAGTATGATACAAGATGATAATAACGTTAAATTTCATATGAGAAGAGTGGATCCTAAGGTGATCCCAGACCAACCAATATGTGTCATGAAAAAAAGAGGTAAATAATCATGATACAATGGGGGATTTGAGAAGACAGTTAAGAAATGATCTCTTGTCGATATGAGAATGTGAATAATAATGCATAATTGAAGTGGATGTAAAGCAATATGAGGACTTTTAATCTGATATAGAATCAGAATATATAGTGATAATCAAGATGAAAATTGAGGTTTAACAACACAAAAAGGGTAACTATAATATAATATCATAATAATGATATCAGTAGGTTGACAGTAGAAAAAATGAGGATAGTTCATGTCCTTATGATTGGAAATGTTGGGTCTCAATTCCTTTATATGATTGAAGGATGATGGTTTTATGAATCCAATGTTTCAAGAGTAGGCTTTTTTAGAAATAGTCTATTTTAGCCATAGTAAAAATTTAAGATGGTTATGATTAAGAGGAATAGTACGTGGGATTTTCCCATGTTTTTATGATTTTGTTGACTGTATGAGTTTGAAGAACACATGAACTAGTAACCTTGTGCAAGATATCATGTGCATAGAAATCTGATAAGAAGAGTAAATTATATAAAAATGAATGTCAATTACGATGAATACATCCTTAAGTGGAAATGATAAGTATAATGATAAGGAATTATGCAAAGAAAAGTTAAGAGATAAAAATCAAGAACAATGGAGTATGGTAATCTCACTAATTCTCAAGTAGATACCAAGGAATTTGGATAATCCACTAAAGGATCCATAATTAGTTAAAACTTGAAATCAACTATAAAAGAATCCACCTAGAATCTAGGAGAATCTTCTTGCTAGTCATTCACCAAAAATTATGAGATAATGTAATACCTTCCTAATCACTCTCTATATAGAGTTAGGTGGTTCTTGTTGTTGTTCTTTGACCTAACCTTAGGATTTTGAGGGCAAAATCATTTTGAACAACTCATATGGTGGTGATACCATGACCTTAGATTGAACCTAATATCTCCCTAATCTTGATTTATTACTATAATATTGTCCTTTATTAAGTTTTGAAACTAATTGATTAAGTAAAATCTTCAATTTGACTTAAATTTCACTTTTTATGCCCTAGTGCCTAGTTTCCTTAAATTTTGGGGTCTAGTTTGCAAATTCAGCATAGTATGAGGACCTAATTGAAATTCATGTGAAACCATATAAGCTTTTCTTTTCTTTGATTTTCATCATTTATTGAGAATCGATATAATTGGTAAGAGATCACTCTCATTTACTTCAATCTTAGTTGAATTGCCTTGATATGAAAATTTCATGAACATTTGGGGACTGATGTACAATTTCACCATAATTGAGAAAATAGGTATCAAATTGAGTACAAACTATCTAACAATATGTATTAGTTGATGATATTTCTTATTTGGTTGAACTTAGGATGCTTTTGAAACTTATATTGGCATACAATTTATTTTCTTGATTCATATCCTTGATCTTAGTCTAGTGGGTGTTAGATGACGAGGCTTGATAGATACTCCATGGGCTTTGGTAGCTCCAGTTCTTATCAAAATTGATAGATCCTTTTTATATCCGGTGAATTCTATAGGTTGGGACATGAAAATTATGGGCCAAAATACGTCTATTTATTTGGCCATTTTTCCCTTTAATAGCCTATAAGTTAAGGGGCTCTTTGGTCTTTTTACACTTTAATTTACATGTACCCTATATCCGATGACTCTCTAGGATCATTTGTCTATCAAGAGACTTATAGGAAATAGCAGGAGCTTTGGACCTATATACCCCTTTTTTTAGGGTGATAACTTGGATCGAGTGCCTACATTTTAATGCAATTTAAAGATCAAGAAACTCAATGGTCTTTTCAAACTTTCCAACATGATCTCTTGCATAAAAAATGTAAGATCGTCAATAAAAATCTATTTTTCATCATGTTCTTTACCTCTTGTCCCTCCTTTAGTAGAAAACCATGGTTTTCCATGGGGGAAACTTGCTCATGTAGATAAAGCACCCTCTTTTATTCTCATGTGTCCTTGGTAAATTCACCATGGGGAAGTCGTCTTGGAGCCATAGAGGTCATTTTGAGTTTGGAAAGGAATTTTCATGTATTTTCTCTCACTATTTTTAACTTTCATTACCAACACAAGTGAGATATAAAATATTTAATACCTTCTTTTTCCTACTTTTGCACACTAAATCCTAACTTAGCCATAAAATACTTAAAATCTTGCTCTATGTATCTAAAAGAGTGATTTTTATGAAGTATTTTTCCGTATATGAAGTGCTCATTATTCTCCATGCTCATCTCCACTATATAAACGACTCACTTATTGATAGCTACATCTTCCCCTAATTTCTCAAGGCATGAAACTTTTGAAATCTATGCTTTTATGCCCTACAAATGGCCTTTTTGAGGCATTTTGATGTCATATTTGTGTACAATGAATCACACATGACCCCTTACTATTTGTATTATGCTCTAAAACTTTATTAAGGCTTTATCTCTAGCTTTTATTCTGCCAAAATTTAGTTAGTCCAAAATCACTTATATGAAGGTGGCCCATCCATGCTATAGTTTGGCCCTTATACACCCAAAACTTTAATCATGAATAACTTTAACACATTGAGATTTTTACGATAAAATTGTAGTTACTATCATTCTTCTTCATATTAAGGATATGTGAAAAATATTATGATGTTATAATTTTATAATAAGGAATTATCCATGTTTTACTAAATGATGTTTAGGTCTATATAGGCCCAAAACTAGAAACTAGCATAACATTCACATATGTAAGGGTTTGGCCTTGAAATTTTGGTTGTTTTGTCTTTATTGCCCAGTGATGAAATTTAAAAATGTTTAGATAGATGTGATAATACTATGTTATTTTATCTCTTTTTTGGCACTCATGGTTTTTTGGGCCTTCATATGTCCTAGTTGAGTATTTTGGCCCTTTTTAAGGCCAAGAATGGTTGTGCATAACATTTTTCAGTTATTAATCAACCTAAAGGTGACAATGATGTATTTAATGGAGCCAATTAATAATGTATTATTGAAGTGGTATGGGGGTTTGCAAATCAAACATGAGTTCTATATAATTTTATAAGAACTTTATTTGAAAGATGCAAACAAATTCGTTATATCAAGTTTTCAAATTAATATATGCCTCTCTTATCTTCTATTTCTATAATCATATATAATCAACTAAGTGTGATGTATCATGTGACATCATATAGTGAACTTTGAATATGGGTTATATAGGTAGGTATGATGTCTTGAGGCTTTTTACTTCATGGTAATGATGAGGATATCATCATTAGGATCATGGTAAGGTCCAAGGGTTAAAACTTAAATATATGATTGAATAAAAATTAATTAGAAGATAACAAAAGAATTTTTTATACTCTTATATCATGAGTTATGTTGTCATGTGTTTTTAAAACACTTACCCTTGAAATATTGAGATATGCTCTACTATAATCAAGTATTATATAGATGTTATATGTCCTTAATGATGATTTACACTTTATCATAACTATGTAGGACCTAAAAGAGATATGATTGATGATTTATTGATTTAAATTATATATTCTCAGATATGATACAATATGTTAATTCCTCATGGCAATCCATTGCACTGAAAGAGTAATTGTTAATGTTTCTACATACTCATACTTTGTTTTGAATGATAATTAGGAGAATATTTATATGTGGATATAAACTATCTTTTGTGATACTATTTGAATATTAAATTTAAATAGTGGAAGGAGAATAATCCCATGTTGATTCCTTATTCATGGTTGATGTATCTTGGATTATTGTGTTCAACCTTGTTGTTGTTGAAATTGGAAGGTTTGCCCTTTTTGTGGTCTAAATTTGCATGTTGGGCTTGTGATGGTCGAGATTTTTATATGTCTAGTGTCTTCTTGGGGTCATGACGTGTGTGCCTTGGGTGGACCTTAGATGTATATAGATCCACTTTTGAGAAATTCTATGGTGGCTCCTTCCCTTGAGCATACTATCTTTTATTATCCTCTCTTCATCCTAAGGTGTAATCAGAGATATGATGAAGTCTAATAATCCTTAGATCTTATATGGGGCTAGTCTGGGCTTCACATCCATTAACTACTAGTTGGAGTGGTATGCCTCAAACAACCCAAGGCGTAATACATTGTGCAATTCACTTGTATAGTATATCTTTTTAGATTTTGATTGATGAACAACTTGGATGTGTATTTGGATGTGATATTGTTACTCTTTTACTACTTGAAAGTATTATGTGAGGTTCATGATATGTCCTCATATCTGTATCTACTCTGACATATGCTTAGTATAGCATTTACTTCTATTTAAACTACTTGCATTGAAGATATGTTTATATAACTTAATAATATTTGTAGGCAAGGGACTTCATTAGATGTTGTATCATATTTATGGGACTTAGAGTATCACCCATGTGGTTATCCAGATCATTTAGGTATGCTAGCACATTGAAAGTACATGATTATCTAGGTTTAAAAAGAGAAAATAAAATTAAATCTAGAGTGTCCATGTAGTCTCTTTTTCTTGAGTAATGGATAGGTAGTATATGATTGACTTGATAGGTTGCTTTCATATAGGTGTTTTCTTATGATTAAGAGTTGTAACTGGATGTATACATATTATATTGTTGTAACTCCATGTATATGATTTATCTTATTGTACTGTTTATCAAATAAATGAAGAGAGGTTTTAGTTGATTCTCTATCATGTCCATATGTTGAACAATTTACATGTGTAGTGCTACACTTCTATATGACCTCATGCAAGGTTTTATGATGGTTTCCTATTAACATAACTTTTTTTGGATTGCTTTATTTGGAGTTTTTCAAATCAGTTTTTGGTATTTTGTAGATCTTGTGTTGGTTTCATATGGGAAATTGTTCTAATGATCATTTTGGTTTGATCAATAGAATGGGTGATGAATGCATATTGATATTAGTTTCATTCATATCTTTAGTTCAATTTTACATTCAAATCCCTTAAATTACCCCTAGATTTGCTTCTATATAGCTTTCCTTAGTTTTATGTGAATATTGTGGGTTTTGATCAAATCCATTGATTCCCATGATAGTATTAAGCATCACAACATGTGTACTAGTGTAGGACACGATTGTCCCACTTCTTACAGATAGCAATGAATGATGACACCCTTGCAAACTGCCATCTTGTCAGTCTACTTCTCCATCGTTCAACAAGTGATTTACCTAGTTGATGGTCTATCGATCGTCTCCCAATGGCTTCCTAGTGTGTGATCCCGATGATGCTTCATTGTTTGTCGATTGATGGATCCTTAGTGCCCAGCAGACTGATGGCTCCTTGGGTTCCATCAAAAGATGGGATCACAACATCCAATCTTTGATGGGATTCCTACAAGTGTAGACCGGTGAAGGCTCTGTAAGAAATGCTCGATGACTTCTCAACATTCAATGGGACAGTGAGAGAACTATGCATAAAGTAGCCAATTGGAGTTGTACCGCGAGCTAGTGCCTTGACGAGTCATCCTGATGAGACTACTACACATCTCCCATTAATTTCTCTATGCATAGTCATTGACAGATGACATTTCTACTCACAACAACCAATGAGTCATCTGCTTTGTACTCTAGAGAATATATATATATATATATGTATCCCTCCTACATTGAGGGGATTGCTTCTTCTCTATTGCACACAAAGGATGTCGCTCTATGCCCATATAGAGGAGGATAATCCCATTGAACACCACCATTGACAACTCTGTGGCGTTCTTTCTCCACCTCTACTCCACTCAAGTCCATCTCCAATCCACAAAGGTAGTGAGATATCCATCAACCTCCATTCATTCATCCACATGTATGTTTCTCCTTCTTCGAGAAAATAGAGATCCATGAAGGAAGAACCAAAGAAGGAACTAATGTTGTTGATGCCTATCTTTGGTTCCCTCCTCCTTCTTTGGCTGGATCAACCTCGTCATTAGGGTGTAAGACAACATTTCCTACACTACACCAAGATTCTCTTCTCCAGCATTATGATGGATAATCCTTCCTTCTCCCCTACTTTCTCTATTTCTATCATGAAGAGAGAGTAGTCCTTCTCACTGCGGTTGTGATTAACATTGATGTCTATACTTACACGTCCATTTTCAATGTTTCAAGGCTTGTATATAAATCTTTCAATTCTATGTTAATCATTTAATGAATGTTTTGCGAATGTATTACCTAATCTACATGACATATTATATTAATATGTTGTAGAACTCTATGCTTAGGTTACGAATATCCATTAACATGGTTGACACTTGGATGATAACTTCGAAAGGGATGACTCTAGAGCAGTATATACAAGACCTATGAATAATGAGACGTTGAGCCCAGAGAGATATCTACATGATTTCCCACACCTGATCAGTGGATCTTGGTTTTTCTGCATTGAAAAGGTTTAATCAAAGCCTGATATGTTATGGATATGCTTGTGCATGTAGCGGTGATCAAACCCAAATACACACGAATGACTTCCATCATTAATCTAAACTACCCCTGAACTTTTAGTTCCCTTTATAATTAGTTTAACTCAGTTCAACAACTCTTTGTTTCAAATATTAGTCATAGTTCATCTGGATACAAACTAGCAAGGTTCTTAAACACATTGTCTCTTGGGATCGATCCTTAATTGTATTGTTATGAGACTTGTCCATGTGTGGGTGGTATTAGTGCACGTTGTCTTGGTAAAAAAATAGGGATTTCAACCCTAGGTGATTTTTTTTAGTGCAATAAATGCAACGTCAATGATTCCTTACAAATGTTGTACCATAGCATTGACTGACTGAGTCCATAGGGACAATATAAACTTGGATTAAAAAGATAACTAAGTGATAACAAGCATCACATGCTACTTGAACTCAAAATTCGGATGCTCTGGTGAAGTATCCATGTGTTGATGGAAGAGTCATTATGGAAATCTTTACTTATTTTTTTTCTTGGTATGATGACCAAGTAGTTAGTTGGAAACAACACAAAATCATGATGAAAACAATAAGATAAAAATCAATGTGTGATGTAGAAGTTAGATTAACTACAAATATGTTCAACGAGAAATATGTATAAAATTGGTTAAATAAGTGACAGAAAATATTAAATGAGTTATTTGAGTTAGATTGATGTCAAGTTTTCACTAATCAATAATTAAGAATATGATGATTAAAGGAAAATATATGATAGTTTGATGCACAATTTTGAATAGGAATAATGTAAAAAATAGTTCCTAAACTTGGAAGACACCTCGTCTGGATATCATTTTGATTTTTTAAAATGAGATTCTATAGTATGTTGAGGTTAAGGGGAATTATTAAATAGTGTATTGAGCTTTAATTATGTGTAGAAGTCAAGGGAATTATGAAATTATGAAATAGTGTATCCAATGTACGGATGTATACATGCAAATGCATTGATAATACATGTAATCAGAATGATTTAAGGTGTAAAATGAATACAATAAGAGGTGAACATAGATGATAAATATGATATGAGATGAAAAGAATGTATAATGTCATATGATAGGAAAATATATGACAATTTTATGCTTAATTTTGAATAGGAATAATGTAAAAATTAGTTCTTAAACTTGAAAGACACCTCATCTAGATATGATTTTGATTTTTTAAAATGAGATTCTATAGTATGTTGAGGTTAAGTAAGGGGAATTATGAAATAGTGTATTGAGTTTTAATTATGTGTAGAAGTCGGGGGAATTATGAAATAGTGTATCCAATGTATGGATGTGTACATGCAAATGCATTGATAATATATGTAATCAGAGGGATTTAAGGTGTAAAATGCATACAATAAGAGGAGAACATAGATGATAAATATGATTTGAGATGAAAAGAATGTAGAATGTTAGATGATAGCAATGGATGATAAGGTGAACTCAGACCAACCAATTTTATTTATGAAAGATTCGAGGTAAATGATCATGATACATTGAGGGCATTAGAGAAGATACTTAGGAAATGAATTCTTGTGGATATGAGAATGTGAATAATCATTATAATTGAGGTGAATATAAAGCATTGTGAGGATATAAAACCCTTATTTTATTTTTAAATTGATTCTTTGCAAGAATGTATGGTACTAATTAATATGAAAAGTGAGTTTGAATGAAACAAAGAAGTGAAAATATAATATTTTTATGCAATAACCATGAAATCAATAGTGACACTGGAAAGATATGAGAATAAGTGATGGACTCGTGAATGTATATCATTCTATTCTAATTCCTTTATATAATTATAAGATTACATATGTATGAATTAGATGTATCAAGAACAGGCTAGTTTGGAAGTAGAATGTTTCAGTCAAAGAAAAAAGCCAAGATGGTTTTAATTAAGAGGAAACCCCTAGATGAACTAAAATCTCTCTATAATATCAATTTATTACCATAATCTTGTTCTTAAAGACATGATAAGGTAAACGTATGGTGTTGGTTACTTGGCAAGGAAACCAATGCTTTGAGGTAGACTCAGTCTAGTTCTAAGACTTGCATATTACATACACCATTGGTTATATTCTACAAATAGATGTTATACATCCTATTTATTTGATTATGTACTAGAGAATTGACATGACATTGGATTTAGATTTTTTACATGAAAATTGTAGGTTCATGACCTTCCATGGTTAACAACTCCGCATGGGTACCAAAACCCACACACTAAGAATTGTATTCAACCCACTTATTTTTCTTTTACCGCATGATATATGATTTAACCCATAATAAAACTATGAATTTATGCACTAAGTAATGAAATTGATCAAACATCTAGAATCCATATAAAACTTGAAAAATGGTAATTGCCATTGGAAGACAATCAATGATTCAATTATTTATGTGGTAGTCACCACTTACCACTGCAATTACAAATGAAACATAAGAAAACATTCGTAGTTCTTGTCATACGTGAAATTATCAACCAAATCATAAGAAACACATATATTTTATTTTAACAATAATCTTTTATAATTAATCCAACTAATAATGTAACATTTAAAAATAAAGTGATGTCTATATGAACATCCATAATAACATAATTACACCATAGCACTCACATCTCATCAATGAATCTAGCTGGCATGCACCCATGTTGAATACCTTCACTTACTAGAGTCACATATAAAAACATTAATACAAATTAGCTTCTTCATCATTGTTATTAAATGTACACATTAATCATAGTACCTTGTTTAAAAAATTTTAACTTTTTGTACCAAAGTGGTTACAAGATCTTAGTATAATTCATTATGAATTATCAACATGACTGTCCATCTTTTTGAATGAGAACCATATTCATTTTTCTTAAGTATAAGCGAGTATTTTTCATAAGTAATATACGAATAACTTAATAATGAACAGTTTGAGTACATATTTTTATTTTATATACTAAAATTTGAAGATACATCACGTAGAAAGATATTAGGTTACTTGAACTTACAAACCACATCTAGATTTGTGTTTTATTGACATCTTCAGTGGCACACTATGGTATATTGGATGGTTATTCATATTTTATCGCTCCATTTTATTAGTTTCCTTCATTTTGACTGCACACTAAGAATGCTTTCAATTTCATAAGGTGTGCTATTTTTTGACATATGCATAGAGAAATATGGAGATAGAGAAAGTGGAACAAAAAGTGGTTAGGAGGTGTAGAACATTAGGTATATGTAGCTAACATGTACCCGCTCTTATAAAGTGAAGTGCATGATCCAATAACTATCTCTAACCATATATATCTCTTATTGAGTGATCCACATAAGTCGGCATGAAATTATTTTGAAATACATGCAATTTAAGTGGTACACATAAAAGGTGTATGGTTTAATTATGAAAACTTGTTTCATATAAGATGGGTAAATAAGTTACATACTCTAATACATGGTTCTTCTAACCATATACAATGTGATATCTATATGAATATTGAGTTGGCTAAATGATAAATGCTCAAACATGTAGGATGGTATATGCATATATATAAATTTACATACATATATATGCATGCACACACAAATATATATGGGGTATATATATATATATATATATATATATATATATATATATATATATACATATAATATGCATATAAATGCATGTAAATATATGAATATATAATGTAAATATAGTATGATGTGGTACTTATAATGTACTACTAACGAGAATTTAAAGTGAAACATTGGGAAAGTGATGAAAAATATAATTAATAATTAACAAGTAACTAATTCTAATATTTATTACAACATCTTACCACTACTAGAGACAATCAAAAATTAATTTTATATTGCATTTATACATGTACACATCCATATTAGAATTAGGTCTAAGCACTTATACCATGTTTAATTTCACCATTCCTATATGTTCTCTCATACCACTTACTGAAGACAAATAAAAGCTAAAATATAACATAACCATAATAGTTAGATATACCAAATGTATGGAGGATAAGAAGTAGATGTGGACATGAGCATTTTTCTTTGTGTTATCTATCTTGGTCGAATGTGTCATTATTTGTAAATAGAACAAGTTATTTCATGAAATACCTTATAAATAAATAATAAGTATGGAATCATGTTGGATATAATGGGAAAAAGTCACCCCTATGATATATACCACAACTTACACCTAATGTGACCATGTATAAGATGAACTGACTATTACAATCATCCATGGGTAAAATTAGCCACTATATGCTTATCTTCGACATAAACACTTTTTAATATTGTTTACAATCGATGTAACATCAATTTGACTAAATGAAATTATACCAACTATTGCATATATCATGTCTTATTGATCCGATATAGTTTCAGAAAAAATATTATAACTTACTTTGTGTCACTTGTGTATCACATTCATGGTATAAATTTTAAGAAAGAAGTTGGTCATAGTAAGTACATGGTGATATGAATGTCAAAAATGGATAACTAGAAATTAACTTCATATTAAATCGAGTATGTTCATAATTTTTGTTTTAACTATTAACAACAGAATAGATTATCATATATATAAAAGGAAATTTAACAATGATAATAACTATTTCCCCATGATGATTTATGTTGCATCAATGTATGAAGTACACTTATTACAACTATACCATGTCCAAACCCACCTAACTAAATGAAATAAAAGTGGGCTCTATAAAAATATTGCTAAGTAGGGTGGGAGTCTGGTTTGCATTATATGCTTGTAAAGTTGGACTTGCAAGTATCATCATAAGGGAAGGAGATGCTATGGTGTTTATTTTGGAGAACACAAACCTAATGCATGAAAACATCACATATAGGGAAGCTTGTTAATTGTGCATGACTAAGAAAACACAACACATGCATTTTATATATTTAAGGGGAATACCTATTGTGGACGATCTATTGCATTAAGGGGAATAAAAATAACTAACTAAAATGAATAAACACTACTAGTTTCAATTGAGAATGAATGATTCAAACCAAAAATAGGTACATCATCGACATTGTTGACCAATCTATGAGAATGATATTTTTTTAATAATTAACAATAATGCTAAAATCTTAATTGGATAATTAATTTCTAAAGATGTTCGATGTAGTCATCAAATATGATAATTTTCTAGAAATTAGGTGATGTTGACATCAACAAGAAAACCTTTCAAAAATGATAATAAAGGGAAAAATACTTATATAGAATAAGATTAAATTTGGTGGATTTTCAAACATCACTGGAATTTGAGTGGATAAATGTTATAGTGAAAGACAATCAGTGTACTTGTAACCACATGAAGCATTGTTATAAAAATAGAGCACAAATGATTCAATGTTATAAATGAGAAACAATGAATATGAAATTGGATTTGACAGTGACACATAACCTTGTATAGGCTCCATCACATTGCACCATTTATATGGTGTTTAAAAACACCACACCATGCCACATCATTTATGTCATGTACACATTAACTCATTTTTATATCACAAAAATTATGTTTATATGACTAATTTTATTATCATTAATAATATGATTTACCCTCACACAACTCGCATATGCTTGACACCCAATTGTAGTATGTGAGAGACAAAGAATATGAGAAATAAATATATTATAATAGATAACACATTGATTGTGAAAACCCAACATAGTTGTGTATTTTATAGGGGAAACACACCCCATCTATCCCCCTAAATATGCCATTGCATGCTTGACTACATGTTTTTCTAAGTGTTGGCCTACTTGATTCCTTCCTTCCAATCTACTTGAGTACATGATCTTCCATTATCACATGTTTCTTAAAATAATTAATATGCTACATTTTTAGGTGTTGCATGACCATATATTGTTAATGAATTATGTAATACATTTGTGTTGGGTTATTAAAACTTTGTCCAACCCTGTGAAGTCGTCCCTCCATGTAGAAAAAGTATTAGTTCATATCTAGGATTTGTCATTCATTCCCAAATGTCTATGGGGCCTTTCCAGGTTAATATGCTTAGACAATTCAGGTTTAGATATGATTTTAGTGTTTAATTACACGTTTATATTTTGTTTATTAGAACATAATAACATATTAGATATTATCAAACTCATGAATGTTTGTTCATTATTAAACCTGATATAAAGACATAGATAACAATTAAATTTGGAATTAGTATTTGGTTAGACATTACAAAATGGGTGTAATTTTGGGTTTAGTAATTTCTGAAAATGGGGATACTTGTTGAGTAGATTTGTTCCAACGAAAAGATTACCCTACAAAAAATTGAAGGAAAACCATTTTTGATACACTCACATGCACTTCTTCCAAATAATATCAGATTGTTATAGATTATTTCATGTGTGTCATAGAGCAAGTAAACTTTTGATGATTGTTTTTTCTATGTATTCATGACAAACTAATAAGAAATAGTTGGTTCGGTGATATCAATACAAAATTATAACTGTGAAAGTCACGATCACTTTATTCAAAAAGAAACATACGAGGTGTAACACCCCTCCCTAGGGTTTCATACGTAACCAGCAGAAGCATAGCCTGATCCCCAGCATTATCCATAATGTGGGGTACTTGGCATTTTAGGGAGGGTTGTCACAAAAAGGTAATCATTGCAAGTAAACAAATAATTCACCATTAAGATTCATACATTGTTCTTTGAAGGAAAACTATAACAAACTATCTATAACATGTCTAAAATTATATTCATCTCTAAATAGAGAAAACTAAGTATAGAACTAAACATTTCTTGGATTGTCTAGTATGGATGGAACCCCATCAGTTAGCTCTTGGATGTATTCTAGTCCTGGCTTTCTCCTTTTGAGTCCATACTTGCTCAAAATCATGGGGACATCGCGTCCCTAGCCATGCAAAGAGAAAAACATCACATCAGTAAATTGTCCTGGCACGTTATAAAATAAGTAAAGTAAATATACTTGACATGTAAGAAAATTGACATGAATTAACTTTAATCATTCTTGAATCATCATTATTAACGTGAAGAATTGAAAAGAAATCTTATGTGTCCCTCTGTGATGCCCCCTTAGGAGCACGTGATTGCTAGGAAAGCCCTTAATGCTAGGAAATCCCTTGATGACCCTTTTGAGGTCCATGATCGGGAGCATAACAAAACTATTTCAATTCCAATTACTTGACCATTAACATAATGTTGACATTAACATAAATCATGATTCTTCAAACTTAACATGAAGGGATTTCTCCCCATTAACATGATATTTTAATCATGATGGAATTTCTCCCACTTGATCATTAACATAAATTTCATGAGTCTTTAATGATAACAATAATCATACTGTGCATTATAACATAGAACATAACATGTAGCAATCAGCAAGCAATAATATGGTAAGCATGACTAAAGCATTAAACTTGAAGCAATAATGTCTATTTCATATTCAACATGCAAGAAACCATAAGTATTTGTGCTCAGTAGCATGGCTTGTTTACCTTGGAGCAAGGATGATCCTTGAGTCAGATCTAGGTCAAACCTTCCCTTGACTTAGCTCTACAAACCTGTTCATAATCATTAAATATAATGAATCAATACATAGTATTGATCTTAGGTGATTTAGGGCTTGAGTGTATGTGGATCAGTCTTATGAATCAACATTATTATATTAATAAAATTCTGGTGGACCAAGGTCTCATTAATCACCTTGATGCATGATTACGATTTCATGAGTCCAAACATGGGTTCTAACAAAACATCAGAATAGGATATCGAAACATGGTCTGAAAACATTAAAATCGTATATTTCTCAAAAAATCAAATCCAATGACTATTTATTCAAAATTTTCTGACCAACAGTTGAATTACTACCAATATTCAAATTTCTGGCCAATGGGAATCTAGGAAAAAGCCACATTCGCACTAGCCTATAGTTAAATCGAAAAGAAAAAAACCTCCACAATACCCCTGAGCAGTGTGATAGAATCATTCGGGTGTAGGGGCGTTGTGGTCATTCAATGACTTGGGATCTTCTGCATTGCTCCATGGCAAGGAGTCGATTGACAGGAGGTCTGCAAGTCCGATCTTGGACCGGATTCACTGCACATATGGAAGAGTCAACCTGCCCATTGTGTTCCTGGAAGGAAACTGCACCCAACAAGCCTAGGCTCGGGTGCTGAGGAGCTGTGGAAAAACACTAGGACGGCAACGAGGAGGTGAGGCAAAATAGTCCACTGGCCAAAACCAAAGTCAGGTATCTTCTCGCGAAACCAATCACACTAGTGCTACACTAGGTTGTGAGGAAATAATAGAAATTGGGGAACAATCGTCTGAAGGTGGAGCCATCGAAAAAGGCCAACGCAGGGTGATTCGAAGGTCGGGAAATCCTTTCGCAAACCAGGTGACTTTGTATGATGATTCAACCTATCAGGGCAGTCACTCGCCAGTCGTGGCACGGGATGCCGACAGAGGTTCAAACGGCAATCTACAGGACTCATCATTTGGGGAGAACTCAAGGAAAACCAACAAGTCGGAAACAAAGCAAGTGAGTCGAGGATACTCACCGCGGCCGCAATCGGACTGGGGAGGCCGGAGATGCCAGGGTGAAGTCATGGTTGTTGGAGAGGTACCTCAAGTAGGTCGGGGAGCCTTGGGGTTCTGGGAGTTCAATTGAGGGTGGAGGAAAGATTCATGGGGACCGACGATGCTATTGGAGTGGTTATGTGGATTCGAGATGCACAACGAGGGCGGTTGCGAACAGGGCGTGGAGAGAGCACATGAGCCCTAAAAGGTGTTGTTTTGTACTCAGGGCAAGAGAGAGTAAATTATGGCTCGTTTAAAATAGGAGAGAGAGATGAGAAAGATGGAGAAAAAATCACGTGATTTGGTGCAATGATGAGGGAGACCTAGAGGCGGAGAAATCACAGACACTACTCACAGACTTTCCTTACCCATCGTGAGGTAGAGGACAATGGATAGGCTATTGGATTGGGGGTAGCTCAAACCCTGGCCGTCCGATGAGGTGCATAGAAGGAAAGAAAGATAAAGGGGCACGTGACAGGGAGATAAATCTGGGACCTTAATGTGACACACACACGTTAAATGTATTTCCATATAAATCTTAAGGAAAATGATATGGTAACTTGTTTAATTGATTTAGAGGGTCAAACATGGTCAAAAACCTAACAAATTTAGACCACATGTCCAAGATGGTGTCTAAAATATTCCTATACATTTATATTTATGTTTTGTCCATCTTATTACCATAAATACATTAAAAGTCATTATCTTGAATTCAGTGCATAAAAATTGAAATAGGCTATAATATCTTTCCATAATGATTTCACTTGACTCCAAAACGACATGATTACTAAATATCCTCTTCAAAGGAATTAATTTGTATCTCTTATGTACTTTTGTGGGAATATTTTCTTGGAGGAGAGAGAAAAGGGAATTAGTGATTATTTCTTCTTAGTAAAATCTATATTAGGAAAGAGGGAAAACTTTTGGGTCAAGGTATCTCATTCAATAGTTATATTTTCAGATTTTCAAGTCTTTTATCTTTTTTCTTATATTTCCCTTAATCCTCGTAAATGGTAGGAGAGAGAAAAGAGAAAGAATTGACATGAGTCAATTGACATACATAATGCACATTGAAATACGAAATTGAGTCTTACTTTGAGTTTTCTCATTTTATTTTCATATGAGGACAACCATTATTGGTATTTTGCATAAGAGCCCCTCAGCTATTATCATTTAGGAAAACTATATTTTAATTTTTAAATTGGCTACAAAAATTGGGATATGGCAATTCTACCCACCTTAAATAAATTTCGTCCTCGAAATTTCCTAGGATACTACCCACCTCAGGGTTTTTGTTACTTCTTCATATAATTAAAACATTAATAAAATTTGCACGGAAAGTGAATTTATTTCATAAAAAGGTTCAAATGAACATAAGCTAATTATTACATCACTCTTCATCTTCCTTCTCTACTTCCATAGTAAAAATTCTAGCTTGTTTTTTGGTAGGTGGAGGGTGGCCCTTGTTCTGGTCCTGGTCCTTCTTTGTGAGTTTAGGGTAGTTTGACTTGAGGTGTCCAGTTTCTCCACAATAGTAACATGCACCCGTACCATACCTGCATGGGCCTGCATGGTTCTTCTTGCATGTCGAACATTGGGGCTTCTCAGCTTCTACTGCAGGTTCAGGTATCTTTCTCTTAGGGTTGTTGGGAGGCTGGTATTGGTTGTTCTTCTGGTGAACTTCTTTCTTGTAGGATCATCCGGGGTGATCTTCAAGCTCTAGGGCTACATCTAGTGCTTCCTGGAGGGTCCTATGGCCTCTTCCTGACAAGGCAAAACTCAAGTCGGGCTTGAGACCTCGGATGAATTTCTTTGTTCTATGACGTTCATCATAATCATACCCATACTTTTGGAGGACCCTGAATTTCATGGCATATTGGGTAACAGTCATGTCACCCACTTGAGCTAGGTTGGCAAACTCTATCTCCTTTTTCTTTATCATGGCTTCGGACACGTAGTGCTCCTGGAAGGCTTCAATGAATCCTTCCCATGTGAGTGGGGGTGCATCAGCTGCCCTTGAGTTGAGGAGGTTTTCCCACCATGTGCGGGTTGCACCCTTGAGCATGTGGGTTGCAAAATGAACCCTGGAGTGTTGTGGGTAGTCCATGTATCAGAAGCAATGCTCTATGCCTCTCATCCAGTCCTCAACTTTGGTGACTACATCAATCTCTCCTTCACCCGAGAAAGAGTCGGGTGTTATCATTAGGAAATCTACTAGTGGGCTCATGATGCCTAGGCTGATGTTGGCCTTATGCTAGGGCATTAGTGAGTGCTTGGACAAGATCTTCTATGGTTGTCTTATTGTTCTCTTTAGGTCCACTTTCCCCACTAGCAGAGCTATCACCATCATCCTTACCCTTTCCCTTGTTTTCTCTCTTAGGGGCCATCTAGAAAAAGGTCACATAAACCTAGGGTTAGAACATATGAATCAAATTGTATCTTTGGCGGCCATTCATTTATTTTCTCTAATACCATTAATGTAACACCCCTCCCTAGGGTTTCGTACGTAACCAGTAGAAGCATAGCCTAATCCCCAATATTATCCATAATGTGGGGTACTTGGCATTTTAGGGAGGGTTGTCACAAAAAGGTAATCATTGCAAGTAAACAAATAATTCACCATTAAGATTCATACATTGTTCTTTGAAGGAAAACTATAACTAACTATCTGTAACATGTGTAAAATTATATTCATCTCTATATAGAGAAAACTAAGTATAGAATTAAACATTTCTTGGATTGTCTGGTATGGATGGCACCCCACCAGTTAGCTCTTGGATGTCTTCTAGTCTTGACTTTCTCCTTTTGAGTCCTTACTTGCTCCAAATCCTGGGGACATCGCGTCCCCAGCCATGCAAAGGGAAAAATATCACATCAGTAAACGGTACTGGCACGTTATAAAATAAGCAAAGTAAATATACTTGACATGTAAGAAAATTGACATGAATTAACTTTAAGCATTCTTGAATCATCGTTATTAACGTGAAGAATTGAAAAGAAATCTTATGTGTCCCTTTGTGACACCCCCTTAGGAGCACATGATTGCTAGGAAAGCCCTTGACGACCCTTTTGAGGTCCATGATCGAGAGCATAACAAAACTATTTCAATTCCAATTACTTGACCATTAACATAATGTTGACATTAACATAAATCATGACTCTTTAAACTTAACATGAAGGGATTTCTCCCCATTAACATAATATTTTAATCATGATGGAATTTATCCCACTTGATCATTAACATAAATTCCATGATTCTTTAATGATAATAATAATCATAGTGCACATTATAATGTAGAACATAACATGTAGCAATCAGCAAGCAATAATATGGTAAGCATGACTAAAGCATTAAACTTAAAGCAATAATGTCTATTTCATATTTAACATGCAAGCAACCATAAGTATTTGTGCTCAGCAGCATAGCCTGTTTACCTTGGAGCAAGGATGATCCTTGAGTCAGATCTAGGTCAAACCTTCCCTTAACTTAGCTCTACAAACCTGTTCATACTCATTAAACATAATGAATCAATACATAGTATTGATCTTAGGTGATTTAGGGTTTGAGTGTATGTGGATCAGTCTTATGAATCAACATTATTATATTAATAAAATCACGGTGAACCAAGGTCTCATTAATCACCTTGATGCATGATTAGGGTTTCATGAGTCCAAACATGGGTTCCAATAAAACACCAGAATAGGATATCAAAACATGGTCCGAAAACCTTAAAATCATATTCTGCTCGAAAAATCAAATCCAATGACTATTTATTCAAAATTTTCTGACCAACGGTTGAATTACTACAAATATTCAAAATTTTGGCCAATGGGAATCCAGGAAAAAGCCACGTGGGTGCACTAGCCTACAATTAAATCGAAAAGAAAAAAAACCTGACAATACCCCTGAGCAGTGTGATAGAATCATTCGGGTGTAGGGGCGTTGTGGTCATTCAATGACCTGGGATCTTCTGCATTGCTCCATGGTAAGGAGCCGACTGACAGGAGGTCTGCAAGTCTGATCTTGGACTAGATTCACTGCTCATCTGGAAGAGTCAACCTGCCCATTTTGTTCCTGGAAGGAAATCGCACCCAACGAGCCTAGGCTCAGGTGCTGAGGAGTTGTGGAGCTCGAGGACGGTTTTGGCCATGGCAGGGCACAGACCAGGATCAAGCAGCAGGGGAGGAAAAACACTACGACGGCAGTGAGAAGGTGAGGCCAAACAGTTCGCAAGCCAAAACCAAAGTCAGGTATCTTCTCGTGAAACCAATCACACCAGTGCTACATTGGTTTGTGAGTAAACAATAGAAACATGGGAACATTTGTCAGAAGGTGGAGCCATCGAAAAAGGCCAACGCAGGGCGATTCGAAGGTCGGGAAATCCTTTCACAAACCAGGCAACTTTGTATGATGCCTTAACCTATTAGGGCGGCCACTCATCAACTGTGGCACGGGACATTAATAGAGGTTCAAATGGCAGTCTACATGACCCATCATTTGGGGAGAACTCAAGGCAAACCAACAAGTGAGGAACAAAGAAAGTGAGCCGAGGATACTCATCGTGACCGCAATCGGACTGGGGAGGCCGGAGATGCCAGGGTGAGGTCAAGGTTGCCAGAGAGGTACCTCAAGTAGGTCAGGGAGCCTCAGGGTTCTGGGAGTTCAATTGAGGGTGGAGGAAAGATCCACGAGGACCGGCGGTGCTAATGGAGTGGTTATGTGGATTTGAGATGCACAATGAGGGCGGCTGCGAATAGGGAGTAGAGAGAGCACATGAGCCCTAAAAGGTGTTGTTTTGTACTCAGGGTGAGAGAGAGAGTAAATTATGGCTCATTTAAAATGGGAGAGAGAGACGAGCAAGATGGAGAAAAAATCACGCAATTTGGTGCAGTGATGAGGGAGACCTGGAGGCAGAGATATCATAGACACTACTCACAGACTTTCCTTACCCGTCGCGAGGTACAGGACAATGGATAGGTTGTTGGATTGGGGGGAGATCAAACCCTGGTCGTCCGATGAGGCACATAGCAGGAAAGAAATATAAAGGGGCACGTGACAGGGAGATAAATATGGGACCTTAATGTGACACACACACGTTAAATGTATTTCCATATAAATCTTAAGGAAAATGATATGGTAACTTGTTTAATTGATTTAGAGGGTCAAACATGGTCAAAAACCTAACAAATTTGGATGACATGTCCAAGAAGGTGTCTAAAATATTCCTATACATTTATATTTATGTTTTTTCCATCTTATTACCATAAAGACATTAAAATTCATTATCTTGAATTAAGTGCATAAAAATTGAAATAGGCTATAATATCTTTCCATAATGGTTTCCCTTGACTCCAAAACGAGATGATTACTAAATATCCTCTTCAAAGGAATTAATTTGTATCTCTTTTGTACTTTTGTGGGAATATTTTCTTGGATGTGAGAGAAAAGGGAATTAGTGATTATTTCTTCTTAGTAAAATCTATATTAGGAAAGAGGGAAAACTTTTGGGTCAATGTATCTCATTAAATAGTTATATTTTCAGATTTTCAAGTCTTTTATCCTTTTTCTTATATTTCCCTTAATCTTCATAAATGGTAGGAGAGAGAAAAGGGAAAGAATTAACATGAGTCAATTGACATACATAATGCACATTGAAATACGAAATTGAGTCTTACTTTGAATTTTCTCATCTTATTTTCATATGAGGACAACCATTATTGGTATTTTGCATAAGATCCCCTCAACTATTATCATTTAGGAAAACTCTATTTTAATTTTTAAATTGGCTACGAAAGTTGGTATGTGACACGAGGCTAAAGAATAATAGGAAAACAAAAGCACACTTTTTATGCCCATCTTAGGAATGGATGGCATCATGAAAACCTTTGAAAATATGGGAAAATGCAATTTGTCTATGTATACCATTGTAAAAGAAATGCATACTATATTTGAATATAGCTATGAACCCTATGATGGAGACATAGAGCCTTGATATTTGGTTTTGATTGGTGTTCACTGAGATGAGAGTTCATTCTTACCATGTCAATGAGTAAGTATTAGGTCACATAAATAGGAATGATTGCTTAGGTGAAGAACATGATGAATTACACATAAGTCAAAAGGATGAAACCATAGACTGGAACATATTTTTGGAAAAAGAATCATATAGAACAGTGAGAGGTAGGGAGATAAAATAAATTATACTGAAAGAGAACAATGATAAAACCAAGATATTGTGTTTGTTACATTGGGTCTAAAGGTATGTAATAAGGGTCAATAGAGTCATGGTATTGTGAAACTGTTATGGAGGCTTCCTATATAACTATAATTGGAGTAACTGTGGAGTTCATCCATATAAAGGATGGTGTAACCTTAATTAATGTTTTCCTTTGGATATATCCACTATAACAACCTCAAATTTTGCATGTTCTGGATTAAAATTCAAGAATTTCATGATATGTTTTTTATTATTGATTTCAAAGATTAAGACTTAAATTGACTCTATAAATTAAGAAATTAAGTATGTTTGTCTTGTCTTGCAAATATACTAAGGCTAGACTTCAATTAATTATTTTAATTGAGATTTATTATGAATTTTGAAATATTATGAAGCTTTTAGATTCATTCGAGGACCTAGGGTTAAACCAAAGTATCTAGAATTCAATTAAGCCCTAATTTGACTATTTTGTATTTCAAATAGGTCCTTGAAATATATACTAAGAATTCAATCATTAGTACATAGATTTTAGAGCCAAGGATATTAATCATTGAGTTGTAAATGTACTTTGAGACAATAAGCAAGATTCTAGAAGATTATTATTTAATTAGTAACTTAGATAATTAAGTAAGTAATTATCTAGCCTTGGATTTAACTCCAAGTTTTGAGTATAAGATAAAATTAATTTGGTATAACATGTAGTCCAATGTGGGGTAATGGTTGGTAAAGGATAAACCCAAAATTTGATATGGTTATGACTTAACATGATACTTGGGGAAACAAAATTAAGTAAATACTTGGAAGGAAAGGAAAGGGAATTTAAAATAACCCTTTTGGCCTCATAGTTTTCATATGTCAAGATGGGGATGATACAAGATAATCATATTTTGTATTAGTTGGGTGCTCCTATATACCTATGTAATGTTTTATAATAATTGACTTAATAAAGTAAATAGTGGATAAAATAATAGTTTAAAAGGAACTAAATGACAAAATAGAGACCTAAGTTGGTATATATTCAAACTCCAACTTGTGATCAAACAAGTATTGATTGTCTTATACCTTTATACAAGAGTCCCACAAAATTCTTTATCTTCTCTAGCACCACTCTTTCTCCATAGACCACCTTTGGCATGTTTTCTGCCTCGTTAGCCAGGAAAGATTGTATTAGATTCAACAACCCCTTGAACACCTAAAATCACAGAAAAACATGATAGTTCCCAAAACTCAACATATTAGGAACCTATGGTGGACCTTCATCAGAGTTCTCCTGAACCCCATTCTTATATAAAGAACTAGGTAAATATGTATTTCTCTCGCATGAAGACCAACCCCTCAACTGCACCCAAATACCTTCACAACTCACCACGGAGCTCCAAATCTAAATCCAGCAACATTGACTCATTTCTAACATCTTCGAGTGCCTTAGACCAAATTGAATTGGCATGAAGCTTTGGAAAGAGTCCACAACAGATTCCCAATTGCCAAGTAGCCCCACAAAAGCCCCATGATAGGTCCCCTGTCACTAGCCTTTCCTAATTGGAGCTCATGGTCAAGAGATCTTCTTCGGTCACAATATATCTTCATGGATAGTGGAGGTCCATTGTCACACCCCAACAACCTTCCCAATCCTTAGTAATTGTATGATGTTGGTTTTATCCTTCCTCCAATTTCCCTTAATGTCCTTGTGAAACCTACCCTTCTTCTACGGATTCGGCCACCATGTAGTGCACAGAGGAGTTTGTTATCCTTGTCCAGTTATGGAAAATGCCACCAAATCCTAGAAAATAGCCCTAGTGGCCTGCAATGGAGGTTCAACCCTTAGGTTGGCCTCTATGGTCATGCAACTCACATCCATGAATGGGTAACAATCCCATGGGAAACAAACTGCCTAGCCCTCTGGTGCATACTAGCCCAAGGACCAATGTGAGGGGCAAGGGGTAATTCCCCTTCTCTCTTATCTGAACCTCACTTCTATAAATAATAGGGGAAATGTTATAGTGTTATCCTTCTATTGGTCCACCTAATATCTTATAATCACTTTCTTCAAATTTTCAATATATATGTCAAAACAATTATAAGATGATGTATGATCTCAATAAAATAGATTCAAGGTCTATATATGCCTTTAGTTAAAAGCATTTTTAATGCATGAATATCAGATAATACTACATAAAAACCCTAATACAAATGTTTTTTAGAAAATTGGGATATGATAGGATCTTACCTAGGTAATAATGAAATCTCAAGATCCTTATAAAAATTAAAATTATCTTGATATCCATCTAGATTTTCCTAACCATAAGATATTAATGTAAGGAGCTTAGGGTTTGTAAACATGGCCCTAAACACAACCCTTAACAAAGATCCAGAGGACCAAGACTAGACTCTGTTTCAAGTCATGTGCAAACAATGGTTCCACTTTAGTATTATGCATACTTTCATATTGATCGACTGTTTGGAATACCTCTTGATTCTTGGGATTGCCCAGACTTAAAGTAATTGGGTTGTATTTACAAGGGTTCTGCATGTAAAGGGTATGTGGTTACTTTATGAAGAATCCATCATATCAATTTTCCAAATAGTCAATATTATGCCTAAACCTTTGTATATTTATTTTAATTTAATTCAAGTATAATGCCTATGTATATCACATAAGGAATACTACATATTTTGAACACAGTGCTAGACCTAGCAAGGGGTAGTTCATATCAGTCCAATGATGGACAAAGAAATGAATACACATGATGTAGCATGACAGGTAAGGGTTAGAGTTTGAAATGGATATGTAAGTTTGATAGTTGCAATTAATTAATTAATGAGTTATATATGTTGATATCCATGTATTCACAGTTTTTTTTGTATACACGTACATAGTGCAAAATTATACTAACTATATTTTTTTTTGACATTTTAGGTTAAGTTGAATCATTTAAATATATGAAGATATGGAGATCTTTATGATTGGATCAAATATAAATAAGCTAAAGTCACAAGGAGGACATGATAGATAGTAATCTATTTCCATGTAGTAATTTCCCTTCCTATAGTTTCTCATTTCTTTGGAAAATTATGTACACTCCTTAGATGAGGTTCTCTTTTCAATGTTGTGATCAAACAATATTTTGTTCTTGAAATTATTTATTATTGCTAGTTATTTTTTTAATTTAGATCCTAAAAAAATTGGATCAAGATTCTTGCCCTCTAAGTCTTCCTTCAATGGGAGATAATAGGGGGAGGGGGTCACCACATCTAAATAGATCATTGATGGACATGTTTTGTGGTATTATTAAAATAATGACATGTCTAAATTTGATAGAGAAGATGATAAAATGGAAACAATTTCTAATATTTTAAAAATTAGGAAAAATGAGACTCGCACATGGTCAATCTGAAGACATTATGCACAAGAATTGACTCCCAAGTTGCATCATCTAATTCTCATATTTTTTGGAATATGATACCATTCCACTTAATTTATGTATGATGAAACAACCTGATCCATTTAGGAAAATAAATAAAAACTCAAAATTCCTAACATTTGCAAAGATCTAGAATTTAATTCAAGACATAAAAAAATTTAAATTGACTGGAGAGTAGATATAATTCATGTTAGATATTTGATGTAAATTGAATATATTATTGACTAATTTTTAATACAAATCATCATAGTACATTAATAAAATAACAAATTATTACCAAATAATTTTACAAGCCCTAACTTGAACTTCAGTGTTGGGTAAATATTTCCTAAGGAACGTTAGCGACATAATTCTTTTAGTTTATAATGTAGGTAACCTTGTAAAGATAAAATCATAAACTAAAGGTCATCTGGGAAACATTATCCATTTATAGATCCAAAATTTGATAGGTATGTGGATTTACTGAACTTTTCATTAGGGTCATCAACCTACCAACCTATAACCCATGGCACAATCTAACCTCGACTAAAAATTTAAGGGAGAATTTGGTTAAACAATGTTGCTTCCTCATATACATGTTCCTCCAAGAACTATAGCCAACATACCAGTGCCATGTGTTGTAATAACTATGCATCTATTGGATATTTCATGTAACCATGATCCAATCATTATATATATGGGACATTTTGTTCAACCAACCATTTTAGATTTAATAAAGTGTCAATTTACTCATTCCAACTCTACCTACTCCCACTAAATGGCTAGATTTCAATTTGATGTTGTCTACTAGATAGTTGCAAGCTTGACTATACATTTAGACCATTTAAGAGTCTCCAAATTAACCAAATTCAATACATGCAATACAGTTGAGTTTCTTTCCAACAAAGATTCCTTCACACTCGATTGAGACTAATCATGTACATGCATACATAGAATGATCATGGAGACAAACCTAATCTTCTTCTTTTGAATATCTCTCACAAACTCTCTCTACTTATCTCTTTCACTTCTTTTTATTAGATTCTCTCTTGGAAAAGAGAGGTGCTAGAGAAGGTAGCCCTTGGTTGTGGGGAAGGTGGCTATTGGGTAAGGTTTGGTATTTTGGCTATAAAGATGCTAGTTTTCCTTGAGTTGAAGAGGTTCTAAATGTAAAAAAAATTAGTGGTAAATACAAATTGCATTTTAGGTTAAGAAACCCTAATAATAAGACATTTCAAGTTGAAGTCAGTATAAATCCTTGTGTTTTATTATGGTTTCTTGGTTAGATCTTTTTCTTGCTTAATTTAGTGGTATAGAGTATTTTTTTTAAGTCTTATTAGATCAATTCATTGTCTCTCTAAAGATTTATATTTATACAAGATAGTAAATTTATGGAATATGTTATTGCTAGAGATCTACCTTAGAGCTAGGTCTATTCACAATAATCCTCCCTATTCCACTCAAATGTGCCCCCACAAATAGGGACTTGGATGATTTTGTCATTTCATCTAAGATGGATAAGTTCTTGGATGGGGAGACCCATCCACAATAGAGTTCTATTTACAATAATGTACATCTACGTTCTACTACTATTTGGACGATGAAGGAAAAACTAAGAATGGTAGGGTGTGGAAATAGGGAATAAAAAGAATATTTTTATAGAAGAGAATATTAGAGGATACTATATGATCCCTAGTTGTCTAGTAAGCCTCAATAATTATTGAAGTGTCGATTATAAAAGGGGTCAACATGGAAATGAAGAAGTTAGAGGATGATAGTGGTCGAACAAGTAGAGTTCTATGTGGTATTTTCTTTTTGTTGGTTCATGCACTAATATTCTATGGAACAAATAAATTTTGATTGAATGTACATAATGTTATGATGTTACAAACTAATTCTTAACTTATCTCTCAATTTAACACCATATTATTGAAAAGTCACATTATCTATGAAGATTAATCTCTTACGATTACATTGAAATAGAGTTACCATGTCTGGTTTAGGGACATTAAAGTCATGCTTGTAATGTTGTCTATGACAACTCACCACACTAAATGAGATTACTCAAAATCGAAATGATGATTAAAAACTACTTAAATATATTACCATAAAGTCACAAAATTAAAATCATATAAAATCATGAACATTTCCAAATAAACTATTATACAAAATTCCAACTCCACATATATATATGTTCATACCAGGTAACTTTACATGAGTCAGTCGACTCAACCGCAACATGTATAAAAAAGTTATTTTCTAGAAAATTACAAAATTTACAATGTTCATGGAATCTAACTAAAAGCTTGACTCATTATACATTATATACAAATCTTCCTGTCCAAAGTTGAGAGTACAAGGATGACTCTAGGACTCTAACCAAGACCACAAAAACCTCTCATCTATACACATCTACAAATTAATATTTATTTCTAACAAAGGATGGACTAGACTGCTTCTTACCTTAAGAACTCGAAAATCACACAGTGAGACCCCAAGTCCCAATGATATGATATAATAGTTGATAACATAATCGCTCACTAGATGATTATGTAGTTTAATAGTTAAAGAATATAATATAATAGGTTGGAGAACTAATCAGAGTCTATACAATGAACATCAATAGATGAAGTTACAGAAAAAATCATTGAACATGTATTAATAGAAATCACACATGATACTAGAAGGAAAAAAAGCAATTGTTATTAGACAACATAATTAATCAATTACATCTAACATATATACTATAGGGCTGAATTATATATTTAATAAGTCCTAGTAGTTTGAGACTTACCATTCAAACTATTAACTAGACACTACAAACTCTCAATCAGCCATGTATAAGAGATTAGGATGATCAGAACCCTAAAGTGCTCTTCCCATTAGCCAATATGAGTGAACAAACTATACTGACACAATGGATCAATCTACCGGTAGGGGCACAATGACCTTCCCACCAAAAACATGGACCATCCTGATTACACATGTCAGGACACCAAAAACTTGGGTATAAACCCTAAAACCCGAGTTGTGACCTAACCTCTCTTTGTCAAAAAATTTTGAGATGTGGTCTCAACCACTCTTGATAACCCTCAAATCTGAATGATAGAGATAAACCCTCTCTATACCCACATATACTCAATAGTTTACAACTCTGAGCTCCTTTTCACAACTTAAATTAGTACAAAGATTACTCGTTTCACTATCCAGCAAATTTTGACACTGAGATAGTTTTACAATTGTAGAGCACTACATGACTAGGGTTACATTTGATTAATTAAGTCAATTATGTATTTTTTTATTACATCAATCAAATTACATACATGTTTGATGTGAGTCGTTGTACATGCAACAATCACTAGGAATAGTCCTAGAATTCAACCTTCTAACCTGATTGTCAACTTGTTGTGAACAACAAGTCAACTTAGTATAGATAGGTAACGATCCAAGGGACGGTGGAAAAGAAAAGTTGAAATCCAAATTCGATTGCTAAAATGGGAAAATAAATTTAGATGAGAAGGTTGTTTAAAACTAAGAACAAAAATGAAAGTGATGAAAAAAGTTCAATTAATCTAGAAATAAAGATTTGGGGGTCTAGAAGATCACCAACAAAACCACATTACTATTCAAGTAATCAAATTCTAAACTCCAAGGATCAAATCAGGACCTTGTGGTTACATGTCCTTACGGACAAACTCACAAGGGTTAGACTTCTTGTGAACCCGCTAGTCCTGACGTTCACGGGTCATTGACCAACCGTCTAACATGCCACTATCCACGGTCATATAAAAAAGCATGTGAATTCAAACTGGCATTCAAACCCAAGGCTCAGGTGGTCGCGTCACCAAGGATTATAACGAGAATAAGATTAAAAAGATGAAAATATAATAATCACAATTCATGGACTATTGTTTTGTTCTTATAGAGGTCTATGGTCATATCACTCCATAACAATATATCAGATCATCCAAATAACCACGCTTAAACAGAAAGAAGACACTTTCTCGATGGAGCAATAGAATTGATTATATTGAATAGAAATAGGCTAAGGGGCTACTCCCCATGCCCCAGAAGAATCTACTCACACATGACAAGACTAGAAGAAATGCAAAATAAAATGAGATCCAATATTATACAAGACGTGGTCTACAACTAAGAATTAGATGAAATGGAATGAAGAATGGAATTCTTTTACAAGTGGAGAGTCCCTCATTTTATAGGAGGGGGAGGGGGTAGGCTGCCCTCAAAAGAGAGGGAAAAAAGAGAGGGAGACCAATTTTTGAATTTTCTGGATCTGCTCAAATAGAAAGTAGATTGTCTTTTGACCATGTAAGTCTCTTTAATCCACATTCTCACAGCAATGATTTTGAACGTATTTCTTCCCTGTAAAAATCACAAAACTGGTACAAATAATAGAATTTTCTATTAGGAAATTACATTCCCTTTCCATTGAAAACTTGTACACTCAATTTGGAGTTTGAACGCAAACGTTATGTCACTTTTGGTGATGGGTATATATAAACTCCAATTAAAGAGAAAAAACTAAAATAACATAATTAATTATGAACCTAAGAGAATAAATAACAAAACAATCCTAAACAAATATCAAAAATATGTAAATAAAAAGGATAAATACACATCTATCAAAATACCCCAAACTTGAATCCTTATTTGTCCTTAAATAAATAAAATCACAAATTATTCCAACTTATACGAACTACATGTCTATCCTCACCCCTGTAACTTCACTCTATTCCTTACCTCCAAATTTTTCCAAGAAACCCAATCTCCTAAAACCACAAAACACAAAATTATATATGCCCTATTGAAAATAAATATCATATCTTGTATCTAAATCAAGATTTGGTAGAAAAATATGCTTCATCTTACTTTTGCTTTGACACTCTCTTTTTATTATTGTATTTTTATGTGAGTTGTTGTAAAAGAAAAGGATGAAATTGGGGGTGTGAAAATAAAGAAAGAAGTGATGATTTTTTTATCCCTCCTCTATTCAACTCAGTATTTAAATTTATAGAGTTTTGGCTACATTGATCACAATTTCTTCATGCACACTTTTGGCAATTTTTGATGGTATGCCCCTTTGTGGGTTATGGAATTTTTGATATGGGAAGCATGCCACCCTGGACTTGATTTTTGTCCGATGGTGATTCTTTGTTTCTCCTTTTTTTTAGAAAGAAAATAAGGAGGAAACAAAAGGTGTCCTTATGCTTAGAACTTCACACATTTATTTTCTCTTATTTTTATCTTTTTTGAAAGTGTCATTACATTACAAAGAACATCCGCGTCAATCGCATTATACAAGATTTATATCAAGTAAATGCATAGTTTAACAATAGAGAAAATTTGTGTTTGGTTTTGATTGATTCCATACAGCTTGCCAACTTTTCCAAGGAGTGATGCTATTTTGGGGTCCTAGGTGACATGGTGGTTTCAGACAGGCAATTTGTTATAATTTTTGCAAAATATTTACTAAATTAAAAGGGGTACAATGATAAATCTATTCATATTGTCCAACTAGATAAAAGTCATTTTGCAACAATAGAAATAAAAACATGGTTGACTAGATAATGGCCATGAACAAAGCAACTATATGCAGCAAAAAAAAGGTAGAAATAATGCAAGAATAAAAAAGATAACATGGGTGGAATAAAATCATACCACCCACCCCCACCCCAGACTTAGACTTTTGCTCGTCCTGAGAAAAACCCAAACCCGAGATGGAGGGAAGAAATTTGTTAGGTTCACCAGGAGGTCATGGTAGCTCAAATAATGTCCAGCTGAAGGGGATGTCTATGAGGGCTGGGACCTTTATCATAGGAGCTTCATAGTGTACCCAATGATAGGATAGTCGTGGAAGCTTAGTGGAATGTTCATATTTTCTTTCACCTTGCATTCCCACTAATAAGATCCACACATATTCCTTCGATAGTAAGGGAAGTTTTGAAGATGGATGTGGATTGTGGGAGGTTGGTGGGTACCTGACTGGTAACACATGCAGTGCCAGATGTGCAAAGTCAGGCAGAGGATCTGGCTCAGGTTTCCCCCTATCATATTGACCTACATATAGAAGAATTTGTAGTGATACAAAAGATTTCAAATTATTTACAAAAGTGTTTTTCTTCTCCTCAAAAATAATGCCATCAACATTGGATTTGGTAAGTTTCATTGTTGATATAACATATGGCTCTAATTGTTTTGTATAAGGGGTCCCCAAGGATTCAGGATGGATGAGGACATCTTCCTTACTAACAATAGAAGGGGATGTATGGCCTTCTGACCAGCCTAAATCGCACGTCCTAAAATTGGAGGCGGATTTGAGGTAGTCGAGCTTTTACATTTATAACCTGAATCCTTCTAGGCCCCCACAACTTTGTTTATGGGGCCGAAGTAGATATACGGGGTCGAACACAAGGATGAGGGTGGTAGTGTTCAGAACTCAGAATCGACATGCTACACTCTGGCTAGGATAAGAGATGATAAAATTCCCAAAAGGGAACAATAGAACAAGAACGATAAAATAAGAGAAAACCCTATCTCCAACTGGAGTTACAAGGAAAACTTAGATTTTTAAGCATTTAGCAGTTTTTAGGGGTTTTCATGCAACAGAAATAGAGAGATAATACTAAAGCTGGCGCAAGGTACGAAGGAGAAAACTTCGGTAAAACAAGCGGCAGCAGGAACATCATGTACCCCTCCTCTCAGAGCGGGTACCTCTAACCAAGCATCAACACCACTCTCGAGGTTGCTGGACTTTAAGTTAGAGTGGAATGTCACTGAAGCAACTCCGATTCCGGGCACTCTCGTACTCCAGAATCGAACCAAACACTAGAGCCACAACACCTCTCTCAAGGCTGTCGTGATGGGAAAACATGATTCGGTAGCTAATCGAAATGTGATCCAACGTGCAAGCTAGAGTTCAGATATTAAACGTAGCGATCATCCATCAAGGGTGCCAAGCATACAGAAGCAGATAGTTAAACTCTTCTATTTCTATTAACATATAAAAGGGTTGATTACATTGCGTAAAGCAAAGGAAATTAAATGACAGAAATAAAGGTAGATATCGCCTTCTTGATATAGAAGGGCGACCCGACAGACTACAATGGACCCTCCAGCCCGATACTGGTCAGGAGCCTAGCCCGATACAACCGTGTCGGGCGGCACACCCTCTCAAGCAGCACGCTGTGATAGGAGGGTTGCATCGTGTGAAGTCCCTGGCCGATACGCTCATGTCGGGTGGCACCCTCTCGGGCGGCACGCCGAGACGGGCGAGCCATATCGGGTTCGGTATCGTGTCGGGCTTGGAGCGACGCATCTAATGTCGGGGATCCATGTCGGCCGATATCGGCCTGTAGTGTCGCTCGGGACGATACTAAGTGAACCGTTCACCTCCCTCTCCGGATGGAGAAGATCTCACCTAGGATCGCCTGGCACAGCACTGGGGCACGATACACTCGCTCCTTGCAGATTTCTGAGGTGACTTGCGTAGGGTTCCGACCTATCTTTTCAGCTTCCTGTAGCTGCTATTTATAGGCAACGGTTGGGGAAAGTTATGGTGCTCGAAGCACCACGTGTCCTCCCTATTCGCGGGTCGGTGGATGGTTGATACTGGTATCACCCAGCACAGGGTGTCGGCTGTCAGTCACGTGACGGGCGGCGCCTACCGGTGGGTGGCCTGTGTTGCGCGACAAGCTTGAGTTGTCATGGCGAGCTCAGCTCCCTGTCGGGTAAAAGACGTGTCGCCCGTCAGTTTCTTCTTGCGTGGCATCCCCATGTCGCGTGTCGTTGTGTCGCCTCACCCTGTCGGGCAGTGATCTTATCGGCCATCTGGAAGGCCGATGCAGGTAGAACTTGCTTGTGGGTCGGGACGGCCTTATTGATGACAATTGGGTCAAAATTGTAGGAAAACTCTGCAAAAGTTGGAAATATTGAATTTAGAGCGTCGTTTGGCTAGTTATTGCGAAAGTACATATAAAAGAGAGGGAAATAGTTTAAAAGGGCAGTTTTGATAGCAGAAAAATAGTCTAAAACATCACAAAATTTGGCGTTATCAACTCCCCCAAACTTAGCATTTTGATTGTCCTCAATCAATATTTAAACTTTATTTAGTGATGCTTCTTCTTTCTCGGTGTAGCTTTCAGGCCAAGAGGTAAAACAAGTATCATAATGCCTTTAGAGATAATGTTGCCTCACTACAAACAAAAGACCTTGTGTTTCCTGCCTTACTATTTTAGTAAAAAAATTCTCTACAGCTTCAGCGAGACTTTGGTGCATGATTCCGAAGTTAGCTTACACACCAAACAGCTTTATTTTTGGGTCAGAAAGTTGTGTATAGGGTAGGCTAAGGCTTTTTGGGGTTTTTCTTGTCTCCCATCAGTCCATCTAGGTAAGGGTCCGTTAACGGGCTAGTGGTCCCTGCAGTCCAAGCCAGTTGGATTTAGAGCAGTGATTTCACATCCTACGTACCACTGCCCCGGATCTACCATGCCTAAAGATGGGTACTTTTGGAAAACAAGTGTGTATATATATTTCTTTTCTCTTATTGGGCACAACTCTCATACTTTTATTCACCCTCATAAGGCTGCTTTCTCTTTTTGGGGTTTTTGTTGGGTAAGGGGAAACAAGAGGGATTTCTGCTGTTTGGGCAGCTTTTTCCTTCTCCATACTCGTCTCTTAGCTGTTTGCGAGATTATTATTATTTTTTTCCGAAATTTTTGACATGGAAAAATGTAATCTTCTGTTTGTTTGAAGCAGCATTATCAGAAAGATATAACAAAACTTGCATTTCATTAAGCACATAGAAAACAAACTAGCAAGAAGTCGCATCAAGTTTTTACTAATGTGGAGACAAAATAAGCAGAATTTTTTTCAAAAAATTTTATATGAGCATGCCATTTTATACGAGCATGGGTACATACACATGATATAGGAGGAAAACGAAATGACACAAAGGGTGGAGGTGAAGAAGAAAATTTGTATACCTCGCTCACTGGTACATGGGTACCCCCCCCCCCAACTTACTCCACTCTCTGTCCCAGAGTAGTGAAGAAAATAGGGTGAGGTCATGTTAGCCCAGTGAAGGTTAGCTGGAAGTTGCGCTTGTGCCTTGGAGAAGCTGCAATATGTTCTTATTGCAGTCTCCATTTTCTTTCCCAGCTGGATGTAGCTGGAACAAGCGCAAAGCCCTCAAAATTATTTTGGCCTCCCCTTACTCCTGGTACTTCCGTTGTGAACATGAACAAAAGGACTGATTGTCAATCCCAGTTTCAGTCCACATTCCATTTTCTTTCCCAGGAGTGTGCAGTCAGAGGGCCTCTCTATTTTTATTATCTTCCTCTTTTGGAGATGGCCCTAAACCACCGCAGAAGAAAAACTATGATAAGGAAATGAACCTCTTTTGGGCTACCAAATCAAGAAAATTTATTCTTGCTCTCTTTTTGGCAGTTGGTGGCCCCGCTGCCTTGGTATTCTGACGTTTCTGTCTGACAGTTTTTGCTTTAGCGGCGGCCGCGATTCCGCTTCTTGTGCCTTGTTTGTCAGCTCGTCTGGGCGTTTGCTTCGTGTGAGCCATACCTGTTATCAAGTCCATTGATCACTTAAATGTTAGGTCGGGAAAAACTGAAATCTCAATAAAACTTGTCGAGGTGTAAAGTCCGGTGTATCGTTCATCAAAAGAAAGATCTGAGGTGATATGAGATCGGGCGATAAGGGCGATCAGCGCGGCACAACACGCTGCCCGACACGGGTATGTCAGGCGATGAGGTCGCAAGAAGCAACTGCCCGACAGGACGTAATGACGGAAAAAAAAAATGTGCCGCCCGATATGGCGTATCGGGCAAACACTATCGACTGATGTGTCATGTTTCACACGTGTCGGGCGATACAAGGAAAAATCGACGAAGCTCGTTAACCCGATACGCTGCGCGCGATATGAAAACTCGTATCGAGCAAACAGACTGTCGGGCTATACCTTTGCTCTTTGAGGCCCTCGCCCGACACGAGGGCAAAGGGGACCTGCCCGACATGCGAGCAAAAAGGTGGATTATTGCATGTGGTACAGGTGGCTGAAAGAGTAAGAGTGGTGGCTCGACATGTTGAGCCCTCTTTACTATATATAGCAAACTCGGCTGGGGGTAAAACGGGTAGTCCTGGAGCACGTGTCGGCCGTTGAGACATGCCATTCCCGAGATGACGGTCCCATCAGTCTCATTAAGGGCAATTACTCGCATGAACGATACGGGTGCACGCCACCTAGGAATACCGTCCGTCACGGCCGTTGCGACGCCTGAGAGACAGCAGCCTGATACAGTTAAAAATAGGCGGCTGAAAACTAAAATTAGGACAAAAAACCAAAACAGCACAGTTTTATAAAAATATGTACTGAACTAGCACCAAAACCATCTTAAATCCCGAAATAGCCCACTTTCTGTGGAAAGACGCCAAATAGTTAGCGTTTTCCAATAAAAGCGCCAAGTTTGTGACGTTTTCCAGTGAAAGCGCCTAGTTTGTGGTGTTTTCATGTAAAAGCGCCAAACGATTTGGCGTTTTCAAGTGAAAGCGCCAAAAAGTTGGCGTTTTTAGCTGATACCCTTTTTCATTCTCATCGCCGCAGCTGGGAAGCTCAGCACCATCCGCTGCGAGTTGGGCGCCCCGGGAAGGTCGCCGGCGGTGAAGCATGAGCAGCCACAGCAGCTGGCGATCCAAGCCATTGGTAAGATTCGGTCATGTCTACCCTGTCTTCTCTGGTGTATATATACGTCGGACTGGACCAGGGAGCAGCGTGTCGGTGGGGTGGTCGAATGACTGCCAGACTGGATTCCCGGCCTGATCAGACATCACCAGGTTGCCATCTTTGTCGATGGCAATCCTCGACACTCTCTTTCCTGTCATTCCCGTAGACCATGCGATGCTCCCATCGGCGTTTCTTAGGACAAGATCTCTGGTGGGTGTGAGCTGCAGGGTGGCATTTTCCCCTACAGATCTTTCCCTATTGGCGGACCACACCACCTTAGGGATGTCCAGGTCGGTGTTGGTGATCATGGCACCGTTGTTGGTGTACACAATGAAGATGACGAAGAGGAAGTTGGACCGGCACGGTGTTGTCCTGGTGGTGCGGGAGTAGAAACCTGCAGTGTATGTAGGGCCAACGTAGACCGATGGTGGGATGCTGCAGAGGAGTATGGCCTTGACGGTGGAGTCGTCGGGGTAGCTCACGCTGTGAGGCATGTTAGGGGCATTTGTCCAGGAAGTGTCAGGTTTCGTCATCGGGTAATCAAAGGGTTGGGCCACTACCACCGCCTCCAACTGGAGGAGGAGAAGAGTGCCAAGGAGAAGCAAATGTCGTCACCCACCCTGCATGGTTGCTCTCCTAGAAAGATAGGTACTATGGTGTTGGGGAAGTGAAGAAAGTGTAATCTTATGGGCCGATCAAGTAGAACGATTCCTGTTTCAATTGTGCTGAAAATTTGAGGATAGTCCGACGTATATATATGCCTCCTGGGCATGCTGCCTGTGCCAATAATTTAAGAACACATTATATGCGTAGAAGACAGGGTAGGCATATATATGCCGGAGAAGACAGGGTAGACATGATCAAATCTTACCAGTGGCTTGGATCGCCAGTTGCTGTGGCTGCTCACACTTCACCGCCGGTGACCTTCCCGGGGCACCCAACGCGCAGCGGATGGTGTTGAGCTTCCCAGCTGTGGCGGCCATTGCTGAGTGGGTAGTGTGCGGTGAGAATGAAAAAGGTATCAGGCCCTTTCAGCTAAAAACCCCAACTTTTTGGCACTTTCACTTGAAAACGCCACAAACTTGGTGCTTTACATGAAAATGCCACAAACTTGGCGCTTTCACCAGAAAACGGCAACTATTTGGCACCTTTGGTCCCGGGTACACTAAAATGCTAAAATCTTGGCGCTTTGAGCAGAAAGTGGGATATTTCGGGAATTAAGATGATTTTGGTGCTAGTTCAGTACATATTTTTATAAAACTGTGCTATTTTGGTTTTTTGTCCCTAAAATTAAGAGAATAAAAACGATCAAAGGGTAAAACATCATCGGCACATGGTTAGGTCCCCGACCTCAGAAGGTATTACTCCTCAAAGCTCATAAAATACAGCGATGGCCCATGAAACAGAAGAGCCAGAATGCTCGGGCCTTATTACAATCCATAATGTTTGTAATGTTTGTTTTGCAGGAAAATAAAATGCATCCTATTCTAAGAAATAAAAGAGAGCTCGGGATGCCTCCCGAGAAGAGCTGCAACCTTCGTGTTCAGCTTCTTCTTCCTGCATTCTTATCCTCGCCTCCGCGGTCACGACTGTGCCTTCTTGGCAGTCTCCGTATTTGATGGTATCTTCCCAGACGGGTTCTTTACGATCTCGGTCAACTGAGCTAGTCACTGATCAATTTGGCATTGATGCGTCTGCATGTCCGCCAATTGTACCTGCAAGGAGTTCAAAATGCCAGAATTTGACAGCATGCTTTGCGCTAATTGATTGTTGATAGTGTCATGCCTCTTCATGAAATGGAATAACTAGCCAACCACATCTGATTGGCTTGAGCCTTTGTCCTGTTCTTTGTTTGACCCTTGATATTTACCTTGTGCCTGGAAATTTCCCTTGGCTGGCTGAAACTGGGTGTTCTTGGCATATTGACTTGGCCCCCCTCTTTTCTCGAAGGCTTGCGACGGCCTAGACGAGCTATGCAGCTGATGTGAGTTCTCATCCGCATCCTTGTTGCAGTAATTAAAGCTGGGGTGATCTGGCCTTTTGAAGTTCATGAAAGAGACATTTTCAATCCTTTTGTCTTCCGAGTCAGTATCACTGGTCGCATCCGGTCACGTGTAGATGCAATCATCTACCCTGTGCCCTCCTTCGCCGCAGCTTACACATTTCATCACTTTTTCGACTGGCTTCTTTCCCTTCCCTCCAGATTCCCTCAAGCTATTCTTTGTATCTGCGAGGTAATGGATTCCAGCACTTTGGACTCAGGAGAGGGCCCTTCACCGCTCTTTCTAGCCTGTCCTCTGTCAGATCTATCGTAATCAGCGCCGGCTAGCAACTCGGCCATGTTTTTGATGATCCTTTCTGACTTGCTTGGCGTTTTCCCCAGGAAGTCACAGCCTAGTGCCGCATTAAGTGACACCCTTTCATCTGGGGTCAGACCATTGTAAAAGGTGGTGACTAGGAAACCCTTCTTATAGTTATGGTGAGGGAAATCCCTCTGATATTCTTGGTATCTTTCCCAGGCATCATGGAGACTCTCATTGGGCTTCTGCACAAAAGAGGTTATCTTCTGCCTGTTTCTCACAGTCCTTTCAGTGGGGTAAAATTTGTTCATGAACGCGTCAGCCAGTGCTCCCCATCCGTTCAGAGATTGGTGAGGCAACCCAAGATACCATGACAGAGCTTTGTCCTCCAAGGAGAAAATGAAGCCCTTGCAGTATATGACTTCTTGGGGGACCCCCCGCATCTTTATGGTATCGCATATATTTTTGAAGGCGTCCAGGTGGTGGTATGGGTTGTCGTTCTTGGAACTTCCCCTAAAGCTCTTATTCTGGATCATTGAGATAACTGGCGGCTTGAACTCAAAATTTGCCGCGTTGAAACGTGGGACAATGACGGGGCATCGGGAGTTGTTGGCCTTCGTGGACGCCAACTCCCTCAGCGTTTTCTCTTCTTCCTCTGAGTCATCATTGTCGCTGGCGTCACGTCGTTGTTCCTGATTATTGTGATTTCTTTTGTGCCTTTGGTGGCGATGATGCCTATCGCGGCGATGGCCTTCCTCGAAATGCTCCGTTTCTGGATCTTCGAGATTATTATCGTCGCCATAGCGATCATTGACTTCTGGTGGACGCGAATGAGGTCGAGCTCGCCCTGGACATTCTCCTTCAAACTGGGGTGGCTCGATGCGGGGTGGCATAGTGTCAGAGCTTGATGGAACAGATCACCGTTCTTCAGAGTTCCTGAAGTGGCACGAGAAATCAGGTTTAGAAAATAGAATTATTTATTTTGTGCAAAGAGTAATGGTAATAATGATAATAATGATAATAGAAAAGAGTGTTGTCAAGCTCATTTCTAAGCTTGAGGCACGGGAGTGTAGTTAGTGGATTCGGATTCGTCAACAGTCCGTTTTTCCTCATCCCCGACAACAGTGCCAAAAAGTTGACGGGCTTAAATCGCGCGTCCTAAAATTGGAGGCGGATTTGAGGTAGTCGAGCTTTTACATTTATAACCCGAATCCTTCTAGGCCCCCGCAACTTTGTTTACGGGGTCGAAGTAGATATACGGGGTCAAACACAAGGACGAGGGTGGTAGTGTTGAGAATTCAGAATCGACACGCTACACTCTGACTAGGATAAGAGATGATAAAATTCCCAAAAGGGAACAGCAGAACAAAAACGATAAAATAAGAGAAAACCCTATCTCCAAGTGGAGTTACAAGGAAAACATAGATTTTTAAGCATTTAGTATTTTTTAGGGGTTTTCATGCAACAGAAACAGAGAGATAATACTAAAGCTGATGCAAGGAATGAAGGAGAAAACTTCGGTAAAACAAGCGGCAGCAGGAACATCCTATACCCCTCCTCTCAGAGCGGGTACCTCTAACCAAGCATCAACACCACTCTCGAGGTTGCTGGACTTTAAGTTAGAGTGGAATGTCACTAAAGCAACTCCGATTCTGGGCACTCTCGTACTCCAGAATCGGACCAAACACTAGAGCCACAACACCTCTCTCTAGGCTGTCGTGACGGGAAAACACGATTCGGTAGCTAATCGAAATGCGATCCAACGTGCAAGCTAGAGTTCAGATATTAAATGTAGCGATCATCCATCAAGGGTGCCAAGCATACAGAAGCAGATAATTAAACTCTTCTATTTCTATTAACATATAAAAGGGTTGATTACATTACGTAAAGTAAAGGAAATCAAATGACATAAATAAAGGTAGATATCGCCTTCTTGATATAGAAGGGCGACAGACTACAGCGGACCCTCCAGCCCGATACCGGTTAGGAGCCTAGCCCGATACAACCGTGTCGGGAGGCACACCCTCTCAGGCGGCACACTGTGACGGGCGGGTTGCATCATGCGAAGTCCCTGGCCGATACGCTCATGTCGGGCGGCACCCTCTCAGGTGGCACGCCGAGACGGGCGAGCAGTATCGGGTTTGGTATTGTGTCGGGCTTGGAGCGACGCATCTAATGTCGGGGATCCATGTCGGTCGATATCGGCCTACAGTGTCGCTCGGGACGATACTAAGTGAACCGTTCTCCTCCCTCTCGGGATGGAGAAGAGCTCACCTAGGATCGCCTGGCACAGCACTGGGGCACGATACACTCACTCCTTGCAGTTTCCTGAGGTGACTTGCGTAGGGTTCCGACCTGTCTTTTTTACTTCCTGTAGCTGCTATTTATAGGCAGCGATTGGGGGAAGTTATGGTGCTTGAAGCACCACGTGTCCTCCCTACTCACGGGTCGGTGGATGGCTGATACTGGTATCGCCCGACACAGGGTGTCGGCTGTCAGTCACGTGACGGGCGGCGCCTGCCGGTGGGTGGTCTGTGTCGCGTGACAAGCTTGAGTTGTCATGGAGAGCTCGACTCCCTGTCGGGTAAAAGACGTGTCGCCCGTCAGTTTCTTCTTGCACGGCATCCCCATGTCGCACGTCGTTGTGTCGCGTCACCCTATCGGGCAGTGATCTTATCGGCCATATGGAAGGCCGATGCAGGTGGAACTTGCTTGTGGGCCGGGATGGCCTTATTGATGACAATTGGGTCAAAATTGTAGGAAAATTCTGCAAAAGTTGGAAATATTGGATTTAGAGCGTCGTTTGGCTAATTATTGTGAAAGTACATATAAAAGAGAGGAAAACAGTTTAAAAGGGCAGTTTTGATAGCAGAAAAACAGTCTAAAACATCACAAAATTTGGCGTTAACACCTTCTTCCAAGGGTGTATCCCCTTCTAAGTTAGCCTAATGTAGAATGAGAATTGGATGTGTCAAAATGGGAGGAATTGTTTTGTCAAATGGGGTTGAATTCTCATTATCCAAAATAGACTCAAAAAATGGAATTTGGTCTCTGATATAAATTGGATTTATGTTAAGGATGGGAGGAGTTGTTGGATCTTTAGAATGACTCTCCTACTTTGACATTTCATATTCAAGTAATAGAGTCTCAAAAGGAAAGGTAGGGATACCAACGTCCTCATCACAGGCAAAATATGGATCCATGGTTTGTGCTATTTCTTCAGGATCTGAAATATATGACAGAAAAGTAGGATCGTCATTGTCATCATCGTCAGGAAGAACCATGTTGGGTTGCTCAAGCTCTATAGGGGGAGTTTGTGATTGATCCTCTAGTAAGGTAGCTAACATGGCTGACGGGATTCAAGTTTTTCTTGTCCTTCTACTGCCATCTTTTCTAGGGCCTTAAGTCTCTCTTCCAGTTCAAGATTAAATTGTGTTTCACCATAGGATTTATACACCCCAAAATTTTGTCCATCCTCACCCTACTCCCCATAGTGTCCTTGGCCATAGTACCCCTCATATTATTTTGGGTGGCATTGTTCCTCATAATAATCTCTAGAAGATGGTGGATTGTAATTTCCATTATGTCCATCTTGGTAGGAAGATTCAATATTACAAGGTGTCACCAAATCATGAGGAAACATATTTGAACAATCTATATTTTGGGTTTGGGCTTCTAGCAAGGTAGTTAAGAAGGCTTGGCTGGTTTCTAGTTTTATTTCTCCTTCTACCGCTATCTTCTCTAGGGCCTTAAGTCTCTCTTCTTGTTGATGATTACATTGGGTTTCATAAACATGTTCATAACCCCCAAGGTTTTGTTGGTTACACCCCACAAAATTTTGTTGATCATATCCCCCATTAGAATATGGATAGCAAGGTTCCCCATATTGGTTCTCAGAAAAATATGAATTCACATTGTACCCACCAGGATGAAAGGGCTCACAATTAAAAGGGGTGCTATCATAAGCATGGGGTAGAGTCAGGCAGGAAAGAGATGCATGGTGGTAAATACCACAATAATAATATTGTGGGGGATATTGGGATGCCCACTCCATTTGAAAAGAAAAGTTCCTAAAAGATATTTCAATCAACGAATGAGAGAAGAAAGATTACGAGATAAGATGTTAGTCAAAAATTACAAAGAGAACTAAAAATTATAAATCTAAGAAATTATGGAATAAACTAAAATTACAAAAAAAAAGTAACTAGAAAGCAATACTGCTGAATGGAAACTCAGCACAAAGAGGAGATATACTTCTGGAATTGTGCTCGGAAGGCAAAAAGAAATTTAAAAAATCTAAGAAAGAAATTATAGAATAAGACTAAAAGTTATGGAATAGGCTAAAAAGTTATGAAACAAAAATAAATTGTGGAATAAGATTTAAAATTACAAAAAAAATTAGAAAGCAGTACTGTCGGAGTGGAAAATCGGAAGAAGGAGGAGATACACTACCGAAATGTTACTCGGTAGGCCAAAAAAATTACAAAAATCTAACAAAACAAATTATTAAACAGAAGATATAGAATAAGGATAAAGTTATACAAGTTAGATAAATATGAAAAAAATTATACAATATATATAAGAAATCAGATCTAAAAAACAATAGTGTCATCCCCGGCAATGGCGCCAAATTGATGTGGGTCTTTGTACATGCAACAATCACTAGGAAAAGTCCTAGAGTTTAACCTTCTAACCCGGTTTTCAACTTGTTGTGAACAACAAGTCAACTTAGTATAGATAGGTATCGATCCAAGGGATGGCGAAAAAGAAAAGTTGAAATCTAAATTTGATTGCTAAAATGGGAAAATAAATTGTGATGAGAAGGTTGTTTAAAATTAAGAATAAAAAATGAAAGTACTGGAATAAAGTTTAATGAATCTAGAAATAAAGATCTGGGGGTCTGTAAGATCACCACTAAAACCACATTTCTATTCAAGTAATCAAATTCTAATCTCTAAGGATCAAATCAGGACCTTGTGGTTACATGTCCTTACGGACAAACTCACAAGGGTCAGACTTTTCGTGAACCCGTTGGTCCCAGCGTTCACGGATCATTGACCAACCGTCCAACATCCCACTATCCACGGTCATATCAAAAAGCATGTGAATTCAAACTGGTGTTCAAACTCAATGCTCAGGTGGTCGTGTCACCAAGGATTATAACGAGAATAAGATTAAAAAGATGAAAAGATAATAATCACAATTAAGGAACTATTATTTCGTTCTTACAGAGGTTCACAGTCATATCACTCTATAAGAATATATCTCATCATCCAAATAACCACGCATAAATAGAAAGAAGACACTTTTATGATGGAGCAATAGAACTGATTATATTGAATAGAAACAGGATAAGGGGCTACTCCCCATGCCCTAGAAGAATCTACTCACATATGACGAAACTATAAGAAATGCAAACTAAAATGAGATCAAACATTATACAAGATGTGGTCTACAACTAAGAATTGGATGAAATGGAATGAAGAATGGAATGCTTTTATAAGTGAAGAGTCCCTCATTTTATAGGAGGGAGAGGGGGTAGGATGCCCTCAAAAGAGGGAGAAAAAGAGAGGAAGACCGATTTTTTAATTTTCTGGATCTGGTCAAATAGAAAGTTGATTGTCTTTAATTATCTTGACCATGTAAGTCTCTTTAATCTACATTCTCACAGTAGTGATTTCGAACATATTTATCTCCTGTAAAAAGCACAAAAGCGGTCTAAATAATAGAATTTTCTTTTAAGAAATTAAATTCCCTTTCCATTGAAAACTTGTACACTCAATTTGGAGTTTGAACGCAAAAGTTATGTCACTTTTGGTGACAGGTATACATGAATTTCAGGACTGCTGTAAATTGTGTAATTTTCCTACAAAACCCAAGTAAATATAATTAAAACTCCAATTAAAGAGAAAATTTTAAAATAACGCAATTAATAATGAAAATAAGATAATAAATAACAAAAAACCCTAAACAAATATCAAAAATATGTAAATAAAAAGGATAAATACACATTTATCAATGTTTCTAAATGAACTTGTAAAATAAATTATGTATTGTATGTTTATAGATAGGAAACATTAAAAATGGTTTTGTGTCCCTCAATGATGGTATATCTAACCATCCTTTACTGTAAAGTGGACCATATCTTAACTGGGAAGACATAAAAGCCCAGTGTGTCATTAAGACCATAATGGTGATAACTTATTATAGAAATTTCATTATCATATGCAATTTAGAATATATATTAACAATACAATAACATTATAGCACCCCAAATTTGATCTTAAAGTTCTAATGTATGTAAAAGTTATGTTATTTCTAAGAATTAGGCAAACATTTGTTCAAAAGCTAGCATGGATGAGCTTTTTCATTAAGAACATTTCGTCCAACTAATATTTCAAAATCATAATAGTTAATACAAACCTTATAATCTTCATACAATAACTATCATATAATAAGGATTAATATGTGGGTCAGATTTCCCTTCCTTGGAAACCAAAAAGCCATAAAAGTGACATTTTTAAGAGTTTTTACACTTTTGTCACAAATTTCATTTCGTGTATGCTTATAATGATTACTTTTTGTATAGTAAATAATATACGTAGGGTCTAACAAAGACTTAAATATTCATGTTACCATCTTACTCGTGTATAACAATGCATAAATGATCATCTTTTAGCATATTACAAGTTTTTAGAGAAAGCTTTCATATTATGTATGTAACAAGTAGGTAAGAAATGCATCACAAGTTATAGCACTTACTATAAGGGTTAAAATAATTGTCTAAACAACTAGGTACCATGAAAAAGAGAAGTATAGATCCAGGCAATATCCTCCAAAAATTCTAAAAAACTCATTTTTTTCAAAAATTTGGTGTATCTAAAATAGAGAGAGAAGGAAAGAGTGTTCTTTAACCATATGTACATGTTTTTAGCTTTTAGCACTATGTATTTTAGAAATTATATAGGAGAGAAGGGAAAAACAATAAGAAAAAGGATATGGAGAGAATATCTTACATGTATAGAGTAAGAAACTAGGCGAGAAGGCTTGGATCCATCGTAGGGAAGCTAGACCCAAGGTGTGCATTAACATGCATCAATGATCTTGCAAGAATTTTCCTCCCTTGGAGGCCTTTACATAGTCTATCAATGGTATCTTATCACTCTCTAGTAGTAGCAAGAAGTTAAATAATAGGTTTATTAGATGGGAATGGGGAGGAGTATTTATAGGTAGGATGGAATAAAGAGAAAGTCAAAGAGTCTAAAGTAGTATTTCCATAAGTTAAAAGGTTAGTTTTCCTATCAATTTGGGTGTGTCTAGAAATTTATTATTACAAACACCCAAAATAAAAAACAATTTGTAAACAAACAGGACAACCACTGGTTTTCAAATACCTAGAATAACCAATGATTTATAAACACCCAGAACAACCATTGGATTGTATACACCCAGAAAAATCATTGATTTGCATACACCTGAAACAACCAATGGTTTGTAAACACAAAGAACAACTATTAGTTTGTAAATAACCAAAACAACCAATAGCTTGCAAACATCCAGAACAACCATTGGTTTACAAATACCCAAACAACCATCAGTTTACAAACACCCAAAACAACAAACGGTTCACAAACACCAATAACAACCAACAGTTTACAAACACCCAGAACAACCATCTATTTAAAAGCACTTAGAACAACCAACCATTTGCAAATACCCACCACAACCATCTATTTGTAAAGACCTAGAACAACCAACTATTTGGAAATACCAGTATAACCATTGGTTTGTAAGCAACCCAAACAATCATCCATTTGCAAACACCCAGAACAAATAATAGTTTACAAACACCCACAACAACCATGCATCAATTTACAAATACCTAGAACAACCAATGATTTGCAAGTACCCAGTATAACCATCAGTTTGTAAAGCCAAAAGGCATCAATAGTTGTACTTATCTTCACCACCACACTAGTCCATTATAATAGATATGTACCTTATGCAACAAGTCTCAAATGAACTAAAATAAGATAAAAATTCTATGAGATTATAAAGAACGTTATGTGACAAAATATATAAGTATTACCATTGTCGATTGACCCGTACAATAAAAAAATTGCATCTCACCCATATAAGTACATAAATTACAAAACTAGAGCTATTAACACTGACTTGGCTCAAATTTAAAATATAGATTTATCAATTGATATTAAAATATAAACTAAAATTTAGTTACAAAACTAAGTAATCTATTAAGACAAATAAGTATGTTTAAGATTTAAGGCAATTTGGGGGCCTTACATTGTCCTATTGTATTAAATTAGGAAATAGCAATTTATCAAGCTTCAAATAAATACCCAGAACAATAATCAATTTTCAAACATCTAGAACAACCAATGGTTTGTAAATAACTAGAATAACCATAAGTTTGTAAACAATTAGAACGGCCAATGGTTTACAAACATCCACAACAACCATCGGTGTTACAACCCCAATTTTTGGGTTCATTTGATGAGAAATGTGATTTCTCATAATAAAGATAAATGAACAAATAATGATGTCTTTTGATTGAATGCATGAATTTCATTCACAATAGCCTTGATGATTGTGTTGTGGGCTTTATTAGCTATTGGGCCCAATAATAAGGAATTTCAATTAGTAAATGAATAATGGAGTTTTTGAGAAAAGAAAGGTGTCAAAACCTCTAGAAGGCAAAATAACTTAATCCAAAAGTGGATTTCATGCCACATGGGTTCCTTGGGTTACAAGGAGTCCAAAGTTGCATAGAAAATACAATAAGAAAATAAAAGACCAATTAAGTATCTCCTTGTTAAGAAAGAAATTGAAAATAATGATAAAATGTAGAAAACATGTGGAAAAAGGTATAACTGAGTTATCTTGGTGGATTTTCATATCCAAAGGATTCCTAATGTTAAAAGGAACTCCAAATAAGGAAAATAAAAGAGAGATAAAGAGAAATACTCAAAAATAGATATTTTAATAAAGAAAAAGTAAAATATTAAGAAAAGGGATGAAAGATAAGGAAAGAGGTTAAGGAAATATTCCCAAGAGGGGATTTCGAGCCATTAAGGTTCCTTGAGGTTCAAGGAACTCAAAATAATAATTTAACAGCAAAGGAAAGAGAAAATAGGTGAAAAGTATATATAATTAAGAGATATCGTGCACTTAAATAAAAGGAACGTTTATTTGAGATAATGAGACAAATTTGGGTAGAGAGGTAGATTAAGTCATTATGGACTTCCCCTCCAAATTTAGGATTTATTAGATACTTGGTTTGGGAGTTATTGCTTTGACAAGTTATCCTTCAATTTGTGATTTATCTTGGAAATTAGGAAAATAGTTTCCTTTTTTATAGAACGGGCGTGATGTGGGCCGTTGGATCTAAATCCAATGGGTGCCACTCATCGTCTGATTCCCAGCAGGACTCAAACTTTAGCCATGAAACAGGGGAACTTTCCCCTTTGTTTTCCATTTGATTCAATGCTTGTGCGAGTATGAAAACTTGTCCTTTGGGTCCGCGAGAGGGAATCGAAGTTTCTCGACCACAGTTTGGACACATTTCGTCGCGTATGGAGGAAACGCCCAATTGGGCCAGAAGCAGGGGTGGCGGCAAGGATAGAAACCCTAAAAGAACCGCCCCTAGTCCTATATATAGACCATCGCTCGACTCCTAACACCCTAGTAATATCGAGCGGCCACCTATTAGGTCTCAGTTTTCACTCTCTCTCGATCGAACTCTCTCAGGCGAAGCTTCCGCTGCGGCACCGCCGCGATATGAAGAGCAAAAGAAGAAGAAGGAGATGAGCAGTATCCCTCAGATTTGGGACCATCGTAGACTCAAGCACGATCCAACGGATCGGCTGAAAGATCAGGGCGCGCAACTGAGTAAGTGGGTGGAATCGACGTGGGGCGTTAGATCTAATCGGTGGACCAATGGCACACCGATCAAACGATCAGCAATTTTCAATATTTCTCCCTCTCTGATCAATTACAGAAAATAGCTTTTCTTTGCAAAATTAATAGAATTAGCTAGGAATATCTGATGGAAAAAGTTTATACATGAAAGTTGCTTAGAAAAATACGAGAAACACATTAAAATTAGTTTGAGAACTTGATTTTGTACCTATTTTCAAAACTATGCTAAGTTAATGAAAAGTACTTTGAAATTATGTTTAGAAACCATAATTGTAATTAATGGCTAGGTTCATGATGCTTAATTGGCAAAATTAAGTAATAGTAACCTGTTGAAACGTTGATGATGAAGTTGAACATGATCTAGATGATTTATTGCATGATTTAGGGTTTTACACCAATTATGGATGAATAAGCACTTAGAAACCCTAATTTAGGGTAAAAGAGGATAAGATCATATTTAATTCGAAAAATGTGATAATATGTTGTTAAATGATGGTTCTAAGATATTTTGAATATAAAAAGTTCCTAATCATGGATAGATACCCTTAATTTGATAATTAGGGTTTTCTAATGGATAAAGTTGGAATTAATGGAATTCGTAGGTGAATTAGATCATAACGAACTACGAGTTGTTAATCCGAAAAGAACCTAAGATGATAAAAAGGTTCTAATGTGAATATGTGAAGGTTTTGCACTTAAAACTGTTGTTCTAGGGTATAAATGAGGAGAGTTGTAATAAAACCCCAATTTGGATTAGAAACCCTAGAAAGTGAATCCAAGTCAATTAAATAGATATATTCTTGGTAAAGTGTGGTAAATAGGTTACGTATGCTTTTCAGGAATTTTGTGATTGTTGAAATGCTTCTTGGATTAATTGCTTGCTTGGAATCGTTATTAGCTTGTTGAATCTACAAATCAGGTATGTGTTAATTATGAATAACCGCCTTAGTTTCCCGAGGATTTTCCGGATGGTTAATCGCATTGAATGCAAATTATCAATTTGGATGTTCATACTTGCAAACTATAAAGTCATTATGATTATCACATTAATAATAGAAGTATGGATTCTCGCACTTACATGCCACTCTGATGGATGATGCCAAAGGTCAGTCCCAGATGGGTAGCCCAATGGACACCTTGAGTGGTGACCCCAGGCACCAAGCTCGGGAATGAGAAGGTGACCTATGATATTGCATGACTATTGGGCACCATGAGTGGTGACCCCCAGGCACCAAGCTCAGGATTGAGAAGGTGGCCTTAAGTCATTGGCAAAGGAAACCCTAAGGTGGGTATGCCAGGGTTAGGGAAAAAGCGGTGGAGAATGTCATACTGAAAAGTGTAAATTGTCTTGTTAATTAACTTTATTGTGATATCTAGATTTTTATCCTTATGTGCAAACTTTTGATTGTCCCCACATACCAGTATATTTTGATATACTGACCGATTTTTTGTTTGTCGGTGTTTTAGGTACTACCCTGAAAGGTACAAATGGTAAAGTGACACATTGTGAAATTAAAACATAAAGTGCAAGGAGGATTAGATAAAGTAGATTCAAGCTCTGGGTAGATAGATTTCCAAAGTTTTTCAAAGGTAAGTAAAGATTTAATTTTATACCCAAATTTCAGTTTAGTTAGTAGAATTTCATAATTATTATTGATTATTTGTCGAACATTTGATCATGTTAATTGGATAACGGCACCGACCTTTCGGTCTCCCTTAATTGGGGGTTACCGGGAGGCGGGGTCGTTATAATTGGTATCAGAGCATAGGTTCCTCACTTAATCTTTAATAATTATTAAATTTTACAAATTTTGTAGAACCCAAGGGAGTTATTAGAGGATTATCTGAAAGATAGAGGTGTCTAGAAAAGGATCACGACCGGGGGCTAGAAATATTTTTCTCCGCACCGCTAGTCAAAATACATGGACTCCCAAATTGTGTGACTTCCTAGCTGATGTCTTAGGATATGACTCGAAATAAGATACATTTAGGACTCTATCATCTTGTTCATCCCTTCTCAACTCAAATTCTGTTAAGGACATTAAGGGTTAGGGTTTCCTCTCTTCACGTCACCCTCTTGAGGTATGGGTAAGGTTGATAAGGATTAAGGAATCCTCCACCATACTAATAAAAAGCATGTAAATAAGATGTCATGGACATAAGCTTAATAGAGTAAGCGTAAAGGAATAGATACATGCTTAGGTCGTATGACACGAGTTGTCATTGCCCTCAGGAGAGACCTGAGGATAGACCTCCTTGGCGGGAGGATGAGTAGAGAGAATTAGTCTTGGAGGTAGAGACCTCCATTAAAAGTAGAGACCTAGCACATCCTCTAAGGATGATGCTAACCCTAACCCTAAGTGAAGGTACATGATGAGTTAGATGTCATGGTTGACCGAGTGTTTGGATGGACACACCTTGGGATGCCATACGAGCCATGAGAGGTTAGATGACCTAGTACCTTTGACGACCCAACCCTGGTAAGGGTCGTGCATGTTAGAGTGAAGGATAGCTCCTTCATTGATGAGGTTAGTGAAGGACCTATAGAAACCCTATGGGCTTATGCAAGTAGGGGATAGCATGCACCCAGAGTACGTCAGTGGTACGGTAGTAGGTTGAAACCCTGTCCAGAAGGGCACGATGGATGGCTTATGAGATAAGCATAAAGAGATACGGATAATCATGAGCAAACATAAGTTTGAGCAAAGGCTTCACCTACATAGAGGTATGTCTGTGAGCTTGATCCTTCCTGAAGAAAGGACCTCTTATAGATAGGTTGGTTGTAGGATTAGATCTAGAGAGAGAGTGGACCTCGAGCAAGAAAGTTGGAAGCCTAAAACCCCGAAACTTAGGGAACAGTGGGAGTTGAGGATGATGCGGCCTAAGTGGATGATAGTGGGTGTTGTATGCTTGACCCTTGAAGGCTGATGATGTCTTGATTTCCATGAGAGGAACCAAACCCTAGATAAAGGATGAGTCCGCTGGTACCTCTATGCCTATGGTATAGGTGTTTACCTCCTGAGATATGGAGAAGAGTTTCTTAGACTTGGAGAGGTTTAGTAGCAGGATGTGAGGCCTTATTCCTAGTTGGTTGTCCTAGAAGAGGACTCAACTCGGAAGTGTTGCTCGAGTAGAAGGATCATGGAAGTACATGACATATCTTGGACATGCTTGATTCGTGGTTAAGGGATTGAGCATGTAGTTGGACACCCGAAGTTGAACCTAGGGTTCCTAGGCCTAAGAGGGGAAGCAGTGTATCTGATGCTCATGATGAGGTTTGAGTCTCTATAGTTTCGAGCATGATACTCCTCATGTGTAGAGGTAAAGGAAATCCCTTAAGTTAAAGGTATGTTTGATGAACCCCTCACAACTAAGTTGGTCTAATGTTGAGGATGAGAAGCTAAGTGAAAATTACAATGGTATGAGAATGAACCTATAGACCCATAGATAACCATCTCTAAGTGCATGTGGATGTGTTACCATGGAGGTAACTGGTATGGGGCCTGACCAAGGTAGGCAGGTTGTCATGACCCCTATGAAGGGATGAAAGTTAGTCATGAATGTAGAGAGAGATGATCAAGGATTGGGTAAGTTTCTAAGTTGAACATGTACTATGTTAGAATCCTAAGTCTATCCAAGGGTCAGGTAGGGATAAGACCGATGGAAGAAGGAGTTGCCTAATTCCCTAGTTGCACATGACCATAGGGTCGGGAGGTAACAGCTATCATTGTCTGAGGGCCATGGGTTAGGAGATTGATCACCTTCATGAACTCATGGGACCCAAAGGGCAAATGAGTAGGAACTCTCTGGATGCATGAGGGAAGAGGGATGACCCCAAAAGTGTCGACACCCTATAGACCTAGAGGATATGACCAAGGATTGTGTGTAAACCCCAGTAGGTTCGAGACCAGTTTTCCATGGAAGTAATTTTTTATATCATGATGTTTGAACATGAGTTGCACGTTTCAACTTAGATTTGAAGGTGTACTGGCAAGGTGGGATGTTCCATCTCTACTCTTAGAATAGGAATAACTTTGTGTTTGGACGGCCGCCAAATGCTTATTTCCTCTTGTTATGGGAGTGAGAGATAGGACAGTACACATGCCATACACCAAGGATAAAGATGATGTGAGTTGGAACATTGCTACAAGGTATGAGGATAGAGATGATAACATACCCTTGTGGAGAGAATGATACATGGATGGTTTACAAACACTAAGAGGAATAATGTAGTCAACTTATGAGTATGTTTTTATCATGATTCATATAGGGTTGAATTCAAAAACCAAGAGGATGAGCTCAGAGTTTCTCAATGAAGATAGGTTTAGAGTTCGAGTTTGAAATGATAAGCAAAATACATGGAGGTGTATGTTCTCAGCAATACCTAACACCTAAGGATAAGAAGTGGTAATGAATTCTCTAGTTGAGATATAGTTTCCTAGTTTAGCTGGAAGCTAGAAGAAGTTGAGGTTGTTAGGCTAACCTTAAGTTTGGAAAAAGAGATAAGTTTGGATAACACTCAGGTGTGCCAATGGTGATTGATCAAGTTAATCGTTGTTTGGTTAGCCAGCTTAGTCCTTGATATAATGGAAGGATGGTTGTAGAACCTCAGATACACTTCCTTGGAAAAGAAGGTGATGAGACCCCGACTAAAGAGGTTTAGGGTTGTTGAGGAATCAATTTTGAGGAATCATGACATACAAGAAATCATGATTTTAAGATCACCATACATCGTGATACTACAGAGATAAAAGTGATAGTAGCACTTTGGATGCTTAAGATCAAGATGCATGTGGCTTGTGGCTATGCATGATAGTAGGTGAAGGACGAACACCAGTAACCCAATGGTTTGACATAGAGGATGAAGAGTCCCCTAAAGGGAGTGGGAGTTCACCATTATGGAAGTTGTGGTAAGTCTCCCCTTGACCAAGGAAGGTCAAGATGTAGTATGGGTTATGGTAGATCGCCTTACCTAGATATAATGAGAAAGAAAGAATGTTGTCAAGGGACATATTCGGTTGAACTACTTAAGAGAGAGAGATGGTTCAACTTCACCATGATGTGAGTTCAAGAGTTCTTGAGTGTGACCTAAAGGTTCACTTCCATGAGGTGGAAGTGGATACATGAAGAACTCGATGATAGTACATTTTATCACCCCATACTAATGATTAGTATGATCCAGACTAGAGGGTCTGATGAGAGCATGTGTGCCCATTCAGGGTGATACATAGAGACAGTTCTTAAGATGTGATGATAACCACCATAGCCTTTATCGGGATGCAAGAAGTTCTATAAGGAGGTTGTGTCGGTCACCACTTCATTATGATGATGTTGGTGAAGGAGGCCTTGCGAAGGTCAGGAAAGAACCACAGTGTGTGCAGATGAAGTCGCTTGATCGTGCAATGGCTGAGAGAGAGCCCAAGGGTGACATGAGTCATGAGCTGATGCAAAGAAGAATGACATGTAGTTCACTGTGAGAGAATATGATGTGAAAATACGACCCCTCTAAGCTACAGATGAGAAAGATGAGTCCTCGATATAGGGGTCCATTTGAGATGGATTGGTGGAGATGGTTGTGTTTAGCCTTGCCCCTCAGGATAACATGATGTGAAATATGTTCCACGAGTCCGATCTAGAGCACTATGTGAGGTACCCAAGCCATGTGATGAACCCTGAACCTATTTAGCTTTTGAAAAGCTAAAATGTCCTGAGTCACCTATGAGGGTACGATATAGCAAGGTAAGAAAGAACTCAGATGGAAGAATATGAGATGATGAAGGTTCTTGGGAAGCACCATGGAAAGGGTAAAGCCACATGGGAGCCCTGATGGACATAAGAAAGGTTTATCCTGAATTGTTTGTTTGCTTGATGGAATTTTGAGGACAAAATTCTTATAAGAGGTGAAGGATGTTACAACCCCAATTTTTGGGTTCATTTGATGAGAAATGTGATTTCTCATAATAAAGATAAATGACCAAATAATGATGTCTTTTGATTGAATGCATGAATTTCATTTACAATAGCCTTGATGATTGTGTTGTGGGCTTTATTGGATATTGGGTTCAATAACAAAGAATTTCAATTAGTAAATGAATAATGGAGTTTTTGAGAAAAGAAAGGTGTCAAAACCTCTAGAAGGCAAAAGAACTTAATCCAAAAGTGGATTTCGTGCCACATGGGTTCCTTGGGTTCCAAGGAGTCCAAAGTTGCATAGAAAATGCAATAAGAAAATAAAATATCAATTAAGTATCTCCTTGTTAAGAAAGAAATTGAAAATAATGATAAAATGTAGAAAACATGTGGAAAAAGGTATAATTGAGTTATCTTGGTGGATTTTCGTATCCAAAGGATTCCTAATGTTAAAAGGAACTCCAAATAAGGAAAATAAAAGAGAGATAAAGATAAATACTCAAAAATAGATATTTTAATAAAGAAAAAGTAAAATAATAAGAAAAGGGATGAAAGATAAGGAAAGAGGTTAAGGAAATATTCCCAAGAGGGGATTTCGAGTCATTAAGGTTCCTTGAGGTTCAAGGAACTCAAAATAATAATTTAACAGCAAAGGAAAGAGAAAATAGGTGAAAAGTATATATAATTAAGAGATATCTTGCACTTAAAGAAATGGAACGTTTTATTTGAGATAATGAGCCCAATTTTTGTATAGAGATATATTACGTCATTATGGACTTCCCCTCCAAATTTGGGATTTATTGGATACTTGGTTTCAGAGTTATTGCTTTTACAAGTTATCCTTCAATTTGTGATTTATCTTGAAATTAGGAAAATAGTTTCCTTTTTTATTGAACAGGCGTGATGTAGGCCATTGGATCTTAATCCAAAGGGCGCCACTCATCGTCTGAGTCCCACCAAGACTCAAACTCTAGCCATGAAATAGGGGAACTTTCCCCTTTGTTTTCCGTTTGATTCAATGCTTGTGCGAGCATGAAAACTTGTCCTTTGGGCCCGCGAGAGGGAATCGAAGTTTCTCGACCATAGTTTGGACACCTTTCATCGTGTATGGAGGAAACTTCCAATTGGGCCAGAATCAAGGGCGGCGGCAAGGATAGAAACCCTAAAAGAACCGCCCCTAGTCCTATATATAGACCATCGCTCGACTCCTAACACCCTAGCAATCTCGAGCGGCTACCTATTAGGTATCAGTTTTCTCTCTCTCTCTCAATCGAACTCTCTCAAGCGAAGCTTTCGCCGCGGCGCCGTCATGATATGAAGAGCAAAAGAAGAAGGAGACGAGCAGTAGCCCTCAGATTTGGGCCCATCGTAGACTCAAGCATGATCCAACGGATCGGCTAGAAGGGCAGGGCGCGCAACTGAGTAAGTGGGTGGAATCGACGCGGGGCGTTAGATCTAATCAGTGGACCAATGGCACACCGATCAAATGATCGACAAATTTTAGTATTTCTCCCTCTCTGATCAATTACAGAAAATAGCTTTTCTTAGCAAAATTAATAGAATTAGCTAGGAATATCTGATGGAAAAAGTTTATACATGAAAGTTGCTTAGAAAAATACGAGGAACACAATAAAATTAGTTTGAGAACCTGATTTCGTACCTATTTGCAAAAGTGTTCTAAGTTAATGAAAAGTACTTTGAAAATATCTTTAGAAACCATAATTGTAATTAATGGCTAGGTTCATGATGCTTAATTGGAGAAATTAAGTAATAGTAACCTGTTGAAACATTGATGATGAACTTGAACATGATCTAGATGATTTATTGCATGATTTAGGGTTTTACACCAATTATGGATGAATAAGCACTTAGAAACCCTAATTTAGGGTAAAAGAGGATAAGATCATATTTAATTCAAAAAATATGATAATATGTTGTTAAATGATGGTTCTAAGATGTTTTGAATATAAAAAGTTCCTAATCATGGATAGATACCCTTAATTTGATAATTAGGGTTTTCTAATGGATAAAGTTGGAATTAATGGAATTTGTAGGTGAATTAGATCATAATGAACTACGAGTTGTTAATTCGGAAAGAACCTAAGATGATAAAAAGGTTCTAATGTGAATATGTGAAGGTTTTGCACTTAGAACTACTGTTCTAGGGTATAAATGAGGAGAGTTGTAATAAAACCCCAATTCAGATTAGAAACCCTAGAAAGTGAATCCAAGTCAATTAAATATATATATTCTTGGTAAAGTATGGTAAATAGGTTATGTATGCTTTTCAGGAATTATGTGATTATTGAAGTGCTTCTTGGATTAATTGCTTTCTTGGAATCATTATTAGCTTGTTGAATCTACAAATCAGGTATGTGGTTAATTATGAATAACCGCCTTAGTTTCCCAAGGATTTTCCGGATGGTTAATCGCATTGAATGCAAATTATCAGTTTGGATGTTCATATTTCCAAACTATAAAGTCACTATGATTATCACATTAATAATAGAAGTATGGATTCTCACACTTACATGCCACCCTGATGGATGATGCCAAAGGTCAGGCCCAGATGGGTAGACCAATGGACACCTTGAGTGGTGACCCCAGGCACCAAGCTCGGGAATGAGAAGGTGGCCTATGATATTTCATGACTAGTGGGCACCATGAGTGGTGACCCCCAGGCACCAAGCTCGGGATTGAGAAGGTGGCCTTAAGTCATTGGCAAAGGAAACCCTAAGGTGGGTATGCCAGGGTTAGGGCAAAAGCGGTGGAGAATGTCATACTGAAAAGTATAAATTGGCTTGTATGATTGTGATAATTAGATTGTTATTCTTATGTGCAAACTTTTGGTTGTCCTCACATACCAGTATATTTCGATATACTGACCGACATTTTGTTTGTCGGTGTTTTAGGTACAATCCTGAAAGGTGCAAACGGTAAAGTGACACATTGTGAAATTAAAACATAAAGTACAAGGAGGATTAGATAAAGTAGATTCAAGCTCTGGGTAGATAGATTTCCAAAGTTTTTCAAAGGTAAGTAAATATTTAATTTTATACCCAAATTTCAGTTTAGTTAGTAGAATTTCATAATTATTGTTGATTATTTGTCGAACCTTTCATCTTGTTAATTGGATAACGGCACCGACCTTTCGGTCTCCCTTAATTGGGTGTTACCGGGAGGCAGGGTCGTTACAATCGGTTTACAAACACTCATTACAACCAACAAGTTGCAAACACTCAGAACAACCAACAATTTGTAAACACCAAGAACAACTATCAGTTTGCTAGCACCTAGAACAATCATCCATTTACAAACACCCAAAACAAGCGTCGTTGTAAAATCAGAACAACCAATGGTTTGCAAACAATCAGAACAACTATTGGTTTACAAATACCCAGAACAACCATCGGCTTGCATACACCCAAAACAATCAATGATTTTCCAACATCCAGTACAACCATCAATTTGTGAAGCCAAAAGGAATTAGTAGTTGCACATATCCTCACTACCACACTAGTCTATTATAGGGGATTGGTACCTTATGTAACAAGGTCCAAAGGAATAAAAACAAGACAAAATTTTATTAGATTATAAAGAACATTGTGTGACAATATATATATAAGTATTAACATTGTCGTTAGACTTCTAAAATGAAAAAATGCTTTAAGCCTGTTAAAGTACATAAAATTGCAAAACTACAGCCAACAAAGTCTGAATTGGCTCAAATTTGAAATATAACTTTATCAACTGATATTAAAACAGAAGCTAAAATTTAGTTACAAAACTAAATACTCTATTTAGACAAGTATGACTGAGCACTAAGCCATGTCAGGGGCCATACATTGTCCTATTGTAGTAGAATTAGAAATGAACACTTTATCAAGCTTCAAATTGTTATTTTTTATTCTTATCATTATTGTCATGGAATTCGGTTTCTAGGAAGACAATCAACATTTTTAGTTCAAGAAAGTAATGCTTTTGATATGATGGTTAAGCTAAAGTTATTTGGTCAACAGTTAACGACAGTTGTCAAAAATTGTGGTCAAATATCCTGAATTTCATGCACGTTACCAAGTTTTTTTTGGATAAGGTAAAATATCATTAAAGACCGAAAAAGGTGTATAAGGGAACAACAAAATCCCAAATACTATACAAGATCTATGGAAGATCCCATCTTTGTGCTATCTGTGTATTGAACCCCTTCAGAATATTGGGCTTGGCTCTAACCAGCCATCTCAGCCTATTTACAATGGTTTCAAAAGCCAAAAGGGTATCGCAGGCACCCTTCCCATGTAGTCTGTAGTTTCTCTCCGCCCAGATTACATAGATTAGGTTAGTGAGAATAACCCCCACGAGGCCTCTTTCCTTGGTGTTCTTGTGTCTTCTCAAACAACCAGGGAATAGTATCCTCCACCTTTGTAGGAGGTGATCCCCCCACCCACATTTGATAGCCATTCTAATCCATAGATACTTCGAGTAACTATATTAAAAAAATAGGTGGCTATGGGACTCACTACCATCTGAGCAAAGCAGGCAATCTGTATCACCGCTAAGCCCCCATCTTGCTAACATGTCCTTAGTGTGTAACCTCTTTAAAATTGCTCTATACGAGTAGAAGCTCCACTTCGGGCATCTCCATTTGTGCCACAGGAAGGAATCCCAAGGCACCTGTGGGTTGAAATAGGGGATTTCCCATGGTTTGTGTTTGTTTTCCATCTGCCAGGTCTCGTTGATCCTCTGGTAACTCGTTTTCACCTCCGACCAGATCCTCTTCATAGCTCTCCAACTTCTAGAACAAGGCCTCCCATTATCTTCCCCATTTAGATCATTATACCTCTCTATAATCTTCCCGGACTAAAGAGAGTTCGATTTGGTGAGCAGGTCATTGATTCTTCCATAAGTCGCATACTGTGCTACTTGTACCAGATCAATCAAGTTGAGGCCTCCACTGGAGAACGGTTGTACCATAGTGCTCCAAGAGACACCATGTGCATTGCTGCTCCATAGAAACCCCGCCATAATGGACTTGAATTTCTCTAGAATAAATAAAGGCATCTTCGCTAACCTGCACCAGTTACTCACCTTGCTGGTGAGAACCATCTTGATCAGTACATCCCTCCCCACCATAGAGACATGAATGCTGGACCAGCTCTCCACCATCTTCCAGAGATTATCGACATAGGTTTTGTAGTCCTCACCTTTTCCAACACCTCCTGATATAGGGATGTCCAAATATCTAGTTGGAAACCTTCCTTCAGAGATATCAACTGCCTCCTTGAGTCTGCCTCTCCTAGAATCACATGATCTTAAGAAGAAAGCATGTGACTTGATGTCTGAGATATAAAGACTCGAGATTTTTCCAAACTTCAGCAGCACCTTCCTCAGCCCCCTAAGATGCTTGGTGTGTCCCGCAATGAAAAACAAGACATCGTCTGCTAAGATCATGTGACTAAGCACCTTGGTGCCATGAACCTTGTACGCACGGATGACCCCAAAATCTTGAACTTGTACAGTCAAGCAGGTCAAGTTTTCCATGATTAGCGAGAAGAGCAGGGGGGTAGGGGATACCCTTGCCTAAGTCCATTGGATGCCTGAAACATACCCTTAGGCACACCATTAATAAGAACAAAAGCGGAGGTGGTCTCGACACATTGCTTGATGGTGCGATGACCCAATTGTGAAACCCCAAGGACTTCATCGTACTCCAAAGGTCTGACCAACTGACATGGTCATATGCCTTGGATATGTCCACTTTAATACACACCTTCTTGGATGTGTTTTTGTCTTGAAATTTCAATAGAAACTCCAAGGCTAGAAGGGCATTATCTGTAATGGATTGGCCTTTAATAAAGGCAGATTGAAACTTAGAAACAATAATCAGCATAATGTTCTTAAGTCTGCCCGCGATCACCTTGGCTATAATCTTGTGTACAAGACCGAGCAACATGCAATCAGGTGAAAATCATTCATGCTCGCAGCTGAATTATGCTTTGGAATGAGTCTTAAGAAAGTGTGATTCTCCTGTCTGACCATCCTTCCACCCACCAGGAACCAACGCACCGTACGGTAGACATCTTCACTAACAATAGGCCAACAGGCTTGGAAGAACTTGGCATTGAATCCATCCAGGCCCGGTGCTTTGGAAGCACTTATGGAGAAGGTAACATGTTTGATTTTCTCATCCGTAGCCATCTTCAGCAGCTCTCTATTCATACTGTCAGTAACCTTTGGTGTAAGCGGGCTGATAACCTCTCTGCTCTGCTGGTCTTAGTCATACAGTCCCTAGAAGAATTCCACTACAAGGTTCCCGATCTTAGCCTCCTCATCCACCAACCTGCCATCTTCATCAATGAGATTATGTATATGGTCTTTCATGTTGTTCTTTTTAACCGTAGCATGGTACACCTTGGAGTTACAGTCCCCATCGCGAATCCATTTTAGTCTACTACATTGCCATAAGTTGATCTCCTCTGCCTTCTCAAGTTGGAGAAGGCATTTGCTAGCAGCCGCTTCCAGATCCATGAGCTCTGCCGAAGTTGGATTAATCCTGAGGTTGGTCGCCATCAGATCGAAATGTTGCCTAGCCTCCTTAATAAGATTAGGTAGGTCCCTCAAAGAGTTGGACGATCTTTTTAGCACTGCCTTAGTATGTTTGAGCTTGGTGATGACTCTGAACATCAGGTTGCCTTCCACCTGTGTACTCCACGCTTCTTTAACCACTCCTTTGAAGCTCGGCCACCCAATCCAATGGTTCAGGAACCAAAAGGATCTATTAAGGGAGGAACAGTTAGACATCTCAACTTCCATCCAACATTGATCACTATTAGGATGGGCTCCCAGATTTACCGTAGCATTGGGGAACTGGTCCAACCATCTTTCATCGGCCAAAGTTCTGTCCATGTTGCTGGATATTCTCCGCACTGGATTTCTTTTATTATGCCAAGTGACGATACCACCTTTGGTGTTGATCTCCATGAGTTTAGCAGCATCAACTGCGACATTGAACCTGCTGAGGATGGAGTCTTGTATAGGAAGACCTCCTCTCTTTTCTCACCTATCTAACTTGATTAAAGTCTCATATGACCAACTGAGGAAGACCGTACTGCGTAGAGGAGATGATGGTATCCCACAAGCTCCTTCTTTCCGTCTCCAAATTTGATTTGTAAACAGTAGAGATAACACAATGCCATCCACCTAAGTTAATGCAACTAAGCAGCATCAACTGATCCGAACAATGAATCACCTGAATGTCCCACACCCTGGGATTCCATCCAGCTGTTATACGTCCACCTTCAACCACCTCTAGATTTGATGTTGACTCCCATCCAGTAGGAAACAGAGTCTTCACTCTTTGAGCAACCACCCTTTTGATTTTGGTTTCTAGGCAAATGACAACACTCACCTTCCTTTCCTCGATGACCTACAGTAGCTTCCTCTGCTTGCCCAGGAGAGAGGCTCCATGCACATTCCACACGAGGAGTTTCATCTAGTCAGATTGGTATAAGCACCCCTTCCCTGGGTGCTCTTGCTTCTACCACTTCCTTTGAAAGCATTGCTTCCACCTTCTCCCGTAGCAGGCATCTGCGATTTGGTACTTACCCTCCTGGAAGTGGTCAGGTTGATGTCCTCGGACTCCTGATCAGTCAGCAGGGGGCACCACCAGGAGGAGAGGAGGCATCAACGGTGGATCCAGAGGGAATGGAGGAAGAGATGGTGTTGTTGGTGGTGTCTCTCCTGGGGGGCACGGCCTGGCCGGCGCCAGCCATAGCGCTCTCCGCCGCTATCTAGAGATGGAATGGAGCCATCCTAGAGAGAGAAAAAAAATCATTATTGGAAAAAAATACTCGTAATAGAGAAAATTCTATTATTGGTTTCAGAGAGAAAGTGAATAGTTATTAACACCACTGTTTAATTTGTATTGTCTAGTGGTAGAATCATATCAACGTGTTCTGATTCTATTGCAAAACTACATTATCCCTTGGTCCTTTGGTAGAATCATATCAACGTGTTCTTGATTCTATTGCAAAACTACATTATCCCTTGGTCCTTTGGTAACAGAATAAACACAGATTTGTAGGATATGTGAAGTGATGTAAGTTATCAATTCAAAATTGTCAACCACGAAGTTGTTTTTCTTTTCCCAAACTGTTCCATTGTTGTTGCCCTTACGTATGAACCCAACGTGTTAAACTCTGTTTCCTTAGTAACTAGATATCATCTTACAATCTAGCATGGAAACCGAAAAAGTCTTCCGTTCCGAAGGGATTCCTAGCGATGGTATCGCTCCCAACTGCGACTGTCATGCTTACGTGTATTATTGTGCCGACAACCTCCTTCTCTCACTATGAAGTTATGAACCAAGCGAAGCTTAATATTTACAAGCAGAAAGACGACAGAAACACCCAAACATCCGAGCTATCCTAGAGAAAAAGAGGGTAAGCGAATAGAGTCTACGAAAGTTGACATGAACGTGAATAAAATAAGGAACCCACGAGTCATAGTTGCTGGCACGCCACCTCTCTTGTCTAGCTGCCAAGTTGCGAGTGCCCCGTAAGTTTACTTTGGTGAGAATATACCTGTAGCTGCATTGAGACAGAATCATGCTTTATACTAAATACTTTTCGTGGCGTTGCTAACAGATATGTTGGTCAACTTTGAGCATACATCGCGGCAAGAAGTGATTAGTTTACTTGCGAATTGAGGAATTCAGATCCAGTCGGATATATACGCGCAGCTATGTATGGGTTGCGGCACGCTCATCTCCTCTTAAATTCTCAAACAGATCAGTGGTTGGCTTGTACATTGGACTTTCCTCCGAAGGCGTATGCATGACCAGCGACCGACCGAATGTATATAGCTGCGTTCTCGACTTTGCAACTCCGGTAGGATTGTGGAAACTATCCGCAAGTCCGAATGTAGCTAGGCTAGTGAATAGAGCACACCTTCCAGTCTTCGCGGCTCCTTGTCGCTGAAGTTGACCCCAGGCGCGCGCAGGCGTTGTATGCTGACTGGGCGGCTTCGTTCCTTGGCGGCGGCCTGGCGGGTCCAGGGACGGGGAGAGAGGAGGACGGGGAGAACGGAAGCAAGAGGAGGGGTGGGTTGGTCCAGTCAAAATCAAATACCGTCGCCTGCCCTTCTCCTGGACTCGGGCCACCGGCCACGGCTGACGGCTCGTCCGCCACCACCAGTCTTGATTCCTGCCTGATTCACGACCATGCATGGGCTGTGGGCGGTGGCTGGTCTGGTGCTCGACGATTTTGCATGGTATTGTGTTTAATTTTATCAAGACTAAATATTAAGTTACTTTTCTACAACCACCACATGATTCCCGCGCCGCGGTTTTGAGGATGCCAGTACTTTATGATCCGACAATTAGAATCGTTGTACACGAATAGTCTTAGATATAACTCAAAGGCACGGGCAATTCACGTGGTATGCCTCTCAGCCTAAACTCATCTCTTACACAGAACAAGCACAACCACTCACGTGATGGTGTTTTAACCTGCAGTACATATATGTTATGCAACATGGTGTCTGCCCCATTATGGTCCATCATAGCACCTCCATACTAGAAAACAAATGATATGTATATATGTGAAGCCTAGATGGATAGTCTTGTACATATATGTATTGCAATGTGTATTGTTCTACACATTTGTACTGCCACGTGTATTGTTGTACACATGTGTGTTGTCATGCGTAAACATGTGTATAGTCTTGTATATGTGTATAGTACAATGTGTATTGTTATGTACACATTTGTACTATCATCGGGATTGTTGTACACATGTCTGTTGTCATGCGTACATTGCAATGTGTACTGTTGTGTACACATTTCACTGCAATGTGTATTGTTGTACACATTTGTGTTGTCATGTGTATTGTTGTTTATAGTCTTATACACATTTGCATTGTAATGTTTACTGTTGTGTACACATTTGTACTACCACGTGTATTGTTGTACACATGTGTGTTGCCATATGTACTTTTGTGTATATTTGTGTACATATATATATATATATATATATATATATATATATATATATATATATATATATATATATTGCAATGTGTATTGTTGTGTACACATTTATAGTGTCATATGTATTATTGTACACATATGTGTTCCCATATTTACTATTGTGTATGATCTAATACACAAGTGTACTGCTATGTGTGTTGTTGTGCACACATTTGTACTGCCGTGTGCATTGTTGTACACATGAGTGTTACCATACGTACTTTTATGTATAGTCTTGTACACATGTGTATTGCAATGTGCATTATTGTGTACACATTTCACTGCCATATGTATTATTCTACACATGTGTATTGCCATGGGTACTGTTGTGTATAATCTTGTACATATATGTATTGTAATCTGCAGAGTTGTGTACACATTTCTATAGCCATATGTATTATTGTACACATGTATGTTGCCATGTATATATTTTTTGCACTGTGTACACATGGTGTACAATCTTGTACACATGTGAATTACCATGTGTACAGTTTTGTACAATGTGTAAATATAGTGTACAACATTGTACACATGTAATTTGCAATGTGTACAGTGTTGTACACATGTGAATTGTCATGTGTACAGATTTGTACACATTTATATTACCATGTGTATAATTTTATACATTGTGTACACATGGTGTACAGTCTTGTACACATGTGAATTGTCATGTGAATAATTTTGTACATATATGAATTGCCATGTGTACAGTTTTATGCAATGTGTACATATGGTTTTAGTCTTATACACATGTTTTTATAATATGTACAGTCTTGTACACATGTACTTTGCAATGTGCACAGTCTTGTATACATGTACTTTGCAGTGTATACACTCTTGTAGAATGTGTACAAATGTGAATTGCCATGTGTACAATTTTATGCAATGTGTACACATGGTGTATAGTCTTGTACACATGTACTTTGTAATGTGTGCAGTCTTGTACACATCTACTTTGCAAGGTGTACATTCTTATACACATGTGAATTGCCATGTATACAATTTTGTGCAATGTGTACACATGGTGTACAATCTTGTGTACATATACTTTGCAATGTGTACAGTCTTGTACACATGTTCATTGCAATGGGTACAGTCTTGTACACACGTGAATTGTCATTTGTATAGTTTAATGTGTATTGCAATGTTTATTGTTGTGTACATTTGTACTACCATGTGTGTTGTTGTATACATGTGTGTTGCCATGTGTATTTTTGTGTATATTCTTGTACATGTATATTGTAATGTGTATTGTAGTGTACACATTTATACAACCATATGTAGTGCTGTACACATATGTGTTACTATGTGTACTATTGTGTATGATCTGATACACATATGTACTGTCATGTGTAATGTTGTGTACACATTTTTACTATCGTGTGTATTATTGTACACATGTGTGTTATCAAGTGTATTGTTGCTTATAATCTTGTACACATGTGTATTGCAATGTGTATTATTCTGTACACATTTCACTGTCATGTGTATTATTGTACAAATGTGTGTTGCCATGGGTATTATTGTGTATGATCTTGTACACATGTGTATCAGATCATACACAATAGTAAATATGGGAACACACATGTGTACAATAATACATATGACACTATAAATATGTACACAACAATGCACATTGCAATATACATATGTACACAAATATACACAAAAGTGCACATGGCAACACACATGTGTACAACAATACACGTGGTAGTACAAATGTGTACACAACAGTAAACATTGCAATGCAAATGTGTACAAGACTATACACAACAATACACATGGCAACACAAATGTATACAACAATACACATTACAGTAAAATGTTTACACAACAATACACATTGCAATGTACGCATGACAACAGACACGTGTACAACAATCCCATGATAGTACAAATGTGTACATAACAATACACATTGCACTATACATGTATAAGACTATACACATGTTTACGCATGGCAACACACATGTGTACAACAATACACGTGGCAGTACAAATGTGTAGAACAATACACATTGCAATACATATATGTACAAGACTATCCATCTAGATATCCAAGCTTCACATATATACATATCATTTGTTTTCTAGTATGGAGGTGCTATGATGGACCATAATGGGGCAGACACCATGTTGCATAACATATATGTACTGCAGGTTAAAACGCCATCACGTGAGTGGTTGTGCTTGTTCTGTGTAAGAGATTAGTTTAGGCTGAGAGGCATACCACGTGAATTGCCCGTGCCTTTGAGTTATATCTAAGACTATTCGTGTACAACGATTCTAATTCTTGGATCATAAAGTACTGGCATCCTCAAAACCGCGGCGCGGGAATCATGTGGTGGTTGTAGAAAATTAACTTAATATTTAGTCTTGATAAAATTAAACACAATACCATGCAAAATCATCGAGCACCAGACCAGCCACCTGTCGTGTGCATTGTTGTACACATGAGTGTTACCATACGTACTTTTGTGTATAGTTTTGTACACATGTGTATTGCAATGTGCATTATTGTGTACACATTTCACTGCCATATGTATTATTCTACACATGTGTATTGTCATGGGTACTGTTGTGTATAATCTTGTACACATGTGTATTGTAATCTGCAGAGTTGTGTACACATTTCTACAGCCATATGTATTGTTGTACACATGTATGTTGTCATGTATATATTTTTTGCACTGTGTACACATGGTGTACAATCTTGTACACATGTGAAGTACCATGTGTACAGTTTTGTGCAATGTGTAAATATAGTGTACAACATTGTACACATGTAATTTGCAATGTGTACAGTGTTGTACACATGTGAATTGTCATGTGTACAGATTTGTACACATTTATATTACCATGTGTACAATTTTATACATTGTGTACACATGGTGTACAGTCTTGTACACATGTGAATTGTCATGTGAACAATTTTGTACATATATGAATTGCCATGTGTACAGTTTTATGCAATGTGTACATATGGTTTCAGTCTTATACACATGTTTTTTATAATATGTACAGTCTTGTACACATGTACTTTGCAATGTGCACAGTCTTGTATACATGTACTTTGCAGTGTATACACTTTTGTGGAATGTGTACAAATGTGAATTTCCATGTGTACAATTTTATGCAATGTGTACACATGGTGTATAGTCTTGTACATATGTACTTTGTAATGTGTGCAGTCTTGTACACATCTACTTTGCAAGGTGTACATTCTTATACACATGTGAATTTCCATGTGTACAATTTTGTGCAATGTGTACACATGGTGTACAATCTTGTGTACATATACTTTGCAATGTGTATAGTCTTGTACACATGTTCATTGCAATGGGTACAGTCTTGTACACACGTGAATTGTCATTTGTATAGTTTAATGTGTATTGCAATGTTTATTGTTGTGTACATTTGTACTACCATGTGTGTTGTTGTATACATGTGTGTTGCCATGTGTATTTTTGTGTATATTCTTGTACATGTATATTGTAATGTGTATTGTAGTGTACACATTTATACAACCATATGTAGTGTTGTACACATATGTGTTACTATGCGTACTATTGTGTATGATCTGATACACATATGTACTGTCATGTGTAATTTTGTGTACACATTTTTACTATCGTGTGTATTATTGTACACATGTGTGTTATCATGTGTATTGTTGCTTATAATCTTGTACACTTGTGTATTGCAATGTGTATTATTGTGTACACATTTCACTGTCATGTGTATTATTGTACAAATGTGTGTTGCTATGGGTATTATTGTGTATGATCTTGTACACATGTGTATCAGATCATACACAATAGTAAATATGGGAACACACATGTGTACAATAATACATATGACACTATAAATATATACACAACAATGCACATTGCAATATACATATGTACACAAATATACACAAAATTACACATGGCAGCACACGTGTACAACAATACACGTGGTAGTACAAATGTGTACACAACAGTAAACATTGCAATGCAAATGTGTACAAGACTATACACAACAATACACATGGCAACACAAATGTGTACAACAATACACATTACAGTGAAATGTGTACACAACAATACACATTGCAATGTACGCATGACAACAGACACGTGTACAACAATCCCATGATAGTACAAATGTGTACATAACAATACACATTGCACTATACATGTATAAGACTATACACATGTTTACGCATGGCAACACACATGTGTACAACAATACACGTGGCAGTACAAATGTGTAGAACAATACACATTGCAATACATATATGTACAAGACTATCCATCTAGATATCCAAGCTTCACATATATACATATCATTTGTTTTCTAGTATGGAGGTGCTATGATGGACCATAATGGGCCAGACACCATGTTGCATAACATATATGTACTGCAGGTTAAAACGCCATCACGTGAGTGGTTGTGCTTGTTCTGTGTAAGAGATTAGTTTAGGCTGAGAGGCATACCATGTGAATTTCCCGTGCCTTTGAGTTATATCTAAGACTATTCATGTACAACGATTCTAATTCTTGGATCATAAAGTACTGGCATCCTCAAAACCGCGGCGCGGGAATCATGTGGTGGTTGTAGAAAATTAACTTAATATTTAGTCTTGATAAAATTAAACACAATACCATGCAAAATCGTCGAGCACCAGACCAGCCACCTGCCGTGTGCATTTTTGTACACATGAGTGTTACCATACGTACTTTTGTGTATAGTTTTGTACACATGTGTATTGCAATGTGCATTATTGTGTACACATTTCACTGCCATATGTATTATTCTACACATGTGTATTGTCATGGGTACTGTTGTGTATAATCTTGTACACATGTGTATTGTAATTTGCAGAGTTGTGTACACATTTCTACAGCCATATGTATTGTTGTACACATGTATGTTGCCATGTATATATTTTTTGCACTGTGTACACATGGTGTACAATCTTGTACAATTTTGCACAATATGTACACATGGTGTACAGTCTTGTACACATGTACTTTGCGATGTGTACAATCTTGTACACATGTAAATTCCCATGTGTACAGTTTTATATTGTGTACACATGGTGTACAATATTGTACACATGAAAATTGTCATGTGTACAATTTTATACACATGTGAAATGCAATGTGTATAGTTTTGTGCAATGTGTACACATGTACTTTGCAATGTGTACAGTTTTGTGCAATGTGTACACATGGTGTATGGTCTTATACACATGTACTTTGTAATGTGTACAGTCTTGTACACATGGTGTCCAGTTTTGTACACATATATTTTGCAATGTGTATAGTTTTGCACACATGTACTTTGCAATGTGTACAATCTTGTATACATGTACTTTGCAATGTGTATAGTTTTGTGCAATGTGCACATATGTACTTTGCAATGTGTACAATCTTGTACACATGTACTTTGCAATGGTGTACAGTCTTGTACATATATACTTTGCAATGTGTACAATCTTGTACACATGTACTTTGCAAGGTGTAAAGTTTTGTACACATGTGAATTGCCATATGCAATATGTACAATTTTGTGCAATGTGCACACATGGTGTACAAGCTTGCACACATATTCTTTACAATGTGTATAATTTTGTACATATGTACTTTGTAATGTGTACAGTGATGTACAAATGTACACTACAATGTGTATAATCTTGTACACATGAATTGCCATGTCCAATGTGTACACATGGTGTATAGTCTTGTACACATGTACTTTGCAATCTGTACAGTCTTTTATACATGCACTTAGCAATGTGTACAATCTTATACACATGTACTTTTCCATGTGTATTGTCTTGTAAACATGTACTTTGCAATGTGTACACATGGTGTACAGTCTTGTACACATGTGCTTTGCAATATGTACACATGGTGTACAGTCTTGCATACATGCACTTTGCAATATGTATAGTCTTATACACATGTACTTTGCAATGTGTAGAATCTTGTACACATGTACTATGCCATGTGTACACATGGTGTACAGTCTTGTACAAGTGTATATACAATGTGTACTATTATGTACACATATGTAATGTCACGTGTACTATAGTACACATGCGTGTTGCCATGCATATTGTTGTGTATGGTCTTGTACACATTTGTACTGCCATGGGTAATATTGTGTTCACATTTGTACTGCCATGTGTATTGTTGTACACATGTGTCTTTCCATGCGTATTGTTGTGTATAGTCTTGTACACATGTGAATTACCATGTGTACTGTTGTGTAGACATGTAATTTACATCAAGTACAGTCTTGTACACATGTGAATTGTCATGTGTACACTTTTGTACACACGTGAATTGCCATGAGTATAATTTTATGCAATGTGTACACATGTACTTTGCAATGTTTATAGTCTTGTACACATATACTTTTCCATGCGTACAATCTTGTACACATGTATTGTGCCATCTGTACACATGGTGTATAGTCTTGTACACATATATATTACAACGTGTATTGTTATGTACACATATGCATTATCATGTGTACTGTAGTACACATGTGTGTTGCCATGCATACTATTATGTATAGTCTTGTACACATGTGTATTGTCATGTGTTAGTTGTGTTCACATTTGTACTGCCATGTGTATTGTTATACAGATGTGTGTTGCCATGCATATTGTTGTGTATAGTCTTGTACATATGTGAATTACAATGTGTACTATTGTGTATACATGTAATTTGCATCAAGTACAATCTTGTACACATGTGAATTGCAATGTGTACAGTTTTGTACACATGTGAATTGCCAAGAGTACATTTTTGTGCAATGTGTACACATGGTGTATAGTCTTGTACACATGTATTTTGCAATGTGTATAGTCTTGTACACATGTACTTTTCCATGTGTACAACCTTGTACATGTGTACTATGATATGTGTACACATGGTGTGCAGTCTTGTACACATGTATATTACAAGGTGTACTGTTATGTACTTATTTGATCAGCCATGTGTATTGTAGTACACATGTGTGTTGTTGTGCATACTGTTGTGTATAGTCTTGTACACACGTTCACTGCCATGTGTACAGTTTGTGTTCACATTTGTACTGCCATGTGTATTGTTGTACACATGTCTGTTGTCATGTGTATTGTTGTATATAGTTTTGTACACATGTGTATTGCCATGTGTACTGTTCTGTACATATTTGTACTACCTTGTGTAATGTTGTACACATGTGTGTTGCCATACATATTGTTGTGTATAATCTTATACACATGTATATTATAATGTGTATTGTTATGTACACATTTGTTCTGCCACGTGTACTATAGTACACATGTGTGTTGCCATGTGTACTATTGTGTATATGATAACCTCCTATTTTAGTAGTTTATCTTAGTCTTTTTCTTTAGTTTTCCATACTCTTTCTACATTTATATTGTACTTAAACCTAATTTTACACCTTTTTGTAAATACATCATCAAACTAACTTTTCCTTTTATAATTGCAGAAAAAGCACAAAAAAATAACAAAAGAACAAACCAGCCCAAGGGTCGAGTAGATCCAAACGGTCCCAAGACCGCATGGAGTTCAAACGGTCCCGAGACCGCATGAAGCCAAACGGTCCCAAGACCGCATGGAGTTCAAACGGTCCCGAGACCGCATGAAGCCAAACGGTCCCAAGACCGCATGGAGTTCAAACGGTCCCGAGACCGCATGAAGCCAAACGGTCCCAAGACCGCATGGAGTTCAAACGGTCCCGAGACCGCATGAAGCCAAACGGTCCCAAGACCGCATGGAGTTCAAACGGTCCCGAGACCGCATGAAGCCAAACGGTCCCGAGACCACATGAAGCCAAACGGTCCCAAGACCGCATGAAGCTCAAACGGTCTCAAGACCGTTTGACGCCAAACGATCTCAAGACCGTTTGACGCCAAACGATCCCAAGACCGTTTGACGCCAAACGATCCCAAGACCGTTTGACGCCAAACGATCTCAAGACCGTTTGACGCCGAATGATCTCAAGACCGTTTGATGCCGAACGGTCCCAAGACCGTTTGACGCCAAACGGTCCCAAGACCGTTTGAGCCCAAACGGTCTCCAAACCATTTGGATCTCACTCAAAGCCTATAAATAAGACCTCAGGGCCATCCATGAAAAGGGGGAGTCCAGACGTCCAGAGGCTGTTTCTCCACTACCAGAACAACTCCATCCATCACTCGAGGCTGCCGGTCTGAGACTCACGTCCATTGCAAGCTACTCTCTCTCTCATCAACAAGGAAGGTGAGAGGAGAAGATCCGTCATCAAGCAAGCTACAAGGGGTGGAGATCGTTGCTCTCTCCACCAAGGGTTCAACCTTCTCTCCTCAGTGGAGATGATGTTCTTTCTATCTCTTCTTGCCTCCTTCTTTGTTGCTCCCTCTATGAGGAGCGAGTAGTTCCATCCACTGGGGCGCGGGGACTAGCCCCGCTGCCCATGTTTTGTATTTTGTACTGTAAAAAAAAGATGTTATCATTTCGTTTTAATACTAAATCGTTTCACACATGCTTGAATGATGGCCACATTCTTGTATGCATTTATTGTCTTTCGTTGTGGTTTGTCTACGACCGCTATCGAGGCTTGAATACCGATTTAGTGTTGGTTTCTGGTGTGTGTATCCACCACGCATCCGTTTCGGTGTCTAGAAGTGTATCTCAAAGAGTGGAGTAAACTCACTATCATTTGGCACACTCCCATCTGTATGGAAGAGACCTTTGGTAAGTCGAGGAACACACTTTGCGAGGGGAATGATGTAAAGCATGTGACCATTTGTTCGGGAATGGCTGGCGTTGCATCATTCCCGCACTTCTCGTAGCTAGGTTATCCGAATAGGAGACTAGGCCTACAAGGACGCTATTCGATTTGGTAATTATCGCTCGCTTGTTAGTTTTAGATGCACGTTCCTTGCGGTTGAGTAAGATTCTCTCTTCAGAGACTACATCCTTCAGTGACGCGTAGTGATGTACCGCATGAGAGTTACTTAACCCTTGGAGGATGAGATGCATTGCCCTTTTCTTATATGGGCATTGGTCTTGTGGAACATCGAAGGGTGCAATGCATCGCTCTTGTCTTATGTGGGCATCGGTCTTGTGGAACACCCTTGGATGTAACGCATCGCTCTTGTCTTATAAGGCATCGGTCTTGTGGAAACATCCATGCATCTAGCTTATAAGTCTTGCTTAGTACATATACAATGCATGTGTAGCGGTGGTAAATACCTGCTTAACCCCAGTGATTCATCATCATTTGTTAACTCTTAAGATTTACTTGCTTTATTTACTTTCTTGCTTTACTTTCTTTGTACTTAGTTTAAAACAACCAAATCAAACTTTCGATCTAAATATCAATCTTTAAGTTGTTAAGTAAAGGCTAAAGGTTTTCCATCCTGACTTCGTCAAGACCGTTGTCCCGAGGATTCGACCCTTAACTATACTACGATAAGACTTCCACATGTCTTAGCACATGTGGGTGGAGTTCTTACCATAGTACTAGCAAGGCTAAACTTAGAGACTCATCATCTCTAGGATTTTTAGTGGTGTTGCATACAGCAAAAACAACTCCCATAAAAAATTGGCGCCGTTGCCGGGGACAACGGAACTTTTTAGTTTTTACTTACCAATTTCTTGGTTGATTAGGATTTTACACTTTTTTTTTAATAACCAATCTAATATTTCTTGATCTTTTTCATTTCCTTCCATTTTTTCCTAACTTGAGATTTTCCTTCTACTCAGGTAGAAAACGTGTATGCAACCCCCGCATAACATCGGATTCTCCCCTGAACCAGAATACGATTCTGAGGTAGAAAGAAGTTTTCACCGAAGGAATAGACTTAACCGCCAAAGAGCCAGACAGATGGCCGAAGAGCAACGCCTTATTGCAGAAAGAGTCAACGCCACCATAGCAGCACAACGAGCACAACTCATTGCTGACACTCGTGCTCAGGTGCAAGCTGAGATCCGAGCTGAAATACAAGCACGCATCCAAGCAGAGCAAGCTGCTGCTCAACTCGCGTTAAGAAACAAGCAACTTCGGGATTACGCCGTCTCGAAGAATTACGAAGATAACCATCCGGTCCGGCCTCCGATCATTAACATCCCACACTTCGAGATCCGGACCCAATGGATTCAGATTATGCAAGGGATTTCTTTCTCTGGAAGTTCTGGAGACGACTGCATGGACCACCTGAAACGGTTTAAGGCATTATGCCGACTGGTCCCACAAGCTGGCATTGCTTTCGACGCAATAATGCTCCATCTGTTTCATTTCACTCTATCTGGAAGGGCCTTAAGTTGGTATAATTCATTGGATAGAGAACCCATTATTACCACCTGGGCCCCTCTAGAGGAGAAATTCCTGGAGAAGTTCTTTCCACCCTCGCTTACTTACGAAATCAGAGGGCAGATCAACCATTTCTCTCAACTTCCTGGAGAGACCCTCGCTGAGGCATGGGAAAGATTCAAGGAACTTCTTCGAAAATGCCCTCATCATGGGATTTCGCAAAATCAACTGATTGAGACCTTTTATCGGGGGGTAAATGATGACATTAAACAGTTCCTAGATTCCTCATCTGGAGGAAATTTCATGAGGAAAAACTATGAAGACGCCTGGAAGATCGTCACTTTAGGGGCTGAAAACCAGTCCAACTGGGGGCGAACAGCCGGAAAAGGCGTCCTCAAAGTCTTTAAAGCTGAGGAATCCACGGAATTAAAGTCAATAGCAGAGGCTCTGAAAGCAATCGCCCATAAACAGCAAACCCTTGAATCATCTCTAGGGGAATTCAACAAGAAACAAACCCCGCAGCTGCATCAAGTCAAAGCTGTCACAGGTTCCTGTGAAGCTTGTCATGCATCAGATCATCCGACCTTATCCTGCGGAATGCTCTATAGTGTGATGATGGATCTTCATCCACCACCACAACCCTATGAGGCCATCACTAATCAGATTGAAGATCAGACTCCGGAGCAAGTCAACTCTATCCATACTATTCCCGGGCAAGTCTACTATAATCCCAGTCAACCAAGGAACCATCCTGGATTCCAGTATGGGAACCCTTCTGGGACTGCAAACCCGCAACACCAGACTCAAGGGGGATTTGACAGTAGGTTGCCTCCTGGGTTATCAAACAATCAAGGGAATCCAAGAAACAACTTCCCTAGGGTTAACTACCCTAGAAATCAGTCAGCCTACTACCAATACACTCACCCCCCGCTTCACCCACAATTGCATGTTCAACAATACCAACAACAAAATTCTCAGAAGAATGTTACCACGCAGCCGGAAGATGAACTATCTTTGATAAAGCAAATGCTTCAGTCTCAGCAAACTATGCTAGCTAGCCAGCAAGCCCAACAAAGGGCAGTTGAAACCCAGCTAGCTCAGATCGCTGCACAGTTGAAGTCTTCGGCTGGCGTTTCTGATAGGCAGCCTGAATCAAATGAGCAAAATAAACACGAACAGCTGAACGCCATCACCACAAGGTCGGGACGCATTCTGCCTGAACCCATCAAGATCACTCTAGATGATGATGATGTGCCCATTCTTTTGACGAAAGAGATCTCACAACAAGAGATTGGGAAACCTCCCGAAGACACCGAGGACAAAAACAAAGAGTATGTACCTACAGAACCCAAGGTCCCGCAATTCAAACCAAGGATTCCATATCCAGGCAGACTACAAGAAACAAAAATGGATGCCAGGTTTCAGAAATTCAAGGAAGCAATGAAGAAACTTTATATCGATATCCCACTCCTCGACGCTCTATCCGAAGTACCAGCATGGGCAAGGTATCTCAAAACTTTGTTATCACGTAAGTATATCACCAAAGAGCAGGAAACCGTCAAGCTTGCCCAAACCACCTCTGACATCATCTTGAACAAACTGCCCAAAAAGAAGAAGGACCCAGGTTCTTTCGGAATCCAATGTTGCATTGGAAACGCATCCACAAAGAAAGGATTAGCTGACCTCGGGGCTAGTATATCCATTATGCCTTTTTCAATGTGCCAACGCCTCGGTTTCACAGATCTGCTACCTACAGCAATGACTATTCAACTTGCTGACTCCACCATAACCGCACCTTTGGGAATCATTGAAGACGTTCCAGTAAGAATAGGCAAGGATGCTTACGTTCCATGTGATTTTGTCATCATGGATATTAAAGAGGACTTGAGATATCCGATCATTTTCGGCAGGCCTTTCCTAGCTACAGCCAGAGCACTAATCGATGTCGAAGCCGGAACCATCATCCTTAGGCTCGGAAAGGAAGCCATTCAATTCCGTGTCCTTGACAGCATGAAAGGCCCTAACATTCAAGAAGAAGTCTTTCTTTTAGACGCAATCCAACAAATGTCGCAATTAGAAATCTCCGAGCCAATCGACGAACTTGAAAATGCTCTTATCAATCCCGAAGTCGAGTTCTCTGCAAATGAACTAGTCCAGCAATGCATCCAATATCTAGAAAAGGTAGAAAAAGCACCAGAGGCTACCTTTGAAGAGCTTAAAGCCATAATGACTATTGACGCAGCAGAACCACCAAAAACCCCTGAATTGAAGACCTTACCCACAGGGCTCAAATATGTTTTCCTGGATAAGGAAGAGCTATGCCCAGTTATTATCAGCTCCACCCTCACCGAAGACCAAGAAGTCAGACTTCTAGACAAACTAAGGAAACACAAAAAGGTCATCGGTTATAAAATAACCGACCTCACAGGCATAAATCCGGCTCTGTGTATGCACAAGCTTCCTATGGTTGAAGAATTTAAACCCACTCGCGAACATCAAAGAAAACTGAACCCAAATTTAAAAGAGGTAGTCCGTTTGGAAGTCCTCAAACTGCTTAAAGCTGGTATGATCTACCCTATCTCCGACTCTCAGTGGGTTAGTCCAGTTCAAGTTGTCCCAAAGAAAGGGGGCACTACTGTAGTGATCAACGATAAAAATGAGCTCGTACCTACTAGGACTGTAACGGGATGGAGAATGTGCATCGATTATAGGAAGTTGAATAAAGCTACAAGGAAAGACCACTACCCTCTACCCTTTCTAGACGAAGTCCTTTAGCGCTTGGCCCACCAAAAATATTTTTGTTATCTCGATGGTTATTCTGGGTTCTACCAAATACCCATACATCCAGAGGACCAAGAAAAAACCACCTTCACTTGTCCCTTCGGGACATATGCTTTTAGAAGAATGCCATTCGGGTTATGTAACGCTCCTGCTACTTTCCAACGCTGCATGTCCGCCATTTTCGCCGGATTAACTGAATCTATTATGGAAGTCTTTATGGATGATTTCTCTGTTTATGGAGAGTCTTTCGATAACTGTCTAAATAATCTCGAACAAGTCCTGCAACGTTGCAAGGAAACAAACCTTATCCTGAACTGGGAAAAATGCCATTTCATGGTAACAGAGGGTATCGTCCTCGGACATAGAGTAAGTGATAGAGGGATCGAGGTCGACAAAGCAAAGATTGATGTCATCTCGAAGTTGTCACCTCCGAAGGACATAAGAGGAGTTCGAGCTTTCCTAGGTCATGCCGGGTTTTACAGAAGGTTCATCAAAGATTTCTCAAAAATAGCTAAACCCATGACCCAACTCCTGACAAAAGATGCCGAATTTATTTTTGACCAAGAATGTATGCAAAGTTTCTCCACCCTTAAAGAAGCACTAATTTCCGCACCTATTCTAAGGGCTCCAGACTGGTCGCAACCCTTTGAAATTATGTGTGACGCAAGTGACTATGCCATAGGGGCCGTTTTAGGACAACGAATCGACAAGAAACCCTATGTCATCTACTATGCGTCCAAAACGCTTGATGAAGCACAAAGAAACTACACGACCACGGAAAAAGAGTTCCTAGCTATCATCTACGCCTTTGAAAAATTCCGCTCTTACCTGATCGGCTCTAAGGTAATTGTCTACACTGACCATTCTGCTATCAGACATTTGATTCAGAAACAGGATGCCAAACCCAGGCTCATCCGCTGGGTATTGATGCTTCAAGAATTCGATCTAGAAATCAAAGATAAAAGTGGCGTAGAGAACGTTGTCGCCGATCACCTCAGTAGAATCGAGGTTGAAGACAAAGATAAAATCCCTATCAGGGACTCTCTTCCTGATGATCAACTTATGAAAGCCACTCATAATTTCCCTTGGTTTGCAGATATCGTCAATTATCTGGCCACAGGGATCATTCGCCCGTCTGCTTCTTATCAAGATAAAAGGAAATTCCTTCATGACGTAAAACGTTATCATTGGGATGAACCCTACTTGTTCTACCTCTGTGCCGACGGACTTTTTCGTCGATGCCTTCCAGAAGAAGAAATAACATCGGTTTTGGAACACTGTCACTCCGGACCCACGGGGGGGCACATGGGCGCCAAGAAAACTGCCATAAAAGTTCTACAATCTGGTTTCTTTTGGCCCACCATATCAAAAGACTCACATAATTTTGTCAAATCCTGTGATAAATGCCAATTTTCGGGCAACATATCAAAAAGAGATGAAATGCCTCTTACCATGTGGCAGGAAATTGAGCTGTTTGACTACATGGGACCTTTCCCCTCATCATATGGTTTCTCGTACATTTTGGTCGCTGTGGATTACGTCTCGAAGTGGGTCGAAGCTGTACCCACTGCATCTAATGACTCCAAACCTGTTGTCAAATTGTTCAAAGATACCATCTTTCCAAGATTTGGAGTCCCAAGAACGGTCATATCTGATGGCGGAACCCATTTTCTGGAACGAAGTTTCGAAGCATTACTAAGAAGATATGGAGTCCATCACAAAGTTGCCACGCCTTACCACCCGCAAACTAGTGGCCAAGTGGAAGTATCCAATAGACAGATCAAAGCGATTCTTGAAAAAACAGTAAACAAAAATCGCACTGATTGGTCCACCAAACTTTCTGACGCCCTCTGGGCATATCGTACGGCTTACAAAACACCAATTGGAACAACTCCGTTCCGCTTGGTGTACGGTAAATCATGTCATCTTCCAGTAGAACTGGAACATAAAGCCTGGTGGGCCATCAAGCAACTAAACTTCGACCTTAAAAGTGCAGGAGAGAACAGACAACTTCAACTACATGAGCTAGAAGAACTCCGCATGACAGCATATCACAGTGCCAGAATCTATAAAGAGCAAACGAAAATGTGGCATGATGGACATCTTAGGAGAAAAGATATCACCGTTGGTGACAAAGTGCTCTTATTCAATTCCAAGCTCAAATTATTCCCCGGAAAGCTTCGAACAAGATGGTCCGGACCCTTCACTATAAAACATATCTACCCAACTGGAGCTGCCATTATCAGCAACAACAACGGAGGAGAACGAACGGTCAACGGACACCGTTTAAAAAGATACTACACTCAGGAAGACAAAACACATCAACAAACCCTCGATGTCAGAAACGCTACGCCCACAATTTCGTCGAGCCAGTGACGTAAAACCAAGGCGCTTCTTGGGAGGCAACCCAAGACCTGAGTATCAATTTCTCCACTTTTCTAGTTTTATTCTCTCTTAATTTTGTTTTGCTTCTTTAAGTTCTTTCATTACTAAATCTAAAAATACAAAAAAATATACAAATATTTTTATGCTCCAAAAGGTCTTAAAACCGTTTGAGACCAAACGGTCCTCAAACCGTTCGGGACCAAACGGTCTTGAAACCGTTTGGAACCAAACGGTCTTGAAACCGTTTGGAACCAAACGGTCTTGAAACCATTTGGGACCAAACGGTCCCCAAACCGTTTGGGACCAAACGGTCTTGAAACCGTTTGGGACCAAACGGTCCTCAAACCGTTCGGGACCAAACGGTCTTGAAACCGTTTGGAACCAAACGGTCTTGAAACCGTTTGGGACCAAACGGTCCTCAAACCGTTCGGGACCAAACGGTCCTCAAACCGTTTGGGACCAAACGGTCTTGAAACCGTTTGGGACCAAACGGTCCTCAAACCGTTTGGGACCAAACGGTCTTGAAACCGTTTGGAACCAAACGGTCTTGAAACCATTTGGAATACGATAAGTCACCGCTATAAATACCGACCCCGCATCTCCATCTTCCTCTCTTCGAATCTTCGCACTCTACAGTCTTTTCGTGCGCAGAACTTCACCTTTTTGCTTCTGTGCCTCCGTGCAAGCTTCTCTATCCACCTCCCACAAGATTGTCCGGCGACCCCAAGCACGCTGCTCACTCCGCGCCACCTTCGCGTCGTCGTCAGATGATGTTCTTCGTTGCCGTGCCGTTCTGTCGCCACTATCGCGCCAGTCGCCGTTTCCTCCACCCACCTTCAAACCCTCGCCCCGTTCCACCTTCGCCCCGTTCCACCTCCCCCCCCCCCCCCGCGCCGGTGACCTGCGGCTCCTTGCTTTCCAAGCGGTCCTCCAACCGTTTGAGACCAAACGGTCCTCAAACCGTTTGGAACTTTTGTGTAATCAAGCAGCACATATCGCAGTGCACTCCTTTGCAATTTTGTCTTGATATTGTCTAGCAGATTCGTTGCTAGAATTGCAGATTTCGTCTACAATATCAAGACACAATTGCAAAGGAATGCACTGCGACATCCATAAAGCTCCTGAGTCAGCGCTACAAGGCACCCCAATTCGCATCCACTCTACTCCAATCTCCAGGGGTTACCGCAATTTTGGCTTAACTCGCAGCCCTTGCTCAAATGACTTCTCAACCTATCACTTTCCCACTCTGAGGACAGAGTGTGTGATGAGTTAGGGGGGGGGGGTCATCAGACAAGGGCTAGGTATCAATCTCTATACACCCTTTTCCTTAAAATAAGTCACCTCAACTAACTCTAGAATCATGTTAGTCTCTACAAGTATTTAGCACTTAGACATCAAATGGCGATTTATCAACCCCCATCCACTATGGATCCTATATTTTTGCTCCATTTCTTTATCTGACTCCCCATAGGTCAAAATCAGGGCAGAAATAAGTCGAGATCTCAAGGATGAGAGGGAAATCAGGCAACTTCCAAGTCAAAAAGCTCTGCAAGTGGACCACAAACCAAACAAGTGCATGCTGAAAAACTTTAAGAACAACTTTCCTCTCTTCAAAATAAAAGAGGCTTGGCCGCCCAAAATAAATCCTCATCCCAAAACCCAAGCCTGTGAGTTTTTGAATAAAAGCCAAGAGAGACGAATAAAATCATGAGAGTTGTGCCACGAATAAGGACCTATATAAAGAACTGATAAAGGGCTCACCCGGCCGGCACATTCCGCTGCCCTCACAAAGGCAGATGCGTCGCGTCCGGTAGTGAAACCCTAAAAGTTCCAAGTATATGAAAAGGCTAATAAAGGACTTGCCCGGCCGGTACATTCAGCTGCCCTCATAAAGGCAGATGTGTCGTGTCCGGTAGTGAGATCCTAAAAAGCATAGACAGCCCCTCCCCCACTCGAAGGGGAGTTACACTTCAAAGCCTTTAGCCAACCCTCATACCCTCTCTAGCTTCCAATAGGTCTCCAGAGAGGTATAAAGTTGATTAGAGTCAACAGCATGCACAAAATAAATGTGGTCCCAAGGCGAACTTTGAGATACGGAAAAACCTGAAATCCAAGCAACTCTCGAAATCCAAAAGGATCAAGGCATGCAATAAGCCTCGATACGACCCCTGGGGAACTCAGGTCAAGAATTGAAGCAAGAGTACAGAAATTTTAATTAAGATCACCGCGCCATTTCATGCCTCAGCTCTATCTAACTTGAGGACAAGCTAGACTCTAAGTTAGGGGGGGTGATAACCTCCTATTTTAGTAGTTTATCTTAGTCTTTTTCTTTAGTTTTCCATACTCTTTCTACATTTATATTGTACTTAAACCTAATTTTACACCTTTTTGTAAATACATCATCAAACTAACTTTTCCTTTTATAATTGCAGAAAAAGCACAAAAAAATAACAAAAGAACAAACCAGCCCAAGGGTCGAGTAGATCCAAACGGTCCCAAGACCGCATGGAGTTCAAACGGTCCCGAGACCGCATGAAGCCAAACGGTCCCAAGACCGCATGGAGTTCAAACGGTCCCGAGACCGCATGAAGCCAAACGGTCCCAAGACCGCATGGAGTTCAAACGGTCCCGAGACCGCATGAAGCCAAACGGTCCCAAGACCGCATGGAGTTCAAACGGTCCCGAGACCGCATGAAGCCAAACGGTCCCAAGACCGCATGGAGTTCAAACGGTCCCGAGACCGCATGAAGCCAAACGGTCCCAAGACCGCATGGAGTTCAAACGGTCCCGAGACCGCATGAAGCCAAACGGTCCCAAGACCGCATGGAGTTCAAACGGTCCCAAGACCGCATGGAGTTCAAACGGTCCCGAGACCGCATGAAGCCAAACGGTCCCAAGACCGCATGGAGTTCAAACGGTCCCGAGACCACATGAAGCCAAACGGTCCCAAGACCGCATGAAGCTCAAACGGTCTCAAGACCGTTTGACGCCAAACGGTCCCAAGACCGTTTGACGCCAAACGATCTCAAGACCGTTTGACGCCAAACGATCTCAAGACCGTTTGACGCCAAACGATCTCAAGACCGTTTGACGCCGAACGATCTCAAGACCGTTTGACGCCAAACGGTCCCAAGACCGTTTGACGCCAAACGGTCCCAAGACCGTTTGAGCCCAAACGGTCTCCAAACCGTTTGGATCTCACTCAAAGCCTATAAATAAGACCTCAGGGCCGTCCATGAAAAGGGGGAGTCCAGACGTCCAGAGGCTGTTTCTCCACTACCAGAACAACTCCATCCATCACTCGAGGCTGCCGGTCTGAGACTCACGTCCATTGCAAGCTACTCTCTCTCTCATCAACAAGGAAGGTGAGAGGAGAAGATCCGTCATCAAGCAAGCTACAAGGGGTGGAGATCGTTGCTCTCTCCACCAAGGGTTCAACCTTCTCTCCTCAGTGGAGATGATGTTCTTTCTATCTCTTCTTGCCTCCTTCTTTGTTGCTCCCTCTATGAGGAGCGAGTAGTTCCATCCACTGGGGCGCGGGGACTAGCCCCGCTGCCCATGTTTTGTATTTTGTACTGTAAAAAAAAGATGTTATCATTTCGTTTTAATACTAAATCGTTTCACACATGCTTGAATGATGGCCACATTCTTGTATGCATTTATTGTCTTTCGTTGTGGTTTGTCTACGACCGCTATCGAGGCTTGAATACCGATTTAGTGTTGGTTTCTGGTGTGTGTATCCACCACGCATCCGTTTCGGTGTCTAGAAGTGTATCTCAAAGAGTGGAGTAAACTCACTATCATTTGGCACACTCCCATCTGTATGGAAGAGACCTTTGGTAAGTCGAGGAACACACTTTGCGAGGGGAATGATGTAAAGCATGTGACCATTTGTTCGGGAATGGCTGGCGTTGCATCATTCCCGCACTTCTCGTAGCTAGGTTATCCGAATAGGAGACTAGGCCTACAAGGACGCTATTCGATTTGGTAATTATCGCTCGCTTGTTAGTTTTAGATGCACGTTCCTTGCGGTTGAGTAAGATTCTCTCTTCGGAGACTACATCCTTCAGTGACGCGTAGTGATGTACCGCATGAGAGTTACTTAACCCTTGGAGGATGAGATGCATTGCCCTTTTCTTATATGGGCATTGGTCTTGTGGAACATCGAAGGGTGCAATGCATCGCTCTTGTCTTATGTGGGCATCGGTCTTGTGGAACACCCTTGGATGTAACGCATCGCTCTTGTCTTATAAGGCATCGGTCTTGTGGAAACATCCATGCATCTAGCTTATAAGTCTTGCTTAGTACATATACAATGCATGTGTAGCGGTGGTAAATACCTGCTTAACCCCAGTGATTCATCATCATTTGTTAACTCTTAAGATTTACTTGCTTTATTTACTTTCTTGATTTACTTTCTTTGTACTTAGTTTAAAACAACCAAATCAAACTTTCGATCTAAATTCAATCTTTAAGTTGTTAAGTAAAGGCTAAAGGTTTTCCATCCTGACTTCGTCAAGACCGTTGTCCCGAGGATTCGACCCTTAACTATACTACGATAAGACTTCCACATGTCTTAGCACATGTGGGTGGAGTTCTTACCATAGTACTAGCAAGGCTAAACTTAGAGACTCATCATCTCTAGGATTTTTAGTGGTGTTGCATACAGAAAAAACAACTCCATCAGTATAGTCTTGCACACATGGTGTACAATCTTGTACACATGTACTCAGGTTTGTGCAATATTTACACATGTTGCACAATCTTGTACACATGTACTTTGCAATGTGTACAATCTTGTACACATGTACTTTAAAATGTGTGCAATCTTGTACACAGATATTGTGCCATGTGTACACATGGCGTACAATGTTGTACATGTGTATATTACAATGTGTACGATATGTACACATTTGTACCCCCACATGTACTATAGTATACAAGTGTATTGCCATGGTTACTGATGTGTATAGTCTTGTACACATGCGTATTGCCATGTGTACTGTTGTGTTCACATTTGTACTGCCATGTGTATTGTTGTACACATGTGTGTTGCCATGCGTACTGTTGTGTATTGTCTTGTACACATGTGCATTGCCATGTGTACTATTGTGTACACATGTAATTTGCATCAAGTACAATGTTGTACTCATGTGAATTGTCATGTGTACAGTTTTGTACACATGTAAATTGCCATGAGTACAATTTTGTGCAATGTTTACACATGGTGTACAATTTTGTACACATTTACTTTGCAATGTGTATAGTCTTGTACACATGTACTTTTCCATGTGTAAAATCGTGTACACATGTATTATTGTTGGTATATGTATGCCCGTAGAGCCATCCCAAGCGGTTGCATGGAGTCGGATATTAATTAATCAATTAATGCGATTATTTGGTTAATTAATGAATTCCGAAATATTCTAATTAATCCACGAGCGTTTTAATTAACGCAACGTTTCTGTTTACCGATGGGTTTAGGAAACCCTACTTCTCTTCTTATCCTATTTAAAGGAGGATAGACGACCGATATCTTTATAAGATATAGAGAGACGCTTTTAGGTTACGCTCACGTACGTAAACCTAGCCGTCGCCGTCCTTAGAAGAGAAAGGAGAGCAACGCGCCGCTAGCACGCCGCCGCAGAGACACGCTCCTTCCCGCCGGCTTGAGAAGCGTGACGTGGAGTTCCGTCCATCTGCGTGGATGAAGTAGAAACGCAGACGCCTTGACGCCTGCGTTCGGAGGACGTCGACGACCATCTGTACGTGCTGCGAGCAACGTACATCACCGCCGCAGAGGAGCATTGCCGGATCAACCTGCGACAGCGAACGGGAGAGAAGATCCGTCCGTGTTTGACAAGCAGTGTTGCACCGTCGTGCAGCGGGACATCGCCGGACTTGCTCCGCGATAAGGTATATCCCGCAAACCTATTTCTGAATACGCTGTTATCGATGAGATCCTGTTACGGGTTGCGTGGATTTATCGCTTCCGCCGCACAGGGGCGCTGCCCCTGTGTACCCCGCATTGTCTGCGTGGGAGTCAAAATTCATTTAATGGGGAATGTCCCGCATTAAAAGTACTGCAATTTTAATATGTATATACGTATATGTAGATATACCTATGATAGCATACACGTCGCCTTTAAAATCTGTTTTATGTGGTGAGTGCATGCACGGTTATGGCCTAATATCCCCTTTTGTGAATGTTGTGAATGGATGTGGATGTTGATCTTGTGGATATGGTTGTTTGTGAATGTTATGGATGTATAATCGTTGCATATGGATCCTTTGTATAATGTATTCGGCTTGCATGCCGAGCCTCATCTCTTATTTCAAAGTGTAATTAATTCTTTCTCTTTATATTTGTAATCATATGATGTAATAAAGATAGGATTAGTTTTAGTCTTTGTAATCTTGATGTAAGGAGGCCACTTGAAGATCCAACTCCAAGGAGTGTCCATGGAGAAGCACCATGAAGATCTAATTACAAGAAGCAACATGAAGATCCCACTCCAAGGAGCGTCCATGGAGAAGCAACAAGAAGATCCCATTCCAAGAAGCAACTTGACATTCCAACCTCACGAAGCATCCATGAAGTTGTTCATTATAATGTTGATCATTATAGGCTTACAGGTTGTTTTCACAGGTGTTGCATGAGATGCATAAGACCATAGGTGGACCGTAATCCTTTGTTGCTCCAAAGGATTACAATAGTATGGCCATAACTGATGTATTTGTGATTGCATGTCTATCGTTTGTGGTTGTGGATATAGTAGTATATGATACGTACTATAAATATGTGGTGTTTGGATATATATATATATGTATTAATAAAATCCCTCAATTAATAATATTAAGTTTTAGTTGCCTTCCATAAAGCAACACACATGAAAAGCTTGATCGACTATGTGTGGGCACGCCTCCGCGTGGTACACTGTCTATCTCGTGGAAGTGTGATGGTGGGTGTGTGGGTCTGCCTCCGCAGGGTGCACACTCATCGTGTTGGCTTATGGGTTGGACTTAACTAGGGAACCTTGATAGGATCAAGTACCTAGAGGCACACAGATGCATCATGGCAAGGAGTTGTGTATGATCATCTATCCAAGAGTTGCATATGATGCAATTGGCAAAAGTTGCCTACCTTAGTATTTGGTCTTTGACGCCAGCGTTGGCTGGGCATTGATCCAATTATTTTGGGTCTTGGCTCACTAGAAGGTTGTGCGTTGCAATCTTCCGAGTTGATAGTGAGGGCTATCAATTTGAATAAAATAGTGGGAGCGTAATTAATTAAAGGCCTAATTAATCTCGTTTATCAAATCTTTACAAGTCAAAATGTTTTGGACTAAATGCAAATTTTTCTTTTTTGTAGCAATCAAATGGCAAACAACACTCACACGTTCTCGTTGCGATCGGTCCTTGAGAAGGACAAACTTACCGGAACCAACTTTCAAAACTGGTTTAGGACATTGAGAATTGTTCTCACACATGAGCGTAAGCTCTATGTCCTTGAAACACCAGAGCCAGAGGAGCCCGCCGGAAATGCGCCCAAGGCTGAAAAGGATGCTTACAAGAAGCACCTTGATGATGCTGTGGATGTCAAGTGCCTAATGTTGTGCTCAATGAACTATGAGTTGCAAGAGCAACATGAGAACATGAATGTCATGGAGATGGTAACACATCTCAAGAACATGTATCAACATCAAGCAAGACAGGAGAGATATGATGTCTCAAAGGCGTTGTTCAAAAGCAAGATGAAAGAGGGAGACTCAGTTGGCACCCATATACTCACCTTGATTGGGTACGTGGAAAGCCTATCCAAGCTGGGATTTCCCCTAGGTCAAGAGTTGGCCACTGATGTGATTCTACAATCGTTGCCTGAATCATATAATCATTTTGTCATGAACTACAACATGAACAATTTTGACAAGCCGTTGTCAGAATTGTTGGGCATGTTGAGGACAGCCGAAGCACAGATGAAGAAAGACAAGCCCAAGTCTGTGATGATGATCAGCAAGACAAAGGGAAAGTCAAAAGGCAAAGGCAAGGCTAAGAAAAGTTCTAAAGCCGGGCAGAAGCCAAAGTCATCCGCGCTCAAAGCTAAAGGTGGGATCTCCAAAGAAGGCAGTTGTCACCATTGTCACCAGCCTGGACATTGGAAAAGAAACTGTCCTCTCTACCTGGAGGAACTAAGGAAGAAGAAGCAGGGGATAGAGATCTCCACTTCAGGTATATACGTTATTGAGATAAACTTAAATACTTCTTCATCATGGGTACTGGATACCGGATGTGGATCTCACATATGTTCTAATATGCAGGATCTGATAAGAAGTAAGCCTTTACGAAAGGGCCAAGTCGAGCTGCGGGTCGCTAATGGAGCAAGAGTTGCTGCCACCGTAGTTGGAGTTATTAGTTTATCTTTGCCTACGGGCCTTGTAATAGAATTAGAGAATTGCTATTATGTACCTGCCATTAATAGAAATATTATTTCTATATCTTGTATGGACAAGAGTGGATTTGAATTTCACATTAAGAATGGAATTATTTCTATTTCTAAAGATGAGATCTTTTATGGCAATGCCCCTATGTCTTATGGCATCTACTTGTTAGAACTTGAGACTAGCATATATAACGTAAATACTAAAAGGTTAAAACTTGACAAATCAAACAAAACATTCTTATGGCATTGTCGTCTTGGGCATATAAATGAGAAGCGCATATCTAGACTCCATAAGGATGGTTATCTAGACTCTTTTGATTTTGAATCATTAGAGACATGTGAGGCATGTTTATTAGGGAAGATGACCAAAACTCCTTTCACTGGACACAGTGAGAGAGCCAGTGATCTGCTAGGGCTCATACATACTGATGTATGTGGACCTTTTAGATCAAATGCTAGAGGAGGCTATCAATACTTCATTACCTTCACTGATGACCTCAGTAGGTATGGCTATGTATATCTTATGAAACACAAGTTAGAAACTCTTGAAATGTTCAAGACTTTCATGAATGAAGTGGAGAAGCAACTTGGTAAGAGTATTAAAGCACTCCGTTCAGATCGAGGTGGTGAATACTTAAGCCAAGAGTTTGAGGACCTTCTGAGAGACCGTGGTATTGTATCACAATGGACTCCACCTGGTACACCACAACATAATGGTGTGTCAGAAAGAAGGAATCGTACATTATTAGACATGGTACGATCAATGATGAGTTCAGCCGAACTTCCAATATCGTTCTGGGGATATGCTCTTGAAACTGCAGCATTTACACTTAACCGTGTACCTTCCAAATCGGTTCAAAAGACACCATATGAGATATGGAATGGGAATCGTCCCAATTTGTCTATGTTAAAGATTTGGGGATGTGAAGCTTATGTTAGGAAACAATTTCCTGAAAAGCTTGGACCCAAATCAGAAAAATGCTATTTTGTTGGATACCCCAAGGAAACTCGGGGATACTACTTCTACACACCAACTGACAACAAAGTGTTTGTTGCTAGGACTGCTGTATTTCTTGAAAAGGAATTTATTTCCAAAGGAATTAGTGGGAGGAATGTAGAGTTCGAAGAAGTTCGAGACCAACAAGAAAGCAGAGAACCTGAGGAGGTACATAAGGAACATGAGGACTCACAAGTTGTTGTGGAATTTCAAGTTCCAAATGTAACACAGGAACCTCGTAGGTCTAGTAGGACACGAATTGAGCCTGAGAGATTTGGATTTCTCGTAACTCAAGACAGTGACGAATTGGGCATAGCAGATGAGCCAACTTCCTATCTAGAAGCTACTAAGGGACCAGAATCTGAGAAATGGCTCGAAGCCATGAGATCTGAGATGGAATCCATGTACACCAACAAGGTATGGACCTTGGTGGATCCACCCGAAGGGGTAAGACCCATAGGGTGCAAGTGGGTCTTCAAGAAGAAGACTGACATGGATGGAAATGTTCAAACCTATAAAGGTAGATTGGTTGCGAAAGGATTCCGTCAAATTCAAGGTGTTGATTATGACGAGACCTTCTCACCAGTTGCCATGGTTAAATCCATCAGGATCATGCTTGCCATTGCAGCTTATCATGACTATGAGATTTGGCAGATGGATGTTAAAACATCATTCCTTAATGGGAATTTACTCGAGGATGTGTACATGACACAACCTGAGGGTTTTATCGATCCAAAGGAAGCCAATAAAGTCTGTAAGCTACAAAGGTCAATCTATGGATTGAAGCAAGCATCTCGGAGCTGGAATCTACGTTTTGATGAAGTAGTCAAAAAGTTTGGCTTTAGTCAAAATGAAGATGAACCTTGTGTTTACAAAAAGGTTAGTGGGAGCACAGTCGTATTTCTCATATTGTATGTGGATGACATACTATTGATGGGAAATGACATCCCTACTCTTCAGACAGTAAAAGGTTGGCTAGGGAAGACTTTCTCTATGAAGGATTTAGGTGAAGCATCCTATATACTAGGGATCAAGATCTATAGAGATAGATCTAGAAGGCTTCTAGGCCTAAGCCAGAGCACATACATTGACAAGGTGCTAAAGAGGTTTAGCATGGAGGGTTCTAAGAGAGGTAACTTGCCCATGTCCCATGGGGTTACAATCTCTAAATCCCAATGTCCTAGTTCATGTGATGAACGGGCACGCATGAGTAAGATTCCATATGCATCAGCAATTGGATCTATCATGTACGCGATGTTATGTACTCGTCCTGATGTATCGTATGCTTTGAGCATGACGAGCCGGTATCAGTCAGATCCAGGTGAATGTCACTGGACAGCCGTAAAGAACATCCTAAAGTACTTGAGAAGGACTAAGGATCAATTCTTGGTATACGGTGGTGAGGAAGAGCTCGTAGTAAAGGGTTACACCGATGCTAGCTTCCAAACTGACAAAGATGACTACAGATCGCAATCTGGATTTGTGTTTTGCCTGAACAACGGAGCTGTGAGCTGGAAGAGTTCCAAGCAAGAGACGGTTGCGGATTCTACAACAGAGGCCGAATATATTGCCGCATCTAATGCTGCAAAGGAAGTTGTGTGGATCAAGAAGTTCATTTCTGAACTTGGAGTGGTTCCAAGCGCTGGTGATGCAATTGAGTTGTTTTGCGACAACAATGGAGCAATTGCACAAGCTAAAGAACCAAGATCGCACCAACGTTCCAAACATATTCTACGGCGGTTCCATCTCATACGAGAGATCGTACAACGAGGAGATGTGAAGATTTGCAGAGTACCTACAGAAAGCAATGTGGCTGACCCGCTCACAAAAGCACTTTCACAGCAGAAACATGACGGGCATGTTCGATCACTTGGATTGCGATTCATGGGTGATTGGGTATAAGTGCAAGTGGGAATCTGTTGGTATGTATGCCCATGGAGACTATCATTCGATGATTGTAATGGGATACTATGTAAATGATTTGTAATACTATATTGATCATATCAATAAAGGCAAGTTTCCAATCTATATGTTTGTGTTTTATATTGTGAGATGACCATAAAACTTATAGATGTCTATAGAATAATGTACTCAATGACATATGTCTTCGGGTTGATGACCTGAACAGTGAGATCATATGTATGCTAAGAGTATGTATTCTTGTTTTGTCCCTAATCAGTTGTTATTGTGGAAATATCCATAGACATCAATAACACATAAGATTAGAATGTATGTTGGTTGATGGAAGAATCTCATTATCCATGATATGGAGATATCAAACCAAATACATAGATACTTGTTAGAGAACAGTGTATCGGATAGACCCACCTTGAGAGTGACACATGGATACCATGATTGGTAGTTAGAGTCACATCTCATAATGATGGTGGTGATTGTGGTTCTTAGACCTGAAGTCACTACACTTATCACATGACGTTTGGTGTACTTTGACATCATCCATCGTGGTCCTGAATAAGGATTGCTATAAAGATGGTTCTTGGGTGCACTGTGACACATGGGGATGACTGTGAGTGATGTAGATGGAATTTGTCCTTCCTACGGGAGTTTGATATTCCGGCCACTTGATAAGCGAGACTGAGAAATGCATGGCCACGCTGATGTGAGTCAATATGTGATATTGAGCTTACATATATCTCAGACAGTCTGCTCTAGTTCAAGGAACATGGATTGAACATTGAAGAGGATAACAATTCCATGACTTGAGTTCAATCCGGATATCAACGACAAAGGAACTGTACAATCACTGTAACACCAGTCATGTATGATAGGTTAAGTTGTTCTCCAACTTCTCCAATTACTTGGGTAGCAATGAAGTCTTGCTAGATACCAATCATTGCTTGTGAAATCATAATATGATTATGGATATCACTGCCAACGTAATTTGGAGCCTACCGGGTCACACGCACAGGATGTGTTGGAATAGGAGTATAATTGTGGATTTGATTGAAATTGCTTCGAATCACATTGATTACTAAAATGTTTATGTAATCGATTAGAATAATATTGGAGTGACTGGCTCTAAGTGCAAGTGGGAGTCTGTTGGTATATGTATGCCCGTAGAGCCATCCCAAGCGGTTGCATGGAGTCGGATATTAATTAATCAATTAATGCGATTATTTGGTTAATTAATGAATTCCGAAATATTCTAATTAATCCACGAGCGTTTTAATTAACGCAACATTTCTGTTTACCGATGGGTTTAGGAAACCCTACTTCTCTTCTTATCCTATTTAAAGGAGGATAGACGACCGATATCTTTATAAGATATAGAGAGACGCTTTTAGGTTACGCTCACATACGTAAACCTAGCCGTCGCCGTCCTTAGAAGAGAAAGGAGAGCAACGCGCCGCTAGCACGCCGCCGCAGAGACACGCTCCTTCCCGCCGGCTTGAGAAGCGTGACGTGGAGTTCCGTCCATCTGCGTGGACGAAGTAGAGACGCAGACGCCTTGACGCCTGCGTTCGGAGGACGTCGACGACCATCTGTACGTGCTGCGAGCAACGTACATCACCGCCGCAGAGGAGCATTGCCGGATCAACCTGCGACAGCGAACGGGAGAGAAGATCCGTCCGTGTTTGACAAGCAGTGTTGCACCGTCGTGCAGCGGGACATCGCCGGACTTGCTCCGCGATAAGGTATATCCCGCAAACCTATTTCTGAATACGCTGTTATCGATGAGATCCTGTTACGGGTTGCGTGGATTTATCGCTTCCGCCGCGCATGTTTTCTCCACAAAACCCAACAATTATGCCATGTGTACACATGGTGTACAGTCTTATACACGTGTATATTACAATGTGTACTATTATGTACACATATGTACTGTCACGTGTACTGTAGTACACATGTGTGTTGCCATGTGTACTGTTGTGTATAGTCTTGTACACGTTTGAACTTCCATGTGTACTATTGTGTTCACATTTCTACTTCCATGTGTATTCTTGTACATATGTGTGTTGTTATGCGTATTGTTGTGTATAGTGTTATACACATGTGAATTACCATGTGTACCTTTGTTTACACATATAATTTGCATCAAGTACAGTCTGGTACACATGTGAATTGCCATGTGTATAGTTTTGTACACATGTGAATTGCCATGAGTACAATTTTGTGCAATGTGTACATATGGTGTATAGTCTTATACACATGTACTTTGCAATATGTATTGTCTTGTACACATGTACTTTTGCATGTGTGCAATCTTGTACAGATGTACTGTGCCATGTGTACACATGGGAGTATAGTCTTGTACACATGTATATTATAATATGCATTGTTATGTACACATATGTACTGTCACGTGTACTATAGTACACCTGTGTGTTGCCATGTGTAATGTTGTGTATAATCTTGTACACATGCGTATTGCCATGTTTACTATTTTGTTCACATTTATACTGCCATGTGTATTGTTGTACAGATGTGTGTTGCCATGCATATTGTTGTGTAAAGTCTTGTACATATGTGAATTACGATGTGTATTGTTGTGTACACATGTAGTTTGCATCAAGTATAGTCTTGTATACATGTGAATTGCCATGTGTACAGTTTTGTACACATGCAAATTGCCATGAGTATAGTTTTGTGCAATGTGTACACATGGTTTACACTCTTGTACACATGTACCTTACAATGTGTATAGTCTTGTACACATGTACTTTTCCATGTGTACAATCTTATACACGTGTGCTATGCCATGTGTACACATGGTGTACAGTCTTATACATGTGTAAATTACGTGTATTGTTATGTACACATTTTTACTGCCACATGTACTATAGTACACATGTGTGTTGCCATGCATACTGTTATGTATAGTCTTGTACACATGTTTACTGCCATGTGTACTTTTATGTTCACATTTGTACTGTCATGTATATTGTTGTACACATGTCTATTGCCATGCGTACTGTTGTGTATAGTTTTGTACACATGTGTATTGTCTTATGTACTGTTGTGTATACATTTGTACTACCTTGTGTAATGTTGTACAGATGTGTGTTTCTATACATATTGTTGTGTATAGTCTTATACACGTGTAATGTTATGTACACATTTATACTACCATGTGTACTATAGTACACAATTGTGTAGCCATGCGTATTGTTGTGTATAGTCTTGTACACATTTGTGTATAGTCTTGTACACATGTTATATAGTCTTGTACATATTTTTGTACAATCTTATACACTTGTGAATTGCCATGTGTATTGTTGTGTTGCCATGCGTACTGTTGTGTATAGTCTTGTACACATTTGTACTGTCATGTGTACTATTCTGTTCACATTTGTACTACCATGTGTATTGTTGTACACATGTGTGTTGCCATGTGTATTGTTCTGTATAGTATTGTACATATGTGATTACCATGTGTATTGTTGTGTACACATATAATTTGAATCAAGTACAGTCTTGTACACATGTGAATTTCCATGTGTATAGTTTTGTGCACATGTGAATTGCCATGAGTATAATTTTGTGCAATGTGTACACATAGTGTAAAGTCTTGTACACATGTACTTTGCAATGTTTATAGTCTTATACACATGTACTTTTGCATGAGTATAATCTTGTACACATGTACTATGCCATGTGTACACACAATGTATAGTCTTGTACGCGTGTGTATTACAACATGTACTGTTAAGTACACATATGTATTGTCACGTGTACTGTAGTACACATGTGCATTGCCATGCGTACTGTTGTGTATAGTGTTGTACACATGTGTACTGCCATGTGTACTGTTGTGTTTATATTTGTACTGCCATGTGTTTTGTTTTATTGATGTGTATTTCCATGCATATTGTTGTGTATACTCTTATACATATGTGAATTACCATGTGTACTATTGTGTACACATGTAATTTGCATCAAGTACATTCTTTTACACATGTGAATTGCCATGTGTACAGTTTTGTACACATGTGAATTGCATGAGTACAGTTTTGTGCAATGTGTACACATGGTATACAATCTTGAACACATGTACTTTGCAATGTGTATAGTCTAGTACACAAGTAATTTTCCATGTGTACAATCTTGTACAAATGTACTATGTCATGTGTACACATGGTGTACAGTCTTGTACACGTGTATATTACCAAATGTACTGTTATCTACACATTTGTACTGCCATGTGTATTGTAGTACACATGTGTGTTGCCATATGTACTGTTTTGTATAGTCTTGTACATATGTTTACTGCAATGTATACTATTGTGTTCACATTTGTACTTCCATGTGTATTGTTGTACACATGTCTATTGCCAAGCGTACTATTGTGTATAGTTTTGTACACATGTGTACATATTTGTACTACCTTGTGTAATGTTGTACACTTGTGTGTTGCCATACATATTGTTGTGTATAGTCTTATAAATGTGTATATTATAATGTGTACTGTTATGTACACATTTGTACTGCCACGTGTACTATAGTACACATGTGTGTTTTCATGCGTACTATTATGTATAGTCTTATACACTTAGTGTACAGTCTTGTAACATGTACACAATTTTTTTCAATGTGTACACATGGAGTATAGTCTTGTACACATGTACTTTGTAATGTGTATAGTCTTGTACACATATACTTTGCAATGTGTACAATCTTGTACACATGTATTGTGCCATGTGTACACATGGTGTACAGTCTTGTACATGTGTATATTACAATGTGTACTGTTATGCACACATTTGACTGCCACATGCACTGTAGTACACATGTGTATTGCCATGTGCATTGTTGTGTATAGTCTTGTACATATGCGTACTTTAATGTGTACTGTTGTGTTCACATTTGTAATGCCATGTGTACTGTTGTGCTCACATTTGTACTGGCATGCGTACTGTTGTGTATAGTCCTGTACACACGTGAATTTCCATGTGTACTATTGTGTACACATGTAATTTCCATCAAGTATAGTGTTGTACACATGGGAATTGCCATGTGTACAATTTTGTACACGTGAATTGCCATGAGTACAATTTTGTGCAATGTGTACACATGGTGTACAGTCTTGTACACATGTACTTTGCAATGTGTATAGTCTTGTACACATGAATTTTTCCATGTGTACAATCTTGTACACATGTACTGTGCCATGTGTACACATGGTGTACATTCGTGTACACATAAATATTACAACGTGTACTGTTATGTATACATATGTACTACCACGTGTACTGTAGTACACATGTATGTTGCCATGTGTACTGTTGTGTATCGTCTTGTATACATTTGTATAGTCATGTTTATGATTGTGTTAACATTTATATTGCCATGTGTGTTGTTATACACATGTGTATTGCCATACATATTGATATGTATAGTCTTTTACACATGTGAATTACCATGTTTACTGTTGTGTACACATAATTTGCATCAAGTATTGTCTTATATACGTGTGAATTGCCATGTGTACATTTTTGTACACACGTGAATTACCATGAGTGCAATTTTGTGCAATGTGTACACATGGTGTACAGTCTTGTACACAAGTACTCTGCAATGTGTATTGTCTTATACACATGTACTTTTCCATGAGTACAATCTTGTACACATGTACGGTGCCATGTGTACACATGGGAGTACAGTCTTATACACATGTATATTATAACGTGTATTGTTATGTAAACATATGTAGTGTCGCGTGTACTGTAGTACACATGTGTGTTGCCATGCGTACTGTTGTGTATAGTCTTGTACACATGCGTACTGCCATGTATACTGTTGTGTTCAAATTTATACTGCCATGTGTATTGTTGTACATATGTGTGTTACCATGTGTATTATTGTGTATAGTCTTGTATATATTTGAATTACCATGTGTACTGTTGTGTATACCTATAATTTGCATCAAGTACAGTCTTGTAAAACATGTGAATTACCATATGTACACTTTTGTACACGTGTGAATTACCATGAGTATAGTTTTGTGCAATGTGTACACATGGTGTATACTCTTGTACACATGTACTTTGCAATGTGTATAGTCTTGTACACATGTACTTTTCCATGTGTACAATCTTATACACATGTACTATACACCATGTGTACACATGGTGTATAGTCTTATACATGTGTAAATTATGTGTAATGTTATGTACACATTTGTACTGCCACGTGTATTGTAGTAAACATGTGTGTTGCCATGCGTACTACTGTGTATAGTCTTGTACATATGTTTATTGCCATGTATACTGTTATGTTCACATTTGTACAGCCATGTGTATTACTGTACACATGTCTGTTGCCATGAGTACTATTATGTATAGTTTTGTACACATGAGTATTGTCTTGTGTACTGTTGTGTACACATTTGTACTACCTTGTCTAATGTTGTACACATGTGTGTTTCCATACATATTACTGTGTATAGTCTTATACGTGTGTATATTATAACGTGTACTGTTATGTACACATTTGTAATGCCATGTATACTATAGTACACGTGTGTGTTGCCATGCATAATGTTGTGTATAGTCATGTACACATCGTGTACAGTCTTGTACACATTTGTGTATAGTCTTATACACATCGTGTATAGTCTTGTACACATTTGTGTATAGTCTTGTACACATGTGAATTGCCATGTATACTGTTGTGTTGCCATGCATACAGTTGATAGTCTTGTACATATTTGTACTGTCATGTGTACTATTGTGCTCACATTTGTACTACCATGTGTATTGTTGTACACATGTGTGTTGCCATGCGTATTGTTGTGTATAGTGTTGTACACTTGTGATTACCATGTGTACTATTGTGTACACATGTAATTTGAATCAAGTACGGTCTTGTACACATGTGAATTTCCATGTTTTGTACACACGTGAATTGCCATGAGTACAATTGTATGCAATGTGTACACATGGTGTACAGTCTTGTACACATGTACTTTGCAATGTGTATAGTCTTGTATACATGTACTTTTGCATGTGTACAATCTTATACACATGTACTGTGCCATGTGTACACATGGTGTATAATCTTGTACACATGTATATTACAACATATATTGTTATGTACACATATATAATGTCACGTGTACTGTGGTACACATGTGTGTTGCCATATGTATTGTTGTGTATAGTCTTGTACACATGCATACTGCCATGTGTATGGTTGTGGTCACATTTGTACTGCCATGTGTATTGTTGTACATATGTGTGTTGCCATGCGTATTGTTGTGTATAGTCTTGTACATATGTGAATTACCTTGTGTACTGTTGCGTACACATGTAATTTGCATCAAGTATAGTCTTGTACACATGTGAATTGCCATGTGTACTATTTTGTACACATGTGAATTGCCATGAGTATAGTTTTGTGCAATGTGTACACATGGTGTACAGTCTTGTACACATTTACTTTGTAATGTGTATAGTCTTGTACACATGTACTTTTCTATGTGTATAATCTTGTACACATGTACTATGCAATGTGTACACATGGTGTACAGTTTTGTACATGTGGAAATTACCACATGTACGATTTTGCACACATTTGTACTGGCACGTGTACTGTTGTACACATGTGTGTTGCCATGCGTACTATTGTGTATAGTCGTGTAGACATGTTTACTACCATGTGTATTGTTGTGTTCACATTCATACTGCCATGTGTATTATTGTACACATAACTGTTGCCATGCATACTGTTGTGAATAGTTTTGTATGCATGTATATTGCCATGTGTACTATTGTGTACACATTTGTACTACCTTGTGTAATGTTGTACACATGTGTGTTGCCATACATATTGTTGTGTATAGTCTTATACACATGTTTATTATAACATGTACTATTATGTACACATTTGTACTACTACATGTACTATAGTACACATGTGTGTTGCCATGCATACTGTTGTGTATAGTCTTGTACACATGGTGTATTGTCTTGTACACATGTACATAGTTTTTTGCAACGTGTACACATAGTGTACAATCTTGTACACATGTACTTTGCAATGTGTATAGTTTTGTACATATGTACTTTTCCATGTGTATAATCTTGTACACATGTAATGTGCTATGTGTACACATGGTGTACAATCTTGTACATGTGTATATTACAATGTGTACTGTTATGTACACATTTGTACCGCCACAGGTACTGTAGTACACACGTGTATAACCATGCGTACTATTGTGTATAGTCTTGTACACATGCGTACTGCTATGTGTAATGTTGTGTTCACATTTGTACTGCCATGTTTATTGTTGTACACATGTGTATTGCCATGCGTACTATTGTGTATAGTCTTGTACACATGTGAATTGTCATGGGTACTATTATGTACACATGTAATTTGTATCAAGTACAGTGTTGTACACATGTGAATTGCCATGAGTACAATTTTGGGCCATGTGTACACATAGTGTACAGTATTGTACATGTGTACTTTACAATGTGTATAGTCTTGTACACATGTACTTTTTCATGTGTAAAATCTTGTACACATTTACTGTGCCACGTGTACACATGATGTACAGTCTTGTACACGTGTATATTACAACATGTATTGTTATGTACACTTATGTACTTCCACATGTACTATAGTACACATGTGCATTGCCATGCGTACTGTTGTGTATAGTCTTGTACACATTTGTACTTCCATGTGTACTATTGAGTTCACATTTGTACTGCCATGTGTATTACTATACACATGTGTGTTGCCATGCGTATTGTTGTGTATAGTCTTGTACACAAGTGAATTATTATGTGTACTGTTGTGTACACATGTAATTTGCATCAAGTATAGTCTTGTACACATGTGAATTGCCATGTGTACAGTTTTGTACAAACATGAATTGCCATGAGTATAATTTTGTACAATGTCTACACATGGTGTACAGTCTTATAGACATGCACTTTGCAATGTGTATAGTCTTGTTCACATGTAGTTTTGCATGTGTACAATCTTGTACAGATGTACTGTGCCATGTGTACACGTGGGAGTATAGTCTTATACACGTGTATATTACAACATGTACTGTTATGTACACATATGTACTGCCACGTGTATTGTAATACACATGTGTGTTGCCATGCGTACTATTGTGTATAGTCTTGTACACATGCGTACTGCCATGTGTATTGTTGTGTTCACATTTGTACTACCATGTGTAATGGTGTACACATGTGTGATGCCATGCGTATTTTTGTATATAGTCTTGTACATATGTGAATTACTATATGTACTTTAGTGTACACATGTAATTTGTATCAAGTACAGTCTTGTACACATATGAATTTCTATGTGTACAGTTTTGTACACATTTGAATTGCCATGAGTATAGTTTTATGTAATGTGTACACATGGTGTACAATCTTGTGCACATGTACTTTGCAATGTGTATAGTCTTGTACACATGTACTTTTCCATGTGTACAATCTTATACACATGTACTATGCAATGTGTATGCATGGTGTACAGTCTTGTACACGTGTAAATTACAATGTGTACTGTTATGTACACATTTATACCGCCACGTGTACTATTGTACACATGTGTGTTGCCATGCATACTGTTGTGTATAGTCTTGTACTGCCATGTGTACTGTTGTGTTCACATTCATACTGCCATGTGTATTGTTGTACACATGTCTGTTGCCATGTGTATGGTTGTGTATAATTTTGTACACATGTGTATTGCCATGTGTACTGTTGTGTACACATTTGTACTACCTTGTGTAATGTTGTACACATGTGTGTTGCAATACATATTGTTATGTATAGACTTATACATGTGTATATTATAACGTGTACTATTATGTACACATTTTTACTGCCACGTGTACTATAGCACACATGTGTGTTGTCATGTGTACTGTTGTGTATAGTCTTGTGCACATGCGTACTGCCATGTGCACTGTTGTGTACACATTTGTACTGCCACGTGTATTGTTGTACACATGTGTGTTGTCATGTACATTGTTATGTATAGTCTTGTACACATGTGTATTGTAATGTATAATGTTGTGTACACATTTGTACTGTTGTGTATAGTCTTATACACATGTGTATTGCAATGTGTAATGTTGTCATAGTTGTTGTATATAGTCTTGTACACATGTATATTGCAATGTGTAATGTTGTGTACACATGTAATGTTGTGTACACATTTGTACACATGTATAAGCCGAATGTCATTGTCTAGATTAAGAAGATGGGTCCAAAGGACGCTAAAAACATCGGGCCTGATTCGTGTAAGAAACGGTAACTCCGTTACAAGTAAATTGGGAATTAACAAGCAATAATGGGCTATTTGGGATTTTCTAATTTTTTGTTGTTGTTGGTGGTGGTTGGAGGGTGGTGGTGGACGGCAGTGGTTTGTCACTTGGACTTATCTAAATTCTAACGATCTTAAAGGAATCATGACAAACCAAAGATGTCTTTTGAGAATTAAGTTTATAAAGGCAAAGTATTGGTAAATAAAACATCGGGGCAATATTTGTATAAGAAACTGTAACTCCATTACAAGTAAACCAGGAATCCTTGATGATCACTATATATAACATCATCAAGGTGTAAAACCTGTATAAACGGGTACTATAGATATGCTCTATACACACTTAAACTAAGTTTGAGCAGCCAGTCTGACGAGAGGCTGTTGATCTGGTGGTTAAAAAGAAGGGAAGTCGAATATAGACATCAACAAACAATGGCACAAACTAGTGATACCAACCCGGCCTGATCAACTACACCGGTACGACGGAAGATCGAGGTAGTCATATATATCCGCCGCTAACGGGGCTCACTCATAGCAGCTTTGGCTGAGGCTGGCGGGTATCGACCCAACACTTGGCCATCACATCCTCAGCACGATTGAACAACCCACCATCGCTATTGGTCACCCCAGCGGCGGCCAACATCTCCTTGAGGCACCCGCTGGTCGGCCGGCGTGGGCGCAATGCCCTACACGATCCGAGCGCTCTTGCGGCACTTGGGTCACAGGTTCCCATTCCTGCCAGAGAGGTAGGAGATGCAGAAGCTGAAGGCCGTCGTCGGATCTGGGGTGCTGTCCTGCGTCGATGCCATTTTCCTTGCCGCTACATTGGTAGGCGTCGCACTGGCCAGCGCACATGGACCACCTTCAAAAGGGGGCGGCAGACTCAGGTTCTTCTCGGCGTCGACCGAGGCAAGTTGGGAGCAGTTGTTGGGCAAGGTCGTGAAGCCCTACGACGTCAGGGAAAACGTCCCGAACCACCACCGCCGCTCCTCTCTCTCTCTCTCTAATATTAGACGGGGTTTCAGGGCACAGATGGCTGCAGCATGAGGAAACCCCTTTCTCCGGCCTTACATCCTGTTACATTGCGAGCTGATTGCCTGAGTCCGGGTAGGAGCAGGAGCGAGATCTTAAGCTAGCGCTGATCGGACACCACTGCCGGTCCAGGTGCGATGCAAATTGAGGACGGGTCCACGGTGAGGCGGAGCGGAGTTTGTGCAGGTGACAGAAATGGAAGGAGCGAGATGGAGAAAGAAGAGAGGGGGAGCGAGCAGACTGTTGGTGCGGGAGACCGCAAGTGTCCGCCACCCTTTGGGACGGGAATATACAGGCGCTGGAATGGGGTCTGGGTCAGGCGTTAGTTTGGAGGTGTGCATCCGGTGCTGTCAAGAATTTTCGTATATTATATATGTTAGTCTATCTCTCTCTAATAACAAAAAAAATTATAGATACCTTAAATAATAATCTAGACGTACCGTATTAATTAGTGCAATGTGTATAATCGCCAGAAAATGGTGTATAGTTTAATGCCATTTGTGCTTGTCATCACGCCGTCAACCATTTGAATCCTTATGGTTGTTGGTTGCCAGCGCTTCCCTCAAATTACAGCTCGGAGACAACTGCCCCGAGCACATTCATCTATCTGTGCTTCCCATTTAGCAACCACCGCTTGTTGCAGCTCTTTTATTGAACTTGGCGCAAAACTAAAGCCCAAAATATTGTGCATGTCTTTTTCTTCCACTGGATTTGTTCTGAATTCCCCGTAGAATGGTATACCAACTAATTAATCATGTGAAAACGTTATACGCCGTGCTTAATTAGCATATAGGTAACACAGCACGTCTTGGAAATAAATGTTACCGTGATTAAGTCCTGGTAGTTACAGAATTTGAGAAAAAAACATTAGAGGGGGGAGGAAAGAGAGATGAAGAGGAAGAGAGAATTAATGGGACAAAAAAGATATGATGTCTACCAACAATTGTCATTCTATGTACATGAGTTTTTTATAAAATATTCACAACATAAATTGGTAGGCAGAGACATTACAAAGACGATATTTTTAGGAGTTCAAAGGAAAAAATTAAATCTAAGGAATACCTAGAAAAACAACAAAAAGCCAATGATAACAGTAATGAATGTGGGTGGCTTCGCCATCAAGTAACCTCTAAAAATGAGAAGAGAAAAAATGTGATGAAAGGAAATGGTCACGTCAGAGTATTGGTCGCACCAATAAAGAGAATCCTAGCAACATGTTCCCTCCTAGTATCTTCATATGAAGCATTTATCGAAGATTGAAAGGAGTCCGCTCTAGTGTTAGTAGAGACCTCCCACCGCCCTTGTAGTTAATGGCACTGACGCCTTTGACTCTATCTTTCTGGGCTGAAGCAGCGTCACCTATAATGAAAAAATATGGGAAAGTCCGAGAAACAATGGAGTCTAGTCACAAGTGGAATTAATATTGTTAAACTGATTATTGTAAAAATTGTTGTTGTATTTTTACCATAAAGAATGCAGCCAACATAGATATTTTTGCAGCTAAGTACAAGAATTCAACAAAGCATCATAAGCAAGAATCAAATGTTAAAGAAATTAGACCCTTGAGAGTGTAGGAACCTCCCCTTTGATGAACATAAAAGCCAACAATAGAGAGAATCCTAAACTTAAACCTAGTTTAGAAACAAAATATCATCTTATCAACAAACACTATTGAAACAATATAAAGAAGCACATGTAAATTTTTCTTTTCCATAAAAACTCAGAAATAAAATTCATATTAGAGTAATATTTACATGTTCATTTATCAACCAACCAAAATTGATTCTATTAAAGTCAAAATTAGATCTTATTACTCATATGGGTTTCAATTTACATCATAATGAATGTATTTGAACACAATAAATTTGATATACAACTCAACCCCAGAAAAGAGAGACTACATGGGCATTGTAACCTATATTGTTGTAATTACATCTTCTTTATCACAATCTCTCAATTTGACAACATTATGCATAATATATGTGAAACAACCACATGAGACATATATAGAGCCTTACTGAGTGGAAACCTCTCACTCGAGCTAAGAAACATACATCAGTGGTAAATTATAGATATTAAATTTAAAAGAAACTAGCATATATCATCTTTCAAGTTTAGCACATGATTCTAGTACTAAGTACTTCTTTATTATGGTAGTAATTCAAATAAGTCAAAACAAATTTCAATTATAATCATATCATATCTTTTTAAACATCTTTTGAGTGCATGCATGCTATTAATCAGCCAATGCAAAATATATCATATCTACAAATATATTACAAGGGTGAAATGAAATTTAAATACAATAAGTCCAAACATAAGTACTTATAATTCATGAATGATATTAAGATCATCTTTGTGATACTCCATGAGACAAATAAGGAACACATCATGCACTAATGAAGATGGAGTCCATAGAAGACATGTCTACCAAATAGAATATTCAAGTAAAAATTAAAGCTCTATTGACAATAACGGTGTACATCAAACCCATCATGGACTAGGTATAATAATTTAATTATAATGTAACGTTGAATGATCTAGTTTCACAAAAAGCTGATAAGAATAGGACAACAATTTATATCATAACAAAAAAATAACTATTTGTGACATTTGAGAAATAAATTCAATAAAAATAGATTCATCAGCTAGTAGTGAACAAAATACAAAGCACATTCATCTCATTCTTCACATAGATTATCATATTTTATTACTTTTCCCTAAAACTACTTGACTGCTCGTACCTTACTAAGTACAGGTCATCACACCTAATACTCGTGTCCATGACTTTTCATCTTTGTCTTAAGGTATAGACGACCACATAAAGATAGCTACAAGAGACCCTAGCCCACTACAGGGTTGCCTAAAGAGGCTAAAGGCATGGCATTTAGCCTCTCTACCATTAGGTCCTCATCTCACATACATGAGATAGGTCATACATAATAGAAAATCACATCTTATAATATTTCTCATATTATAACAATTTACATTTCATCTTAGTCTATTCCTTATACACATACATTTTATTCATGAAAGATTTTGTGACAAAACCACATAATGTGATGCATCCCTAAATTCTAATGGTCTAGCCTTTAAGATCTAGACCCACAAACTGTACATTCTTCTCACAATCCTTTGAATACTACTTGAAAATGTGATAAATTTCTATAGTATGGACCTCGGGGGAAACTCACAATGTTCATGTCATCTAACTAGTTCAATGCATCATTTTACTTATTGTTTAATCTGTGTACTTATCTTATAGATATTTCAACTCATATTTTTTCCATTTTGTGTGTATTGACACAACTATAACAACGTGAATCAGATAAAGGATGAATAAAAAAGATAAGATTTTTTATAACAAGTTGAAAAACAATCCAACACTTACAACATACATGTTTATTACACATTCATATACCATTTCATTTGAATCACCATCCATGGGCTATAATCTTGGGATATGGTATCATCTCAATTATTTTCCCTAATCAAGGTTACTCAAATACATCAAAACATGGTATTTTGATCCCAATACATTTCTATTCATTTCATTTCACATGATATTTTTTAGTAAATATTCACATAGACATGGACCCATACAACACAATAATCATAAAAGCATATTCTATCACTCATATTCTCAAATCAAGTTTTCTATATAACACATAATTACTTCATATATATTACCTCAAATATACATAAATATTAGTTCTTAAACATTTATAACACATTTAGTCCTGATACTATTTATCATGCTTTAATTTGTGTTAGTATTCAACATATATCTTATTTCATTTGGTATCCATCTGAATATACTATTCTCAAAACATATTTATTATGGAATACACTTACAATCCAAGAACACATTTTGATGAATTAGTTCACATCTTTGAACTTCATAAATAATCCAGTTAAATCACATTTATTTTTTTACATTCTCTTATCCCTCACGCATGAAAATTATCCAATATTATTGCTTAACTCATCATATTAGGGTTAGAGTTAGTGTTAATTCCTTGCCTTGATTCATTTATTTGCTTGTTTGATTCTTCATACATACACCTTTACTCATCCAGTTTCAACTCAAGTCACTTTTCTTCCTTCTTACTAAGATTAGGCCTTTATTTCCATTGTCCTTTCACTTCCACAAGTATTTTGGTAAAGTGTAAACACCATAATTTTTAGTGGAATATGTATTTTATAATTAAAGTATATCTAAAATATGTGTCCTAACATGTCAATAATTATTCCTTCTTAGTTCATCAATTCCTTTAGGATAATTTTCATTTATGGGAGGCTTTATCCATGTAATCTATAAATGGGCCATAAAAGAAATATTTAGGTTATGACATCTTTAGAAGACCTCTCACCATCAATCTATGTAATAACATCTAAGAAAGAGAAAATATTTGCATCTACAAAATCATATACATATCATGTTTTATTTCTAATCTTCTTTTCGATAGCAAATTTTAGGGTTTTCAAGAATTTGACTTAGTTCATAACATAGTTGTCCATCATCATAATAACCTTATTATTAACTAAACTCATCAAGGTGTAGAGTGCTTTATTAAGCCTATTCACGACATATGGAAGATCTAATCCATGTTCCATCCAATCCATCCATTAATTACAAGTATATATCATCTCATTGTGTTAATTGAATCAATCATTCAATATTAACCGTAAGTATAGGATATTCCATTTAACCTTTATATCTTGATATACGATTGACATTTAATTTCACCAAATATTCAGAAATAAAGTTGAGGAAAAATTTCTTATCTAGTTTATACAACATTCTATACAAGTGCATATGATTTCCAAATATATTATCCATTAGTCTAAAGTTAGGCAATATTCATCTAAGATGAAGTAATTCTCACTCCATAAATTTTAGTATAAGTTAAGTCCATTGATGAGTAACTAAATAAATAAGAATAATAAATTATGAATATGAAACAAGATGTGATAAATTTCTAAACTATTCCTCAATCAATTACTCAAAATCAGACAAATTCAAAAATTAAGGAAATTGATATTTCGTTGGATATTATCAGGCTTTCAACATGACTAGATGGACCAAGAGAGAGATAGCCACTCACCTTAACATCCCAATATATTTTGAACATTCTCCTACTATTGAGGATCTAGGAATCCATGAAACTCTATATTTTTCATCATCTTTCTCCTCTTTCACTTCTGGTAGAGATCATGAAAGGTAGAGAAAGGAAAAAAATAGGTTTCCTAGGTTTTAGAAGGTGGACATCAATATTTGTTTAGAACATAGTATAGAATCATGAACTAAGAGAGATTTTTTTGCTTAGTAAGTCATGCCTACTTTTTGTTGATTTTTAAGAAGAGAAGTGTGCATATGCAAAGAAAGAATGAAAAGAACAAAAGACCTATCTATACAAGTAACTACAAATCTAAAAAAATGTGGTTCCAGACTGCTTTCAAAGAAACCATCTTCCCACTATAGAATCCCATGTTCCTTTCCACCCATATATGATGGACAATAGTTAAGCAAGAAAAATGCTTCTGATTAGAAATAATAGATAAGAAACCTTCACAGTTCAGTGGTATAGAACCGATTACCTTGTGAGATAAAGAAAACACCCAAGCTTCAACAAAGAATAAGCATATGAAAAGAGCATGCTCAACATCTTCAAAAGCCTTATTGTAAAGAAAACATCGAAAGGTGCTACATAGACCAAATATTCTAAAAACCTCATTAGTAGCAAGTCTATTATGAAAACATTTCTAGCATGTCATTCTAAAGTTCATCAGAGAACTGAACATACACAACCACTTAACCTAGTTCAGAGCTTCATATTTCCTTCTGATTAACTCCCAACAAACTTTCAACTTACACATTTTATCACTCTTCAAAAGGATGTTGTAAATCTCACAAAGTTGAATCAACATAGAGTCAATTAAATTAGAAAAGTCTTTAAAACATGTTCTCTTTGGAATACACCAAATCCCCATTAGAATCAAAATTTATTAATATGGCAATAAAGACAACATCCAAGCTTCAAGACATTTTTGGTATCCAAATACTCCTCCAAGAATGTGTTTCCATTCATCCAGGGAATAACATCCATGGTACCAATGTTAGTAGATATGTGGTCAAGAAGAGTTGGCCGCATACTCAACACTTGCCTCCATATCTAGGACCCATTTCCATAGGGTTTAGCTGACCATAGTGAATCATTAGAAAGATATTTTTTCTATAGCCACATAATCCAAAGTGTGTGTTTTAGCAGCTATATTCTAGGTATTAAGAAATAGACCATCTTTATTAACATCTTGATCCTTCTAATATCTAAACCTCCCTCCTTCTTAGGTCAACAGAGATCATCCCATGCAATGTCATGAATCTTTTTCTCCATCTCCACACCTCCACAAAGATTTTTTTACAAAACTTCTCAATCTCTTCCAAGATAGATACATGGAGAGGGAACATCATAGACCGGAACTAATTCAACAAAAAGAGGATAGAAATAGTAAGTTACACTCTACCTTCAAAGGAAAGATCCTTCTATTGATAAGGTATGCCTAGAGAGCCAATCATATGATGATTGACATGGAATATACCATAAAGGATTTGATTGATATTCATAAAGGTAAGCTTCCTATTTATTCTGCTTTATCCAGTTATGAGATAATGAGGAAACATTATAAATGTCTAAAGAATGACAATAGTCAATGACGTATGTCTTAAAGTACTTGACTTGGAAGAATAAGATCATACGAATGCTAAGAGTATGCACATTCTTATTATGTCCCTAGTTAGTTGTTACTATAGAAGGTAGATAGACACCAATAACACATTAGACTAGAGTGTGAGTTGGTTGATAACAAAATCTCATTAGTCATGATATGGTGATATCAAACCAAGCACATATATACATATTACGGAATAATGTATCACGCAGACCCACCTTGAGAGTGACACATGGAAACCATGATATTATACGTCATAGTCATCTCTCATAGTGAAGGTGGTGATTGTGATTCTTATACCTAAAATCATTGCACTCATCACATGTCATTGGGTACGCTTTGACATCATCAAACACAGTCCTGAAATATGGGTTGCTATAACAATGATGATTAGGTGTCTTTGACACATGGGGATAGATTGTGAGTGATAACGATGGGATTTGTCTCTCCTATTATAATATGATATCATGGCCACTTGATAAGAAAGATTGGAAAACACATGCGCATGCACATGTGAATCAATATATGATATTGAGGTCACATTATCTCAGACAATATGCTCTTAGTTCAAGGAACATGAGATGAACATTGAGAGGATGATGAGTCCATGACTTTATTTCACTCTGGATATCAAAGAAAAAAGAATTATATAATCACTACAACACCTTACATAGATTGTAGGTTGAAGTTGTTCTCCAATTTTCCATTCACTTGGGCAGAACTGATGTGCAACTAGGCACCACTCTTTGCTTGTGATGTTATAAGCTAGTTATGGACATTCACTGCCAATGTGATATGGGACCTATACGGTCACACACATAAGATCTCATCTAGAAGAGGATTTTAATCTTAAATGATGATTGGATTGATTACTAAAGTGCTTAGGTATTCAATTCACACAATATATCAATAGATTGGCTGACTGCACCACCAATTGACCATCTCAATGGGTGAGACAGCCGTTTGGGCAACTAGACAAGCAACTCAAATGTTGAGACAGCTATTTGGGTTGTCAGGATGATCATAAATCAAATTGGCTAAGTTCTACCCAAACTGACGTGTGAACCGGCCAGATCAAGCTGTTGAACCGACAAGCTCGACTCAATTCACCAGATGGCCATCTGGGTGAGTGAAACAGGCATCACACATGTGTGAGATGGCTCAATTGGGGCAAAACAAACTTTATAGGAGTTTTCCAAACTTGTTTTGATTGCAAAATTCTTGTGGTGCAAGAAATTAATGTTTAACAATAATTGGAATTGAATTTCCAATTTCTTATGCGATTGGGAAATTTCCAAACGACTATTTGGCAGTATGATACGACTATCCTATGTGACCAGATGATCGTATGGATCACCTTACGACCATCTCATGGTTTGTAGGTTGCAAAAATTCAAGATCTTTTAGTCCCTCCCACTCCAGCACATATCCCGAATGAGCTAGGAACCCTGGTCCAAACCCCGTCTATAAATAGAGGGGTACTGGGGGCTTCCCAGAGAACAACAACATCAACTGAGAGGAATAAAATGAACAAAACATAGAAATTCTAAATATCTAAAACTCATATAAATCTCAAATACTTGAAATTAAATAATCTAGTAACATAATTCAAGACGAATGAAATCATAACTCTTGACCCACGACCCGTCAGGTGTTTGCCTTCTCCTCTTCATCATGTACGCAACCCTATTTCATAGGTAGCCATTGGTCACTGCTATGGTGACAAAGCCCATTAGCCACCTTCTCGACCACGCGATCGAGAGGGGAGTTGAACCTACTTCTTTGACGTTCCCTGATTAACAAGTGTTGTGATAACCAAGAGAGCCCAAGCAAGTTCTTCCCGATAAGGGAGCGATAGAGACAGGAGAGAACAACTAAGGATCATTGTTGTGGGAGAGCAAGTCAGTGACTAGTATACCAACAGGAGGAACAACTGTTTGTGTCTGTTCTAGTTGAACGACATGAGTTCTAGTTGGTCGATATGAGCTATTTTAGAGGCAAGAGTCCTTTTGTTGTTGCTAGGAGAGAAAAGTCAACCTGTAGCCCGTGGCGAGACCACATGAGTCACTGTAGAAGCTGTCGTGTTCGTTGTCTGTGGTGAAGACCAAGACCTACACAACCACCGTCCAAGAGAAACTAGTAGACAATTGCATTGAAGTGAGTTGTTGTCGCTGGACTTGCTCTAGGACCAAGTATAACTCGTTAAACCATCTTTCTTATTTCATAGTAGTTGACACGATCTTACTGTTATGGAAATACAAATAGATAATCTTTTTTTGTTTCTGCTGCTATACTTTGTGCCCATATTTCCCAATAGTGGTATCAGATCCACATCAATTTACTATATTTTAGGATAATTGATATGATCAAATTTTGGTTTAAGCATTTATTTATTGCATACAATGTGAATTTTTAAAATGTCTGATATGTGTATCCAATCAAAGACCATATATTCCCAAACTTATATATATATATATATATATATATATATATATATATATGATATGTATGCAATTTACACACATCGCCCTAAATAGCAGTTTTGATGGTTGATGTGTAGTGTGTTTATGGTGAATACCTAATATCTGTGTATGGTTGGATGGTTTAGTTTTATTCCTATTTATCTCGGTCTGTGTACCGAGCCTCTACCTCCTTCCCAGTGTAAAGTTAATTCTTTCCTATCTTTGATCCCCTCGAATGTAACTTGAGGTTTCTCTTGATAGTGTAATATTTTAATAGCAATAGGATAGTTTCTTTTCTTGAAATGACAAAGAAGATGATCATTGTCAGATGAGATGACCAATTCGTGAGACGAGCCAACCATCTGGAGGACCATGTATTATAGAACGTTGGAGCCAGGGGACTACCTGCTGGACCCAACAGACCGTTTGGAAGGAGTCCAATCATTATTTGGATTGGAGGCCAGACGACTATCCCTAATGACCAACTGACCGACCAACAAGTAAGATGACCAATTCAAGGGTTGAACCGATATACACAGATTGACAAGCACCAATCTACACCAATAGCAGGTTCATACATGAGATGTGATGACTGACCTAGGTGGTAGTAATTCCTTATGTCTCCAAGGAATTACAAGTAGACATGACCATAACCATCACCTTTTGTTTTATATTGTATGTTTACATTGTGGGATATAGCATGTATATGACATGTACTATATATGTCATGATTGGATACAATATATGTACATATATATATGATATATATAAAATCCCTCAATCAAACATATTAAGTCTAAGATGTTTTCCATTAGCAACACACATGAAAAGCTTGATTGACCAAGCGTAGATTTGTAGAAAGAATGGTGCATTGTCTATCTCGTGGAAGTGTGATGGTAGATATGTAGGTTTGTACAAAGCATGGTGCATATCTATCATATTGGCTATTGATTCAAACTTAACTAGTGACTTAGAGAGCCTAATCCCAGAAGCATGTAGATGATTATGGAAAAGAGTTGTGCATATCATCTATTCAAGAGTTGCATATGATGCAATTGGCATGATTGCCTACCTAAATGACTAAGTTGTGGGCGATCGGCAAAAGTCGACTCATGATTTGATGAAATATGGATCTTGTCTCATTAGAAAATTATTCGTTGCAATTTTCCAAATTTATACTTGAGGGTCGTAAATTTGAACAAAATAATGAGAACAATAATGAATTAAAGACCTACTTTTTATCGCCCAAATTTAATCAAATCAAATCAAATCAAAAATGAGTTTTTTGATAAAATTGCAAATTCTTTTGTAGAATCAAATGGCAACGAACAACAATCACTTTTCTCTGCTATTGTTCATTGAGAAGGAGAAACTAACTAGAAACAACTTCCATGACTGGTTTCGGATGTTGAGAATCATTCTCACATAGGAGTGCAAGTTCTATGTCCTGGAGATGCCAGAATCAAAGGAACCACCTCAAAATGCACCAAGAACTGACAAGGATCCTTACAAGAATCATACTGAAGACATCGTGGATGTCAAGTGTCTGATGTTGTGATCCATGAACTATCTGAGTTATAGAGGTAGCATGAGATCATGGATGTGATTGAGATGGTCACACATTTTAAGAACATGGTCTAAGATCATGCAAGACAAGAGAGATATGATGTCTCTAAGGCATTGTTCAAATCTAACATGGCATAAGGAGATCCAATAGGTCCTCATGTGCTCAAGCTAATTGGGCATGTGGTGGACCTAGCTAGACTGGGATTCCCCTTGGGTTAAGAGTTGGCCACTGATGTGATTCTGCAGTCTCTTCCATAATCATATAGTCAATTTGTCAAGAACTACAATATGAACGACTTTGACAAGTCATTGACAGAGTTGTTGGGCATGTTGAGAATAGTTGAGGGACATATGAATAAAGACAAGCCCAAGTCTGTGATGATGATCAAAAAAACAAAGGGGAAGTATAAAGTCAAAGTCAAAGAAACGAAGTGTTCGAAAGCTAGCCAGAAGCCCAAGTCTTCAGATCTTAACAAAGGGGGTGTAAAGAAAATAAGAGGCGATTCTCACCATTATCACCGGCCTAGCCATTGGAAAAAAAATTCCCACTCTAGTTAGAGGAACTAAAGAAGAACAAGGAACTGAGGCCTCCACTTCAAGTATAAATTTTATAAGATAAATTTGATTACTTCTTCATTTTGGTATGTGATACCAAACTGAGATTTGACATACTGGATGTACAAGTCTGACAAGAAGTAAAAGCCTTCATAGAAGGACAAAGATAAAAAAGGTGGATCAAGAGTTGCGGAAGCTTTAGTCTATAAAATTAAATTTATCTTAGTCCAATGGGCATGTAATAGAGTTAGTAGAAATTCTATTTCATTATGCCATCAAATGGAAACATTTAATTCAAAGCATCTTGTATGACAAGGATGATATATCAATAAAGTGAGATATTAATGTTTCCATTTCAAAAGATATGATCTTGCATGGAAATGCCCACATATCTTATGATCTTTTACGAAAGACTTTGAGATGAATATTTATAATGTTAATACCTAAGGATTGTAACTGATAACTCAAGAATTATCATAAGCAATTGTCACCTTTGATGCATATATAAGAAATGTGTATCTAGAATACATATTGATGTCAATCTAGACTCCTTAGTTATTGAACCTAAGGAAATATGTAGTTCTTATTTGTACATAACGTGACATAACATCCTTCACTAGTTGTAGTGGGATGATAAGCTTTCCATCAGACTTTATACATATGATGCATGAAGATCTTATGGAATGAATGCTATAGATAAATCATATACTTTGTTTCATTTACTGGTAATATGATGATATGTACCCAGTAAAATGAAAATCTCTTGAAATGTTGAAGGAAATTATAAATGAAGTATGACTTTGATGAAAGTATTAAGAAACTTTGATGAGATCAAATGTTGAAATAATTTACATTGATATCTTGAGTACCTTCAAAGAAAGGATTGTGATAATGTATCAAAAGTCAAATCCATCTGAACATAATGATGTGTCAGAATGAAGGACTTATACCATGATGAGTCATGATATGATTATAAATTAATCTAATCTTCTTGACCTCATAGATATATACCTATCACCAAATATTGTACAATATAAATGGTTTATAAGACATGATATATGATATGAATTGGGAATGTACCAATATGTCTAGAGGATTAAAACCTACATTGAGAAAGCAATTTTTTGAAAAGGGTTTATCCACAAACCATTATTGTTGAATATTACTATTAATCCCAATCCAATAACAAAAGTGTTTTTTTTATAGTATAACTGAGTTCCTAAAGTATCAGTGGGAGAAAAAGTAGAACTCGAAATGTTCAAGGTCAACAATGAGGTACAATGAGAACTAAGAGAATCACAAGTTTTTGTGGAATCTCGAGTTCATCATATAACATAGAACAAAATAGTTCTAGTAAAACATGTATAATTTTAGAGGATTGTGAATCCAACAACTCACATAGATTGGTCATGACATGATGGGCCAACTAGTCAACTAGAAGCTATTGAGTGCCATAATCTAAGTAATGGATCAAGGCCATTATTGGGTCCATGGAAGCTAACAAGGTAGGACTTGATAGATCCACCTAAAGGGGAAATACCTAAAGGGTACAATAGGGTCTTGTGGTAAAGACCTACATGGATAACATAAAAGGAAAATTTGGTTTGATATGTTTTCAAATTAGTTCAAGTTGTTGAACATTATAGAAATTCCTTTATCAATTTTCATGATTGTGTTTGTAGTTAAAATAGACTATGAGATTTAGCATGTGAAGATAAAATCAGATTCCTTAAAGGGAATATATCATAGGATGTGTATGTGACACAACCGAAAAGGTTTTATAACTTCCAAGAGTGCAAATGGAGTCTATGAACGACAAAGTTCAATCTGGAATTGAGACAAGCATCTCAAGAATTGGATCTTTTGTTTTGACAAGATAGTCAAAGATTTGACTTGAATCAAGATAAAAGATGGAATATGTGATTGCAAAAGATTTAGTGGTAGCATAATGAATATTCCATGTATGGTGAGGAATGACATCTCAACATTATGACTATTAAGAACTAGCATGATAGATGCCTTCATCAATGAAGGATTAGGTGAAACATCTTATGAGATAAGGATCAAGACCTATGACATAGTTATTGAATGTTTCACATTGGAATTTTTAGCACATATAATAACAATGTGTTGAAGGAGTTCAACACAGATAGGGCTCAATGAGAGAGAATCTGAATTTGTTTCTCATGAACCTTATGTTCCAATTCTTGTGAAGAATGGAAATGACATGATGCCATAGGCTATAGAAATGGATCTATCATGAATATAAGCGTAATTATCCCATATAATCTTGTATGTATTTGACATGACAAGATAGTATTAAATTCAAATAACAATTATTGGAAGGTCATTAAAGATATTTGTTATCAATTGAGAAGTAATTAAGGATGGATTGCTAGTCTATAAGGATAGAAATAAAACAAAAGAGTTGGATGTAAATCATTACATCGATGCAAGCTTCCATAATGAAAAAGTGATCGTAATAAAATATGTCTAATTTAAAATGAGAAATGTTGTTAATTGGAAGGGTTACGAACTAATAGCCATTAATTCTATTCTACAATAGAATTTGAGTATACTTGTGTTGTAAAAACTAAGTGATTCTATATGGATCTAAAGGTTCATATTCTTAACTTATAGAAGTTCCAACCATTGATGACTAAGTAGTGATATTGCGACAACAATGGAGCTAATTATTAGGTGAGGAATATCAGATACCATATTACAACAGTTCCATCTCATACGAGAAATCTTATAGCAAAGAGAGAAGGAGACAAACAATATACCGACTATAAGCAAAGTGTTGCTAACCCACTGAATTAGCTCTAGCACAATAGAAGCATGGTGGACACGATTAGATCTTCAGTAATATGATTCATGGATGGTCATCTCTAAGTGCAAGTGGGACTCTGTCAGTAAGGTATGCATATAGAGACAATCATGTGATGATTGACATGGCATATACCATAAAGGATTTGATTAATATTCATATAGACAAGCTTCCAATTCATTCTGATTTGTTCAATTATGAGATAATGAGGAAGCAATATGAATGTCTAAAGAAGGACAATACTCAATGGCATATGTCTTCAAGTATGAGACTTAAGAATGAGATAATATGAATGCTAAGAGTATGTACATTCTTATTATGTACTAATCGGTTGTTATTGTGGAAGGTAGATAGACACCAGTAACATATAAGACTAGAGTGTGAGTTGGTTGATGACATAATCTCATTAGTCATGATATGGAAATATTAAACCAAGCACATAGATACATGTTAGGGAATAGTGTATTAGATAGGCCCACCTTGAGAGTGACACATGGAAATGATCATATGGTAAGTCACAGTCATCTCTCATAGTGAAGGTGGTGATTGTGATTCTTAGACCTAAAATCATTGCACTCGTCACATGCCGTTGGGTATGCTTTGACATCATCAAATGTAGTCCTGAAATATGGGTTGTTATAGCGGTGATTATTGGGTGATTTTAACACATGTGGATAGACTATGAGTGATAGAGATGGGAGTTGTCTCTCCTACTGGAGTATGATATCCTGGCCACTTGATAAGCGAGACTGAGAAACACATGCACATGAACATGTGAATCAATATATGATATTGAGGTCACATTATCTCAGATAGTCTACTCTTGGTTCAAGGAACATGAGATAAACATTGAGAGGATGATGAGTCTATGCCTCGAGTTCACTCTAGATATCAGAGACAAAGAAATTATACAATCACTGCAACACCTTACATAGATTGTAGTGTGAAGTTGTTCTCAAACTTTCCATTTACTTGGGTACCACTGATGTGTGACTAGGAACCACTCTTTGCTTGTGATGTCATAAGCTAGTTATGGACATTCATTGTCAATGTGATATGGGACCTATAGGGTCACATAGATAGGAACTCATCTAGAGGAGGAGTTTAATCTTGAATGATGATTGGATTGATTACTAAAATGTTTATGTATTCAATTCATGGAATAGATCAATAGATTGGATGACTGCACTGCCAAACGACCATCTCATTAGGTGAGATGTATGTTTGAGCATCCAGACAAGAATATCAAGTATTGAGATGACCGTTTGAGTTGTCAGTCTGATCAGAAATCAAATTGGCTAAGTTCTGCCCAAACAAAAGTGTGACCCTGCTAGATTAAGCTGTTGAACCCTCCGCTTCAACTCAGCTCACCAGACGACCATCTGGGTAAGTGAGATGGGCATCTTTCATGTGTGAGATGGCTCGGTTGGGGAAGAACAAATGTTATGGAAATTTCTTGAACTTGTTTAGATTGCATAATTCTTGTGGTACAAGAAATTAATGTCTAACATTAATTGGAACTGAATTACCAATTTTGTATGTGATTGGGAAACTGTCAAACAACCGTTTGGCAGCTGGGTCACCAGACGACCATTTTGTGCTTTGCAGGTTGCCAAACTTCAAGATCTTCTGGTCCCTTCCACTCCCACACAGATCCCGAACAGACGGGGAACCCTGGCTTAAACATGGCCTATAAATACAAGGGTACTAAGGGCATTCCAAAAACAAACAACATTAGTTAAGTGTCAGCTGCTCTGACAATTGTTTCCTCTAGAGTTTTGGTAACTGAGAGAGCCCAAGAAAGTCCTACCCAATATGGGAGGGACACCTACGAGAGAGAATAACTGAGGATCATTGTTTTCGGAGAGCAAGTTGGTGACTAATACACCAACGAGAGAGACAACTCCTTCTTATGTATTCAAGTTGAACGCCATGAGTTCTACTTGGCCTGTGTGAACTACTCTAGAGGTAGGAGTCCTTTAGTTGTTGCTAAGAGAGTAAAGTCAGCCTATAGTCTATGGCGATACCATAAGAGTAACTATAGAAGCTGTTGTATTCACTATATATGGTGTAGACCAGGAGCTGCACAACCACCGTCCAAGAGCAACTAGTAGACATTTACATTGAAGTGAGTTTTTGTTGCTGGACTTGCTCCAAGACCAAGTATAACTCGTTAAACCATCTTTCCCAATTCATATTAGTTCATGCGATCTTGCTATTATGGGAATACAAATAGATAAATTTTTTTAATTTTTGTTGCTATACTCTTTGCCTGTATTTCCCAACACCTCCATCTTCCAACCATCAAGATTATCTTTAATCTTATCAATTAGAGGTACATAAAAGGAACTCTTTAGTCTACCATAGAAAATAGGAAGGCCCAAATATCTCATAGGGAATATATCTTTTTCAATCGATAACTTTTTTCCATTAGGTTATCATCATTAGAATTTCTACAAAATACATTGATTTTATTAGGATTAATCTTGAGCCCCGTCATAGAAATAAAGTCATCAAGAAACTTCCTCATATTCATAGCATTGTTCTCATCACCCATCAAGAAAACCACAACATCATATGGAAATAATATATGAGAAATAGAGCTTTTAGTATTACACAAACATTGAATGATCTTAGTCTCATCTACGTATCTCATCTTAGCACTGAAACCTTCCATAGCTATAAAAAATAAGTATGGGGCCAAAGGGTACCATTGCCCAATCCAATTAGAAGGGATAATCCTCTCAGAATCCTTCCATTAACCAAACATGTAGAGAATTGAAATTGATATTGTCCATTTTCCAATTAATCTAGCACACAAGGAATTTCATTTCCTTCATAACCAAAAAGAGATAGATCCATTCAACAACATCATATGCTTTTATAAGATCCACCTTAACACACATATTAGAAAGAGCCTTAGGTTTCTTAAAGCCACAAATCAATTCATTAGTGAGAAAAACAACATCAATAATCCTTCTCCCTTTGACAATCGCAACTTGATTTTTGTTGATGGAGAAAAGAAAAATATGTTGAAGGTAGTTAGCAAGCATTTTGGATACAATCTTATATAAAAAATTGCAATAAAGAAATAGCTTCCAATCCTTGAGACTTTCTTCTCCTTTCACTTTAGGTAAAATAGTAATATAGGATCTGTTCACTTCTTTGAGCATCCTATTACTTCTAAAACAGTTCAACACTACCCCAGTAACATCCAGACCAATAATACTCTAAGTTCTCTTATAAAAGTGGCCATTAAACCCATAACAACTATGTTCCTTCTCACATTCCGCCTCCTTAATCAACTTTTACACCTCTTCCACAATCACTTATTTACTTAAAGAACCAATATCAATACTAGACAAAGACGAAATCATTGAATTCTTATTCCAACAGACAAGGTCAGACTTATCATCGTGATTGAAAAGGTTGTTAGAAAAATTGTAAATGGACATAGAAATGAATCCTTCATTATATTTTTAATACAATCAATGTGTAAGCATTTTATAGTATTTTTAGTATCATGGGCTTTAATAGAGGTACAAATAATGTTTGAATTTTTCCATTCCATCTAGAGCCAACTAACCCTTGAGTTCTGTTTAGAAAAAGACTCTTCAATCTCAATAGCTAGCAAGGCTTCCTTTCTCAAATCAGTAGCAATATATCTAAGAGAAACATCATCAGGGGAGCAATCAACCAAAGAGAGAGCATCACAAGCTTCTAATTCCTTAACTCTAAAATTATCATGAATATTCCCAAAACTCGCCTTATTCCACATGAGAAGCTTATTTTTAACAAGATTTAACTTTTGACTAACTAAGAACATGGATTACCTTCAACTTCACTACCTCAAACCTCCTCAATAATCTTCAAAAAATCAGATTGTTAAGTCAAAGCCTTAATAATTTTGAATTACCCTTTTTTCTTCTTAATATTATTGTCAAATCTGACCGCCATCATTCTATGATAACTATGAATGGTGCTCCAAATATTTACCCACTCATCCTTGAAAGAATCTTTGAACTCATCATTCTAGAGACATATATAATTTTTGGACAGTACATGTTTCTCTCCATCTTGTCTATTATCCAAGTAAAGTTAGGTCCTTTAAGATCCAGTTCAATCAACTTATTTTCCATACTCATATTATTTACCTCTATCATAGATTGAATTGGATAGAAGTCCCTTCCTTGTCTTTCATTAGAGAATCCAATTTCATTAAAATCCCTAATAAGGGTCCATGGAAAAGTGATCAACTTACCGATCAATAAGATTTTTCTAGAGATCCCTTCTTCTCTTCTCATCACTATGACCATAAATTGTCATTAGAAAAAAAGTATCCTTAACATTCACATCATAATGGATAAATTGATTACTTTCCTAGATTTTAACAACTTTAAGAACATTTGTATCTTAAAAAAGGATAATCCTACCTAAAGGATGAAAGTTGCGATTGAACAACCAATATTAGCAGGCCAAAGTCTACTCATAGACTTATGTAGATTCTTAGATCTGATTTTAGTCTCTACTGCGATATTAGTAGGGATGAAACTAGACTACATAATATCCTTTACCTTATATTGATGTCCTGGCCTATTCAAACAACAAGCAATCTAAGAAAAAAGTCCCATAGGACCATCCATTGGACAAAAACATAGATGGAATGATACCAACTTCAATATAATAAGGGTTATCATCCAGACAATCAAGTCTTTCAAACATATTTGAGCTGATTCCATTCATGATTGTTCTAGGAGTATTCAAAATTTCATTAAATTTCTTCAGGGGGAGTCTCCCATACTCCTTACCAATTGAAATACACCACAATCCAACTTTTGGATAGAGGCATTGCCTCTTTCAATGGTTTCCTCCCATATGACATGGACTTGATCTGAACATGAATTAGTATAATTTTGAATTTTTTTAATGGAATTTATGACAGGGGTGGATGAAATAAACTTCTTATTAGAACCTTTAGAGTTTCTTCTAAAAAAAGTTAGATGAGTTCCACCAAAGATCTTTGAGGTACTACTTTCAATCAAACCAATCTTAGAAGTAGTAGTAAGTTGTTTGCCTTTGGAAGATTGAGGAGCCAGAATCCCTTCCAAGTCTGAAGACACTTCACTAGAATTCTCAAACTTCTTAGTAGAAACCCCAATAGTTCTTTCTTTTCAAAAGAGAACCATTCACCTTCTCATAAAGGTTGTTTTCAATTGAAGCAATAAGGTAGAAATTGCGTAAGAGGAATGATCAGTCAAAATCCCCTCAAATTAGTAGACACACTAATAGGATTCAAAATAGGACTCCCTACAATATTTGAATCATTATTCATGACATTAGAATTAGCATGGGAAACAGAAGAACTACCATTACCAAAAATATTGGGATTAATAACTTTCATAAACTCTTTCATTGGATTAGATTTAGATATAGGAATCCAAGTTTTCTTATGGCCCATTTGGTTGGGTTGCATTCGAAGGCGTGTTAGTCGAACTACATAATGTTTTGAAAGAATTTTAGTTGGTTCAATATAGGCCCAACCCACACCTAGAAAATGAACCCACACTTGCGTTCAGCCTAGTGTAAAATTGAGGAAGTGGAAGTGCCCCCAAACTGGGCATGGTTCATTCTCCACATGAAACATTGCGCTAGGGATACTATTGTCCTCTTCCAAATATGTCCCTCATACTTCTTTGTCCTATGTTGCGACTCATCCTTCTCCATTCATCCACAACGGAGGCGACACTCGTTCACTCGAAAACTACTACTACGGTGGTGTTGGCTCACCAAACAACAGTGAGACTTCCTGTTCATCATCCAGAAGTTGTTCATCTTAGGTCACCGTAATGAAGTGACATAAAAAACTATTCCACGTTGGAGCAGCATCGACAATTATTCTACCTTCCTGTCAAACATCTATAGGGAAGTTTCCCTCCCTCACAACACTTCCCTGACTTTCTTCCTCTTCCTTTTTTCCTTCTACCACTTTGATTTATTCGTGGTTGTATTGGGTTTCTTCAATGCCAATTGAGAATCTATGAGAGGCCACTACCACTAGCGCTCACCAACTCCTTTGGGGAGCACCTACCTTCTTTGTTTGTTTGTCTGACTCACAACCTTGTAGATTGCATACCTAAGTTCAGTTCAGCTCACCTCACATTTTTAGCCAAAGATAATCCAACTGTGCCTCTTGTTCTTCTTTTCACTCTCTCACTCCCTCACTCACACCTCTAGTGAATGGATTTGTAAATGTAGGGGGCCAAACATATGAAAAGGAAGTAGTTGGGTTGCAACTATTCCCAACCAAACAAAATAGTTGTGGTTCCTATTCAAGCAGTTCTATTTCCTATTTTGAGAATGTGCACCATGTTGCAATTGTTGGGAACCAACGAGCCCTTAGTCTAAAACCTCTCATAGGATACAGATTCATGACCAAAACAGTTACAACAAATACAAAGTTCTGGCACCCAATCATATTCCACCCAAATAACATATCTATCACCCAATCACTTCTCAACACTATCTCCTTTGGAAAAGAAGAATCAATAGATATTAACACTTGAATTTATCCATAATCCAATATCTTCAAAGATCTCATTACATAATCTACACAAAGAGGTTTACCCAAAATACTAAGCATATTATCATAATAAAACTCCAACATCAAGTTAGGAAACATGACCCAATTTAGAATCTTTGTAAGATTTTCTTTCTTATGTGGTTCTTATAATTCCCATTTTTTAGAACATGGAGCCTAGATACAACAAACCAGGGTCTATCATCTAAGACCCCCTTTAAATCCTTCGCCTCCTCTAATTTAGCAATGAACATGATCCTACTCCTGAGGATACTCTCAAGTGAATCCTTTATATTCCAAATCAACTAAAAGTGACGCACTAGAGTCGGCCAATGCGGTTTGAGGCCTATATTGTATCTGACAACCATGTTATTGCATTCCATTTTGATGTCAATTGCATTTTCCCTCAAATACATCAATTCACCATTCTCAAACACCGGATAAACAAATTGTAGTTTCATGAATTCCTTCAGTTTATGATCCCCAAAGAGATCAGACCAACATCTCACCCATCTGGTGCCCTCAGAGGATGTGAGGGCTACATTTAGGAAGAATTAGAGGTAGAGAAGGATTCATAGGAAGTCACCTTCTCCCTTCTTGATTTTCCACATAAACTCTAGTTCCTCTTTCAGAACCTCTCCCGCCATCCCGTCATCATATTCCAACTACCATAATTAAGAGAGATTCTTACCAATAAACTCTATTTTTGCATCCAAATACACCATCAAAAGCAATAAAAATGCCAAAATTCTAGTATTGTCTATCAAAACCCTATATTATCTTCTTTCTCTCTCAATCCCAAGATTTGGGTGTGTCCAAAAAATATGAGAGGTGTATGGGTGTTATATAACAAGTGTAGATCATGTAAACTATTTGGAAAAATTTTAAATGGGTTCTACATTGTATTTTGTATTTCAATCCATATGTCCTTGCCTAATTTTCTTTATCATACATTTATCCAATGTAGAAGTTTGTTGTCACTCAAACTAGATCCAACATTTATACAAATAAATGTTGTCATAAATTAAGTTCTAAAGTGGAAATTAGAATTTCATATAATTTGGACTTACCAATAAATAAATAAAAAATAAATCCTACACTTGTATACTCCAATTTGTATAGTATGCTTAGCTAAGTTTTTTGTGGAAAACTGCAGCCAACCATTAGGTCCAACAAGCATGTAAAACTACAAAATTTTATAGTAAATTTTATATGAATTATCCTATCTACATCCAAATTTCCAATTAACCTGAGTTAAAGATTATATACTAAAATGATTTACTACATGATTATACTTATCACTAAATTTCTTATCAATTTTTTATTTATATACTCCCAACACCCTAGTTTCAACCATATAGATTTTTCTCTTAAAAATCTAATTATTTGAGAGAAAAACATTTTCAATGTCTCATTAAGGACTCACTTCATAACTAAACTATCATCCTTTGATAAAATTGAAATTAGAATTAGTAATGGAAAATCTATAATTATATGAGTAAAACTATTATATCTAACTAAGATGGATCATAACCATTCATTCTCTTATTATTTCATCCCAAAATCCTTGAAAAATGTGGAAGATGATTGTTACTTCCAAACTCATATTTCTTAGTCACTACATAAATTTCTCTCTTCTCGATGCTTTGACATTCAAATTATAGATTTATTGATATTAGATAAATGTTTTATCTCCTACCATCATGATATCTCATTGAAACAACATTTCCAAGGAATGATTCCCATTACCTTTCATATTCTTATGAATCATTTATATAACTCATGAATCAAGATTATAACTCATTATTTATTACTATCCACATCTGTATTTTAGTAAGGAATATCATTTTAGAAAAGCATTATAACCAATTATTATTTCTTACATATTACTTATCTTGACATCCCTTTAGCTTCCTTCATGTTTTTGTATAAAATATTCATTCATACTCAGATTATTCAAATTTCCATCTTGTCCCATGTTCCATATTTAGTTATATTTTCATTTTTCTTTCTCCATTTTATGCTTTTATTTCAATGTTACATAATATTATATCCACAAACTATCTTCAATTGGATGATTGTCCACAAAACCCAGAAGATGTACAAATCAATATTTCCATAGTAGCTCATCCAAATACCTGAATACTTGACAAAAGTAGATGGATACAAGTTCAACCAGTATGTATCCCATTGAGGTTATTTACAACATCCATGTTATGTTGTAGCCCTATATCCTATTGTCCATGCAGACTTATGTAGCCTAAAGTATAATACTATGTTGTGGGAACCTCCCTTTTATAAACATAAGGACAACTATTATAGAAAATTTGTAAACCTAAGTCCCAACAGGAAATAAAACACTAGAGTCTCATCCAAACACCATTGAATCACTATACAAGAAGCACATGTACAATTTTTCTTTTCCATAAAACCTCCAAACTAGATTTCATATCAAAATAGTATCCACATTTTCATCTAGAAAGCAACCATAACCAATTCAATTCAAAACCGAATTAGATTGCATTACTCATAAGGAGTTCATCTTACATGAGATTACATATAAGGGAAAGTAACAAATTCATTACATGTCCGAATGAAGAAAGATTACAAGTACATATGAATATAAACTATTATTATTATTACATCTTCATTATAATGACCTCTCCATTGGATGATACTATACCTAAAAATATGTGAAAAAATCACACGAGGCTCATGTATAGCACCACTCGATGGAAACCTCCCACTTGAGCTAAGAAACATTTATCAATATAATATTAGTAAATCTTACTCAAAAGTCATTGGTAGATATAGTCTTTCTAGTCTAACAAATGATTCTAGCACTAAGTACTTGTAGTTTATGGTAGTAAATCAAACAATTCAGAGTTTCATCATGTTAATAAGATCCTATCTTCTTAAGCATCTTTTAGAGCATATGTATTATAAATTAGGTATTGTTAAATATATCATAATACATTCATATTACAAAGTGAAAATATTTTCAAATACAACAAGTATAAATATTAGAACTTATAATACAAGATTAATAAAAATAAGGCCATCTAGGTGACATTCCACCCAATAGTCCAAGAACAAATCATATAATCCTTAAAATGATGTATACATGAAACTTGAGAGAGGATTCACACCTTGCATATCTGAGGATTAAATATATACATTCCAAACACAATAATATGTATGATAGAAAAGATGTAAAAGAATTACTCAAGTATGACATGTTTAACATATCCATTGTATTGTAGTAGAAAAGTTAACAATTTAGATATTATTCCCATTACATAGTGCCTTAGAGGGAAATTTTATAAAACATAAGGGTACATCTAAATATTAAATAGTACTAGTTTTGTGGGAAACTTGTCATATCAAGCTATCCCTCCAAGTCAGAAGTCATGTTTCAAGGTCCTCTTGAATCATCATTCCCTACAACACCTACATCTGGTTAGTTTGGGAATAACATCCAGAACAAGAAACCAAATGTGTGCGTCAAAAACTACTGAGTATGTGCATAAAGAAAACATTTGGGCATTACAAGATAGGTATGTACAAAATAGGGGGTTCCATGGGGTTATTAACATGTAGGTAAGTGAAATAAAATAAAACAAGAGAATGAGGAATTTAAGAGTAAGAGAATAAGGAACCATAAAATATTTTTTCATTAATCAATTCATAATGTCAGAAATATTAAAATTGAATTTAGATGGGAAATAGACTAAGATACCTAAATTTTGGACATAACACCATTGTATCATGTCCTAAAAGTTGGAGTGAAAGCACACACCCTTGGCAAAAAATGAGCACCTTAATATATATACATATAGTTTTGGCTAAGAACCAATAATATAGAGACATAGTCTAACATCAACCAAGATGATCTGAGTGGAAAGATAGATAGTTCAAACAATATTTCATATCCAAATTACAATGCAAGTGGAGTCATCGACCTAATACAAAAGTATTTTCAACAAATTCATTACAATTAGAGAATAAAAATTAGGATATAGGAATTTCCAATAGAATAATGAGATATACAAATAAAAGGGTAATTATCTCATTTTAACAAATTTGGGTTTATAATCATATGAATGTCCAAATTAAAATAGAAGTTACATATAACTGGTCATCATGAATGACCCTATTCTAGTGGTCCAATTCGTTGTTCATCTTTCTTGACCTAAAAGTGCTTTATACACACATTAGTCCAATGTCAATATGTAAATGAGAGTATATCTAAACCTATTATTGGTTACATATGTGGAGTTATGGTTTTTAAATCTTGGAAATAGCTATGCCTAGGGTAAGGCATGAGATTATCTATCTATTATTATTAAAATAACCTTACTAGGAACATCTAGGTTTTAATATGCCATACCTCTATATATATTAGTCATATACTCAAACCTTGATATGTATACAATTGAAAGTATATTTCATGTAGTTTTATAAATTAAAATAGACTCACATGTCATCTAATGTCAATTTTAATAAATAGTAACTTCATCCTAATATATAGTTATAATAGTAGATTCTTGTATAAACACATTCTATTATATACCCTTTTATTCAAATAAAGTAAAAATAGACACTTATACTTCCTAGTATCATCAAATAGACTTATGAATATAGGGCTTTTAGTTTTATATGATAAAAAATAATGTGATATATCAACTAGGTCAGATTATTATCATGTTCGTGTTTATTTCTAACATGGTCTCTTCTTCATTGAATGAGTTGTAATCATACAAAATATTAGTGTAATCGACATGCACCGATAAATGTATATCCACATATTTAGACCATATGGTTAAATTGTTAGTTAATGAATCAAACTACTATATAGTAAACTTATAAGTTACTATGTACTATTACTATATAATCCTCTTAAAATTGCATCAATACTAATTTTTTTCAATAATGATAGTTAATTTATTGACTTCTTATATCTAGTTATATTTAATTTGTTATTTGTTCATGTGTGCATGGATTTTCTTAAAGAGTTAAATGGTTAGTTAGTTACTAATAATTTTGAGGATTAATTTATCTTACTGTATTGAGTTAACTAAACATGATTTGGGTAGGATATGATAGATAACTGGATTCACACTTGCTATTACCCTACTATATAGACTATCAATTTGAAACAAAGGGCCGGGAGGACTCCCATACACTTTTTTTATTCAAATTGGTAGTCAGACTACAAAAATCCAGATTGAGGAAAGCCTAGATCTTATCAAAGAACCTCTAGGTCAAAATAATGGTGCTATTTAGGGAAACTTTCTTGGAGTAAGTAGGTAACAAAAAGCCTTCCTACTTCACTTTAGTGTCTAATTTAGTCAAGGAACTCCTTCCTCCATTTCATGGATGCTCCTTTGGCGAGAAGGTGGACAATTTATTCTTCTTTTTGTTATTCATGGTATCAACTTGAGTGGTGGTGACCTCAAGGGTGTGACAACATGCATGGACTAAGGTTGTCAAACTAAACTCCAAGGACGTCGAAGTTGACAAAAAAATTGTTTCCATATATTGATTTGGAATTGGTGGAGATGGTATGATTGAGGGGGTATGAGAGACCTTGTCAGGCGATTGTTGATAGATCAGTTTCATTAGGAGCTTAGTGACAATGAACCAATGGTGTAAGTTGTTGAGATATCATTTATGGTTCTTTCATGGTTGTTCCTTGTTTCCAAGAAGAAGGGTGGTAGGCAGGTAGAAGGATGAATGAAAAGGGTGATACACTTCTACATGATGAATTCTAGAGCCGAAGGTGGCCATGATACTAGATGGTGGTAACTATTTGATGTCGTGGTGGTCATTTCCATGGAAGATGGACAACCGGCTAGGGTTTTTGAAGGAGAGGGAAGATGAAAGGATGATAATTAGGGAAGAGAGGCATAAATAAAGAGGTAGCATGTGAAGAATATAAGGGGGGTTACAAAAAATGCAACATAATATAACTATAACTTGAGGAAAATAATGTAACAACTTATTATATCAATTAGACCTTATGTGACTCTATGATTTTCTTTAATAATTCAATTGATTGGGTATAAATTACCCAATTGACATGAAATTTTCCAAGTAAAATATTGGGAACCCAAGTTTAACATCACTTTTACTATTTGAACCCATTTTGCATTTAGTTTCATTAATTGTACGTTGAACTTCACTTAAGGAATTCGTTCCTCTTAATAATGAATTACGACTGTATATTTCCTGTTAGTTCAATTTCTCTTATCTTGTAATCCTAGGTTGACTCTAGAGTGCAAATCAATGTGAAAACAAATTTAGTAGTTTAGTTATGTAGTTAACCTCCAATTATTGACTTAATTAATTACTTTATCATTAACTTTAATCATTTGTAAAACAATATATGTTCTTGGCTCCAAATAATCCTAATAAATCTATCTTATTTAAAAAATTAATACTAACATAGTTAATTAAGGATGGACCTAAGAAGAGGGAAATTTGATCTAAATACTTAGATTTTAGTATGTTAATAACTCTCCACCCCTTAAAGTGGATTTTATCCCCAAAATCCACCTTCTCATAATCTAGTCCTCCAATATGTTTTACATCAACAAAATTATATATTTTTGTACTTATAAATTTATTCATTGTGATGGCATTCTTCAAGAGGGACTATTTCATTCATCTTCATCAATTGAGTTTATTTATTCCCATGTGGGAACATGAAGTATATGCATTATGTTTATCATCACCTAATATATTTGACTTAGTTTCCAAGGTAAAGCTATCCATATCTCTACCCTCATAACTAGTTAGTTTATAAGGATATGAAGATCAACTTTTGATATGTGAAGTTGGTTAATATTTAACTCATTAAACACCCTTTTTGTATTAACAATCAATTAGGTTCTCCCAATCCCATAACTTACCATACTTTGTTAAATACGACTTATCATGTAACACCCTGATTGTTATATCACATGAGCTAAAGCATTTTTTTTTGGGTGTCACAAATATGATTATCATTACAATTAAAGTAAGTGAAACACTTTTGCATATATTTGAAAATGATTCATATATATTTCTTGTCAATCAGAAATCTACATCACATTCATCCATAAGGTTATAATAAAAATATTAAAAATATGTCAGTACTCTGGATCGTCTAGGAAATTGGCACCCCACTAGGCTGAGCTTGAAATCTCCTAGTCCTTTGCTTGACCTTTTGTTCTTCAATTGCTCCACAACCTGCAAACATCGCGTCCCCAGCCATGTATTGGGAAAAATAACAATCGTTAGAGTAAGTGGCATGAGTATTCTAACATATACATTGCTAAAGAGTTGAAATTGGATTTCATAAACATAAAGCTAACATCAAGCTCTGAGTAAAATCTATATCATATTCTCTCTTTTTACTTAATCTAAATTCTTATCTTTCTACCTTATATTTCTTTGGAGACATGTACCCTAGTGCATGGATCTCAAGACCTGCACCACAAAGCACAGGTCGTAGTTATCTTATCTAAATCCCTCTCATCATACTTATTGATGGGATTATGGGCATGGTCTAGCCTAAGGTATCTTTTACTTACAATTTTTATCTGATTGTGGCCACCATTATACAATAAGTCCTCCTGAATTGGTACTGAAGTACCCTGAGTTGGCACTACATGCCTCTGAATGACACTGAGGTGTCTATGAATTGGCGTAACTATGCCCTGTTTGGTACCAAAGTACCTCTGAATTGGATTAAACACTCCTCTGAATTGGCAACAGATGCCTCTAAATCGTCCCGAGACTTCTGAATGAGGACTTATCATTAAATGTCTTATGTGTCTAAACTTACTTAATTCTTAATCTGAACTGAAGCTGAATACTGATTGCTTTACTAAATTTTGAATCTGAACTTATCTTATATTAAAACTGAACTTTGATAACTAAACTTATCTGAAACTGATTACTGAGTACTGAGTAGGTACTGAATTCTAAATTTGAATATGAATCTGAATATTTTATTCTTAAGTGATAAACTAAATCTACAACTGAATGTGAATATGAATCTCAATTACTTCATAATTGAGATTTGGTCTAAAACCCTTATCATGTATCTTTATTAAAAATCTAGCTACTCACACCATGAGTAGTCTAAGTCTGAATCTGAATCTAATATCCTTATTATCTAGGCAATCCTTAATCTAATACTTCAATATGATAGAAATGACTTAACTACTTTTGACACTAAATATATGAAAACTAAGTCTAAAGGCCTAGGGAAAGGATCTGAAATAAATATGGGAATACAAAGTATATGAGAGTTCTCGAGTATCAAATATCTATAAGAATGTTATTTCTAACAAGGCGACTCAATCTCTATAAAATCTCATTAAGTCTGATCTCAATACACTCATATAAACTTAAATCTTAAATCTTAAAGTACAAATCATATAGATTCTCATCCTACAACTTAATCATGACTTAATGTCTCATAATGTGATAATATCATCATAAACTCATGTTATAATATATTTTGATCCCAATAGTACCTTTATCTCAGAAATTGGGCCATGGTCTAATAATACTTAACTTCTTAAACACTAATCTTTCTAAGGAATCCATTTGAATTCTTAATTCTTAGATCGCTACATATATAAGAAACCTTGATGACATATTCCTACTTTAATTCTTAGCACAACATTACATCTATAAAGGATAAGATATCTTAACAACATGTTCTACTTGAAATCTCAATACATATATAATCATCTTCTAACTCCTTAGAGTATGACTCCTTTTGATTTAGACATCACCATGCCTTAATCATGAGTTCACTATGATACACTATCATAATCACTCATAAGGTTCTCAAACATTTGGTTTAAGTATTTCATTCATTTATCTCATCTAGAATTAACACTTTACCAAATTCGTACATCATCTATGATATTCTTGAACACTTCAAGATATTCATATTGGTATTTATCTAAACACCGATTGAAGTAGTAGCATTAACTATAATAGGTATGTAAATACATCACATGTATTATACCTAATAGGATAATCATTCTCCCACTACCACTAGTGAAGATTGATCAATCATGTCTAAAAGATTCATGTCTCTTACTGGTTCTCTAACCAAAAGAGTCTAGATTTATCCATTATATGGAAATTAGAAATGAATTTCTCATGATTTATGCTAATTTGATTGTTTGAGTTATCAATAACTTTTAGTTATCATTTTATCTCATGCATTCCAAGTACCACAAGATAAACAAGGCATTGCCATAAGGAAACATAAACTTTATTAATTGCCATTATTTTCATACAATATGCAAAATTAAGATGTTTCTATCTATTGGCAAAAATGAAATAGCAGTTCATAACTCTATTACATGCCTTCAAGGCTAAAAATAAACTAAAGTACTCCTATCTATGGCGGAAACACTTTCCCCATGTATTGGGTGCTTTACACTTTATATCTTGGTATCATATACCTCAAAAAAAATGTTACAAGTTTATTTCATTACACCTTCAGGTGGAGACGTCTGTCGCCTCCTTCTTATTTAGTTCTTCTAGATAGAGTGGACAATTCCATTTCCAATGTCTTGGCTTTTGACAATGGTGGCAATTGCCTCTCTTGGTCATGCCTCCCTTGGCCTTGAGATTTGAAGACGACTTGGTCTGCTGGCTAGCATCAGAACCTTTCTTAGCCTTGCCTTTGCCCTTGTGCTTGGACTTGCCTTTCTTGTTTCTGATCATCATCACAGACGTAGGCTTGTCCTTCTTCATATGTGCCTCAACTGTCCTCAACATGCCCAATAACTCTATCAACGACTTATCAAAGTTGTTCATGTTGTAGTTCATCACAAACCGACTATAGGATTCTGGAAATGATTGCAGTATCACGTCAGTAGCCAACTCTTGGCTCAGGGGAAATCCCAGTCTTGTCAGGTTCTCTACATACCCAATCATTTTGAGCGTGTGAGGACCAACTGGATCTCCTTCTGTCATGACACACTTGAACAACACCCTGGAGACATCATATCTCTCATGTCGTGCTTGATCTTCATACATGTTCTTGAGATGCTGAATCATCTCAATGACACCCATGTTCTCATGTTGTCTCTGCAACTCATGGTTCATGGAGCACAACATCAAGCACTATGCATAAATGGCATCTTTAGAATGCTTCTTATAAGCATCCCTTTCTGCCTTTGTTGCGGTAGGAGCAGGTTCCTCTGGAGCTGGAGTATCCAGGACATAGAGCTTTCGCTCTAGAGTGAGAACAATTCTCAATGTCCTAAACCAGTCATGGAAGTTAATCCCATTCACCTTCTCCTTTTCAAGGACTGATCACAATGAAAAGTTATTGTTGTTTGTTGTCATTTGAACTACAAAAGGAAATATATGCAATTTAGTCCAAAACTCAATTTTGACTTATTTGATTGATTTGAAAGGTTGACGATATAATTATGACTTTAATTAATTATCACTCCCACTATTTTTGTTCAAATTGATAGCCCTCACCATCAATTTGGAAGATTGCAGCGTACAATCTTCTAGTAGGTCAAGATCTATATTTCATCAAGTCATGAGTCAGCTTTGGCTGATCGCCCACAAACTTGACTATTTAGGTAGGCCATCATGCCAATTGCATCATATGCAACTCTTGATGAATGAACATGCACAACACCTTGCCATGAACATTCCGTGCCTCTGGGCTTAGACGCTCTAAGAATCACCAATTAAGTCTAACCCAAAAGCCGACACGATAAACATGCACCCTACTTTGGTAGAACCTACATGTTTACCCTTCACACTTCCACGAGATAGACGGTGCACCATGCTTTGGCATAACCTACACTTGGTCGATCAAGTTTTTCATGTGTGCCGCTAATGGAAGGCATAAAAAGACTTAATATTTAGATGAGGGATTTGGTTTTATAGGTACATATACATATCCAATCACCACAACATATAGTACGCATCATATACATGCTATATCCTACAAAAAACATGTGAATCGATAAAAGCGATGATTATGGCCATCCTAATGTAATTCCTCAAGCCAAGAGGAATCACGGTCATCTAGGTCTACATCGCATGCAACCTGTCCAAGATGAAGTGCTATAGCCATTTGAGTTGATCAACTCATCACATGAATGACCTACGCGCCCTTGCCGGTCGTATGGGTACCACCAGCCGATCGGTTCGCTCCTACAACTGATCGGTTCACGTAGTCATTGTGCATCTCCTCATGGCCGCCACCCGATCATCTCACTCCTCAAACCGGTCGTCTGGATCACCAATCGATCAGTTCATGCCTTGAGCCGACTGTCATAGTCAGTGTCAGGTTTTTTGCCATTCTTTGAAATAAAAAGAAATAAAAGATCTATCCTATTTTACATTTTAAAAAAGGAAACCCCGAGTTACATTTAGGGGGAGCAAAGGTAGGAAAGAAATCTCAAGTTATCTTGAGTTACATCAGGAATAGGATATTGGGAATCAGTGCGCAGACCGAGATGCAAGCAACCCCATTCAACCAAGCACACATACATAGAGTTTATTGGCCATAACCATGCTATACATCCACTACAAAACTCATTTAAGGGTGACGCACATCGAGTGAATTTATATTACATATCATATATGTATATTGGGATTTGTGGATTTAGGATTGGACATGCATAAAGCCAATTTTATTTGCATTGTACGCAATAAATAAAGGCGACAAACCAAAATCGATCACATCGATAATCCTAAAGTATAGAGAAGTTGATGTGGCTCTGATACCACTGTTGGGTTTTAGGGGAGACAGAGAAGGCAGCAAAAACAAAAAATTTCTTCTCCCCAAACCCAGTATAAAGGAATCGCATCAACATCTATACAGTAGGAAGGATGGTTTGTAGAGACATACCTTGTCCCGAGGCTTGCTCAACGATGTTACCTCGCGGCTTGCGTGGTCTTCACCTCAGGTCTTAGATGGTATCTGTGTAGCTCCTAGCCTCACTGGGACTATCGGGATTGACAGCTGGCCTCCGAGTGGCAGAAGTCTCCCGCCTCTGCAGTCATCCACACGGACTGCCTAGAACTCTGATCGCCTTATCTCACAAGGCACCGGAAGGAGTCGCACCCTCCTGTCGGCGTACTAGTCACCGATACACTCTCCTGCCACTAGTCACTTTTCTACAGTTGTCTTTCCCTTGTTGCGCCTCCCTTATCGGGTAGCACTTGCTCAGGATCTCTCGATTACCAAAACTAGAGAGAACGACAACTTTACAGAGCAACTGGTGTTCTGAGTTGTACTTTGAGAAGCCCCAATACCCCTATATATAGGAGGGTCATGAGGGTTCTCTACCCCAGGAAATGCGGGATTAAAGCAGGAGTAGAAGGGTTCGAGAGTTTCCACAAAAACAACCAACAACGCCAGCTGAACCGATCATTTCAAACATGAAACAGTCAGTTGGGGACCTAAGCCGATCGGTTCACACCTGAACCGATCGGTTCAAGCATGAGCCGATCGGTTCCTGGTCCTTCTCAGTTCCTGATTGACTTTGCCCTCTTTTGTTTCGAATTGATCCAAATACCAATCCTTGTTCCAATCAAATTGGACAAGTGAAACGAAAGGAAATTTCTCACCAACCTGACTTTCCTAACTTGCTCATTTGGACTTGTTGAGCCGATCGGTTCAATGCTTGAACCAGTCATCTCAACCTATCTTGAGTCGATCCGTTCATCACATGAACCGATCAGCTCACCAAGATGAGCCGATCGGTTCATCATATGAGCCGATCAGTTGGGAGTGCAGACTATTTAAAATTAGTCAATTGTAGTTTCAATCAATCCTATACTCTAATCAATCAGTCCAACACCTTGAACACTATGATATTGAGCTATCAATCAATTGAGTTTTTAATTGAACTACTAAAGTCCTTTAGTAATCAATCTAAACATCGTTTGTTCAAAAACTCCTCTTCCAAGTTAAATCCTATGTGTGTGACCCTGCAGGCCCATTTCACGTTGGCAGTAAAAGTCCATAACACTTATGACTTCACAAGAAAAGAGCGGTGCCTAGTCGCACATCAGTGCTACCCAAGTGAAATAGAAAGTTGGAGAACAACTTTCAATCCTACAATCTGTGAGTGGTGTTACAGTGAATGTATAATTCCTTTGTCACTGATATCCCGAATGAACTCAAGGCATGGAACAATCATCCTATCAATGTTAATTCACTTTCTTGATCTCAGAGTAGACTGGAGGAGATATGTATGACATCAATATCACATACTGATTCACACATGTGTGTGCATGCCTATCTCAATCCTACTCATCAAGTGGCCATGGATATAAAAATCCCTCAGGAGGGACAAATCCCATATCTATCACTCACCCCTCAGATGCCCCATGTGTCAAAGCCACCCAATCATCACCTTTACAACAACCCATGTTTCAAGACTGCATTTGATGATGTCAAAGTGTACCCAACGACATGTGTTGAGTGCAGTGATTTTAGGTCAAAGAATCACACTCACCACCATCACTGTGAGAACTGACTGTGACTACTATGTCATGGTTCCATGTGTCAAACTCATGGTGGGTCTGTCTGGTACACTTGTTCTCTAACAAGTACCTATGTGTTTGGTTTGATATCTCCATATCATGACTAACGAGATTCTGTCATCAACCAACACCACAACCTAGTCTTGTGTGTCACTGTTGTCTATCTACCTTCCACAATGACATCCGACTAGGGACATAATAAGAATGTACAAACTCTTAGAATCTGTATGATCTCATCATTCAGGTCCTCAACCTGAAAGCATACGTCAGTGAGTACTGTCATTCTCTAGACATTCAATTTGTTCTATCATTATCTGATATGACTGAACCAGAAAGAATTGGAAGCTTGCCTTTGATCTTTATCAAATCAATCTTAATGTATCCCACCAATCATCCCGTGATTGGCTCTCAGGGCATACATACGAACAGACTCCCACTTGAACTGTGAGCCAATCACCCATGAATCATATTCTTAGTGATCTTCAAACATGTCCCACATGTTACTGTGATCCAGTGCTAACATAGTGAGTTATGGCAACACCTTGCCAAAGTCGGTATTAGCTGCATGTCTCTCATCTCTTCACTGTAAGTCATACGTATGAGATGGAGTTGCTGTAATATGCGATCTAGTATTCCTTTGCTAACCTTTATCCACATTGCATGACCAAGTACTCCTTGCTTGTTATCAAAGATCAGAATATCTATAAGTTCTTCTCATGAACTTCGAGATCCATATAGTATCTTCTAATGTTCTCTAACACACAGATACTCAACTTTTCCCATTTAAAATGTCTTTAATGGAACCTTTCCATTTATCAACAAACATTCACTTTTATATATCGCATATATATTTTGCAATTAATTTTTTTGTCCATTTTGGATGTTCACATCAGTGTAATTCTTTACAGTGAACCCTTCCTTATTTCTATAGAACTAGTACTTCTCAAGTACTTATCAAGTTCTTATGATATTCTAGTAACCCTTACTGGAGCTAGATAGACATCCACTCGTCACATTCCACATACGAGTTATTAGGATGAGCATATCATATGTCCTACATACAAGATGATAAATGCATTTTGTTCTTGCCATGTCCATACATGTAAATGATGGGATGATTACATACATGATAGATCCTTATCTATTCTTAGTGTTTCCATTCTTCATAAGAATTGGACACTTTGGCCTGGGGATACTAACTCCATGTAACATGGATAAGTTTTCTCCCACTAAACCCTTCAATATAGATTTCCAATGTATGCTTTCTCCTTTTAGGTCAAGAGGTTTTCGAGAACTATCTCTATTCCTATCACATAGGAAGTGTCTATATCTTACCTAAAGATAATTTCCACTTTGGATTTCCATTCTAGAACATTTCCATTTCACATCAGTATGTGGAATGTGAATATGCTCCCACTAAATCATAGATCTCTCTTTATCTTTGACATATCAGTCAAACCTTTTGACTATATCATCAAAGTAAAGATCCAACTCTGAGTTGCTTGTATTTAATAAATCACATTGATTAGTCCATTGTAACTTATAGACTTCATTTGCATTAATGGATTCATAAACCTTATAGGTTGTGTCACGTACACATCCTTGTCTTATTCCTCACAGGAATGCGGTTTTAGTATCTGTATGCCAAATCTCTTAGTCATTAAGTTGCAATCAACAAGCATCATCCTTCTTAAAATGTTATCCATGTGTCTTAACGCTTAAGACTCATTCACACTTATGGTGCAACCATTAAGGTCATGCCTTATGGTTTACATGGAAGTAATTTAGAATGTAATGGTGATAAACCATAACTCAAAATCTGATTCCTCATATTCATTTAGATAGTTGACTCATCACATAGATAATCAGGGTGTATCTGTCAAGGATATAAGAACTCACAACTCTTTGTGATTCTTAATGTCCTTTATTAGCGTGGGGTATTCTTTATTTAAGAAGAAATTAGTTATTTGATAATCATCTTCTAACTTCTTAGAGTATGACTCCTATTGATTTAGACATCACCATGCCTTAATCATGAGTTCACTATGATACACTATCATAATCACTCATAAGGTTCTCAAACATTTAGTTTAAGTATTTCATTCATTGATGTCATCAAGAATCAACACTTTACCAAATTCCTACTTCATCTATGATATTCTTGAACATTTCAAGATATTCATATTGGTATTTCTCTAAACACCAATTGAAGTAGTAACATTAACTCTAATAGGTATGTAAATACATCACATGTATTATACCTAATAGGATAATCATTCTCCCACTACCACTAGTGAAGATTGATCAATCATGTCTAAAAGATTCATGTCTCTTACTGGTTCTCTAACCAAAAGAGTCTAGATTTATCCATTATATGGAAACTAGAAATGAATTTCTCATGATTTATGCTAATTTGATTATTTGAATTATCATTAACTTTTAGTTATCATTTTATCTCATGCATACCAAGTACCACAAGAGAAACAAGGCATTGCCACAAGGAAACATCAACTTTATTAATTTCCATTATTGTCATATAATATGCAAAATTAAGGTGTTTCTATCTATTGGCAAAAATGAAATAGTAGTTCATAACTCTATTACATGCCTTTAAGGCTGAAAATAAACTAAAGTACTCCTATCTATGGCGGCAACACTTTCCCCATGTATTGGGTGCTTTACACTTTATATCTTGGTATCATATACCTCAATGTTACAAGTTTATATCATTACACCTTGAGGTGGAGACGTCTATCACCTCCTTCTTCATTAGTTCTTCCAGATAGAGTGGACAATTCCTTTTCCAATGTCCTGCCTTTTGACAATGGTGGCAATTGCCTCTCTTGGTCATGCCTCCCTTGGCCTTGAGATTTGAAGACGACTTGGGTTGTTGGATAGCATCAGAACATTTCTTAGCCCTGCCTTTGCCCTTGTGCTTGGACTTGCCTTTCTTATTGCTGATCATCATCACATACTAAGGCTTGTCCTTCTTCATCTGTGCCTCAGCTATCCTCAACATGCCCAACAACTCTGTCAACGGCTTGTCAAAGTTGTTCATGTTGTAGTTCATCACAAACTGACTATAGGATTCTGGCAATGATTGCAGTATCACATCAATAGCTAACTCTTGGCTCAGGGGAAATCCCAGTCTTGTCAGGTTCTCTACATACCCAATCATTTTGAGCGTGTGAGGACCAACTGGATCTCCTTCTATTATGACACACTTTAATAACACCCTGGAGACATCATATCTCTCCTACCATGCTTGATCTTCATACATGTTCTTGAGATGTTGAATCATCTCAATGACACACATGTTCTCATGTTGTCTCTGCAACTCGTGGTTCATGGAGCACAACATCAAGCACTTTGCATCAATGACATCTTCAGAATGCTTCTTATAAGCACCCTTTCTGCCTTTGTTACGGTAGGAGCATGTTCCTTTAGAGCTGGAGTATCTAGGACATAGAGCTTTTGCTCTTGAGTGAGAACAATTCTCAATGTCCTAAACCAGTCGTGGAAGTTAGTCCCTTTCAACTTGTCCTTTTCAAGGACCAATCGCAATGAAAAGTGATTATTATTTTTGTCATTTGAACTACAAAAGGAAATATATGCAATTTAGTCCAAAACTCAATTTTGACTTATTTGATTGATTTGAAAGGTTGACGATATAATTAGGATTTTACTGAATTATCGCTCCCACTATTTTTGTTCAAATTGATAGCCATCACTATCAATTCAGAAGGTTGTAGCGTACAATCTTCTAGTGGGTCAAGATCCATATTTCATCAAGTCATGAGTCAGCTTTGGCTGATAGCCCACAAACTTCACTATTTAGGTAGGCCATCATGCCAATTACGTCATATGCAACTCTTGATGAATGAACATGCACAACACCTTGCCATGAAGATTCTGTGCCTCTGGGCTTAGACGATCTAAGAATCACCAGTTAAGTCTAACCCAAAAGACGACACGGTAAACATGCACCCTACTTTGGAAGAACCTACATGTTTACCCTTCACACTTCCACCAGATAGATGGTGCACCAAGCTTTGGCATAACCTATGCTTGGTTGAACACGTTTTTCATGTGTGACGCTAATGGAAGTCATAAAAAGACTTAATATTTAGATGAGGGATTTGGTTTTATAGGTACATATACATATCCAATCACCACAATATCTAGTACGTATCATATACATGCTATATCTCACAGAAAACATGCAAAATGATAAAAGCAATGATTATGGCCATCCTAATGTGATTCCTTGAGCCAAGAGGAATCACGGTCATCTAGGTCTACATCACATGCAACCTATCTATGATGAATTTCTATAGCCATCTGAGTTGATCAACTCATCACATGAATGACCTGCTCACCCAGTCCGGTCGTCTGGGTGCCACCAGCCGATCGGTTGGCTCCTCCAACCGATCAGTTCGCCTGGTCATCATGCATCTCCTCATGACCACCACCTGATCGTCTCGCTCCTCGAACTGGTCATCTAGATCACCAACCGATCGGTTCACACCTTGAACCGATCGTCTCAGTCGTTGTCAGGTTTTCCACCGTTCTTTGACATAGGAAATAAAGGATCTATCCTATTTTACATTTTAAAAAAGGAAACCCCGAGTTACATTTGGGGGGAGTAAAGGTAGGAAAGAAATCTCGAGTTATCTCGAGTTACATTAGGAATAGGATATAGGGAATCGGTGCGCAGACCAAGATGCAAGAAACCACATTCAACCAAACACACATACATAGGGTTTATTGGCCATAACAATGTTATACATCCACCACAAAACTCATTTAAGAGAGACGCACATCGAGTGCATTTACATTACATATCATATATGTATATTGGGATTTGTGGATTTAGGATTGGACATGCATAAAGCCAATTTTATTCGCATCGTATGCAATAAATAAAGGCGACAAACCCAAATCAATCACATTGATAATCCTAAAGTATAAAGCAGTTGACGTGGATCTGATACCACTATTGGGTTTTAGGGGAGACAGAGAAGGCAGCAGAAACAAAAAAAATCCTCCCCGAACCCAGTATAAAGGAATCACATCAACGTCTATACAGTAGGAAGGATGGTTTGTAGAGACAAACCTTGTCCTGAGGCTTGCTCAGTGACGTTACCTCATAGATTGTGCAGTCTTCACCTCTGGTCTTGGACGGTGTTTGTGCAGCTCCTGGCCTCACTGGGACTGTCGAGATTGACAGTTGTCCTCTGAGCGGTAGAAGTCTCCCGCCTCTACAGTCGTCCACACGGACTACCTAGAACTCCGATTGCCTTGTTGCACAAGGCACTAGAAGGAGTCACACCCTCCTGTCGGCGTACTAGTCACCGACACACTCTCCTGCCACCAGTCACTTTTCTACAGTTGTCTTTCCCTTGTTGCGCCTTTCTTATCAGGTAGCACATGCTCAGGCTCTCTCGATTACCAAAAGTAGAGAGAACGACAACTTTACAGAGTAACTGGTATTCTGAGTTGTACTTTGGGAAGCACCCAATACCCCTATGTATATAGGAGGGTCATGGGAGAGGGTTCTCTACCCCGGGCAATGTGGGATTAAAGCAGGAGTAGAAGGGTTCGAGATTTTCCACAAAAACAACCAACTGCGCCAGCTGAACCGATCGTTTCAAACATGAAACAGTCAGTTGGGGACCTGAGTCAATCGGTTCACACCTAAGCCGATCGGTTCAAGCATGAGCCGATCGGTTTGTGGTCCTTATCAGTTCCCGATTGACTTTTCCTCTTTTGTTTCAAATTGATCCAAATACCAATCCTTGTTCCAATCAAATTGGACAAGCGAAACGAAAGAAAATTTCTCACCAACCCAACTTTCCCAACTTGCTCATTTAGACTTGTTGAGCTGATCAGTTCAATGCTTGAACTGGTCATCTCAACCTATCCTTAGCCGATTAGTTCATCACATGAGCCAATCGGTTCACCAAGCTAAGCCGATCAGTTCATCATATGAGCCGATCGGTTGGGAGTGCAGACTGTGCAAAATCAATCAATTGCAGTTTCAATCAATACTATACTCTAATCAATCGGTCCAACACCTTGAACACTATGATATTGAGCTATCATTCAATTGAGTGTTTAACTGAACTACTAAAATCCTTTAGTAATCAATCTAAACATCATTTGTGGGCAAAATCCTCTTCCAAGTTAAATCATATGTGTGTGACCCTGCAAGCCCATTTCATGTTGGCAGTGCAAGTCCATAACACTTATGACTTCACAAGCAAAGAGAGGTGCCTAGTCACACATCAGCGCTACCCAAGTGAAATAGAAAGTTGGAGAACAACTTTCAATCCTACAATCCGTGAATGGTGTTACAGTGAATGTATAATTCCTTTGTCACTGATATCCCGAATGAACTCAAGGCATGGAATAGTCATCCTGTCAACATTCATTCACTTTCTTGATCTCAGAGTAGACTGGAGGAGATATGTATGACATCAATATCACATACTGATTAACACATGTGTGCGCACACCTATCTCAATCCTACTCATCAAGTGGCCATGGATATCAAACTCCCTCAGGAGGGACAAATCCCATATATATCACTCACCCCTCAAACGCCCCATGTATTAAATCCACCCAATCATCACCTTTATAACAACCCATGTTTTAGGACTACGTTTGATGATGTCAAAGTGTACCCAACAACATGCGTTGAGTGTAGTGATTTCAGGTCAAAGAATCACACTCACCACCATCACTGTGAGAACTGACTGTGACTACCATGTCATGTTTCCATGTGTCAAACTCACGGTGGGTCTGTCCGGTACACTTGTTCTCTAACAAGTACCTATGCGTTTGGTTTAATATCTCCATATCATGACTAACAAGATTCTGTCATCAACCAACACCACAATCTAGTCTTGTGTGTCACTATTGTCTATCTACCTTCCACAATGACATCTGACTAGGGACATAATAAGAATGTACAAACTCTTGGCATTTGTATGATCTCATCGCTCATGTCCTCAACCTGAAGGCATACGTCATTGAGTACTGTCATTCTCTAGACATTCAATCTATTCTATCATTATCTCATATGACTGAACTAGAAAGAATTGGAAGCTTACCTTTGATCTTTATCAAGTCAATCTTAATGTATCCCACCAATCATCCCATGATTGGATCTCAGGGCATACATACCAACAGGGACCCCCATCCTCTCCTCTCACTGGCACAACATAGGAGTGATGCCCCTGTTTCTCTATAGAAATAGAGTGTAGTTCCGACCTCCTCTCCAGGGCGAAGTCCATCTGTCCAAGGTCTACGCAGCCGTGATGTCATCGCTGAGCCTCCTTTCAACGTTGAGGCACCTAGGAAATAGATTTTTGGGGTCGACTAATTGGGTTCTGATCGGGAGTCTCACCTCCCCTGTGTCCCATGTGAAGAACATGACAGCCGCCCGCCTAGGTGGTTGGAGGACCCACCGTCTGCCTTGACATTGCAGCTTGCTCCTTGCCTCGATGTGACCTCACCATCTTCTGTCTTGACTGCTATGCTAGCACCAAGAGGCACCCTTGGTTGTTTGGCCCTACCAGAACCACTGTGCCTACATCCAGTTCTTAGCACTGACATCCACTTGTTCTCCATCTCCATCTTCTCCTTCTCAGTCTTTTCTTATGCAAGAACCCTAATGGATGTCAGACGTGCCTAAGGTTCCAAGATCTAGGTTTATATAGCCTACATTCTATCTGATATTGGGAGAGACCCCCCTCACCCAAAACACTCTGATCAGGTCCTGTAAAAATAGGGGCACCGATTCTCTAGTCTACTGGACTAGAGTCTTGGTTTCTTCCCCTTTTCTTTTTGCACAAAAGTCCAGTTTTGATAAATATTTATGTAGGCTGCAATATGAGCCCATTTCGTCCCAAATAATAGGATTAATTGGATTTTACCACTGTCCTTTCTTTATAAAAATATTAGATCAAAACTAATCATATAATCACTAAAAAAATTATCTTTTGAATAATTAATAGATAATTATTAATATAATTACCAAGGATACTATATAAATCAAATTTTTCTAAAATTTCTTTTGTAACCTTATATTCAAGTTATGTATCCACTTCTTATATTTTGAGTACTTATTAGGAGTGTTAAGTGTTAGATTCCCAAATTTTTACCTAAGGACCTATGTGTAAACTCTAATTGGCCAAATTCGGCTTGAATCTATTTCTAGGGCCAATGGCCCATTTCTTGGTCCTATAAAGAGTCCATAAGTTTAATCATATTCTTATTTAGTAAACTAATTCTTGAAGTCAAAGTTTTCTTATGATACATTAGGCCATCATTATTGTACTTCCTTAATAATGAGACCGAAGTTGGTCTAAAGTTCAAACCATTAATTGAAGTCATCATACTAAACATTCATCACATCATTGTTTACAAGAATAATTCATTTATATTAATTTACATCCGACTAAAATCATATACATTTAAACTATCATGCGTGTATTGGTTGACTAGATGACTTGTATTTTAAATTTTGTAAACTTAATTACATACCTAGCCATGTTAGGTTCATTAGGTCCCTTGGCATACACCTACTAGAAAACCCCACATTAAAGGATTACATTAGCAATGAAATTGAGGATGTTACAATTCTACCCACCTTGAAATAAATTTTGTCCTCGAAATTTTCTAGGCCACTATCCACCTTAGGCTTTTGGTTAACTCTTCATTCATTTATAGCTAACATATCAAGGTACACTTATGTTCAATATTTTGTATGGGATTACAATTTTATTAAATACTTATGTGAGTATTAAGTATTACCTTGGTCTACTACCCAACTCATATCTAGGGTTTAAGAAACCAAAATATGACACTAAACTTATGGCATCTACCTCAACCTTATCTTTAGATCCTTACATTAGATGTAGATGACTAACTAATCTTGGGGTCCTTAAGTAACTCCTACATTCCTAGATATGTGTGATCAGGCACATACCTAGAGATGTGGGATCCTGATATGATATATCTCACTAACTCACTAATACATGTGTCCCATACCACATGCACTCGTAAGAAAGGAGAGATGCATCAAAGTCTAATTCTTATGACATCCCTCTTCATTTTTCAATTGGCTGGCCATAACCATTGAGAATGGAGAGGCTATCTCATTAGCTAGGGTTTAGTTGATACTTGGGATCTAACAAGCTAAACATCTACCTTTGTTATCTCTACCTCTTATAGGGTGAAAACTCTAGTCATTCTAGGTCATAACATCTTTCCTAGGAACTCCATTCCTAACCCTAATATTACATCTTCATTGTAGGGTGACTATGAGAATCATAATTGCCTAGGGGCCATTTACTAAATTACTTTGATACCATATTGTAACACCCTGATTTTTATATTGCATGAGTGGAAGCATTTTTTTTGGGTGTCACAAACATGATTATCATTGCAATTATAGTAAATGAAACACTTTTTCATATATTTGAAAATGATTCATACATAGTTCTTGTCAATCAGAAATCTACATCACATTCATCCATCAGATTATAATAAAACTATGTCAGTACTCTGGATCGTCTAGGAAAATGGCATTCCACTAGGATGAGTTTGAAATCTCCTAGTCCTTTGCTTGTCCTTTTGTTCTACAATTTCTCCAAAACCTACAGACATCGCGTCCCCAACCATGCATTGGAAAAAATATCAATTGTTAGAATAAGTGGCATGAGTATTCTAACATATACATCGCTAAAGAGATGAAATTGGATTTTATAAACATAAAGCTAACATCAAGCTCTGAGTAAAATCTGTAACATATTCTCTCTTTTTACTTAATCTAAATTCTTATATTTCTACCATATATTTCTATGGAGACATGTACCCTGGTACATGGATCTCAAGACCTGGGCCATAGTGCATGGGTCATAGTTGCCTTATCTAATTCCCTCTCATCATACTTATTGATGAGATTATGGGCATGCTCTAGCCTAAGGCACCTTTTACTTACAATTTTTATGTGATTGTGGCCACCTACAATAAGTCTTCCTAAATTGGCATATCTACACCCTGAATTGGTACCAAAGTACCCTGAATTGGTACTACATGCCTCTCAATGACACTGAGGTGTCTTTCAATTGGCGTAACTACGCCCTGCTTGGTACCAAAGCACCTCTGAATTGGAGTAAACACTCCTCTAAATTGGCAACAAATACCTATGACTCGTCCTGGGACTACTGAATGAGGACTTATCGTATAATGTCTTATGTCAAGGTTTCAAGTTAATTATCTTAAGTCTAAACTTACTTAATTCTTAATCTAAACTGAAGCTATATATTGATTGCTTTACTAAATTCTGAATCTGAACTTATCTTATATTAAAACTAAACACTGATAACTGAACTTATCTGAAACTGATTACTGAGTACTGAGGAGGTACTGAATATAAATCTGAATTTGAATCTAAACATTTTATTCTTAAGTGATAAACTGAATCTACAACTGAATGTGAATATGGATCTCAATTACTTCATAATTGAGATTTGGTCTAAAACCCTTATCATGTATCTTTATTCAAAATCTGGCTACTCACACCATGAGTAGTCTAAGTCTGAATCTAAATCTAATATCCTTATTATCAAGATAATCCTTAATCTAATACTTCAATCTGATAGAAATGACTTAACTACTTTTGACACTAAATATATGACAACTAAGTCTAAAGGCTTAGGGAAAGGATCTGAACTAAATATGGGAATGTGAAGTATATGAGAGTTCTCGAGTATCAAATATCTATAAGAATGTTATTTCTAACAAGGTGACCCAATCTCTATAAAATCTCATTACGTTTGATCTCAATACATTTGTATAAACTTAAATCTTAAAGTAGAAATCATATAGAGTCTCATCCTACAACTTAATCATGACTTAATGACTCATAATTTGATAATATCATCATAAACTCATGTTACAATATATTCCGATCCCAATAGTACTTTTATCTTGGAAATTGGGCCATGGTCTACAATGTGCAGCACCCATATTCTCACATAATACTTAACTTATTAAACACTAATCTTCCTAAGGAATCCATTTCACTTCTTAATTCTTAGATCGCTACATATATAAGAAACCTTGATGACATTTTCCGACTTAAATTCTTAGCACACCATTATATCTATAAAGGAGAAGAAATCGTAACAACATGTTCTACTTGAAATCTTAATACCTGATTACACACACACACACACACACACACACACACACACACACACACACATATATATATATATATATATATATATATATATATATATATATATATATATATATATATATATATATATAAGGGACACTAATAAAATATTTGTACTTAAAATCCTAATACATGGTTATATCACATAACCAAGGAAGGATGGCAGTCTTATTTTTGTTTCATATCTTGTAGTCCTGAGTATCTATATGGAACATATCTAAGGGATACGATAGAAATATATTCTCTTATCCTTCTTATGAACTTAATCATGATCTAGAATCATTCCATAACACATCACTAGTTAAAGTATTGAGCATATTAAATTCTACAATCATAAGCACATAAAATACTTCTTGCATATTTTAACTTAGAATGCTAGACATGAAGGTCACAATTAAGGGATACGATAAACATAAATACTCATGGGCATGAACCACTTACCTGTGTCAGGGAGAATAAAATCTTTATCTTAGATTCCTTTAGTCAGGTCTAAATCTTGAAAAGACATTCCTTACCATTAAAACCCATATGAATCAATTTGTCATTACTAGTAATTCCCACCACTACAAAGTAGTTGACTTCTAGGCTTTCTCCTTAATGTATTATTATATACTCAAATAACCTTCTAGGGTCATCTTTATCCCTTAATCACACCCTACATAATATTATGTCATGTATAAAAGTATACCCAAAATATCATATAAGAACAATCAAATCTTCAAATCATCAGTCCTCATTGCATCATGCCTTTAAAACTTGTGGTGTAACACTTACTTTAATTTCAAAGATGAGATTCACACCTTATCTAGGTCATCTAAGATCCTAGAATATACTTTAAGATGTTCTCCATATCTCAATCTTTCCAACGGGCCCTTAAACACCCTATTCTGATAACCAGATCAAACTTTATAAATTCCTAAAGTTCATAAACAATTTAAGATCTGATCATTCAAATTGCCTTAATATTCTCTACCTTTTAGGCCACTTGGGCCTTGTCTCCGGCGGCCCAACAAGGAGGATTGGTACCCCTGTCCTGTCCTCTCACAGACACAACACAGGAGCGATGCCCCTATTTCTATGTAGAAACAGAGTGCAGCGTCGACCTCCTCTCCAGCGTGAAGTTCGACCATCCAAGGTCTACGCAGCCGTGATGTCACCGCTGAGCCTCCCCTCAACATTGAGGCACCTAGGAAAGAGATTCTCGAGCTTGACTAGTTGGGTTCTGATTGAGAGTCTCATCTCTCCTATCTCTCGTGTGAAGAACATGACAGCCGCCTGCCTAGGTGGATGAAGGACCCACCGTCTGCCTCGATGCTGCAACTTGCTCGAAGGGTGGCTCCTCACCTCGACGTGACCTCGCCCTCTTCTGTCCTGACTACTGTTCTAGCACCAAGAGGTGCCCTTGGTAGTTTGTCCCTACCGGAACCACTGTGCCTACATCCAGTTCTTAGCACCACGATCCACTTATTCTCCATCTCCATCTTCTCCTTCTCAGTCTTTTCTTATACAAGAACCCTAATGGACGTCAGACGTGCCTAAGGTTCCAAGATCCAGGCTTATATAGCCTACATTCTATCTGATATTGGGTGAGACCCCCTCACCCAAAACACTCTGATCGGGTCCTATAAAAACTGGGGCGTCGATTCTCTGGTCTGCTGGACTAGAGTCTCAGTTGCTCCCCTTTTCCTTTTGCATAAAAGTCCAGTTTTTATAAATATTTATGTAGGCTACAATATGAGCCCATTTTGTCTCAAATAATAGGATTAATTGGATTTTACCACTGTCCTTTCTTGATAAAAAGTTTATATAAAAACTAATCACATAATCACTAAAAAAATTATCTTCTAAATAATTAATAGATAATTATTAATATAATTACCTAGGACACTATATAAATCAAACTTATCTAAAATTTCTTTTGTAACCTTATATTCCAGTTATGTATCCACTTCTTATATTTTGAGTACTTATTAGGAGTGTTAATGTTAGATTCCCAACTTTGTACCTAAGGACCTATGTGTAAACTCTAATTGGCCAAATTAGGCTTGAATTTGTTTCTAGGGCCAATGGCCCATTTCTTGGTCTTACAAAGAGTCCATAAATTTAATCATATTCTTATTTATGAAACTAGTTCATGAACCAATAATATTTGCAGATCAAAATTTTCTTATGATACATTAGGTCATCGTTACTTTACTTCTTTAATAATGAGACCAAATTTGGTCTAGAGTTCAAACAATTAATTGAAGTCATCATATTAAACATTCATCACATCATTGTTGATAGGAATAATTCATTTATATTCATCTACATCCGACTAGAATCATACACATTTAAACTATCATGTGTGTATTGGTTGAACAGATGACTTGTATTATAAATTTTGTAAACTTAATTACATACCTAGGCATGTTAGGTTCATTAGGTTCCTTGGCATACACCTACTAGAAAACCCCACATTAAAGGCTTACATTAGCTATGAAATTGAGGATGTTACATATCATATGCATTCCCTTAGTTTATTCAAGTAGATTACTATGACATTCATATTTTCAACACTTAATTACCATAATTAGTCAATTGATATATTTATGTAAAACTATATGAGTATTTTACCCAACAGATACCAAATGTGTGGATTATTACATTATGTAAATCCTAAAGATGAATTATGCTTGAAAAATACTAAGGTGCATGACTTAACCTCATAAACGTTTAACATATAATCAAACCAAAAACTAAAGAGGTATTTTGGGGTATACTTACTAAGTCATATATATTCAAAAATTCTTCTTCTTACTCTCTACTTTCTACATAGACCTAGGGTCTCAGGGCTGACCTAGCTAGTCAAGTATTGTTCACTAGAGGGTTACTCTAATAACACTTTCACATTGTGGTGACTTGGTTTTCAAAAACATGGATAATATCTAGAATGATTAAAGTAAGTTTGATGATGAAAACTTCAGGAGGGAAATACAAAAATGACATCAAAATCAGTATGAGAACCAAGTTATGATATTATTCTACCAACACTTATTTCCAACAAAAGAGTCTAATTCTTCAAGCATAAAAAAGGCACACCAAAATAATTCCTAACTTGTAGCATACAAATGGGGGTAAGTGTTTCTAGTTATGTGATGTCAACTTCTACCTTATCCAAATACAACAAGATATCCTCTATTTCTCACTTCATCCTAATCATAACTTACACCTTTTTTTCCTAATACATAGGGGAGTCATAATATAATCCAACATTATAGTACCATATTAGGGCTTCCTCATCAGTTGATGTTTATAATCATAGTATCTTTACAAGACTGGTGAACTACATAATCAAATTCTTCATCATTTATATTCTAGCTAACCAATTTCATTATGGAAATGTGAGAGATGACTCTTATGTATGTTAAATGAGTAATCACAATTCCTCAACTAACGATTGTGTATGTGAGACTAGAACTTATGGAATATAATATCTAGTCCCAAATGTATAGAGGTTTCACAAAACTATACTGGAGAAATCTTCATATTGGAGGTAAGGTCTTCCCTATTACACAGAGCTTGTTATGGTTGTCACTTAGAAAAAAGGACATTTTAATCCATGCATTAACTCTACAACACAAGTCCAGGTCAAATATTTTTTTATACATGCATGCTTAATTTTCTACGTGTAGGTAGATGACGTACGTGTGAAATATAATCAAGGAGAAGGGTTCAAGATAGGTACTAGGTTATACCTAGTTGTGAATGATCATGATAACATATTCTCCTTCCTGCTTGAATTGGCATCCCATATGGCAAAAAATAAAGACTAATCACAAGAAGAGACAAAGTTTAGGCAATAAATTTTCCATCACTATAGAGAGTGTATGAGTGATTAGGGATACCAAAAACGAAGTCTCATCCAAGTGGTTTGGAGAGTGGTATTGTCCAAATATATATGGGTTGAAACCCTAGTTGGTAGTTTGTGACTTAAGAAATGTAGATCAACATTCTATATAGGGTTAAATTGTTGGTATGTATGCCCATAGAGAAAGTCATATGATGATTGTAATGGGATACTTTCTAAATGATTTGAATAATAATAAAGGCAATTTCTGATCTATATGTTTAAACTATTTCTGAGATGATGGTGTAACATGGTAGATTTCTAAAGAATGATTTTACTCAATGACGTATGCTTTTAGGTTAAGGACCTAAACGATGAGATCATGCGGATGTCAAGAGTATACATTCTTGTTTGGTCCCTAGTCGGTTGTTATTGTGGAAATAACCATAGATAACAATAACACTAAAGACTAGATTGTGTGTTGGTTGATGACAGAATCTCATTAGTCATGATATAGTGATATCAAACCAATCACATAGGTACTTGTTAGAGAACAAGGTACCGGACAGATCCACCGTGAGAGTGACACATGGAACCATGACTTGGTAGTCATAGTCAGCCCTCACAGTGATGGTGGTGAGTGTGATTCTTAGACTTGAAATCACTATACTCAACACATGTCATTGGGTACACTTTGACATCATCAAATGCAGTCCTGAAACATGGGTTGTTATAAAGGTGATGATAGGGTGGCTTTGACACATGGGGCTTTTGAGGGGTGAGTGATAGATATGGGATTTGTCCCTCCTGAGGGAGTTTGATGTCCTTGGCCACTTGATGAGTAGGATTGAGAAAGGTATGTGCATGCACGTGTGAATCAATATGTGATATTGATGTCATACACATCTCACCCAGTCTGCTCTGAGATCAAGGAAATGAATGAACGTTGACAGGATGACTGTTCCATGCCTCGAGTTCATTCAGGATATCAGTGACAAAGGAATTATACATTCACTGTAACACCATTCACGGTTTGTAGGATTGAAAGTTGTTCTCCAACTTTCTATTTCACTTGGGTAGCACTGATGTGTGACTAGGCACCGCTCTTTGCTTGTGAAGTCATAAGTGTTATGGACTTTCACTGCCAATGTGAAATGGACGTGCAGGGTCACACACATAGGATTTTACCTGGAATAGGAGTTTGTCCACAAACATGTTTAGATTGATTACTAAAGGAGTTTAGTAGTTCAATTAAACACTCAATCAATTGATAGCTCAGTATCACGGTGTTCAAGGTGTTGGACTGATTGATTAGAGTATCAGATTGATTTAAACTGCGATTGACTGATTCTGCACAATCTGCACTCCCAACCGATTGGCTCATGTGATGAACCGATCATCTGAGCTTGGTGAACCAATCAGCTCAACTGGTGAGTCGATCAGCTCATGGACAGGGTGAAGTGATTTGTTCAAGTGTTGAAACGATCGATTCAAGTCCAACTGAGCAAGTTGGGAAAGTAAGATTGGTGAGAAATTTCCTTTCGTTTCACTTGCCCAATTTGATAGGAATAAGGATTGGTATTTGATACCAATTAGAAACAAAAGATGGAAAGTCAACTGGGAACTGACCAGGACCACGAACCGACCGGTTCAGAAGTGAACTGACTGTTTCATGGGTCCCAACTGATCGGTTGAAGTGTCAACCGACAGACTCAGATCCCCAACCGATCGTTTCAGTTGTGAAATGATCGGTTCAATTTGCACAGTTGGTTGTTTTTGTGGAAAATCTCGAACCCTTCAACTCCTGCATTAGTCCCACATTGCCCGAGATAGAGAACCGTGTCCCATGACCCTCCTATATTTATAGGGGTATTGGGGGCTTCTCAAAGTACAACCCAGTGCAACTAGTTGCTCTGTGAAGTTGTCGTTCTCTCTAGTTTTGGTAACCGAGAGAGAGCCCGAGCAAGTGCTACCCGATAAGGGAGGCACAACAAGGGAAAGACAACTGCAGAAAGCGACTGGTGGCAGGAGAGTGTGTTGGTGACTAGTATGCTGATAGGAGGGTGCGACTCCTTCTGATTCCTTGTGCGACAAGGAGATCAGAGTTCTAGGCAGTCCGTGTGGACGACTGTAGAGGTAGGAGACCTCTATCGCTCGGAGGACAACTGTCAATCCTGGCAGTCCCGGTGAGACCAGGAGTGTTTAGTCCCGGTGCGACTAGGAGCTGCACAGACACCGTCCAAGACCGGAGGTGAAGACCGCACAAGGAGTGAGGTACTGTTTCTGAGCAAGCCTCGGGACAAGGTATGCATCCACAAACCATCTTTCCTATTATATAGACGTTGACATGATTCCTTTTATTCTGGGTTTTGGGAGAAATTTTTTGTTTCCGCTGCTTCTCTGCCTTCCCTAAAACCCTACAGTGGTATCAGAGCCACGTCAACCGCTCTATATTTTAGGACTATCGATATGATCGATTTTGGTTTGTCGCCTTTATTTATTGCATATGATGCGAATAAAATTGGCTTTATGCAAGTCCAATCCACAAATCCCAAATATACATATATGATATGTAATATTAATGCACTCGATACACATCACCCTTAAATGAGTTTTGTGGTGGATTTGTAGCATGGTTATGGCCTATAAACCCTATATCTGTGTGTGGTTGTATGTGGTTGCTTGCATCTCGGTCTGTGCACCGATTCCCTTTTCTTCTATTCCTGTTGTAACTCGAAATAATTCGAGATTTCTTTTCCTACCTTTGCTCCCCCCGAATGTAACTCGGGGTTTCACAATTCAATTGTAAATATGATAGATTTTATTTCTTGTTATGTCAAAGAACAGCGGACGACCCGAGACGATCAGTTCAAGGTGTGAACTGATCGGTTGGTGTTACAGACGGCCAGTTTGAGGAGCGAGACGAGCGGGTGGTGACCTGAGGAGATGCACGACGACTGGTGAACCGATCGGATGGAGGCGCCAGTCGATCGGCTGGTGGCACCCAAACAACCAACTTGATGGCGAGCGGATCAGTCATGGAGATGAGCTGATCAAACCCAGAAAGGCAGGCACAGATTTCAGCTTGTATAGGTTGCATGTGATGTAGACCTAGATGACCGTGATTCCTTTTGGCTCGAGGAATCACAATAGGATGGCCATAATCATTGATTTTATCGTTTTGCATGTTTTTTGTGGGATATATCATGTATATGATACATACTATATATTTTGGTGATTGGATATGTATATGTATATAAAACCAAATCCCTCATTAAATATAAAAGTTTTAGATTCCTTCCAAATGCGAAACACGTGAAAAGCTTGATCGACCAAGTGTGGGCACGCCCAAGAATGGTGCACCGTCTATCTCGTGGAAGCATGAAGGATGAATGTGTGGGTCTACCCAAGCAGGGTGCATGTTCATCATGTTGGCTTTGGGTCGGACTTAACAAGGTGACCTAGATAGGATCTAGCACCTTGACGCATGGAGATGATCATGGTAAGGAGTTGCATATGACATCTTTCAAGAGTTGCATATGATGCAATTGGAAAGAGTTGCCTACCCTGAAGATCTGAGTCGTGGGTGATTGTAACATCCCTGACCTGGGTTATAAGATAACCCTATGTGTTTTGCCTAAATATGTAATTAAAACCTGGTGATTATCTTTTGACATGTAATTAAGTTCCTCAGGAATATATACTTTCAATTTTGTCCTTTGTAATCAAAGTTGTAGTATTATTTTGGTAATGCAGGGGCTTATGTGCAAATTACCCAGTTAAGGGGTTAACTTGCAGTTGCACATGTTAAGATGTTCTTTTGATAATGAGCCATCATATGAGTGAATATGATGAGACATGATGGATTTCCCAAGCTTGGGCATCTAGATGCAGCTTGTGGAATAATCCTTATGCTTAAAAACCCTAATTTGGAGTAAAATGCAGTTTACCCAATTTGAGGGGTGCAACTTGTAAAATACACCATCTAGAACATATTTTATGACTCTTGTCATCATTTAGAGTAGAAATGGTGAAAGGGACACATCAATGAATAATCAGATAAGAAAAATGACCTTTGTACATAAAATTCACTAAGTTGAGTAAGGAAACCTTTCACGTATGTACCCTAGTTGAAAGTTGGCTTTCTTTACCCCTAGATCTTGAGATTTCATGAGGTTTGCATAATTTTAGATGAGTTTGGACGTTCCCTTAAATAAGAAAGGACTTGTATGATAATTTCAAAGTTCTAGAGGTCTTTATCGTGTAAATCAGCCTAATAAACTATATAAGCACCTTTCTTTCCAAACCAAGCAAACGTTTTCCTTCACTTCCTCACTTCTCATCTTTCTCAACTGACCAAGGCCAAGCTCTGGAGCTCAGGGAAACGACCAACCTATTCTAAGGTAAGAGAACACCACCTTCTAGTTTGGATTCATGGAGGAAATCATGTTAAAAGGATGGATTGCTAGTTTTCTCACTTAGCTTTCTTGTTCTAGCCATCTTTTCCCAACCTTTCTTTGGAGAATTGACCTTGGCCGACCTATGGAGCTCAAGACACCATTAAAGACTTGAATCTTGGAAGCTTGGAGCTCAAGGAATGACCTTAAGGCGGGTTTTATAACTCTAACTCTTAGCTTTGTTATGCATATCTCTGTTCTTGTTTTCTATGATTAGTTCTTCTTCTACCTCCCTTCTTCCTTGCTCTTTTGCAAGCAAAACGGTGGAGGAACCGACCTGAACAGAGGTTCAGGATGATGGGCGTGGATTCCTATGTCACTTTATGAAACGACCTTCAACCCTTTTGGTCCAAACGGGTGCAACTCGTTTAAGGTCAAACGGGTTCAACCCGTTTGATCTCAAACGATCCTGCAAGATCGTTTGGATCAAAACGACCCCAAGACCATTTCATAGGGTTGACCAAGCATGGACCGTTTGGGTTTTCTATTCAACATTATGTAGGCTAGTGACCCACCAAAGTTGAGGGGTTAACTCCAAAGGAATCATAGGTTGAAGGCCAATCAATTAGGTAATAGAATTGAATTAAGTACTGATTTTCCAAACTAATTAACTTGAACTTTTGGGCAAACGGGTTCCAACCCGTTTGAGTGAGTTTACCAAGCATTGACCATTTGGGATACCTGTTCATAATATATTGAATTTCATTCCTACAAAGAATTGTAATCTAATTCCTATCCAATTAAGAGTTGAAGACACTTCAATAAGCTAACCCTAATCGGGTGAAAGTTGCTGATTTCAATATAGATCTTGTTGAGTTTTGGGTTGAAGGACCCAAACGGGTTCCAACTCGTTTGGGGGTTCATCCAAACGATCTCACACTCGTTTAGTGACACCCCAAGATCGTTTGGAGGTCTACGGTTAAAAAAATTTGATAGTTTGAGGGTCCAATTACAAGATGTTGATAAATTGATGAAAAGTGCTGATTTTTAATTTAATTAGGGCTCAACCCTTATCAAATCATTTTGGTTTTTGGTCAAACTTTGGGCAAACGGTCTCAAGATCGTTTGGAGGTCATCCAAACAACCTCAGGACCGTTTGAGCCAAGTTTGGGCCCAATTGGAGGTCAATTGATAGGTTCAACTCTGATTTGAATCATATTGTTGAACATTGATGATTAGCCGATCGGAAACCCTAATTGAGTTAGATTTAACCCTAATTGGATTTCTATTGAGGGTCAATTGGGTGTCCAATTGATTGAGGCTCATCCTAATTGACTCAATTTGTATATGGTTAACATGTCTTGGGCCAATTGAAAGCTTCAACATAAGAAATCCTTTTCAAGCATAATCTTTGAGTCACCTTTTATGTTCATGCGGTTTGAACCCAAGTAGACCCACAATCGTTTTAGCCCAAACGAGTTCACACTCGTTTGAGTCCAAACGAGTCCACACTGATTTGAGTCCAAACAGGTTCACACTCGTTTGAGTCCAAACGAGTCCACACTCGTTTGAGTCCAAACGGGTTCACACTCGTTTGAGTCCAAACGGGTTCACACCCGTTTAAGCTCAAACGCGTTCACACTCGTTTAGGCTCAAACGGGTCCACACTCGTTTGGACTTAAATGGGTCCACACCCGTTTAAGATTAAGTGGGTCCACACTCATTGAAGTTTCAAATATATTCAAGGTCATTTGAGATTAAACAGGTTCAAGGTTGTTTAAGAATCAAATGGGTTGAAGGTTGAAGGTTAAACCCTAACCAATTGGAGACCTTCAAGGTTGATTATACTTAATCACTTGAAGGTGTAAATGGCTCAATGATGATCTGATCTAAACCCTAATGGTAACCTAGGATGTTAAGGGACTAAGGGTCTAATGAATTGACCCATGATGATGGTCAATGGGTAAATTACCAAAATGCCCCTGAAAGGTTCAATTGAGTAATACCTTGTTTTAATCAAACCCTAATCACATGATAGTGATGAGTTGACTGGTGTTAATCAATGAGGACTTAACCCAACCTAATCTAGAGTGGTGTAATCACTATCTACTAGTTAGAGGAGAGATAAAGTACCAATTATAATGGAAACTCAAGTAAAATGCCTTCAATATACATGAATGTGCAAGTTTAGGTATGATCCACTTATGTGAGATCATGGAAACCCTAATGATGATAATTGATGAATCTTAATCTTATCTGAGGTCTTTAATGATGATGTTTCTCATACATGAGTATTTTATGAGATCATTTCACCATGAGGTGAATAGTAAACCCTAATTCTAGGGTGATGACATGTAATGAGAATAGTAAACCCTAATTGATGAAAACCAGGGAAACCTAGCTCTTGTATGAGTAGGGAGATACAACTTCTTTAAATGAGTTATTTACTATTATCAATTGATTTAACCATGCAGGTTCCTTTATGAGGATGATCATATCCAGGTATGGATGATGATACTATATTCATTGAAAGCATGTTGTTAGCTTTATGAATAGTGATATATCCTGATACCTTGTTAATAGCATCTTATGAGATTGATAGGCTGTGAGAGCCATGAATACCATCAAGGTCATGCTTTAAGAGATGACTTGTGATGAGAATATTGAGAAATGATAATTGATGAGAGTTAGGCTTGTTACATTTAGTATTCTTCCTTCATAGATGCTATGCTAATGATTAATGTTTGAAAACATGTATGATGATAAAAGAATACTGAAATGTACCTAACTAATCAAGTATAATCATACCATGTAGAGCCTTGATCATAGATCCATCATTGTCAGGAGTAAAATGATGGTGAAACAGGTTTTCCTAAGGGGATTCCTGGAGCACATACTTTTGAATATGTGGGGTAATATGGATGTGAATTTCCTTACATCCTAGTGTAGGAATTGATGTAGATGTATCTTAATCTATCAATCCTTCACTATGTTTTATGCCGGGGTGATGTAACACTAATCTCCCGAGGAAATCTTTTATACCGCATCGATGAGAGATAAACAAGAAATCTTTCGGTAGTGAAGAGAGTACAAAATGCCACTGTGACTCTAATAGCGAAGTACCAGAATACCCTGGTAAGCTATAGTAGTAGAGACACTAGATGTCCTGCATGTTGATCCTCTTACTGACTGAGGAAGATGAGGTCATAAGAATCCGGCTCTTTTGATGACTTATGTATGATACCGATGCGACTTAATAGTGATCGGTTGGAGTATGAGCGGTATACCTCATCTCCGCAGGGCATAATGATGTTTGTAAAATATAATCAACCGCGTAGTATATCTGCTTAGGTTGAACTACGAGATACATTGGTTGAAGATACATTACTTAGTATACATGTTCTTCATATTCCTTAAATGTTGTTGTTCTAATTGATAACAATCTACTGCTGATTACCTTAAAGCTTTTATTGCCTATGTTATTCATGGTTGCTATAATAAAGCTTCTGGCGAAGAGTTATAACTCTCGCTGGGACAATTATTTAAAATTGTCTCACCCCATAGATTTCAAATTTTTAGGTGGTCGTCAAGGGCGAAGGAATCAATCTTCAGGTGAACAATATCAGCAGCAGTAGCATCAGGAGAAACAGTAAATCTCAGGTGGAGATTCAGACTGCTGAGTTGTATAGTTAGATAGTCAGTTCTATGTGTTCTCTGTACTCTCAGGTCCTTGGAGTCTTTTGGTCTGAGATTTTGGTTTTGAGTTCTTGAGATTTTGTATCATGTTGTATATAATTACTCAAGAAGTAATTATCTGAGATGTAAACAATTTATCTCCTTTTATGAAAGAAGTTTTTATAGATTCAAGCTCTTATCTCGAAAAGTTTTAATTTCTCTTGATTTTTTTCTTCCGCTGTTAATCGAATCGCTTCCGCTAAGTTTATATCGTGGTTTCGGAGATCAGAGCCCACAATTAGTGGTATCAGAGCTCTAGGTTCGCTGAGTCTACAGAGACATAGGACTTAGGATGTCGAGTCTATCCTTAGTATTTCTTTCTTATCTAATAGAGTCTTCTTCTCCTCAGGAGAAGAAGATAATTAAGGATGTCTGAACAACACGAGGAGTATGTGGCAAAAAGTAGTATTGCTGCACCCCAAGGAGGTGCAAGGAACCTAGAGATAGAACAACCTGTACCTGAGCCACCCAGAGAACCACCTCAGTTTGACCCAGCTGACATGGGAAACCCAACTATTCAAACTATGTTCGGGCAATTTATGACTGCTATGACACACATCACTGACAGGATGCCCATGCCTGCACCTAGGGCACCTGCCCAGCCTGAAGGACAAGGTATCAGTAAGACGTTCGAGTGACTTTGTCGTGTCGGAGCAACCGAATACTTTGGAACAGCTGATCCTGCAGATGTCGATCTGTGGTTAACCGAGTTGGAGAAAGCTTTTAGAATCCTCTACATCCCAGAAGCTCAGAAGGTTAGACATGCTGTCTATCTTCTCAAGGGAAGTGCTGGTCACTGGTGGACCATGGAAGAACAAAAGAGGCATGGAGTGGAGATCTCGTGGGAAGATTTTCGTCGGGAATTTATCAATAGATATTTTCCAAAGACCTTCCTAGACGAGAAGATCTCTCAGTTTGAGAGATTGAGGCAAGGCATGATGAACATTAGCGATTATGAAGCTAAGTTCATGGAGTTATTGCGGTTTTGTCCGCACATGGCTACCACAGAAGAAGAAAGAATAAGAAGGTTTGAGAAGGGTTTAAACGCCGACTTGACTACTCCCGTGTCTTCCCTAGAGAATCGGGAGAGGTTTGCTACCTTCGTTGAGTCAATCCGAAGGATAGAGAAATCCATAGTCGAGAAGAGACAAACCCATAAAAGATATCCGCAGTTCCAGGGTTCTTCATCTAAAGACTTTAAGAAACCTAGATTCTATGCACCTACACCTCCACCACCCAGAACTAGTGCTCAGACACAGTGGACACTGAGTAGAGGTAGGGGACGAAGCCCACCACTACAAGAGACTCACAGTTCAGCATCAATGTCAGTTACAGGACCACCCAGACCACAACAACTGGAGAAGAGCTGTTACAACTGTGGGAAGGTGGGACATTTGATGAAAGACTGCCGATCTTGGCCTGTCAGTGTGACACAGCCTCCGAGACAGAGTCAACATGGATCACAGAGAAGGCAATCTCAAGGAGCAGCTCGAGGACGTGGACAAGCGTCTCAAGCTGGATCATCAACACCACCTCAGCACCAGGCAACAACAAGGTTCTATTCTATGAACCCACCAGATGCAGTGGTCAATCCACGAGTAGTGGCAGGTCATATGGAACTTTTATATTCTGATATGTCTAAATCCTGTGTTGTATCTGTTCTGATTGACTCGGGTGCTACACACTCCTTTGTCACTCAGAGAGTGATTCGTAGCTGCAATATGACAATTAGTCATAGGGCATATATCTTGTGTTTGGAGACTCCGTTGAGTGGGTCTGCCGTTTTGCAGGAGGTATGCTCTCCCTGCATCCTCTTCTTTTCTGATCATCGCATTCAAGTGGACCTTATACCACTTGATATGCAAGGATTTGATATAATCCTCGGGATGGATACCTTAGAAAGGTATCGAGTTGTCTTGGATTGTGAATCCAAACAGGCTGTGTTTGCTGATGATAGCAGCACATGGATCTTTCAAGGAGAGAGAAAGATTCTGCCCACCTGTCTTGTATCAGCTATGGTTGCTAACAAGCTGATGAGGCAAGGATGTTATGCATTCCTGGCACATGTAGTAGATGTTACCAAAGAAGGTCCCAACCCTGCTGAAGTTCCTATAGTCAGGGAATTCAAGGACGTGTTTCCTGAAGAACTTCCAGGTATACCACCGCCTCGAGAAATTGATTTTGAAATCAATTTGATCCCAGATACAAAACCTATAGCCCAGACACCGTATAGGATGGTGCCTGCTGAGATGGCAGAACTCAAGAAATAACTTCAAGAGTTGCTTGAGAAAGGTTTTATCCGACCGAGCACTTCACCGTGGGGTGCTTCGGTTTTGTTTATTAAAAAGAAAGATGGGTCAATGCGGTTGTGCATTGATTATAGACAACTCAATAAAGTAACAATAAAGAATAAGTACCCATTGTCGAGGATTGATGATCTTTTTGACCAGTTGCGTGGTGCAACAGTCTTCTCAAAGATAGACTTGAGGTCTGGATATCATCAACTCCGTATTAAGGATAGTGACATATCAAAGTCTTCCTTTAGGACACAATATGGTCACTATGAGTTCACGGTTATGTCGTTTGGACTAACCAATGCACCGACTGCATTCATGGAACTCATGAATAGAGTTTTTCGACCTTTCCTTGATCAGTGTGTTGTCATCTTCATAGATGACATTCTGATTTATAGTAAGGATGCTCAGCAGCATGAACAACATCTCCGACAGGCTCTAACTCTGCTAAGAAAACATAAGCTATATGCTAAGTTTAGCAAGTGTGAGTTCTGGTTGCCGGAAGTATCTTTTCTTGGACATGTGATATCTGCCTCGGGTATTTGTGTTGACCCTACAAAGGTAGAATCTATTCTACAGTGGGAACAACCGAAGACACCAATGGAGATTCAAAGTTTCTTGCGATTAGCTGGTTATTATCGAAGGTTTATTAAGAATTTTAGTTCTATAGCCTTACCCTTAACCAAGTTAACCCAGAAAGATACTCCTTTTACCTGGAGTGATAAGTGTCAACAATCTTTTCAGCTGTTGAAGGAGAGGTTGACAAGTGCACCTGTGCTTGTGTTACCTAAGCAAGGAAAATGATACATAGTTTTCTGTGATGCCTCCATGAATGGACTCGGATGCGTGTTGATGCAGGATAAGCAAGTGATTTCTTTTGCTTCACGACAGCTTAAGAAACACAAAGAGAATTATCCGACACACGATCTGGAGTTAGCTGCTGTGGTTCATGCCCTGAAGATCTGGAGACATTATCTCTACGGAGAGACATTCCAGATTTTCACAGATCACAAAAATCTTAAGTATATCTTCTCTCAGCATGAGCTTAACATGAGGCAACGTCGCTGGATGGAGTTAATCAAGGACTACGATTGTACAATTGATTACCATCCAAGAAAGGCCAATGTGGTTGCAGATGCCTTGAGTAGGAAATCAGCAACATCAACCATGGATAGAGCACAACTAAACTCTTTAGTATGCCCTAGGAGAGATATGCTTATCTCCTTAAGGCAAGACAATGTACAGATGAAGGTGTCATGGATAGCCGGGTTGTTGGCTGAGATGCATATCAAACCCACCCTAAGAGAACATATTAGGGAGGCACGACAAGTTGATGTTGCAGTTCAGCAGATCAGATCTGGGTATGGTGATGAGAAGCGAGAAGGTTTTCATGAATCAGATGATCAAGTAGCGTGCTATCATGGGAGGATGATAGTACCAGATGTAGATAACCTAAGGAAGTTAGTCCTGGAGGAAGCTCATTCTTCAATGTATGCTATGCATCCAGGGAGCACCAAGATGTATCGAAATTTGAAAGATTTGTACTGGTGGCCTGGAATGAAGAAGGATGTTGTAGAGTTTGTGATGAGGTGTCTTGTGTGTCAGCAAGTTAAAGCTGAACACCAAAAGCCTGCAGGAACAATGCAACCTTTACCCATACCACATTGGAAGTGGGACCATGTGACCATGGACTTTGTTGTTGGCCTACCCAGGACAAGCAAAGGACATGATTGCATTTGGGTAGTTGTTGATAGGTTGACTAAGACAACACATTTCTTACCTATCAAAACAACCTTTTCTACTGAAAGGTTATCACAGTTTTATGTTCAAGAGATAGTGCGTTTGCACAGAGTTCCTGTCACCATAGTTTCTGACAGAGGTCCCCAGTTTACAAGTCGCTTTTGGGAGCAGCTACACAGAGCCTTAGGCACCAAGCTAAGGTTTAGTACGACTTTTCATCCACAGACTGATGGACAGTCGGAAAGAACCATACAGACCTTGGAAGACCTGTTGAGAGCATGTGTTCTCCAATTTACCGGAAGTTGGGATCTACACCTAAGCTTGATAGAGTTTGCCTATAACAATAGCTATCAGCATAGTATTGATATGGCACCTTATGAAGCCTTGTATGGTAGACATTGTAGATCCCCTTTGTGTTGGTATGAGACTGGTGAACATCAGTTGTTAGGTCCTGATCTTGTGCAGCAAACTACAGAGAAGATCAAAGTTATATTACAACAGCTTAAGACTGCACAGGATAGACAGAAGTCGTATGCTGATAAGCGCCGTAGACCGTTATAGTTCCAGTTTGGTGACAGAGTGTACCTCAAGGTCTCACCTTGGAAAGGAGTCCTTCGCTTTGGAAGGAAAGGAAAGTTAGCACCTAGATTTATGGGACCTTATCCAATCATTGAATGGGTTGGAAAGGTAGCCTATAGACTAGAGTTACCACCAGAGTTGCAGAGGTTACACCCTATGTTTCACATTTCTATGCTGAGGAAATGTCACCCCGACAATGAGTCAGTTCTACAACCTATGGAGGTAGAAATGAATGATGACATATCTTACGAGGAAGGGCCAGTGTCAATCCTTGATAGAAGAACTAAAAAGTTAAAGAAGAAAGATATAAGCCTTGTAAAAGTCCTCTGGAATCACCGTGGTGTCGAAGAAGCCACTTGGGAACTAGAGGATGAGATGGGAAGGAAATACCCTGCTCTTTTCTCCTAATACGTTTTGTCGATTTCGGGGACGAAATCCTTGTAAGGTGTGGATAATTTGTAACATCCCTGACCTGGGTTATAAGCTAACCCTAGGTGTTTTGCCTAAATATGTAATTAAAACCTGGTGATTATCTTTTTACATGTAATTAAGTTCCTCAGGAATATATACTTTCAATTTTGTCCTTTTTAATCAAAGTTGTAGTATTATTTTGGTAATGCAGGGGCTTATGTGCAAATTACCCAGTTAAGGGGTTAACTTGCAATTGCACATGTTAAGATGTTCTTTTGATAATGAGACATCATATGAGTGAATATGATGAGACATGATGGATTTCCCAAGCTTGGGCATCTAGATGCAGCTTGTGGAATAATCCTTATGCTTAAAAACCCTAATTTGGAGTAAAATGCAGTTTACCCAATTTGAGGGGTGCAACTTGTAAAATACACCATCTAGAACATCTTTTATGACTCTTGTCATCATTTAGAGTAGAAATGGTGAAAGGGACACATCAATGAATAATCAGATAAGAAAAATGACCTTTGTACATAAAATTCACTAAGTTGAGTAAGGAAACCTTTCACGTATGTACCCTAGTTGAAAGTTGGCTTTCTTTACCCCTAGATCTTGAGATTTCATGAGCTTTGCATACGTTTATATGAGTTTGGACGTTCCCTTAAATAAGAAAGGACTTGGATGAGAATTTCAAAGTTCTAGAGGTCTTTATGGTGTAAATCAGCCTAAACTATATAAGCACCTTTCTTTCCAAACCAAGCAAACGTTTTCCTTCACTTCCTCACTTCTCATCTTTCTCAACTGACCAAGGCCAAGCTCTGGAGATCAGGGAAATGACCAACCTGTTCTAAGGTAAGAGAAGACCACCTTCTAGTTTGGATTCATGGAGGAAATCATGTTAAAAGGATGGATTGCTAGTTTTCTCACTTAGCTTTCTCGTTCTAGCCATCTTTTCCCAACCTTTCTTTGGAGAATTGACCTTTGCCGACCTGTGGAGCTCAAGAAACCATTAAAGACTTGAATCTTGGAAGCTTGGAGCTCAAGGAATGACCTTAAGGTGGGTTTTATAACTCTAACTCTTAGCTTTGTTATGAATATCTCTGTTCTTGTTTTCTATGATTAGTTCTTCTTCTACCTCCCTTCTTCCTTGCTCTTTTGCAAGCAAAACGGTGGAGGAACCGACCTGAACATAGGTTGATGATGATTGGCGTGGATTCTTATGTCACTTTATGAAACGACCTTGAACCCTTTTGGTCCAAACGGGTGCAACTCATTTAAGGTCAAACGGGTTCAACCCGTTTGATCTCAAACGATCCTGCAAGATCGTTTGGATCAAAACGACCCCAAGACCATTTCATAGGGTTGACCAAGTGTGGACCGTTTGGGTTTTCTGTTCACAATTATGTAGGCTAGTGAACCACCAAATTTGAGGGGTTAACTTCAAAGGAATCGTAGGTTGAAGGCCAATCAATTAGGTAATAGAATTGAATTAAGTACTGATTTTCCAAACTAATTAACTTGAACTTTTGGGCAAACGGGTTCCAACCCATTTGAGTGAGTTGACCAAGCATTGATCGTTTGGGATACCTGTTCATAATATATTGAATTTCATTCCTACAGAGAATTGTAATCTAATTCCTAACCAATTAAGAGTTGAAGACACTTCAATAAGCTAACCCTAATCGGGTGAAAGTTGCTGATTTCAATATAGATCTTGTTGAGTTTTGGGTTGAAGGACCCAAACGGGTTCCAACTCATTTGGGGGTTCATCCAAACGATCTCACACTCGTTTAGTGACACCCCAAGATCGTTTGGAGGTCTAGGGTTAAAGAAATTTGATAGTTTGAGGGTCCAATTACAAGATGTTGATAAATTGATGAAAAGTGCTGATTTTTAATTTAATTAGGGCTCAACCCTTATCAAATCATTTTGGATTTTGGTCAAACTTTGGGAAAACGGTCTCAAGATCGTTTGGAGGTCATCCAAACGACCTCAGGACCGTTTAAGCCAAGTTTGGGCCCAATTGGAGGTCAATTGATAGGTTCAACTCTGATTTGAATCATATTGTTGAACATTGATGATTAGCCGATCAGAAACCCTAATTGAGTTAGATTTAACCCTAATTGGCTTTCTATTGAGGGTCAATTGGGTGTCCAATTGATTGAGGCTCATCCTAATTGACTCAATTTGTATATGGTTAACATGGCTTGGGCCAATTGAAAGCTTCAACATAAGAAATCCTTTTCAAGCATAATCTTTGAGTCACCTTTTATGTTCATGCGGTTTGAACCCAAGTAGTCCCACAATCGTTTTAGCCCAAACGAGTTCACACTCGTTTGAGTCCAAACGAGTCCACACTAATTTGAGTCCAAATGGGTTCACACTCGTTTGAGTCCAAACGAGTCCACACTCATTTGAGTCCAAACGGGTTCACACTCGTTTGAGTCCAAACGGGTTCACACCCGTTTAAGCTCAAACAGGTTCACACTCGTTTAGGCTCAAACGGGTCCACACTCGTTTGGACTTAAATGGGTCCATACCCGTTTAAGATTAAGTGGGTCCACACTCGTTTAAGGTTCAAATGGATTCAAGGTCATTTGAGATTAAACAAGTTCAAGGTCGTTTAAGAATCAAATGGGTTGAAGGTTGAAGGTTAAACCCTAACCAATTGGAGACCTTCAAGGTTGATTATACTTAATCACTTGAAGGTGTAAATGGATCAATGATGATCTGATCTAAACCCTAATGGTAACCTAAGATGTTAAGGGACTAAGGGGCTAATGAATTGACCCATGATGATGGTCAATGGGTAAATTACCAAAATACCCCTGAAAGGTTCAATTGAGTAATACCTTGTTTTAATCAAACCCTAATCACATGATAGTGATGAGTTGACTGGTGTTAATCAATGAGGACTTAACCCAACCTAATCTAGAGTGGTGTAATCACTATATACTAGTTAGAGGAGAGAGAAAGTACCAATTATAATGGAAACTCAAGTAAAATGCCTTCAATATACATGAATGTGCAAGTTTAGGTATGATCCACTTATGTGAGATCATGGAAACCCTAATGATGATAATTGATGAATCTTAATCTTATCTGAGGTCTTTAATGATGATGTTTCTCATACATGAGTATGTTATGAGATCATTTCACCATGAGGTGAATAGTAAACCCTAATTCTAGGGTGATGACATGTAATGAGAATAGTAAACCCTAATTGATGAAAACCAGGGAAACCTAGCTCTTGTATGAGTAGGGAGATACAACTTCTTTAAATGATTTATTTACTGTTATCAATTGATTTAACCATGCAGGTTCCTTTATGAGGATGATCATATCCAGGTATGGATGATGATACTATATTCATTGAAAGCATGTTGTTAGCTTTATGAATAGTGATATATCCTGATACCTTGTTAATAGCATCTTATGAGATTGATAGGCTGTGAGAGCCATGAATACCATCAAGGTCATGCTTTAAGAGATGACTTGTGATGAGAATATTGAGAAATGATAATTGATGAGAGTTAGGCTTGTTACATTTAGTATTCTTCCTTCATAGCTGCTATGCTAATGATTAATGTTTGAAAACATGTATGATGATAAAAGAATACTGAAATGTACCTAACTAATCAAGTATAATCATACCATGTAGAGCCCTGATCATAGATCCATCATTGTCAGGAGTAAAATGACGGTGAAACAGGTTTTCCTAAGGGGATTCCTGGAGCACATACTTTTGAATATGTGGGGTAATATGGATGTGAATTGCCTTACATCCTAGTGTAGGAATTGATGTAGATGTATCTTAATCTATCAATCATTCACTATGTTTTATGCCGGGGTGATGTAACACTAATCTCCCGAGGAAATCTTTTATACCGCATTGATGAGAGATAAACAAGAAATCTTTCGGTAGTGAAGAGAGTACAAAATGCCACTGTGACTCTAATAGCGAAGTACCAGAATACCCTGGTAAGCTATAGTAGTAGAGACACTAGATGTCCTGCATGTTGATCCTCTTACTGACTGAGGAAGATGAGGTCATAAGAATCCGGCTCTTTTGATGACCTATGTATGATACCGATGTGACTTAATAGTGATCGGTTGGAGTATGAGCGGTATACCTCATCTCCACAGGGCATAATGATGTTTGTAAAACATAATCAACCACGTAGTATATCTGCTTAGGTTGAACTACGAGATACATTGGTTGAAGATACATTACTTAGTATACATGTTCTTCATATTCCTTAAATGTTGTTGTTCTAATTGATAACAATCTACTGCTGATTACCTTAAAGCTTTTATTGCCTATGTTATTCATGGTTGCTATAATAAAGCTTCTGGCAAAGAGTTATAACTCTCGCTGGGACAATTATTTAAAATTGTCTCACCCCGTAGATTTCAACTTTTTAGGTGGTCGTCGAGGGCGAAGGAATCAATCTTCAGGTGACCAATATCAGCAGCAGTAGCATCAGGAGCAGCAGTAAATCTCAGGTGGAGATTCAGACTGTTGAGTTGTATAGGCAGATAGTCAGTTCTATGTGTTCTCTGTACTCTCAGGTCCTTGGAGTCTTTTGGTCTGAGATTTTGGTTTTGAGTTCTTGAGATTTTGTATCATGTTGTATATAATTACTCAAGAAGTAATTATCTGAGATGTAAACAGTTTATCTCCTTTTATGAAAGAAGTTTTTATAGATTCAAGCTCTTATCTTCAAAAGTTTTAATTTCCCGTGATTTTGTCTTCCGCTGTTAATCGAATCGCTTCCGCTAAGTTTATATCGTGGTTTTGGAGATCAGAGCCCACAGTGATAGCCCAAGCTGGTCCATGGCTCAGAGGATTTTAGGATCTTGACCCACTAGAAGATTGTACGCTGCAATCTTCCGAATTGATGGCGAGGGATGTCAATTTGAGTCAAAATAGTGGGAGCGGTAATTAATTAAAGGACTAATTAACTATCGTCAAATTTTATTCAAATCAAATCAAAAGGTGTTTTGACAAATGCAATTTTCTCTTGTAGAATGGCAAAAGAATCATCTTTTAAAATGGGAAAATTAATTGAGAACAAATTCCATAACTGGTTGAGGACTTTGAGAAGTGTTCTACACAATCCAGATATACTAGGAGCCTTTGAATCCACTCTATGTATGCTTAATGCGTTGGTGAAGAGGAAAGAAAGTTTATTGATAGAGATCAATGGAACGAATGGTAAGGGAGAGAACAGTTCTCTCGCCAAACCAATTTCTTCTACATGGAGAGGATGGAAGGAACGATGGAAGAAGAAGTCAGAGATAGAGATCTCTACTTCTGGTGTATACATGATAGAGATTAACTTTACTACTTCTTCATCATGGGTACTTGATACCGGATGCGGATCTCACATTTGTTCAAATGTGAAGGATCTTAAGAGAAGTAGGCCTTTGGGGAAAGGCGAGGTTGAACTACGTGTCGCCAATGGGGAAAGGGTTTCCTCCAGTGCCGTAGGAACCTATGAGTTAACTCTACCAAGTGGGCTAATAATAGAGTTGAAGAACTTCTATTATGTACCTACCATAAATAGGAATATCATTTCCGTCTCTTATTTGGACAAGGATGGATTTGAATTTCTTATTAAGAATGGAAATTGTTCCATTTCTAAAGATTGGATCTTTTATGGAAGTGCCCCAATGTCTTATGATCTATACTTGATAGATCTAGATACAAATGTATACAATGTAAAAACCAAAAGGCAAAAACTCAACAACTCAAACGAAACATATCTTTGGCATTGTCGTCTAGGGCACATGAATGAGAAGCACATTTATAAACTCCATAAAGATGGTTATCTAGACTCTTTTGATTATGAATTAATAGAGACATGTGAATCTTGTTTGTTGGGCAAGATGACAAAGACTCCCTTTTCAGGTAAAGGTGAGAGAGCTAGTGATCTATCAGGACTCATACATACTGATGTATGTGGGCCTTTTAGAACTAATGCCAGAAATGGGTATCAGTACTTCATTACCTTCACTGATGATTTCAGTAGGTATGGCTATGTGTACCTAATGAAGCATAAGTCAGAACACCTTGAAAGGTTCAAGGATTTCATGAATGAAGTACAAAACCAACTTGGTAAAAGTATTAAGGAACTTTGATCCTATCGAGGTGGGGAATACTTAAGCCAGGAGTTTGAGGACCTTCTGTGAGCCCGTGGTATTGTATCACAATGGACTCCGCCTGGAACACCACAACATAATGGTGTGTATGAAAGAAGGAATCACACATTGTTGGATATGGTGCGATCAATGATGAGTTTTGCTGATCTTCCAATTTCCTTCTGGGGTCATGCTCTTGAAACTGCCGCGTTTACACTTAACCAAGTACCATCTAAATTGATTCAAAAGACACCATATGAGATATGGACTGGGAAGCGTCCCGATTTGTCTTTTCTAAAGATTTGGGGTTGTGAGGCTTATGTTAGGAAAATGTTTCCTGATAAGCTTGGACCCAAGTCTGATAAATGTTATTTTGTTGGATACCCCAAGGAAATGAGGGGATATTATCTATACCACCCTACTGACAACAAAGTGTTTGTTTCCAGGACAGCTGTGTTCCTAGAGAAGGAATTTATTTCCAAAGGAAGCAGTGGGAGGAAAATAGAGCTTGAAGAGGTTCAAGCCCAATAAGAAAACATTGAACCGGTAGATGTACAAGAGGAAAATGGAGATTCACAAGGTGTTGTGGGATCTCATTCTCCTCTGGTAACACAAGGACCTCGTAGATCTAGTAGGACCTGCCTTGAACCTGAGAGGTTTGGATACCTTGTAACTCAGGAAGGTGGTGAGTTGATCATAGATGATGATCCAACTATCGACGTAGAGGCTATGGAGGGACCAGGTTCTGAGAAATGGATTGAAGCCATGAGATCCGAGATGGAATCCATGTACTCCAACAAAGTATGGACTTTGGTGGAACCACCTGAAGGGGTAAAACCCATAGGGTGCAAGTGGGTCTTCAAGAAGAAGACCGACATGGATGGCAATGTGCAAACTTATAAAGGCAGATTGGTTGCGAAGGGATTTTGACAAGTTCAAGGTGTTGACTATGACAAAACCTTTTCTCCAGTTGCCATGATTAAGTCCATCAGGATCATGCTTGCTATTGCATCTTATTATGACTATGAGATTTGGCATATGGATGTTAAAACCGCATTCCTTAACAGGAATATAAATGAGGATGTGTACATGAAACAACCTGAAGGTTTTGTAGATCCAAAGAATGCCAATAAAGTCTGTAAGCTGCAAAGGTCAATCTATGGATTGAAGCAAGAATCTCGGAGTTGGAATCTTCAATTTTATGAGGAAGTCAAAGTGTTTGGTCTTATTCAAAATGAAGATGAACCTTGTGTGTACAAGAAGGTTAGTGGGAGCTCGACCACATTCCTCATATTGTATGTGGATGACATACTTTTGATGGGGAATGATGTCTTAGCCTTAGAGAAGGTATAGACTTGGCTTGGCAATACTTTCTCAATGAAGGACTTAGGATAAGCATCCTACATTCTAGGAATTACGATCTATAGAGATAGATCTAGAAGGCTTCTCAAACTAAGTTAAAGCACGTACATCGACAAAGTGCTGAAGCGGTTCAACATGGATAACTCAAAGAGAGGCAACATCCCCATGCTACATGGAGTCACCATCTCTAGAGCTCAATGTCCCCAATCTTGTGAAGAGAGGGAGCGTATGAATGGGATCCCATATGCATCAGCCATCATATCCATCATGTACGCTATGTTGTGCACACACCCAGATGTCTCGTATACACTCAGCATGATGAGCCGGTACCAGTGAGATCCCGAGGATGCTCACTAGACAGCCGTAAAGAACATCCTCAAGTACTTGCGAAGGACTAAGGATCAGTTTCTTGTTTACGACAGCGAGGAAGAGCTGGTTGTAAAGGGTTACACCGATGCAAGCTTCCAAACCGATAAAGATGATTACAGATTGCAGTCAGGATTTGTGTTTTGCCTTAATAATGGAGCTGTGAGCTGGAAGAGTTCCAAGCAAGAAACAGTTGTCGATTCTACTACAGAGGCTGAGTATATTGCTGCTTCACATCCAACAAAGGAGGCTATGTGGATCAGGAAGTTCATCTCTGAACTTGGTGTAGTTCCTAGTAGCTGTGATGTAATTGAGCTTTATTGTGACAATAATGGAGCTATTTAACAAGCTAAGGAACCCAGATCACATCAGCGGTCCAAGCACATACTGCGGCGCTTCCATCTCATATGAGAGATTGTACAGCGAGGAGATGTGAAGATTTGCAAAGTACCAACTGAAGACAACATAGCTGATCCCTTGACTAAGGCCCTTTCTCAGCAGAAGCATGATGGTCATGCTAGGTCACAAGGACTGAGGTTCCTTGGTGACTGGCTCTAAGTGCAAGTGGGAGTTTGTTGGTATGTATGCCCATAGAGCAAGTCATATGATGATTGTAATGGGATACTTTGTAAATGATTTGAATAATAATAAACGCAATTTTCGATCTGTATGTTTAAACTATTTCTGAGATGATGGTGTAACACGATAGATGTCTAAAGAATGATTTTACTCAATGATGTATGCTTTTAGGTTAAGGAACTAAACGATGAGATCATGCAGATGTCAAGAGTATACATTCTTGTTTGGTTCCTAGTCAGTTGTTATTATCGAAATAACCATAGACAACAATAACACTAAAGACTAGATTATGTGTTGGTTGATGATAGAATCTCATTAGTCATGATATAGTGATATCAAACCAAGCACATAGGTACTTGTTAGAGAACAAGGTACCAGACAGACCCACTGTGAGAGTGACACATGAAAACATGACTTGGTAGTCACAGTCAGCTCTCATAATGATGGTGGTGAGTGTGATTCTTAGACCTGAAATCACTACACTCAATACATATCGTTGGGTACACTTTGACATCATCAAACGTAGTCCTGAAACATGGGTTGTTATAAAGGTGATGATTGGGTGGATTTGACACATGGGGATTTTGAGGGGTGAGTGATAGATATGGGATTTGTCCCTCCTGAGGGAGTTTGATGTCCTTGGCCACTTGATGAGTAGGATTGAGAAAGGCATGCACATCCACGTGTGAATCAATATGTGATATTGATGTCATACACATCTCACCCAGTCTGCTCTGAGATCAAGGAAATGAATGAACGTTGATAGGATGACTGTTCCATGCCTCGATTTCATTCAGGATATCAGTGACAAAGGAATTATACATTCACTATAACACCATTCACGGTTTGTAGGATTGAAAGTTGTTATCTAAATTTCTATTTCACTTGGGTAGCACTGATGTGTGACTAGGCACCGCTCTTTGCTTGTGAAGTCATAAGTGTTATGGACTTTCACTGCCAACGTGAAATGGACCTGCAGGGTCACACACATAGGATTTTACCTGGAATAGGAGTTTGTCCACAAACATGTTTAGATTGATTATTAAAGGAGTTTAGTAGTTCAATTAAACACTCAATCAATTGATAGCTCAATATCATAGTGTTCAAGGTGTTGGACTGATTGATTAGAGTATCAAATTGATTGAAACTGCGATTGACTGATTCTGCACAATCTGCACTCCCAACCGATCAGCTCATGTGATGAACCGATTGGCTGAGCTTGGTGAACTGATCGGCTCAACTGGTGAGTCGATCGGCTCATGGACAGGGTGAAGTGATTTGTTCAAGTGTTGAAACGATCGGTTCAAGTCCAACTGAGCAAGTTGGGAAAGTAAGATTGGTGAGAAATTTCCTTTCATTTCACTTGCCCAATTTGATTGGAACAAGGATTGGTATTTGATACCAATTAGAAACAAAAGATGGAAAGTCAATTGGGAACTGACCAGGACCACGAACCGACTGGTTCAGAAGTGAACCGACTGTTTCATGGGTCCCAACCGATCGATTGAGGTGTCAACCGACCGGCTCAGATCCCCAACCGACCATTTCAGTTGTGAAACGATCGGTTCAGGTTGCGCAGTTAGTTGTTTTTGTGTAAAATCTCGAACCCTTCTACTTCTGCTTTAGTCCCGCATTTCTCGGGATAGAGAACCCTGTCCCATGACCCTCATATATATAGGGGTATTGGGGGCTTCTCAAAGTACAACCCAGTGCAACCAGTTGCTCTATGAAGTTGTCGTTCTCTCTGGTTTTGGTAATCGAGAGAGAGCCCGAGCAAGTGCTACCTGATAAGGGAGGCACAACAAGGGAAAGACAACTGTAGAAAGTGACTGGTGGCAGGAGAGTGTGTTGGCGATTAGTACGTTGACAGGAGGGTGCGACTCCTTCTGATTCCTTGTGCGACAAGGAGATCGCAGTTCTAGGCAGTCGGTGTGGACGACTGTAGAGGCGGGAGACCTCTCTCGCTCGGAGGACAACTGTCAATCCCGACAGTCCCAGTGAGACCAGGGGTCTTCAGTCCCGGTGCGACCAGGAGCTGCATAGACACCGTCCATGACCAGAGGTGAAGACCGCACAAGGCGCGAGGTACTGTCGTCGAGCAAGCCTCAGGACAAGGTATGCATCCACAAGCCATCTTTCCTATTATATAGACGTTGACGTGATTCCTTTTGTTTTGGGTTTTGGGAGAAATTTTTTGTTTCCTCTACTTCTCTGCCTTCCCTAAAACCCTACATAAATAACTTCCTAATCAAGGAATATGTGTATAGGAATGACAGAGAAGAACTTGAAATATTCAAATTCACTGACTATAATGACTATAGTACCATATGGTATAGAGTGAGAACCAACACCACATCCACTTCTTACTTAACTGATGAATAAAAATATCAAATTGAAACACTATATATGTATATGGAAAATATGTATATTCATTACTCGAGTATGATATATCAAACAAAGTCATGGTATAGCTGCAAAACAATTGACAATTTCCACATTATTCTCATTACATAGTTCCTCACCTCTAGGGTGGTTTTTACAAAAGGATAATAGTCTAGGTAAATATAAAAAAATTACTAGTGAAGAGGACAAGCTGTCCATATCAAGCTATACCTCTAGTTCCATACTCATAGTATAAGATCCTCTTGGATCATCATTCTATACAAAACCTACATCTGGTTAATTTGGGATCAACACCTAGAAGAGGAACCAAAATGTATGGATAAGAATATCGAGTATTGACATAAATAAAGCATTAGGCATTATAGGGTAGGTAGGTAAAAAGGAGGGGTTTCCATATAAGAGGGGGATACTAACAAGGAGGTAAGTTCAATAAAATAAAAGAAGAGAATGAAGTGTTTATTAGTAAGAGAAATAAGGAATCATAAAATCTCTTTCCACTAGTCCATTTATAATTTCACAAATAATACATTGTAGGAAGATATGTGATTATCTAAGATACCCAATATAGAGACACAACACCATTGCATCATGGCCCAAAAGTTTGGGTGGAAACACACATTCTGGGAGGAACATGAACACCATAATATATAAATTATTATGAGTAAGAACGACTACTCTAAATATTTAGTCTAACACCAAGCATTCCCAATTGAGTGTCAAAACAAATAGTTCATTCATTTTTCATATCCAAATATAGCCAACTGTGTCATAGAACTCATACAAAAGTATGTTTGACATATTCAATGAAATAATAGATAACATTTTGATAATAAAAAAATTTCTAGTTGAATATTAACATCAATCATATATAAAGGTAATTTCCCCAAGTATATGACATTTGGATTTATAATCATATAAATGCCCAAATTATAATAGAATCACAAACATGACCCTAAAAACTAATCCTATTTCTAGAGGTCCAATTCACTATTCATCCATGTCGACCTAAAAGTGTTTTATACACCCATTAGTCCACAAATATCAAAACATAAATGACAGTATGTTTAACCTGTTATTAGTTACCTATTTTGGAGTTTAGCTTTTTAATCTTGGAAATACTCATGCACAAGGTGAGTCATGGAATTATCTATTATTGATCAAAATTCCCTTACTAGGAATATAAAGGGTTTAATGTGGCATACCTCTATGCATATTAGTCATATACTCATATCTTCATATGCATCTAAATACTCATATGGTTACTGAACTAAACCATACTCACATGTCATCTAACATAAATTTTGGTCAAATTATAAATTCATACTCATATAATATTATAAAATTACACTCTTTTAGAACCACTTTTTCTTTATACGCTTTGATTAAAATAATAAAAAATAGATAACTATACTTACTAGTATCATCCAATAGACTTCTAGGTCTAGTTCTTTTAGTTCATATATTAACTAAGGTGGTGTTTCAACTAGATTTAGTTATCATCATGCCCAATCATGCCTAACATGTTCTCTTCATCATCTAACTAATGTTAACCATACACAATTTTTGTAAGGACCCTGACCTTCATTTTGGGCTTACCCTATTTGTTTTGCCTAAACCTTATGCTTGGTTGCTTGCTAATCACCTTTAGTGGTGATTAAGGTTTTCTTGTGTTTGGTTGAGAGTTGGAGGTGCTACTTGCAAAATAACCTGAGTTAGGGTTGAAGAGCAAGTTTGCCACCTTGAGAGATGTCTTTCTCTCTTTTTGCTTCCTCTAGGGTTGAGTGGAAGGTTTGGGCTCGTGCCTTGAGTTGCCTTGGGCTTGGTTGAGCTCTTTTGGGCCTTGTTTTTCCTTGTTTGGGCCTTGCCTTGCTTGGTTGAGCTCTGTATCAGGCAATGATGCCTTGTTTCGGCCATGGGGTATCGCCCATGGGTGTGTCGGCCAAGATGGTTGTAGTGTGTCAGCCTTTGACCTTGTTTGACCTCCTTGCTTTGGTTGTATCACCCTAGCTTGGACATGTGGCCGAACCTTGGTTGAGTGGTGGCATGGCATGTGCATGAGGTTTGCAAGGTGGTAAAATGTATGGACAAGTGTCCCTTGGTAAGGTGACACCTTGCCTTGGTTTAACCTTGACCCTCATCTATGTATGCCTTGCCTTTCTTTTCCTTTAGAACCCTTTAGCTCTTTTGTTTCTCTTCCCTCCTTGTGTGAACGACACACCTTACTTGGAGAGCTTGGTGGCCGAATCTTAGGTGGGTCTTGTTCTTTAGTAAGAATCTTCCCTCTTTCCTTAGCATCTTCTTCTCCATCTTGCCTACCCTTCGACCATGGTGGTTATGGTTCTTGTTCCTTTTTCTTGAGGTGGCCGAAAGTGGTGTGCTTGGAGCTAGGAGCTTGAAGCCTGGAAGCTTTAGAGCTTGAGAAGTTTTCTTAAGGCAGGTTACATAACCTCTAACCCTAGCTATGCTACCTTCTCTATGTTGCATGATTCATATATGTTGATTATCGGCCATTGTATGTTATGTTTCTTGCTCTAGCACATGTTGTTGATCTTATGGATATAGTGACCATGATGTTGTTGATGTTGTTAATGGTTTATATGCCATCACACCTAGTTGGCCGAACCATAGTTTGGGGTGTTCTTTGGTAGCAATACCCCTTTCTCTCCTTGGTTTATGAGAAGTGAGTTTGAGCTCTAGTGATGTAGGCAATACTCCTCTCTCATTTAAGTTGAGAGGTGAGCTTATATTCTAGTTTCTTGGGCAACACCCTCCTCTCACCAAGGATTTGAGAGGTGATCTCTCATATATGTGTTGACCTATGTTGAGGGTTGGTCCTTGTGGGTGCCTGATTTGTGATAGAGGTTGTGCGAAACCCCTCTCTCTTGGTTGTTGAGAGGTGAGCCAATCTTCTTGTTCAATTAGGGTTTGGTGCCCTTATACTTGAGGTTGAAGATGACCATGTTGGGTTGTGCCTTGCACGATATGACCTTGGATTAGTACTTCCCGATAGCCTTGTCTTGGGTTGTACCCTTAACCGTTACATCTTATATCTTATGCTCTGAATGATACATCTTGAGGTAAGGTTTCCCAATACCCCTACCTTGTGTTGAGTTTGGCCGATACCCTTTGTAGAGTTGGAGCTTGGGTGATACACCTTCATGTGTGCTCTTCACGACACACCTTGTGATGGGTCTTGGTGGTATGATGTAGTCTTGTGGTGCCTGAGATGATGGTGGTTTAGAGACCCCTAGTAGTGTTGGTCGATATTCTGGATGAGTAGCCAGCATGTCCATGCCTAATATGGTATCTTGGATGACATGGGTGCCCTGGTCGATAGGGATGACCCTTGAGCAACATGGAGATGTTTGAATAGAGGCTCCTTGAGCATTATACCCTTTGGACGATATGGTCAACGTTGAGGGTTAGCTGATAGAGGAACCCTAACCCTAACCCTAGTTTGTGTGCACGATAGGCTTTTGGTCGAAAACCCCTGCTGATGATGCACGATCCATCCTTATATCTGGTTGCCCGACACCTTGAGAGCTGGGTGCACGATAGGTTGAAGCGTGGTTGGTCGACATGATGGCACAAGTGATCTAGGGGTTGGAACCCTAGCCGAAACACCCTTTGGTGAGGGTTGGCGCTGCTCGCCATACCTATAGTAAGGGTTTTTAGAGATTTGGTGAGGGTTTTGATAACCCAAAATGTTTATAGTTGATGGTACTCTGTTAATAATGATAATACAAGTGATATGATGTAACCACATTGAATTCTATATCTATATTGATGAGATAAGATGATAGGTTGTGAACCAGGTATGTTTGGAAAGATATGATGTTGCTACACATGTTAATGTGACACGTGTATATCGTTACAAGTATATGGCATAATATATATACTCATGATTGACAATAATACTATGAATGATAAAGCTTATAATCATGGATGTTTCTCTATACTAGATAGTATAATAATCCTATTAATCCATGATGTCTTAAGTTATCTATCTGAATGCATATACTAACCATGCAAGTATACTATGTGGATTCATAGTCTAGTGAGAGCTATGAGAAATATGTGCTTTGACTAGCCCAATGAGTTGATAATCCTTGCTAAAGAGATAACAGGTTGATAGGTCTGAGGACCTGATAAAGGATGAGTGCCTAGTTGAGGTGTTATCCTCTGATGATGTGTTAAGGGATGCATTCCCAGAATGTTGATGCATGATATGATGCCTTGAGGGGAAGTGGTTGTTATAATAAGGGATTAAGGTCCCACGACAAGATGATGATGGGATTGATGACATAATTCTATAAGGCAATGTTTATACTTTGGTTTCCTCAACAATTGGCTTAAAATATACTAATTAATTATAGATGACCATATCATGTAGTTTGCCCTGGCCATAGATCCATCATCGTCAGAATTTAGTGATGGTGAAACAGGTTTATCCTGTGGGATTACCTGGAACGCATATTGTTGAATATGCGAGGTTTCCCTAGCCTAAAATAGGAGGGTTTGAGTGCAACTGTGGTTGCAGACTCAGGATATTTGGACCATGGTGAACAAACCCATGTCTCAGGATATGTGATGACAAGCATGAAGCGTTCATGGCTTGGATGTTTATATGGGTAGCTTGGAGAGCTGACCCAGAGGCTGAGGCCCTATACACATGAGACTGCGGTCTTGCTTGATGATTCATGTACTGACCACGGGAAGGTGAGGTCATGGAGTCTGAATCTCCTTAGACCTTGTGTGGCACCGGATTGGGCTTCACAGCCAATGGTTGGATTTAAGCAGAGAAGGCTCACTTCCTTAGGGCATAATAAAATGTAATCCAGCCGAATAGTATATCTTGCTTACAGCAAAATATGGAACATTGATTGAGGCCTTGCTTATAGCTGATCTAGTTGAACTATGCAGTTGTATGTACGATCCTTATATCTTGTGATAAGTTCTTATAAAGCTTATCTTGTCAATCATGTTCCATAAAGAAATACTTGGTTATACGGCTCCCAGATATCTTGGTAAGGTTGATGGTAATAATAGCCTTGCACAGTATGCTGCTCTTGCTATACGCTTTATCAATTATCTGCTGTTTTTGCTTTAACCTTCTGAGGTTTTATAGTTTCGGAGGGGAGTTATGTTTCTGATTGGGACTGTGTGTCTCACCCCGCTGGTTTACACCCTTTTTAGGTGATCCCTCTAGACGTGGTGGTGGTCGTGAGGTTGTGGCCCAGCAACAAGAAGAGAAGTAGAAGGCAAGAGATGGACATGCTGCTATTTTGATGGTTTTGTAGTAGAGTCCTAGAGTCATCCCTATACTCTCAGGTCCTCGGAGGTGTTTGACGACGTTTCACAATGTCTAGCTATTGTAATTTTTGTATAATCCTGCTAATGGTCGTACATGGCCGTTATGTATATATAAACATGTGATGAACTCCAGTGGTGACGGTATAGATGGCTCCAATACGTAGTGAACATATATCAAAGCCTGTAAATATTTTTATAACATGCTTTCTCTGTAGGATCTGAATGCAAATATTCCCTTGCGTATGCTTTCCGCAATCAATTTTAATTAACCTGTGTTTTCGGTAATATGCTGGTTCCACATGTTTTCACGTGTCATCTCGTTGTCTGGGTGATGGTAAGGTGTCACAATTGGTTTGGTACCAGAGCCCTAGGTTCGCTGAGTCTATAGGGATCTAGGACTAGGTTTGTGTTTGTTCTTGTGAGTTTTCTAGATTTTCTTACAATAATCTTCTACTCTCAATAGAAGATAAAGCTTAAAGATGTCTGGAAACCATGAAGAACATGCTGCCGAGAGCAGTGATGCTGCATCAGTTGATGGAGCAGGAGGGCAGGCACATGAAGATCGGGTGCCTGAGTTTCCCCAACTTGACCCAGCCATTCTCAAAAACCCTACCTACCAATAGCTTATGGGGCAGTTGATGGCTACGATGAATCACATGGTGGAAAGGTTGCCAGTTTCTCAGCCAAGAGCACATGCTCCCCATGGTGAAACATCGAGTATTGGGAAGACCTTTGAGCGGCACATTGATCGTGTGATCGAAAAATTTCGGTAATTAGTCCTCTTTTATCGAATAATCAAGAAAATGTCTTTTCCTTGCTAAAATCATAGTAATAGCTAGGAATCTCATATGAAGAAACTTTATATATGAAAGTTGTGTAGAAAAAAATGCAAGGAACCTGATAAAAATGATTTGAGAACCTGGTTATAGTTCGTTTTGCAAAAGTGCCTTGATTTTTTAGAAAAATGCATTACAAGTTAATTAGAAACCCTAATTGTACATAAAGGATGAGTCTTTGTAACTTAATAGGTTAAATTGAGGATTATCAACCTGTTAATTGATAACATGGAGTTTTCATCCGTTTTGAGTACAAAGATGGTTAATTTATGGTTTATGTCTATAAATGAAAGATAATGTATATGGAAACCCTAATTTAGGGTAAAAGAAGAGGAAAACCATGTTATTTCGGATTAAGAAAGTAAAGCACTAAATAATGATCCTAAGACTGTTAAGAATATTAAAAGGAGAGAATTTTAAGGTTTTAAGTGGATTTGATAAATTAGGGTTCTTAATAACTAAGAATGAAGGCAAAACCCTAATTTTCAAGGAAACCCTAAATTGGAATAGAAACCCTAAGGGATAAGATGGAATTGGATAAATTTTGATAAAATGAAGTTAGAATGTTTATTTCAGGGTTTCTATGCAATTTTCTTTCTTGCTTGGATATTCTCTCTCTTCATATTTGATTTTGTATCCAGATCTGCAATAACAGGTATGTGGTTACGCTTATGATTATCCTGACTAGTTTTCTGAGGATTTTATCGACGTTTCCCTCATGGCTTGAAATAACTGTTGGATGCTTTTATTTCATGCAACTATAGAGTGACTATGACTATCACTATGAATATACATGTATAACTGGCTAGATCCGAGACCACCTCTATGGCTTGTAAAGGCTAAAAAGGGGTAACCTAGAGTAAGGTCTAGGTTATCGTGGGTTAGAAATTGGGCTACCAAGTGTAGTGCCATGAGACCCATTAGCATGCAATGAGTTAAGGAGTGGGCTACTTACGAGTAGTGCCATGTGACTCAACCCAAGAAACTGGTTCACCTATAGGTGGGACCATGAGGGGTTTAATGGGGATCTACCATAAGGAAGGTAGTATCCAGGTCCACTGTAGGGATAGCATAGAGGATAGGGTACTCATGGATCATGGAGTTATATTTAAAATGTAATCTTGGTTGTTAAATGATTAATTGAATGATTATGTTGTTATCATAGTTGCATGTTTATTGTTTCCCCCACATACCAGCTCCGGATGACGGACGTTTTGTTTGTCGACATTTTAGGTACAAGCCAAAAGGACAAACAGTAAATCGTCATATTGTGAAATACATGAAGTAAAATGCAAGGAGGATTAGGTAGAGTAGAATGCGTACATGGATAGAAGTTTAGAAATCCAAAATTTTCAAAAGGTATGAAAAATTGTATTACAACTTTTCAGTATAGATTGTTGAAATTTAATAATTGTTTGTGGTTAAGTGCCGAACCTTTGATTCAGAAGTTATGGGTGCGGCTTCAACCTCTCGGTCTCCCTTAATTGGGGGTTATCGGGAGGTGGGGTCGTAACAATTGAGTTTGTGGCTAAGTGCGCAATATGTCAGCAAGTTAAAGCTGAGCATCATAAGTCGGAAGGTACATTGCAACCCATGCCGATACCACAGTGGAAATGGGATCACATAACCATGGATTTTGTAGTTGGTCTACCAAAGACAACTAGGAATCATGATTCCATTTGGGTAATAGTGGACAGGATGACAAAATATACTCATTTCATACTAGTAAAGATGACGTATACAACAGAGAAGCTTGCTCAGGTGTATGTAGACGAGATAGTGCGTTTGCACGGTGTACCAGCAGCGATAGTTTCCGACAGAGGTCCTCAGTTCACGAGTCATTTCTAAAAATTGTTGCACAAAGCGTTGGGAATGCAATTGAGGTTTCGTACTGCCTTCCACCTCCAGACGGATGGACATTCTAAAAGGACTATTCAGACTTTGGAGGAACTTCTCCGAGCTAGTGTTTTGTAGTTCCTCAGCAGTTGGGACGTGCATCTCAGTTTGATAGAGTTTGCTTACAATAATAGTTACCAGTGGAGCATTGACATGGATCCTTATGAGGATCTATATGGAAGGAAATGTAGATCTTCTCTATGCTAGTGTGAGTATGGTGAGTATCAACTTTTGGGTCCTGAATTAGTACAACAAACAACAGAAAAGATCAAGGTGATACAACAACAGTTGAAGACGACACATGACATACATAAGTCTTATGCGGACAATCGCCAATGACCTTTAGAGTTCCAAGTGGGAGACAAAGTGTATATCAAGGTCTCACCTTGGAAAGGTGTGCTAAGGTTTGGCCGGAAAGGCAAACTGGCACCCAGGTATATGGGGCCATACCCAGTAATAGCACATGTTGGCAAGGTAGCTTACAGGTTAGAGCTACCGCCAGAGTTGAACAGGTTACATCCGATGTTCCATGTCAGCATGTTGAAGAAAAGTCATCCAGATACAGGGATAGTGATATAGCCAGTTGAGGTTGAACTTGATGAAGATGTAACCTATTAAGAAGGTCCCGTGATGATCCTTGACAGAAGAGTAAAGAAGTTGAAGAGGAAGGACCTGATTCTTATGAAGGTTCTTTGGCATCATCGTGGCATTGAGAAAGCCACATGGGAGCTTGAGGAAGAGATGAGGTGGAAGTATCCCTCGCTTTTCTCTTCAGATTTCAGGGATGAAATCCATTTGTAGAGGTTTATGGCTTGTAAGGACCCTAACCTTCGTTTTAGGCTTACCTTGTTTGTTTTGCCTAAACCTTGTGCTTGGTTGCTTGCTAATCACCTTTAGTGGTGATTAGGGTTTGCTTGTGTTTTATTGAGAGATGGAGGTGCTACTTGCAAAATAACCCGAGTTAGGGTTGAAGAGTAAGTTTTCCACCTTGAGAGATGTCTTTCTCTCTCTTTTTGCTTCCTCTAGGGTTGAGAGGAAGGTTTGGGCTCGTTCCTTGAGTTTCCTTGGGCTTAGTTGATATCTTTTGGGCCTTGTTTTCCCTTGTTTGGACCTTGCCTTTCTTAGTTGAGCCCTGTATCAGGCAAGGATGCCTTGTGTCCGCCATGGGGTATCACCCATGGGTGTGTCGGACAAGCTGGTGGTGGTGTGTCGACTTTTGACCTTATTTGACCTCCTTGCTTTGGTTGTGTCACCCAAGCTTGGAGTGGTGGCGTGGCATGTGAATGAGGTTTGCAAGGTGGTAAAACGTATGGACACGTGTCCCTTGGTATGGTGACACCTTGCCTTAGTTTAACCTTGACCCTCATCTATATATGTCTTGCCTTTCTTTTCCTTGGGAACCCTTTAGATCTTTTGTTTCTCTTCCCTCCTTGTGTGCCCGACACACCTTCCTTGGAGAGCTTGGCGGCCGAACCCTAGGTGGGTCTTGTTCTTTGGTAAGCATCTTCCCTCTTTCCGTATCATCTTCTTCTCCATCTTGCCTACCCTTCGGCCATGGTGGTTATGGTTCTTGTTCCTTTTTCTTGAGGTGTCCGAAAGTGGTGTGCTTGGATATAGGAGCTTGAATCCTGGAAGCTTTGGAGCTTGAGGAGTTTGCTTAAGGCGGGTTACATAACTTCTAACCCTAGCTATGCTACCTTCTCTATGTTGCATGATTCATATATGTTTATGATCAGCCATTGTATGTTATGTTTCTTACTCTAGCACATGTTGTTGATCTTATGGATATAGTGAGCATGATGTTGTTGATGGTTTATATGCCTTTACACCTAGTTGGCCGAACCATAGTTTGGGGTTTTCTTTAGTAGCAATACCCCTTTCTCTCCTTGGTTTATAAGAAGTGAGTTTGAGCTCTAGTGATGTAGGCAATACCCCTCTCTCATTTAAGTTGAGAGGTGAGCTTATATTCTATTTGCTTGGGTAACACCCTCCTCTCACCATGAATTTGAGAGGTGAGCTCTCGGATATGTGTTGACCTATGTTGAGGATTGGTCCTTGTGGGTGCCCGATTTGTGATAGAGGTTGTGCAAAACCCCTCTCTCTTGGTTGTTGAGAGGTGAGTCGATCTTCTTGATCAATTAGGGTTTGGTGCCCTTGTGCTTGAGGTTGAAGATGACCATGTTGGGTTGTGCCTTTCACGATATGACCTTGGAGTAGTGCTACCCGATAGCCTTGTCTTGGGTTGTACCCTTAACTGTTACACCTTATATCTTGTGCTCTGAACGATACATCTTGAGGTAAGGTTGCCCGATACCCTTACCTTATGTTGAGTTTGGCCGATACCCTTTGTAGATTTGGAGCTTGGGTGATACACCTTGATGTGTGCTCTTCACGACACACCTTGTGGTGAAGTAATCTTATGGTTCCTGATATGATGGTAGTTTAGAGACCTCTAGTAGTTTTGGTCGATATGCTGGATAAGTAGCCAACGTGTCCATTCCCTATATGGTATCTTGGATGACATGGGTGCCCTGGCCGATAGGGATGACCCTTGAATGACATGGAGATGTTTGAATAGAAGCGCATTGGGCATTATACCCTTTGGCCAATATGGTCATTGTTGAGGGTTAGCCGATAGAGGAACCCTAACCCTAACCCTAGTTCGTGTGCACGATAGGCTTTTGGTCGACAACCCCTGCTGATGATGCACGATCCATCCTTATATCTGGTTGCCCGACACCTTGTGAGCTAGTTGCATGATAGGTTGAAGCATGGTTGGTCGACATGATGGCACAAGTGCTCTAGGGGTTGGAACCCTAGCCGAAACACCCTTTGGTGAGGGTTGGCGCTGCTCGCCATACCTATAGTAAGGGTTTCTGGAGCTTTGGTGAGGGTTTTGATAACCCGGAATGTTTATAGTTGATGGTAATATATTAATAATGATAATACAAGTGATATGTTGTAACCACCTTGAATTCTGCAACTATGATGATGAGATAAGATGATAGGTTGTGAACCAGGTATGTTTGGAAATATATGATGTTGCTACACATTTTAATGTGACACATGTATATGGTCACAAGTATATGGAATAATATATATACTCATGATTGACAATAATACTATGAATGATAAAGCTTATAATCATGGATGTTGCTTTATACTGGATAGTATAATAATCCTATTAATCCATGATAGTTTAAGTTATCTCTCTGAATGCGTATACTAACCATGCATGTATACTATGTGGATTCATAGTCTGGTGAGAGATATGAGAAATATGTGCTTTGACTAGCCCAATGAGATGATAATCCTTGCTAAAGAGATAACAGGTTGATAGGTCTGAGGACCTGATAAAGGTTGAGTTCCTAGTTGAGGTGTTATCCTCTAATGATGTGTTAAGGGATGCGTTCCCAGAATGTTGATACATGATATGATGCCTTGAGGGGCAGTGGTTGTTAGAATAAGGGATTGGGGTCCCAGGACAGTATGGTGATGGCATTGATGACATAATTCTATAAGGCTATGTTTATACTTTGGTTGCCTCAACAATTGGCTTAAAATATACTAATTAATTATAAATGAACATATCATGTAGTTTTCCCTGGACATAGATCCATTATCGTCAGAATTTGGTGATGGTGAAATAGGTTTATCCTGTGGGATTACCTAGAGTGCATATTGTTGAATATGCAAGGTTTACCCTAGCCTAAAATAGGAGGGTTTGAGTGCAACTATGGTTGCAGACTCAGGATATGTGGAGCATGGTGAAAAACCCATGGCTCAGGATATGTGATGACGAGCATGATGCATTCATGGCTCAGATGTTTATATGGGTAGCTTGCAGAGCTGACCCAGAGGCTGAGGCCCTATAAGCATGAGACTGCGATCTTGCTTGATGATTCGTGTACTGTCCACGGGAAGGTGAGGTCATGTAGTCCGGATCTCCTTAGTCCTTGTGTGGCACCGGATTGGGCTTTGCAGCCAATGGCTGGATTTAAGTAGGGAAGGCTCACTTCCTCAGGGCATAATAAAATGTAATCCAGCTAAATAGTATATATTGCTTAGAGAAAAATATGGAACATTGATTGAGGCCTTGCTTATAGCTGATCTAGTTGAACTATGAAGTTGTGTTTACGATCCTTATATCTTGTGATAAGTTCTTATAAAGCTTATCTTGTCAATCATGTTCCATAAAGAAATACTTGGTTATACACCTCCCGTATATCTTGGTAAGGTTGATGGTAATAATAGCCTTGCTCAGTATGCTTCTCTTGCTATACGCTTTATCAGTTATCTGTTGTTTTTGCTTTAACCTTCTGAGGTTTTATAGTTTCAGCGGGGAGTTATGTTTCTCACTTGGACTGTGTGTCTCACCTCGCTGGTTTACACCCTTTTTAGGTGACCGATCTAGACATGGTGGTGGTCGTGAGGTTGCGGCCGAGCAGCAAGAAGAGCATTAGAAGGAAAGAGATGGACATGTTGCTGTTTTGATGGTTTTGTAGTAGAGTCCTAGAGTCATCCCTGTACTCTTAGGTCCTCAGCGGTGTTTGACGACATTTCACAATGTCTAGCTGTTGTAATTTTTGTATAATCCTACTACTGGTCATACGTGGCCGTTATGTATATATAAATAGGTGATGAACTCTGGTGTTGACGGTATAGCTGGCTCCAATAAGCGGTGAACATATATCAAAGCCTGTAAATATTTTTATAACATGCTTTCTCTGCATGATCTGAATGCAAAAGTTCCCTTGAGTATGCTTTTCGCAATAGGTTTTAATTAACCTGTGTTTTCGGTAATATGCTGGTTCCGCATGTTTTTGCGTGTCATCTCGTTGTCTGGGTGATGGCGGGTGGTCACAATTTTAGTATAATATACAAGAATTAATATCAGTAATATGTATATTTACCATAGGTTTAGATGGTTAGTTAAGGGATCAAATTAATATCTAGTATTATCTATGACTTACTAAGAAATATACTATCACCATTTCATCCTTTTGTAACTCCATCTATACGATTATGCTTCTGTAATGATTTTTAAATTATTAAATTCTTATATGTTTTATGGTTTGCTATTTTTACATGTGTGAAAATATATATTTGAAGAGGTTAATGGTTAATATATACTACTAGATACTAGGTTCCATTTATCTTACTAATTGAGTTAATTAAACATGATTTAGGCATGATCCCATACATGTTTATTCTTAAATTATTTGATTAACTGGATTAACACATGATTATTACATACTATATGGAACAAAACACATGGCCAAGATGACTCGCCTACACATTTTATATTCAAATTGGTAGTCAATTGACAAGTATACAAATTTCGATAGGCTTAGATGTCAATGGAGAACCTCTAGGTCAGACTTGTATAGGTGTTTAGAGATAATTTCTTTGAGTAGGTAGGTAACAATAAGCTATTCCACTTTGCATTATTGTCTACTTTGGTCAAGGAACTCCTTCCTCCATTCCCTAGATCCCCTATACAAGAAGATAGGTGATATATTCTCCTTGGTGGCCTGCTGAGAATGACCTAGGTGGTGGTAAGATCAAGGGTGTGGCAACATGCACAAGCCAAGGTTGTAAAATTACACTCCAAGACTATTAGAGTTGAGGAAACTTCATTTGCATTGATTATTTTGTCTATGATGAAGATTTTATAGTGTTCAAGGGGGTCTGAGGGAACATGTGGAGGGTTCCATATCAACAAATTTCATTAGGGGCTTGGTGATAGAGAATTATGAACACAAGTTGTTGAAATATTGTTTGTGGTTCTTTCATGGTTGTAAGTTAATGACTAGAAAAAGGGTGGTAGGTGTGATATCAAGGTGAATGATGAGGTTAACGAACTAGTGTGTGATGGCTGCTAGAGATGATGGTGGACACAAGCATAGTTATCAGTGTCTACTTGCTATCATGATTGTCGTGTCCAGGGAAGATGGATAGGCGGTTAGCATTTTCAAAGGAGAGGAAATCTTTAGGAGGATCATTAGGGAAGCGAGGCGAGGGGTAAGAGTTCACATGCAAAGAAAATAAGGTGAGATAAAAAACACCAAATAGAAAGTAAAATGAATTTTTAGGATGTAATAATTTATTAGATCAACTAGGACTTAGGATATTTGATTATTTTCTTTATTAATTCAATCAAGTGTGTAAATGTTACCCAATTCATATATAATTTACAATTAGGCTAATTCAATATGGTTAGTCCAAGTTTAACATCAATTTTATTATTTGAAACCATCTTACATTCCATTTGTTACTTATGTTAAGCTTCATTGGAGACAATTATTCCTCTTAATAAATCAATCGTGACCCAATATATTGTGTTAATTAAACCTCTCTTACATTTTTGTCCTAGGATGACACTATAGTGTCAAATTAGATTCAAATCAAATTCATTTTTGTCCTAGGATGACTCTGTAGTGTCAAATTAGATTCTATCACCTAGTATGTGTAATTAACTTTTGGACCCACCTTTGGCATATAATTTCGATTAATGAGATAATTAATGTTGAATAATACAATTTTGTGCCAAAGGTGGGTCCAAAATTTGATTTTTGGTGAAAATCAGGGGGAGTGATGATAGGGTGTTTCATAATAAGGCAAGTACTTTTATAAATTTTTACAAAAGGGTGAAAGATATGTATAATTTAATTCAATCCAAGGAAATTTTCTGGAATAATGTTTGGAAAATTACATGATCTAACCATGTTTTACACTTGACAAATAGAGAATAAATGATTAAATTGTAGGGATAGAGTGAGTGGAGTTAATGATTGATAATACCACAAACTTCCATGGTATAGATTTGCGAAATATATCCCATTAACAAGATGAGAATGACTATCTAGTTCGTTGTCTCCAGAAAGGAAATTTATCCAAAGACAGTCAAGTTTTTTAAAAACTAAGGAATGTAGGGGAGTGTAACCTAGAAAATAAGTAGATATGGAGGTGATAAGCATTCACAATAATTAGTGTGTCAACTCTATTGAGGAAATGTGATTTTAAAGTTGATGAGTTACTATAGGTATTGGCTATGATTGGGTTACAAATAGCAGAGAGGAGCTTTTAGGGTAATAGGGGTAAGCTGAGATATTTGGTGGGAAATTGCTCTTTCCTGAAACCTAACATATGACTGAATCTAAGAATGTTAGAGTGGATGCCATGAATTCAAATAAAATACTATATATGAAATTTGACTTTGAATCTATAGATATGAGAGAAGATACCTAAGATATAAACTATATTGATGATGTATAAATGTCATGATTGAGGAATATCATAATTCCATCAACAAATTAAATGATGTTGTCCTTGTAGATGTCATAATGGTGGATGTCATTGACGACGCCTCTCCAAAGAGTAATTTTAGTCATGCGACCAAGAATATTGGTATAACAAAGGAATAGATGGAGGGGGATATGGGATCCCCTTCATGCAAACCATTAGATCTTCCAGAGTAATTATAGTGTAGCTTGTTAATATGAGTGAAGAAATGATAAGATTTCATACGATCGTGTATCCATACAATCCACCTCGACGAAAAGACAAACCCTTTCATAAAATGAATAATGAATCCCCATTTCATGCTATCAAAAGCCTTCAAAAAATCAATTTTACAATAAGAAGAGGAACACCCTCAAAATGATTGGTGTCAACTAGTTTGTTGGCTAATTTGTGAGCATATATTTTTGTCTACATTTAATAAAAGCTTATAGTAATATGCCAACTATGGTTTTGAGATGGGGTATAAAATGATTTCTGAGAGTCTTAGTTATTGTTAGCAAGAAGAGTTTATGATATTGATGGGATGGAATTGTTTAATGTTCTAGGGGTTATGAAATTTTTTAATAACCACAATATAGATGTTGTTGACAATATTAGTTTGATGTGTAATATCATCATTATTTCCATTGTAAAGGAAAAGGTTTTCAAGAGACTCCATTTTCACTTCTCCCAAGATGACAACTAGAAAGACATAAAAAAGCCATTAGGTCCAAGAGATTTATTAGGATCCATGTGAGTGATCACATTGAAGAGCTCATCCTTAGAGAAAGAAGTGATTAGGGAAGAAAGTTTAGGAACTTTAGAAGGACATAGGAGATCTCAATTGAATTAAAAAAATTAGAGAAATGATGATCATGGTTGAAGATCTTAGTAAAGTACTTGGTGATATGGGTTATGTTGGTATGTTTGTTTAAAGTCATGATGTAATTTACTAACATGATGTAGGTGATGGAATTGAGCAATACACATTCTACAAGAGTATATACCATAATATATCCATTATCAATGATTTGTATAACACTTAAAATCATGATTTAGGCCATCCAGAATAACATGACTCTTGACATATAGTGAATTATCTACATCAACTTCATCTATCACTTTACATTTACCATTGTCCCCAAAATGACCATACCACCTTTTCTATTCATGAGGAGTGGAAATGTCTGTTATCTCCCATCATGTTGTTAGAGAAACCATTTCCTACAACCCATTTTTCATATAACTACAAATGAAGAAATTCCAATTATCATTCAAACCTTTGGTTATGTGGTTAGATTAGGAACCCAAACCTTTTAATTATGTTCCATATTTTTATAAGGACAATACTAAGGAGATTAATCAATTTTCTTAAATATGTTGCAAAATTTTATGATTGGAACTAAAGGATTCTCTATGGAAGATAGGATGTCCTTTCCCTTTGGTGTCCATCATGACCAATACAATTTTTACCAATTTGTTATCTAGAATGATAAATAATTTAATAGCGAGTCTTCTTACGCTTAAAATTCTTGAAAGAATCCGAAAGTAGTTTGTGATATTTATTTAGTATGGTGGTGGTAATAGACAAAACATTAATATCATATCTAGCATGAAAATGACATACCTCTAAATAGACGGATTTTGAGACATAAGAATATTTCTCAGTTGTAAGAGTGGAAAGTTTCTTCTCTGTACTGCACAAGATTGGTGTACAATCTAAATCATTAACCTTAGCAAGTAATCTACCATTTTTAATATCTAAGAGTAGTAATATTATTAATATAAATTCCATTATCTTTCTTATAACCACAAATTTTATTATGGTAAACTCTATTCTTCATTCTCACACAATCGTATCTCAACTCTAAATTGAGTTGACTTGCATAAGATTGTTAATGTTTTCATGCAATCCATCACTATTTTAGCAAGTTTTTTTTCTTAGACTTCCATAATAATCAAGAGAGACAGATGAATAATGGACAATATTAATTAACACTTCTGAAGAAAGTTCATGAGGTTTACCTCACTTACCTAATAACTTGTGCTAGCCATGAGGGAGATATTGCATTCATCTTCCTCAATTGAGTTTGAACCACTGGGGACTTGATAAAAGGAATACCAAGAAGCATGTTGAGAAACTTCCTTACCATTCTTCTCCTTCTTGTCTCTTATCTTCTTCTTGTCATCCCTATTGTATCTATCTTCCCTTTTCTTATTTCCTTTGGTGGTGATGATGCTTCCTCATGAATTATACTTTAAAATCTAACTACTTTCTCACAAAAATAGATGCAATTCAATTCATAAGGATACATAGTGGCATAGAGGATGTTAATCTCTTTAGCATTTAGTTGTTCCTTCTTCATGACTTCTTTGCTCATGTGGTCATCCCTTTTTCCAGTGGTGTGTAGAGAAGGAATATAATATTCTACAATTCAAATTTCAATCATAGGATGTAAAATTATAACATACTCTTAGAATATTGGTAGTGGGAACCATAGATAATCGGGGGTCGGGTCAAGAATACTCCTTTTCATGGTTGTACAAGTAGTAACCCATCTTCTCTTACTCATAGGAGTGCATTGTATGTAAAAGTAAGTAACCAAAATGATAAAAGTAGGGGAGATATATATTGAACAAACCACAAGTTGAAGGTCAACAATTTTTTAGTAAAAGTAAGAATACTCCTTTTCAAGGTTCAAAAGTAGGGGGTGCATTATACTACTAAAAAATTAAACAAGTGTTTTTAAACCTTGAAATTGTATGTAAAAGTAAGTAACCAAAATGATAAAAGTAGGGGAGATATATATTGAACAAACCACAAGTTGAAGGTCAACAATTTAGTGTGGTCCTATCTCTAATTTTGTAGTTCCACTACCTGTAGAGATCAACCTCTAGTATTTTTCACTTATAGTATCACCTAGTATGTGTAATATTCTCAAAATATGGTGAACTTGAATTATATAAATATAAGGCTTCAATTGATAAGTAAATTCATTAATTGATGGAGTAATGATGTTATCTTTGTAGCATGGGTTCAACTCATGGCCCAAGTGAGGCCCATGAGATTATTTTCTTTGCAAATAGGTCCTTTTGGAACAAGTTTAAATAATAAAAGGAATTTGTGCATAAATAAAGGATAATGGTTTTATTGTTTATTAGAAAATACAATTATGAAATAATATACAATTCTCGAATAACTCCAAGATAATGTGTAATTTAGATAATTAATGAAGTAATTATCTAACTATGAATGGAAACACAAGTTTCTAGGCATTAAACAAGGATATCTTTTTTTTTAACAGTTAAACAAGGATATCTTGGTCTGACTTTTGCATACTTAAAGGTAATTACAAAACCAAGATAATTATAGAATTTGATAAAAAGGACTTTCCATGTGATGTGGGTAAGTGAATTAAATAAATACTTGTAAGGAAAGTTTTGTCTACTAAAGTTGTCCCAATAAATCCCAAAAATTAGATATAGGTTGGAAAAGATATTAGTGAGTTTCCCTCAAATTTTCATAGAAAAAAGATGTTCCTAGCGGCCTATGGAAATCCGAGAAGAAAAATAGTTTTATTGTAAAAAATACTTTTGGTTCTATATTTGGAGAATGATTTAAATATATCTGACTTTAGCATAAGTAACATAGAATCTCCTTAATATGTCATGTGATCACCATAGATGAAGGATCAGAGATCTGATGATGCTTAGATGGTGTCCTACCTCCAGCCAAGAAAGGAAACCCGGCTACAATGTCCCCAACATTACCTCGCTTGGTTCTCACTTTATACCCACCCTTTTCTCCAAATTCTTCTCATGCTAGATTTGGGAGAGAGAGAGACAAATCAAACAAACCCTAACACAAGTGCTACCTCATCATATCTAGAAAGTGTCCAAGTCCATGTAAAAATTAGGATTCTAGCGTGACAACGGAACCATTGGTTCCATGCATCACGTGCCTATATAAGGCATTAAGGAGTTGCCTCAAGACCTATAGAACCCTCTTATCCCTTCAATTGCTCCAACTCTGCTCTGAGAGTCATTGATGACCCAAACTTCTTCGACAGTAGTTCTATCGTCTGTCTGGCACTACCGAGCATCTCTGGCCAATTAATTGGCATGGGAGCACCCTCAGAACACCATAAAGGAATCTTGATCCCTGGCCTCGCTCGAGGTGGATCAGGGAATGGTGTCCTCAAGCCTCCAACACCTGCCCATATTGTCTTTTTAGGGTTAAGATGTCAAACATCTTCCAACCATGGTAAGACCACCAAAAGGATAGCAAGAAGTGTGTGAACCTTTCCTACACTCTAGAATGGTGTCAGTAAGGTAATCTGATTACCCCTTACATCCCTTGTGATATTGGCTTAAAAACATGGAAACCTAATGTTGAAACCTAGCCTCAGACCATCTTTGGCTCAACCCTAGGGCTCATTGATTTTGTGAGGGCCTGTCAAAGATCCCTCGATCTTTGATTATGGTTGTCAAGCCCTAGGTGCAAATCCAACCCTCGGGTTGACCTCACCATGGCCACAAACAACATTGTTGAACGATTGATGAGGATGATCAATCCTTTGGGTAGTTTACCCTAATGCCCTAACTTACGTAATTGATCTCAATAACCACAAAAAGGGTGTTTTGGCCTTCATGCCGCTAACTCAGGAGGGTCAGTTGTTTTGAGTAGGCATTAATATGGCCATGACTCATTGGACAGTGATGGGAACCAAACTAGATTGGATTAATTGTTTAATGATGACACAACCTCTTCTGATTGGCCATAATCGAATATTCTTGCAATAATTTTTAGTAATATCAAGGATGATAAATTGAGACAAGTTATATATGAAAATTGATCAATAAAATGAGAGGAACATAATAAAATATAATAGAGGCCCATTTCTAATTGTAGTTTCAAAAGAACTTAGGGTACTTGATTAATATGTGGTTAATAAATGAAAACTCAAGATTTGTATATTAACATGTTTAATACATTAAAGACTTTTCATTCATGTTATAATCTAATATTGTTGAGAAAATAGGAATCTCGGATGATGATGATAATGATGATGAATAATTAGGGTTTCTATAGTGGATAATCATACATATGTATAATTAAGGTTTTAAAATCAATGATTATAACTTGTGATAATCTTAATGAGCTTAATACGATCTATGTGTTCATAATGAAAGGGCATGTTGGGTTTCATCTAATGATTAATATGTGAAGGAATTAGGGTTTGTATTCGTTATCTAAATTTGAAACAACCCTTAACCCTATATTAGGACCCAAGTTGGGTTTATCTATATAATTTGATTGCGACACTTTAGGATATACATACATGCAAATTAAATGTTGATTACTTGGATTTGTTGATTGAATTGCTTTAACATGCATGAAGCATATATTGCATGATTTCTGAATGGTTCTACATACTGTACATGGTTATGATTATTACTACTCGCATTATTGACTGGCCGTGTTTGCCAAGGATTTATTGGGGATTACTGAAATAAACTACTATATGTTTATTTACATTCTTAACAATTATAATGCCACTGTGAGTATCACATAAAGTAAGATATCATATTTTGAACCCTATGATAGCATGTATCAAGGGGTGATGCACACGATCCTAGATTGGGTGAAACCCTTCTTCGAAAGCCTATCTCAGTTATACAAGACTCTCTATTACCAATAAAAGAACATGCATGAATGGATGCCTCTATTGCCTTGAGGACAGACTATGATAAGTGATCACACCCAAGATAGCATACCAAGTGTATGTTAGAATATGTGATGAAAATTCCAGTTCTTATTTGTATGTTTTTGATTGATTATATGTTATTATTTTACTTGAACACTTTTGCATGCACCCCACATATATAGTATAGCAATATACCGATCTGCATTTAGTTTCACATTTTTCTAGGTAAATGTAATATATGAAGATATCAAGACATGATGATAAGATGAGATCCACTGAAGGAAAGAAAGATAAGTAAATGATGTTAAGTTAGATACTTGTTCTCATATGTATTTGTTCCATGTTGGAAATTTCTTTAACTCCTTAGAGGAGCTTCCTTGTGTAACGTAAATAATATTTGTGAACTAATGGAAATTATTTGCTATTATTTTTTATTTGTTAAAATTTGGATCTTGGGAATTTTAAGTAATGACTCTCATCTTTAAGGTCCTTTCTTAATTGGGGGATGCCAAAAAGTGAGATCGTTACATTTCGTATCAAAGCCCCAAAATTTTCAAATAATACATAGTAGTTGATAATTTCAAGTAATTTGTAAAAATATAAGGAGAGTTATTAAGACATGACTAGATGGTAATGGTCTTTAGAAAGGATCATAGTTTTGGGGTCTGGAAATATTTTCCTTCGTACCATTAAGTTGGTATATAAGGACTCCCTTAGAGAAAGTGACACTTGTCTGGATTGAACCTAGAATTTTCCTAAAGTATTGTCTCCTCTAAGTTTATCATCTATAATTTAATCAACTTCTCATCCTCTTGCTTAATAAACACTAAAAGACACTTCCCTCCTCATCTCAAGTTAGGTTTTTTGAGAAGAAGTGGGATTAAGGCATCCTCAACCAATTAATGCACATGTAATGTAGAAATAATGATGAAGTAAAGAAAATTAGTTTTATGGGTTTTTTCTTGTAAGGGTAAACCCTAGATTGAGCTAGGTTTAGTTTAGGAAAAACCATAGGTGGATCAAGGGAATCATAAAATCCTAAGGTGCATGGTAGTCCCTAACTCATATCGTAAACCTTAATTGTTGGAAATTGGAGTATTATGGGTGATATAGTAACCCTACCCATATAGACTCTAATTAGGGTGAAAGAACTAAGAAAAATATGATGATTTTAGGTGACCCAGTCTCTCGTGCATACATGTACGTGGATAAATTCATGCATGATGCATGTGAAGAGTTTTGAATATACATATGAAAGATAAGTGATCAATGGTTACATAAAAATGAAATTATGAAACCCTCAATTTAACTTTTATGGTTGGTGTCTCGATCTGGGGTGGGTAAACCCAAGAATGGGAAAAGTACATATGGGGAAGGCAAAACCCTAAACCCATGGGGTCAGGATGTGTCTAGAGAGCCTAACCTCCTCATTTGAGTGAAGACGGAACCCCTAGTTAGGACCTCCCCTAGAATGGTGAGTTGACTAGTTAGTTAAAGAATTGAAGTAACCTGGAATGTCACCTAAAGTATGAAGGATTACGTATATAAAACATGATACATTATTTAAACCCAAGTATTCTATCTCAGAGGGATACAAGGAAAAGTCATCGTGGAAGTGGTTGATATCATGAGGACCAAGTCCGAAAGGGAAGGTCACTATAGGTCAAGCCCAAAAGGGAAGACCGTCATGCATACCAAACCCAGAAGAGAAGTTCACTATAGGTCAAGCCCATAAGGGAAGACCATCATGAAGACCAAGCCTGGAAGGGAATGTCACTAGAGGTCAATCCCAAAAGGGAAGACCATCATGAAGACCAAGCCCAAAAGGGAAGGTCACTAAGAAGCCAAGCCCAGAAAGGAAGGCCTCCATGTAGACCAAGACTGAAAGGGAAGGTCCCTGAGAAGCCAAGACTGAAAGGGAAGGCCTCCATAAAGACCAAGCCCTCAAAGGAAGGTTTCCATGAGCCCAATGCATGGAAATAAGGTAAATAAGTTGTACCCTACGAGATGAAGCAAATCTGGGTTAAATAATTACATAAGAAAATAATGTACTAAAATGATTAAAGTTTTGATACCTCAATAAATCCTAGGAATGGTAGATCCATAAGTCAATCCTAAGGGTATATAGGGAGGATAAAGTTCCATAAGACCTATGAGATCAAGAGGTGATCATGCACTAAGTGCATGAGACCATGGGGTTAGGAGATGTATATCCATGTTTTCCTGAGGCCCGTGGGTCAGGAGATTGGCCAGCTACATGAGTTTGTGAGGCCGAAGGGGTGAATGTGAGAGGCACTCCGTAAGTGCATAAGGCCCATGGGGTCAAGAGGGGGTCACACCAAAGGTACCTATTCACCTAGACACCTTAAGGAAGTGACTAGGGCTAATGATAAATGAGATGTAGATGAAAAGAATACAAGAGGTCATGCAATAATGCTAATAAAATCTTGAAGGGAGTAGTAAATAAATGATAAATTCAAGGATTATGAGGAAACAACTTGCCATGTGAGGCATGAAAGTTAAGAAAATTATGGAATTAAAAGTATTCATGGATAGGAGTCATTCTCCAAGTGATACAACCAAAAATTTTATATTTTCAGATATTTTGTGGATACACCATCTCTACTCTTGGAATGGGATGAAATTTATTTTTGGGTTGAAACCAAACACTTATTTCATCTTGTTGTGAGTAGGAGAGATTGGGTGGACACTTTTTATGCTTAAAATTGACATACATGAATGAATATCTTACTAATGTAGGGTTTTAAGGTGTTACCTCACCCTTATATGAAGAAAAATGAATTTCAACATGGAAATCTAGGTGAAAAGATAATCAACTAGTGAAATTGAAATCTCAAGTGGAAATAGAATCACTAAGTTATAATGTCATGTAATAAATGGGTATATGGAATACAATGGAATTAAATTTGGTAGCAACCTTAGAATATGAGGAATCTGCATATCGATAAAAGTTTGTTACTAACCCGAAGGTTTGAAGCTAAGATGACTTATCATTCACCTTAACCTTACTAGGTTAAAATTTTGGGGATACAATTCCTTTAAAGTAGGGGTGAATATAAATCCTCATAATTAGGTGAATTTGAATTATATAAATATAAGTCTTGAATTGATAAGTAAATTCCATAATTGATGGAATAATAATGTTATCTTTGCAGCATGGGTTATACCCATGGCCCAAGTGTGGCCCATGAGATTATTTACATTGAAAATAGGTACTTGTGGAACAAGTTTCAAAAATAAAAGGAATTGGTGCATAAATAAAGGATAGTAGCTTTATAGTTTATTAGAAAATGGGAATATGGAATAATAGACGAGTTTCCAAGAGACTCTAAGACAATGTGTAATTTAGATAATTAATGGAGTGATTATCTAACCATGAATGGAAACACAAGTCTTGAGGCATCAAACAAGGGTATCTCAATCTAAATTTTGGTATACCTAAAGATAATGAGGAAACTAAGATAATTCTAGAATTTGGGATAAAAAGGACTTTCCATGTGATGTGGACAAGTGAATTAAATAAATAATTGGAAGGCAAGTTTTGTCTATTAATGTTATCTCAATAAATCACAAAAATTTGATATAGGTTGGGAAATTTATTATTAAGTTTCCCTCAAAGTTTCATAGCAAAAAGATGTTCCTAGTGGCCAATGAAAACATGAGAAGAAAAAGGGTTTTAATTGTAATAAATACTTTTGGTTCTATTTTAGAGAATGATTTAAAGTATCTGACTTTAGTGGAAGGAGCCCCACGTCTTCTTAATATGTCACATGATCACCACAACCTTACGATCATAGATCCAATGATTCTCATATCGTCTCCTACCTTTAGCTGAGAAATGAAACTCATCTATAGTGTCCCTGCCTTTTTGTTGCGTGGTTGACACTTTATACCCACCCTTTTCTATAGATTCTTCTTTTACTATATTTATAAAAAGACAGAAGGCAAACGAACTCTACCACAACTACTAGCTCATTGTATCTACAAAGTGCCCAAATCCCTATCAAATCAGAATTCTAGGTTGACAATGGAACCACTAGATCCATGCATCATGTGCCTATAGAAGGCATTGACGAGTTCCCTCAAGACCGCCAGAAGCCTCCTATCCCTTCAATTACCCCTACTCTTCTATGAGGGTGGTCGATGACCCTATACTTATTTGATGACATTTCTACCGTCTCCCTGACACTACCGAGCATATCTGGCCATTTAATTGACATGAGAGTATCCTCATACCATCATAATGGAATCCATGTCCTTGGCCTCACTTAAGGTTGATCATGGAATGGTGTCCTCAAATTGGTTGCACATGCCCTAAGTGGCTTGTATGGGTGAAGATGCCAAACCTCTTTCGACCATGAAAGGGCTACCAGTAGGATTGCATAAAGTGCGCAAACCTTTCTTGAACTTCATAATGATGCCAGTGAGGTAATTTGTTTACCCCTTGCCTTCCTTGTAATACTTTCTTAAGATCATGGAAACCTGACATCCAAACCTACCCCTCAGATTATTTCCAGAACAATCCCGGGTTCCTTGAGTTTGTAAGGACCTTTAGAAGATCTTGTTATTTTTATGTGACATCGTTTGCCACACAAAGCGAGATAACTCAAAACCAAGTGCAGAATTAACACTAATAATCACATTACCTCAAAATAGGGTAAATAAAAACGGATTTCACAATCATATGTCAAGCTAAACATATTATATATGAACCCACAAACTGGAGTCACTTGTGTTTCATTTATAACAAAAGATGTTACAAAACTAAGTTCACTAGCCAACCTGACACAACCTGTTACATATGATACCTGATCATGTACACAAATCACTTCTGAACCATCATTGTATATGTCCAAAAACTCAAACCAATGTTCAACATCTATAAAACACCCCCACGAACCTGATTGTACAAGGACAAAACATAAGACTCTATTACTAGACACTAGTTGCATGACAATGAACCAACAACTACAACACTTCAGGATATTTGTCTTAGCAACACGAGCTCTAACCCAGCATGCACATCCACCTAAATGATGTGGAAACCGACATGGTGAAACCAAATGATCCAGTGAGAGATATAACTCTCCGCCAATGTCTATTACATACATAGGCATATAGTAAGTTAGAACATCAAGTGAACTTATTAACATGTTAAACATATTCAGCTAAATGATATGTCAAAAGTAGATAATCATTACAAAATAGTATAATCAATTGCAACTGGATTGTAGAACATCTTATCATTAAAAAAAGAATATGAAGTACATGTATATCTTATACCAACTAATCCATACAAAAGAAACTTTAGGCTTCAACCAATGTTACCATATTTGATCCAATATAAATACACTAAATGGTTGTATTACATCTTTTATTATGGCCTAAAGAGATGAGGTATACCACTCATGCTCCAAATGACCACAGATAAGTCAAAATTAGTGCCATCATGGTCTATGGAAGAGCTAGAATCCACAACCTCTCCACGCCTCTTGATCAGCACAAGACATAACATATGAGTCATCTACAAAATATCCTAGCCGACCTTGGTATATTGTCCCAACACTAGTGAAATTGAGTTACGACACGAAGTCATACTCATTCCAGGGTATGGCCCGCAACCAATCTTGTGAACGCATATACTCAATAGTATACGACTCCGAGCTTCCACTAAGGGAGATCCTGTTCCACCATCTAGCACTAAGACTGACACTGGAATTGATCTAGCACTAAGACTAACACTAGAATTGATCTATGGCGTAGGGAAATCTACATGATTATTGTTCCACTTGATTAGTTATGACAATTAAGCGTCTTTTAGCATCAATCAAGTTACAACATATAAATCCATAACAAAATATATAAGGATAAGTGAATAGTACAAACTTCATAAGATATAAAACATATAAGGTGTGAACTTGTCACATCATCACATAGCAGTATAGAACTTCCATTCACAAGGCCATCATCATTGCCATACAACCACATAAGGCTATCACCAATGTCACATCATTGTGGGACATCAATCCTTCAATCACACCTTGAGAGGATACCACCTCAAATCATGCACAACTCACTTGCAAGGTCATATGACTCATTCACATCATCCCTATATCACAATGTCTCAGCATGCCTCATAAAGGCTTATTCAACCTGTGTCATATCAAACTCATCATAGCATGCACTAGCTATGATATCCCATTAAATTTCACCTGCAAGGTCAGGGGTTTAAAAATAAGGTAGAGAAAACAATCATAACATAATAACAAATCATAGAGAGAAATGAATACATCATACATTCACATATTAGGTTTAGAGTTCCACATTATGTCCAATTAGGATTTTGTATCATACAATCATCACCAAACTTCAAGTATATTGTTTCCCACTTTCTTGAATCATATAAAGGTTATGCATCATGTTTAGAGTCAAGCATTATGTTATCAAAATATTACCATACATGCATCATCATGTGATCAAGTATGTGTGCTACCAATGTATCATGTATAGGTATTAACCCACACCACTCACATGTATATGACCCACTACCATCTAGGTCACAAAAATCAAGGAACAAGGGTGTAGCTGCTTTCCTAACCCATGTGTTACAACTGTAACACATCACTAGTCTCTACCTCAACCCCTTAGAGGATGTTAACACTACAAAACCTATACAAGGCTAAAACACCACTTTCAACATATAGCAAACTACTAACCAACTAGGGTTTCGACCCATCACCATCATACTTGTGTCTCGACCACACACCATTCAGGCATCTCGACCTCAAGCCATCAAGGTGTCACGATCTATCCAACAAGGTGCCACGACCCCAACACCTACCAGTAGGGAGTAACTTTGTGACCTTCCACAGACATTGCGTCATGAGCAAACCCAAAATGAGGCGTCGCGATCATCAGCAAGGATGACATCGTTGTCCGAAGAAAGGGGCAACATAACGATTCAAAGCACTGTCCATAGGCAGCATTATGACCCACAACACACCTCAACCAACCTTCACGATCAAGATCAAGGAAACAACATCATCATTCCTGCAACACAATGTCATGAGCTACCCATACCAGGGCGTCACAATCAACATACACGGATCGCTACTCGATCAATTTGGAAACAAGGCGTCTAGACCCCCAAACAGCAAAGGAAACACGACCATTTTGACAACAAACCCAAGGACACACATCTGTCTCGGTCGAACCAAGATCACCAAAAAGAAACCAAACATCGTCAAGATCAAGTTCTAGGATCTATGATCACCAGAACCTAAAATGAGTTCCATAGTGATCATGTAGCGAACACTATAGAAGAAACATATCCTCAAAACATGAGAGCGAACATTAACACACCAAGGAAAAACATGAGAACTGAAACCTTGATCCTGGTGACAAAACCAAATCTAAAGGTACATGTAAAACCATTCTTTAAAAATCACCAAGAAAATAAGAACGAGAAGATTAGGGTTTAAGAGGGAGAGTTATCTTTTTGAGAAAACTACAAGATCATAAACCCTAAGATTACGATCATCATATAAAATCTTAACATCATTTTTAGAGACTAAAATAGATGGTTATACCAAGACAAATCCACAGTCTTCAAGGGGGAAACTTCACACAAGATCCATCACTAGAAACTGTAAGACATGTGCCTTAGTACCATCATGAGAAAACCTCAATCAAGGAAGATAAACCTATGTTGAAGCCATCCAAAAATGAATTAAAAATCCATATTTCATCATGGGACATGAATCTCATCAATGTGACCAAAAACCGAAATCAAGACATAGGAGGTAAACCACTATTACACACCCATCTCCAAAATTGGGTACTTAACCTTACGATTTTGGATTCCAAGCATGTAAAGCATTATAACCACCATCACTTAGGATCTAAATCATGATATCATCTACTAGCATATTAAGAGAACATTTAGAGTGAGAAGTAGCAACATGTGAATAAGATTTAGGGTGCTAATAATACCCGACTAGTGTGGCTCAGGTGCTTCGGTCTGGCTTGTCCTCCTTGGCGGACCTGTGTTTGAATCCCCCTAAGCGCACTATAATTACCAACTCCTTGGGTCATCTGTGCTCTGGCAACTATTTGAGGAGGAGGGGGAGCTGGGCTCCCTAAGACTAAAAAAAGAGTTCTAATAATGGAGGAGGGTAGAGAGTTATAAAACCCACCTTAAGAAGCTCAAAACCATGGGTCCAAGCTCCAAAATCAAGGACTCCAAGCATATGATCCAAGGGTTGAAGAAGATCCTTCAAAGTCTCTTCTCACAGACACAAAAACACCTCAAAGAAAAGGAGATACCAAGTTCAAAATATCCTAAAAAGGTGGATAGAATACCCTAGTCAAACTAAAGGGAGAAGGACGAAAAAGAGGGAAATAACTTCCTCCAACTGTGGCCTATGACCCTTGTGATGAGGGTTTCTTCCTCAAGAACGACCATCACATCGAAGCATGGTCCATGGCTGAAAAAGGGAAGAAGATGGAGTAGAGATTCCAAGGAAATCATCGCAAAAAAAGAAGAGATACTTACCAAGGTTGAAGATGGATAAAGATCACCACAAGCAAGAGTTCCAAGAACTAGGAGCTCCAAGGTCAGATCCACTTGTTCCCAAGGCTCCAAGGTGACTAAAAGAGAAGGAATAAAAAGAATGACTAAAAAGGGTTCATTTGTGTGAAGGGAAAAGAGGCTATATACTTGAAGGATGAGTGAGAAAGTCAAAGATGAAGTATCAACACCCTAAGGAACCTAAGGGACACTTGTCCACCAAAGAAACCCACATGCAACCACTTAAATTATGCATGTATGAGATGGTGATAAAACCTATGTTGGGTGTCGACCTACTTAGGTCCCCAACAAGTGGTTTAGGTTGCAACACCTCCTAGAGGTCGAAACATGAGAAAACATCATGACTGGGTCAAAATAAGATCATCATCATCAAAGAGGTCGAAACACAAAATGATAAGCATCTAGTTCGAAACACATGACCTCAAACCTTAATGGTCATAACAACATCAAGTCCAAGTAAGTGTTTCAGTCAAAACACATCCATAACAGCCCCTTGATCACTACCTAGGTTGCTACCATCATCAAGGTACATCAAGGTCGAAACAAGTCAACCCTAGAAATCCCTAGTCACCACCAAGGATACCACCACTCATCCAAGTCCCAAACAAGGCACCCAATTCTTCATCTCTCTTCTAGATGATGTCAAGGTATGGAAAACACTCTCTAGAAGTGCCAAATTGCACATCAACATCCTTCTTTGAGTAAATTGCAATTTGCACCAAAACTAGCACACAAAGCACAAACAACATCCAAACAAGCTCAAATTTGAAACTTAAGCTCTCCAAAAGACCTAATTACATCTCAAAATATTAGAGAAAGGTTATAAGAAACTTACTTAGGCAATACAAATTGGGTTACCCCAAAACCCAGATCAGGGGCCTTACAAGCCATAAACCCTGAACAAGGATATCACCTTGAAATCCTAAGAGAAAAGAGAGGGGTACATCCTACACATCCCTTCCTCAAGCCCCCACATGGATTATTCTATACCTTGGTTAAGTTACATGACATGTGGGTTAAGGGCTCACCATGCTTCTAGTGCCATTATACAGATTTAAAACTTATGATATGTCATTTTACCTTTTTAATCTTGGCTTCCTTTTTATCAACATAGTAATTATTAAGGTTAAAGCATCTCATCACTTCTCTTTTGGTTATTGTTCATCATTCTCATGTATGTTTTCTTGTTTTATCACGTTTTCCACCCCCCCATCAAGAGGAAGACCATCATATTTCATATTTATTTCATTAAGCAGAGGTCATCCCTCTCTAATTCTTTCATATATAATGAAGGTTTTTCATTTAGAACTTCCTTATTCACATACATTGGTATGATCTTAACTCATATTCCACTGTATTAGTTCATCATTATTTTCATTTGTCACCTTTTATCATATTTATCTCAAGAATTCTCTTCATCTTATGTGAGTTTTACACCTTGACTTACTTTATCAACACAAATTTATTCATATTTAACATTAGAAAATTATTGGAATTACCACTTCCAGGATCTCTTATTGTTTATTTGTGTTAAAATTCTAGTTTTATAGTGTCATATTCTTCTCTTATGATTATCAGACATTCAAGCTCTGATAGGTTATGATGTAGTTATGTCCTTCTTTAAAGAAAGATAAAGATACTATTACCGTGATTCATGTTTAATTATTCTCTTTAGTTCATTTCAAAATGACTACTTGATCAGAGTAATTAGAAAGAAAGAAACTTAAGCGTTCCATACTCACCTTTTCTTCAATATTTGAATACATGGTCAGGGCACTCAAGTACTGAGATTAGGTAGTATGCACCATGTTTTACATCATGTTCTCAACTTAGACACCATCCTAATCCTAGTCCTAGTGTCCCTATAGACTCAACAAACCTAGAGCTCTGATACCACCAAATCTGACACCCTTTTCCATACAAAGAGAGATAACTCAAAACCAAGTGCGGAATTAACACTAATAATCGCATAACCACAAAATAGGGTAAATTAAAATTGATTTCACAATAGTATCTCAAGATGAAGGTGTTATATATGAATCCATAAACTAGAGTCACTTGCATTTCATTTATACCACAAGATGTTACAAAACTTAGTTCACCAACCAACTTGACACACCATGTTACATATGATAACATGTTCATGTACACAAATCACTTATGAACCATCATCTTATATGTCCAAAAACTCAAACTGGTGTACAACGTCTATAAAACACCCCCAAGGAACTGAGTGTACATGGACGACACATTTGACTCTATTACTAGACACTAGTTGCATGACCATGATCCAATAGCTGCAACACTTCAAGATATCTATCTCAGCAACATGAGCTCTATCCCAGCATGCACTTCCACCTAAAAACGTGAAAACCCATGAGGTGAGACCAAATGTCCCAACGAGAGATATAAATCTTCGCCAACATCTATTATATACACATGCATATATTAAGGAAGAAAATGAAGTAAACTTATTAACATGTTAATAAGATTTAGCTAAATTATATGTCTAAAGCTAATAAACATTACTAAATTGTATAATCAATTGCAAATTTATTGTAGAACATCTTATCATCATAAAAGGAATATGAAGAAAATGTATATCTTCTACCAACTAATCCATACAAAAGTAACTCAAGGCTTCATCCAATGTTCCCATATTTGATCCTATACAGATACACTACATAGTTGTGTTACATCTTTAATCATGCCCTAAGGATATGAGGTGTATACCACTCATGCTCCAACTAACTGTTACTAAGACAAAATTAGTGCCATACAAGGTCTATGAAAGAGTCGGAATCCACGACCTCTCCACACCTCCCGGTTAGCATGAGAATACATGACAGTAGCATAACATACGAGAATTCTACAAAATATCCTACCCTTCCTTAGTATATAGACCCAGTGCTAGTGAAACTAAGTTACAACCCAAAGTCATACTCATGCCAGGGTATGGCCCACAACCAATCTTGTGAAAGTACATATTAAGTCACATCATTGAGCTACGACCTGCAGCCGCACTCGTGCCTGGGTATGGACAGCACCCAGTCCCGTGAATGTGTATACTCAAAAGTATATGACTCCAAGATTCCACTAAGGGAGAGCCCTTTCTACCATACAACACTACGACTAACACTGGAATGGATCTATGGAGTAGGGAAATCTACATAATTATGGTTCCACTTGATTAGTTATTGCAATTAAGTGTCATTTAGCATCAATCAAGTTACAACATATAAATCCATAACAAACTATACAAGGATAAGGGTATAGTACAACTTCAGAAGATATAAAATGTATAAGATGTGAACTTGTCACATCATCACATATCACTATAGTAGTTTCATTCGCAAGGCCATCAACATTGTCATACAACCACACAAGTCTATCACCAATGTCACATCATTATGGGATATCAATTCCTCAATCACACCTTGAGAAATTATCACCTCAAATCCTACACAAGGAACCTTCCAGGTCATAGGACTCGTTCACATCATCCCAGTATCACAATGTCTCAGCATGCCTCATAAAGGCTTATTCAACCTATGCCACATCAAACTCATCATAGCATGCACTAGCTATGATATCCCATTACATTTCACCTGCCAGGTTAGGGGTTGAAAAACAAGATAGAGAAAACAATCATAACATAGTAACAAATCCAAGAGAGAAGTCATTAAATCATACAGTCTCATATTAGGTTTAGAGTTCCACATTATGGCCAATTAGGATTTTGTATCATACAATCATCAACCAACCCCATGTATATTGTTTCCCACTTTCTTTAATCATATAAAGGTTATGCATCATGTTTTGAGTCAAGCGTTATGTTATCAAAATAGTACCATACATGTATCATCATTTGATCAAGTATGTGTGCTACCCATGTATCATGTATATGTATTAACCCACACCACTCACATATATATGACCCACTACCATCTAGGTCACGACCACTCAAGGAAAAAGGGTGTAGAGGCCTGCCCGACTCACATGTTATGATTGTAACACAACACTAGTCTTGACCTCAACCCCTTATAGGATGTCACAACCAAAAAAACCCATGCAAGGCTAAAGCACCACTTTCAACATATAGTGAACTACTGACCAACTAGGGTTTTAACCCATCACCATCATACTTGTGTCTTGGCCACACACCATTCATGCATCTTAACCTCAAGCCATCAAGGTGTCACGATATATCTAAAAAGGCGTCGTGACCCCAACGCCTACTAGTAGGGAGTAACATCACAACCTTCCACAGACATCACATCCTGAGCATGCCAAAACAAAGTGTCGCGATCATTAGTAAGGACAACATCATTGTCCAAAGCAAAGGGGTCAATAACATGATGCAAAGCACACCTCAACCAGGTGTCATAATTAAGATCAATGAAACAACATCATCATGCCTACAACACAACGTTGCGAGCTACCCAAACCATGGGGTCACAATGAGCACACAAGGAGCACAACTTGACCAATTTGGACATAAGGCGTCTTGACCTCAAAACATGAAAGGAAGCATGACTGTTTCAACCTCATCCCCAAGGATACACATTAGTCTTCATCGAAGCAAGATCAACAATAAGAAACCAAACATCGTCAAGTTCAAGTTCTAGGATCTAAGATCACCAAACCCTAAAATGAGTTCCATGGTGATCATCTAGCAAACACTAGAAAAGAAACATATCCTCAAAACATGAGACAAAACATCAACACACCAAGAAAGAACATGAGAACTAAAACCTGGATACTAGTGACAAAACCAAATCTAAAGGTACATGTAAAACCATTTTCTCAAAATCATCAAGAAAACGAGCACGAGAATATTAGGGTTTAGGAGGGAGAGTTATCTCTGTGAGAAAAGTACAAGTTCATAAACCCTAATATTTAAGATCATCATCTATAATCTTAACATCATTTTTAGAGACTAAAATAGAAGGTTATACCAATACAAATCCACCATCTCCAAGGGGGAAACTTCACACAAGATCAATCACAAGAAATCTTAAGACATGTGCCATAGAACCATCATGAGAGAACCACAAGCAAGGCAGATAAACTTGTGTTTAACCCATCCAAAATAGAATGAAAAACTCCATATTTCATCATGGGACAGGAATCTCATCAATGTGACCATAAACTAAAATCAAGACATAGGAGGTAAACCACTATAACACACCCATCTCCAAAATCGCGTACTTAACCGTACAGTTTCAGATTCCAAGCATATAAGGCATGATAACGACCATCACTTAGGATTTAAATCATGATATTATCTACTAGCATATTAAGAGCACATTTTAGAGTGAGATATAGCAATGTGTAAATAATAATAAGACTGTTAATAATAGTGGAGGGTAGAGAGTTATAAAACCTACCTTAAGAAGCTCAACACCAAGGGTCCAAGGTCCAATATCAAGGGCTCCAAGCATATGATCCAAGGGTTGAAGAAGATCCTCCAAAGGCTCCTCTCACAGCCAAAACCACACCTCAAAGAAAAGGAGATACCAAGTTCAAGATAGCCTAAGAAAAAAGAGGAAAGAAAACCCTAGCCGAACTAAAGGGAGAAGGAGGAAAAATAGGGAATGAACTTCTTCTGGCATATGACCCTTGTAATGATGGTTTATTCCTAAAGAATGCCCATCACATCCAAGAATGGTCCATGATCATGAAAATGGAAGAATATGGAGTAGAGATTCCAAGGAAAACATTACAAAAAAAGAGGAGATACTTACCAAGGTTGATATGGATAAAGATCACTACAAGCAAGAGTTCCGACCACCGGGAGCTCCAAGGTCAGCTCATCTTATTCCCAAGGCTCCAAGGTGACTAAAAGAGAAGGAGGAAAAAGAATGTCTGAAAAGGTTCACTTGTGTGGAGGGAAAAGAGGATATATATTTGAAGGATGAGAGAGAAGGTCAAAGATGAGGTGTTAAGACCCTAAGGCACCTAAGGGACACTTTTCCACCAAAGAAACCCACATGCAACCACTTAAACCATGCATGCATGCATGAGATGGTGATAAAACCTATTTTGGGTGTCGACCTACTTAGGTCCCCAACAAGTGGTTTAGGTCACAACACCTCCTAGAGGTCAAAACAAAAGTAAACATCATGACTAGGTCGAAACAAGATCACCACCATCAAACAACTGAAAACACAAAATGATAAGCATATAGGTCAACACACATTACCGAAAACCTTCATGGTCATAACAAAATCAAGCGTAGGTAGGTGTTTCGGTCAAAACACATCAATAACAACCCCTAGATGGCTACTTAGGTCGCTACCATCATCAAGGTACATCAAGGTCGAAACAAGGCAACCCTACAAATCCCTAGTCACCACCAATGATGCCACCACTCATCTAAGGCCCAAACAAGGATCCCACTTATTAATATCTCCTCTAGATGATGTTAAGGGATGGAAGACACTCTCTAGAAGTGCCAAATTGCACATCAACATCCTTCTTTGAGTAAATTGCAATTTGCACCAAAACTAGCACACAAAGCACAAACGACATCCAAACAAGCTCAAAATTGAAACTTAAGCTCTCCACAATCCATGATTACATCTCAAAATATTAGAGAAAGGTTCTAAGAAACTTACTTAGGCAAGACAAATACGGTTACCCCATAACCCAAGTCAGGGGCCTTACAAGCCATAAACCCCTAACAGGGATTTCGCCCCGAAATCCTAAGAGAAAAGAGAGGGGTACATCCAACCCATCCCTTCCTCAAGAATCCACATGGCTTCTTCTATATCTTGGTGAAATCACATGACATGTGGGTTAAGGGCCCACCACTCTTCCAATGCGCCACTCTAATCTACTAACTCAACATCGGTCCAACTAGTGACTTCGTCAACAGTCCAACTAACAAGGGAAGGGGTGACCAACTTTTTTACCATTATACATATTTACAACATATTATATGTCATCTTACCTTTTTAATCTTTGCTTCCTTGCTATCAACATAGTAATTAGTAAGGTTAAAGCATCTCATTACTTCTCTTTTGGTTATTGTTCATCATTCTCATGTATGTTTTCTTGTTTTATCACGTTTTCCACCCCCCATTAAGAGAAAGACCATCATATTTAATATTTCTTTCATTAAGAAGAGGTCATCCCTCTTTAATTATTTCATATATAATGAAGGTTTTCCATTTAGAACTTCCTTATTCACATAGGTTGGTATGAGGTTAGCTCAGATTCCACTATCATACTATTTTCATACTAGTTCATCACTATTTTCATTTGTCACCTTTTGTCATACTTATCTCAGGAATTCTTTTCATCTTATGCAAGTTTTACACCATGACTTACTTTATTAACACGAATTTATCCATCTTTTACATTAGAAACTTAGTGGAATTACGACTTCAGGGATCTCTTACAGTTTTTTGTGTTCAAATTTAGGTTTTATAGTGTCATATTCTTCTCTTATGATTATTGGACATTCAAGATCTGATAGGTTATGATGTAGTTTTGTTCTTTACAACAAGATAAAGATATTATTACCATGATTCATTTTTAATTATTCTCTTTAGGTCCCTTCAAAATGACTACTTGGTCAAAATAATTAGAAAGAAAGCAGCCTAAGAGTTCCATACTCACCTTTTCTTTAATATTTGAATACTTGGTCAGGGCACTCAAGTACTAAGATTAGGTACTATGCACCATGTTTTAGGTCATGTTCTCAACTTAGACACCATCCTAATCCTAGTCCTAGTGTCCCTGTAGACTCAGCAAACCTAGAGCTCTAATACCACCAAATCTGACACGCTCTGCCACACAAAGCAAGATAACTGAAAACCAAGCATGGAATAAACATTAATAGTCTCATAACCACAAAATAGGGTAAATTAAAATTGATTTCACAACAGTATCTCAAGCTGAAGGTGTTATATATGAAGCCACAAATTGGAATCACTTGCATTTCATTTATACCGCAAGATGTTACAAAACTTAGTTAATCTGCCAACTTGCCACAACGTGTTACATATGATAACCTGATCATGTACACAAATCACTTCTGAACTGTCATAGTATATGTACAAAACTCAAACTGATGCACAATGTCTATAAAACACCCCCAAGGAACTGAGTGTACATGGATGACACATAGGATTCTATTACTAGACACTAGCTACATGACCTTTATCCAACAATTACAACACTTGAAGATATCTATCTCAACAACACGAGTTCTATCCCAGCATGCACGCCAACCTAAAAGATGTGAAAACCCATGAGGTGAGACCTAACGTCCCAACAAGAGATATAACTCTCCGCTAATGTCTATTATATACACACATATAGTAAGGAAGAACATGAAGTAAACTTATTAACATGTTAAGCAGATTCAGCCATATGATATGTGTAAAGCAAATAATCATTACTAAACAATATAATCAATTGCAACTGGATTGTAGAACATCTTATCATCATAAAAGGAATATGAAGAACATGTATATCTTCTACCAACTAATCCATACAAAATCAGCTCAAAGCTTCAACCAATGTTCCCATATTTGAACCTATACAAATACACTACATAGTTGTGTTATGTCTTTTATTGTGCCCTAAGGAGATGAGGTGTATACCACTCATGCTCCAACTGACCGTTGTTAAGCCAAAATCGGTGCCATACAAGGTCTATGGAAGAGCCAGAATCCATGACTTCTCCACACCTCCCAGTCAGCATGAGAATACATGGTAGTGACATATCATATGAGTCATCTGGAAACTATCCTATCTTGCCTTGGTATAAAGGCCCAACGCTAGTGAAACTGAGTTATGAATAAAAGTCGTATTCATGCTAGGGTATGGCCCACAACCAATCTTTTGAAAGTACATAATGAGTCACATCACTGAGCTACAACCTACAACTGCACTCATGCCAGGGTATGGCCCACATCCAGTCATTTGAATGCATATAATCAATAGTGTATGACTCTGATATTCCACTAAGGGAGAGCCTATTCCACCATCTAGAACTAAGACTGACATTGGAATGGATCTAAGGTGCAAGGCAATCTACATGATTATGGTTCCACTTGATTAGTTATGCCAATAAAGTGACTCTTAGATACAATTAAATTACAACGTATAGATCCATAACAAACTCTACAAGGATAAGGGAATAGTACAACTTTAGAAGATATAAAACGTATAAGGTGTGAACTTGCCACATCATCACATAGTATTGTAGCACTTCCATTTGCAAGGCCATCATCATTATCATACAACCACACAAGGCTATCACCAATGTCACATCACTGTTGGATATCAATCCCTCAATCACACCTCGTGAGGTTATCACCTCAAATATTGCACAAGGAACCTTCCATGTCAAAGGACCCATTCACATCATCCTTGTAGCGCACTATCTCAGCATGCCTTATAAAGGCTTATTCAACTTGTGTCTCATCATACTCATCATAGCATGCACTAGCTATGATATCCCATTACATTTCACTTGCAAGGTTAGGGGTTTATAAATAAGATAGAGAAAACAATCATAACATACTAAAAGATCTAAGAGATAAGTGAATATATCATACATTATCATATTAGGTTTTGAGTTCCACGTTATGGCCAATTAGGGATTTGTATTATACAATCATCACTGAACCCCAGGTATATTGTTTCCCACTTTCTTGAATCGTATAAAGGTTAAGCATCATGTTTAGAGTCAAGCATTATGTTATAAAAATAGTACCATACATGTATCATCATGTGTTCAAGTATATGTGCTACCCACATATCATGTATAGGTATTAACCCACACCACTCACATGTATATGACCCACTACCATCTAGGTCATGACCAATCAAGCAAAAAGGGTGTAGCAACCTGCCTAACCCATGTGTTATGACCGTAACACATCACTAGTATCGACCTCAACCCCTTAGAGCATGTCACGACTGCAACAACCAATACAAGGCTAAATCACCACTTTCAACATGTAGCGAACTACCGACCAACTAGGGTTTCAACCCATCACCATCTTACTTGTGTCTCAGCCACACACCATTCAATCATTGTAACCTCAAGTCATCAAGGCGTCGCTACCTATCCATCAAGGCATCACGACCCCAATGCCTACCAGTAGGGAGTAACATCATGACCTGCCACAGACATAGCGTTGTGAGCAAACCCAAAATGAGGTAGTGTGACCATCAAAAATGACAATATCGCAATTCGAAGAAAAGGTGACAATGTCACAATCCAAAGCACTACCCATAGGCAGTGTTACAAACCACAACACACCTCAACTAGGCATTGTAATCAAGATCAAGCCAACAACATCATCATGCCTGGAACACAACTCCGCGACCAACCCAAACCAAGGCGTCACAATCAACACACAAGGAGCACAAGTCGACCTATCGGGAAACAAGGAGTCTAGACCCCAAAATAGAAAAGGAAAAACAATTGTTTTGACCTCAAACCCAAGGACACATGTTTGTCTCATATGAAGAAAGATCAACAATAAGAAGTCAAACGTCATCAAAATCAAGTTCTAGGAGCTAAGATCACCAAACTCTAAAACGAGTTCCATGGTGAGCATCTAGCAAACATTAGAGAAGAAACAAATCCTCATATCATTAGAGAGAACATCAACATGCCAAGGAAGAACATGAGAACTGAAACTTTGATGTTGGTTACAAAACCAAAGCTAAAGGTACATGTAAAACCATTCTCTCAAAATCACTAAGAAAATGACATGAAAAGATTATGGTTTTGGAGGGAGAGTTATGTTCGTGAGAAAACTACAAGATCATAAACCATAAGCTTTAAGATAATCATCTATAATCTTAACATCATTTTTAGAGACTAAAATAGAAGGTTGTACCAAGAGAAGTCTACTATCTCTAAGGGGAAACTTCACACAACATCGATCACCAAAAACCCTAAGACATGTCCCATAGAACCATCACAAAAGAACCTCAAGCAAGGGAGTTAAACCTACGTTTAACCCATCCAAAATAGAACCAAAACTCCATATTTCATCATGGAACACGAATTTCATGCATGTGACCAAAAACAAAAATCAAGACATGGGAGGTAAAACACTATTACACACAGATCTTCAAAATCGGGTACTTAACCTTAAGGTTTTGGATTCCAAGCATATAAAGCATGATAACCACCATCACTTAGACTCTAAATCAAGATATCATCTACTAGCATATTAAAAGCACATTTTAGAGTGAGAAACAACAACATTCAAATAAGTTTAAGAGTGCTAATAATAGAGGAGGGTACAAAATTATAAAACTCACCTTAAGAAGCTCAAAACCAAGGGTCCAAGCTCCAAGATCAAGGGCTCCAAGCATACGATCCAAGGGTTGAAGAAGATCCTCCAAAGGCTCCTCACATGGGCACAACAACACCTCAAAGAAAAGGAGATACCGAGGTCAAGATAGCCCAAGAAAAAGGAGGAAAGAAAACCCTAGCTGAACTAAATGGAGAAGGAGGAAAAAGAGGGAAATAACTTCTTCCTACTATGGACTATGACCCTTGTGATGAGGGTTTCGTCCTCAATAAAGACCATCACATCCAAGAACGACCCATGGAAGAGAAAGGGAAGAAGGAGTAGATATTCCAATTAAAATGTTGCAAAAGAAGAGGAGATACTTTTCAAGGTTGAAGATGGATAAAGATCACCACAAGCAAGAGATCTGACCACCGGGAGCTCCAAGGTTAGTTCCTACTGCTCCCAAGGATCCAAGGCGGCCAAAAGAGAAGGATGAAAAAGAATGGATGAAAAGGGTTATCTTTTGTGGAGAGAAAAGATGTTGTATACCTAAGGGATGAGAGAGAAGATCAAAGATGAGGTGTCAACACCCTCAGGAACCTAAGGAACACTTGTCCACCAAAGCAACACACATGCAACCACTTAAACCATGCATGCATGAGATGATGATAACACCTATGTTGGGTGTCAACCTACTTAGGTCCCCAACAAGTGGGTTAGGTTGTGACACCTCCTCGAGGTCGAAACAAGAGCAAACATCATGACTAGGTGGAAACAAGATCATCACCATCAAAGAGGTCAGAACACAAAAAGATAAGCATCTAGGTCGAAACACATGACCCCAAACCTTCATGGTCATAAAAACATCAAGCCTAGGCAAGTGTTTTGGTCGAAACACATTCAAAATAGCCCCTAGGTCACTACCTAGGTCGCTACCATCATCAAGGTCGAAATAAGGAAACCCTAGAAATCCCTAGTCACCACCAAGTATGCCACCACTCATCCAAGGCCCAAAAAGGTTCTAACTTCTTCCTATCTCCTATAGATGATGTTAAGGTATAGAATGAACTCTCTAGAAGTGCCGAATTGCACATCAACCCACTTCTTTGGATAAATTGCAACTTGCACCAAAACAAGCACACAAAGCACAAACTGCATCCAAATAAGCTCAATCTTGAAACTTAAGCTCTCCATAAGCCCTAATTACATCTCAAAAGATTAGAGCAAGGTTATAAGCAACTTACTTAGGCAAAACAAATAGGGTTACCCCAAAACCCAGGTCAGGGGCCTTACATTTTAGTTCTGGCCACGAGCCCTAGGGGTGAGAGTCAACCTTTGGGTTGACCTCACCATGGATGTGAGCAACATCATTGAACCACTGACGAGGATGATCAATCCTACATGTAGTTTTATCCCAACGCCCTGACCCACGCCACTTATCTTAGACACCGCGAAAGGGTGTTTTAGTCTTCTTGACCCTAACATAGGAGGGCTCGCCATGCCGAGTAGGCACTAATATGGCCACACCCCATTGGCCAGGGCCGCAACCTACACTGGATTAGATAAATCATTTAATGTTGATGTGGCCTCTCCTAATTGGCCATAATCTAATAATCTTGCAATATTTTTTAGTAATAGCTAGGATAATCAGATTGAGACAAATTATATACAAACATTGATCAAGAAACTAGAGGAACATGTAAAAAATATAATAGAGTCCTAATTCTCATTGTAGTTCTATAAGTACTGTGGGTACATGATTAATAATTGGTTAATACATGAAAACCATAGATTTTTTGTATTAACATGTTGAATACATTAAAGACTTTCTGTTCGTGTTAAAATCTGATATTGTTGAAAACAATAGGAATCTAGGCTGATCACGATGATGATAATGATGATGAATAATTATGGTTTCTAAAGTGGATAACCATACATATGTATAATTAGGGTATTATAACCGAAGATCATAACTTGCGATAATCTTAATGAAGTTAATTTTGTCTAAGTGTTCATAATGAAAGGATATTTTGAGGTTCACCTAATATTTAAAATGTGAAGGAATTAGTGTTTGTACCTTATTCCTTATCTAAACCTTATACAACCCTAAACCTTAAATTAGGACCTGAGTAGGGTTTAATCTAAATAATATGATGGTGACACTTCAGGATATGCATACATGTAGATTAAATTTTGATTTCTTGGATGTATTAATTGGATTGTTTGAATATACTTGGAAGTATATACTACATGATATTATCATGGTTCTACATCGGTACGTGGTAAAAATTATGACTACTCACATTATCAACTGTCGGTGTTTGCTAAGGATTTTTTTTCGACCACTGAAGTAAACTGTTGGATGTTTATTTACATTATGTTCTACTACAATGCCAATATGAGTATCACAATAAGTATGATATCATACTATGAAACCTATGATGACTTGTATAAAGGGGCGATGCACACGAGCCTGGATTGGACAATTATCACGCCCATGATAGCATATCAAGTGTGGGTTAAAATATGTGATGAATGATGGTATCCTTGTTTGGGCCTTGGATGAGTTATGGTATCCTTGGTGGTGACTAGGGATTTCTAGGGTTGACTTGTTATGACCTTGATGTACCATGATGATGGTAGCGACCTAGATAGCAACCTAGTGACTATTATGGATGTGTTTTGACTGAAACACTTGCCTAGGCTTGATGTTGTTATAACCATGAAGGTTTGGGATTATGTGTTTTGACCTAGATGCTAATCATTTTGTGTTTTGACCTCTTTGATGGTGATGATCTTGTTTCGACCTAGTCATGATGTTTGCTCTTGTTTCAACATCTAGGAGGTGTTGTGACCTAAACCACTTTTTGGGAACCTAAGTAGGTCGAAACCCAAGATAGGTTTTATCACCATCATATACATGCATGGTTTAAGCGGTTTCATGTGGGTTTCTTTGCTGGACAAGTGTCCCTTTGGTGCCTTAGGGTGTTGAAACCTCATCTTTGACCTTCCCTCTGATCCTTCAAGTATACAACCTTTTTTCCCTCCACACAAGTGAACCCTTTTTAGTCTTTCTTTTTTCTTTTTCCTCCATCTCTTTTAGTCACCTTGGAGCCTTGGGAACAAGAGGAGCTGACCTTGGAGCTCCTAGTGGTCAGAACTCTTGCTTGTGGTGATCTTTATCCATCTTCAACCTTAGTCAGTATCTCCTCTTTTTTTGCAACATTTTCCTTCGAATATATACTCCATATTATTCCCTTTTCTCGTCCATGGACCATGCTTGGATCATATGGTCATTCTTAAGGAAGAAACCCTCATCACAAGGTTCATAGGCCACAGTAGGAGGAAGTTCTTTCCCTCTTTTTCTTTCTTATCCCTTTAGTTCAACTAGGGTTTTCTTTCCTCCTTTTTCTTAGGCGATTTTGACCTTGGTATCTCCTTTTCTTTGAGGTTTTGTTGTGGCTGTGAGAGGAGACTTTGTAGGATCTTCTTCAACCCTTGGATCATATGCTTGGGGTCATTGATCTTAGAGCTTGGACCCTTGGTGTTCAACTTCTTAATGTGGGTTTTATAACTCTCTACCCTCCTCTATTATTAGCACTCTTAATCTTATTTCCATGTTGTTGTTTCTCATTCTAAAATGTGTTCTTAATATTGTAGTAGATGATATTGTGATTTAGAGCCTATGTGATGGTGGTTATCATGATTTATATGCTTGGAATCTAAAACTGTAAGGTTAAGTTCTCGATTTTGGAGATGGGTGTGAATAGTGGTTTACCTCCTATGTTTTGATTTTGGTTTTTGGTCACATTGATGAGATTCATGTACCATGATGAAATATGGAGTTTTTGTTTTATTTTGGATGGGTTAAACATAGGTTTATCTACCTTGCTTGAGGTTCTCCTGTAATGGTTCAATGGCACACGTCTTACTATTTTTGGTGATCAATCTGGTGTGAAGTTTAACCCTTGGATATGGTGAATTTGTCTTGGTATAACCTTCTATTTTAGTCTCTAAAAATGATGTTAAGATTGTAGATGATGATATTAAAGCTTAGGGTTTATGATCTAGTAGTTTTCTCACGAATATATCTCTCCCTCCAAAATCCTAATCTTCTCGTTCTCAATTTCTTGTTGGTTTTGAGAGAATGGTTTTACATGTACCTTTAGATTTAGTTTTGTCACCAGGATCAAGGTTTTACTTTTCATGTTCTTCCTTGGTGTGTTGATGTTCTCTCTCATGTTTTGAGGATATGTTTCTTCTCTAGTGTTTGCTAGATGATCACCATGGAACTCATTTTAGGTTTTGGTGATCTTATATCCCAGAACTTGATATTGACGACATTTGGTTTCTTATTGTTGATCTTTCTTTGACTGAGACAAATGTGAGTCCTTGGGTTTTAGGTTGAAACGGTCGTGTTTCCTTTGCTGTTTTGGGGTCTAGATGCCTTGTTTCTAGATTGGTTGAGTAGATCTCCTTGTGTGTTGATTGTGACACCCTGGTATGGGTAGCTCACGACGTTGTGTTGCAGGCATGATGATGTTGTTTCCTTGATCTTGATCGCGATGCCTGGTTGAGGTGTTTTGTGGGTCGTAACACCATCTATGGGTAGTTCTTTGGATCATGACGTTGCTTCCTTTTCTTCATATGATGATGTTGTCCTTACTGATGATCGCGATAACTTGTTTTGGGTTTGCTCGGGACGTGATGTCTGTGGAAGGTCACAACGTTACTCCCAGTTGGTAGGTGTCAGGGTCACAATGCCTTATTGGATAGATCGTGATACCTTGATGGCTTCAGGTTGAGACACTTGAATGGTGTGTGGCCGAGACACAAGTATGATGGTGATGGGTCGAAACCCTAGTTGGTCAGTAGTTTGCTACATGTTGAAAGTGGTGCTTTATCCTTGTATGTGTTTTTGTGGTCGTGACATCCTCTAAGGGGTTGAGGTCAAGACTAGTGATGTGTTACAGTCATAACACATGGGTTAGGTAGGCCGGTAACCCTTGTTCCTTGAGTTTTCATGGCGTAGATGGTAGTGGGTCATATACATGTGAGTGGTGTGGGTTAATACCTATACATGATACATGGGTAGCACACATACTTGATCACATGATGATACATGCATGGTACTATTTTGATAACATAATGCTTGACTCTAAACACGATGCATAACCTTTATATGATTCAAGAAAGTGGGAAACAATATAACTGGGGTTTGGTGATGATTGTATGATACAAAACCCTAATTGGCTATAGTGTGGAACTCTAAACCTAATATGCAAATGTATGATGTATTCACTTCTGTCTTGGATTTGTTACTATGTTATCATTCTTTTCTCTATCTTATTTTTAAACCCCTGGCCTTGCAAGTGAAATGTAATGGGGTATCATAGGTAGTGCATCCTATGATGAGTTTGATGTGACACAGGTTGAATAAGCCTTTATGAGTCATGCTAAGACATCATGATACAAGGATGATGTGAATGAGTCCTATCACCTTGTAGGTGCCTTATGCATGATTTGAGGTGATATCCTCTCAAGGTGTGATTGAAGGATTGATATCCCACAATGATGTGACATTTGTGACAACCTTGTGTGGTTGATTGACAATGTCGATGGCCTTGTGAATGGAAGTGTTATAGTGCTATGTGATGATGTGACAAGTTCACACCTTATACATTTTATATGTTCTGAAGCTGTACTATACCCTTATCCTTGTACAGTTTGTTATGGATTTATATGTTGTAACTTGATTGATGCTAAAATACACTTAATGGGCATAACTAATCAACTAGAACCATAATCATGTTGATTTCCTATGCCATAGATCCATTATAGTTTCAGTCTTAGTGTTGGTTGGTGGATTGGGCTCTCCCTTAATGGAAGCTCAGAGTCGTATACTATTGAGTATATGCATTCACAGGATTGGTTGCGGCCCATACATAGGGATGAGTACAACTTCAGGTCATAACTCAAATTTACTAGTGTTGGGCCTATATACCAAGGCAGGTTAGAATATTTTGTAGATGACTCATATGTTATGTCTTGTGCTAATCGAGAGGTGTGGATAGGTTGAGGATTCCATCTCTTCCATAGACCTTGTATGGCATTGATTTTGTCTTACCTGTGGTCATTTGGAGCATGAGTGGTATACCTCATCTCCTTAGGGAATAATAAAAGATGTAACACTACCATTTAGTGTATTTGTATTGGATCAAATACGAGAACATTGGTTGAATCCTTGAGTTGCTTTTGTATGAATTAGTTGGTTTATGATATACATGTTCTTCATATTCCTTTTTTAATGATAACATGTTCTACAATCCAGTTGCAATTGATTATACTATTTCATAATGATTATCTACTTTTTAACATGTTAATAAGTTTACTTCATGTTCTTCCTTACTATATGCCTATGTACGTAATAGACATTGTCAGAGAGTTATATCTCTCATTGGGTCATTTGGTTTCACCATGTGCATTTCCACATTATTTAGATGGACGTGCATGTTGGGATAGAGCTTGTGTTGGTGAGACGGATATCTTGAAGTGTTGTAGTTGCTAGATCATGGTCATGCATATAGTGTCTAGTAATAGAGTCCTATGTGTCGTCCCTGTACAGTCAGGTCCATGGGGGTGTTTTATAGACGTTGAACATTGTTTTGAATTTTTGGACATATACGATGATGATTTAGAAGTGATTTGTGTACATGATCAGGTTATCGTATGTAATAGGTTGTGGCAAGTTGGCTAGTGAACTAAGTTATGTAACATCTTTTGTTGTAAAAGAAATGTAAGTGACCCCAGTTTGTGGGTTCATATATAACATGTTTAGCTTGACATATGATTGTGAAATCAGTTTTTATTTACCCTATTTCAAGGTAGTGTGATTATTAGTGCTAATTCTGCACTTGGTTTTGAGTTATATCGCTTTATGTGGTGAAGGGTGTCACATAAAAATAGAGGGATCTTCTGAAGGCCCTTACAAACTCAAGGAACCCATGGTTGTTCTAGAAATAGTCTAAGGGGTAGATTTGGACGACATGTTTCCATGGTCTTAAGCCATTATCACAAGGAATGCAAGGGGTAAACAAATTACCTCACTGGCATCATTCTGAAGTTTGAGAAAGCTTTGCACACTTTTAGCGATCCTTCTAGCATCCTCGTCATGGTCGAAAGAGGTTTGACATCATCACCCAGACAAGTCACTTAGGGCATGTGCAACTAGTTTGAGGACGCCATTCCCTAATCAACTTTAAGCGAGGCCAAGGACATGGATTCCATTATGGTGGTCTGAGGATACTCTCATGTCAATTAAATGGCCAAAGATGCTCAACAATGTCGGGGAGATGGTGGAACTGTTGTCAAATAAGTCTGGGATCGTCAACCACCTTTGTAGAAGAGTAGGGGTAATTGAAGGGATAGGAGGGTTCTAGATGTCTAGAGGGAACTCGTAAATGCCTTCTATAGGCATGGAATGCATGGAACTAGTAGTTCCATTTTCATCCTAAAATCCTGATTTCATAGGATTTGGGCACTTTCTAGATACGATGAGCTAGTGGTTGTGGTAGGGTTCGTTCACCTTGTGTCTCTCTGATAACCTCCAATTTTGGATGTTATCTTAGTCTTTTCTTTAGTTTTCCACACTCTTTCTTAATTAGAATTAGACATAATCCCTAAATATTCCCTGTTATTGTAAATATACTATCAGAGTAACTTTTCCCTTTTATATATGCAGAAAAACACAAAAAAAGGATCATAAAAGACTAACTCAGCCTCAAGACCGCATGGACTCAAATGGTCCTCAGACCGCATGAAGCCAAACGGTCCCGAGACCGCATGGAGTCAAACGGTCCTCAGACCGCATGAAGCCAAATGGTCCCGAGACCGCATGGAGTCAAACGGTCCTTAGACCGCATGAAGCCAAACGGTCCCGAGACCGCATGAAGCCAAACGGTCCCGCGACCGCATGGAGTCAAACGGTCCCAAGACCGCATGAAGCCAACCGGTCCCGAGACCGCATGGAGTCAAACGGTCCCAAGACCACATGAAGCCAACCGGTCCCGAGACCGCATGGAGTCACTCGGTCCCGAGACCGCATGGAGTCACACGGTCCCGAGACCGCATGAAGCCAAAACGGTCTTGAGGTCCAAACGGTCTCAAGGTCCAAACGGTCTTGAGGTCCAAACGGTCTCAAGGTCCAAATGGTCTTGAGGTCCAAACGGTCTCAAGGTCCAAACGGTCTTGAGGTCCAAACGGTTTCAAGGTCCAAATGGTCTTCAGGTCCAAATGGTCTCAAGGTCCAAACGGTTTTGAGGTCCAAACAGTCTTGAGGTCCAAACGGTCTACAAACCGTTTGGACTTCACTTAAGTCCTATAAATAAGACCCCAAGGGTCCTCAACCAAAAGAGTTTTCAGACGTCCAAAGGCTGCCTCAATCACTCCAGAGCAAATCCGACTTCCATCCTCCGCCCAGGGGCCGCCGGTCTGAGACCCATACTCCATCTTGTAGCTGCTTTCTCTCTCTCCTCCAAATAAGGTGGGAAGAGGGAGATCTCGTCCTCGCGCAACCTGTGAAGCTGATGGATCATTTCTCTCTCTCCAAGGGGTTGACTTTCCTCTCTCCTTTGTGGGGATGATGCTCTCTCTCTCTTCTTGCCTCCTTCTTTGTCCTAGTTATGAGCAAGTAGTCTCTCTCACTAGGTTGCGAGGAGTAGCCCTACTGCCCATGCTTTCATATCATGTAAATGTAATCCATAGTTTGTAATATAGAGTTGTTATCTTTTCAGTTCAACATCAATCGTGTAATGAATGCTCGTTGCTTGATCTCCAACTTGTGTTATCTTTTATCTTTTAGTGTGAATTGTCTACATTCGTGCTATTAGATTTGAAACTCATTTGTATGTTGGTTATTGGTGCATGTATCCACCATGTGCTTGTTTCAGTATCTGGGAGTGCTTTCGAGAAGTGGAGTAAACTCACTTCCATATGTTGCACTTTCATACTATGAAATGGAATCAGTTGACGTATGGAAGTGCATCTGTGGAGAGTCGAGGAACACACTTCAAGAAGGGAATGATGCGAAGCAGTTGACCATTCGTTCGGGGATGGCTGGCGTTGCATCATTCCCACACTTCTCGTAGTTAGTTCTCTGAAAGGAAACTAAGCCTACAAAGATACTAACTGACTAAACTCTTGTTGCAGGTTATGTTTTACTTTTGCATGTCTTGATCCATGTGTAGTGGTGGTGAAAACCGATCACACCCTAGTGACTTTTATCATAGTTTAACTCCTTAGATTTACCTGCTTTCTTAACTTTACTTGCTCTTAGTCTAAAAACAACCAAATCAACTTCTTGATCTAAATACCAACTATTGAGTGATTAAGTGAAATTCCAACATTTTCTATCTTGTTGCTCCCAACACGACCGTTGTCCCGTGGATTCGACCCTTAACTATACTACGATAAGACTTCCACGTATCTTAGCATACGTGGGTGGAGTTCTCTATCTAGTATAAGCAAGGCTAAACCTAAAGACTCACTATCTTTAGTGTTTTTAGTTGGTGCACGCAATTCCGCGTAAGTGGAAGCTCCATCAAAAATTGGCGTCGTTGCCAGGGACAACAGAACGTTTTAATTTCATTTACTATCTTGCTAGTTGGTTAGGGTTTTACACTTTCTTTTAACCATTAATTCATATCTTCTTGAATCCATTATATCTCCGCCATTAACTAAAAGGTGTTTTCTTTTCTCTACTCAGGTAGAAGACGTGTATGCAACCAGTGCATAACCTCGGATTCTCCCCTGATCCAGAGTATGACTCTGAGGTAGAGAGAAGCTTCCACCGCCGCATCAGACTCAATCGCCAAAGAGCCAGGAAAATGGCTGAAGATCAACGCCAGGCTGCATTGGTGATGGAGAGGGTCAACGTCGCCATTGCCGCTCAAAGGGCACAACTCATCGTTGATACTCGTGCCCAGATTCAAGCGGAGATTCGTGCGGAAGAACAGGCCCGTATCAGAGCTGAAAATGAGGAAGCAACCCAAGCTGCTCAGTTGGAACTAAGGAACAAGTAGCTGAGGGACTATGCTGTCCCAAAGAACTACGAGGACAACCATCCAGTCCGACCTCCGATCATTAACATCCCCAACTTTGAGATTCGGACCCAATGGATCCAGATCATGCAGGGCATATCATTCTCTAGAGGTTCTGGAGATGACTGCATGGATCATCTGAAGAGGTTTAAGGCACTGTGCCGCTTGGTCCCGTAAGCCGGAGTCACTTTTGATGCAATAATGCTTCATCTGTTTCACTTCACTCTATCTGGGAGAGCTCTGAGTTGGTATAACTCACTTGACATGGAACCTATAATAACCACTTGGGCTCCCCTGGAAGAAACGTTCTTGGAGAAGTTCTTTCCCCCTTCACTGACTTACGAGATCAGGGGGCAGATCAATCACTTCTCTCAACTACCCGGAGAATCCCTTACTGAAGCATGGGAAAGGTTTAAAGAACTTTTGCAAAAGTGCCCTCATCATGGAATCTCCCAAAACCAATTGATAGAAACCTTCTATCGGGGAGTGAGTGATGATATCAAACAGTTTTTGGATTCCTCATCTGGAGGAAACTTTATGAGAAAGAATTATGAGGATGCCTGGAAAATAGTCACACTAGGAGCTGAGAATCAGTCCAACTGGGGACGATCAGCTGGCAAAGGAGTCCTCAAGGTCTATAAAGCTGAAGAATCAATGGACATGAAGACTATTGCTGAAGCCTTAAAGACCATAGCTCATAAGCAACAAGCTCTTGAAACCTCTCTTGGGGAATTTGACAAGAAGAAAAACCCTCAGGCTCAACAAGTCAAAGCAGCCACAGGAACCTGCGAAGCTTGTCACGCAGCTGATCATCCAACTCTTTCATGTGGTTTGCTTTACAACATGATGTTGGATCTGCATCCACCACCAAAATAGTATGAACCTATCACTGACCAGTCTGAAGAATAACTGCAAGAACAAGTCAACTCTATCCATTCCATTCCTGGACAAGTCTATTATAATCCTAATGAGCCACGGAACCATCCATGATTCCAATATGGGAACCCTGCTGGGACTGCAAATCCATAGCACCAGACGCAGGGAGGATCCTCTAGTAGGTTACCACCTGGACTCCCAAACAATTTTAATCAAAACCAAGGGAACTCTAGGAACAACTTCCCGAGAGCCAACTACCCCATAAACCCATCTGCTTACTATCAATATACTCATCCTCCGCTCCACCCACAGTTGCATACTCAGTTGCAGCAACCTTAGCTAGCTTTGCCTACGCAACAACCTCAACAAGGACAACAACAAATTTCTTAGAAAAATACCCCTTCCCAGCCGGAAGATGAAATATCTTTGATAAGGCAGATGTTGAAATCCCAGCAAACTATGCTTGCTAATCAACAGGCTCACCAGAAGGCAGTAGAAGCTCAACTCGCCCAAATTGCTGCACAACTGAAGCCTCCAGTAGGCACATTTGCAGGATAGCCCGAATCAAACCCTAGGCATGGACAAAATAGGCCTGAACATTTGAATGTTGTTACCACGAGATCTGGATGCACTCTTCATGAAACCACAAGGATCACTCTTGATAATGATGATACACCTGCTTTTATGATGAATGAGAACCCACAGCAAGGAACAGAGAAATCCACAAAAAGCACAAAGAGCAAAGATAAAGAACAAGTGTCCACTGAGCCGAAAATCTTGCAATATAAACCAAGGATCCCATATCCAGGTAGACTGTGACCGGCCTAAATCGCGTGTCCAAAAGTGGAGGCGGATTTGAGGTAGTCGAGCTTTTACATTTATAAAACCGAATCCTTCTAGGCCCCCACAACTTTGTTTACGGGGTCGAAGTAGATATACGGGGTCGAACACAGGGATAAGGGTGGTAGTGTTGAGAACCCAGAATCGACACGCTACACTCCGACAGGTATAAAGAGATGATAAATTCCGCAGAAGGGAAGCAGTAAGGTGTCACGAACAAAACAAGAAAACTATCTCCAGGTGGATTTACTAGAAAGATTTAAGGTTGTAGTCATTTAGCAGTTTTTAGAAGTTTTCTTGCAATAGAAACAAAAGGATAAAACTAGGGCTAGAGAAAGGTATGAAGGATAAGACTACAACATAACAAGCGGCACCGGTAACATCCAGCACCCCTCCTCTCAGAGCGGATACCTCTAACCAAGCCTCGGCACCCCTCTCGAGGTTGCTGGGCTCAAAGTTAGAGTGGAATGTCACTGAAACGACTCGGTTCCAGGCACTCTCGTACTCCAGAATCGGACCAAACACTAGAGCCACAACACAACTCTCGAAGTTGTTGTGATGGGAAAACACGATTCGGTAGCTAAGTGAAACGCGATCCAAACATGCAAGCTAGAGTTCATTTATCAAACATAGCAATCATCCAACATATTGTACCAAGCACAGAGCAGCAAGTAATTAAGCTCTTCTATTTCCATAGACAAATAAAGGGTCTTAATTACAATGCATAAGCAAAGATTTAAATGACAGAAAACAAAGATAGGTTTCTCCTTCTTGATGTAGAAGGACGACAGGCTAGTACGGCTCTCCAGCCCGATATCGGTCAGGGGCCTAGCCTGATACAGCCGTGTCGGGAGACACACCCTCTCGAGCGGCATGCCTAACGGGCAATTGTATCACTCAAGGATCCTGGACGATACGCTCACGTCGGGCGATGGACCCTCTCGGGCGGCATGTATGACGGGCGAAGCATATCATGTTCGATATCGTGTCGGGCATGGAGCTACACGTTCTACTGTCGGGCATGGGTGTCGGGCACTCATGTCGCGTATCTACATCGGCCGATATCGGCCCTCAGCGTCGCCTGGTGCAGTCCTAGGTGAACCAGTCCCCTCCCTCTCAGGATGAGGAAGAGCTCACCTAGTGTCGCCCGATACGAGCAATGGGGCACGATACGTCTGCTCTCGCGATTCTCCTCGAAGATAGCTCAAGTTCCCTACTGTTTGAACTGTCCGAACTGTCTGAACTGTCTTTTCGGCTTCCTGTAGCTCTTATTTATAGTCGGCGAGTGGGGGAACTTATGGTGCTCGAAGCGCCACATGTCCTTCTTAATTGTGGGTCGGTGGACAGCCGATACTCGTATACCTCGACGTAGGGTTGTGGGCCGTTGGTCACATGACGGGCAACGACGCCTGCTGGTGGGTGGCTGTGTCACTCGACATACTTGGGTTGTCGTGGCGACTATGGCTCCCTATCGGGTAAGAGGCGTGTCGTCCGTCAGTTCCTCCTTGCGCGGCACCCCTTTGTCATGCGTCGTGGTGTCGTTCTACCCTACCGGGCAGGCGTGTATCGGGTGTCAGGAAGGCCGGTGCAGACTTGGACTTATTTAGTGGGCCGGGACGGCCTTATTGCACCAAAATGAGGAGAAACTCTGCAAAAGATGGAAATATAGGATTAAGAGCATTGCTTCACCAATTATTGCGAAAGTGCATACAAAAAGAGAGGAAAATAGCTAAAATGGCAGTTTTGATAACAGAAAAACAGTCTAAAATATCACAAAAATAGGTGTTATCAACTCCCCCAAACTTAGCGTTTTGATTGTCCTCAATCAATATTTAAACTTTATTTGTGATGCTTCGTCTTGTTTGGTACGACTTTCAGGCCAGAGGTAAAGCAAGTATAGTAATGCCTTTAGAGATAATGCTATCTCATTAAGAACAAAAGACCTTGTGTTTCCTGCCTTATTATTTTAGTAGAATTTTTTTTCTTACAGCTTCAACGAGACTTTAGTGTATGATTCCGAAGTTAGCTTACACACCAAACAACTTTATTTTCGGGGCAGAAAATTGTGTAAAGGGTAGGCTAAGGCTTTTTGGTTTTTCATCTTTGTTTTCCATCAGTCCATCCAGGTAAGGATCCGTTAGCGGGCAAGTGGTCCCTGCAGTCCAAGCCAGTTGGCTTTAGAGCAGTGATTTCACATCCTACGTACCACTTCCTCGGATCTACCATGCCTAAAGATGGGTACTTTTGGGAAACAAGCGGGTATATATATATATTGTCTTCTCTTTTATTGGGCACAACTCTCATGCTTTTATTCACACTCATAAGGCTTCTCTCTCTTTTTGGGATTTTCGTTGGGTAAAGGGGAAACAAAGAGATTTCTGTTGTTTGGGCAGCTTTTTCCTTCTCCATACTCGTCTCTTAGCTGTGTGCGAGATTATTATATTTTTTGAAATTTTTGGCATGGAAAAATGTAATCTTCTGTTCGTTTGAAGCAGCATTATCGGAAAGATATGATGGAACTTGTATCTCGTTAAGCACAAAGAAAACTAACTTTGCAAGCAGTTGCATCAGGTTTTTACTAATATAGACTTTGTACATATGCATGGGAACAAAATAAGCAAAAATTTTTCAATTTTTTTTTATATGAGCAAGGGTACGAATACATGATATAGGAGGAGAACAAAATGGCACAAGAGAATTTTTATACCTCGTTCACTGGAACATGGGTACCCCCCCCAAACTTACTCCGCACTCTGTCCCAGAGTAGCGAAGAAAATAGGGTGAGTTCATGTTAGCTCAGTGAAGGTTAACTAGCAGGTTCGCCTGTGCCTTGGAGAAGCTGCAATATGCTTCTTTGTTGCAGCCTCCTTCTTTTCTCATTTGGAAACAGCCAGAACAAGTGCAAAGCTCTCAATATGGAAGCTTGAGAGCTCTTGAAAACACTTGTGGCTGCTTCCTCCTTAAGAAGATTGAACTGGAATTCCCAGATTCCATCTGGAAGTCACCCGCAAAAGACTTGTGTTGTCTCTGTAGATGGTCCTAAACCATCACAGAAGACAGACTATTATAAAAAAGTGACCTTCCTCTGAAGCTACCATATCAAGAAAAATTCTCCCACTCTCTATCTGTGGTAGTCGATGGCTAGCTGCCTCGGGGTTTTTACATTTCTGCCTGACAGTTGTTGCTTCCGCTTGGCTGGACGTTTGCCCTGTGTGACCCGTCCCTGTTATCAAGTCAAACGATCATCTAAATGTTAGGTCGGCAAAGACAGGAATCACGATAAGACTTATTTCAAAATGTGGGTATCGTCCATCAAAAGGAAGCTCAAGATGATACATGGTTGCACGATACAAGGAGGGCAGTGCGGCACACCCACTGCCCGACATAGATGTATCAGGCGATAAGGTCGCCAAAGACCAAAAGCCCATCAGGACGTCACAAAATCGGGTGATACAGCATATCAGGCAAACACTATCGGGCGTTATTTTCGTGCTTAACTGCGTTGGGCGATACAAAATCGACTAGGCTCATACAACCCGATAAGTAGCGCGATATGAAAACTCGTGTCGGGCGATAAGCATGTCGGGCGATACCTTTGCTCATAGGAGACATCGCCCGATACAAGAGTGAAGCAAGGCTGGCCGACACATGAGAAAAGGTTGATCATTGCATGCGTTACAAGTGGCTAAAAGAGAAGTGAGTCAACCCGACATGTTGAGCCCACCTTGCTATATATAGCACGCTCTGTAGGGGGTAAAACAGGCATTTCTGGGGCAGGCGTCGGCCGACGAGTCAGGCAATTCCCGAGATGATGGTCACGTCAGCTAAAATAGGGCATTTATCCCCATCCACGATACGATGGTTGCTCGGGAATACCATCCGCCACGGCCCTTGCAGTGCCCCATAAACTGCAGGCTGATACAAGCGTGACTGCGTGCCAACTGAGTTGCTGCCCGACAGGACTTAAAACAGGTGGCTGAAAACCAAAGCTAGGAGAAGGAAGAAGAACATCATTGGTTTATAGTTAAGTCCCTGACCTCAGAAAGTATGACAGCGGTGGCCCATAAAACAGAGGAGTCGGTGCGCTCGGTGCATGCACCGGCTTGGGCCTTATTACAAGTCATAAATTTTGTCTTTATAGGTAAAAAGAAAAAAAGCATCCTACTCTACGAAAGAAAGAAAAACTCGGGCTGCCTCCCGAGGAGCGTTGAATTTTGCATCGCCAGCTCGAACGGTGTAGTATCATCTTATTCAGCTCTTAATTGTACTTATATCTTGTAGACTGATCTCTGCTCTCCTGACAAATGCTTCATCTTCATAGAACCTTTTCACCCTGTGCCCATTTACTTGAAAGACCCTTGTCGGATCGTCTTTATCATAGAGCTCCATCATTCCTGATGGGTATATTTTCGACACTATGAACGGTCCAAACCACCTCGTTTGTAACTTCCCAGGGAAAAGACGAATAGAGGACTTGAATAACAAGACCTTATCCCCTTTTCTTACATCTTTTCTCCTGAGGTGGGCATCGTGCCACAATTTCTTCCTCTGTTTGTAGATTTTTGCTTTTTCGTAGAAGTTCATTCTCAGCTCTTCGAGCTCTTGAAGCTGCAAAAACCTTTTTTCTCCTGCTTTGTCGAGGTCCATATTTAGGAACTTGATTGCCCAAAGGGCCTTGTGTTCCAACTCCAAAGGAAGGTGGCAGGACTTTCCGTAGATGAGACGGTAGGGGGTGGTTCCAATGGGTGTTTTGTAAGCAGTACGGTAGGCCCAAAGTGCGTCGTCAAGCTTCATGGACCAATCTTTCCTCGTTCGGTTGACAGTTTTCTCCAAGATCTGCTTGATTTGCCTGTTGGAAACCTCTACCTGCCCAAATGTTTGTCGGTGGTAGGGTGTAGCGATCTTGTGCCTCACTCCGTACTTGCGCAGAAGTTCTTCAAACTGTCTTTTGCCAAAGTGCGACCCTCCGTCGCTTATCACAGTGCGCGGTACACCAAAACGAGGGAAGATGGTCTTCTCGAAGAGCTTGATAACCGACTTGGCGTCGCAGGTTTGGGTGGCTACCGCTTCCACCCACTTCGATACATAATCTACTGCCATGAGTATGTATTGATACCCCCGAGATGGGGGAAACGGTCCCATATAGTCGATCCCCTATACCTCAAATATTTATACTTCGATCCAGCTTGCCATTGGCATTTCATTCCTCCGCCCTATGTTTCCTATAAACTGGCATTCCTTCCAAACCTTCACAAATTGTGCAGCGTCTTTAAACAAGGTGGGCCAGTAGAAACCTGAATGTAGCACTTTTGCAGCTATTCTCTCTCTACCCAGGTGTCCACCGTAGGGGGAAGCGTGGCATTCTTTTAGGATGTCTGCGGTTTCTTCCTCTGGGATGCACCACCTATATAAGTTGTCAGCACATCTTCTGAACAGGAGAGGATCATCCCAGTAGTAGTTTTTGACATCCGCAAATAGCTTCTTTTTCTGATTGTACGTGATGTCAGGAGGCAGTTCTCCGCAAGCAAGATAATTGCAGATGTCTGCAAACCAGGGTAAACTTTCTTCTTGAGATTCTACCAACATCAGAGCCTCATCGGCGTAGTCGTCGTTGATTTCAGGCCCTCTCTCTCTCAGTCATGATCCTTGATAGGTGGTCTGCGACTGCATTCTCTGCGCCCTTCTTGTCGATAATTTCATGGTCAAACTCTTGGAGCAATAAGGCCCACCTCAACAGTCTGGGCTTTGCGTCTTTCTTTTGCATTAAGTATTTTATTGCCCCATGATCTGTGTATACCTTGACCTTTGCTCCGACGAGATATGACCTGAATTTATCAAACACGAAGATGATCGCGAGCATCTCCTTCTCAGTTGTTGTGTAGTTTACTTGAGCCTTGTCCAACGTGCGACTAGCGTAGCAAATCACATGGTGCTTTTTGTCTTTCTTTTGCCCCAGGACTGCTCCAACCGCGTAGTCACTAGTGTCGCACATCAGCTCAAAAGGTAAACCCCATTCTGACGCTTGAAGGATAGGTTGTGATATCAAAGCATTTTTAAGGGCCTGAAAAGCACTTAGACAATCGTTAGAGAAAACAAATTCAGCATCTTTTACCAGAAGATTGGACAGTGATTTGGAAATCTTTGAGAAGTCCTTGATGAATCTTTGGTAATATCCCGCGTGCCTGAGGAAGCTTCGCACCCCCATCACGGATCTCAGTGGAGGAAGCTTGGATATTGCTTCAACCTTGCTTGCGTCCACCTCGATCCCACACTTCGAGATCTTATGCCCGAGAACGATGCCCTCCCGCACCATGAAATGGCACTTCTCCCAGTTTAGAACTAGGTTGTTCTCCTCGCACCTTTGAAGGACCAATGACAAATTCTTCAGATAGCTATCAAAGTCCTTCCCATAGACGGAAAAGTCGTCCATGAAAACTTCTACGATGTCTTCTAGAAAATTTGAGAACATCGATATCATGCATCATTGAAAGGTGACGGGGGCGTTGCAGAGTCCGAAGGGCATCCTTCGGAAGGCATAAGTGTCGTAAAGGCAGGTGAATGTTGTTTTCTCTTGATCGTCGGGCAAGATGGGTACCTGGTAAAAACCTGAAAAGCCATCAAGAAAACAAAAGAAATCGTGATGCGCTAACCTTTTGAGAACTTGGTCAATAAAAGGTAGCGGAAAATGATCCTTCTTTGTAGCCTGATTTAGCTTTCGGTAATCTATGCACATCCGCCAGCCGATGACGGTCCTTACTGCCACCTCGTCGCCCTTCTCACCCTTAACCACTGTCATTCTGCCCTTTTTGGGCACTACGTGGATCGAACTTACCCAATTGCTATCGCTGATTGGGTAAATGATCACCACATCCCTAAGCTTTATTACCTCTTTCTTGACGACCTCCTTGAGCATCTGGTTTAGCTTCCTCTGGGGTTGAGCCAGAGGCTTGACAGATTAATCCAAGTTGATGTGATGCATGCACAGGGCGGGGCTAAGGCCTTTGCTATCACCTACTAAATATCCTATAGCCCTCCTGTGGAGCCTTAACTCCTCAAGGAGTCGGTCCAGCTGGTCACTTGAAAGATCGGCATTTACGATGACGGGGTTTATGTGCTCTTCATCTAAGAACTCGTACTTCAGGCCTTCGAGAAATGCTTTTAACTCTGGCTTTGGTCTGGGTGCCTTCTCCTGAGGCTCCTCCTCGAGAGAGGCATACATCGCAGACTCCACCACTGTATCCTCTTCTTGCAAATCTTCGTCAGAAAGGTTGAAGAGGTTGAGGTGCTTCGTAACCTCAGGATCTTCGAGGTTGGGATCTTGACAGTTTATAGCCCTCAAGAGGGGGTCTACTGTCTGGATATCTTCCTCTACTTCCTTGCAGAATTTATTGTAGCTATCTGCGAAACATGCTGATTCAGATAGGGATGGACTCTTCATGATCTCCTTCATCTTGAAGTCGATATAATCATTTCCGATCCTTAAGGTGATCATCCCCTCGGAAACATCAATCAACACTCTCCCTGTTGCCAAGAAGGGGCGACCAAAGATGATCAGGCAACAGGGGTCTTCAGTTGTGTCGATGATGACTATATCGCAAGGGATGAAGAAGTCGCCAACCCTGATCGGCACCTTCGACAATGTCGATGGGTCTCTTAAAAGTGTGATCCACCAGTTCAATCCACATGTTGGTTCGAACCATGTCGGTCAAGCCCACCCTTTGCGTGAAACTTAGGGGCATGAGGCCTATGCTTGCCCCCAAGTCTGCTAGACCTTTACGCTCAATGTTGTCTCCGATGGTGAACGGGATTGTGAAAGCTCTGGGATCCCTTCTCTTATTTGGCATGTCAGGCTTCACGAAGTTTGAGGAAGCGGATGCTAGGTGCACGGTCTCAATCCTTCCTCCTCCCCTTTTCTTCGTTATAAGGTCCTTGAGGAACATAGCATAAATTGACATCTCCTCCAAGGCATCAAGGAGGGGGACTTCAAGATGCAGTTTCCTGATCGAGTCCATGAACCTTTCGTGACGCCTTTTCAGATTTTCCTTGATCAGCTTATGCGGAAACAGCAGCCTTGCAGCATAAGGATTCCTCCCACCAGGTAGCTCATCGGAAGGCTTCCGTGAAGGCTCTTGAGCTTCTGCTTGTCCACCTTCACCCTCTGCTGGAATGATACTCTCTGACCTCAGTTTAGGTTCTGGTTCGGCATCAGTTGTGCGCTCCACCGTCTTCCCAGACCTCAGTACTGCCATTTTGGCAGTTTCCAGATATGAGAGTGTCTTTCCCGCAGTGTTCTTTATCAGAGCTGCCATCAGGGCCAATCATTGATCGACTTCCCATTGGCGCATCCGCAGACTTGCCATCTGGTGTTGCATGGAATTCTGAGCTCCAGGGATGGGATGTGCACCATGCACCAACCGGTTGATGATAGAGTCTTGCCTTTTTATGAAAGCATGCAACTGGCCAACAAGGCTGGGCTGGTGTGAAATCTCATCTCGGCCTTGACGTTCACCTTCAAACGGATATTGCTCACAACGAGACATGGCGTCAGATCTCGAAGGAATATGTCACCGCTCTTTAGAGTTCCTGAGATGGCATGAGAAATCAAGTTTAGAAGATAGATTTATTAATTTCCAGCAAAGAATAACAGTAAGGAAAAAGAAAAAGAAAAAGAGTGCTGTCAAACTAATTTCTAAGCTTGAGGCACAAGAGTGTAGTTACTGGATTCAGATTCATCAACAGTGCCAATTTGCCTTGTCCCCGGCAACGGCGCCAAAAAGTTGACCGGCCTAAATCGCGCATCTAAAAGTGGAGGCGGATTGGAGGTAGTCGAGCTTTTACATTTATAAACCCGAATCCTTCTAGGCCCCCACAACTTTGTTTACGGGGTCAAAGTAGATATACGGGGTCGAACACAGGGATAAGGGTGGTAGTGTTGAGAACCCAGAATCGACACGCTACACACCGACAGGTATAAAGAGATGATAAATTCCCCAGAAGGGAAGCAGTAAGGTGTCACAAACAAAATAAGAAAACTATCTCCAGGTGGAGTTACTAGAAAGATTTAAGGTTTTAGTCATTTAGCAATTTTTAGAAGTTTTCTTGCAACAGAAACAAAAGGATAAAACTAGGGCTAGAGCAAGGTACGAAGGATAAGACTACAACATAACAAGCGGCACCGGTAACATCCTGCCCCCTCCTCTTAGAGTGGATACCTCTAACCAAGCCTCGGCACCCCTCTCGAGGTTGCTGGGCTCAAAGTTAGAGTGGAATGTCACTGAAACGACTCCATTCTAGGCACTCTCATACTCCAGAATCAGACCAAACACTAGAGCCACAACACAACTCTCGAAGTTGTTGCGACGGTAAAACACGATTCGGTAGCTGAGCGAAACGCGATTCAAACATGCAAGCTAGAGTTCATTTATCAAACATAGCAGTCATCCAACATATTGTACCAAGCACAGAGCAGCAAGTAATTAAGCTCTTCTATTTCCATAGACAAATAAATGGTCTTAATTACAATGCATAAGTAAAGAATTAAATGATAGAAAATAAAGATAGGTGTCGCCTTTGAAAACCTCTAGAGGGGGGGTGAATAGAGTTTTATATATATTTTAAAATAATTTAAACTCAAACAACCAAACTAAAGATTAAGAAGAGGAACACAGGTGTTTAGAGTGGTTCCACCTTAGCAAATACTAAGGAGTCAGTCCACTACCCGGTTGCTTACCCAACCGGGATTTTGAAAGTACTAAATTTTATTACCTCTCAAGGATGTTACATAAAATTTACAATACTTTCTAAACACCCTTTGGACAGCCTTCACCTTGAAGTAGTCTTGCCAACCTCGAAGCAGCCTTCCTTGAAGTAACTTCAAGCTCCCCCTTGAAGTAGCCTTCCTCCCGAAGTAGCTTCCCGTCAAGACAGCCTTCTGAAGTAGTCCAAAGTCTTCCTCTTCACCATGAAGAGCTTCACCCTCTCCAATCCGCAGCCTCCTACCTGGAGTAGCAAGGAGAGTAAAAATAATACAAGGAACAAGAAGGGAATAAAAGAAAATACAACTTATCCTTGTAGCTCAAGGCTTGATTTCCCTAGATCAAGCGTTTGGATTTTCCTAGCCAATATGATGGACTTGTGATTGCTAGGGTTAGGAAAATCTAGCCTATAGGACGAGCTTGAGCTAAAGGGAAAATGGCCAATTGATCACAAAGCTCAGTTCACACAGATTGCACAAGAGGGCTCAAGTATTTTCTCAAGTATAGCAAGTGTAAGAAGTGAGTTCTAGTGTCCTATAGCTTGTCCTATTTATAGGAATAGCCTAAGTATGCTTAAGGACATTCTAGATAACTTCTAGGGGGTTCCTAGTGCTTAACTAGCCGTTAGGAATAAGTTAGGCGCATTAGCAACGGCTAGTTAATTAATTCTGCAGTTGCTGTCAGAGATCATCTCGGTCGAGGACTTGTCGACCGAGATGCCCGGTCGGTCGAGGAATTGTCGACCGACAGGCTCTCTGGATTAACGTTTATTTGCAACTGTCAACTGCTGTGTCTAACGGCTACTTTTGGATCTTTCTCGGTCGATAATGTGGTCGACCGAGAGTATCTCGGTCGAGGAGTTGGTCGACCGAGAGAGATCCTGTTTTAAGGTTTCAAGTTAGGCACTAGTTATACGTATGTGTGCATAGGTGGTCCTATTGAATGGATGACTAAGGTGTTTAGCTAGGGAAAATCCAATGCTTGATTTACATGCGATTCTAAGTACTTGTACATTATAATTTTGTACAAGTTTTTACAATGATTACATTTGCATGAAAATATAAACACTTCATGTTGGATTTCCCTTATAGTTGTGTCATCCTGCACACTCAAGTAGCTCGTCAGATAAATAAAAATGAAATGTTTGTCATAATCAAAACAAAGGGATTTTATGGATGTCCATTTAGCCAACAATCTCCCCCTTTTTGAAGATGACAAACATTTCCAAAATATGAATAGAGGAAATATAAAACATATAAATGCCATACCTTTAGATTGCTGTTTGGAACTTTTCCTCTTATTTGTATAATGTGTGCTTAGTATCCCCAATGACTTATGGAACATGAAATCCAGTTCATTTGGGAACATAGCAACTTTCAATGTAAAGCCAAGAGTATATTTTTGAAACTCATTGATTGAGTTTGTCATAAATATTTAAATTATAGTTTTATATATCTCTCCCCCTTTGTCATTTCAAAAAGATAACCGTTTTACTAAAAAAAAAAAAAACTCCCCCTTAATTAGGTATCCCATCAAAAAACGAACGAAAAAGATATCCATTGAATAGCCAAAATGTAAAGACAACAATTTGCAAATTTCCAATTTAAACGTTCATATCAATTTTGATACTAATCATAAAAGCATAAGTATTTGTTTTAAGAACCGCAGATATCAAAGAAAACATCCTCCAACGGAGTAATAAGTAGTTGCTTCCTAATGTTGTTGAATTGATCTAATGGAAGCGGTTTTGTAAAAATATCAGCCAATTGATTTTCCGTATCAACATGATGAAGGGAAACATGATTCTTTGAGATGTGATCCCTTAAGAAGTGATGACAGATTTCAATATGTTTGGCCCGGCTGTGTAAAATAGGATTATGTGCTAAGTTTATGGCGCTTGTGTTGTCACAAAAAATAGGTGTAGATGAAAGATGAAAACCATAATCGCTTAAAACCTGTTGCATATAAAGCACTTGAGCACAACAAGACCCAGCTGCCATATATTCAGCTTCGGTTGTAGATAGGGCAACCGTGTTTTGTTTCTTGCTAAACCAAGATACTAAGGCTCTACCTAATAAGAAACATCCACCACTAGTACTTTTGCGATCAAGTCGACAACCGGCATAATCTGCATCAGTATATGCTTTAAACTCCAAGGATTGTCCTTTTGGATACCATAAACCAAAACAAGTAGTGCCGGCTAGATATCGAAGAATTCGTTTAACCGCAAGAAAATGAGATTGCATAGGCTGGGATTGAAATCGAGCACAAAGACCAACAGAAAACATAATGTCCGGTCGAGAAGCGGTTAAATATAACAAACTACCAATCATGGCTCTATATAAGGAATCATCAATAGGTTCCCCATTTTCATCCTTATCAATTTTAATAGAAGTAGCCATAGGAGTAGTAGCATGTTTGCATTGATCCATCCCAAAGCATTTTAACAGTTCTTTAGTGTATTTTTCTTGGCTTATAAAAATTCCGGCGGGTGTTTGCTTAATTTGAAAACCAAGAAAGAATGTTAATTCACCCATAAGGCTCATTTCAAATTCTTTTTGCATAATGTCACTGAATTGTGTACATAATGATTCATTTGAGGCACCAAAAATAATGTCATCAACATATATTTGCACAACTAAGAAATCAGATGCATATGTTTTGAAAAATAAAGTAGAATCTGAATTTCCAATAGAGAAACCATTATCAAAAAGATATGTCTTGAGCCGTTCATACCAAGTCCTAGGTGCTTGTTTTAGACCGTAAAGTGCCTTTTTAAGTTTATAAACATGATCGTCCTTTTCTGGTATTTCGAAGCCAGGTGGTTGAGCAACATAAACTTCTTCTTGTATGATGCCATTTAGAAATGCACTTTTGACATCCATTTGATATAGCTGAATGTTTTTATGGGCAGCAATAGCTAGTAACATCCTAATAGCTTCAAGTCTAGCTACGGGTGCATATGTTTCATCAAAATCTATTCCTTCTTGTTGATTATATCCTTGTGCAACTAACCGTGCTTTATTCCTTATGACTTCTCCTTCCTCATTAAGCTTGTTTCTAAAAACCCATTTAGTTCCTATGATAGTTTTATCTTGTGGTTTAGGAACTAAATCCCATACATCGTTTTTAGTGAATTGATTTAATTCTTCTTGCATGGCTATTATCCAGTAATCATCCTTAAGAGCTTCGGATATTTTCTTAGGTTCAATGATAGAGACAAAAGCCATGTTTGCAACATCTTGGAAAGAGGACCTAGTTTTGACTTTATCATTTGGATCTCCAATAATTAGCTCTTGGGGATGATCCTTGATCAGCCTAGGTGTAGGTTGTGTTTCAACTGGAGGATCGGATGTGGGAGTTTTCTCATTATCATTGGGAATGGTTATAGTGTCAAACTGATTAGTGAGATCAATGATATCTAAATTTGTGGATTTTGATTCTTCATGAAAAGAAACATGAATGGATTCCTCAACTTTTCTAGAGATAGTGTTATATACCCTAAACGCTTTGCTAGAAGTAGAGTATCCCAAGAAGAATGCTTTGTGTGGTTTAGAATCAAACTTGTCTCTATCATCCTTGGTGTTTAAAATGTAACATGTAGAGCCAAAAATATGGAAGTAGTCAACTCTAGGTTTCTTAGAGTGTATTATTTCATATGGAGTTTTCTTCAAGTGAGAGTGAACCGTGACTCTATTTAGCACATAACAAGCAGTGTTTACAGCTTCAGCCCAAAAGGTTTTAGGTGTGTTGTGTTCAAGCATCATGGTCCTAGCCATTTCTTGTAAAGATCGATTTTTTCGTTCTACAATACCATTTTGTTGTGGGGTGCGTGGAGCAGAGAAATTGTGAGTATACCCCTGAGAAGTACAAAAAGTTTCAAATGTATGATTTTCAAATTCTCCACCGTGATCACTTCTAATGGTACATATTTTATGTTGTAAAAGATTCTCAATCTTAGAACAAAATTGCATAAAGACATGAATAGTATCATCTTTAGTTGCAATAAAATGTACCCATGTAAATCTACTATAATCATCAACAATAACAAAACAGTATCGTTTACCACCAATAGATTGTGTTCTCATTGGTCCAAATAAATCCATATGAATTAATTCTAATGATCTACTGGTGCTAAGTACATGTTTTGATTTAAAAGATGTTTTGGTTTGCTTTCCCATTGTACAAGGTTCACAATTTGCAACTTGATCAAAAGACAAAGCAGGTAATCCACGAACAAGATCATATTTTACTAACTTTTTAATAGCATGTGAACTAGCATGACCAAGCTTTTTATGCCACAGTTGTAAGGTGTTTTCATTTGCAAGTAAGCATTTACCTACTACTGATTTCATAGAGTTTGGTTTAAGGATATAAAGATTTCCAACTCTATTTCCTTCATAAACAACAGTTGTAGTATTTTCTATCAATAATTTGCAGCAGGTTTTGTTAAATAGCACATCATAACCACTATCACATAGTTGACTTACACTTATTAAGTTATGGTGCAATCCATCAACTAGTAGAACATTTTTGATTTCAAGATTTGTTCCAACATTACCTATTCCAAAAATTTTGCCCTTACCATTGTCTCCAAAAGTAACCGTTCCACTTTTATTTTCTTCAAAGGTTTGAAAGGCGTCCTTGTTCCCGGTCATATGTTTGGAGCAGCCACTATCAACTACCCATTCCTGCATTAGAATTTAGATTTTGGTACCCATGTGATGGTCCGATAAGGTTAGAAACTTTTAAAATGCATATGTGTATAAAAGTTCTGATACAGAAAACTAGTCGGTCGACAATTGTTCGACCGATATAATTCTCGGTCGATAATTTGTCGATCGAGCATGTTACTGTGTCACAATCAAAAAGAACAGAAAATTTTTCGGTTGACCAATTTTCGACCGAAATGAGTACTGGAAGATTTTTGATTTGTTAAAGACATCCAGTCGGTCGACAATACTTCGACCGACCCAGAGCTCGGTCGACAGTACTTCGACCGACGAAGTTTCTGTTTTATTACACCAGTGCAGAAAAAATAATACCATTAAGCATAGCATCGTTTGTTGAGATAGGACAATATAAATTGCAAAAATTAAGTATTTTGTCATATCTCAACTTCATTCCATTCTTCTAAGTTTGGGGTCTTGGGGTCCAAACTAAGTTGGACTTCTTAGTCTTGTAGGGGCATGAAAAACAGTAATGTCCAAGACGTAAACAGAAATGACAAGTAATAGAATCAACTTCATTTCTTTTTCTAGCCATTGTGTTTTTGGGTACAAACATAGTTTGGGTCTTTTTGGTTTGGTTTTTCTTTGGAACATATCCCAACCCTTTTCTTCCATTGAAGGTCGGACCACTCTTTAATATGTTATCAAGAATATCTTTTCTTTTTAACTCATAAAGTTCTCTTTGCAACTGAGCAATGTCATTCATTTTCTTATGTATATCTTTTCTTGCCTGGTCTAAATCAGAAAGCAATGAATCCTTTTCTTTTACAATATTGTCATAGTCCGAATGATTGCACAAGATAGGTTGAGTTTGAAAAGCTTGTAGTTTAGCTAACAAATCAGTCTTTTCTTTTGATAGAAGATCAACATTAGTCTCCAAAGTAAGTAGTTTTCTAGTGCAATCATCTAAAGATGTTTTTAAAGATACATTTTCAAGATCAATGTTATTCTTTTCGGAAGAAAGTTCATCTATTTTGGCAATGAGCTCATTGTTTGATTTTATAGTCCTTTTTAGTTTCTTCTTGGCATCAACATATTTATCATAAGTTTCTTGTAAGCTAGCTACTAACTCTTCTTTAGGAAGATCAACTAGGCTTACCTCTTGAGATTCTTCATCTTCTCTTGCCATTAGACAATCTACTTTATCTTCTCCGCTTTCACTTTCACTCGTTTCATCCCATGCCGCTTTATAAGCTTTTTCTTTCTTCTTATGTGAGCTTTTCTTTCCCTTCTTAGCTTTGGGACATTCATTTTTGAAATGTCCTTTCTTTCCACATTCGAAGCACCTGGGAGTGGAAGAAGAGCTAGAAATTTTATTAGATTTAAACCTTCTATATTTCTTACCGTTGACTATCAATGCTTCTTCTCCTTCTTCTTCACTAGATTCCTCACTCTCTTGTGAGAGAGCTTTTGATGCTTTGAAAGCCACGTCTTTCTTTGGCCCACGTTGATGTTCATGTTCTCTTCTTTCTTCCTCTTCTAGGTCTGCCTCATGAGCTTCTAAGTTTCCGATGAGCTGCTCCATTTTGAGGCGAGTGAGGTCGTTTGCTTCTGCAATAGCTGTCACCTTTGGTTTGTACTTTGGAGGAAGAGATCGAAGTATTTTTGATACCTGATCTTCCTCAAGAACAGGTTTCCCTAAAGCACTCAAACCATTAACAATAGTAGAAAATTTTGAATACATTTCACTAATAGTTTCGTTTGGATCCATACGAAAATGTTCAAATTTGGTTTTAAGCAAACTAACTTTAGAGTTTTTAACTTGAACAGTACCCTCATATGTTATAGATAATCTATGCCAAATGTCATATGCGGTATCACAGTTTGATACTCTATTAAATTCACCTACTGAAATGGAACAATATAAAATGCTTACTGCCTTTGCATTCATTTGGGCCATTTTTACCGTATTAGCATCCCATACTTCGAACTCGTCTTGTGGAAGTGTGTATGGTGTAGATACCATTCTCCAAAGATCCCAATTGATTCCTTGGAAGTAAAATTGCATTCTTCTCTTCCAGTATTGATAGTTTGTCCCGTCAAATGCCGGAGGTCGAGCAACGAGCGTTCCTTCAATGTTAAGGTTGTTGAGCACTCCATCCCCCATCTTTTCTTCAAGACTTTGTTAGGGCTCCTTGAAGCCTGCTCTGATACCAATTGAAAACCTCTAGGGGGGGGTGAATAGAGTTTTATATATATTTTAAAATAATTTAAACTCAAACAACCAAACTAAAGATTAAGAAGAGGAACACAGGTGTTTAGAGTGGTTCCACCTTAGCAAATACTAAGGAGTCAGTCCACTACCCGGTTGCTTACCCAACCGGGATTTTGAAAGTACTAAATTTTATTACCTCTCAAGGATGTTACATAAAATTTACAATACTTTCTAAACACCCTTTGGACAGCCTTCACCTTGAAGTAGTCTTGCCAACCTCGAAGCAGCCTTCCTTGAAGTAACTTCAAGCTCCCCCTTGAAGTAGCCTTCCTCCCGAAGTAGCTTCCCGTCAAGACAGCCTTCTGAAGTAGTCCAAAGTCTTCCTCTTCACCACGAAGAGCTTCACCCTCTCCAATCCGCAGCCTACTACCTGGAGTAGCAAGGAGAGTACAAATAATACAAGGAACAAGAAGGGAATACAAGAAAATACAACTTATCCTTGTAGCTCAAGGCTTGATTTCCCTAGATCAAGCGTTTGGATTTTCCTAGCCAATATGATGGACTTGTGATTGCTAGGGTTAGGAAAATCTAGCCTATAGGACGAGCTTGAGCTAAAGGGAAAATGGCCAATTGATCACAAAGCTCAGTTCACACAGATTGCACAAGAGGGCTCAAGTATTTTCTCAAGTATAGCAAGTGTAAGAAGTGAGTTCTAGTGTCCTATAGCTTGTCCTATTTATAGGAATAGCCTAAGTATGCTTAAGGACATTCTAGATAACTTCTAGGGGGTTCCTAGTGCTTAACTAGCCGTTAGGAATAAGTTAGGCGCATTAGCAACGACTAGTTAATTAATTCTGCAGTTGCTGTCAGAGATCATCTCGGTCGAGGACTTGTCGACCGAGATGCCCGGTCGGTCGAGGAATTGTCGACCGACAGGCTCTCTGGATTAACGTTTATTTGCAACTGTCAACTGCTGTGTCTAACGGCTACTTTTGGATCTTTCTCGGTCGATAATGTGGTCGACCGAGAGTATCTCGGTCGAGGAGTTGGTCGACCGAGAGAGATCCTGTTTTAAGGTTTCAAGTTAGGCACTAGTTATACGTATGTGTGCATAGGTGGTCCTATTGAATGGATGACTAAGGTGTTTAGCTAGGGAAAATCCAATGCTTGATTTACATGCGATTCTAAGTACTTGTACATTATAATTTTGTACAAGTTTTTACAATGATTACATTTGCATGAAAATATAAACACTTCATGTTGGATTTCCCTTATAGTTGTGTCATCCTGCACACTCAAGTAGCTCATCAGATAAATAAAAATGAAATGTTTGTCATAATCAAAACAAAGGGATTTTATGGATGTCCATTTAGCCAACAGCCTTCTTGATGTATAAGGACGACAGGCTACTACGGCTCTCCAGCCCGATATCGGTCAGGGGCCTAGCCCGATACAACCGTGTATGGCGGAACACCCTCTCGAGCGGCACGCCTGACGGGAAATTGTATCGCTCAAGGATCCTGGCCGATACGCTCACATCGGGTGATGGACCCTCTCGGGCGGCACCTATGACGGGCAAAGCATATCGGGTTCGATATCGTGTCAGGCATGGAGCTACGCGTTCTACTGTTGGACATGGGTGTCAGGCACTCGTGTCGCATATCTACATCGGCCGATATCGGCCCTCAGTGTCGCCCGGTACAGTCCTAGGTGAACCAGTCCCCTCCCTCTCGAGATGAGGAAGAGCTCACCTAGTGTCACCCGGTACGTGCACTGGGCCACGATACATCTGCTCTCACGATTCGCCTCGAAGATAGCTCAAGTTCCCTACTGTCTGAACTGTCTGAACTGTCCGAACTATCTTTTTGGCTTCCTGTAGCTCTTATTTATAGTCGGCGAGTGGGGGAACTTATGGTGCTCGAAGTGCCACGTGTCCTCCTTAATTACGGGTCGGTGGATGGCCGATACTCGTATCGCTCGGCGCAGGGTTGTCGGTCGTTGGTCACATGATGGGCAACGACGCCTGCTGGTGGGTGGTTGTGTCGCCCGACATACTTGGGTTGTCGTGGCGACTATGGCTCCCTGTCGGGTAAGAGGCATGTCGTCCGTCAGTTCCTCCTTGCGCGGCACCCCTTTGTCACGCATCGTGGTGTCATTCAACACTACTGGGCAGGCGCGTATCGGGCGTCAGGAAGGACGGTGCAGACTTGGACTTATTTAGTGGGCCGGGACGGCCTTATTGCACCAAAATGAGGAGAAACTCTGCAAAAGATGGAAATATAGGATTAAGAGCATTGCTTGGCTAGTTATTGCGAAAGTGCATACAAAAAGAGAGGAAAATAGCTAAAAATGGCAGTTTTGAAACAGAAAAATAGTTTAAAATATCACAAAAATTGGTGTTATCAGACTGCGAGAAAATAAAATGGATACCAAGTTCCAAAAATTCAAAGAAGCGATGAAGAAACTTTACATCGATATCCCGCTTCTTGATGCTCTTTCTGAGGTACCGGCTTGGGCAAAATACCTCAAAACTCTGTTATCAAGGAAGTACATCACCGAGGAATAGGAAACTGTCAAACTTGCCCAAACCACCTCTGATATCATCCTCAATAAAATGCCAAAGAAGAGGAAGGACCCAGGTTCCTTTGGCATTCAATGTTGCATTTGAAATGCATCTAAAAAATAGGGACTAGCTGACCTAGGGGCCAGTATATCCATTATGCCCTATTCTATGTGCAAACAATTAGGTTTCACCGAATTGCTGCCTACATCAATGACGATTCAATTAGCTGACTCAACCATCACCGCACCTCTGGGGATCATTGAAGATATTCCAGTTAGGATAGGCAAGGACGCCTATGTCCCATGCGACTTCGTTATCATGGATATCAAAGAAGACCTGTGATACCCGATAATTTTTGGCAGACCTTTCCTCGCTATTGCCAGGGTGCTTATCGACGTTGAAGCTGGTACCATCATTCTGAGACTCGGAAAAGAAACAATTCAATTTCAAGTCCTCAACAGCATGAAGGGCCCCAACATTCAAGAGGAGGTCTTTCTTCTAGACGCAATGCAACAAATGTCTCAATTAGAAATATCTGAGCCAGCGAACGAGTTAGAGAATGTCCTAACCAATCCAGATGTCAAATTCTCTACGAACGAACTGGTTCAACAGTGCCTGTAACACTTGGATAAGGCCGAAGAAGCACCGACGACCACTTTTGAAGAACTCAAAGCTGTCACCATTATAGAAGCAACTGAGCCACCTAAGGCCCCTGAAATGAAAACTTTACCTATGGGGCTTAAACATGTTTTCTTGGATGAAGAAAAATTATGCCCGACTATCATCAGCTCCAACCTAACGGAAGACTAGGAAGAAAGGCTTCTGGAAGAACTGAAGAAACATAGAAAGGTCATTGGATATAAGATAACTGACCTGACGGGAATAAATCCTGCCCTATGCCTGCACAAACTTCCAATGGTTGAAGATTTCAAGCCATCTCGCGAACATCAGAGGAAACTAAACCCTAATCTCAAAGAGGTGGTTCGCCTGGAGGTCCTGAAACCACTTAAAGCTAGCATAATTTACCCTATCTCTGACTCCCAATGGGTCAGCCCTGTCCAAGTTGTTCCTAAAAAGGGAGGCACTACTGTCGTGCTTAACGATAAAAATGAGTTAGTACCCACCAGGATTGTAATAGGGTGGAGGATGTGTATTGATTATAGGAAGCTGAACAAAGATACGAGGAAAGATCACTACCCTCTACCTTTTCTCAATGAAGTCCTGGAGCGTTTAGCTCATCCGAAATATTTCTGCTATCTTGATGGATTTTCCGGGTTCTACCAAACACCCATACACCCAGAAGACCAAGAAAAAACTACCTTCGCATGCCCTTTTGGGATGTATGCCTTTAGAAGAATGTCATTCGGGTTGTGTAACGCACCCACTACGTTCCAACGATGTATGTCCGCCATCTTCGCCGGATTAACTGAATCCGTCATGGAAGTGTTTATGGACGATTTCTCAGTTTACAGAGATTCCTTCGATAACTGTTTAATCAACCTTGGACAAGTTTTACAACGTTGCGAGGAAATGAACCTTATCCTGAATTGGGAGAAATGCCATTTCATGGTAACGGAAGGTGTCGTCCTCAGGAACAGGGTGAGCGACAGAGGAATTGAGGTCGATAAAGCAAAAATTGATGTCATCTCGAAGCTGTCGCCACCAAAAGATATAAAGGGAGTAAGGGCTTTCTTGGGTCATGTGGGATTCTACAGAAGATTCATCAAAGATTTTTCAAAGATAGCAAAGCCTATGACCCAACTCCTGACTAAAGATACTGAGTTCACCTTTAACCAAGAATGCATGCAAAGTTTCTCCACCCTAAAAAATGCTTTAATTTCCACACCTATTCTGAGAGCCCCAGATTGGTCGCAACCATTTGAAATCATGTGCGACGCAAGCGATTATGCTATAGGGGCTGTTTTGGGACAGCGGATTGACAAGAAACCCTAAGTAATCTACTACACATCCAAAACGCTAGATGAAGGATAGAAAAACTACACTACCACAGAGAAAGAGTTTCTGGCTGTCATCTATGCATTTGAAAAATTCCGCTCCTATTTGATTGGTTCTAAGGTCATCGTTTACACCGACCACTCTGCCATTCGATACCTGATTCAGAAGCAAGATGCCAAACCCAGGCTTATCCACTGGGTGTTGATGCTTCAGGAATTCGACTTGGAAATTAAAGATAAAAGTGGAGTGGAGAACATTGTAGCCGATCACCTCAGCCCTATCGAAGTTGAAGATGACGATAAAATCCCTATCCGAGACTCTCTTCCAGACGACCAACTGATGAAGGTTACTCATGGATTCCCTTGGTATGCGGATATTGTCAATTATCTAGCTACAAGAATCATTCACCCCTCCGCTTCCTACCATGACAAAAGAAAGTTCCTCCATGATATAAAGCAATATTATTGGGATGAACCCTACCGGTTTCACCAATGTGCTGACGGACTTTTTCGTTGTTGCTTGCCGGAAGAAGAGATTACCCCCATCCTAGAGCATTGCCATTCGGGACCCACGGGGGGGCACATGAGTGCAAAGAAAACCTCTATAAAAGTTCTGCAGTCAGGCTTCTTCTGGCCAACCATAGCAAAGGACTCTTATGATTTTGTGAAATCTTGCAATAAATGTCAATTTTCTGGTAACATATCCAAAAAGGACGAAATGCCCCTCACAATGTGGCAAGAAATTGAGCTTTTCGACGTGTGGGGGGTAGATTATATGGGACCTTTCCCTTCCTCCTATGGCTTCTCCTACATCTTGGTTGCGGTGGACTATGTCTCAAAGTGGGTCGAAGCTATACCCATTGTGTCCAGCAATTCCAAACCTGTTATCAAATTGTTCAAATATATCATTTTCCCAAGATTTGGAGTCCCCAGAACTGTCATATCAGATGGCGGAACCCATTTCCTAGAATGAAGTTTTGAAGCCCTGTTGAAAAAGTACGGAGTTAACCACAAAGTAGCAACACCTTACCATCCACAGAACAGTGGTCAGGTTGAGGTATCAAATAGATAACTAAAGGCGATCCTAGAAAAAATAGTCAACAGAAATCACACTGACTGGTCCGCCAAGCTTCCCGATGCCCTTTGGGCATACCGAACTGCTTACAAAATGTCAATCGGGACAACCCTGTTCCGTTTGGTATACGGGAAGTCTTGTCATCTTCCAGTGGAGCTAGAACACAAAGCTTGGTGGACCATCAAACAACTAAATTTTGATCTTAAAAGTGTCGGAGAAAATAGACAACTCCTGCTGCAGGAGCTAGAAGAGCTCCGAATGACAGCTTATCAAAGTTCCAGGATCTATAAGGAACAAACCAAAATGTGGCACGATGGTCATCTTAAGAGGAAAGACATCGCCATCGGCGACAAAGTACTCCTTTTCAACTCCAAGCTCAAGTTGTTCCCCAGAAAACTCAGAACAAAATGGTCCGGGCCCTTCACCATAAAGCATATATACCCAACCAGAGCTGTCATAATTATTGACAATAACGGAGGAGAAAGGACGGTCAACGACCATCGTTTAAAAAGATACTACACTCCAGAAGATAAGATGCCGAGACAGACCATTGAAATCAAAGACGCCACGACGTCAGATTAACACCATAAAAGCTTCGTCGAGCCAGCGACGTAAAACCCAGGTGCTACTTGGGAGGCAACCCAAGATTTCAGTTTCTTTCTTTATTTCCCCTTCTTTTCATTACCTTAGGTTTATCTTATGAAAATATTAAAAAAAATTCATATAACCAAAACAAACATAAAAATAACAAAATGAAAATATACAAAAAAATTCATATAACTAAAAATAAAAATATAAAAATCCGTTCGACCCTAACCCTGCCAAACGGTCCTGAAACTATTTGGCTTTCCGAAAACATACATACATATATATATATATATATATATATATATATATATATATATATATATATATATATATATATATATATATATATATATATATATATATATATATATATATATATATATATAACCACATAAATCCAAATAAAATCAAAATTTTTCTAAAAATATTGTTCTAACACATGATTTCCCTTTATGCAGATATGGCATCAACAACAAAGGAGGTCATCGGATCTGAAGTCTCTCCTTCTCGGACAAAGGAGCGGATGATGGAAGAGCTGGCCAAACTCCAGAAGATCAGAGATGTCTTCTACAAAACTAGAGAGGTCCCACCAAAGACCAAGATGATGGATGTCCTGTGCGAAATTGACCACCTCACCAGATGTCTAGCAGAGGCAACTGACGAAGAAGTGGAAGAAATCTCTTTCGAGGACGATGAAGGCTCAGAGTACATGCCAAATCCTGAGGAGGAATCCCCAACCGAAGAACAGAAGGGGAAACGCAAGGTCCAGGAACCTGAAACCGGACCGCCCTCCAAGAAACGGGCAATAAAACAAGTTCGCCCTGCCTCTGCTATGGACCAACCCTTTGCAACACCTACCACCGCCATCCCTGTCACCACCCCCACCTTCTTAATTCTCACTACCACAACACCACCACCAGAAAAACTCTACATAAACACCGCCCTCTCCACTGACAAAATCCTTAAGCCCACCAAGTACGTTTGCTCCAGCATACTACTTAAGATGGGGATCCACGACAGAATTTTCAACGTACTAGACAAAGCCAACCTCGCCAGGTTGTGTTTAGTACCTGAGATCTCTTACTCTGAACCCACTGCTGAATTCTTCACCTTTCTTACCAAAGAGCCTGTTGATATCATGGATATATCACAAGATGGAGGTGACAGAAGGTTGGTTACCCAAATCTTCAGCAACAAGGTTGTCTTAACAGAAAACATGCTGAACGAAGTTTTTATTGACAACCAACAACAACTCAATAATGCCAAGGCTGTGGGAACTGAGCACCCCGATTTCAACAGGCACAAATTTTGGAAAACTCTAACTGGGCTCCCCACCTATGATGCTAAGTCATGCAAAGCATTGAACATACATTCTGGATTTGTGCGCACCCTACATAAAATCCTCACTGGCGCACTCTTCCCCAGGACTGAAGGGGGGAACGTTATAATCTCGAATCTTTTTGTTCTCTGGTCCATTCTAAATGAAAGGCCAGTCAACATTGGATGACAAATGATCCAGAAATTATCAGCTTACGCCCTGGGGAAGGAAATCTGCATGGGGGGCCATGTCATATCCATCATAAAATACCTCAAGATGGACAAACCCCTACCTCGCTACACGCAAATAAAGGGCGACATCCTTACTAATGAACAAACTTTGAAGAACTCCTTCATTATCAAGGAAAAGGATGCGAAGCTACACTATGTCTTCTTCCCTACAGTAAAGTCATCAAGAACTCTCCTCCCGCTTCTGGAGCTCGCAAACTATGACATAGAAAAGCTCCTCTTCTCTGACGCGGAGCTTACACAACTCTTAGCTTCGGTTAAAGCAACCGAAAAGAAAGCAAAAGCGGGACAGACAGAGCTAAGTATCACAGCCCCGGCAGCTCGACCATCAAAAATACCTATCAAACAACCTTCCAGAAGGCAGTCACAGGCTCAACAGCTGTCGGGGACACCAACATCAAGGCCGCACCCAGCGGCCGACCCCCACCTCGAAGAAAACATAACCACCTCATCAATCAACTCTTTCATTAAGAGTCTGAATGATCAGCTAACCGCCACCACCACTCCACCCTCCACCTTCCCAACATCCACCTCTCTTCCTTTCTTCACCACCTCCATGCAACCATTCACATCTTCTTCTTCACCCCTTTTTCCTTCAGGCTCTCCCTTCTCCACCCCTATGCCTGACTTTACCACTTTCCCATTCCCCTCCACAGTCTCTACCCCATCTCTATCACTCCCACCACTTTCACCTGAGATACCACCACCCTTCACATCCACCACCATCCCGACACCGCTAGTGACTCCATCCATAGTCACCACGTAGCTCGGGGCATCATCAGTGTCTCTTCCGCAAGGCACTACCACCCTCCCACATAGACCCCAGCCACCCCACCCTTCCGCTTCTGGGGTCCCTTTTGCCAATATCAGTGAGGAATTCGGCCGTCAATTCGACGCCGTCTGAAACCTCCTCACCGATCCTTCTAACATTTTACATTCTATTTTTTCTTGTGTGCAGGGAATATCGAAACAGGTGGCCACGATCGACAAGCAAAACCGAGCCTTGCCCAACATCCTCCAAGGGTTTCAGCAACGACAAGATGAGGTGGCTACGCAAGTTGAGCACATCAACAACCACTATAATAACTTGCCGGAACTGGTCCTTGGAACGAAGCGCCAGCAAGAAGCAACAACAAAGCAAGTCGATGAGATCTCTATGCAGACTCAACCTCTGCCTGAGACTCTCTGTGAGCTCCAGCAACAACAAGCAGTTCTGAGCACGTGCTTGGACACCATCAGTAGCACCCTCACACAGCTACATAATCACCAAGAGGAGTCAACTAATAATGACATCAAGCAGCTGCGTGCTCAAGTTACAGATTTTAACAGCATGTCTCCTCTCCGCCGAGGGCCGATATAATGACCTCAAAGAATCCCACGACGCACTGCTCGAAACACACGAGCATCTGCAAGTGGCTTTCGATGAGTTACAAGCCACCCATCGGTGGTGCAAAAAGACCGCAAGTAAAAAGCCAGCAGACAAGGAAGCGGCCGACAAGGATGGCGATAGTGAAGATGAAGAAGAAGACTCCAACTCATCTGGTGACTCGAACAATGATACCACCTCCTCAGGTGACAAATCTAATGACAGAGAGGACCCAGGCAATGCAGCAGAACCTTCTCCCAAAGGTTCCGACAAAGGCCACCATGACGGTGAACATCAACCCAAGTCCCCACACAATGAGAATGTTAACATGTCATATGGAGACCAATTCCTTGATTATTCCGCTCTGGGGTCCATCGGGGAGTCTGCCAAAGATGCGGCTTACGCTGAATTCCAACAATGTATTTTAGGAACCAGTGTAAGCCCGCCCACAAAAACCACCCCACCTCTCTCCGCGCTCGACATGTCGGCGCCTTCCCCTTGACCAGGAAGAGGCAGAACGAGTAAGCCTAGACATAGATGAAGACCTCGAGTCTGCCTCTGACTCGGATGATGATCTACAAGGCCATGCCGAAGCCTTGGTACAACCCGCTTCTCCCCCTCCGCAGGAGCTTACCCCGCCACCACCTCTACCAAACAAAATGCATGATCTTGATATGGCGGCCATCTCCACATTAGATGCTCAGGAATTTTTTATACTGAATACTATTGTGGACGATGCAAAGGCAGGGGAAGACATCATCTACAATAACACCAAAACTAGGCGCAAGATGACACGAGAAGACTTCCGCCACATCCTGCGACCTCGGTCCACGATGTCGATGGAAATCTTCTGTGTCCTTCTCGCCAACAGTATAGAAATGTATAGAAGTTCTAAGAGGCAACAGTCGGTTTTCAACACCTCACCTGCTCTGTCTATTGGCCTTTTATACAAAGACATACGAGCAAAATCAATCGAGCGGCTGTGTGCTGGTTTAGCACGACGGGCACGTTATCTCACCGTGCCCTTTCAAATCTCAAATCATTGGCTATTTATGATTGTCGACACCGAAGCTCGGGATGCCAAGGTATATAATGTTTGCGGCACTGAGCTACCCGCCGGTACAATAAACTTTATTGGTGAAGCAGTAGGTGAAGCGAGATGTATACCCTTCTGGCTGCTTAAGTTAATCTGGGCCACACGCCCGTCTCTCCGCCAAGACTGGAGCCATACCTGGTTCCAAATAATTAACCCTCAAGTTCAAGCTGCCGAAGGATCTGGGGATTACACTTTTTGCACCATACGTCACATCCAAGCGCTGAACGACGAAATCCCTTTCACTGACCTATTTGCTGAAGATTTTCACTCTTTGTGAGGGCGTTACGCCATGGAGCTCATCTGTGATAGAAGGTTCTTCAAGGACCCGACAATGGCACCAGATGACATCCCTCGTTACCTTTTTTCAGCTATCCAACGCCCGAAGAGGCGACCTTTCTGACAAACTATGAAAGAGTTGGAGAAATCAAAGGAGCCGGCCTTAGCTACCGAGCAAAGTAAAGGAGACATCGATCCTTTGTCTGCCATAGAACCAACCTTTCCTGACTTCGATCACAGTGCTTGCAAAGGTCTCAACGACATCGAACTACATCTCATTATGGCGCGGCTTTTAGCCGAGAAGGATGAGCTCGTATTCATGTCTAGGGACATTTTAGTTATGGCAGACACGCTTCGAGAGACTTTATAGTTTAAAGGATCCCTCTCCGTAAACCTAATGACTGCTTACCAGTTTCTACTCGGCCAATCTAACACCACTACATATATGGCATCCCCATACATGAAGGATGATGTTTTAAAGCTCACGAACTTCGGCAAAACTGAAGCACTGATCTCCTTTCTACAGCACACAACACCGAAGTTCATCATGTTACCCTTCCTTTATCATGAGCACTGGATGCTCCTGGCAACTAACCTACCAGATGGAACAACTACAATATATAACATTTCCGACAACCAGTACAACCCACGACAGAAGAACTATGTCGTGACACTAAGGACGCCAATAGAGGTAGTGGCGAAGGAATGCACTGACAAATTAATCGCCTTTCTAAGTAGGCACACAAGGGCTTATGACAAAGAGCATTTTCATCGCCCTTCCTTCAGTCACAAATGTCCCCAACAAATCCGACAATCAAATGACTGCGACTTCCACGTCCTCTACTGGATGTACACCATCATCGTCCTTCAAAGACCAGTAGAAGATATGACTGACGTGGATTACCACGCTCTACGCAGATAGTTCGCAGCAAATCTACTTCAATCACCAGGGGCAAATTCAGAGTTAACTTAGCTTGAAGCCCTTGTCATCGTAATTCTCCACCTCTCACTTTGACACTCTGAGGACAGAGTGATTGATAAGTTAGGGGGGTACATTAGACAAGGGTGAGGTATCATTTCTAAATCCCTCTTTCTCCATTTTCTCCTTTCTCTGTTTGTACATTTTTTCTTTTTCTTCTTTTTTCTCTTTAACTTTCTTTTTAAATAACCCTTTTTGAATAATGTCACCCTCACTTAACTTTAGAATCATGTTAGTCCCCAAAAGTAAATAGCACTTAGACATTTAATGGAGATTTAATAATGTCCCTCCACTATTGATTTTCTTGCTTTTGCTTTACTTCTTTATCTGACTCTCCACAGGTCAATATCAAGGTAGAAATAAGCCAAGCTCTCAAGGATGAGAGGGGCATTAGGCAACTTCCAAATCAAGAAGTTTTGCAAGTGGACCACAAACCAAATAAGTGCATGTTGAAAAACTCTAAGAACAGCTTTCCTATCGTCAAAATAAAAGAGGCTTGGCCGCCCAAAATAATTTCACAAACAAAACCCCAAAACCCAAGCCTGTGAGTTTTCGAATAAAAGCCAGAGAGTCGAATAAAATTATGAGAGTTGTGCCATGAATAAGGATCTATATAAAGAACCGATGAAGGTCTCACCCGGCCGGCACATTCAGCTGCCCTCACAAAGGAAGATGTGTCGTGCCCAGTAGTGAAACCCTAAGGTATCCAAATATATGAAAGGCTTATAAAGGACTCGTCCGGCCGGTACATTCAGATGCCCTCACAAAGCCAGATGTGTCGTGCCCGGTAGTGAGATCCTAAAAGAATAGAAAACCCCTCCCCCATTTGAAGGGGGAGTTACACTTCAAGCCTTTAGCCAACCCTCATACCCTCTCTAGTTTCCAATAGGTCCTTCAAAGAGGTATAAAGCTGATTAGAGTCAACAACATGCACAGAATAAAGGTGGTCCCGATGCGAGCTATGAGATATGGAAGAAAACTGAGACCCAAGCAACTCTCGAAACCTGAAAGAATCATGGCAAGCAATAAGACCTGATATGACCTTAGGAGAACTCAAGTTAATAATTGAAGCAAGAATATGGAAATCCTAACTAAATAAAATCGCCTCGCCATTACATGCCTCAGCTCTATCTAACTTGAGGACAAGCTAGACTCTAAGTTCGGGGGGGGGGGGTGATAACCTCCAATTTTGGATGTTATCTTAGTCTTTTCTTTAGTTTTCCACACTCTTTCTTAATTAGAATTAGAAATAATCCCTAAATATTCCCTCTTATTGTAAATATACTATCAGACTAACTTTTCCCTTTTATATATGCAGAAAAACACAAAAAAAGGATCATAAAAGACTAACTCAGCCTCAATACCGCATGGACTCAAACGGTCCTTAGATCGCATTAAGCCAAACGGTCCCGAGACTGCATGGAGTCAAACGGTCCTCAGACCGCATGAAGTCAAACGGTCCCGAGACCGCATGGAGTCAAAAGGTCCTCAGACCGCATGAAGCCAACCGGTCCCGAGACCGCATGGAGTCACATGGTCCCAAGACCACATGGAGTCACACGGTCCCGAGACCGCATGAAGCCAAAACGGTCTTGAGGTCCAAATGGTCTTGAGGTCCAAACAGTCTCAAGGTCCAAATGGTCTTGAGGTCCAAACGGTCTCAAGCTCCAAACGGTCTTGAGGTCCAAACGGTCTCAAGGTCCAAACGGTCTTGAGGTCCAAACGGTCTCAACGTCTAAATGATCTTGAGGTCCAAACGGTCTCAAGGTCCAAACGGTCTTGAGGTCCAAACGGTCTTGAGGTCCAAACGGTTTCCAAACCGTTTGGACTTCACTTAAGGCCTATAAATAAGACCCCAAGGGTCCTCAACCAAAAACGTTTTCAGACGTCTAAAGGCTGCCTCAATCACTCTAGAGCAAATCTGACTTCCATCCTCCGCCCAGGGGCCGCCGGTCTAAGACCCATACTCCATCTTGTAACTTCTTTCTCTCTCTCCGCCAAAGAAGGTGGGAAGAGGGAGATCTCGTCATCACACAACCAGTGAAGATGGTGGATCGTTTCTCTCTCTCCAAGGGGTTGACTTTCCTCTCTCCTTTGTGGGGATGATGCTCTCTCTTCTTGCCTCCTTCTTTGTCCTAGTTATGAGCGAGTAGTCTCTCTCACTAGGGTGCGGGGAGTAGCCTTGCTGCCCATGCTTTCATATCATGTAAATGTAATCCATAGTTTGTAATATAGAGTTGTTATCTTTTCAGTTCAACATCAAACGTTTAATGAATGCACGTTGCTTGATCTCCAACTTGTGTTATCTTTTATCTTTTAGTGTGAATTGTCTACGTTCGTGCTATTAGATTCGAAACTCATTTGTATGTCGGTTATTGGTGCATGTATCCACCATGTGCTTGTTTCAGTAACTGGGAGTGCTTTCGAGAAGTGGAGTAAACTCACTTCCATATGTTGCACTTTCATACTATGAAATGGAATCATTTGATGCACCAACTAAAAATCCTAAATATAGTGAGTCTTTAGGTTTAGCCTTGCTTATACTAGATAGAGAACTCCACCCACGTATGCTAAGATACGTGGAAGTCTTATCGTAGTATAGTTTAGGGTCAAATCCATGGGACAACGGTCTTGTTGGGAGCAACAAGATAAAAAATGTTGGAATTTCACTTAATCACTCAATAGTTGGTATTTAGATCAAGAAGTTGATTTGGTTGTTTTTAGACTAAGAGCAAGTAAAGTTAAGAAAGTAGATAAATCTAAGGAGTTAAACTATGATAAAAGTCACTAGGGTGTGATCGGTTTTCACCACCACTACACATGGATCAAGACATGCAAAAGTAAAACATAACCTGCAACAAGAGTTTAGTCAGTTAGTATCTTTGTAGGCTTAGTTTCCTTTCGGAGAACTAACTACGAGAAGTGTGGGAATGATGCAACGCCAGCCATCCACGAACGAATGGTCAACTGCTTTGCATCATTCCCTTCTAGAAGTGTGTTCCTCCACTCTCCACAGATGCACTTCCATACATCAATTGATTCCATTTCACAGTATGAAAGTGCAACATATGGAAGTGAGTTTACTCCACTTCTCAAAAGCACTCACAGATACCGAAACAAGCACATGGTGGATACATGCACCAATAACCAACATAAAAATGAGTTTCAAATCTAATAGCACGAACGTAGACAATTTACACTAAAAGATAAAAGATAACACAAGTTGGAGATCAAGCAACGAGCATTCATTAAACGTTTGATGTTGAACTGAAAAGATAACAACTCTATATTACAAACTATCGATTGCATTTATATGATATGAAAGCATGGGCGGTAGGGCTACTCCCCGCACCCTAGTGAGAGAGACTACTTGCTCATAACTAGGACAAAGAAGTAGGCAAGAAGAGAGAGAGAGAGCATCATCCCCACAAAGGAGAGAGGAAAGTCAACCCCTTGGAGAGAGAGAAATGATCCACCAGCTTCACAGGTTGCGCGATGACGAGATCTCCCTCTTCCCACCTTATTTGGAAGAGAGAGAAAGCAACTGCAAGATGGAGTATGGGTCTCAGACCGACGGCCCCTGGGCGGAGGATGGAAGTCAGATTTGCTCTGGAGTGATTGAGGCAACCTTTGGACATCTGAAAACTAATAGAGTTGTTATATTTTCTGTTCAACATCAAACGTTTAATGAATGCTCGTTGCTTGATCTGCAACTTGTGTTATCTTTTATCTTTTAGTGTGAATTGTCTACATCCCTGCTATTAGATTCAAAACTCATTTGTATGTTGGTTATTGGTGCATGTATCCACCATGTGCTTGTTTCGGTATCTGGGAGTGCTTTCGAGAAGTGGAGTAAACTCACTTCCATATGTTGCACTTTCATACTATGAAATGGAACCAGTTGACGTATGGAAGTCCATCTGTGGAGAGTCGAGGAACACACTTCTAGAAGGGAATGATGCAAAGCAGTTGACCATTCGTTCGGGGATGGCTGGCGTTGCATCATTCCCACACTTCTCGTAGTTATTTCTCTAAAAGGAAACTAAGCCTACAAAGATACTAACTGACAAAATTCTTGTTGCAGGTTATGTTTTACTTTTGCATGTCTTGATCAATTTGTAGTGGTGGTGAAAACCGATCACACCCTAGTGACTTTTATCATAGTTTAACTCCTTAGATTTACATGCTTTCTTAACTTTACTTGCTCTTAGTCTAAAAACAACCAAATCAACTTCTTCATCTAAATACCAACTATTGAGTGATTAAGTGAAATTCTAACGCTTTCTATCTTGTTGCTCCCAACAAGACCGTTGTCCCGTGGATTTGACCCTTAACTATACTACGATAAGACTTCCACGTATCTTAACATACGTGGGTGGAGTTCTCTATCTAGTATAAGCAAGGCTAAACCTAAAGACTCACTATCTTTAGGATTTTTAGTTGGTGCACGCAATTCCACGTAAGTGGAAGCTCCATCAAAAATTTCTAAAAACAACTAAATCAACTTCTTGATCTAAATACCAACTATTGAGTGATTAAGTGAAATTCCAACATTTTCTATCTTGTTGCTCCCAACAAGATCGTTGTCCTGTGGATTCGACCCTTAACTATACTACGATAAGACTTCCATGTATCTTAGCATACCTGGGTGGAGTTCTCTATCTAGTATAAGCAAGGCTAAACCTAAAGACTCACTATCTTTAGGATTTTTAGTTGGTGCATGCAATTCCACATAAGTGGAAGCTCCATCAAAAATTGGCGCCGTTGCCGGGGACAACAGAATGTTTTAATTTCATTTAGTATCTTGCTAGTTGGTTAGGTTTTTACACTTTATTTTAACCATTAATCCATATCTTCTTGAATCCATTATATCTCTGCCATTAACTAAAAGGTGTTTTCTTTTCTCTACTCAGGTAGAAGACGTGTATGCAACCAACACATAACCACGGATTCTCCCTTGATCCAGAGTACGACTCTGAGGTAGAGAGAAGCTTCCACCACCGCATCAGACTCAATCGCCAAAGAGCCAGACAAATGGCTGAAGATCAACGCCAGGCAGCATTGGTGATGGAGAGGGTCAACGCCGCCATCTTCGCTCAAAGGGCACAACTCATCGCTGATACTCGTGCCCAGATTCAAGCAGAGATTTGTGCGGAAGAACATGCCCGTATCAGAGCTGAAAATGAGGCATCAACCCAAGCTGCTCAGTTGGAACTAAGGAACAAGCGGTTGAGGGACTACGTTGTCCCAAAGAACTACGAGGACAACCATCCGGTCTGACCTCCGATCATTAACATCCCCAACTTTGAGATTCGGACCCAATGGATCCAGATCATGCAGGGCATCTCGTTCTCTGGAGGTTATGGAGATGACTGCATGGATCATATGAAGAGGTTTAAGGCACTGTGCCACTTGGTCCCGCAAGCCAGAGTCGCTTTTGATGCAATAGTGCTTCATCTGTTCCACTTCACTCTGTGTGGGAGAGCTCTGAGTTGGTATAACTCACTTGATAGGGAACATATAATAACCACTTGGGCTCCCCTGGAAGAAAAGTTCTTGGAGAAGTTCTTTCCCCCTTCACTGACTTACGAGATCAGGGGGCAGATCAATCACTTCTCTCAACTACCCGGAGAATCCCTTGCTGAAGCATGGGAAAGGTTTAAAGAACTTTTGCAAAAATGCCCTCATCATGGAATCTCCCAGAACTAATTGATAGAAACCTTCTATCGGGGAGTGAGTGATGATATCAAATAGTTTTTGGATTCCTCATCTGGAGGAAACTTTATGAGAAAGAATTATGAGGATGCCTGGAAAATAGTCACACTAGGAGCTGAGAATCAGTCTAACTGGGGACGATCAGTTGGCAAAGGAGTCCTCAAGGTCTATAAAGCCGAAGAATCAATGGACATGAAGACTATTGCTGAAGCCTTAAAGACCATAGCTCATAAGCAACAAGCTCTTGAAACCTCTCTTGGGGAATTTGACAAGAAGAAAAACCCTCAGGTTCAACAAGTCAAAGCAGTCATAGGAACCTGCGAAGCTTGTCACGCAACTGATCATCCAACTCTTTCATGTGGTTTGCTTTACAACATGATGATGGATCTGCATCCACCACCACAACAGTATGAACCTATCACTGACCAGTCTGAAGAACAACTTCCAGAACAAGTCAACTCTATCCATTCCATTCTTGGACAAGTCTATTATAATCCTAATCAGCCACGGAACCATCCAGGATTCCAATATGGGAACCCTACTGGGACTGCAAATCTGCAGCACCAGACGCAGGGAGGATCCTCTAGTAGGTTACCGCCTAGACTCCCAAACAATTTTAATCAAAACCAAGGGAACTCCAGGAACAACTTCCCGAGAGCCAACTACCCCAGAAACCCATCTGCTTACTATCAGTACACTCTTCCTCCGCTCCACCCACAGTTGCATACTCAGTTACAGCAACCTCAGCTAGCTTTGCCTACGCAACAACCTCAATAAGGACAACAACAAATTCCTCAGAAACATACCCCTTCTCAACCGGAAGATGAAATATCTTTGATAAGGCAGATGTTGCAATCCCAGCAAACTATGCTTGCTAATCAACAGGCTCAACAGAAGGCAGTAGAAGCTCAACTCGCCCTAACATGAAAATTTTCATGCTAATACAAAATTTTCATATCAATGACTAAGATATTTATAAATTCAATTTTTGATGGAGCTTCCACTTACGTGGAATTGCGTGCACCAACTAAAAATCCTAAAGATAGTGAGTCTTTAGGTTTAGCCTTGCTTATACTAGATAGAGAACTCCACCCATGTATGCTAAGATATGTGGAAGTCTTATCGTAGTATAGTTAAGAGTCGAATCCACGAGACAACGGTCTTGTTGGGAGCAACAAGATAGAAAACGTTGGAATTGCACTTAATCACTCAATATTTGGTATTTAGATCAAGAAGTTGATTTGGTTGTTTTTAGACTAAGAGCAAGTAAAGTTAAGAAAGCAGGTAAATCTAAGGAGTTAAACTATGATAAAAGTCACTAGGGTGTGATCGGTTTTCACCACCACTACACATGGATCAAGACATGCAAAAGTAAAACATAACCTGCAACAAGAGTTTAGTCAGTTAGTATCTTTGTAGGCTTAGTTTCCTTTCGGAGAACTAACTACGAGAAGTGTGTGAATGATGCAACGCCAGCCATCCCCGAACGAATGGTCAACTGCTTTGCATCATTCCCTTTTAGAAGTGTGTTCCTCGACTCTCCACACATGCACTTCCATATGTCAACTGATTCCATTTCATAGTATGAAAGTGCAACAAATGGAATTGAGTTTACTCCACTTCTTGAAAGCACTCCCAGATACCGAACCAATCACATGGTGGATACATGCACCAATAACCAACATACAAACTAGTTTTGAATCTAATAGCACGAACGTAGACAATTCACACTAAAAGATAAAAGATAACACAAGTTGGAGATCAAGCAACGCGCATTCATTAAACGTTTGATGTTGAACTGAAAAGATAACAACTCTATATTACAAACTATGGGTTACATTTACATGATATGAAAGCATGGGCAGCAGGGCTACTCCCCGCACCCTAGTGAGAGAGACTACTCGCTCATAACTAGGACAAAGAAGGAGGCAAGAAGAGAGAGAGAGCATCATCCCCACAAAGGAGAGAGGAAAGTCAACCCCTTGGAGAGAGAGAAACGATCCACCAGCTTCACAGGTTGGGCGATGACGATATCTCCCTCTTCCCACCTTCTTTGGAGGAGAGAGAGAAAGGAACTGCAAGATGGAGTATGGGTCTCAGAGCGGCGGCCCCTGGGCGGAGGATGGAAGTCAGATTTTCTCTGGAGTGATTGAGGCAGCCTTTGGACGTCTGAAAACTCTTTTGGTTGAGGACCCTTGGGGTCTTATTTATAGGCCTTAAGTGAAGTCCAAACGGTTTGGAGACCGTTTGGACCTCAAGACCGTTTGGACCTCAAGACCGTTTGGACCTTGAGACCGTTTGGACCTCAAGACCGTTTGGACCTTGAGACCGTTTGGACCTCAACACCGTTTGGACCTTGAGACCGTTTGGACCTCAAGGCCGTTTGGACCTTGAGACTGTTTGGACCTCAAGACCGTTTGGACCTCAAGAATGTTTTGGCTTCATGCGGTCTCAGGACCGTGTGACTCCATGCGGTCTCGGGACCGTGTGACTCCATGCGGTCTCGAGACCGGTTGGCTTCATGCGGTCTTGGGACCGTTTGACTCCATCTGGTCTCGGGACCGGTTGGCTTCATGCGGTCTTCGGACCGTTTGACTGCATGCGGTCGTGGGACCGTTTGGCTTCATGCGGTCTCGGGACCATTTGGCTTCATGCGGTATGAGGACCGTTTGACTAAGATAACATCCAAAATTGGAGGTTATCAGAGAGACACAAGGTGAACGAACCCTACCACAAACACTAGCTCATCGTATCTAGAAAGTGCCCTAATCCTATGAAATCAGGATTTTAGGATGAAAATGGAACTACTAGTTCCATGCATTCCATGCCTATAGAAGGCATTGACGAGTTCCCTCAAGACATCCAGAACCCTCCTATCCCTTCAATTACCACTACTCTTCTACAAAGGTGGTTGACGATCCCAGACTTATTTGACAACAGTTCCACCATCTCCCCGACATTGTTGAGCATCTCTGGCCATTTAATTAACATGAGAGTATCCTCAGACCACCATAATGGAACCCATGTCCTTGGCCTCGCTTAAGGTTGATTAGGGAATGGCGTCCTCAAACTAGTTGCACATGCCCTAAGTGACTTGTTTGGGTGATGATGTCAAACCTCTTTCGACCATGACGAGGATGCTAGAAGGATCGCTAAAAGTGTGCAAAGCTTTCTCAAAGTTCAGAGTGATGCCAGTGAGGTAATTTGTTTACCCCTTACATTCCTTGTGATACTGGCTTAAGACCATGGAAACCTGTCATCCAAATCTACCCCTCAGACTATTTCCAGCACAACCATGGGTTCCTTGAGTTTGTAAGGGCCTTCAGAAGATCCCTCTATTTTTATGTGACACCCTTCACCACATAAAGCGAGATAACTCAAAACCAAGTGCAGAATTAGCACTAATAATCACACTACCTTGAAATAGGGTAAATAAAAACTGATTTCACAATCATATGTCAAGCTAAACATGTTATATATGAACCCACGAACTGGGGTCACTTACTTTTCTTTTACAACAAAAGATGTTACATAACTTAGTTCACTACCCAACTTGCCACAACCTATTACATACGATAACCTGATCATGTACACAAATCACTTCTAAATCATCATCGTATATGTCCAAAAATTCAAAACAATGTTCAACGTCTATAAAACACCCCCATGGACCTGACTGTACAGGGACGACTCATAGGACTCTATTACTAGACACTATATGGATGACCATGATCTAGCAACTACAACACTTCAAGATATTCGTCTCACCAACACAAGCTCTATCCCAGCATGCACGTCCATCTAAATGATGTGGAAATGCACAGGGTGAAACCAAATGACCCAACGAAAGATATAACTCTCTGACAATGTCTATTACGTATATAGGCATATAGTAAGGAAGAACATGAAGTAAACTTATTAACATGTTAAAAAGTAGATAATCATTATGAAATAGTATAATCAATTGCAACTGGATTGTAGAACATGTTATCATTAAAAAAGTAATATGAAGAACATGTATATCATAAACCAACTAATTCATACAAAAGAAACTCAAGGATTCAACCAATGTTCTCGTATTTGATCCAATACAAATACACTAAATGGTTGTGTTACATCTTTTATTATTCCCTAAGGAGATGAGGTATACCACTCATGCTCCAAATGACCACAACTAAGACAAAATCAATGCCATACAGGGTCTATGGAAGAGATGGAATCCTCAACCTATCCACACCTCTCGGTTAGCACAAGACATAACATATGAGTCATCTACAAAATATTCTAACCTACCTTGGTATATAGGCCCAACACTAGTAAAATCCAGTTATGACCTGAAGTTGTACTCATCCCTAGGTATGGCCCGCAACCAATCCTGTGAATGCATATACTCAATAGTATATGACTCTGAGCTTCCACTAAGGGAGAGCCCAATCCACCATCCAACACTAAGACTGAAACTATAATGGATCTATGGCGTAGGAAATCAACATGATTATGGTTCTAGTTGATTAGTTATGCCCATTAAGTGTATTTTAGCATCAATCAAGTTACAACATATAAATCCATAACAAACTGTACAAGGATAAGGGTATAGTACAGCTTCAGAACATATAAAATGTATAAGGTGTGAACTTGTCACATCAACACATAGCACTATAACACTTCCATTCACAAGGCCATCGACATTGTCATACAACCACACAAGGCTGTCACAAATGTCACATCATTGTGGGATATCAATCCTTCAATCACACCTTGAGAGGATATCACCTCAAATCATGCATAAGGCACCTACAAGGTGATAGGACTCATTCACATCATCCTTGTATCATGATGTCTCAGCATGCCTCATAAAGGCTTATTCAACCTGTGACACATCAAACTCATCATAGGATGCACTACCTATGATATCCCATTACATTTCACTTGCAAGGTCAGGGGTTTAAAAATAAGATAGAGAAAAGAATGATAACATAGTAACAAATCCAAGAGAGAAGTGAATACATCATACATTTGCATATTAGGTTTAGAGTTCCACATTATAACCAATTAGGGTTTTGTATCATACAATCATCACCAAACCGCATGTATATTATTTCCCACTTTCTTGAATCATATAAAGGTTATGCATCATGTTTAGAGTCAAGCATTATGTTATCAAAATAGTACCATGCATGTATCATCATGTGATCAAGTATGTGTGCTACCCATGTATCATGTATAGGTATTAACCCACACCACTCACATGTATATGACCCACTACCATCTAAGTCATGAAAACTCAAGGAACAAGGGTTAGCGGCCTACCTAACCCATGTGTTATGACTGTAACACATCACTAGTCTTGACTTCAACCCCTTAGAGGATGTCACAACCACAAAAACACATACAAGGATAAAGCTCCACTTTCAACATGTAGCAAACTACTGACCAACTAGGGTTTCGACCCATCACCATCATACTTGTGTCTCAGACACATACCATTCAAGTGTCTCAACCTGAAGCCATCAAGGTATCACGATCTATCGAATAAGGCATTGTGACCCCGACACCTACCAACTGGGAGTAACGTCATGACCTTCCACAGACATAGCGTCCCGAGCAAACCCAAAATAAGTTATCGTGATCGTCAGTAAGGACAACATCATCGTATGAAGAAAAGGAAGCAACATCATGATCCAAAGCACTACCCATAGATGGTGTTACGACCCACAAAACACCTCAACCAGGCATCGCGATCAAGATCAAGGAAACAACATCGTCATGCCTGCAACACAATGTCGTGAGCTACCCATACCAGGGCGTCACAATCAACACACAAAGAGATCTACTCAACCAATCTAGAAATAAGGCATCTAGACCCCAAAACAGCAAAGGAAACATGACTGTTTCAACCTCAAACCCAAGGACTCATGTCTGTCTCTGTCAAAGAAAGATCAACAATAAGAAACCAAACGTTGTCAAGATCAAGTTCTGGGATATAAGATCACCAAAACCTAAAATGAGTTCCATGGTGATCATCTAGCAAACACTAGAGAAGAAACATATCCTCAAAACATGAGAGAGAACATCAACACACCAAGGAAGAACATGAAAACTAAAACCTTGATCCTGGTGACAAAACCAAATCTAAAGGTACATGTAAAACCATTCTCTCAAAACCAGCAAGAAAATGAGAACGAGAAGATTAGGATTTTGGAGGGAGAGATATATTCGTGAGAAAACTACTAGATCATAAACCCTAAGCTTTAAGATCATCATATACAATCTTAACATCATTTTTAGAGACTAAAATAGAAGGTTATACCAAGACAAATTCACCGTATCCAAGGGGTAAACTTCGCACCAGATTGATCACCAAAAATAGTAAGACGTGTGCCATTGAACCATCACAGGAGAACCTCAAGCAAGGTAGATAAACCTATGTTTAACCCATCCAAAATAAAACAAAAACTCCATATTTCATCATGGGACATGAATCTCATCAATGTGACCAAAAATCAAAATCAAAACATAGGAGGTAAACCACTATTCACACCCATCTCCAAAATCGAGAACTTAACCTTACAGTTTTAGATTCCAAGCATATAAAGCATGATAACCACCATCACATAGGCTCTAAATCACAATATCATCTACTACAATATTAAGAACACATTTTAGAATGAGAAACAGCAACATGGAAATAAGATTAAGAGTGCTAATAATAGAGGAGGGTAGAGAGTTATAAAACCCACATTAAGAAGCTGAACACCAAGGGTCCAAGCTCTAATATCAATGACCCCAAGCATATGATCCAAGGGTTGAAGAAGATCCTACAAAGTCTCCTCTCACAGCCACAACAAAACCTCAAAGAAAAGGAGATACCAAGGTCAAAATAGCCTAAGAAAAAGGAGGAAATAAAACCCTAGTCGAACTAAAGGGATAAGGAAGAACAAGAGGGAAAGAACTTCCTCCTACTGTGGCCTATGAACCTTGTTATGAGGGTTTCTTCCTTAAGAATGACCATCTGATCCAAGCATGGTCCATGGACGAGAAAAGGGAATAATATGGAGTATATATTCGAAGGAAAATGTTGCAAAAAAAGAGGAGATACTGACTAAGGTTGAAGATGGATAGAGATCACCACAAGCAAGAGTTCCGACCACTAGGAGCTCCAAGGTCAGCTCCTCTTGTTCCCAAGGCTCCAAGGTGACTAAAAGAGATGGAGGAAAAAGAAAAAAGAAAGACTAAAAAGGGTTCACTTGTGTGGAGGGAAAAAAGGTTGTATACTTGAAGGATGAGAGGGAAGGTCAAAGATGAGGTGTCAACACCCTAAGGCACCAAAGGGACACTTGTCCAGCAAAGAAACCCTTATGAAACCACTTAAACCATGCATGCATATGATGGTGATAAAACCTATCTTGGGTTTCGACCTACTTAGGTGCCCAAAAAGTTTTTTAGGTCACAACACCTCCTAGAGGTTGAAACAAGAGCAAACATCATGACTAGGTTGAAACAAGATCATCATAATCAAAGAGGTCAAAACACAAAATGATTAGCATCTAGGTCGAAACACATAATCCCAAACCTTCATGGTTATAACAACATCAAGCCTAGGCAAGTGTTTCAGTCAAAACACATACATAATAGTCACTAGGTTGCTATCTAGGTCGCTACCATCATCATGGTACATCAAGGTCGTAACAAGTCAACCCTAGAAATCCCTAGTCACCACCAAGGATACCATCACTCATCCAAGGCCCAAACAAGGCTCCCACTTTTTCCTCTATCCTCTATATTATGTCAAGGGATGGAAGACACTCTCTAGAAGTGCCAAATTGCACATCAACATCCTTCTTTGAGTAAATTGCAATTTGCACCAAAACTAGCACACAAAGCACAAGCAACATCCAAACAAGCTCAAAATTGAAACTTAAGCTCTCCAAAAGCCCTAATTACATCTCAAAAGATTAGAGAAAGGTTTTAAGAAACTTACTTAGTCAAGACAAATTGGGTTACCCCAAAACCAAAATCAGGGGCCTTACTAGCCATAAATCGCGAACAAGAATATCGCCCCAAAATTCTAAGAGAAAACAGAGGGGTACATCCTACACATCCATTCCTCAAGCCCTCACATGGATTCTTCTATACCTTGTTTAAGTCACATGAAATGTGGGTTAAGGGCCCACCACGCTTCTAGTGTGCCACTCTGATCTAGTAACTCAACATCGGTCCTACTAGTGACTTCCTCAACAGTCCAGCTAACAAAGGAAGGAGCGACCAACCTTTTTTGCCATTATACAAATTTAAAACTTATGATATGTCATTTTAACTTTTTAATCTTGGCTTCCTTGCTATCAACATAGTAATTATTAAGGTTAAAGCATTTCATCACTTCTCTTATGGTTATTGTTCATCATTCTCATGTATGCTTTCTTGTTTTATCACATTTCCACCTCCCCCATCAAGAGGAAGTCCATCATATATCATATTTCTTTAATTAAGTAGAGGTCATACCTCTTTAATTCTTTCATATATAATGAAGGTTTTCCATTTAGAACTTCCTTATTCACATACATTGGTATGATCTTAACTCATATTCCACTGTATTAGTTCATCATTATTTTCATTTGTCACCTTTTGTCATACTTACCTCATGAATTCTCTTCATCTTATGTGAGTTTTACACCTTGAATTACTTTATCAACACAAATTCAGTCATCTTTTACATTAGAAAATTATTAGAATTACCACTTCAGGTATCTCTTATAGTTTATTTGTGTTCAAATTCTAGTTTTATAGTGTCATATTCTTCTCTTATGATTATCAGACATTCAAACTCCGATAGTTTATGATGTTGTTATGTCCTTCTTTAGAGCAAGATAAAGATACTATTACCATGATTCATGTTTAATTATGCTCTTTAGGTCATTTCAAAATGACTACTTGATTAGAGTAATTAGAAAGAAAGCAACCTAAGAGTTCCATACTGACCTTTTCCTCAATATTTGAATACCTAGTTAGGGCATTCAAGTACTGAGATTTGGTAGTATGCACCATGTTTTAGGTTGTTCTCAACATAGACACCATCCTAATCCTAGTCCTAGTGTCCCTATAGACTCAACAAACCTAGAGCTCTGATACCACCAAATCTGACACCCTTTTCCACACAAAGTGAGATAACTCAAAACCAAGCGAAGAATTAACACTAATAATCAAATAACCACAAAATACGATAAATTAAAGTTGATTTCACAACAATTTCTCAAGCTGAAGGCGTTATATATGAAGCCACAAATTGGAGTCACGTGCATTTCATTTATACCACAAGATGTTACAAAACTTAGTTCACCAGCCAACTTGCCACAATGTGTTACATATGATAGCCTGATCATGTACACAAATCACTTCTGAACCATCATCGTATATGTCTAAAAACTCAAACTGATGTACAACGTCCATAAAACACCCCCAAGGAACTGAGTGTACATAGGTGACACATATGACTCTATTACTAGACACTATCTATATGACCATGATCCAACAACTACAACACTTCAAGATATTTGTCTCAGCAACACGAGCTCTATCCCATCATGTACATCCACCTAAAAGATGTGAAAACCCACAAGGTGAGACCAAATATCCCAGTGAGAGATATAACTCTCTGCCAACGTCTATTATATACACATGCATATAGTAAGGAAGATAACGAAGTAAACTTATTAACATGTGAATTAGATTTAGATAAATGATATGTCTAAAGTAGATAATAAATATTAAATAGTATAATCATTTGCAACTGGATTGTAAAACATCTTATCATCATAAAAAGAATATGAAGAACATATATATCTTCTACCAACTAATCCATACAAAAGCAACTCAAGGCTTCAACCAATGTTCCCTTATTTGATCCTATACAAATACACTACATTGTTGTGTTACATCTTTTACTATGCCCTAAGGAGATGAGGTGTATACCACTCATGTTCCAACTAACTGTTGCTAAGCCAAAATCAGTGTCATACAAGGTCTATGGAAGAGCTGAAATCCACGACTTCTCCACACCTCCCAGTCAGCACGAGAATACACGACAGTGACCTAACATATGAATCATCTGCAAACTATCCTATCCTTCCTAAGTATATAGGCCCAACACTGAAATTGAGTTACCACCCGAAGTCATACTCATGTTAGGGTATGGCCCACAACCAATCTTGTGAAAGTACATGATGAGTCACATCATTGAGATACGGCCTATAGCCACACTTATGCTAGGCTATGGTCTGCACCCAGTTCTTTGAATGCATACACTAAATAGTATTCAACTCCAAGCTTCCACTAAGGCAGAACATGTTCCACCATCTAGCACTAAGACTGACACTAGAATGGATCTATGGCACAGAGCAATCTACATAATTGTGGTTCCACTTGATTAGTTATGCCAATTAAGTGTCTTTTAGCATCAATCAAGTTACAACATATAAATCCATAACAATCTGTACAAGGATAAGGGTATAGTACAACTTCAGAAGATATAAAACATATCAGGTGTGAACTTGTCACATCATCAGATAGCACTATAGCACTGCCATTCACAAGGCCATTATCATTGTCATACAGCCACACAAGTCTATCACCAATGTCACATCATTATGGGGTATCAATCCCTCAAATACACCTTGAGAGGTTATCACCTCAAATCATGCACAAGGCACCTTCCAGGTCATAAGACTCATTCACATCATCCATGTATCACAATGTCTCAACATGCCTCATAAAGTCTTATTCAACCTGTGTCACATCAAACTCATCATAGCATGCACTAGCTATTATATCCCATTACATTCCACCTACAAGGTCAAGGCTTTATAAATAGGATAGAGAAAATAATCATAACATAGTAACAAATCTGAGAGACAAGTGAATACATCATACATTCTCATATTAGGTTTAGAGTTCCATGTTATGGACAATTAAGGTTTTGTATCATACAATCATCACCCAACCCCAGGTATATTTCTTCCCACTTTCATGAATCAGATAAATGATATGCATCATGTTATCAAAATAGTACCATGCATGTATCATCATGTGTTCAAGTATGTGTGCTACCCATGTATCATGTATCGGTATTAACCCACAACACTCACATGTATATGACCCACTACCATGTAGGTCATGACTACTCAAGGAACAAGGGTGTAGAGACCCGCCTAACCCATGTGTTATGACCGTAACACATCACTAGTCTCGAACTCAACATCTTAGAGCATGTCAGGACCAAAACAACCCATACAAGGCTAAAGCACCACTTTCAACATGTAGCAAACTATTGACCAACTAGGATTTTGAACCATCACCATCATACTTGTGTCTCAGCCACACACCATTCAATCATTGCCACCTCAATCCATCAAGGCATCACTACATATCCATCAAGGAATCATGACCCCAATTCCTACTAGCAGGTACTAACGTCATGACCCGCCATAGACATAGCGTTGTGAGAAAACCCCAAATGAGGTAGTGTGATCATCATCAAGGGCACATCATAATTTGATGCAAAGGGGGCAACGTCGCGATCAAAAGCACTACCCGTAGGCAGCGTTACAAACCACAACATAGCTAAAATAGGCGTCATGATCAAGATCAAGGCAACAACATCATCATGCCCACAACACAACTCTGCAACCAACCCAAACCAAGGCGTCACAATCATCACACAAGGAATGCAACTCGACCTATCTAGAAACAAGGAGTCTAGACCGCAACCCCTTAGATCATGTCACAACCACAACAACCCATACAAGGCTAAAGCACCAGTTTCAACATGTAGTGAACTACTGACCAACTAGGGTTTTGACCCATAACCATCATACTTGTGTTTCAACCACACACCATTCAGTCATTGCAACCTCAAGACATCAAGGCACCTCTACCTATCCATCAAGGCATCGTGACCCCAATGCCTACCAGTAGGGACTAACGTCACGACCCACCATAGATATAGATTTGTGAGAAAACCCAAAATGAGGTAGTGTGATCATCAGCAAGGACACATCGCAATTCAAAGCAAAGGAGGCAACATCGAGATCCAAAGAAATACCCATAGGCGGCATTACAAACCACAACACACCTTAACTAGGCATCACGATCAAGATCAAGGCAACAACATCATCATGCCTGCAACACAACTCTGCAACCAACCTAAACCAAGGCATCACAATCAACACACAAGGAGCACAACTTGACCTATCTAGACCTACCATACATGAAAGACATAACTTTGAAATAATGATAAATTTGACTTTTTATATTCTCTTTCCCTTCATATCATACATGAAAAATAATCATGATAATCTTGATTAAGTTTGTTCCTTTTCCTCTATGTCATAAATGAAGGATGTAAGTCTGAAATAATGAACTTGAAATAAAGATATCTTTAGAACATATATACATGATCACAAAATATAGTTCCTAAACTCAATTTTACAACTCTAAGCTTCTAGTTTTATGATAAATCTCACACTTTAGTGTGAAACTCTATATTCTAGCATTTAAAGTCATATCTTCTATAATGATGAAATCCAAATAAGATTTTAATCATAAATCCATACTAATAACGTTAAATATGATGATTTTTGTAACCATAAAAGGAACATTTGATTTCACCTTGCATGGTTCACTGGGGTGAAAGATGAAACCCTTAGTAATACCTTCTCAACTCTATATGTGAAAACAAATCCCTAACTATTAGGGTAATAACATATGTAAATCCAATAATATTAGAATGTTATGTTATGACTAAAGTCATGGAATGATTATTCAATTCATCAAAAAAAAGGATGTCATGCTTCAACCTATATAAGGTGGGGGTGGCTAGAAATCTCTAGATCGCAAGATGTCAACTTGGGATGCATATATAAATATGAGAACTTTGGTAACTATTAGTGGTGACCTTCATGAAGTTGAACTTCTTGATATCACCTTGAGTATAAATTTAATTGAATTTCAAGGATGAAATTCCACATAAGGTGGGGTGAATGCGATAACCTATATTTTAAGGTTCTGATAACCAATATAGTATAAGACCATGTGTGTCATTTAGATGATTGATAACAAAATGATGATTTGGTTATTCAGTTACTACCTCTTTTCACCCAAAAATAACTAGATATGCAATTGACGATTACCAGACTGAGTTGAGTTCAGTTATGATGAATAACTTTTTATTAGTGAGCTTGGTACTTATGAGGATAAAAGTTCTAATTAGTAGTCACAACAAAGTAAAGTATCCAATTAATGAGCCTTGAGGTATGTTAGTATCATAACAATGGTTTATGGACCTATATGATCAAGATTTGATGATTATTTGAATTGAATTCAAGGTTTGTACACCAAATTATAAGGTTGTTTGAAGAATTTATTTTCATACCCAAATACTGGAGTTTGTGTACCAAACTTTAGTAGTAACTTCTTTAGGATATTATGAGCCTATGTCTAAAATTTCAAAATTGTTGGAGAGTGCTACAAATAGATATAACTATTTGTATATGAGGACATTAATGATATAAATGTTATTGGACTTTCATCTTCTGTCCATTTATTAACTAGGATGTGACTGTGTGATGTCACGTTGTCCTATCTACTGGGAGCGGCCCTCAACTAATAGGTGTGGATAATTTTAAGCCCTTTGATGAAGATCTTGTAGTAGGGAGGTCATCCCTTACCTCCGATCATTGCGGATCAGAAGGGTATGACCAAGCTGATACTGATCTGCACTGGGTAGAGAACAAACTACTGATCAATGTGAGTTTGTAACTGAGAAATCCTCACCACCTCACTCTCAGAATCTCAACAAACCCTAGTTTGGAGTGTGAGGTGGCGTATCTAGAGAAAACCAAACTTTGTCCCTAACACCGTCTCCATTAGTGAGAACCAGAGAGATCAAATCCCCATCCATCACTACAAGAAAAACATCATTTTACTACAATTAGCATGCTTACATATGAGTTATATGTAGTGAAACACATGTTTCCCTACAAATTACGTATTTGTATATAACAAAATGTAGTTGAATACATGTTGCTCAAATAACAAAAAATTGACCGCATTTTAAATTTCATTGAAAAATATTCTGTGCGGCGCTATATTTTGACTTTATCCCGCTCACTCTTTCTACATTCTACATCTTTGATCTTTTCACTTTTTGTCATGTTCCCTCCTTCTCCATTGATGTTTCCACCACTCCAAACTCAACATCTCTACACCCACCCGACTCAATCTTTTAATCGTTCATCACCGTATCGTTTCACTTTTCCCCCTCCCCAAAAACAAGTCGTGATGCTCCTGCATTCCTTCTCCTCCTTGCCTTCATCTCTCTCTTGTTTTGGTTCAGGTTCATGATGTCTGATTTGGGGGTCTAGATGAGCATCTCGAGTTCTGGTGAAAGAAGCACAGCGGGAGCTGGAGGACCAGCTTGGAGATACAAGCGACTCCATCTCACTAGACAAGGATTTCTCTCATACACATAAGGTACTTCGGATCCCGACTAAGCAGGACACATTTATCAGTAGTGTGAGTTTGTTCCAATTTCTTGGCCAAATTTTTTGCTTTTGTTTATAACTAAATGAGTGGTTGTTGGTTGGTCTATGTTTTTCTGATTTCCATATTGTGAATCATGTGCGAGAATATACAAAGACAAGGCTCGGGGCAAGATACTAATTAACCTTACAAAAGTTTCCTTATACGATAAATCCCAGAATTTTGAAGACACTCTTATTCGTTATATGCAGTTCCAGAATCATCCGTAAATATAATTTGTATAGAACAAAATATGTTGCGTGTGGCATGTAACAGGTTTAAAGGGGAATTATGATCTGGTGACTAAAACCCATGTGAACACTTGCCATTTCAAGACTGTTTGCTACAGAAATTGTCAAGACTAAGTAAAATCATCAATTGTAAGTCAAGACTTTCACTCCCACGTAGTTTATTATGATTCTGAAAAGGTATAAACTAGTAAGAGACACGCCTTCCGCATGAATGACACTTGAGTTGCAGAAAACAACAGACCATCTATGAATTTCATCAACGGGGGATTTCTGGAGAGGAAAAACTCCAAAACAAAGGATCAATATACACTTTCTAATTAGAAACAGTTGTTTCTTACATCTAAGCAGGATCGATAAGTATTTAGACCTGGGTCTAGGAGACTACCATTTATTGTTCTACTGACAATGCTATTATGTGTCTGTGCTTTCCTGCTTTCATCAACAACGGAGGTAATTGATTTTCATTTAAAAACCTGTTATTCTAATCATGTATAAGTAATTTATATCAACGAGTGATACCATCACCCTTTTTTATCTAGGTTGAACCTACTGTATTGATTTCCTAGCAGTAAGACACCTCCTCTAGTTCAAGCAAATGATCCAGTTGGAACCTTACACAACTTGTTATATTGTTCAGTGTTAGAAATCCAGCATTCTCTCCATGATAATACATATCTTGCTGGAATCCATGCCCCCCTTCTTTACAAAAATTCCTATATTTCTTTTCTTCTCATACAAAACTCGAATTAATCCTCAAGTTTGCCAATGGTTAAACATGTGGATCTAGAAGGTTGCAATATCATCTTCAAGTTAACATCACTCAAAGGTAATGTGTACATGGACGAATTTACACTATTAATGGAACAACTCCTAGTGTTTACCTCCTCTGTTTTTGTATTATTATGAAACAATAAAGTATATATATATATATATTTATTTATATATTTATTAATTTCAGTTATCATACTTTTTTTATTTATCCTTGCTCATTTCCTAAATAGATTATAAGCCATGCTATTTCTACCTATTTAAACCAGAAAAAATATGATGTTTTCCTATTCTGTTAAATGTTTCGCCAACTTCCTTATATGTTCTCATCATTTCTTAACTTGATATCTAGCTTGGAAACCTCCTAATAGACAAGACCATGAACTCCAATCAACCGCCCTCAAGGTAGCCAATCTGGAGTTTTTAGAATACTCATTTAATCAGTCCCGCATTGGCATTTTAGATTTTTGTTCATGTACCATGACAAATTATATATAAATAAAAAGGTTACCAAGAAAGGATGAATGCATTTGATGCCTAAATTATCTTTCTCTATTATAAGGTAATGACATATCATTTTAAATGTTTCTATTGCTGGATTCTTACACACAAGAATATATTTAATGTTTCATCCTTGTGGTCAAAGAAGATAAGGTATTTCTCACTATTGTGAACATGTAAAGGCACATTAGATTGATCAAATACTAACGTGAGAGTTTGTTTATGCATCTGCATGTTGTAACATGAAGCTCTATTCTTCCATTTTTTTGTTTAACTTGCAAGTTGAGATTGAAATGGCTAATGAGGCAAAGGGAAATACAGAGGATGCTAGAAATGAATTGATCCTTAGTGATGAGATATTGTGCAATTCCATGTAGGGGAAGTCTCCAAAAATAAATTATCCTCAGTGATGATATATTGTGCAATTATGTAGTGATTAGATATTGATAAGAGTCATCAGACTTAGCCAGTACAATTCACATTTATGTAAATTGGATGATAGAGTAGTTGTGCTTTCTAGAAGCTCAAGGTCAGCAAGAAAAGCATGCACGACTTGTTTCCTTTGCATTTGACAAAAGAGACATTGAATTCCTCTAAAGCTTGAGTGGTTGTGTAATCTCCTTAACAAGGAAGTCTAGGTAACCATAACTCTCTTTTTTCCTTGATCTCATTCATCAGGTTAAGAGCATCACATTGTAGCTATACTTTGGGGAGACCTAAACCTATATAGCTACATTGACCACCATAAGGGCTGATTTAGCTTTAGTTAATTCGGCATCCCACACCCCATTCTTTGTGGATTGGATCACATCAATGACTATCCCTTTTCCATCTCCAATCACAACACCTAGGTCTGCCCCAATGAAGCAGATCAACTCACATCAAAGTTGATGTTCATGAACCCTGGTTCATTTCCCTGGATTTATTTTCTTTTCTTATTAAAACTACTGGAAGCCTGATCAGTGTTTTTCTGGACCCACCTTCTGTCATTGATTCTTAGATTTACCTGTTGTTGGTTTTTGTTCCGACTTGTAATGTTCTTCATCCTTTCCCTATGTTCCCTCCTTCCTTTTTGTTTTTTACAAGTCCTTTTCAGTAATATATCTCGTCGCACATCTCGAATCACCTCAATTACAATCCACAATGTAGCTTGCTAAATATTCCTTTATGATATCATCACATGAGCTTTTTACTGAGCAAGTTTTGCACTTCACTATTTTATTAGCTAGTTGTCTTTCTGCAAGTCTCTTGATAGATCTCTCTTTCAGGACCCCTTTTTGTTTCTACATAGATTTTTTCATTTATTCTCTCTGATATTTCACCAGTATGTCTTCACCATTGGGAATTTAGCACAACTCCACACTTGCATCCTCATTAATGCCTCACCTACTTCTTTGAAATAAAAAGTGTGATGCCTCAAGGTTAGTATGAAGCATAGTATAACTGCGCAACATAAAATCTGACTCTGAATTGTGAGTCAAAGCAACCAGAAAGAAATATGAAGGGATAACACAGTCTCAAAATTTCTCTATTTTTAGGTCCTATTTTATAGTAAGGTGAAATCCTCCATGACACAACTAATCTATTCTTGATAATATCATTGTGGAATTGCTTTACTGAAGGAAAAAATGAAGTTGGGTTGTAAGCAAGTTGGCAAGATCCATCTAACCTGTATGCAGAACATTAACTGTCCTCTTTGAGTTGGGCAACATGTTAATTGTATCTTTGTCAACTTCTTTGAGATCACTTGGTTTAGAAAATGGAGGCATTAGAAAACTCTATAGGGTTAGGGAGAGAGTGACTGCAATGGGCACAAGTATAAAACTTTGAACTTACATGTGGTTTGGATGTATAGGGAATATTATTGAATGCAATTTGTATGTTACAAGTTACAACAACAACTATCATCTAAGTCTATCCACCAACTCCCTAAGAGGGAAGTTTCTAGTGATCTTTTTAGGTAGTGGTGATGCCCTGAAATTTGAAGTGTTAGTTTGGCAATGACATTGGTAGATAAATTTTCACATTTGTTATTAACTTGCAAGTAGCATATCTTTTTTCCTATACGGATTCAATGTAAGATGGTAGTTTTTTTGTAGCAGAGTCTTTTGAATGCTCGGAGGCTGTTTGGTTTTCTATTGATCCTCTTCAACTAATTTTCATGTGGTTGGTTTTTCTTCTTTATTGGAATTTCTCTGTAATAAAGGCATCTCTTAAATGTTTATGGTGCTACAACCTTCGAGTTAGCTTACACTCTCATTCTAGTTCTCACATGACGTGACTACTATGGTTAGTCTAATTGTAAGGAGCTGGTCTCTCACAGTGATGCCTTATGGCATGTTCCCAGTGCTACCTTTAAGTTCTGGCCTGAATATGTTTGTCATAAAGAGTTTGGACGTCTTAGGATAGAGTATTCTACTATTGGGGAACTTATGTATGCTATGATCCATGTCTCTTCCAATATGTTTATGATGACTGTTTCTTTTTATCTATGCTTACTAGGACGTGTAGTCTGCTGCTCCTTCTACTTCATATCTTAGGGTCTGTTTGAAGAATTTTCTAAAAGTTTGGAGGTGGTCTGGTTTTTATTGATCCTCTGTGGCTAATTCTCATATGTTTGGGTTTGCTGCTACTTTTGTGGTGTTTTGTTCCTCTTTTTTGTTTGGTGGGATGTGGCTTTCCTTACCATAAATGATAACAACTCAATTATGTTCATGCCATAAAGGACGAGAACTAATAACAATCTATGAAGTAAAAGCTTCCTATTTATTTTTAGAACAAAGAATACCATGTTTTCTACTCTACTTTTTAAGTTAAACACTCAGCTACAATCTTAGAGTTCATGGTATTGTGTTTTTCTTTAGGTCCAAATATACTTCGATTCAAGGGAGAACGTTTCCACTTAGTATCAGTTGCGTACTCCTTTTTCATGCCATGGGGAAATTCTATTGAATATAATTCTTAGATTTTGTGCACATTTATACCTCCTTTGTTTCATTCATATAGAAGTTGTTTTCTATTTGTAAACATGGTCATTTTCTAATTTCTTGACTTTTATTGCACCTTGATGAACCTTTGTGTAACTACCATGAAGAATGCTAATTGATCATCAGGTATGTGGAAGCTTCAAGCAGTTGATTGGTTCTTATTTTACAGAGTATCATAACACATTGTCATCAAAGAAGGGGACAATTGTTGGCTGAACATAGGGATCCTTTTCTTGTGAGCACAGTTGGTGAGTTTAAGAGATCCATAATGTTGATTTTTGTACTACTGTCACTACTAGGAATCTTTTTTGTCATTCAAGGAAACTTGCCAGATCAATGATTCCTGGGAGGTGGCAGTCCCTTTTCGTGGTACAGTCAGTAGTAGACCTTCTAAATTAACATCAATCTTTTATTTTTGTGAAGTTACTTCCATTTTATGTATTTACCATTCATGTGGACTTCATAGTTTTGAGCTTGAATTGGCTTCATCTCCTACAATATAATTGTATTTTGCCTTTGGCTTAGTTTAGTATGCTAGAACAATACCTTTATCTTGTAGTTTTTTGATCTATTTTATTATTCTATAAGTACCTTTAAGAGGATAGTGAGATATAGTTCTATATACAGAATCATATTTCTTGGCTTCTCATTAATGTACTAGAGTAGTTCTATATTTTGACTTGTTTTCTATTCTCCAAGGGAATTATCGGTTGTACCAGCATGCAAGAAGAGGTTTTTTTCGGATTTGTTTTTCTACAAAGGATGATGAGTAATTTATGGACTTAGATTTGTATCTTCATATCTTGGAATGCAAATTCATCTCTTCTTTTTTTCTTCTCTCTATACTGTGATTAAACATAATGGATTTTCTTGCAATGTTAGGAATTATTGAATGTTATCCTGTTAAGAAAAGGTTTGTAGATATTGTTATGATTCATTATGTTTATTTTGATGCCTCTTGACCTTCAATAAGTTGAATAGTATGTTGGTTTTATAGAGATTATACTTTCTATAGTGATGAGAAGCTCTAAGTTCCGCCACATTATACTTTATGCAGCGATGAGAAGCTCTAACTTCAGTCACAAGCATGGAGGTTAATTAGATAAAAAAAGAAAAGAAAAAGGGAAAAACTAAACTAGGCCCCTTATAAAACACATCCTAAGACGTCTTCCAGTCTCTAATAAATATGGGACCATTTTTTATTGGTAAACAAAAGATGTAAATTTCGTTGGCAACTTTTTTTTTTAATAAAGAGACAACCAACATGGCTTATTTTCAACTGTCTCTACCTAGTTCATTCTTTGTTTAACAAAATACCATGACACTGTCTGTTAGCTTAGTAAAGCCTAGCCACGGTGATGGGGCCAAATTGGAGGAAACTCATAGTAAGAAAATCATGTCATGACAGTGGCAGTTTTCTATACCAAAACTTGCAATTCATTTATATATGTTGTCAATATATGTACTCCAACAACTTGGCTTGGGTTAGAAACCATTAGCTGACTGGCACATCAATTCCTCCAATTTCTAAGGATAGAATTTCTTAGGATTTGCTATCATACATACAAGGGTGAGTAATATTTCATTATGGTTGGGCTAATATTAGAACCCCCAAGTCCCCATTTGGTATTCTTCATGACAAGTTCCTTGGATAGTGAAAATTTGGACCACTTTCCTATTTCACTATAACTTCCTCCAGATTTCTATATGATAAGCATTAGTTCCTCTACCCAACATCCATTTTCAAATCTTATTTGATAACATAAGACCTTAGATGATTATTATCTAATTTGTTTTTCCATTACATTAGGTAGAACAAACTACTACTTAGGGAATATATGAATGTGTCACCAATCAGAACTAGTTTAACTTTGTGTTTAGATGACTATTCATCTAATTATTTTTCACATTCTGTGAGGTAAAATAGACTACCAATTAGGGATATCATATGTATTTGATAGTGATAGACTAAGAACTGACATGACATTTGCATTTTCCTTGGATAATACTTTGATAAGCCACAAAACTATCTATTGAAATGTCTGTGACTATTGGCAATATATAAAGGCTTACCTGGTAAACTATTGATGACCGACATATTTATATTTTGATTATACTAATGCTTATCATAATGGAAAACTAAGTTGACATGATGTCCACTTTGATATTGCTCATTTGTAAGAGATTGCGACAGGTAGTCATGAATGATATGATGTCATTGGGTCTAGTTCTAAGTTAATATGAGATATTTATATATGGCGTTTCTTATGACTTGTCAGATTTCTGAAGGCAGGGGACTAAGAACCCAAGGAGGGAGCACCAAGGTCTTCACTTAGGCAGAAACAAGACAAAAGATGGCCTAGGGAAATGAGAGAGCTATTAGGCCTCCACTTAGAAATAATTGTGGGGCTTCCATTCAGGTGCTTAGGTTTTGCTGGATCACTTTTGTTGTCCTACGAACTATGCTATCATAGTCCCAAAAAATTTGATGTGTTCTTAATTTTGTGTTTCTTTCTGGGTTGGGACTTATGGGTGTAGGTACCTTTGTTGCTCATCAACATAGGAACTAGAAGATGGGCATCTGATGGGATGCTCCTAGTTTAGGTACCAGTTACAACACTATAAAATATGAATCTAGGTTAGTGTGGCTGACATTTAGGGCTATGAATATGGAGTTATGTGAAATGTGGTTGTGAATGGAAGAGGTGTTTGGCAATGTGGCGAGAGAGGTGGTGGTGAGAGGTGGCTGTAAATATGAAGTTATGTGAAAGGAGTGATGGACATGGCTGTGAATGTGGGTTGTGAATTGGTTGGGGTGTTGTAGGTTATAGGGTACTAGACCAATGGTTCATATAGTCATGTGTCTTTCCTCCCTTCCTATTAATGGAGATGGTGTCATTTTTGGAGTGTGGGGCTCATATTTTGTAGGCATCAGTTGGGAGAGAGAAATTGAACTTCAATGTTTGTAGAAGGTTATAGGTTTTGGCTTATGGTATATATATGTGTTGGGTGTCATTCCTCTGCCACACTGGGAGTTGGTGATCAGCGGTGGGGCTAGCTGAGAATGGTGTTGCTGGATGATACCAAGACGAGGGATCCCAATCATAGGTTCCATTGGTTTGATTGGCAGCTGGGAATGTGTGAGATAAGGAATCTGAGGGTGGGGAGCAATATCATAAAGTAATAGACCACATGAGAATTTATGCACTAGTGGAAAAAAGCCAACTTCACCAAATTACCATATTTGCAAGCTTGAGGAATCTAATGAATATGCTCATATACTCCAATGACTATAAAAAAAAGGACAATCAGGAACTACTGGTGAGATAACATACTAGTTTCCAATGGTTTATACCATTCTTTTACATATACTAGTTAATAGTAGCTTTTTAAATCATAGAAGTTACATTTGGCTCTTTAGGTGTCAATTACAAACTCCAGATTATGATTTTTATGGTCTAACATATCTTGAACTCCCTCCTTGCAATTATAGATTTTGGCTAATAGCCAGATACACTTCAAAACAAAGCCATAAGCTATCTTCGATTTGTCCTCTGTTAAACATCTAGTATGTTCTTGACTGATCATTTACCCATAATATTTTTCATATATTTATATAGATGCCTTAGTCATGCACATGGTAATTTGTTTGTTCAACTCATTTTTCATGCCCTGGCCTCTTCTAATCATTACAACTAAAAAATATCAGCTTTCTTCACTTTTCACTCTCTTCATTTTTCCTATAACAAGTCCAATGCAACATGTAGCATGGCAACGAAAATCAATGTGAAACATTCATTATGTATTATTAGATGTGCTACTTGAAATATGTCAATATTAGAAACAATTATGTTCAAGGACAATGTTTGTTCCATTGGTTGGAGCTTTGATATGAAGTGTACCACATTTTAGATAGCCCTTTGATAGAAAATCTATTGCCCTGTGAGTTTTCATGTGCTGAGGTTCTTTATTTCTTGCAAATAATTCTCTAGATGCTTGACCGGTTGGGCAGTGATCATCTCTTAGGAAGAAGCTACATGCTTTTATCCTAAAATGTATGTAATAGCTAATATGTTTAGAAAGGCATGTAATCCCTAATTCCAAAGAAAATATAGCATGCCTTACAATATTACACCCAACCAAATGGGCCCTAAGGTGCTTGCTTTGCATTATCAACCTGGAGTTCACGTTGTACATGAATTTGCATCTTATTACACTCCTTAAGATGATGGGTGTGTTTGTATTTATTATACAGTCTTATCATGTTACCGATCTCTCCCTCCACACCTCTAATTCGCTTCCCCCATTTCGCAATTGACATCACAAACTACTGGTGACGAGGTGCCAAGAGGAAAAATCCCTACAAGGGAATATAAAAGATGTCATCTACATTGTTCGTCGATTATCTTCCTCAGAGTGTACCACTTTCATAAGATGCTTAGTCCATCCATAAATGCTCTGACCTGATTAAGATTGGATTTCTCCTATACTTAAAACTTATTTATACTGTTCTACAAGAAATGCAATGACTTCATTTGTATTATTTCATCTTCCACATGCCCCAACGTTGGCCATTCCTCTTTTGACCCTCTTCAGGTTAGCCAGAAGAGCATTGTGCATTTCCTACCACATGAAGGCCTTCATCTTTTATGGTAGGTAGCATGTATCTTACAAGTTTCTGTGAGCTCTTCAGCTGACTATTGAAAAAGGCTGGTGTAGAGGAGCTTATCAGGTGTTGTGTTGTGTGCTTAGCTCTCTAAGTTTTCTTAGAACATATGTTCAAATATGTCCATCCCCTGATCAACGGGCAAGCAAATAATAGAGCCAAGATAGTACTTTGAAACCCAGACTGGAGCAGCGTACATGAAAGTAAGTAGACTAATCCTACTATTTTTTTTATTCAGATTGCAATAAGGTCCAATAATGGCATCAAGGGTTTGTTGTGTCTTCAAAATCCTTGGATGGTTAGTCCCTCCTTTGTTTCTTCAGTGACTTCAAGCTCTTAGTTATTGTGTCTTACTAAGTTTAGCCAGAGATGATGCCATTTCTCATATATTAACTAAACTTTAGGTTGGAATCGCAACTCTTGCTTGCATGCATGTATTTTTTACTCACACCCTAAATTATTTTCAGATAGTTATCTATTTTCATGATATCAGTGAGTCACTGGTTCAGTGTAAATAATGTTTACTTGCGGCTCATTATCAGCTCTTATTATTTTTTTGGGTAACAAAGATTGTTTTTATCATGGTGGTTGTCTAGATAATATTGTGTAGAACCAGACAAATTATGTTACTAGCTAGTCTGTCTTCATCTTAGGTGAGCAACATGCTTTTAGAACTTATTAGAGATTTTGGAAGTCCATTAGCTTTTGGACGCGATATGGGGTGAGAGTAAACTGGCCTATAGTATCTATTGAATCAACTATAGTAATTATTGCCAGCATATTTTGGCATTTATGATTAGAAGGGAAACTAAAAATATTATGCCAAACAAACATTGAATCTACTAATTTTGTTATATGTCTTTTTGAGTTATGAACTTACAATTTTTGATGTTCTTACAGTTTGTAACTAATTTTGGAAGAGGTAGCAGACTTGTAGCAGCTAATGCAGTTGCACCTACATTAAAGTGAATAGAGAGGACTAAAATTACTGCTGTAATTCCAATTACTTATCACTCCAAGTAACACACATTGTTCTTTGGATAAAATTGTAATAGTTATTATCTTTGTTTCTTATAATGTACGTATTAATGCCTATTTGTCTCTATATTTTTGAGATCTCCTATTTCTCATCAGTAAGGACCTACTGGCATCCGGTCTGACTTCCACCATTTCTTGGCTGCAAAAGGAGGCTTCAATCATGCCCTTACCTTTTTAGAAGATATCACAACCCCCTCTTCATCAAATGTATGTTATCAAGACCCTTTTTTCTTCCTTGATTGGTGATCTAGTGGTGTACAACCTTAGATAGAACCATAGAAGGATGTAAAGGATCCACCTACTAGTAACCACTTGATGCATGTTGAAGGCCAAATTGTGTGTAAATGCACTATAGATGATCTATGCACGTAATGCACTAAAGATGATCTAGACAAATACATTATTTATAGTCACACACTCAGATAGTAACTTTCTGATATTGTCCAAGTACAATGGCTATGGTTATGGCCATCAATGTCACATTATTTATCAGCTCTGACTCTATTTTTTATTAGCTCTGGATCTGTTCGTGGTATGATTGTATTATACAGGTGCTAGGCTATTCAATTCAGAGTTTGACAATCTCTGCAATAAATGAATTGCATGCCTATGATGAAGCCACAAAAACACTCAATGTATGTCTTTGAAGATTCTTTCTTTTGCAATCATTTCATGCATTTAATGATAAAAGGCAATGTTGTTTTATAGTATTGCTTGGATTATCGTTGTAGTTATTAGTAGATGAGTAAATAGTATTAGTCATATGTCCATGCATGCATAATTGAGTCCTTTCTTTCTGACTTGTTTAGCATCTACCTTAAAGTTCTTTAACAATATATAATGAATAATAGTCCTTAATTACTTCTATTATCCTCTTTTCATTTACCAAAGAACTTTAATGTGAAGAACCAAACTAAAATACAATATGTTTTCTGTCAAGCTCTATTTCTATCAGTATGGCATTTCACCAAACAACATTTTACTTTGTTTGTTGCCACTTAACATCTGGCTAAAAAGAGGGTGATGAACTTCGCAGGAACTTTGATGTTGTTAAGGTACTCAAGAAAATGAGATTTCCTAGAGTGCCTGGGGTGGGAGATCGAAAGTCACCAGAGACAATCTTACACCATGAGTAAGCCCCCATTCTATCTCTTTTCAAACTCTACAACACTTATTAAACATGAGCACATGATGTCACATATATGACAGTTCTTACACACCTTATATATGAATATTGTATGCAATGATAAACTTATTTCCCTGTCTTGAGATAGTTTGATATGCCCAATATTAGATTTAGCTTGACTAACCATTTGGTTATCCTCGACTAACTTCTAACTGAAATGCTTATGCCTTAGTAATGATCTATACTTGGTGTTCTTTGAAGCTGATGAGATATGTAGTTTCTCTATAATTATTTTGACCGTGTTTTAGTCTTTGGTAAAGAATTTCTACTTAAGCTTTGAGCTGCTACTCTGTCAAAGACCAACAATAGCCTTATAGGGCTAGGGCAACTTGGGGCAAAAAGGTGAGAACTATCCTCAGCTACTGCAAGTCAAAAGAGTGGACTCCTTTGGGATCTAGGAGAGGGTTGTGAGTATTCAATTGAGAGAGAGAGAGAGGTGCAAACTAGCCCTACTCTACCTTAAATTTATCAGGCGAACACTTAACAAGTAGATGCTACTATTCCCATCAATGAATATATACATGGAGAAGTTGTCTTAACAGATCAAAAATGAAACTGAAGATTGGTGAAAACAACTATAGGAGGGTAGGTCTATCTAAATGCAAGTATATAATCTGAACTAAGCCACTTTGAGAATCGACAAGCTGGCAAATAATGACTAGTTACTTTTTCAACTTAAATAATAGTGGCCCTTCTATTTTTAGGAAGTTATTTTGATTAATTTTCTATAAACACTAGTAGTAAACTGTTAAGTATACTTATGTGAACTGATACTATAAGATTAAAATATCCTGACCAATACCTCCTTGACTACACTCTCTCCTGAATTCATGAACTAATAATGATTGGAACGTATGGGGCGATGGGGTTTAATAGGTGTATATGACCAGATATCCTCTATGACATAGTTCACCACTACTAGAAAAATAGGAACTCGCTAAGTATAACTTAACCACATTTCCATTGGATGTCATTAGAAACAACTCTCCTTTACGCGTTATAAGAAGTGTATTAAAAATGTAGTTGTTCATCTCACTCGATATTTTTCCATCCCACTTTACACACCCAAATCTCCCTCCAATTTTGTTCCCATAACCCCCACCAAGATGCCTGGTCTCTATCTACCTTTCCCAACCTCACCGGCTTCTCCTCCACAACAACCTTCATGCTCAACCAAAGATCTCATCGCTTCCTCTATTCATACATAAAAATCTCAGTCATTTCCGTCTCCCCTATCTTTACTTCCCCCACCTTCTCATCTTATGTACTCCTCTATGGTTCTTTATTTTTGTGGAAATCCTAGGTGAGGCTCCATGCTATTCCATAGCCATGACTTCATTAGCCCCTTTTTTTCTGCCAAGTAGGGTAGTCTTTATTTCTTTCATCAGGGGGCTCCAATGCAATAATGTCCACCTTCTCACGAGATTCAAGCACTATGTAGACAACATTCATCCAAATATTACAGTTCTTTGAGTTAAGCTTCACATAAGTGATCTGTGATTGGTCGTTGTAGACGACTGTAGTGGAAGCAGCAGGCTTGGCATTTTCCAAAGTGAAAAATCAAGAAGACAATAGCTGACAATGAATGAGTTGCCGTGTCAAGGGTGGAACACACCATGTCTGAGTCATGCATGACGTGTTTGTATTTCTGCACGTCATGTGAGTTGACAGAAAAATACTCCAGGTGCTCAACACGCCATGTCTGATTTCTTTTCACAAGCCGTGTGAGTTGCCAGAGACCTCTGACAGAGTTTTCACACATAGTGTTGCTAGGGGATACGATGTATCTGGTTTCAGAGGTGTAACTTTCACCAGCTAGGACACGCCATGTTAGGGATGAGAGATTTTGTGTCTTCCATAAACAATGCCATCAAAACATAAGTCTTCGATGGCAACACACCGTGTCGCCCGGAATACACGTAGTGTTTGGCGGTGGCAGATGTGTACGTTGACGGGAATTGACTCAATCAAACAATGAGGAAGAACTCCAGAAGGATGCGCTGGAGAGAGGATGGCCCCTGACAAAGGCCAAAAGAGTGAGGATGTCATTGCTCACAAGTAGGATATCCCATTTACCATAGTTTGCCAAGGTGTTGGTCGAACTGCCCAAGCCAAGAACCGTCACCCAAATGGACAAGAATGTTGACCTTCAAAATCTGTAGGGTTCATCCTAGATCTATACAAGAATGTTGAAAGCAATGTTGAGGTATATCTTTATACTGCCTTTGTATTTTTTTGGGCTTATCCTAATATTCATAGTGTTAAATTTTTCTATCTTATTACATTATAGGTCAAAGGTATAATTGATACAGTATGTTAATACTTATCTTCTTCAGTTATGTACACAAAACCATATAAGGATACAAATTGGCCTATATTGTACATTAGGTTTTCATTCATGGAGATTTCAGTTATGTGTACAAAACCATGTAATGATACAAAGGGCTTTCCATGTCCCATTTTCTATTGTTGGTCTGGTCCATACATCCTTTTTTAGGCCTATAAATTAACTTGAATTTCTACGTGAAAATTTATCTAAACTGAAGTTATGTGATTAACATTAGTTTTCATATAGACGATAACTACACAGCTCTCAAGCATCACATTAGTTTTCATATGGATGATCACTACGCACCTGTGAAGAATGCATGGATCCTCTTTTGTATGGGATTCTAGGAATAAGAGCAGTTCTTCAGTTGTCTAATTTGATTTTCCAGTCTCTATAGTTGCATATGCTTATGAGATCTCCTCTTCTTTTAAAATTCTCAGGAGTTTCCTATTTGATTAAATAGTGACTAAATATTTCTGATTATCTTACTTAGGTTGCACTGAAATGTACAACCTCCTAGTAATACTATAACATTTGTTGTTATAATCAAAACCTTTTATGGATTTTGAAATGTTTTCTAACACACTGAATTGAGCTATCCAATTCATATGCAGGGTGGCCAAGGTTCATTCTCTTTGTGCTCATTGTATTGAGTATATATCTACTGCAACACAAAATTAGTAAGTCTACTTTCTAGTCTTGACGTAGTATTGTTGCTGGCAATATTATAGCAAGATTAGAACATGGGTACGAGTAGTTGATGTAGACTAAATTGTTGTAGAAGTGCCCTTGGCTGTAGATAGTTATTGGCAACCGCCCTTAGGACTTACCCACATTAGCTCACATGCCATTATCACATCTAACTCAAAGTCAAGCTGAACTCTCTTGGATCTTTGTTCAATGTCAAACTGACCCTACTGAACTAGTGATGTCAGCATGGTCTCACACATAATAATATGTAATATAAGAGACCAAGAAATGCATTATTAGAGGTTTCAATGATCAAAATCTTAAACCTTATTACATGTGTGCCAAATGTACTAAATTCACATTCATTTCTAAATGGGTTTTGGATTTCCTAGCTACACATAGTAACTTTTAAAATGACAACCTAGCATTCATGTGTTTTAGTTTCATTCTTGAAGGAATATCAATTGGTTGCCTTCTTTGAGTGACTTCCTAATGTGGAACCAACATTCTCAACTAATTTTGGAAGCTACTGAACATACTACTGTTGTAAAATCCATTGTTTGTCACATATTCATATAAGTATCAATAAAATATTCTACTGCTAGATTTGATCAAGAAATTGTTGTTGCTGTCATAGACAGACTTGAAGTGCACATGGCTGAAAAATTTCATGCCAATATGTCATAAGATGGCTACATGATATGTGTATCTATATATGTTCCAGATTTGGAGAATACATACTTGTGGATTCATCATCATCTTTCTATCATCCAATCAATGTATTTTATTATAAATACATACCGTTGTATGCTTATCTATTTCTATTACCCTTGTTAGCGGCCTTGTGATTTGCTACATCTTACTTTTATTATTGTAACTTTATCCATCTAGTGCACATTAAGACATTACAAGCTGCACACTAACAAAAATGTGGCATTAGTGACCAGGTATGAAACAATTATTACCACCATGCTTGAAGAGGACAACATGACATATGATAAGAGTACATGTTATTCTCTATTATACATGAGCTACTGATTATTTGGGGTGGAATAGTTCTTATTTTTAGAGAACCCAACCAACATTTGTTTCATGGTATGTAAATGCATGGTATTGCTGATTATTATTATCCTCTTCTATTAAATCCATAATGTACAAGTTTGATTCAGCCCCTGTTGATTGGAAAGAAGCATCAGAGTTTTGATTGCATATCATTATTGATTGGGAAGAAGCTTCAAAATTCATGATAACAAAACTCGATCTGTTGATACTATGAATATATATAAAACATGAATTAAATGGTTTTATAATTTTTTGTGTTGACTACTTTCTCTATTCAGTGTTGCAATGAAGGTTTTGTCAGTTCTACAGAGGCATTATGCCTTTGGTTGATTTTTTTAGTTCATGCAGTAGTTTCCTATGGTTATTTTCAGTTCATTCAAAACTTCTGTCCTGAGCATCCTGTACTTTATTCTTTACTCTTAAGGTTCTCTTGATCATGCAAAGAGAGGAGATACTAACTGTGAGTCTTGTTTTGCATAGGTTTGAGGATGGTTTACACGTTCATGGATGGTCAGAGTTAGCCTAAAACTCTCTTCCTATAATTTTTTATGTGTTGCAGGTGATTACTATTTTTGTTTGTTATCTGAAGCGTAATTTGATTTAAATGAAGGCACTTGTGGTTTTGTAAAGGTCGTGCTCTTGGAGAAGTTTATTTGGTTTTGTACAAGCTCATTTATTGTGGAGTTATGGTGCTGTTAAGTAAGTTATCTGCTCACTATTTATTGTGATGTTTGCATAGGTTTCACAAGACCAGAAATTGTGATTTAATTGGTGCCCACATCATTCTCCTACTGTGGAGATTTTCCTTGATGGATAAAATCTACTAAAGAGTTCTTTTAGTTCAGTCTTTTTTGCAAGTTGTTGCAGATACTATTTCCCATCTGTAGGACATGCTACTTTATGAACATCGTTATAAGGATCTCTACTGCTGACACCTTGCTTAGTGCCTGCCCATGCCAATTTTGTAATGTGCAGCTCTGTTAATCTCTCTTGGCTATTTTGCAGCAAGCGAGGAGTGAACAAAAATTTGTTAAAGGTTTCTAGAATAGAATGGAAGGTACTCAACATATGTTTACCTTTTACCTTTATTTTCATTTGTTGTATCAACATATGTTTACCCACTACCTCTGAATCATTAGTTAACTTATTTTTATTACACAATAATATCTTTGGTAACCGTCTCTAATCTTTCAGGTACTTGATGCCATAAGCAACAAACTGGGATGTACATATAGTAGCGCTCCATTGTTAAGCAGTGTTTCACCTCATTTGCATGCTTTGATTGTTCTGCTCATCAAATCTTAGTCACTATGTTGCCTTCATGGATTTCTATCTTGACTATATCTACTCCTGTAGAACACATGGTGAGTCCAGAATTTCAAATTATCCTACAATAGATGATTCCAGTCCCATCTTTCATCTTCCATTTGAATTATATTTACCTACATATAAGTTTGATTACAGTTCCATCTGGTTGCAACTTATTAATTCAGGGAAGGTGTCAAGCAGATACTCATTGCGACTGATTTGGTCAATAGAGGGATATATATTTTACGAGTGAACATGGTCATCAACTATGACATGCCTGATTCTGCAGACACCTACTTCCATAGGGTGAGTCAGATGTAAGTCATCATCTTTGTAGATGTAAAATGAGGAGCCAGTGAGATCATATTCACATTTAGCTATTCTAGTAGCTGCAAGCTAATGATCCATTGGCTTAAATGATTGTATACAGCATAACCTGTACCTTTTGTTTTTCACATGTAGCTATTCTAGTAGTTGCAAGCTAATGATCAATTGTCTTAATAGGTTGGCCGAGCAGAATGGTTTTGATACCAAGGGTCTTGCTATTATGTTTGCATCATATTCATTAGGTTCTGATGCTCTAAATCAGGTTGGTAACACAAAACTGCCTATCTCTGTATAATAAGTATTACAACTCATTTCAACACCAACATTGCCTAGTCATAAAGCAAACAGTGAAATGCATATTATCCCATATTTCCATCATATCTATTATTATGTTTTTTTTACTACATCTGTCAGCAACTAGGACTTATTTTTTTCTCATCTGAATTGTTGATGTAGAGGGTAAAACAACATATGCATTCGACAATGGCATGGAGGAACTGAGCCCAAAAGTTGAAGGGAATGGTGGGGCAAACAGAAATAGCAAAAAGCAAGGGGAAAAGAGTAACTGAGCCACCCAAGGAATACATCCATGTTTGAGCAAGATGAGGACAAGCGAATGACAGCCATAGTCTAGCAGAGAGGGTGAGTGCCGAGAAATTTTTCATTTTTATAAGCATCACTAGTTGGTGCCAAAAAAAATTCTGTTCTGTTTAAAACTAATTTTGCTACCATGTGTTTTTTGTATGGTAAGGAGAGAGATCAGCCAAAAGATATCTTGCAAGATCTTCTACCCATATGCTATAGGTTAGCAATCCACTTTGTATCTTTGAAAAGCTAACTGCCAAGAGCATTGCCTTCGTATCTTTAAAAACCACCCCCACACTGACATGTATTTTACATAGGATTGTTGCATCTGTATTGGTATTTATGAACTCACACATAGGAACATGCAATGTTTTCAATTTCTACCTTGCGGCCCAACCACTACCTCATATTTTTTTCCCATAGCTGAAGCTACAACTGACCTTCTTAGGAATTTGTGCTCACCATTGCATAACATCCAACATAGCAGCTGGGTTAGCTAGGACTGTGCTCAGTTAAAAATAGCATTGTTGTAGCACTTCCATATGGAAATGCACTCCATGCTACAAATCATACATTGTTGATCAATTTAATTTATTAGCTTAGTAGTAGGACAGAGTATGGTAACCATTAGACACCTGTCCATATCTATTTTTACTGATGTACTAGTTACATGTCATGTACTGATGTGATGTACTGATGTACTAGAATCTTAGACACAAACATTACAAGCTACTATTATGTACTGATGTAATAGTTACACACAAGCGTACTAGCTACTGTAGTATTGGAAAATAGTTATACATAGACAAATCTAACATTTTGCTATTCTACGATTGATTACTTTCAGACTACAATGGTGAGAGAGAGTGTTTTGAATGGCACTCTCAAGAGGATCTACAATGATGAGACACGGGAAATGCAACGTAATGATCAGACCTTCCAAAGTCATCAACAAGTTCCTTCTTGTGTGCAAAAGCTTGGTTTATTTCATTTATTTACATACATTCTTTGAATCTTGTTCTTTTAGCTATCCTTCACCTTATTCAATCTATTTGGAATTCAGGGTATTCGAATATGTGGATGACCACCGTGCTGGGAAGATTGTTGTTGAACCGAACGGATTGAACAAATGCGGTGTAATCATTCCTTGTTTTGATGTTGAGATTATGGATATTGAACCATGGACCACCAAACAACTTCCTTCTCCTGGCCTCAACAGGTGCTCATTATTTTACCAGTCCTTGGGTTTTCTCCAATGTCCGACAGCCCTATTTTGCTACATGCACACAATGAGGTAACTTTCTACCCAAATGTCTAAATGGATGGTTATCCAAGTTGATATTGTTGCCACTTTGTTAGGTTCTTGACCTTTTTTTGTTGCAATCAGGAATGTCAAAGGAGTTCAAGCACTACTGATCACCAACAGTGGGTTACAAAAATTGAAGGATTTCTAAATCTTGGTGCTGCTATAAAACATGCAAAGGTATTGGGACTTCAGTCTTCTGGTTCTCTTGCTGGGAAACAAACCTATAGCAGCAAGAAAATAACGGCAAGGCAACTAATTGAACTTGGAAATTTGTCTACAAAGAAACTCCTGATGCTATTTGTCTTGATGAGTCACAATAAGGAAACTCCAAACAGAAATAGGGACTCAAGTCACAATGGAACCACTCAAAGGGCTTTAGCAATGACCACTTTGACTTCTGCTTTCAACCCCACATCAGCAGAACCTACTGCTCCAAGGCTGTGTCACGGACCCAAGCATCTCAAAGAGCGGCTACAGTTAACATGCACTTTATCTGGTGTATTGACAGCTGAAAATAAAGGATATAAAGAACCTTCTTCTACATGGTTTATTAGAAGCCCTTCTCCTATCTGCCATAAGAAGGGTTCCTAGAGAGTTAAAGTAGTGCATATTGTGTAATAGGGGCAAGGTATATGTCCTCCCCGTGTACATTTGACATTTCAATATAAATGAAAGTAAGATTGTTGGCATAATGAGCATAACTTGGCCTAATTACTAAAATATATATATATATATATATATATATATATATATATATATATATATATATATATATATATATATATATATATATGTGTGTGTGTGTGTGTGTGTGTGTGTGTGTAGTAATTGTCGCCTTTCCCTACACATTAACTTCATATAAAATGTATTAACTTCATGTTTTTTCTACATACTGACTATATATGCAATTGTAATCATACATTTAGCTATAATTATACTTATATTTAAATATGTAAGGACAATATCTAGCTACGCTTCCGGATACATATGAATTTGTAGCGAATGGATTATCTAACTACATATTTGAAAAATATAGTTAAAGGCTTTAGCTATATGAGCATATACTACAATTTGTATGTGTAAAGAAATATGTAGTTAAAGCCTTTAGCTACAAAATATGGGGTTTTCGCTACAAATTTTTTTTATAGTTAAAGACCATTTTTTTTGTAGTGCATTCCTTCTTTCTCACATGTGTTTTGTAGTGACCAGGAAAAAATGATCACAGATTCCTTTTGAATCCTTCAGCACTATCAGTTTCTCATTTATGTGGGTAGTGATAGCCACTAAACCCTGTAATTTGTAGGTCAAGGCCGAGTCTTTGGGGGAGAACCTCAAGCAACCCGACAATGTTGTAGAGGTGTCATCCATCTTCCTGAGTATTTGTGATAACCGTAAACACAAATTTATAGCCCAAGGATGCGAGGAGAGGATAACCCCAATTACCTTCCTCCACCCGCTCTGTCGTGGCCCCATCCAGAGGACAAAAAGTGCCCAGTAGCACTTCCATGCCATTGAAGCTTTTCGAGGAGGTTCTGAAGGTGACCACAAATCTTCTAGGTGCCTCTGTATGCCATGGAAGTCGAGTCCGTGCATCCCTTCCACCACTGGCAATCAAGTCTTCGATGGCAGAGACTACATAATAGAGAAGAAGCACCACATGAGTGAGAGAGAGAGAGAAGAATTGGGGAGTCCCATGAGGTTTAGATCCCACCGGACCGGCTAGATTTCTGAATGTGAACCAGATTGGTTCAATCCAAAAGTCATCCCGCTTAGTCACTACCCGCTAGAGGGTTGCAAACCTCTCTATGAACTTACATGGCACCTATCTAGAACTCGATTCAGAGATCTGATGGCTGGAGAATTACCCAACAAGGTAAATGAGGCTTAAATCTTCATAAATACAAGTAAGCTTAGAAAATGTACTATAAATAGCTCCCTAGGCCAATAAATACCCCCACACTCAGTAAAATGTCCCCTTTGTTACTAGGTCCCTAAATCAGGCTGTTGAATAACATTATACTATTGTTTCTAATAAAGAGGTTTATGCTCCATTTTAGGGTTAGTAAATTTGGATAATTAGAAAACAATACAGACTAAATCTGATAAATATAGTTTTGAACCCTAGTATCATTTAGAAACTAAATGTGAACTATGACCTGACTATTACATTGAAAAATAGTAGGTCATTTCTCATTAAAACCCAATTTCATGCTTTTAACCTCATTTTAATTCTAGAAAATAGCTCAAGTATCAAAAATTATGAAATTTGAACCAGACCCTTAAAATGACCTCCCAATCAGTAGAAAAATATCAAACACAAGTTCCAGGTTGTTTGAACCTAGATTTGGCCAAACCCTAATTTGGACCTAAAATACCTTGAATATTATGAACATTTATTAATGATGATTAATTTCTATGAATCAGGAGATTACCAGAGATGTAAATGATCTAGAATGTAAATAAGAATCTCTAAACTCAGGTACATGGGTTTTATTAAGTATAAGACTAGTTTGCATGAATGCATAATGATGTGATGTACTTTGGATGCTAATATTTGCATATAAATTCTTAGATGCATATTAGTAGTATATGCTTCGCCAAACATAAAGGAACATAAAAGAACTTTTGTTGAGTTGTAGCTACTACAGCACAAATGGCCCAGTATGGATGTATGATATATTGCCTAGTATGGATGTATGTTGCATTTTCCATGCTAGATGTATGATAAAGTAATATTCCCATACTGGATGTATGATAAGTGCTAATAGAAATTGTAGTACAATTACATCCAATGATATATCTAAAAGATGTATTTACTTGATTATCATGTTAAATAATGTTTTCTTTTACTCTTTCTTTTTTAAGTTATTTCAATTATGCAAGCATATTAGTACATATCTGTCTACCAACATACACAACACCTTGTGTGTTGATTTATTGTTTCACATATGTTTTAGGTTCAGAGATAGCATGGGAGAAAAACATGTGAGTGAGAAGTTGTACAAGTGGTACCTATTATGTAGATCCTAGTTAGCATACATGTTCAGACTTGGAAAGTTTCTCTTTTCAATATGTAAATGTAATTTTTAACAATTCGTGTTGTAAATATACATGTTTATTGTTGAGAAATGTTATGGTGTATGTTATGGTTGTATGTTCATGTATGCATATGCTGCTTCCGCATCACTCTCTAATATGATTGTCTAACACTTTTGGATTTGTCCTCTTGGGCCTTTAAATTCTCGAGACAACAGAATCTGGGGACGTTACAGTTGGTATCAAAGCCTAAACATTAGCTACACCTAACAATTGCTCATCATGAAACATAAAACTAAATTCCACCTTTCACTTGAAACCCTAGAAGCTTAGTAAATTGTTCTATAGGAATAAGGTTTGACTTAACCTGTAAGTTAGAACCTAGATATTCGAGAACTAGGTTTAGAAAAGTGTGTGAAACCTTTTCCATATAGAGCTCATATGTATTGGGTAGCTACACTAGTCTACATCTCGTTCTCACCATTTGACTAGGTGAAATGGCACTAGACTATATACTGTGCGTGGGACACTCGATTTTGCTGATTTGGTTTTGTTTTCCAATCAGATCGAGCCTCGACCGTTTTCTCTAACCTCTAATTTCTCAGAGAAAAACTATATAATATTTTATTATATATTGTAAATGTGTCCCTCATACTAGAGAGTAGTTAGTGTTCATGCAACCTAAGTGAAAGGGAGTGACATTAGTCTAGAAGAGAGAGTAGATCTAGATTAGATGTCTAGAGCCTTATTGGATATGTGAAAGGTAGAGTAGAAGATTCATTTATATACATGATATAAGCATGGATAATATTATCTAAGTTTGATCTATGATGATATAAGTTTCCTTATATAGGTCTAATTTGTATACGAGTTCTAATCCCAACTTTTAAAAATATGTGCTAAATCTAGATGATGAAGGTATGTATGTTTTCCCTACATAAGGTAACCAATTTTAAGATATACTTGAATATGCATGAGCCTCAATCTATTTTAAAAAAGAGGACCTCTAGTGGTAGGATGAGATATGTGGTGAACTCTAGAGAGAGTGAGTCCCACAAGGAGAAGTTCATAGGACCTAGCCTCTAATATATGAGAAATATGAAATGTGTGTAAAATGATGTGTCCTAAACTAGATTACTCTTGAGTAGATGAGTTGAGTCCTTATGCATGATTCAAGTGCTTGATCTAAATCCTAAATGTGAGAGTTGGGTAAAAAAATGATGGGTAGGTGACTCATAATGAGGAAGTCAATCCTTTGGATTGAGTAGTGTCCTAACTCCAGTGATGTATGTTTGTGAATCTCATCATTAGTTGAAAGTGAGGTGGTATATGAAACTCTACATCTGAGAGAAAAATGGCTTCTGCATAAGATACTCATAATTACTGTTGCCTCCTTATCTATTTATTAATATATGATGCTAGAAACCTCACATGAGCTATAAGGATGATTACGTATGAAAAGGCACTCAGATGAGCTTGACCTATTCTATTCCCCCCCACCATACATGAAAGATATAACTTTGAAATAACAATAAATTTGACTTTTTATATTCTCTTTCCCTTCATATCATACATGAAAGATAATCATGATAATCTTGATTAAGTATGTTCCTTTCCCTCTATGTAGTACATGAAGGATGTAAGTCTGAAATAATGAACTTGAAATAAAGATATCTTTGGAACATATATACATGATCACAAAATATGGTTCCTAAACTCAATCATAGAACTCTAAGCTTCCAGTTTGATGATAAATATCACACCTTAGGGTGAAACTCTATATTCTAGCAAATAAATAAGCTCATCTATAATAATGAAATCTAAGTAAGATTTTGATCATAAATCCATACTAATAACGTCCAATGTGATGATTTTTGTAAGAATAAAAGGAACATTTGATGTCACCTTGCATGGTTCAATGGGGTGAAAGATGAAACCCTTAGTAATATCTTCTCAACTCTATATGTGAAGACAAATCCCTAACTATTAGGGTAATAATAGATGTAAATCCTATAATAATAGAATGTTATGTTGTGACTAAGTCATGGAATGATTCTCCAATTGATAAAAAAAGGATGTCATGCTTCAACCTATATAAAGTGGGGTGGCTACACATCTCTAGATCCGAAGATGTTGACTTGGGATGCATATATAAATATGAGAACTTTGGTAATTAGAAGTGGTGACCTTCATGAAGTTGAACTTCTTGATATCACCTTGAGTATAAGTTCAATTGAATTTCAAGGAAGAAATTCCATATAAGGTGGGGTGAATGTGATAACCCAGATTTTAGGGTTTTGATAACCAATATAGTATTTTAAGACCATCTGTGACATTTAGATGATTGATGTCAAATTGAGGAATTGGTTATTCAATTACTAGCTCTTATCACCCCAAAATACCTAGATATGCAATTTATGATTACCAGACTGAGTTGAGTTCAATTATGATGAATAAATTTTTATTAGTGAGCTTAGGTACTTATGAGGCTAAAAGTGCTAATTAGTAGTCACAACAAACTCATGTATCCAATTAATGATCCTTGAGGTATGTTAGTATCATTATAAATGTTTATGGACATGTAGGATCAAGATTTGAAGATTATTCGAATTGAATTCAAGGTATGTACACCAAATTATAAGGTTTGAAGAATTTATTTGCATATCCAAATAATGGAGTTTGTGTACCAAACTTTAGTAGGAGTTGATTTAGGATATTGTGAGCCTATGTCTAAAATTTCAAAATAGTTGGAGACTGCTACAAATAGATATAACTATTTGTAGATGAGGACATTAATGATATAAATGTTATTGGACTTTGGTCTTTTGTTCATTTATTAACTAGGTTGTGAGTGTTTGATGTCACGCTAGCCTATCTATTGGGAGTGTCCCGCAACTAATAGGCATGGATGATTTTAAGCCCTTTGATGAAGATCGTTTGGTTGGGAGGTCATTCCTTACCTTCGATTATTGCGGATCGAAAAGGTCTGACCAAGCTGATACTCATCTGCATTGGGTAAAGCACAAACTACAGATCAATGTGAGTTTGTAACTGAGAAATCCTCACCACCTCTCTCTTAGAATCTCAAAAAACCCTAGTTTGGAGCATGAGGTGGCATATCTGGAGAAAACCAAACTCTATCCCTACCACCGTCTCCATTAGCGAGAACGAGAGAGATCACATCCCCATCCATTCCTTCTTTCTCTACTGTGTTTTAATGTGACCAGGCAAAAATGATCACAGATCCCTTCCGAATCCTTTAGCACTATCAGTTTCTCAGTTGTGTGGGTAGTGATGGCCACTGAACCCTGCAATTTGTAGGTCAAGGCTGAGTCTTTGGGGGAGAACCTCAAGCAACCCAACAATGTTGTGGAGGTGTTATCCATATTCATAAGTATTTTTGATAACCCTAAACACAAATCTATAGCCCAAGTACATTTGGAGAGGATAACCCCAATTACCTTCCTCCACCCACTCCGCCGTGGCCCCATCCAGAGGACGGAAAGTGCCCAACAACGCTTCAATGCCATGGAAGCTTTCTGAAGAGGTTCTGGAGGTGACCACAAATCTTCTAGGCACCTCTGTACACCATGGAAGCTGATCCTGTACATCCCTTCCACCATTGGAAATCAATCCTTTGGTGGAAGAGACTATAGAACATAGAAAAAGCATTACAAGAGCGAGAGACAGAAGAATCGTGGAGTCCCATGAGGTTTAGATGCAGCCGGACCGGCTAGATTTCTGAATGTGAACCGGGTTGGTTCAATCCAAAAGTCATCCCGCTTAATCACTACCCAGTAGAGGGATGCGAGCCTCTCTATGACCTTACATGGTGCCTATCTAGAACTCGATTCAGAGATATGACGGCTGGAGAATTACCCAACAAGGTAAATGAGGTTTAAATCTTCAAAAATACAAGTAAGCTTAGAAAATGTACTATAAATAGCTCCCTTGGCCAATAAATCCCCCAAAAATTCCCCCACACTCAGAAAAATGTCCCCTTTGTGACTAGGTCCCTAAATCACGTTGTTGAATAACATTATACTATTGTTTCTAATAAAGATTTTTATGCTCCATTTTAGGGTTAGTAAATTGGGATAATTAGAAAATAATACAGACTAAATCTGATAAATATAGTTTTGAAGCCTAGTATCATTTAGAAATTAAATGTGAACTCTGATATGACTGTTACATCAAAATACTAGGTCATTTCTCATTAAATCCTGATTTCATGCTTTTAACCTCATTTTAATTCTAGAAAAAAGATCAAGCATCAGAAAATTATGAAATCTGAAGTAGACCCCAAAAATGACCTCATGATTAGTAGAAAAGTATCAGACACAAGTTCTAGGTTATTTGAGCCTAGATTTGGCCAAACCCTAATTTGGACCTAAAATACCTTGAATATGATGAACATTTATTAATGATGATTAATTGCTATTAATCATGTGATGACCAGAGATGTAGATGATCCAGAATATAAACAGAAATCTCTAAACTCAGGTACATGGGTTTTATCAAGTATAATATAGTTTTCATGAATGCATAATGATATATGTACTTTGGATGCTTGTATTTGCATATAAATTCTTGGATGCATATTAGTAGTATATGCTTCACCAAACATAAAGGAACATAAAAGAACTTTGGATGAGTTGTAGCTACTAGAGCACAAATGGCCCAGTATGGATGTATGATATATTGCCTAGTATGGATGTATGTTTAATTTCCCATGCTAGGTGTATAATAAAGTAATTTTCCCATACTAAATGTATGATAAGTGCTAATAGAAATTGCAGTACAACTGCATCCAATGATATGTCTAAAAGAAGTGATTACTTGATTATCACATTACACAAGGTTTTCTTTCACTCTTTCTTTCTAAAGTTATTTCAATTATGCAAGCATAATAGTATGTATCTTTCTACCCACATAGACAACACCTTGTGTGTTGATTCATTGTTTCACGTATGTTTTAGGTTCAAAGATAGCATGGGAGAAAAATATGGGAGTGAGTAGTTGTACATGTGGTACCTATTGCGTAGATCCTAGTTAGCATACATGTTTAGACTTATAAAATTTCTCTTCTCAATATGTAAATGAAAGTAATAATAATTAATGTTGTAAATATACATGTTTATTGTTGATAAATGTTATGATGTATGCTATGGTTGTATATTCATGTATGTGTATGTTGCTTCTACATCGCTCTTTGATATGATTGTCTAATGTTTTCATATTTGTCCTCTCGGGCCTTCTTAGTCTCGAGACGGAAGAATCCAGTACAACTTAGGATCTAAATCACAATATCTTCTACTAGCATATTAAGACCACATTTTAGAGTGAGAAATAGAAACATTCAAATAATATTAAGAGTGCTAATAATAGAGGAGGGTAGAGAGTTATAAGACTCTCCTTAAGAAGCTCAACACCAAGGGTACAAGCTACAAGATCAAGGGCTCCAAGCATACAATCAACGGGTTCAAGAAGCTCCTCCAAAGGCTCCTCTCATGGACACAACAACACCTAAAAAAAAGAGATACCAAGGTCAACATAGCCCAAGAAAAAGGAGGAAAGAAAACCCTAGCTGAACTAAAGGGAGAAGGAGGAAAAAGAGGGAAAGAACTTCCTCCTACTATATATGGCCTATGACCCTTGTTATGAGGCTTTCTTCGTCAATAAAACCACCACATACTAGCGTGGTCCATTCCAGAGAAAAGGGAAGAAGATGGAGTAGAGATTCCAAGTAAAATGTTGCAAATGAAGAGGAGATACCTTCCAAGGTTGAAGATCGATAAAGATCACCACAAGCAAGAGATCCGACCACCAAAAGCTCCAAGGTCAACTCCTATTGCTCCCAAGGCTCCAAGGTGACCAAAAGAGAAGGAGGAAAAAGAAAGGCAAAAAAGGGTTCTATTTTGTAGAGGGAAAAGAGGCTATATACCTAAGGGATGAGAGAGAAGGTCAAAGATGAGGTGTCAACACCCTAAGGAACCTAAGGGACACTTATGCACCAAAGAAACACACATGCAACCAATTAAACCATGCATGCATGAGATGATGATAAAATATATGTTGGGTGTCAACCTACTTAGGTCCATAACAAGTGGTTTAGGGCACAACACCTCCTAGTGGTTGAAACACGAGTAAACATCATGACTAGGTCAAAACAAAATCATCACCATCAAAGAGGACAGAACACAAAAAGATAAGCATCTAGGTCGAAACACATGACCCCAAACCTTCATGGTCGTAACAACATCAAGCATAGTCAAGTGTTTCGGTCAAAACACATCCAAAACAGCCCCCTAGGTCACTACCTAGGTTGCTACCAGCATCAAGGTACCTCAAGGTCAAAACAAGGAAACCCTAGAAATCCCTAGTCACCACCAAGGATGTCACCACTCATCCAAGTCCCAAAAAAGGCACCCACTTCTTCCTATCTCCTCTAAATTATGTCAAGGGATGGGAGGAACTCTCTAGAAGTGCCAAATTGCACATCAACCCCCTTCTTTGGGTATGTTGCAATTTGCACCAAAACTAGCACATAAAGCACAAACTGCATCCAAACAAGCTCAAACTTGAAACTTAAGCTCTCCACAAGCCCTCATTACATCTCAAAAGATTAGAGTAAGGTTTGAAGAAACTTACTTAGGAAAAACAAATAGGGTTACCCCAAAACCCAGGTCAGGGGCCTTACATTTTAGTTCTAGCCACGAGCCTGGGGGCGAGAGTCAACGTTTGGGTTGATCTCACCATGGATGTGAGCAACATCATCAAACCACTGATGAGGATGATCAATCCTCCAGGTGGTTTTAGCCTATTGCCCTGACCCACGTAACTGATCTCAGTCACCATGAAAGGGTGTTTTAGTCTTCATGACCATAATATAGGAGGGCCCACCGTGCCGAGTAGGCACTGATATGGCCACACCCCATTGGCCAGGGCCGCGACCCACACTGGATTGGATAAATCATTTAATGTTGCTGTGGCCTCTCCTGATTCCATAATCTAATAATATTGCAATAATATTTAGTAATAGCTAGAATAATCAGATTGAGACAAATTATATATGAAAATTGATCAAGTAAACTAGAGGAACATGTAAAAAATATAACAGAGTCTTGATTCGCATTGTAGTTCCAAAAGTACCTTGGGTACATGATTAATCATTGTTTAATACATGTAAACCCTAGATTTTTGTATTAATATGATGAATACTTTAAAGACTTTTTTTTCATGCTATAATCTGATATTGTTGAAAACAATAGGAATCTAGGATGATGATGATAATGATAATGAATAATTAGGGTTTCTAAAGTGGATAGCCATACATATGTATAATTAGGGTTTTAAAATCAAAGATCATAACTTGCGATAATCTTAATGAAGTTAATTTTATCTAAGTGTTCATAATGAAAGGATATGTTGAGTTTCACCTAATATATAATATGTGAAGGAATCAGGGTTTGGACCTTATTCCTTATCTAAACATGAGACAACCCTAAACCTGAGATTAGGACCTGAGTAGGGTTTAATCTAAATAATATGATCGTGACACATTAGGATATGCATACATTCAGATTAAATGTTGATTTCTTGGATCTATTGATAGGATTGTTCGAACATACTTGGAAGTATATTCTGCATGATATTATTGTTGGATCCTAGATGGGTGATTGGATGCTCTAGGGGGGGGTGAATAGAGTTGAATGCAATTAAACAAAATTCATTAGACCTTCAAGATATATCACATGATAAGGTTTCTAAATAGAAAATTTGAGTGAAACTAAAACATGCATAGTAAGGGAGATAGAGATTAAACATACACCAAATGACAAGCTATGTAGAGTGGTTCCACACTTCAAACTAGAAGTGAGTTAGTCCACTACCTAGACAGGTCAACCTCTAGGATTTCTTAACCATTGCACTCTTATATTCATTCATAAGACTTACAATACATGACCGCCAAAGGACTTACCCATCCAAGCACCAAGAGTATTTCACCTTACCAAGGACTTACCCACTTTGCCAAGAGTCTTTAGCCTTCTCTAAGGCCTTACATACTCTAGAACAAGTCTTCCGCCTTCAAGGACTTTTCTACTCTTCTTGGATCTTCAGTCTTTGACTTCACCTTTCCTCCGAGAAGCTTCCGCCAAGGACTTACCCACTTGAGTAGGGAATATTCTGCCTTCACCAAGGTCTTACCCACTCTTTCTCTAAGTCTTCATCCTTTATCTTCACCAAGGGACTCCTTCCTTTATTCTTCTTCACCTCTCTTACCCAAGAGAGAGAGAACCTTCATCTTCATGGTTGAGATGAGAGATAGGGATGTGGTGGAAGTGAGAGCCTCACAGGATATACATGTAGGACTAGCTCTCTTACTGATTTCCTACTCACTCTAATGAATGTAGCAAGTGATTAAGGTTAGAGAGAGAAAGGAGGCTGTAGGATACACTCAACTATAGAAAAGGAACCTCATATAGAGTTTTGCATTGAATGCTCAACCTTGGAATGAAGCCCAAGTGTTCCTATTTATAGCTGGGGATGCCTCTTAGCCTTTGGGAACACTTAAGAATGGAAACTAGCCATTTTTTAACTTGTAAAAGGTATATTTTTTATTGTTGCAACTCCACAATGGCTAGAAACACTTTTCTACACATTTTTTTACGGTGCAATCAGACGAGTTTCTATAAAGGTAACTCGATTGATCCCACTAAGAGACAAGACCAATTTAGGCCATCAGTCGAGTTTGTCCTGAGGTAACTCGACCGATTCACTTAAATCAATTTTCATCTACAGAGGGATCAGTCAAGTTCTATGAGATGTAAACTCAGTCGATCAAAAGTCATTTTCAAGATCCAATTAGGATCGGTCGAGTTTGCAACTCGACTGATATATAGCTTGATGTGAATTAGGGAAAATGGCTTTTGAGTGCTTAAACATTTGATCTAAGTGCTCCTGATTTTTTCTAAGCTTAATTACAAGTCATACAATCATTACAAGTGATTTACAACATGATTTGAATGGATTTACATCATATTCCTAAAATGTGCACTTGTATTGACTTTGACTTGTCTTTTCTCCAATTTGATATGCGCAAGTTAGGGCATTTGGAGTATGTCTATACCTAATATGAAATCACTCAAGTAGAGACATTAGAGACAAATTAGTGGAATGGTTTAGTCATCATCAAAACAAGGGTTTAGTCAATTTAAACCTTGAGTCAACATCCCCCCCCGTTTTGAAGATGACAAACCCTTCCATCAATGTATTGAAAGCATTTAAGTAAAGTCATACCTTAGGAGAAACCTAGGGGTTTCAATAGAATTGAGTTCATATACTCCCCCTCAATTGATGCTTGTAGAGTTCTCATACTCCCCCTCAATTGATTCTATTTCTCCTACATAGTTAGCTTTCATAACATTTATAGAATACTATGTCTTTAACTCATATATGTTCTACACATATATGTCTTCTCCCCTTTACCTTCTCCCCCTTACATGGACATACTTCCCTTATTCATGTAAGACATGCCTTCTCCCTATTTTGTCAAAAGAAGACATACCTTTCTCCCCCTTTGTCATTTGAAAAATTGGGGGTATGAAGAAATAAGAAACACCACTTGTTAAGAGAAAGTTATATAAGGAGAGTAGAAGAGCACATATAGGGGCTTATCCAAGCATAGAAAGAAAAGCAAGTTAAAGCATGAACTTGAACAACCCAAAATGCAAGATAAAGTGATGCAAAAAAATAATAAATTGCAATTTTGACCCTCAAGTTGACAGAATTTGTGACGACCCCATTACAAAACAAACCATCACCAGTAAAAATTGCAGAATAACCATAAACAACAAAATTAACAAAAATCACTAAGAATTAAAACCATTTTTTTGCACATAGATCCTTTTCTAGTAAACTCTTACAAAAGGAACCAAAGCTTTATATACATGTGATTCATATTGTACATATAGCGTACTGTCTCTTCTCGAGGGTAACAAGTACCAGTTGCTTTACTCTAATTTATACAACAACAACATAAACTTCGAGATAAGCAAAACAAAATCACAAATCATTCGTAAAAACCACTAAGAACTATCTCCCAAGGACCTGAGAGTACAGATATGACACATAGACTTCTATCTACAAGACCCTGACAGACAGCGTACTCAACCTGAGCTACTACTGTTGTCCCTACTGATATGATCCTTCTTCAGCAGTCTGGTTCATAGTCCCTCGTCCGCGTCCACCTAAAAATTGTGGATCGCACGGGGTGAGACTATTGTCCCAGTGAGAGATATAACTCTCTGCCAACAATATTATTATCATAGGAAATAAATAATAAAGACTAAATAAAGGATATTTATGTGACTAGTAGAGATATTTTCAGTGCAAAGCATAAATATTGATAACAGATCTTTAAGTCATGTATTTGCTTAAAAAGGAATAGGAAAACTTGTATAACATCTATCTACTAAGATGTATAAAAGTAATGAAGCATCAACCAATGTTTTCTGTATTAATTCCTTAAACAAATACGCTACACAGCTGATTACATGTTTACATTCACACTTATGCCCAAAGGAGATGAGATACACCACTCATACTCCAACCAACCACTAGTAAGTCGAAATCGGTACCATACAAGGTCAATGGAAGAGCCGACTGTCAAGACCTCACCTTGTCTCGGTCAGTACGAGACCACTTATATTTAGCATGACGTCTTGTGTTTTCTATAATTAGCTATGCCGGGGTATAGCGGAATCTTCACTATAGAGTTACAACCGTAGCATGTACTCTCTTCGGGAGAAGACCACTAAGCCTTCCCGGATTATCAGGATGACCAATGAGCGATCCTGGTTTAGTTTCATCAGGAAGTCCACTGAGCAACCTGGTGTATTTGGGGAGTCCACTGAGCACCCTTATTTAATTATCACATATTCAAAAATCTGCATTCCGAGTAAAACTCATTTTACCATTCAACAAATACTGACACTGAATGGATCTATGGTCTGGGCATCTACATGATAACATTTATCTTGCTTAATTAAATGCATTATTGTATCTTTTAGCATCAATCAAGTTATAAACAAGAATTATATCAAATGCAACAAAGAAAAGCATAAATGTATTTATCAGGTACTTTCATATTCTCTGAAACACATACTTCACTTAGAATCTCAATCTCTTATCATCATCATACTTGGGTATTCAAACCCTTAATTCATCACTGAGTATAGTCACCACTTAGCAAGAAGCAATCACCTCTAGGTCATCAGACCAGGGTATTTATCAACATAGTTCACATAGCTCATTGAATCTGTATCATATAACATCATATCTCTTACTTAGCCATGCTCATTGCCTTATGATACCTACATGGTTAGTATATCATGTTATCAACAATTTCAAACACATGTGTTAACCATGAAATACTAAAGAACACATTCTCCCTAATGAATTAGAATTATAATCAACCGATTAGGGTTTTAAGATTTCATTAACAAGGATTAAGCCCAAACTCATACACCACTCATCTCAGGAGTATTATTATATGTTAATCACATAATTATCCTTCCAATATTAGTTTCTCTCTCATACCCACTAGGAGGTAGATAACTTAATTCACCTCTTTAAGGTCTACTAGCTTATCATTATCAAATTGAAGTAAACTCATTGTGTATCAATATTGCATTAATCATATACATCACTTAGACAAGCCTAATGAATTAGAGCATGTCTACTATATCGGGTAGCATGGTGGATCATGTTATCCTATCTTACTTGAAAATGCATATATTATCATAACAAGTATCCATATTAATCATGTGGTGAAACCACACCATCATATCGGGTTTAGGGTATATCCCTTAATACCATATCGTGTAGTCATCTTGGTTTAGCTATTACTTTAACTTTTATCATCTTTAGTCAACCTCATATCAGGTTTCTCCATGATGATGTCATCATCATCAACCTTAAGACCTTTGTCTTGCTATTCAAATCCATGGATAACAATCCTAACTACTTATTGGAACTCATAAATAATCAATTAATCGAAGGAAATCTGAATTTGCAAACAATCAACAAGTTGTACAATATTAAAGAATAGATAATGATATAGATGGGTTCAAGTTATATAACCCACCTCTAAAGCAACTTCTAAGCTTTAAGCTTAAAATCTTCACGTTCCAAGGTTGAAGATGAACCTCTTCAAGAGTCAAGACTTGAGCTCCTAGCTTTTGCATGATATCTCCAATCCCAATGGGCGATATCACCTTACTTGGTTGCTATGACCTTTTTGGCTGATATCCTTTATCCTTGGCTGATATCAAGCTCTATCACTTAACTCTCCTCACTATGCACGATACAAGAGCATCATGCATGATATCTAAGGAAAGGTTGCTAATAATGCTTTCAAAAATTTTACTAACAAGTAAAGGGTAGGGTATTTATACTTGGTTTTTATGGAAAAGAGTGTAAGAGGTGTCATTAGCTTAAGCTACTTCATGCCACCTTGCCATGCATGGTCGACACATACATTTGCATGTATCCCATCATTATCTTGCCATGCAAAAATAAAAGTTCAAGGATAATGTAGAGGATAAGGGTCGGCTCTTTAGTTATCTTCTAGGGAAAGTCTTCTTCCACTCACTATATTATTATATTCAACTCAATCCCTTCCTAAGACAAGTTGCAAATCGATACATATCACTTATTTGAAGTACCTTGCCCGTCGTGGGAAATTCCAAAACTCCACAAACCGATAAGATACTCCCTTATGGCTCTATGTCCAATAGGAACTTCCATTTCTAAGTCCACAACTCAATATAGCTCATATGTATAGCTTTCAACTTATTTATTTTTTTGGTCTCTTCATTATTAAGAGTGCTAATACTTTAAGATGATTCAAACATATTGTCTCCTTATTTATCTCTCCTCTAAATGATACTAGATAGGAGTAAGGACAATCTAGAAGTGGTGATTTACACATCAACCCTACATTATATACATATATATATATATATGTGTGTGTATATATATATATATATATTGCAATTTGTACTATAATTGATGCATCAAGCACTTAGCATTTTACAAACAAGTTCTCACTTAGATTTAGGATTTCCACAAGCCACCACTTAGCATCATTCTTTCTATTCATATGTTAAAACACTTAGAACACATTCAACATGTAACATTTGCAATATAACCCTTCATCTTGGGTAAATTGTACTTTACATTTAGATTATCATATAATGCACACATAGTTTGCATATAAGCTCAAATTTGAAAATAAACTTCACAAAGGCCTTAATTACTTTTCAAAAGATAAGAACAAGTTTGTAAGTAACTTACTTAAGCAAAACATCTAGGGTTAGGTCATAATCCAGGTTAGTGGTGCTGTTATTATCAACCCCTAAAAAGGGATTTTGTCCCCAAAATCCAAAAGAAAAGAGAAGGGTATTTCCTCCTCATCTCTTCCTCTAACTCCCATGTGGCTTCTCTAATGCCACAGTGATGCTAGAGAACTTTAACAAGAATTATGTCTTTCTTCTTCAACTTCTTGACTCTTTTGTCAAGAATCATCATAGGACCTTCCACATAGGATATATATTCATTCAATTGAACCTCGATAGTTTGCAACACCATCTCTGTATTGGGATGACATTTTCTCAACATAGATACATGAAATATTGGATTTGGTCTATGTAGATCAGGTGGCAATTCCAAGCTATAAGCTACTTTTCCAATCCGTGCTACCACTGGGTAAGGTCCCATAAATCTAGGAGATAACTTACCCTTCTTCCCAAATCTGAGAATACCTTTCCAAGGAGAGACCTTGAGATACACTCTATCTCCAACTTGGAATTCTAGGGGTCTATGACGTTTATCATCATAAGACTTCTGTCTATCCTATGCAACCTTCAACTGTCATTGTATAACTTTAATCTTTTCAGTTTTTTGTTGCACTAACTGAGGACCCAGAAGTTGGTATTCTCTAATTTCAAACCAGCATAACGTAGATCTACAACGTCTACCGTATAATGCTTCATATGGCACCATATCAATACTAGCCTAGCAACTATAGTAAACTCAATCAAGCTCAAGTGTAAGTCCCAACTTCCTACAAATAGAAGGACACAAGCTCTAAGCAAGTCCTCCAAATTCTATATAGTTCTTTCAGACTACCCATCCGTCTGAGGATGGAAAGTTGTACTAAATTTCAACTGCATACCCAGATCTTTATGTAATTGTTCCCAAAAATGACTCGTAAACTGGGGACCTCTATCAGACACAATTGTAGCTAGAACTTTGCACAATCATACTATCTCATCTATATAGATCTGTGCAAGCTTCTCAGTAGTGTAGGTTGTTTTGATAGGAAGAAAATGTGTTGTCTTAGTCAACCTATCCACTATCACCCAAATGGAATCATGACTTTTGGCTGTCCTAGGTAGACCAACCACAAAGTCCATTGTCACATGGTCCCATTTCCACTAAGGTATAGGTAGGGGTCGTAATGTTCTTGTAAGCTTCTAGTGTTCTTCTTTAGCCTACTGACACACTAGACACTACATAACGAACTTAGCTACATCTTTCTTTAAACCGGGCCACCAATACATATCTTTTTAAGTTATGATACATTTTAGTACTCCCTGGATGCATTGCATAAATGGATGAGTGAGCTTCCTCCATAACTAACTTTCTTAAGTTATTAGCATTGAGAACTACCATCCTACCATGGTAACAAACTATCCCGTCTTCTGACTCATGGAAACCATCCTGTTTCTCACTGCCCATCTCTGACTTAATCTGTTGAATCACAGTATCAGCCTATTGTGCCTCTTTAATCTGTTCTTTCAGAGTAGGTTTCACATGCATCTCAGCTAATAACCCTGCTAACAAAGATTCTTCTAATCGTACATTCATCTATCTCAAAGAGACAAGCATATCTCACTTACAACATACTAAAGAATTCAATTGTGCATTATCTGAAGGTGAAGACAAGGATTTTCTACTGAGTGCATCAACCACTACATTGGTTTTTCCTGGATGATAATCAATTATACAATTGTAGTCCTTGATTAATTCCATCCAGTGACGTTGTCTCATATTCAACTCATGCTGAGAGAAAATGTATTGTAAGTTTTTATGATCTGTGATAGTCTGACACGTTTCTCCATAGAGATAATGCCTCCAGATTCTCAACACATGAACCACTGTAGCTAACTCTAGATCATGTGTCAGATAATTGTCCTCATGTTTCTTAAGCTGTCGAGAAGCAAAAGAAACTACATGATCACTCTGCATCAACACACAACCTAGACCATTCTTAGAAGCGTCACAGAAAACAACATATCCCTTTCCCTGCTCGGGTAGAACTAACACAGGTGCACTAGTCAAATTTTCTTTCAACAACTGGAAAGAATGCTAACACTTGTCATTCTAGACTAAAGGAACTTCCTTCCTGGTCAACCTAGTTAGAGGTAATGATATAGAACTAAAATCTTTGATAAACCTTATGTAATATCCTACCAAACGTAGAAAACTATGAATCGCAGTCGGTGTCTTACGTTGTTCCCACTCCACAACAAATTCGACTTTCTTAGGATCAACATGAATACCTAAAGAAGATATAACGTATCCATGAAAAGATACTTCTGATAACCAGAACTCACACTTGCTAAATTTAGCATATAACTTATGTTGTCTCAACAAAGTCAAAGCTTGACGAAGGTGTTGTTCATGTTGTTGACCATCATTACTGTATATCAAGATTTTGCCTATGAAAACCACTACAAATTGATCAAGGAAGGGTCTAAAGATTCTATTCATCATCTCCATGAATGCAGTTGATGCGTCAGTTAGTCCAAATGACATAACTACAAACTCATAATGATCATACCTTGTCCTAAAGGATGACTTAGGTATGCCACTCTCCTTGATGCATAACTAATGATATCCTAATCTTAGATCTATTTTAGAGAACACAGTTGCACCGTGCAACTAGTCGAATAGATCATTGATCCTTGGTAAAGGATATTTGTTCTTAATAGTCACATTGTTAAGCTGTCTATAATCTATGCATAGTCTCATAGACCCATCTTTCTTTTTAACAAAAAGAACTGGAGCACCCCATGGAGAAATACTCAGTCATATGAAACCTTTCTCAAGTAACTCCAACAACTATTTCTTAAGTTGTGCCATCTCAGTTGGCACCATCCTATAAGGTTTTTGTGTTATGGGTTGCGTACCCAGAATAAAATTAATCTTGAAATCAATCTCTCGGGGTGGAGGAACGTCTAGAAATTCCTTAGGAAACACATCCTCGAATTCCCTGACAATAGGAACTTCATAAGGACTAAGGCTCTTTATTCTGGTATCTACCAAATGTGCTAAGAATTCAAAGCATCCTTATCTCATCAACTTTTCTGATATCATAGATGATACTAGACAGGTTCGAAGAATCTTTCTATCCCCCTAAAAGACCCATGTCTTATCACCGTATGTGAACATAGCCTTCTTGGAACCACAATACAAGACAACTTTATACTTCTCTTGTGGGCTCTAATCTCCAAACCATGACATAAACACGATTAAAACATAGCGGAAGCGAATCGGTAATCAGCGGAAGACAAAAATCACGGGAAATTAAAAATTTTCGAGACAAGAGCTTGGATCCATAAAAGCTTCTTTCATAAAGAGAGATAAACTATTTACATCTCAGGATAATTACTTCTCGAATAATTATATACATCAAGATACAAAATCTCAAGATCACTATACAAAAGACTCCAAGACCTAAGAGTACAGAGGACACATAGGACTGACTCTAACTACACCATATGGCAGGACAATCTCCACCTGAGATTACTGCTGCCCCTGGTGCCGCTGGTGAGACTGATCACATGTAGGCTGGTTCCTTCGTCTCTGACGTCCACCTAAAAAGTTGAAGCCTACAGGGTGAGACAATTATACATAATTGTCCCAGCGAGAGTTATAACTCTTCGCCAGAAGCTTTATTATAACATCAAAGAATATTTTAAGCAGTAAAGCCTTCAAAGTATTCTATAACAGTTGCAGGTATAACAAGATCTCTACAATTTAGGAGATATGGAGAATATAAACATTATTGCAATGTAACATCAATCAACTAACTTGGAGTCATCTCTAACAAGTTATACTACATGGTTGATTATGTTTTACAAACAACATTATGCCCTGTGGAGATGAGGCTTACCCCTCATACTCCAACTGATCGCTGAGAAGTCACATCAGTATCATACATAGGTCATTAAGAGAGCCAGATTCTCATGACCTTCACCTTCCTCAGTCAGTAAGAGGATCACTTGTAGGACATCTCGTGTCTCTACTTAATATAGCTCACCAGGGTAAACTGGTCCTTCGCTATTCTAGAGTCACAGTGGCGTTCTGTACTCTCTTCGTCATCAGGAGGTTTCATATTTACCTACCACTGATACGGATATCTGTGCTGTCTTCGTCATCAGGAGGTTTCATGTTTACCTACCACTGATACGGTATGGAATAATAGTGAAGGATGGATGGATTACACATCTACATCACTTTCCTACACTAGGATGTAAGGTTCTACACATCCATGTACCCCACATACTCAAAAGTATGTGCTCCAGGAGTTCCCTGAGGAAAACCTGTTTCACCATCATTTAATTTCTGACAATGATGGATCTATGATCAGGGCTCTACATTATACTTGATTAGTTAGGTACATTCAGTATTCTTTAACAACATACATTGTTCTGCAAACAATAACAATAGCATAGCAGCTATAAAAGAAGAATACTAAATGTAACAGGCCTAACTCATATCAGTCATCATTTCTCATTATCCTCATCACAAGTCATCTCTAAGGCATGACTTTGATGGTATTCATGGCTCTCACAGCCCATTATCAGTATAGGATGCCACTGACAAGACATCCAGTTACTTTATTGATTCATAAGGCTAACAACATGCCTTTAATGAATATAACATCATCATCCATACCTGGATATGATTACCTTCATATCAGAACCTGCATGGTTAATACAACTGATAAAGGTAGTACAAAAATAAGGAATATCCTTCCTACTCTTGTCATAAGAGTTTAAATCTCTAATTCTCATCAAATAGAGTTTAATATTCAAAAGCATGCCATTACCCTTGAATTAGGGTTTACTATTCACGTTACATGTCATCACCCTTGAATTAGGGTTTACTATTCACGTTACATGTCATCACCCTTGAATTAGGGTTTACTATTCACATTAAGGTGAATTGGACTCATAACATCATCATGTATGAGTAACATCTTCATTGATGATCTTAGATTAGTTAAAAGTTCATCATTTATCATAATTAGGGTTTCTATGATCTCACACATGTGGATCATACCCTAATTATGCTCATTTCTGTGTATTGGGGATGCTTCAATTGAGTTTCCACTTAAAAAGGGTACTTTCTCTCTCTAGAAGTACTTTCTCTCTCTAGAAGTACTTTCTCTCTCATCATAAGGTTAGGTGATGTCAACATCACCCTAGATCAGGTCGGATTAAGTCATCATAGGCTAACATAGCGAAAAACATCACCATTATGTGATTTAGAGTTACTTTCTCTCTCTAGGGTACTTTCTCTCTCTAGAGTACTTTCTCTTTCATCATACTAATGGTGGATGATAACATTAGACTAGATCAAGTTGGATAGAGTCATTATGACTAAAAACATCATTCTCATGTTATTAGAGTTTGAATTGAGCAAGGTATAACTCAATTGACCCTTCAGGGGTATTTTGGTAATTCCCCCCATTGATCATCATTATGGTCAAAAACCTTAGTCAAACAAACCCCTTAATATCCTAGATTATCATTAGGGTTTGGTTTGGGCAACATTGGACCATTTATATTTTGAATTGATTGAAAGAAGTCAACTTGGAATCACATTGATTGATTTCAATCATTAATCATCAATTGAGTTGAAATCGGTTGAAAGTGTTGACCGTTTGCCCACTTTGACTTTCCAATACCGCGAGCCTCTTTCTAACTCCAAGACCGCGAGCCCCCTTAGGCTTCAAGACCGCGAGCCTCTTCAAGTGGTTCAAGACCGCGAAGCCCTATCATTGGTTCAATTGATGTTGAGACCGCGAAGATCAAATTGGAGTTGAGACCGCGAAGAGACGTTGACCGTTTAGCTAGTTTGACCTCAAGACCGCGAGGCCCTTCGTGGTCTTGAGACTACGAGCCTCCTCTCGGTCTTGAGACCATGAGCCCCCTCACGGTCTTGAGACCGCGAGCCCTCTCACGGTCTTGAGACCGCGAGGCTCACATGGTCTCAGCCGCTTGGTCCATCAACAAAATCAAAGATACAATCGATGATGTTAACCGATGTTGAATCCCTCAAAAGGTCAAAGTTATGTTGACCACCTATGGATTGGGTCAACTAAGGTTATGCTTAACCAATTGGTCATTCAATTGACCCTCAATTGTTGACCAATTAGGATTGAAATCGATTCAATTAGGGTCTATCAATGTTCACCCATCAACACTCAACAATGTGACTCAACACAAGGTTGAACCCATCAATTGAGCTCCAATTGGGCTCAAACTTGGCCCAAACGGTCTTGAGGTCATGTGGGTGGACCCCAAATGGTCTTGAGACCGTTTTCCCAAGATTTCATCAAAATCTAAGGTGATTTGATAGGGGTTGAACCATGATTGAGCCACAAAACAGAATTTTGATTAAATTGATAACTTATTTGCAATTGGGTCCTCAATTGGTCAAATTACTCAACCCTAGACCTTCAAACGGTCTTGGGTGATTGTCCTCTCGGGTTTGAGACCTTTTGGATGAGTTCCAAATGGTCTTGAGACCGTTTGACCATCCAATTTTGGATTCTAGTGCAGATTCATCAAGGTCTGACCCATTGAGTTGATGATCATGTCAATATTTCATTGCAATGTAATTCGGTGTAATTGTACCTTCAATTGGTCAACTATCCTTGACCCCAGACCTCCAAACGGTCTTGGTTGATTGCCCTCACGGTCTTGAGACCGTTCGGTGACCCCCAAACGGTCTTGAGACCGTTTAGGTCAATCAACCCTAAAAAACCCTAATTAGGTCACCATAATTTCAGTACTGATTTTACCTACGGTTAGCCCTAGTATTCACCCTTCAACTCTTAGCCCGTTTGGAATTAGACCGTCAAACTTGGTGAGTTGTGAATTAACATAATTTTGAACAGTAATATCATACGGTCAACGCCTGGTCAATGACCTTACACGGTCTTGAGACCGTTTTCCCAAAAAGGCAATTTCAGACCGTTTGAGAATCAGGAACAAATCAATTTAAAGTTGTTACTTAAAAAGGTCATATCTCCCGATTCCTTTGGAGTTAGCCTCCCATATTTTTAGGGTAATTAGCTTATAGAATTCGGAATAGGTTTCTTATACGGTCCATGCTCGGTCAATGGGGCCAAACGGTCTTGGAGACCATTTTCCCTGTCGCGGTCTCGAGACCGTTTGCTCACCTCGCGGTCTTGAGACCGAGAGAGCAAACTTTTGAGACCGTTTAAGGAAGTGAAAAGCGGTGGGTTTTTCTTGGAAATCACGCCTTCATATCCTAGATCAAGAACAGTACGAATATCCCATGGATTTGCTTGCAAAATACCAGGAAAAAGTAGGGAAACACTAAGAGCTATCATCCAACTGCATATAAAGATGCACATAGTAAAGCATGGGTTTAGAGTTATAAAACCCGCCTAAAGCTTGCTTCTTGAGCTCCAAGCTCTAATGGCGTCCTTGAGTTCCCGCAGGTTGGTCAAGGTGAAAACTCCAAGGAAGGATGAAAAGAGACGGCTAGAAAGGTAGGGTTTCAAGAGTTAGCCATGAAGATGACCTTGAATTCGAGTTCTAACCATGGAATTAGGCAAGAAGAGGGATTTAAACCTACCTTGCACCCCTTGGTCGTCCTCCTTAGCTCCAAGGTAGTCCTTGGTCATCTTTGGTGAAATGAAACAGTAAGGGAACAAAGGGTAAGTTCCCTTGCAACTAAGGGAAGGAGAGCTTATATACATGGGGTAGGATTTTCAACATTTAGTTCATAAGTTGTCCATAATTCCAACTAGGTCCCTCCTTCTTTACTTGATCGCCCCTTCCTCTTTAATCTAAGGACAAACCTTCTATTAAGGTCTTAGGAAAAGAAGGTAAAGGAGAGCAAGCTAATAACGAGGTACATACATAAAGAAATATTGCACATATACCCTGATTATTCAATCACAAGGCTTATCTAACTTGATAATTCAATTGAGGTGACTTCCTCATAATTTCTTCTCTAAATGATGGCAAGAGTCTAAAAGATACATTAGATGACATATTTTACAATTTACATCCCTTAATTTGGGTAAATTGCATTTTACCCCAAACTAGGGTTTCTAGTACCGGGATTGCTTCCACAGCTGCACCTTGGTGCCCTAGCTTGGGAAATCCCTCAAACTTTGCTAAAAGATTTCTCATGATGTCTCAACATCAGAGGAACACCTCATCATGTGCAAATTGCAAGCTAACCCTTTTAACTGGGTAAATTGCACATAGGTCCCTGTACATCAAAACAATGCTACAACTTTAAATAAAAAGGAGCAAATACTAAAATATATGTTTCTGAGAGACTTAATTACATGCTCAGAGTTAATCACAAAGATTTATTCACATATTTAGGCAATACACCTAGGGTTAACTCATAACCCAGGTTAGGGATGTTACAAATTATCCACCCCTTACAAGGATTTCGTCCCCGAAATCAATAAAACATACTATGAGAAAAGGGCAGGATACTTCCTTCTCATCTCATCCTTTAACTCCCAAGTGGCTTCTTCAATACCACGATGGTTCCAGAGGACTTTCACAAGACTTATATCTTTCTTCTTTAACTTTTTAATTCATTTATCAAGGATTGACACTGGTCCCTCCTCATAGGATATGTCATCATTCAATTCTACCTCCATAGGTTGTAGAACTGACTCGGTGTCTGGGTGACATTTCTTCAACATAGAAATGTGAAACACAGGATGTAACCTCTGTAATTCTGGGGGAAACTCTAGTTTATATGCTACCTTTCCAGTCCGTTCAATGATTGGATAAGGCCTCATATATCTAGGAGCTAACTTCCCTTTCCTTCCAAAACGAAGGACCCCTTTCCAAGGTGAGACCTTAAGATACACTTTGTCTCCAACCTGGAACTCTAAGGGTCTACGACATTTGTCAGCATAAGATTTCTGCCTATCCTGAGCAGTCTTAATCTTATGTTGTATTACTTTAATCTTTTCTGTGGTTTGCTGCACCAGGTCAGGACCTAACAACTGGTGCTCACCAGTCTCAAACCAACACAAGGGTGATCTACAACGTCTACCATATAAGGCCTCATAAGGTGCCATATCAATACTATGCTGGTAGCTATTGTTATAGGCAAACTCTATCAAGCTTAGGTGTAGATCCCAACTTCCGGTGAACTGGAGAACACATGTTCTCAATAGGTCTTCTAAGGTCTGTATGGTCCTTTCCGACTGTCCATCAGTCTGCGGATGAAAGGCCGTACTAAACCTTAGCTCAGTGCCTAAGGCTTTGTGCAACTGTTCCCAAAAACGACTGGTAAACTGAGGACCTCTGTCAGAAACTATTGTGACAGGAACTCCGTGCAAACGCACTATCTCTTGAACATACAACTCTGATAACCTTTCAGCAGAATAGGTTGTTTTGACAGGTAAGAAATGTGCTGTCTTAGTCAACCTATCAACAATTACCCAAATAGAATCATGTCCTTTGCTTGTCCTGGGTAGGCCAACAACAAAGTCCATGGTCACATGGTCCCACTTCCACTGTGGTATGGGTAAAGGTTGCATTGTTCCTGCAGGCTTCTGGTGCTCAGCTTTAATTTGTTGACACACAGGACACCTCAGAACAAACTCTGCAACGTCCTTTTTCATTCCAGGCCACCAATACAGATCTTTCAAATTCTGATACATCTTGGTGCTCCCTGGATGCATAGCATACATGGAAGAATGGGCTTCTTCCAGGACTAACTTTCTCAAGTTGTCCACATCTGGCACTATCATTCTTCCACTATAACAAGCTACTTGATCCTCTGAGTCATGGAAACCATCTTGCTTCTCCTTTCCATACTCAGATCTAATCTGCTGAACTGCAGCATCACCTAGTTGTGCCTCTTTAATCTGCCCCCTAAGGGTAGGTTTAATATGCATCTCAGCTAACAAACCGGTTAACAATGACACCTTCAACTGTACATTGTCCTGCCTTAAAGAGATAAGCATATCTCTTCTAGAGCATACTAAAGAGTTTAGTTGTGCTCTATTCATGGTTGATGTTGCTGATTTCCTACTCAAGGCATCTGCAACAACATTGGCCTTGCCTGGATGGTAATCAATTGTACAGTCGTAGTCCTTGATTAATTCCATCCAGCGACGTTGCCTCATGTTGAGCTCATGCTGAGAGAAGATATACTTAAGGTTTTTGTGGTCTGTGAAAATCTGGAATGTTTCTCCGTAGAGATAATGCCTCTAGATCTTCAAGGCATGAACCACAGCAGCTAACTCCAAATCGTGTGTTGGATAATTCTCCTCGTGTTTCTTAAGCTGTCGAGAATCAAAAGAAATTACTTGTTTATCCTGCATCAACACACATCCAAGTCCATTCTTGGAAGCATCACAGAAAACCACATATCCTTTTCCTTGTTCAGGTAGCACTAGCACAGGTGCACTTGTCAATCTCTCCTTCAGCAGCTGGAAAGATTGTTGACACTTATCACTCCAAGAAAAAGAAACATCTTTCCGGGTTAACTTGGTCAAAGGTAAAGCTATAGAACTAAAGTTCTTAATGAACCTTCGATAATAGCCAGCTAACCCCAAGAAACTTCGAATCTCTGTCGGTGTCTTCGGTTGTTCCCATTGTAGAACAGATTCTACCTTTGTAGGGTCAACACGAATTCCCAAGGCAGATATCACATGTCCAAGAAAAGATACCTCCGGCAGCCAGAACTCACACTTGCTAAACTTGGCGTACAGCTTATGTTCTCTTAGCAAGGTCAAAACTTGGCGAAGATGTTGCTCATGCTGCTGGGCATCCTTACTATAAATTAGTATGTCATCTATGAAGACGACAACACACTGATCAAGGAAAGGTCAAAAAACTCTATTCATGAGTTCCATGAATGCAGCTGGTGCATTGGTTAGTCCAAATGACATAACCGTGAACTCATAGTGACCATATCTTGTCCTAAAGGCAGACTTGGATATGTCACTATCCTTAATACGGAGTTGATGATATCCAGACCTCAAGTCTATCTTTGAAAAGACTGTTGCACCACGCAACTGGTCAAAGAGATCATCAATCCTCGGCAGAGGATACTTATTCTTTATTGTCACTTTATTGAGTTGTCTGTAGTCGATGCATAACCACATTGACCCATCTTTCTTTTTAACAAACAAGATCGGAGCACCCCAAGGTGAAGTACTCGGTCGGATAAAACCTCTCTCAAGTAACTCTTGAAGCTGTTTATTGAGTTCTGCCATCTCGGCAGGCGCCATCCTATACGGAGTTTGAGCTATGGGTTTCGTATCTGGGATCAGATTGATTTCAAAATCAATCTCTCGAGGTGGTGGTATACCAGGAAGCTCTTCAGGAAACACATCCTCGAATTCCCTGACTATGGGAACTTCAGCAGGATTGGTCCTTTCCTTGGTAACATCTACCACATGGGCTAAGAATGCATGACATCCTTGCCTCAACAGCTTATCAGCAACCATAGCTAACACAAGACAGGTGGGCAGAATCTTTCTTTCACCTTGAAAGATCCATGTGTTGCTTTCATCAGCAAACACAGCCAACTTGGACTCACAATCCAAGACAACTCTATACCTTTCTAAGGTATCCATCCCGAGGATTATATCAAATCCCTGCATATCAATTGGTATAAGATCCACTTGAATGCGATGGTCAGAAAAGAAGAGGATGCAGGGAGAACATACCTCTTGCAAAATGGCAGACCCACTCAACGAAGTCTCTAACAACAAACTATATGCTCTATGACTAACAGTCACATTGCAGTTACGAATCACTTCACGAGTGATGAAAGAGTGCGTAGCACCCAGATCAATCAGAATAGATACATCACAGGATATAGACATATCAGAATATAAAAGTTTCATCTGACCTGCCACTACCCGTGGATTGACCACTGCCTCAGGTGGGTTCATAGCATAGAATCTCGCAGTCGCCTGGTGTTGAGGTGGTGCTGATGATCCAGCTTGAGACGCTTGTCCACGTCCTCGAGATGCTCCTTGATGTTGTCTATTCTGAGATCCTTGTTGATTCTGTCTCGGGGTTTGTTGTGTCACACCGACAGGCCTAGAACGGCAATCCTTCTTCAAGTGTCCCACCTTACCACAGTTGTAACAACTCCTCTCCTGTTGTTGTGGTCTGGGTGGTCCAGTAACTGACACTGATGCAGAACTGTGCGTCCCTTGAAGCGGTTGACTCCGCCCTCTACCTCTGCTTGGTGTCCATTGAGTTTGAAAACTCGATCTGGGTGGTGGAGGGTTAGGTGCAGAGAATCTAGGTTTCTTGGAATCCCTAGATGAAGAACCCTGGAACTGTGGATATCTTTTATGGGTTTGTCTTTTCTCAACTACAGATCTCTCTATCCTTCAGACTGACTCAACGAAGGTAGAGAATCTCTCTCTGTTTTCTAAGGCAGACACAGGGGTTGACATATCGGAATTCAAACCCTTTTCGAATCTTATGATTCTTTCCTCATCCGTAGCAGCCATGTGCGGACAGAACCGCAACAACTCCATTAACTTAGCTTCATACTCACTAATGTTCATCATACCCTGCCTTAGTTTCTCAAACTGAGAGATCTTCTCATCTAGGAAGGTCTTTGGAAAATATCTATTGATAAATTCCCGACAAAACTCTTCCCATGAGAACTCTACTCCAGGTCTCTTCTGCTCTTCCATGTTCCACCAGTGACCAGCACTGCCTTTGAGAAGATAGACAGCATGTCTAACCTTCTCAGCTTCCGGGATCATAAGAATCCTGAAAGCCTTCTCCAACTCTGTCAGCCATAAGTCAGCATCTGCAGGGTCGACAGTTCCGAAGTACTCGGTAGCTCCGACAAGACGAAGTCGTTCGAATGTCTTACCGATACCTTGTGCTTCAGGCTGGACAGGTGCCCTAGGTGCAGGAATGGGCATCCTATCAGTTATATGTGTCATGGAAGTCATGAACTAATGTTGTTTGTAAAACATAATCAACCATGTAGTATAACTTGTTAGAGATGACTCCAAGTTAGTTGATTGATGTTACATTGCAATAATGTTTATATTCTCCATATCTCCTAAATTGTAGAGATCTTGTTATACCTGCAACTGTTATAGAATACTTTGAAGGCTTTACTGCTTAAAATATTCTTTGATGTTATAATAAAGCTTCTGGCGAAGAGTTATAACTCTCGTTGGGACAATTATGTATAATTGTCTCACCCCGTAGGCTTCAACTTTTTAGGTGGACGTCAGAGACGAAGGAACCAGCCTACAGGTGATCAGTCTCAGCAGCGGCACCAGGGGCAGCAGTAATCTCAGGTGGAGATTGTCCTGCCATATGGTATAGTTAGAGTCAGTCCTATGTGTCCTCTGTACTCTCAGGTCTTGGAGTCTTTTGTATAGTGATCTTGAGATTTTGTATCTTGATGTATATAATTACTCGAGAAGTAATTATCCTGAGATGTAAACAGTTTATCTCTCTTTATGAAAGAAGCTTTTATGGATCCAAGCTCTTGTCTCGAAAAGTTTTAATTTCCCGTGATTTTTGTCTTCCGCTGATTACCGATTCGCTTCCACTACGTTTTAATCGTGTTTATGTCATGGTTTGGAGATCAGAGCCCACAACTAGTGGTATCAGAGCTCCAGGTTCAGTTGAGTCTACAGAGGCATACGACTTAGGATGTCGAGTCTACCTTTAGTACTCCTTCCTCATCTAATAGAATCTTCTGCTCCTCAGGAGAAGAAGATACATAAGAATGTCAGAACATCGTGATGAGCACGTGGCAGAGAGTAGTGCTAGTGCACCTCGAGGCGGTGCAAGAGTTCCGAGAATAGAACAACCTGCACCTGAGTCGCCAAGAGAGCCACCCCAGTTCGGGCAGTTCATGACTACCATGACACATATAACCGATAGGATGCCCATTCCTGCACCTAGGGCACCTGCCCAGCCTGAAGCACAAGGTATCAGTAAGACATTCGAACGACTTCGTCGTGTCGGAGCTACCGAGTACTTCGGAACTGCCGACCCTGCAGATGCTGACTTATGGTTGACAGAGTTGGAGAAGGCTTTCAGGATTCTTATGATTCCGGAAGCTGAGAAGGTTAGACATGTTGTCTATCTTCTCAAAGGCAGTGCTGGTCACTGGTGGAACATGGAAGAGCAGAAGAGACCTGAAGTAGAGTTCTCATGGGAAGAGTTTCGTCGGGAATTTATCAATAGATATTTTCCAAAGACCTTCCTAGATGAGAAGATCTCTCAGTTTGAGAAACTAAGGCAGGGTATGATGAACATTAGTGAGTATGAAGCTAAGTTCATGGAGTTATTGTGGTTCTGTCCGCACATGGCTGCTACGGATGAGGAAAGAATCAGAAGATTCGAGAAGGGTTTGAATTCTGATATGTCAACCCCTGTGTCTGCCTTAGAAAACAGAGAGAGATTCTCTACCTTCGTTGAGTCAGTCCGAAGGATAGAGAGATCTGTGGTTGAGAAAAGACAAACCCATAAAAGATATCCACAGTTCCAGGGTTCTTCATCTAGGGATTCCAAGAAACCTAGATTCTCTGCACCTAACCCTCCACCACCCAGATCGAGTTTTCAAACTCAATGGACACCAAGCAGAGGTAGAGGGAATAGTCAACCGCTTCAAGGGATGCACAGTTCTGCATCAGTGTCAGTTACTAGACCACCCAGACCACAGCAACAGGAGAAGAGTTGCTACAACTTTGGTAAGGTGGGACACTTGATGAAGGATTGCCGTTCTAGGGCTGTCGGTGTGACACAACAAACCCCGAGACAGAATCAACAGGGATCTCAGAATAGACAACATCAAGGAGCAGCTCGAGGACGTGGATAAGCATCTCAAGCTGGATCATCAGCACCACCTCAACACCAGGCGACTGCGAGGTTCTATGCTATGAACCCACCTGAGGCAGTGGTCAATCCACGGGTAGTGGCAGGTCAGATGAAACTTTTATATTCTGATATGTCTATATCCTGTGATGTATCTGTTCTGATTGATCCGGGTGCTACGCACTCTTTCATCACTCGTGAAGTTATTCGTAACTGCAATGTGACTGTTAGCCATAGAGCAGATAGTTTATTGTTAGAGACTCCGTTGAGTGGGTCTGCCGTTTTGCAGGAGGTATGTTCTTCCTGCATCCTTTTCTTTTCTGACCATCGCATTCAAGTGGATCTTATACCACTTGATATGCAGTGATTTGATATAATCCTCGGGATGGATACCTATGAGTTCACGGTTAAGTCGTTTGGACTAACCAATGCACCAGCTGCATTTATGGAACTCATGAATAGAGTTTTTCGACCTTTCCTTGATCAGTGTGTTGTCATCTTCATAGATGACATACTGATTTATAGTAAGGATGCTCAGTAGCATGAGCAACATCTTCACCAAGCTTTGACCTTGCTAAGAGAACATAAGTTGTACGCTAAGTTTAGCAAGTGTGAGTTCTGGCTGCCGGAGGTATCTTTTCTTGGACATGTGATATCCGCCTTGGGAATTCGTGTTGACCCTACAAAGGTAGAATCTGTTCTACAATGGGAACAACCGAAGACACCGACGGAAATTCGAAGTTTCTTGGGGTTAGCTGGCTATTATCGAAGGTTCATTAAGAACTTTAGTTCTATAGCTTTACCTTTGACCAAGTTAACCCGAAAAGATGTTCCTTTTTCTTGGAGTGATAAGTGTCAACAATCTTTCCAGTTACTGAAGGAGAGGTTGACAAGTGCACCTGTGCTAGTGCTACCTGAACAAGGAAAAGGGTATATAGTTTTCTGTGATGCTTCCAAGAACGGACTAGGATGTGTGTTGATGCAGGATAAACAAGTGATTTCTTTTGCTTCCCGACAGCTTAAGAAACACGAGGAGAATTATCCAACACACGATCTAGAGTTAGCTGTTGTGGTTCATGCTTTGAAGATCTGGAGACATTATCTCTACGGAGAGACATTCCAGATTTTCACAGACCATAAAAACCTTAAGTATATCTTCTCTCAGCATGAGCTCAACATGAGGCAACGTCACTGGATGGAATTAATCAAGGACTACGACTGTACAATTGATTACCATCCAGGCAAGGCCAATGTTGTTGCAGATGCCTTAAGTAGGAAATCAGAAACATCAACCATGAATAGAGCACAACTAAACTCTTTAGTATGCTCTAGAAGAGATATGCTTATCTCTTTAAGGCAAAACAATGTACAGTTTAAGGTGTCATTGTTAACCGGTTTGTTAGCTGAGATGCATATTAAACCTACTCTAAGGGAGCAGATTAAAGAGGCACATCTAGATGATGTTGCAGTTCAACATATAAGATCTGAGTATGGAAATGAGAAGCAAGATGGTTTTCATGACTCAGAAGATCAAGTAGTTTGCTATAATGGAAGAATGGTAGTGCCAGATGTGGACAACTTGAGAAAGTTAGTCCTGGAAGAAGCCCATTCTTCCATGTATGCTATGCATCCAGGGAGCACCAAGATGTATCGGAATTTGAAGGATCTATATTGGTGGCCTGGGATGAAGAAGGACGTTGCAAAGTTTGTTCTGAAGTGCCCTGTGTGTCAGCAAGTTAAAGCTGAACACCAGAAGCCTGCAGGTACAATGCAACCTTTACCCATATCACAGTGGAAATGGGACCATGTGACCATGGACTTTGTTGTTGGCCTACCCAGGACAAGCAAAGGACATGATTCCATTTGGGTAATTGTTGATAGGTTGACTAAGACAGCACATTTCTTACCTGTCAAAACAACCTATTCTGCTGAAAGGTTATCAGAGTTGTATGTTCAAGAGATAGTGCGTTTGCACGGAGTTCCTGTCACAATAGTTTCTGACAGAGGTCCTCAGTTTACGAGTCATTTTTGGGAACAGTTACACAGAGCCTTAGGCACCAAGCTAAGGTTTAGTACGGCCTTTCATCCGCAGACTAATGGACAGTCGGAAAGGACCATACAGACCCTAGAAGACTTGTTGAGAGCATGTGTTCTCCAGTTCACCGGAAGTTGGGATCTACACCTAAGCTTGATAGAGTTTGCCTATAACAATAGCTATCAGCATAGTATTGATATGGCACCTTATGAATTCTTATATGGTAGACATTGTAGATCACCTTTGTGTTGGTTTGAAACTGGTGAGCATCAGTTGTTAGGTCATGACCTTGTGCAGCAAACCACAGAAAAGATTAAAGTAATACAACATAAGATTAAGACTGCTCAGGATAGGCAGAAATCTTATGCTGATAAACGTCGTAGACCTTTAGAGTTCCAGGTTGGAGACAGAGTGTATGTCAAGATCTCACCTTGGAAAGGGGTCCTTCATTTTGGAAGGAAAGGGAAGTTAGCTCCTAGATATATGGGGCCTTATCCAATCATTGAACGGATTGGAAAGGAAGCATATAAACTAGAACTTCCCCCAGAATTACAGAGGTTACATCCTGTGTTTCACATTTCTATGTTGAAGAAATGTCACCCAGACACCGAGTCAGTTCTACAACCCATGGAAGTAGAATTGAATGATGACATATCCTATGAGGAGGGACCAGTGTCAATCCTTGATAAACGAATTAAAAAGTTAAAGAAGAAAGATATAAGTCTTGTGAAAGTCCTTTGGAACCATCGTGGTATTGAAGAAGCCACTTGGGAGTTAGAGGATGAGATGAGAAGGAAGTATCCTGCCCTTTTCTCTTAGTATGTTTTATCGATTTCGGGGACGAAATCCTTGTAAGGGGTGGATAATTTGTAACATCCCTGACCTGGGTTATGAGTTAACCCTAGGTGTTTTACCTAAATATGTAATTAAATCATTGTGATTAACTATGAGCATGTAATTAAGTTCTCAGAAACATATATCTCAGTATTTGCTCCTTTTTATTTAAAGTAGTAGATTTGTTTTGATATACAGGGACCTATGTGCAACTTACCCAGTTAAAAGGGTTAGCTTGCAATTTGCACATGATGAGATGTTCCTCTGATGTTGAGACATCATGAGAAATCTTTTTAGCAAAGTTTGAGGGATTTCCCAAGCTAAGGCACCAAGGTGCAGCTGTGGAAGCAATCCCGGTGCTTGAAACCCTAATTTGGGGTAAAATGCAATTTACCCAAATTAAGGGATACAAATTGTGAAATATGTCATCTAATGTATCTTTTTAGACTCTTGCCATCATTAAGATAAGAAATGATGAGGAAGTCACCTCAATTGAATTATCAAGTTATGAGATATGCCTTGAGATTGAATAATCAGGGTATATGTGTAATATCTCTTTATGTATGTACCTCATTATTAGCTTGTTCTCCTTTATCTTCTTTTCTAAGACCTCAAGAGAAGTTTTGACCTTAGAATAAAGAGGAAGGGACGATCAAGTAAAGAAGGAGGGGCCTAGTTGGAATTATGGACAACTTATGAACTAATGTTGAAAATCCTACCCCATGTATATAAGCTCTCCTTCCCTTAGTTGCAAGGGAACTTACCCTTCGTTCCCTTACTGTTTCATTTCACCAAAGACGACCAAGGACTGCCTTGGAGCTAAGGAGGACGAATAAGGGGTGCAAGGTAGGTTTAAACCCCTCTTCTTGCCTAATTCCATGGTTAGAATTCGAATTCAAGGTCAGCTTCATGGCTAATTCTCGAAACCCTATCTTTCTAGCCGTCTATTTTCATCCTTCCTTGGAGTTTTCACCTTGGCCAACCTGTAAGAATTCAAGGAAGCCATTAGAGCTTGGATCTTGAAAGCTTGGAGCTCAAGAAGCAAGCTTTAGGCGGGTTTTATAACTCTAAACCCATGCTTTTTTATGTGCATCTTTATATGCGTTTTGATGATAGCTCTTAGTATTTCCCTACTTTTCCCTGCTATTTTGCAAGCAAATACATGGGATATTCGTACTGTTCTTGAGCTAGGAGATGAAGGCGTGATTTTCAAGAAACATCCACCGCTTTTCACTTCCTTAAACGGTCTCAAAAGTTTGCTCTCTCGGTCTCAAGACCGCGAGGTGAGCAAACGGTCGTGAGACCGCGACAGGGCAAACGGTCTCCAAGACCGTTTGGCCCCGTTGACCGGGCGTGGACCATATAATAAATCTGTTCCTAATTATATAGGATAATTACTCTCAAAATTTGGGAGGCTAACTCCAAAGGAATCGGGCGATATGACCTTTTTAAGTAACAACTTTATTTGAATTTATTCCTGATTTTCAAACGGTCTGAAATTGCCTTTTTGGGCAAACGGTCTCAAGACCGTGCAAGGTCGTTGACTAAGCGTTGACCGTATGAGATTACTGTTCCAAATTATGTTAATTAACAACTCACCAAGTTTTATGGTCTAATTCCAAACGGGCTAAGAGTTGAAGGGTGAATACTAGGGCTAACCCTAGATAAAATCAGTACTAAAATTATGGTGACCTAATTAGGGTTTTTAGGGTTGATTGACCTAAACGGTCTCAAGACCGTTTGGGGTCACCAAACGGTCTCAAGACCGTGAGGGCAATCAACCAAGACCGTTTGGAGGTCTGGGGTCAAGGATAGTTGACCAATTAAAGGTACAATTACACCGAATTACATTGCAATTAAATATTGACATGATCATCAACTCAATAGGTCAGATCTTGATGAATTTGCACTAGAATCCAAAATTGGATGGGCAAACGGTCTCAAGACCGTTTGGAACTCATCCAAACGGTCTCAAGACCGAGAGGACAATCACCAAGACCGTTTGAAGGTCTAGGGTTAAGTATTTTGACCAATTGAGGACCCAATTGCAAATATGTTATCAATTGATTAAAATACTGATTTAGTGACCCAATCATGGTTCAATCTCTATCAAATCATCTTAGATTTTAATGAAATCTTGGGCAAACGGTCTCAAGACCATGTGGGGTCCACCCACATGACCTCAAGACCGTTTGGGCCAAGTTTGGGCCCAATTGGAGCTCAATTGAAGGGTTCAACCTTGTGTTGATGCACATTGTTGAGTGTTGATGGGTGAACATTGATAGATCCCAATTGAATCGATTTTCAATCATAATTGGTCAACAATTGAGGGTCAATTGAATGACCAATTGGTTAAACATAACCTTAATTAACCCAATCCATAGGTGGTCAACATAGATGGGACCTTTTGAAGGCTTCAACCTCGATTGACACTATCGGTTGCATCTTTGAGTCTTGATTGAAGGACCAAGCGGCTGAGACCATGAGAGCCTCGCGGTCTCAAGACCGTGAGAGGGCTCGCGGTCTCAAGACCATGAGAGGGCTCGCAGTCTCAAGACCGTGAGGGGGCTCACGGTCTCAAGACCGAGAGGAGGATCGCGGTCTCAAGACCGCGAAGGGCCTCGCGGTCCTGAGGTCAAACTAGCTAAACGGTCTTCATGACCCTCGCGGTCTTAACCTCAATTGGATGCATGATGGCTCGCGGTCTTGAATGCATGATGGCTCGCGGTCTTGAAGCCTAAGGGGGCTCGCGGTCTTGAGGTTAGAAGGAGGCTCGCGGTCTTGGAAAGTCAAAGTGGGCAAACGGTCAACACTTTCAACCGATCTCAATTCAATTGATGATTAATGAGTGAAATCAATCAATGTAATTCCAAGTTGACTTCTTTCAATCATTTGATGATGTAAATGGTTCAATGTTGCCCAACTCAAACCATAATGATAATCTAAAATAGTAAGGGGTTATTTGACTAAGGTTTTTGACCATGATGATGATCAATGGGGTGAATTACCAAAATACCCCTGAAGGGTCAATTGAGTTATACCTTGCTCAATTCAAACTCTAATTACATGAGAATGATGTTTTTAGTCATAATGACTCTATCCAACTTGATCTAGTCTAATGCTATCATCAACCATTAGTATGATGAAAGAAAGAGTACTCTAGAGAGAGAAAGTACTCTAGAGAGAGAAAGTGACTCTAATCACATAATGGTGATGTTTTTGGCTATGTTAGACTATGATGACTCAATCCAACCTGTTTTAGAGTGATGTTGACATCACCTAACCTTATGATGAGAGAGAAAGTACTTATAGAGAGAGAAAGTACTTCTAGAGAGAGAAAGTACCCTTTTTAAGTGGAAACTCAATTGAAGCATCCCCAATACACAGAAATGAGCATAATTAGGGTATGATCCACCTGTGTGAGATCATAGAAACCCTAATTATGATAAATGATGAACCTTTAACTAATCCAAGAGCATCAATGAAGATGTTACTCATACATGATGATGTTATGAGTTTAATTCACCTTAATGTGAATAGTAAACCCTAATTCAAGGGTGATGACATATAATGTGAATAGTAAACCCTAATTCAAGGGTAATGGCATGGTTTTGAGTATTAAACTCTATTTGATTTGAATTAAAGATTTAACTCTTTTGACAAGAGTAGGAAGTACATTCCTTATTGTTGTATTACCTTTATCAGATGTATTAACCATGCAGGTTCTAATATGAAGGTAATCATATCCAGGCATGGATAATGATGTTATATTCATTAAAGGCATGTTGTTAGCCTTATGAATAAGTAAAGTAATCCGATGTCTTGCCAGTGGCATCCTATACTGATAATGGGCTGTGAGAGCCATGAATACCATCAAAGTCATGCCTTAGAGATGACTTGTGATGAGGATAATGAGAAATGATGATTGATATGAGTTAGGCCTGTTACATTTAGTATTCTTCTTTTATAGCTGCTATGCTACTGTTATTGTTTGAAGAACAATGTATGCTGTTAAAGAATACTGAATGTACCTAACTAATCAAGTATAATGTAGAGCCCTGATCATATATCCATCATTGTCAGAAATTAAGTGATGGTGAAACAGGTTTTCCTCAGGGAACTCCTGGAGCACATACTTTTGAGTATGTGGGGTACATGGATGTGTAGAACCTTACATCCTAGTGTAGGAAAGTGATGTAGATGTGGAATCCATCCATCCTTCACTATAGTTCCATACCGTATCAGTGGTAGGTAAAACATGAAACCTCCTGATGATGAAGAAAGCACAGATATCCGTATCAGTGGTAGGTAAATATGAAACCTCCTGATAACGAAGAGAGTACAGAACGCCACTATGACTCTAGAATAGCGAAGGACCAGTTTACCCTGGTGAGCTATAGTAGTAGAGACACGAGATGTCCTACAAATGATCCTCGTACTGACTGAGGAAGGTGAAGGTCATGAGAATCCGGCTCTCTTAATGACCTATGTATGATACTGATGCGGCTTCTCAGCGATCAGTTAGTGTATGAGTGGTAAGCCTCATCTCCACAGGGCATAATGTTGTTTGTACAACATAATCAACCATGTAGTATAACTTGTTAGAGATGACTCCAAGTTAGTTGATTGATGAGATCTTGGTATACCTGCAACTGTTATAGAATGCCTTGAAGGCTTTACTGTTTAAAATAATCTTCGATGTTATAATAAAGCTTCTGGAGAAGAGTTATAACTCTCGATGGGACAATTATGTATAATTGTCTCACCCCGTAGGCTTCAACTTTTTAGGTGGACGTCGGAGACGAAGGAACCAGCCTACAGGTAATCAGTCTCAGCAGCAGCATCAGGGGCAGCAGTAATCTCAGGTGGAGATTTGTCCTGCCATGTGGTGTAGTTAGAATCAGTCCTATGTGTCCTCTGTACTCTCAGGTCTTGGTGTCTTTTGTTCAGTGATCTTGAGATTTTGTATCTTGATGTATATAATTACTCAAGAAGTAATTATCCTGAGATGTAAATAGTTTATCTCTCTTTATGAAAGAAGTTTTAATTTCCCGTTAGTTTTGTCTTCCGCTGATTACCGATTCGCTTCCGCTAAGTTTTAATCGTGTTTATGTCATGGTTTGGAGATCAGAGCCCACAATTCTAGAGTCACAGTGGCGTTCTGTACTCTCTTCGTCATCAGGAGGTTTCATATTTACCTACCACTGATACGGATATTTGTGCTGTCTTCATCATCAGGAGGTTTCATGTTTACCTACCACTGATACGGTATGGAATAATAGTGAAGGATGGATGGATTACACATCTACATCACTTTCCTACACTAGGATGTAAGGTTCTACACATCCATGTACCCCACATACTCAAAAGTATGTGCTCCAGGAGTTCCCTGAGGAAAACCTATTTCACCATCATTTAATTTCTGACAATGATGGATCTATGATCAGGGCTCTACATTATACTTGATTAGTTAGGTACATTCAGTATTCTTTAACAACATACATTGTTCTGCAAACAATAACAATAGCATAGCAGCTATAAAAGAAGAATACTAAATGTAACAGGCCTAACTCATATCAGTCATCATTTCTCATTATCCTCATCACAAGTCATCTCTAAGGCATGACTTTGATGGTATTCATGGCTCTCACAGCCCATTATCAGTATAGGATGCCACTGACAAGACATCCAGTTACTTTACTGATTCATAAGGCTAACAACATGCCTTTAATGAATATAACATCATCATCCATACCTGGATATGATTACCTTCATATCAGAACCTACATGGTTAATACAACTGATAAAGGTAGTACAAAAATAAGGAATATCCTTCCTACTCTTGTCATAAGAGTTTAAATCTCTAATTCTCATCAAATAGAGTTTAATATTCAAAAGCATGCCATTACCCTTGAATTAGGGTTTACTATTCACGTTACATGTCATCACCCTTGAATTAGGGTTTACTATTCACGTTACATGTCATCACCCTTGAATTAGGGTTTACTATTCACATTAAGGTGAATTGGACTCATAACATCATCATGTATGAGTAACATCTTCATTGATGATCTTAGATTAGTTAAAAGTTCATCATTTATCATAATTAGGGTTTCTATGATCTCACACAGGTGGATCATACCCTAATTATGCTCATTTCTGTGTATTGGGGATGCTTCAATTGAGTTTCCACTTAAAAAGGGTACTTTCTCTCTCTAGAAGTACTTTCTCTCTCTAGAAGTACTTTCTCTCTCATCATAAGGTTAGGTGATGTCAACATCACCCTAGATCAGGTCGGATTAAGTCATCATAGGCTAACATAGCGAAAAACATCACCATTATGTGATTTAGAGTTACTTTCTCTCTCTAGGGTACTTTCTCTCTCTAGAGTACTTTCTCTTTCATCATACTAATGGTGGATGATAACATTAGACTAGATCAAGTTGGATAGAGTCATTATGACTAAAAACATCATTCTCATGTTATTAGAGTTTGAATTGAGCAAGGTATAACTCAATTGACCCTTCAGGGGTATTTTGGTAATTCCCCCCATTGATCATCATTATGGTCAAAAACCTTAGTCAAAAAAACCCCTTACTATCCTAGATTATCATTAGGGTTTGGTTTGGGCAACATTGGACCATTTATATTTTGAATTGATTGAAAGAAGTCAACTTGGAATCACATTGATTGATTTCAATCATTAATCATCAATTGAGTTGAAATCGGTTGAAAGTGTTGACCATTTGCCCACTTTGACTTTCCAAGACCGCGAGCCTCTTTCTAACTCCAAGACCGCGAGCCCCCTTAGGCTTCAAGACCGCGAGTCTCTTCAAGTGGTTCAAGATCGCGAAGCCCTATCATTGGTTCAATTGATGTTGAGACCGCGGAGATCAAATTGGAGTTGAGACCGCGAAGAGACGTTGACCGTTTAGCTAGTTTGACCTCAGGACCGTGAGGCCCTTTGCGGTCTTGAGACCGTGAGCCTCCTCTCGGTCTTGAGACCATGAGCCCCCTCACGGTCTTGAGACCGCGAGCCCTCTCACGGTCTTGAGACCGCGAGGCTCACATGGTCTCAGTCGCTTGGTCCATCAACAAAATCAAAGATACAATCGATGATGTTAACCGATGTTGAAGCCCTCAAAAGGTCAAAGTTATGTTGAACACCTATGGATTGGGTCAACTAAGGTTATGCTTAACCAATTGGTCATTCAATTGACCCTCAATTGTTGACCAATTAGGATTGAAATCAATTCAATTAGGGTCTATCAATGTTCACCCATCAACACTCAACAATGTGACTCAACACAAGGTTGAACCCTTCAATTGAGCTCCAATTGGGCTCAAACTTGGCTCAAACGGTCTTGAGGTCATGTGGGTGGACCCCAAATGGTCTTGAGACCGTTTGCCCAAGATTTCATCAAAATATAAGGTGATTTGATAGGGGTTGAACCATGATTGAGCCACAAAACAGAATTTTGATTAAATTGATAACTTATTTGCAATTGGGTCCTCAATTGGTCAAATTACTCAACCCTAGACCGTCAAACGGTCTTGGGTGATTGTCCTCTCAGTCTTGAGACCGTTTGGATGAGTTCCAAATGGTCTTGAGACCATTTGACCATCCAATTTTGGATTCTAGTGCAGATTCATCAGGTCTGACCCATTGAGTTGATGATCATGTCAATATTTAATTGCAATGTAATTCGGTGTAATTGTACCTTCAATTGGTCAACTATCCTTGACCCCAGACCTCCAAACGGTCTTGGTTGATTGCCCTCGCGGTCTTGAGACCGTTTGGTGACCCCCAAATGGTCTTGAGACCGTTTAGGTCAATCAACCCTAAAAAACCCTAATTAGGTCACCATAATTTCAGTACTGATTTTACCTAGAGTTAGCCCTAGTATTCACCCTTCAACTCTTAGCCCGTTTGGAATTAGACCATCAAACTTGGTGAGTCGTTAATTAACATAATTTTGAACAGTAATCTCATACGGTCAACGCCTGGTCAGCGACCTTACACGGTCTTGAGACCGTTTGCCCAAAAAGGCAATTTCAGACCGTTTGAGAATCAGGAATAAATCAATTTAAAGTTGTTACTTAACAAGGTCATATCTCCCGATTCCTTTGGATTTATCCTCCCAAAATTTTAGGGTAATTAGCTTATATAATTAGGAACAGGTTTCTTATATGGTCCACGCTCGGTAAATGGGGCCAAACGGTCTTGAAGACCGTTTTCCCTGTCGCGGTCTCGAGACCGTTTGCTCACCTCGCGGTCTTGAGACCAAGAGAGCAAACTTTTGAGACCGTTTAAGGAAGTGAAAAGCGGTGGGTTTTTCTTGGAAATCACGCCTTCATCTCCTATCTCAAGAACAGTACGAATATCCCATGGATTTGCTTGCAAAATAGCAGGACAAAGTAGGGAAACACTAAGAGCTATCATCCAACTGCATATAAAGATGCACATAGTAAAGCATGGGTTTAGAGTTATAAAACCCTCCTAAAGCTTGCTTCTTGAGCTCCAAGCTTTCAAGATCCAAGCTCTAATGGCGTCCTTGAGTTCCCGCAGGTTGGTCAAGGTGAAAACTCCAAGGAAGGATGAAAAGAGACGGCTAGAAAGGTAGGGTTTCAAGAGTTAGCCATGAAGATGACCTTGAATTCGAGTTCTAACCATGGAATTAGGCAAGAAGAGGGGTTTAAACCTACCTTGCACCCCTTGGTCGTCCTCCTTAGCTCCAAGGTAGTCCTTGGTCGTCTTTGGTGAAATGAAACAGTAAGGGAACGAAGGGTAAGTTCCCTTGCAACTAAGGGAAGGAGAGCTTATATACATGGGGTAGGATTTTCAACATTTAGTTCATAAGTTGTCCATAATTCCAACTAGGTCCCTCCTTCTTTACTTGATCGCCCCTTCCTCTTTAATCTAAGGACAAACCTTCTCTTAAGGTCTTAGGAAAAGAAGGTAAAGAAGAGCAAGCTAATAACGAGGTACATACATAAAGAAATATTGCACATATACCCTGATTATTCAATCACAAGGCATATCTCATAACTTGATAATTCAATTGAGGTGACTTCCTCATCATTTCTTCTCTAAATGATGGCAAGAGTCTAAAAGATACATTAGATGACATATTTTACAATTTACATCCCTTAATTTGGGTAAATTGCATTTTACCCCAAACTAGGGTTTCTAGTACCGGGATTGCTTCCACAGCTGCACCTTGGTGCCCTAGCTTGGGAAATCCCTCAAACTTTGCTAAAAAGATTTCTCATGATGTCTCAACATCAGAGGAGCATCTCATCATGTGCAAATTGCAAGCTAACCCTTTTAACTGGGTAAATTGCACATAGGTCCCTGTATATCAAAACAATGCTACAACTTTAAATAAAAAGGAGCAAATACTGAAATATATGTTTCTGAGAGACTTAATTACATGCTCAGAGTTAATCACAAAGATTTATTCACATATTTAGGCAAAACACCTAGGGTTAACTCATAACCCAGGTCAGGGATGTTACATCTCTAGGGTATCCATCCCAATAATTACATCAAATCCATGCATTTCAAGTGGTATAAGATCTAACTGAATGCTATGTTCTGAGAAAGAAAGAACATAGGGAGAGCATACCTACCTCAACATTGCAGAACCAACTAATAGAGTTTCTAATAACAAATTATCTATTCTAGAATTGACAATCATATTACAGTCATGAATCACTTCTCGAGTGATAAAAGAATGCGTAGCACCTAGATCAATCAAAATAGATACGAAACATGATGAAGACATATCAGAATGAAATAATTCCATTTGACTTGTCACAACTCATGGATTAACCACTGCTCTGACTGATTCATAGCATAGAATCTTATCGTTCCCTACTGCTGACCACATCCTCTATTGGCTGGTGTAGATGATCCTACCTGAGACACTTGTCTTCTTCCTCGAGTGACACTACTAAACTGTTGTCTCTGAGAGCCTTGTTGGCTCTGCCTTGGTGGTTGGGTTACTCCCACATCCCTAACTGGACAATCCTTTATCACATGACTTGTCTGCCTACACTTGTAGCAGACTCTGTCATTATATTGCGACCTAGGCAGTCCTATCACTGACATCAATGTTGAGCTCTGGGCTCCTCTTAATAGAAAATTATGGCCTCTACCTTGGCTAGACGTCCACTTTGTCTGAGTATTGAACCTTTGTGGTTCTACGGGTGCAGTAAACCTCTGATTCTAAAATTGTGCAGGTACCTTCCTACTATTCGCCTCTCATTTCTCTATCACAGACCTCTCTATCCACCTAACTGACTCCACAAAGGTGGAAAACCTCTCTCTATTCTCTAAAGTAGATACGGGTGTAGTCAATTCAACATTCAGACCCTTCTCAAAATGTCAAATTCTCTCCTCATCTATGGTGACCATGTATGGACAAAAAATGTAGAAGCTCCATAAACTCAACTTCATACTCGCTAACCTTCATCGGTCCTTGTCTAATCTGCTCAAACTGTGAAATCTTCTCATCAAGATAAGTCTTGGGGAAGTATCTACTGACAAATTCTTGTCGGAATTCCTATCATAGGATCCAACACCTGGTCTTTTCTCTTCTTCGATGGTCTACCAATGGCCAACACTTCCCTTCAGAAGGTATACAACATGTTTAAACGTATCAACTTTTGGAATATCAAGAATACTAAAGGCTTTCTCTATCTCAGTAATCCATGAATCTGCATCTGTTGGGTCAGTTGTGCCAGCATATTCAGTGGATCCCACTCGGTGCAACTGTTCAAAGATCTTACCAGATCCATGTCCCTCACTAAACCTTGATGTTTTAGGGATTGTTGCTGGTATCTAGTCAGCCATATGTGTCATTGTATTCATAATCTATCCGAAAAGAGCATGTGTCATTGTATTCATAATCATATGTTGGGTTCTCTAACATAGTTTGGTCAAGCTGGGGAGATTCAGGCACTGGTTCATCTCTAGCCTGATCCCTTACACCACCTCCTGGTGCAGCGATACTACTTTCAGTAGCATGTTCTTCGTGTGCTCTAGCCATCTTCAGTTTTACTTCTTCTCCTGTATGAGGAGAATTTACTATAAGATACACTGGAGGACACTAGAACAGACTCAACAAACTTAATCCTATGTCTCTGTAGACTCAACGAACCTTAGGCTTTGATACCAAAACTTTGTGACAACCCGATTACAAATCAAGCCATCACCAGTAAAAACCATGGAATAACCATAAACAACATAATTAACAAAAAAACACTAAGAATTAAAACCATTTTCTTGCACATAGATCCTTTTCCAGTAAACTCTTACAAAAGGAACCAAAGATTTATATACATGTGATTCATATTATACATAGAATGTACTGTCTCTTCTCAAGGGTAACAAGTACCCGTTGCTTTACTCTAATTTATACAACAACAACATAAACTTTGAGATAAGCAAACCAAAATCTCAAGTCGTTAATAAAAACCACTAAGAACTATCTCCCAAGGACCTGAGAGTACAGAGACAACACATAGACTGATATCTACAAGACCCTGACAGACAACGTACTCAACCTGAGCTACTACTGTTGTCACTACTGATACGATCCTTCTTCTGTAGTCTGGTTCCTAGTCCCTCATCCACGTCCACCTAAAAATTGTGGATCCCAAGGGGTGAGACTATTGTCCCAGCGAGAGATATAACTCTCTTCCAACAATATTATTATCACAGGAAATAAATAATAAAGACTGAACAAAAAATATTTATGCGACTCACAGAGATATTTTCAGTGCAAAGCATAAATATTGATAATAGATCTTTAAGTCATCTATTTTCGTTAAAAGGAATAGGAAGAACATGTATAACATCTATCTACTAAGATGCATAAAAGTAATGAAGCATCAACTAATGTTTTCCATATTCAAATCCTTAACCAAATACGGTACACGGCTGATTACATGTTTACATTCACACTTATGCCCAGAGGAGATGAGATATACCGCTCATACTCCAACTGACCACTAGTAAGTTGAAATCGGTACCATACAAGGTCAATGGAAGATCCGGCTGTCAAGACCTCACCTTATCTCAGTCAGTACAAGACCACTTAAATTTATCATCACATCTTGTGTTTGCTATAATTAGCTATGTCAGGGTATAGCGACATCTTTGCTATAGAGTTACAGCCATTGTGTGTACTCTCTTTGGGAGAAGACCACTAAGCTTTCCCTGATTATCAGGATGACCACTAAGAGATCTTGGTTTAGTTTCATCAGGAAGTCCACTGAGCAATCTAGTGTATTTGGGGATTCCACTGAGCACCTTTATTTAATTATCACATATTAAAAAATATGCATTCTGAGTAAAACTCATTTTACCATTCAACAAATACTGACACTGAATGGATGTATGGTATGGGAAACTACATGATAACATTTATCTTGCTTAACTAAATGCATTACTATATCTTTTATCATCAATCAAGTTACAAATAAGAATTATATCAAATGATACAAAGAAAAGCATAAATGTATTTATCAAGTACTTTCATGTTCTCTGAAACACATAGTTCACTTAGAATCTCAATCTCTTATCATCATTATACTTGGGTATTCAAACCCTTAATTCATAAAAGAGTATAGTCACCACTTAGAAAGAAGCAATTACCTCTAGGTCATCAAACCAGGGTATTTATCCACATAGTTCACATAGCTCATTGAATCTGTATCATATAACATCATAGCTCTTACTTAGCCATGCTCATTGCCTTATGATACCTGCATGGTTAGTATATCATGCTATCAACAATTTCAAACACATGTCTTTACCGTGAAATACTAAAGAACACATTATCCCTAATGAATTAGGATTATAATCAACTGATTAGGGTTTCAAGATTTCATTAACAAGGATTAAGCCCTAACTCACACTCCACTCATCTCAGGAGTATTATTATATGTTAATCACATAATTATCTTTCCAATCTTAGTTTCTCTCTCATCCCCACTAGGATGTAGATTACTTAATTCACCTCTTTAAGGTCTACTAGCTTATCATTATCAAATTGAATTAAACTCATTTTGTCTCAATATTGCATTAATCATATACATCACTTAGACAAGCCTAATGAATTAGAGAATGTCTACTATATCGGGTAGCATGGTGGATAATGTTATCCTATCTTACTTGAAAATGCATATATTATCATAACAAGTATCCATATTAATCATGTGGTGAAACCACACCATCATATCAGGTTTAGGGTATATCCCTTAATACCATATCGTGTAGTCATATTGAGTTAGCTATTACTTTAACTTTTATCGTCTTTAGTCAACCTCATATCATGTATAGGTTAGACTTTTATCCTCATATTAGATATAGAGGAATATTGGATTCTCATATCGTGTGAAAGATTACACCATATCGAGCATATCATTATGGCTTTACCATATATCGTTCAAGTAATATTAGATAATATTATATTGATTTCCTACCTTAAATTGTCATATTGGTTTTCCTTCTCAACTTCCATATTGGTTTTCTATCTTGGATTTCCAGATTGTTTTCCATCTTGGGTTTACCATATTTGTTTCCTTCTTGGATTTACTATATCGGTTTACATCTTGGATATCATATCGGTTTACATCTTGGGTAACATATCGGTTTACATCTTGGGTAACATATCAGGTTTCCTATAATGGATAAACCTTTAAACTTACAACCTTCTTATATTTGCAAGGTTTAGTTCTTTCATTATAATTACATGACTAGATGTATACTTAATTTCTCTTCAACCCATCACAAAGTAAGAGGTATATCGGGTTTCAAGGACAATTGGTTTTCAAAGAATATCAGATTACTATTTCTTCACTCTAGGGTTTTGCCCATATCGTGCAAAGGTATTGCTTTTACCCTTATGTCATATATAGGATATAAGTAGGTATATTCCATATCATCCATAGGACATGTCTTATATAATATATAATGTATTACCTACCTTCATATTGGGTGAACCTCTATATCAGATTCCATATCAGATTTCAAGAGTCTTCAACCCATATCGGGTTTTTCCATGATGTCATAATCATCAACCTTAAGAACTTTGTATTACTATTCAAAGACATGGATAACAGTCCTAACTACTTATTGGAACTCATAAATACATCAATTAATTGAAGGAAAACTGAATTTGCAAACAATCAACAAGTTGTACAATATTGAATAATAGATAATAATATAGATGGGTTCAAGTTATATAACCCGCATCTAAAGCAACTTCTAAGCTTTAAGCTTAAACTCCTCATGTTTCAAGGTTGAAGATGAACCTCTTCAAGATCTAAGACTTGAGCTCCTAGCTTTTGCATGATATCTCCAATCCCAATGGGTGATATTACCTTACTTGGTTGTTATGACCTTTTTGACCGATATCCTTTATCCTTGGTCGATATCAAGCTCTATCACTTAACTCTCCTCACTATGCACGATACAAGAGAAGCATGCACGATATCTAAGGAAAGGTTGCTAACAATTCTTTCAAAAAAATTACTAACAAGTGAAGGGTAGGGTATTTATAGTTGGTTTTTATGGAAAAGAGTGTAAGAGGTGTCATTAGCTTAAGCTACTTCATGCCACCTTGCCATGCATTATCGACACATACATTTTCATGCATCCCATCATTATCTTGCCATGAAAAAATAAAAGTTCAAGGATAATGTAGAGGGTAAGGGTCATCTCTTTAGTTATCTTCTAGGGCAAGTCTTCTTCCACTCACTATATTATTATATTCAACTCAATCCCTTCCTTAGACAAGTTGCAAATCGATACATATCACTTCTTTGAAGTACCTTGCCCGACATGGGAAATTCCAAAACTCCACAAACCGATAAGATACTCCCTTATGGCTCTATGGCCAATAGGATCTTCCATTTCTAAGTCCACAACTCGATATAGCTCATATGTATAGCTTTCAACTTATATATTTTCTTAGTCTCTTCATTATTAAGAGTGCTAATACTTTAAGATGATTCAAACATATTGTCTCCTTCTTTCTCTCTTCTCTAAATGATACTAGATAGGATTAAGGACAATCTAGAAGTGGTAATTTACACATCAACCATATATATATATATATATATATATATATATATATATATATATATATATATTTATATATATATTGCAATTTGTACTATAATTGATGCACCCAACACTTAGCATTTTTCAAACAAGTTCTCACTTAGATTTAGGCTTTCCAAAAGCCACCACTTAGAATCATTCTTTCTCTTAAGATGTTAAAACACTTAGAACACATTCAACATGTAACATTTGCAATATAACCCCTCATCATGGGTAAATTGCACTTTTCACTTAGATTATCATATAATGCACACATAGTTTGCATATAAGCTCAAATTAAAAATAAACTTCACAAAGGCCTTAATTACTTTTCTAAAGATAAGAAAAATTTTGTAAGTAACTTACTCAAGCAAAACATCTAGGGTTAGGCCATAACCTAGGTCAGGGGTGTTATAGAATTTGCCCAAAAAGTGTCAGGGCTTATGGAAAAGCGATGAGTCTTTCTCAGAAGGCCATTTCTCCATAAAAACACTAGTATTGTACCAAAGATTGAAATTGGAGCAAAATTTGCATGAAAACCAAAAATGCTCCGATTTCTACATACAATGTAGTTCTATGTACCTTGGATCAAAATGTTATGCAAGAACTCAAGATAGTAGATATGCAATTTAAGAAACAAGTTTGAGCAAGTATGAAACAAGATACAAGCATAACATATGGTTAAATACCACTTGATAGTCAAGGCTAGAACTACATGTATATGAACTACTAGTAGATGATGTCACAAGTTAGGACTACTAGTAGGATCTAGACCATAGCACAAGATGCACAAGTTAAAGAGCAATATATGAATAGATGTAGAGATATATCCAAACATGCAATTTCATAAGCATGAAATGATATAACTCACTAACAAATATGCATCATTACCAAAAGATGATTAGCACTAAGAACCTCAAGGCTGTATCCAAACAAGATATACAACTATATATATGTAGCAAGTTTTTGAGCATAGCAGAAGCAATTCAAGACACAACCAAGAGATCCAAAGAGATCATCATCAATACCTACAAAAAAACTCAAGGAAAGTAATTGCAAGATATAGACATACCAATTTAGAGCAATTAGAAAATAGAGTTGTAAGAAAGATAGGAAATTTAAAGTATGGAAATGAACACATATAAAATATACCAAAGGGACTGCCACATAATAAAGCAATTCGTTGAGAAAATCTAGTTGAGAGGGAAATTCTCATTAAAAAAGCCAACTGTATATTCTGTACACAGTGTTGTCGGTCGAGTTCTGTGTATTGACAACTCGACTGATGACATTTGTTGGAAACACCCATTTGTTCCCATTGGTTGAGTTTTAAATGGGACAAACCCAACTGACAAAGCTGCTATCAAAAAGCACATATATTTCATAAAAACATATTTAGAGACATGATAAAGATATAAACCATATCCAAACATGTGTAAGGAAGTTAATAATGCACTATGAAAGCATTAGAAATAGTTTTTGAGCAAGAGTGTGAAGAGAATCACAAAATACTACTTTTGACTCAAAAACCACTTGCATGGTGCACACTAACTTGACAAAAATAAGTTAAGATTGGTTATAAGCAAGAAAACCTTTACCTTTGTTCTTACCATTCCTTTTTCCACTTGTTGTCACCCTATACACATCTCACCTTTCTTCTTTCATGTGGATTGAGAAGTCAATTAGCAATTCAATAGCTCAAGTCAATCCATTTGTAAGTACCTACAGGAAGAAAGATGAAATGGTTCCCAATCATGTTTTTGGGTCTAGAGGGGTTAGCTTAGAAACCCAAGTCCTATTTCTCTTGGGTGCTTTCCTAAAAGGACAACAAGTAGAATAATGACCAAAATCATTCCAATAGTTGCATGTGCCCATAGTGTTCGAACTAGAAGATTCTCCATGGAAGATTGGAGGTCCTTTGCCTTTGTTGTTCCTTTGGCTATTATCATACCCCAAACAATGTCTACCAATTTGTTTAGTAGTATGGTGTAGGATATCATTAATATTCCTTTTACCAACCAAAAATATTTGCAAAGAAGATCTCAAACTATCATTATCATGCATAAGAGAAGTAACAATAGAAGATAGATGATTTATTTTATCTCTAGCATGCAAAAGATCATTTTGTAGGCAAAGCACTTGGGTTAAATAAGAATCTCTATCATCATGAAGAGAAACAACATTATTCTCTCTACTAGTAGAACTAGAAAAACATTCAAGCACATTGATTTCAACAAGTAAGGAGTCATTTTCTATTTCAAGTAAAGCAATCTTAGAAAGATAAACCACATTTTCAAATTATAATCCTTGCAAAACAAAATCTTTGTCCTTGTTTTCAGATTTAAGAACATCAATATCATGCATGTGAGAATCAACAATTAAAGTATGCTCTTCATTTAAACTAGGCATAAGAGGTTGAGCTTCTATAAATCTAATCTTGTCAAGTAATCTAGCATTTTCAAGTTTAAGAGAATATACTTGACTAAGACTAGTATTTTTATCATCAAGCAAGCAAGTATTAGCATGTTCAAGGTCATCTAGTTCTACATGCATATTGTCAACAATTCTAGAAAGCTTTTTCCTTTTCTTTTTAGAAGACTTAAGAGAGGCACGAGTAGCATTAATGATAGAAATTAAGGGTTATTTTTCTAAAGAGTTTAGATTTACCTCATTTGAGTCTTTTCTTATAGAAGCCATAAGAGAAAAATGACGTTCTCCTTCTTTGCTAGAGCTTGAGCTAGATCCTTCACTTGAATCTTCACTTGAGCTTGAGTTGGAGGAGTCACTTGAGCTTGAGTGCCAATTTTGCTTCATCTTGTACTTCTCTTCTCTTTCCTTGTGATGATGGGTCTTCTTGACTTGTCGACAATCTATCTTGAAGTGACCCTTCTTTCCACACTTGAGGCACCGAATGGAGGAGGAATTCTTGCCTTTGTAGAATCTACCCTTGGAGTACATGACATCTTCTTCAATATGACAGGATGGAGAGGCTTGTCCCATTATAGCTTCAATTTGATCCTTCATTTCAGCCTTCTTCCTTCTCGTTAGCTCTTTTTGCTCTTGTCTTTCAACTTCTTCTCTTTTTTCAAGTGTGGCTTCATTGGCTTCTAGATTTCCAATGAGCTCTTCAATGCTGATATCATCAAGAAACCTTACTTCTTCAATGGAAGTCACCTTGGGTTCCCATCTCTTGGGGAGAGTTCTAAGGATCTTTGAGTTGATCTCTCCTCTACTCATAGGATGTCCTAGAATAGAAAGACCATTCACAATGGTGTTGAGCCTTGAGTACATGTTGTATATCTTCTCTTCCTTTCCCATCTTGAAGTTCTCGAGCAGCCCATTAAGCATGTAGACTTTACTTTCCTTCACTTGTTGAGTCCCCTCATAAGTGATGCATAGTTTTCTCCATACCTCATAGGATGTCTCACAAGAAGAAATCTGGTTGAACACGATGGAGGTCATGGTGGCATAGAGGATGTGGATTTCTCTTGCGTTCAAGGTGGCTTTCTTCATGGTAGCTCCGTCCCATTCTTCTATCTTTGTCATCGGTAACTTGTATGGATTGTCCACCATTTGCCACAGCTCAAGACTTGATCCTTAGATGTAGAATTGTAGCCTTCTTTTCCAATAGAGGAAGTTACTCCCATCAAAGATTGGAAGGTTGATGAAGTATCTCCCACCATGGTAGTCACCCATCTTCTCCTACTTGTTGAAGTATGCTTGGAGAAACCCGCTCTGATACCAATTGTTGGATCCTAGATGGGTGATTGGATGCTCTAGAGGGAGGGTGAATAGAGCTAAATGCACTTAAACAAAATTCATTAGACCTTCAAGATATATCACAAGATAAGGTTTATGAATAGAAATTTTGAGTAAAACTAAAACATGCATAGCAAGGGAGAGAGAGATTGAACAAACATCAAGTGGCAAGCTATGTACAGTGGCTCCACACTTCAAACTAGAAGTGAGTCAGTCCACTACCTAGAGAGGTCAACCTCTAGGAATTCTTAACCATTGCACTCTTATATTCATTCATAAGACTTGCAATACATGACCCCCAAAGGACTTACCCATCCAAGCACCAAGAGTATTCCACCTTAACAAGGACTTAGCCACTTTACCAAGAGTCTTCAACCTTCTCCAAGGCCTTACCCACTCTAGCACAAGTCTTTCGCATTCAAGGACTTTTCTACTCTTCTTGGATCTTTAGCCTTTAACTTCACCTTCACTCAGAGAGGCTTCTACCAAGGACTTACCCACTTGAGCAAGGAGTGTTTTGCCATCACTATGGTTTTACCCACTCTTACTCCAAGTCTTCATCCTTGATCTTCACCAAGGTACTCCTTCCCTTATTCTTCTTCACCTCTCTTAGCCAAGAGAGAGAGAACCTTCATCTTCATGGTTGAGATGAGAGATAGGGAGGTGGTGGAAATGAGAGCCTTACAAGATATACATGTAGGACTAGATCTCTTATAGATTTCCTACTCACTCTAACAAATGTAGCAAGTGATTAAGCTTAGAGAGAGAAAGGAGGTTGTAGGATACACTCAACTATAGAGTAGGAACCTTATATAGAGTTTTGCATTGAATTCTCAACCTCAGAATGAAGCCCAAGGGGTCCTATATATAGCTGGGTATGCCTCCTAGCCTTTGGGAACACTTAAGAATGAAAACTAACCCTTTTGTGACTTGCAACAGATATATTTTCAATTGTTGCAACTCCATAACGGCTAGAAACACTTTTCTGCACTTTTTCGTACGGTGCAATCAGTCAAGTTTCTATAAAGGTAACTCGATCAATCCCACTAAGAGACAAGACCAATTTACGCCATCGGTCAAGTTTGTCCTGGGGTAACTTGACCGATTCACTTAAATAAGTTTTAGTCTGCAGAGGGATCGATCGAGTTCTTTGAAATGTAAACTCGACCAATCAAAAGTCATTTTCAAGATCTAATCAGGATCGGTCGAGTTTGCAAATCGACCGATGAACAACTTGATGTGAATTTTGGAAAATGGCTTTTGAGTGCTTAAACATTCGATCTAAGTGCTCCTAATTTTTTCTAAGCTTATTTACAAGTCATAAAATCATTACAAGTGATTTACAACATGATTCTAATGGATTTACATCATATTCCAAAAACATGCACTTGTATTGACTTTGACTTGCCTTTTCTCCAATTTGATATGCACAAGTTAGGGCATTTGGAGTGTGTCTATAGCGAATCTAAAATCACGCAAGTAGAGACGTTAGACACAAATAAGTGGAATGATTTAGTTATCTTCAAAACAATGGTTTAGTCAATTTAGACCTCAAGTCAGCAATTATCATGGTTCTGGATAAGGTACGTGGTAACAATTATGACTGCTCACATTATCAACTACCGGTGTTTGCCGAGGATTTTTTGTCGATCACTGAAGTAAACTGTTGGATGTTTATTTGCATTATGTTCTAGTACAATGCCAATATGAATATCACATAAAGTAAGATATAATACTATGAACCCTATGATGACATGTATAAAGGGGTGATGCAGACAAGCCTGGATTGGACAATGATCATGCCCATGATAGCATATCAAGTGTGGGTTAAAATATGTGATGAAAATGTTAGTTTTTGTTTGTAAGTAATTGATTGATTATGTTGTTATTTTACTTGCACACTTTTGCATGCACCCCACATACACAATATTGCAATACACAGATTCACATTTTATTTCACGTCATTTTAGGTAAATACAATATATGAAGATATCATAACATGATGACTCAGATGAAATCCACCAAAGATATGAAAGCTAAGTAAAAGAGGATTAGTTAGATATTTCTTCTAATATGTATTAGTTCCATGTTGGAAATTCCTGTAACTCCTTAGAGGATCATCCTTGTATAACTTGTAGATAATATTTGTAACTTAATGGAAATTATTTGCTAAGATTTGCTATTTTTTAAATAATTAGTCTTGGGAATTTTAGGAAATTACTCTCAATTTTAAGGTCCTTTGTTAATTGGGAGACGCTGAAAGTGAGGTCGTCATAGTATGCCACCAAAAGAGTCATACCAAGGGATCTTCTTTCTCTCATGACTGACTACCAAGATTTTGTTTTCAAGCAAGAGAGTGAACAACATTATGAGGGAGTCACTGTCCCTTACCCTGGGCCAACTATCCTTTACCTTTACCTTCACCTTCCTTATCAAATGAAGAACTTCAATCTATCATATTTTAGTTTATAGAGGTTGAGAGAGACAACAGTGATTTTACAAAGAACAAGTTGGATCATTCTCTCTTACAAATGGCCTATTTACTAAAATGAGTGCCAAATGTGCTTAAGCTCAAGGAGTGATTAGGGGCTCTAGAGGCACAACCTCTCAACTATAACGTAGAAGTATAAAATTTACCTTAGAATGCACTCTAAGGGGTTATATATAGTTTACGATGTCTACTCACTGGTAGACATAGTTATGGAAAATTTTAGCTAATTTTTGGAGATTGATTGAATGTCCCATGATTTATTTTCAGTTGTATCCTTTTGTAACAACTATTTTGCACTTTACAAAAAGTTTTAGATACAAGCAGTCGATTGAGAATTATAATGCCAAAACTTGACCAATGTCATTAGTAATCAGAAATACTCTAGGTCAGTCAATCAAGTTTTGTGTCCAAAATCATGACATATGGACATATTGGAAATTTGACAAATTGAATGGCCAATTTTTGTGTTAGTATGTCTGGTCTGAAAATTCGATGGGTGAGGGTCGGACGCCATCCTTGCAAGCCGGACTCACAGTCCCTGAAGATATCTCAGATCTGATGGTTTCCAGTCTTGTTCTCGAAGATGGAAGATGGGACGAAGACTTCTTGTGTGTCTGGTTTACCCATGCTACTATAAGAGACATCACTAGTATGCCTACACCCTCCCCTGTGCTAGGGGAAGACCGTAGGGTCTAGCTTCATTCTACTGACAGAGAGTATACTCCCAACTCAGCTTATACTCTCATCTCTCAACCGCAACATCACGTATACCCTAGATGTTTTTCTGTAATCTGGAATCTACCCATTCAACAACGAATGAAGACTACACTTTGGCTTATTTACCAGGACAAATTACTCACCAATAAACTATGGTTCAAACGTAAAATGGAAGACACTCTGCAATGCTCTCGTTGTCAACACTCGGAAGAGTCGGTGCTCCATGCACTGTGGGATTGTTCGACCGCTAACACAGTATGGATGCGTTGGTAACCCAAAGAGGTGGACTTGTTCTTTCAATCTGATTCAATCACGGAATGGCTGGAGTACAATCTTACTAGACCACAGCAACATGGAGAGTGGAAGCTCCTATTCACCATTACCTGCTGGTGGCTATGGAAGGAAAGAAACTTATCCATCTTCGAAGGCAAGAAGACACCGTCGGAGGTGCTGGAATCGAACTGTAAGGCATGCCTTGTTACCACTCTAAAAGCCTTCAGGAAACCTACTGGAATGATGACACTACAATGCTTCACTAGCTCACCTTCTACGATCACTCTTTGTTCTCCTGCTCTTATGAACGTGGATACGACAGTCGAAAACAACATGGAAATCAAGGCAACAAGCATGATTCTCCGAGATGCAACAGGACGCTGGATAATGAGCAAGGAGAACAAGTTCCCGGGCGTCGACCCAATGGATGACGAGCTAAGAGCCATACTGGAGGGACTTAGTTTTGCAAGTATCGAACATATCCAGGACCTCATCATAATCACTAATTCAAGCAAAGCAGTTCAGTGGGTTAAAGAGCAACAACACCCGCCATCAAAATATCTACTCTTAGTTCATTCCATTAAGCGTTTGTTACAACAAGGCCCGCGGGATATCATCTACAAGAAGAAGGACCAAAATAAATTGGCCGACCAACTAGCGAAGCGACATCTGAAGCAACTAGAGCTGGAGGAACATTGGACTACATGTCTTGACTTTCTGAATTTGGTGTATCTCAAAGACCTTGAGGAGTTCCAAAATTATCTGTAGTCAGTCCAGCTGACATTTAACAAAAAAAAACTCAATCAGTGTGGATTAATGAAAACTTTAACATAATGTCCTTGATTGAGTTTTTCCTTAAAAATTCATCATATGGAAAATTCTTTTTGATGAATTTCTAATTAATCCTAATATATTCTAATTATCTCTATTACACAAGTGAGCTTAATACAAGTCATATACAATCATTATAAACGATTAACAACAAAGCATTATGGAGAATTCTAACTATTCTTCATGGTTTGAACTTTGAACTTGTATGATCTAATATCTGTCAATCTAGAATTTTCATATTTGATCCATTTGATCGTATATATACATTTGAAATGATCGGAATAAATATTTTAGACAAACTAATGGATTGCTAAAGTCATCATAAAAATATATATAATGCAAAATATGGAACCAACATCCTAGTCTGAATGCGAAACCTCTTTTTGATATGAGTTAGTATAAACTATAAAGTAGTATAAAACTAGCCGTGGAAGCTCTATGCGGTCTATTATATTAGATGAAAAATTCTACGCATAGCACCCCATATACCCGGTCATCGGGAATCATCAACTGTCGTGTTCCTCCAGTTGCTGTGCCAGTCCACTAACTTCTGCTGCTGCATGCACATTTAAGTGGATATCTCCAACAGTGATTTTGCTTGCTTTTACATGAAAAAAGGATGCATGAAATAAGTATCTCATCACCAAATAAAAATCCATCATAATTCATTTTTCCTATAATCATTCCCTCCATTTAATTTCAAATCACCTATATAGATGCAAATCTCCTCAAGCTTCCCCTCCATTTCCATGTTCCTCCCAGCTCCGAACAAGTATTGTACGTACCAGTTCTGCCCAACATTGAGTAAGTTATTTTATTATGAATCACATCTTGTTTCTATGTATTCATTCAATGCCTGTTTATATCCAATATCATATACAACTACAAATCCCTTCTATTATCTACGTCCTTTTTCCCATCAACATTCACTCCATTTTCATTTTCAGCAAAGATATGAATAAGTATTGTACGTAAAATGGTTGAATTAGTTCTTCCCGATAGTGATTAAGCACCACCTGTTTCAACCTATTCATTCCATGCCTATTTATTTCAAATATCATATAGAATTGCATCTCTCATTCATTTCTTTTTATTTCGAAAATGATATACATCCACAACTCCCATATGTTATATACGTCCCTCTTCAAAATGACTTCTAAATGTATAAATATTGTATGTACCATAGTTATAATCCAGTCATTTATCTGATATATTGTTGACTCTTCAGTTGAGTCACATAACCATAGATTTTGGTTCTGCACTAATTTTGGTTCTGCACTAAATATTTCTGCAACACTAAATATTTTTTCTAACTATACGTACAGTACAGATTTTATACAACTCCTCTCTATTATGCAGTACATATAAGTACTGTACATATCATAGTCAGAATTCATTCAATTAGTTTGTATATTGTTCAATCTTCAGTTGAATATAAGTACAGTACTAATTTTTTTTCATCTGGAATAATTGTATATGCACTCTTTTATGCAATTGTATATGCACTTTTTTATAAATGCAGTACTCATTTTTCTTCATTATAACTTGTATTTATTTCAGATTGATTTAGAAGGCATCAATAATTCTGCTTGTATGCCGATTGAAAGTGTAACCCCATTTCAAGTTCTAGTGTCTGATGCCCCTCAGGTTGAAAAACTGATATTTTATCTAACAATACGTACAGTGCATATTTTATACAACTACCCTCTGTTATGCAAACATATAAGTACTGTACACATCATAGTCAAAATTCATTCAATTAGTTTTTATATTGTTCAATCTTCAGTTGAGTCACATAACTATAAATCAGATGTGTCTAGTGTTCCAGCATTTTGTATAATTATACGTACATTACACAATTTCCACAAGCCCCTATTTTATGCAATTGTATAAGTACCGTACGTAAAATAGTTACAGACCATTCATTTCTTTTTGTTTCGAAAATTTCTTTTTATGCATTTGTATAAGTACTGTACGTATCATAATCAGGATTCATTCATTTAGTTTGTATGTTGTTGAATCTTCAATTGAGTCACATAACCTTAGATGGATTCAATTCAGATTTGTCGAGTGTTCTAGTAATTTGCATAACGATACGTACAATACACAATTTCTACAACACACTCTTTTATGCAACTGTATAAGTACTGTACGTAAAGGGATTCAATTCAGATGTGTCGAGTGTTCTAGCATCTTGTATAATTATACGTACAGTACACAATTTCTACAACCCCCCTCTTTTATGCAATCGGCCAAGTACTGTACGTAACATAGTTACAGACCATTCATTTCTTTTTGTTTCGAAAATTTCATTTTATGCAATTTTATAAGTACTCTATGTATCATAATGAGGATTCATTCATTTCGATTGTATCTTGTTGAATCTTCAATTGAGTCACAACCATAAATGGATTCAATTCAGATTTGTCGAGTGTTCTAGTAATTTGCATAACGATACGTACAATACACAATTTCTACAACGCACTCTTTTATGCAATTGTATAAGTACTGTACGTAACATAGTTACAGATCATTCATTTTTTTGTTTACAGATCATTCATTTTTATGCAATTGTATACAATTTTGTTTTACAGATTATTTATTTTTTATACAATTTCAGATGGATTCAGAAGGCAGCAATAATTCTTCTTGTATGCCGATTGAAAGTGTAACCCCATTTCAAGTTGTCGAGTCTGATGCCCCTCAGGTTCAAAAACTGAATATTGCGTACAGTACTTATACACAACTCTTATTATTATTATTTTGTGATATATTTACAAAATCGTACAGATTGACTCAAGCCCAAATAAAGTTCATAATAACTGTGCATCTCAAGAAGTAGAGGCTACGTTAAAGCCCAAAATTGGTTTATCATTCTACTCTATAACTGAAGCTTGAGAATTTTACACCAATTATGCAGACAAATGTGGGTTTGGTGTTATAACAGCGCACTCTGCTAAAGAACCGGGTGATAACTTTGTTAAAAGAGTGACATTTGCTTATGCCAAGTCAGGTTCACCGCCAAAAGATCAAAAAGACTCTTTGTACTGATACAAGCCAACCGCTAAGACAAACTGTCCAGCTCGTATAAGATTGCGTCGTAATTATATTGGAAAGTATTATATTTCTGTCTTTATAATGAAGAAGTTTCACGTACAGTACGTTAGTCATGAGACCATGATCAAATGTTCATGTTTATGCTTTGAGTCAAAGGGTATTTTATGCAGTCATATTTTGTGCGTCATTATTAGACATTTGAAACTGGAAAAGATCCCTCAACAATATATTTTGGACAGATGGCGGAAAGATATACATCGTGATTACAACTCTAATCACACCATTCTTGCTAGTATTGGTGATGAGCCTGAGCAACGTGCAGAGCACATTTTAAGTATATGTGGGGGATTTGTTAATTTAGCAAGATCATCTGTCGAATATTATGATCATGTCAAATGAGAGCTAGAAGATGCATATCAAAGAGTAAACAGTATATTGAAGGAGAAAGGTCATGTGACAACGGTAAGACACGTATTGTACGTACATACATTTAACATTTACAAGCCACGTACAGTACTTTTACATTTAACTTTTTTGTATATGTTTTTATATCAGGAAAACACACCACCTATACAAGATCCTGCTATAGCTATTCGTGTTGGACGACCTTCAAGTTCTAGAAAGAAATCAAAGAGAGAGCTAGCGGCATCAAAAAAAAGAAAGACACCAAAAAAGAAGGCAGATACCGACATCAATAAAGATTCGGGCACAGTACGTACAGACAACATCACTACACATTTAGATCAAGATCCAATTAACATTGAAGTGCCAGACCCATTTGAAGCGCGTCCAAATACACTTGTTCAAGATCTCAATGAATCTCTTTACAGTTCACCTACTACGAAAGCAGTTCGACCTCCTAATTTATCCAATCATATTATGACAACAAATACACAATTGTTCGATAGATTTCATAATGGGTGGTTCAATAATTGTCCGCCTAGAGGATGAAATGTATTAGGAATTACTTTATCATTCTTTGAGTATGTATTTATGTTTTCTCACATATTACAAACTGTTTTGATTAATTTGGCTAGAGACATGCACATAGGTTATGTGCAAACTACTTTCGAGTACAGTACCTCAACATACATTATGGCAGTACATAGGTTATTTGCAAACTACTTTCGAGTACAGTACCTCAGCTTCATGCATACAAATTGAATAATTTGTGATTTCACTATACATATACCCTGCATACATTCTTTCATATACAAAGCATCTTCAAACACACCAACTTCAAAGTATCGATCAACAACTAAGTACAGTACGTCTATTATGCAAACACAAATCATTTTGACAATCAATATGTTGTATAGTTTTTTTTTTAGGTCCCTCTTATACCCACACTTCCATTTTAAGTTGAGTTTTGTCAAAGTTGCGTTCAACAACTAAATACAGTACCTTTACAATTTGGGTTTTGTGCGTGAATTCAAATACACACAAGTACTGTAATCCACACGTCAATTCCACTTAATAGTCGAATGCAGTACCCACATAAGACCCTATCACATAGAATCCACAATATTTCTTGAAAAAGCAATCTACCGTTATAACAATATCGAATAAAACATCAGTTAACTGACGCGTGTACATTGTTCAACATTATAATATTGAAAAATTATTGCCCATTGGTCATTCAAATCATTTTTATTGCGAAATTTGAGTTCATAAGTGTCATTGCATACAATTGTATTTATGTTATATCATATATTTCAAATTATTTTAATTACATTGGCTAATGACATGCACATAAGTTATGTGCAAACTACTTTCGAGTAAAGTACCTCATCATACATTATGGCAGTACATAGGTTACGTGAAAACTATTTGTAAACACTGTACATCAGCTACATGCATAAAAACTGAATCGTTTGTGATTTCACATAAGTACTGTACATCAGCTACATGCATAAGTATTATACCTCAGCAACTGATACATGCATATTTACTGCATAGTTTGTGATTTCACATAAGTATTGTACCTCAGCAACAGATACACCTAAGTACTGTACCTCAGCTACACGCATATATACTACACCTCAACAGATACACATAAGCATTGTACCTCAACCGTTACTCTATCATAACAGTAACATACAGTACTGCCATACACACAAGTATTGTACCTCAACTGATTGTTTAACATAATTGTCGCATACATTATACACATAATCAATATTTCATCACACAAAACACACCGATATAAAACCACAAAATCGCTTCTAAACTGAAGCTACTGTTATAACAAGATTGAATACTACATCAGTTTTATGGATTCGAAACAAAAAACATACAATCGAGTCTAAATTGTTCACCATTCAGTACTTATAATTTGCTCAACATTGTACTTTACAGAATAAATTCATAATTGGACATTCATTTCTACTTAATAGCGAACTCTGAGTTCATCAATTGCATAGCATAAAATCCTCTGAGTGGATGGACATCATCGCGATGGGTGCTATGAACTGATCCATTTTCTAATATTTCCTCGATCCATCTTATAACATATAACGCGCAGTCATTTGAATCTAGTGGCTGTTGTGGTGCATACCTATCAAAGATCATGACCCAGTTGTGAGCAATCCCACCATGTTTAACCAGAGCGTACTTAATTGCATTTCCCTGTATAAGTCAAAAATACAATATTATACAACTGTATTTTAAACGGTCAATATTGTAGACTTTGCATATCAAAGTACAGTACTTACCACATATTTTGCATTGTCATCAACTTCACTGTTCTCAAATCTTGTTTCTAAACTATTATAGTACATGAAAGCCTTACTGGTAGCAGACGCGGTAATAAGATGCCAGTAATCACCAGTCAATATAGGCAACAACAAAACCTTGGCATTTTTAATTTTGTCAATTTTCGAAATCAAATATGTAAACATTCCACCATTATTTTGATCTCTTATGGCTTGTGGCAGTGATGTATTAAAAATGAAATAATCATCACAATTCATATTCTCATACATGCACCTTTTTAACTGCATAACAACCTCCATCACCTAGAAGAATATGGTATATTAAATAACAGACAGTATTTATCAACGTACAGTACGTTTTTAGTAAAGCACAGTATGTATGTAGATGTGTACATAACTTATAAAATTAGTCAATGTGTATGTCTACCTGATTTGTGACCATCCCTCCTACTTTGACCAGTTCTTTCAGATCCTTCCGCATAATTATTGCATGTGGAGATCTGAAAATAACTGTATCTTCATCACTCCCTTGACACGTTAGCTGCAAATAGATTTCACAATTAAAAACCAATAAAAAACATACCATATTCATTAAAGTATTATACATAGATTACAAAAAAACCACCAAAATGAACAAAGTGTACATCAATGTATATACCTTTATCAGTGTTTGTTTTTCTTCTTTAGACAAATACTGAACAACAGTGTTATCAAACTCCCGCATTTTTTTGAACGAACCTTTTGATACTTCTTCTTCCAACATTTTAGCCTTTCTTGTCTGTGGTCTATACTTAATATTTTTCACAAGTGAACTTGGGCTCATTTTCTTCTCAAATTTCTCCATGTGGTCAATCAATGCATCAATCCATTGCTGTTTATTGAGTAAATTATTTATCTTGACAAACAATTCAATTTATACAGTGAAGATACACATACCTGCCCATCTTTATTCATTAAATCATCAAATTCATAATGGAGTCTTGTTTTTGAAGATTCTCTAAGTTTCGCCGAACCTTCCGTCAGTTTTTGGGATGCATATATAGTTTCAATTTCTTTGCCAATGATAAATCCAGCTCGAGTCTCCTTTAAATAAGATCAAACAACTTTACATTATAACTGTACGTAGGAAGCTAATAAACAATTGTATATTAGTACTGTACGTAGGAATATAAAAATCAATGATACATTAGTACTGTACGTAGGAATACAAAAAACAAATGTATGTTAGTACTGTCTATATGTATACAATAACTTACTTCTTGATTTACACTAGAAATGCCAACATCTGCAATATCTGGAGCTGTATTTACCATTTCCATTTCATCATCTTTATCCTAGCATAACAGAAAATAAATGTTAGATAATTACGTATAATCTTTTATACGAATCAACTATATGTTATTACTATACACAGGTGTAGGAATATAAAAATCAACGATACATTAGTATTGTACATAGGAATATAAAAATCAATTGTATGTTAGTACTGTCTGTATGTATACAATAACTTACTTTTTTTTTGCACTAGAAATGCCAATATCTGCCACATCTGTAGCTGTATTTACCATTTTCATGTCATCATCTTTACCCTAACATAACAGAAAATAAATGTTAGATAATTTCGCATAATCTTTTATTCATGCAATTTAAAAGTATTTAAAGTATAGTACTTAAAAGCATGTAAAGTACAATAGTTTATCGCTATTGTTCTGTTCATCAACAACACTCTGAACTTTATCATTAGATTTTTGCAGATCCACAACTTCATTTGCGTCACCATCATTTTCTTTTTCTTCTACTTTATCATTCGACACAGCACACGATATTGACAAATTTTGAGTCTAAAATTTAACAAAAAAAAGTTTATATCAACTACAGTATATAATACAAATAACCATAAGTACAGTACTGAAAATATTTTAATCATGTATATATACAAATTCCTAAGTCGTGTACCTCATGTACCCCTATGACAATATTGTCTTCACCAACCAAAGCTTGTTCAACTTGGATTACACATCCACCTTCACCAGTATCACCACCAATCTCATTGACAATCTCATCCTAATATTATAAAGTTTCGTACAGTACAGTAAGAGTACCACATGTTATTCAAGTAATGTACAATAAATGTGTAACATGTATGAACTTACTTCCTTTTGTTGAATTTCAGTTTCAACTACCACATCTTTGTTGGCAATGGTTACCTAATAACATATCAACAACCAAATATCGGTGATATTACCACGATGCGTAATACAGACAAAAAATTTGATAGTCAAAATAACTTTCACGCACTGCACTTAAATCACCTCATCGACAACGATTTGTTCCTCAGCAGCACTGTCATCTACTCTTTCACGGACTGGCTCACTTACTGCTACACCTTTTCCATTATCCTTAATAATAATTTTGAGTTTCTTTTTTTTCAGCATTGCTCCCTTCTTCAGTAGTTTGTTTAGTTTCTGTTAAAAAAAAACACATATTAGTCATGTAAAAATAAACATTACTCCGTGAAAAAATGCCATTCTCACCATTACTCCTTTCTCGTTCTTATTCTCCTTCAACTGCAAAAAATTAAAAAGTAACTGCATAAATGATCTTATAAGGTACTGTACAAATGATTTTGTAAAGTACTGTACAAATGAACTTGTAAAGTATGTAACTTCATGTACCAATTCAAATAGTAAGTACTGTACTCGACACTTTTAATGGAATGTAATATTGCAATTGATCTTACGCTTGTAATGACATCTTGCACGACATCCGCAACAAAATCCGACGATGCTTCATCATCATTACTCTTGATTTGCTGCATTCGCAGATCAGTCACAAAATCATCAAAAGTTGATTCACTAGCTTGCACCGCCGGTTGCTTATCACGAGATACAACTTTTCCATCCGCAACATCCTGAAAAGAGCCAGAATTGTTAATTAATACAGGTTATTGACAATTACAATATTAAGTATAATACTGTAACAATTTTCTCACATTTGCATCACCATCCAACGTAAGTGTCGGATCAACAATAGTATGCATCTGTAGTTCTTCATGCATAAAATTTAATGCGTTCTTTGACCTCTCATAATCAACTTTCACATCATTTATTTCTTTCCTAAGGTCATCTATCTCAACCACCAGAAGTTTCACCTCTTTATTGTGTTTCTTAATACATCTCTTCAGATCCTTCTTCAACCTCTTCTTATCTGCTTTCAATGTTTCCATCTCTTCTTGCAATTCTCCCAACTTACCTGCACTGCTTCCCTCATCAACTTTTCTCTTACCCTTGCTTTTTTTTTTCTGCATCCAATCTTTCCGAATGTACTCCGCGCTGAAATTCAGCACACTCATTTTTCTCTTATGCAAGAACAAACTCAACTTACTATCATAATTCTATTTATTAATAAATGGAAACACATTATTGTCCTCTGGAGGAAGTATAGTCTGACACTCCCTGAACCATGCCTGAAAAATAATTCCAAGCAATATTAACACAATCATCATTGAAGAAACATAGTACTAACACTATACTTAAGTACTGTACTAACTGCAAGTATTGTACTAATAACAGTACAAAATTATATAAATACATACAGTACGTCAAATTTTACAATTAATACCGCGCTGCAACCTTTGAGGTACCCCTTGTTGTTAGAAACTACATCAACAAGTCCATTTTATAGGAATTGTGTGATGGCTTCTGGCCAATTATACTTATCCATGGACTGCAAATCATCTACTATATCAAAAAATGTTCTGCACAATGCAAAACTCCCATAAGGAAACAAAAAATCAGCTAATAGAACCAAAACCCAGATCTTCACAAAATCATTGAGGCTTTTCTCATCCGTATTCTTCTTTAACATTTGCAATGTCTCCATTGCATCTTTCACTTTTGGATCCGCCCCAAAGTACTCCGCTCTGATGACAGAGTTCTTACCAGCAACCTTATCGGTTGAGTCTAGCACGACCTCTTCACCTGTTTAGTGATTAATAAATTTATTTTATTAAATCTAATCACACAAAGTAGTATATCAAGTACAGTACGTATTCCATAATTGTTTGATATGTAGTGGGCTTACCCTCAGAAATTAAGCCAAAGATATCTGACACGTGCTCAGTCTTTAGCTTAACCACGACATTTCCAAACACAAATCCATTTATATCCACATCATAACACCGTACCAAATCTTCTATTAATCCAAGATCTAAACCCTTTGGACACTTCATGTCCAAAAAACCACCAAAAACGGTTTTCTTAAACTTTTTCTTGTGCTTTGTGCCTCCTATTTCGCAAACCTTCCTGAATTTCCTGAAACTACAGCTGGTTTGAAAGCCACGCTCGTTCTCCATCTTATAAAAAAACATACACTTCATAAGCCAGCTTCTACAAAAAGTATTGTACTGATATGTTATTTATCACGTAATTCAACATAAGAAAAAGTACAGTACGAACACCCTTATTCTTTATTTTAATTTCTAAACTACCCCATACAGTACAGTACTCACAAAAAGACATAATTATTATACTAAGTACATGACTAATACAAGTATTAGTCTAAAAAAGAACATAGTATATCAGACCAAGTACTGTACTCAACAAAATATCACTTATATACACAAAAGTACAATACAGTATGTTAACCAACAAGACATTAATAATTACAACACTTTCATAAACCATTAACGTCATATACAATCCATCAATAAGTATAGTACTTTTATTTTCAGTAACAATAAGTACAGTACTTTTATTTGCACTAACAATAAGTACAGTACTTTTATTTTACAATAAGTACAGTACTTTTATTTTCATTAATAAGTACAACACTTTCATAAACCATTAACGTCATATACAATGCATCAGTAATAATCCTAATTATCACTAACAATCCATTATTAACACATCGAAGTACTTTACCATCACTAACAAGTTCATCCCTTGCGAAGCATAGGTATGGTAACCAACAAGACATTCAACACAATTACATATTAAGTACAGTACCCAATTGTTTCTTTCATTTGAGTGCCCAATTGTTTTTTCATATTAAATACAATACCCAATTGGCTTTTTCATTTCAGTATCAACCATAAGTCGTGTGACTAGAACATCCAATATCTAAATTCCATTATTGAGATACAAGTGTTAGTCTCAAAAAGAGCATGGTACATAACACCAAGTACAGTACTTTCATAAACCATTAACGTCATATACAATGCATCAATAAGTACAATACTTATTAAGTACAGTACCCAATTATTTTTTTCATTTCAGTACCCAATTGTTTTTTCATATTAGGTAATAATCCTAATTATGTTAATCAACTAATAAGTTCAGCCCTCGCGAAGCATAAGTATTGTAATAAACAAGGCGTTAATCACAATTAAACTTACATAATAAATACAATACCCAATTGTTTTTTTTCACTTCAGTACCAACCATAAGTATAGTACACAATATAACGTACACATTAATCACAATTACACTTACATATTAAGTACAGTACACAATTACACTTCCATATTTGTCTGTTTACACTGACGTTGCTGGATAAAATCTATTTTCAGCTAAATCCATTTTCTAAGTGCATATCAAATCTTTTATATGAATATAAGTACAATACTTATTCCTACATGATTATTGCAAATAATTGAGATAATATTTTTTTAACCATTCCAAGAAGTACAGTACACGAAAGTACAATACATTTTGTTAACCACCAAGACATTAATAAGTACAGTACTTTCATAAACCATTAGCGTCATATACAATTAATCAATAAGTATAGTACTAACAATCCATTAGTCACACCTCGAAATACTTTACCATAACTAAAAAGTTCAGCCCTTGCGAAGTATAGGTATGGTAAGCAACAAAACATTAATCACAATTACATATTAAGTACAGTACCCAATTATTTCTTCCATTTCAGTAGCCAATTATTTTTTTCATAATAAATACAGTACCCAATTGTCTTGTTCATTTCCGTATTAACCATAATTCCTGAGATACAAGTGTTACTCTCAAAAGATCATGGTACATAAGACCAAGTACAATACTTTCATAAACCATTAACGTCATATAAAATTTGTGAATAAGTACATTACTTTTGTTGTTATTATCGTATCAGTAATTACAATTACTCACAATTACAATTAATACCCAATAGGTATTGTAACCAACAAGACATTAATCAAAATTACATATTAAGTACAGTATCAACCATAAGTCATGTGACCAAAACATCGAATACCTAAATACAGTTCATACTTTGACTATCATTTCGGTATGTTAAAAAAGTACAATACTTAGTAAAACATTAAGTCATTTTACAATTCAATATTAAGTACTTACTTAGTACCCACTCATTCTTCTAATGTCAGTAACGAAAAATAAAAACTAAACTCAACCAAACATTAGTAAATCGTGCAGTACATTTATAAGTACAGTACCTAAACCAATTTGAATGCCATAATCAAACATAAGTACTGTACTCAACATAGTACAACATTATGCAATGCAATATGAATAAGATACGCATATGCCATCAACTGATACATTACGTCCTGACGCATATGCCATCATCCTTTACTCAGTACACATGTAAGTAATTTACCTTAAATGTCTCACCTATTTAGGTGATATGTGCCCTAGTACTGTACTTGGGGAGATGTATGTCGGAAGTTCTATCCTGATTAGGTGCTATGCGCCCTAAGATCGGGGGATGCATGTCGGAATTATCATAAGACACTGAAGTATTTAGGGCAAATACAGTACCTGGTGAGACCGGATCAGCGTAGTTGCTGCTGGAGCACGAAGCTGCTGGAGCAGGGGTAGGGAAAAGTACAGTGGTCCTGCGGGGAAGAGCCTCTTGCTAGACCTTGGGAGAGGAGGCGCTGCTGCGCCGGAGAAGAAAAGCACCTCGACAGAGCGACAGCGGAGGCACTGCTGTAGTTTGCCGGAATCCTGGACCCGAGAACCACCTATGCGCGAGCGGAAGCGGAAGCGGAAGCGGTAGTCGTTGAGCGGGAGAGATGGATTATTTTCCTCTCGCTTATAACCGGGAATTGGGAAAATATCACGGGACTTGTGCAAAGGGGATACAAAATCGGCGGAAAGGGGCTGGTGTTAATTTTTACCTTTTACCGATAAACCGGGTGGGTGACCGGGTCTGAAATGGGCTATGTGTAGCGTAGCTCTATTAGATAGAAGACTGTTTATCAATTCAAGCGAGAGTGGACCGCACGGTAGGCTGTGGGTGAGTGATGACAGTATTACTGGTGGTAAAGCAGCATGATTGATATTGTTTACTGAACTATCGGAAACTGTGGGCTATTGTTTACTGGATGACTATCTGAAACTATGGGCTACTAACGTCACAACGGCAAAAACAGGTTAATTAAGTAGTAATATAACTGTATGAATTTCTTTGCATACACATCCGTTAACCCCACCACCTTCTTTTCGAGGGATAAGATATGGCGGTCTTTCTTCCCTCGAGACGCCAAAAGTTCTTTTCCGGGGCCCCAACAGCGACCTCCGGCCGGCTTCGGTAAACATGTCCGCGTGCCGACTGCTGACCATAGATCTTCTCGGTGATAGCCTGATGAGCCGGGGCTCGGCGCGGGTCATTACTGAACGTAATTAATCTAGTTGCTTGGCACGCATTTAGAGATGTTTATGGTCTTAGATGGGCAAGTATGATGAATAGGCCGGTGGCTTACGTTCTAACCATGCAGGGAGTTGCAATAGATACACTTACATGATTATTTTAATTGTTATTATATGTAATATGTCTGCTGTTTGATATTCGTTACATTATTATCACAATTATTATCATCATAGTACGTGCACAGCTGGCGTAGGTACAGGCGCACAGCTAAGCAGATGTTATTAGCATATTGTTATTCGACGGTGGTGACTGTATAAACATTTATTCTTGGTTGCCATGTTGTTAGTAACGGGCAGGAGAGCATTCGTGGGTTTGCTTGACAATATAAGCGGGCGGAGAGACTTTTATGTAATTTATTGATCACATAAGATAAGGGTAGGGTAAATGTCTATTTTACTTAGGGTGAGCATTCGGTTAATTCGGTCGGTTACGGTTAATTTAGTTCGGTTAAACTGTTAATGTGGTTTGAGATTTTAACCATTAATCTAACCAAATTGAGTCGGTTAATTCGGTTATTGTCCAATAGGTTAATGGTTAATTCGGTCGGTTAATTTGGTTAACCAAATAACACTCGTGTAATAATATTTTTTGAAATACTCATAAAATTTAGGACAATTGTTATATTATAGTAGTATTTTTATAAATTTAATTCTATATGGATCGTAAAAACTTGATTACTATATATATGGGGAAGTATTTTGAAATAAAAGTATAACTATATATGTATATATGCATGTGTAGGATATTATTTATGAATAAATTGTGACTGCTCGGTTAATTCGGTTAACCAAAACAAAAATATTTTTAACCGTCAAATTAACCATTTAACCGATTAATCAAAATAAATTAACTAAATTAACCGAATTAATCAAATTGACCCAATAAAATTAACTATTCGAAATTTACCGTTCGGTTAATCGATTTTTAACCAAATTCTGCTCACCCCTAGTTTTACCTTTACTCTCATCAAAGTTCTAAACAAAAAGTAGGATATTTATCCTTTTTCTGACCACGTTTACCCACACCATTTAACCGCAGGATACATATATAACGAAACAATGACATGTAAAGAAACATGAAGATTGGTATATGGAATTTTCAACAATAGATTCATAATACACCCTTGTAATTAATTATATATAGTAAAGCTTATATTTTTGGTGATATTTTAAAAAATATTAATGTTAAACCAAAATTTATTTTTACAAATAAGATCTGACATATTTAGTGCATTATTTCTTAATTAATAATTCTTTTCTCTCTAATATGTAGTTATATAAAAGTGTGATATGCTCCCAATTGTTTAATAAATTTATATAATCTAATATTAGCACAAATAAGAAAGAGTGGTGAGCCTTGAGTTTTTAGTAGGCATTAATAAATGCATTAGTATGCAAAATCACTAGTGCACCTTATACTAATCAGTGAACAAGTGATGCAGATAGGATAAATCTTCTCCTTTTATGGTACCCTCTTTAAATGTGAATAAATTGGATAAAACATAAATGAGTGGTGGGTAAAAACTATGTTAACTTTTATCTTATCCTACATAGTATGCATGGTGGGTAAACATGTAATATGCAGCCCCAACAGAAGATCTAGTTGCTTAACATAATTATACGTGAAATAGAAAACATGGGGTTGGTGAGAAAAAACTCGGCAAAATCTCTTCAGTTTTCCTTTACAGTTCTTAGCACGCATATGTCATGTTTAATCCTGACGATTCACTTTGTTCCTATGTTTGAATCTGGTTTTGAGGGGTGCTTTTCAGTTTTCCCATAACGTGCGGAATTTGATCTATGCCATTGACGTGGAAAAGAATCATGGCGTGTCAGATGTCATTGGTGTGTTACATGTTGTGAAGTCCATAAATAAAGTATTATCGAGACCTTTTCTAAAGAGGTTCATGATGAATATAACTCTTTTCACTTTGTCGTCCTACTTTTTGGTAATCTTTACTCACAATATATATGATGTCAAGAAAGTATAAAAAGTTAAAATCAATCCAGTAATTGTGAAAGTATGCATGATTATATACATTATTAATATACATAATATAGCTATTCACGAATTTATCTTAATCATTTATATTATATTTTACCTATTATGAAATACACTATTCTAAATGGAATTATGTCAGATAAATAATAATGAAAATAACATAATCAATCTGCATGTAAGTCATAACAAAACATTTAACAGATGACTCAGTCAGTAAAGGTTGTTTTTGGTTTTAGCACATTGTATGTGGGTTAGAATCCCTCCGGGACACTAGAGAAGGGCCAAAAAGATCAACAATCTTTTTAATTTGTGATTGACTAACTCCCTCTCCCTTCAAACAAAAGTGATTCAAAGTCCACACTATTAAAAAAGATCATAACACATAATATTCAATACGTCACAAATTGGATATTGTATGTGCCTAAAAGGGAATGTGAGACTCAACAATTACAAATAAGATAGAAAGATTCAAAATTTATCTACTAAGATGCATGTTATTAATAAAGTTGGTGTATCATTTGCATAAACCGACACAATGAGAAATCACAAGGGATAGGCATCACTAATGGGACACAAAATACACAGTGCATGTAGTTAGCCTAGGCTGCCTTTTATGTTCAAATTCAAGATGTGACAATCTCTATTTTTTTGTTAAATCTTGTATGTATTCCAATGTGTAAAAATTCATGTCCAGAATAGATCACACATAAATAAGTTCATTATCTATCAAGTGTAAAAGAAAAGAGTCACTAAAATGATAATCAAATTAACTATTTATGACATCCTGGTATATATATTTTAACTGTAAGTGTATATAAATGCTCATACTCTATTTGATTGTAGTGTAGGAGTGTATAATCTATAGGAAATAGTATTCAATAGCTCATGAGATTCTTATCTAGTGACATCATTCTGATCCACATGTCTTCAAACGTGCAACATGACCAATTGCTAGACTGGTAAAGCCTATTGGGGGTGATACCATAAGTTGCATGATTAAACATTTGATCCCTCAAGTTACTATAGGAGGCCTTGAAAGACCGTGTTGTGTCATTGGAGTGGTATCAAAACGGGATTATCACCTCTGAGATTTTTAACATAAAAGGTTATACAAAATAGTCTTCAATACTACTACTTTTGCGGCCATCACCCAGTGTGACATAATCATCATGGTCATCCTTGTGAACATGTCAACGATCATCTTTGGCCAAATCATCATATTTTCTATAATAAGGAACATAAATCTTATCTATGTAGACAAGTCAAGTTGGGAAAAATTGTCCACCTTCACTACTATGACTCTTATGTTAAAAATCACTATTTGATATTATCATTAAAATAGGGTTGTTACCATTATCTTTTTCTTTCATATAATCATACTTACTTCTTTAATTTAACAATTAAAATTTAACTCTTATGTTTTTGACATGTTTCTTCAACTCCATTCTTTCATTCTTACCCAATTTGAACGTGGGATAAAATACTTTCAATATAATGTTGGACATGAATTTGGCAATTTTTAATTTCCTTTTTAGCAAGTCAGCTTTGGGATTCTTTGTATTACTTACTACATAAAAAAGAAAGTAATGTACAAGTGCAAAGTAGAATGTAAGGTAAGAGATATCTATACATGTAAAATAATCAATGTAAAGGATATTTCGACACCAAAAGGCTTTGTGATCACATGTTCAATTTTAAAAAATGACTTTATCTCAGAGTCTCCATATATGGTAAATTCAAATTATTAATCTCACAACTTTGTTGTCTTTCTTGGTCTTATTTATTAGTTCTTTGACCCTCAACCTTCTTCTGAAATGGAAAGGTATAACGTCAAATTTATTGTATCAAGGACATTATCCACACACTCCTTTCCTATTCTTGTCTTCCTTCCACCTACCAGGTTATCTCCTTTCATATGGTTTACTACATTTACAACATTCATTCTACTAAAGTCTTAGTTCCCTACGGTCTCACCTTCATACTTTATCTCAAACATCCAACTTATTAACACCTATATCTATTTGGTTGTTGCTACTATCCTATCTCTAGTGCTAGATATCCTCACAAGTTGACTCCATGTTTGATTGAGCTTGTCATTGTTGGTTACTGGGGCAACCATTTTGGATACTATTTCTCAGGATTAGCCACAAATTAAGTTATCAACTCGCTTCATATCACATTTGGTGAGAACATTTACCATTTTCCAATCCTACCACAACTAATCCAGTCACATATAATTTCTTGCAGACATAATTCATTCCTAAGCCTGTTATCCACCACCTACTTCAGCCATTAACTCAAAAAACCCTCAAACACAACTCCACCTCACCAACTACCATCCCCACAAATAGCTCTAGGCTCTCCACCTTCTATACCATTACCTACCTCTCTTTTGCCCAAGCCCACCCATTCATCCTATGTGAACCCCTCTTCCAAATTAAAATTTGTGAACCCCACATGTTTATGAACTTTCACACATAAATTATCCTCCCAAATACCATCATCTCTCCTTAACTGAAATATCCTACCATTATAGTTTGTCATTCTTACGACAATATGACTACACATGATGAGTATTTGGCATTATTACAAAACAATGTATGTGTCAGGACCTGTCTTTTTATTAGCATAACTTCCAACCATTAGAGAGGATCCCTAAACCTAAACCCAAATTATGATACAAAACAACTAATTCTCAATAACACAATTATCACAATATATGAAAAACACATACATTTTTCCGTTTTCTATTCTCATAAAACATCATTAATATTATCACACTATCACAAGAACTTATTCAAGTCCATTTAAAACTACAATCAAAATCTTATTACTCATATGAAATTCAGCTTACTTTAGTTACATGTACATGAAACAACAAAATCTATATATCACCCATCCCAGGAAAGAGAGAATACAGGTGTGACTACCCGATTACAAATCAAGCTGTCACCAGTAATAATCACGGAATAACTATAAGCAGCGGAATTAACAAAAATCACTAAGAATTAAAACCATTTTGCACATAGATCCTTTTTCAAGAAAACTCTTACAGAAAGAACCAAATCTCTATATACATGTGGTTCATATTGTACATACATTATATCATCTCATCTCGAGGATAACAAGTACTAGTTGCTTTACTTTAACATATACAACAACAACATAAAATCTCAAGGTAAACAAACCAAAATCTCAAGTCGTTCATAAAAACTACTAAGAACTATCTCCCAAGGACCTAAGAGTACAGAGATGACACATAGGACTTCTATCTACAAGACACGATAGATAATGTACTCAACTTGAGCTACTACTGTTGCCCCTACTAGTGTGGTCCTTCCTCTACAGTCCGATTTCTATTCCCTCGTTCGCTTCCACCTAAAAATTGTGGATCCCACGGGGTGAGACTATTGTCCCAGCGAGAGATATAACTCTCTGCCAACAATATTATTATCACATGAAATAGAATAAAAATAGAGCAGAGGATACTTTATGCAATTATCACATATATTTGCAGTGCAAAGCATAAATATTGATAACAAAGTTATAAGACATCTATTTGTTTTATAAGGAATATGAAGAACATGTATAACATCTATGTACTAAGATGTATAAAAGTAGTAAGGCATAAACCAATGTTTTCTGTATTCAATCCTTAAACAAATGTTCTACATGGTTGATTACGAATTCACATTCACACTTATGCCCATAGGATATGAGGTATACTTCTCATGCTCCAACCAAACACTAGTAAGTCAAAATCGGTACCATAAAAGGTCAATGGCAGAGCCAACTGTCAAGACCTCACCTGTCTCGGTTAGTACGAGATAACTTGGTAGGACATCTTGTGTCAATCGCAATTGGCATTGCTGGGGTATAGCAACAACTTCACTATAGAGTTATAGCCACAACATGTACTCTCTTCGGGAGAAGACCACTGAGCTTTCCCAGATTATTTGTCATCAGGAAGACTACTGAGAAATCCTAGTTTAGTTTCATCAGGAAGTCCATTGAGTAACCTGGTGTAGTGGGGGAGTCCACTAAGCAACCCTGTTTAGTTTGGGGAGTCCACTGAGCAACCCTGTTTAGTTTGGGGAGTCCACTGAGCACCCCGATATAATGATTACATATTAAAAAATATGCATACCAAGTAAGACTCGTTTCAGCATTCAGCAAATCCTGACATTAAATGGATCTATGGTCTGGGAAACTACATGATAACATTTAACTTGCTTAATTAAGTGTATTATAGTATCTTTTAGCAACAATCAAGTTACAAACAAGAATTATATCACATGTTACAAAGAAAGATATAATATGTATATCAAGTACTTTCATAATCTTTGGAACACATATAACACTTAGGATTTGAATCTCTTATCATCATCATGCTTGGGTATTCAAACCCTTAATTCATCACTGGGTACTATCACCACTTAGCAGGTAGCCATCACCTTTAGGTCATCATACCAAGGTATTAGTTCACATAGTTCACAAAGCTCATTGAATCTATATCATATCAACATCATAGCTCTTACTTAGCTATGCTCATCACCTTATGATACCTATATGGTTAGTATATCATGCTAATCACAATATCACATACATGTCAATACCATGTAATACAAAAGAGATATATCCCTCCCATTATTTAGGGTTAGGGTTTTCCCTCCATCGATCAATTAAGATTTCAAATCATCTCATCACCCATTATTAGGGTTAAGATTTACTTTCATCAACTAATTTAGGGTTTCAATATTTCATTATAAAAGATTAAACCCTAATTCATACTCCATTTATACTAGGAGTACCAATATATACTCATTACATTGTTGATACAAGTTTCTCTTTCATCCCTATTAGGATGTTGCTTGTTGACCTTTCTTCTTAAGGTCGATTAGCTCACCATTATCAAAATGGATTAAACTCATTACATATTAATGTTGTATTTAACATACAACATATATCACTTAGTTAAATATTTTGCATTGAAGCATACCTACCATATCAGGCATCTTGGTGTATATATGCTATCATATTGTTTTTGAAATACAACCTTCACATCCTATCATGTATCCATGTTGGTCATGTGATGAAACCACATCATCCTATCATGTTTGGGGTGTGTCCGCTAACACCATATCATGTAACCATCTCGGGTTAGGTATCACTTAGTTCTTATCATCTCAACTCAACCTCATATCGTGTATGGGTTAGATTCTTGACTTTATATCAGGCATATGGATATATTTGGTTCCTATATCGTGCACAAGGGTGCACCATATTGGGAATGGGGTATGTGACTCATGATGGTATCATATTTGGTAGTCTATGCACCATGCCATATCAGGTCACCATGTTGGATCCTCATATCAGATTCCTATATCAGATCTTCATATCGTGTTTACATATTGGCTAACATACCAAGTTAGTATATCAGGAAAACCATTGTGCTCATAATCCTTCATTCCTTTCTAAGGATCAATTGTATTATATTATTGAATGATCAAGCTAGGTATCTAGTTTCTCTTCAACCCATCACAAAGTAATGAAGGTATGTCGGGTTTCAAAGGCATATCAGATTTCAAAGACATATTAATTTTCACCTCTTCATCTAGATTTTCTCATCATATTGGTTAGGATGTACCATATCATACAAGAGATATAATATTATCTTTGTATTGTATATAGGGTGTAAGTAGGTACCTCCCATATCATCCATAAGACATGCCTCATATCGTGTATGAGGTGTCACCGATCTTCATATCGGGTTACCCATCCTCTTGGGTTTCCATATCGATTTTAAGGTACTTCAACCCCATATCGGGATTTTCCATGATGATGTCATAATAATAAACCTCAAGACCTTTGTCCTGCTATTCTAGTTCGTGGAAAACAATCCTAACAACTTATTGGAACTCAAAGGATCATCAATTGATCAAAGGAATTGAAATTTAAAAGTAATCAACAAGTTCAACAATATTGAAAGTGCATAATAACATAGTTGGGTTTAAGTTATATAACCCACCTCTAAAGAAATTTCCAAGCTCCAAGCTTCAACTCCTCACATTCCAAGGTTTAAGATGAGCTTCCCCAAGATCTAAGACTTGAGCTCCTTAGCGTTTGCACGATATCTCCACTCCCAATGGTCGATATCACCTTGTTAGGTTGCTATGCCCTACTTGGATGATATCCTTTGTCTTTAGTTGATACCAAGCTCTACCACTTAACTATCCTCACTCATGCATGATACAAGAGTGACATGCAAGATATCTAAGAGAAGGATGGTAACAAGATTTCAAAAATTCTATTAATAGGTGAAGGGAAGGGTATTGACACTTGGGTTTTATGAAAAAGAGTGTAAGAGGTGTCATTACCTTAAGCTTCTAAGTGCCACATAGCCATGCATGGATTGAAATATGTAGTTACACGCATTATATATTTATATTTACATGAAAAAATAAAATCTCAAGGATAATGCAAAGGATAAGGGTCGAGCCCCTTAGTTATCTTCTAGGGCAAGCCACTTCCACTCACCTTATTATTATATTCAACACAACCTTTTCCAAAGAAAAGCTATAAGTAAATACATATGACTTCCTTGAGGTACTTTGCCCATCATGGGAAAAGACAAGGGTCAACAAACCGATAGGAGACTCCCTGTATGACTCCATGGCCGATAGGGACTCCTATTTTAAGTCTACAATTTGAATTAACACATACAAGGGTTTTAACTTAGTCTTTATATCACCAAGAGTACTACCACTCTGGGATGATTCAAATATAGTGTCTCCTTCTTTCTTACTCCTCTAGATGACACTAGGAAGGAGTAGAGACAATCTAGAAGAGGTAATTTACACATCAACCCTACTTTTTAGAAAATTTTCATGTGTACCACAATTGATGCACAAAGCACTTAGCATTATTCAAACAAGTTCTCACTTAGAATTTAGGCTTTCCACAAGACACCACTTAGCATTATTTCCTCTCTCATGATGTTTATAACACTTAGAGTACATCAAACATGTGACATTTTCAATATAATCCCTCTTCTTGGGTAAATTGCACTTTACACTCAGACTATCATATAAAGCACACATAGTTTGTAAATAAGCTCAATCTTGAAAATAAACTTCACAAAGTGTCTTAATTACTTTTTAAAGATTTATAAAAAGTTTGTAAGTAACTTACTTATGCAAAACTTCTAGGGTTAGGCCATAACCCAGCTCAGGGATGTTACAACAGGGACAATCTATTCTATCTAGATCATCTTTATATTTACCTCTTCTTTGTCACGACCCCTCTGCTGGAGAACATTATACCTAAAAACATTTGTAACAACATCATGAGACTCGTATAGATCCCCAACAAGTGGATATCTCCTACTCAAGCTGAGTACATGTATCAACATTTGATTAAGTATAATGAACTTAAAGAAACTTGTAGATAATGAAAAGTGTAGCTGATAGTTCTAGAGTCTACTCAAATCTAATTTACAATATTAGTCTAATTAAATAGGATAAGATAATCATTTAAACAAAATCCAAATTTAAACATCTTTTAGAGAATCTCTATGAACAAATCAATGGATACATCTTAGTTCATATTAGCTATCCTTTAATATGAGTTACTAGTCAAGGTCTAAACATTTTCAATCAATACATAACATTAATATCATCTTTGTGAGAACCCACTAGCTAGACCAGAAACACATCATGTAGTCCTGAAGGTGAAGTACACATAAGCCATGTCTACTATTAAATAGCAAACAATCCAATTCATAGTCAAAGTGGATATAAATCCCAACATTTATAACTTGACAACAGGATAGATTAAAAATATGAAAGGGATAATTGTTTGATCCTAGAATGGGTAATTGGATGCTCTAGAGGGGGGGTGAATAGAGATGAATGCACTTAAACAAAATTCATTAGATCTTCAATTTATATCACAACATCAGGTTGCCAAATATACATAGAAAGGGAGAGAGAATGAACATACACCAATTGACAATCTATGTAGAGTGGTTCCACACTTCAAACTAGAAGTATGTGAGTCCACTACCTAGAGAGGTCAACCTCTAGGATTTCTTAACCATTGTACTCTTATATTCATTCACAAGACATACAATACATGACCAACCAAAGGACATACCTATCCAAGCCAAGAGTCTTCAACCTACCCAAAGAGTTACTGATCGACATAAATCGCGTGTCCAAAAAGAAGGAAATCCAAAGTAGTCAGACTCTTAAGATAGTAACCCAACACTCAAGCCCCCACAACTATTATACGGGGTTTGATGTAGTAATCGGGGTCGAACCATAGGGACAAGGTTAGCAGGTGTTAAGCATGCAGGGTCTCACACTCATATACTACATATAACAAATGGTTTAAAAGGGTGTTCCCGAAGGAACAATAGTGCTCAAACCAAAATCAAACAAATACACCAAAGATAAGAAGAACAAAGTGTAAAAAAATAAGGTGGAAACAAAGATATGGAAGGAAAACTTGGATTGGGTTTCACATACTAAGACTTCTCACCAACATGCAAACATCACTTATCCCTCTCATATGCTCCCATCAAGATTATAAGAAATCATATAGGTGTCATTTCCTCTCTCTCTCTCAAGATAAGGATAGATCTAAGTCCAAGGACAGCCGCTCTCTCAAGATGACTATCCAAAAACTACAAGGAAGAACATATGACCATAAGCTTTAGAATTTCAATATTTTCATGCATTCATACTACTCCATAACACAAGATATTAGTAGTACTACTCTTTCAAGGTACCAACGATCAAACATCACAAGATGGTAGCTAAACATACAAGTGAAGCATTAAAACCAGTGCATGGAGATAATCTTGATGAGAGTATATATATATTCAAAAAGGAGAGATGATATACATGTTGGGAGAGCCTTACTGGATAATACCAACCCAAGTTAAGTGTTTAGCCACACATGTTTACTGGCAGCATAACAACGTCACAAAATGATAGATACATCAAGTTCCACAAAGAGAGCAGGGAAGTACAGTGAGATGGAAGTGATAGATCTAGATAGAGAGAGAAGAACGTGATGCAACACTGTAATGTTTTAGATCTAGATCTAGTAGATCGATGGCGGGGACATTCTCCTTCTTTTGTAGAAGATGGAGCCTTCAATCTTCTCTCTCCTCAGCTTCTACCTTTAAAAATCCAAGACTGATAGGATGGATGGGAATGAGTCTGGAAAATGGAAGCACTTTGTGGTCCTTCAAGATCTGATGATTTGACAAGACGTGTAGGTGGCCTATAAGTAGACATGCTCCACCGACTTGACCACGGTCAAGGTTTGGTCTTAATCAAATCCTGATCACGGTCGAGTCTTTATTTTCATCCTCTCCTCAGTAGAGGTTGGTTAAGTCACCTTCTCAGTCGCAATCTAGATGTTGCATCCTTTGGTCAGACCACGGCTTAAATCTCTGACCGGCCTAAATCGCACGTCCAAAAGGAGCAGATTTGAAGTAGTCAAACTTTTAAATAACCCAACTCTTAGGCCCTCGCAACGATAAAGGGGTTCGAAGTAGCGATCAGGGTTGAACCACAGGGACAAGGGTAGTCGTGCTAAGAATGCAGAATCAACACTCTACACTCTAGTAAAGAAGGGTAAGAAAATGTTCCCAAGGGAACGGTTGGTCAACAATGGTAAACAATAGAATAAAAAGAAACAAAATGCTACCAGAAAGTGTTATAAAGAAAAATCTATTTCCAACTGGAGTTACAAGGAAGATTTAAGGTTTTGGCATTTCATCAATTTTGAGGAGTTTTGTGCAACGGAACTTGAGGAGATAACACTATTTCCTAGGTAAGGAATGAAGGAAGAAAACTTAGGCATAACAAGCGGCAACAGAAAACACCCAGTACCCCTTCTCTCAAAGAGGGTACCTCCAACTAAGCTCCAACACCCTCTCTCAAAGGTGGCGGACTTGGGTTGGAGTGGAAAGATAACTAAATCAACTCAAACCCGGGGTACTCTCGTACTCCCTGATTGGATAAAATGCTAGAGTTACAACACCTCTCTCGAGGGAGTTGAAATGGAAAACACGATTCAATAGCTAGTCAAAACATGATCCAAGCATACAAACTAGAGTTCAGATGCTAAGAAAAAGAAATCATCCAACAAAAAGGGGCCAAACATAGAGAAATAGGTATCAAAACCCCATTAATTCCATTAGCATGAGCATTGTATAAAAGGTCTAGTTACATTGCGTAATAAATGAAAGTAAATGACTGTAAAAAGGGAAGATAGGTATCACCTCCTTGATATAGGAGGGTGATATACAACAGTACACCCCTAAGGTGTCTCTAACCCGATACCAAGCGGGAGCTCTGACCGACATGCCCGTTTCGGGTGGCCAGCCCCTGTCGGGTGACAGGGAGTAATGGGCAGGCATGACAACCAAGGCTCACTACCCGATACGGCCGTATCAGGGTACCACCGTCTTGGGCAGCACACCGTGATGGGAAATCTGTATCGAGCTCAGTATCGTGTTGAGTTAAAGATAGCTTAGGTTCTCGGGTTCCTTGCATCGGGTGTAGGGGCAATCTGTCTTGGGAAAGAGCCCATCTAGGAACCCGGTACATCGGGTGGCCTTCTTGGTCGTATCGGGCTGCTATGGCTATCGGGAAGGGTTCTAAATGAACCACTCCCGCCCCTCTCAGGTTGGGGGTGTGCTCACCTAGTATCGCCCAACACACCCTGGGAACACGTCACACTAGCTTCCAAAGCTTTCTATGGTTAGCTTTCGCTAGGGTTTCGACCCGTCCCATCAGAGTCCTGTAGCTTCTATTTATAGGCAGCGATTGGAAGAAGTTGCGGTTCTCCGGGCGTCGGGTGCCACATGTCCTCCATCGGCTCCATTAGCGCGGATTCGGGGATGATTGTCATGCGTGTTTCCTGACACAGCAGGTGCCGGGTTGCAAGCATGTCGGGTAGTCGTGGGGCGCCTACCAGTGGGTGGCTCATATCGCCCAACAAGCTACATCGGGAGAGTAGTCGTGGCGGGTACAACTCCCTGTCGGGTAAGCGGCGTATCGCCCGGCGAAGTCTTCTTATGCGACACACCCGTGTCATGCGGTAGCTGTATTGAGCAGCTCCATGATGAGTAATGAGTGTGTCGGCCGACTGGTAGGAGGGCCGATGCAGGTAAACGTTGTTCATGGGCCGGGACGTGCCTTTTTGGTAGAAAGACAAGGAAAAACTCTGCAAAAGGATGCAAAAATTGGTCAAATCGTAGCGCAATTTAGTTTTGTTCAAAACATAACAAAATTGTTAGGAAAAACAATTTAGAGTGCAGTTTTGACAAAAAAATATAGGCCATAAAGAACCCCAAAAAGGGTGTTATCAACTCCCCCAAACTTAACATTTTGATTGTCCCCAATAAATCGGTACATATTTAAGGCTTTGTTTTGTGATACTTCTTTAGAACCCGACATAGTCTTCAGACAAGGGGTTTGAGAGAGTAATGAGATGTCTTAATGAAAATTTTTGTCTGACTACAAACAACGGAATTTATTTTTCCTGCCTTATTTAAGAAAAATCCTCTCTTCAGCCTTGTCGAGACTTAGGTGCATGATTCCAAAGTTAGCTTTCACACCAAACAACTTTTGGGAATAGAAAGTTGGGTTTTTTGGTAGGATTAAGGCTTTTTGGGTTTTTATTATTTCCCATCAGTCCATCTAGGTATGAGTCTGTTAACAGGTGAGTGGTCCCTGCAGTCCAAGCCAATTGGCCTTAGTGCAGTGATTTCCCATCCTACATACCACTGCCCTGAATCTACCATGCCTAAAGATGGGTACTTTTGGAAAACAAGTGTGTGTGTGTATATATATATATATGGCACAACTCTCATGCTTTTATTCACTCTCATAAGGCTTTTCTCTCTTTTGGGATTTTTGATGGGTAGGGAAACAAAAGCAAGTTGCTGTTTGGGAAACTTTTTCCTTCACATACACATCTCTTAGCTGTTGCGAGATTATTTTTTGAAATTGGTGTAGAAAAGTTATAGCCTTTTTCGTTTGAGACTGCAATTTCAAATAAACATAACAAAAACTTGCACCACCTTAGACACAAGGAAAACAAGTTGGGAGAAGTTGTATTAGATTTTTACTATAGAGTGTTTTTGTACAATTGTATAGAGGCAAGGGGTTGTATATGCACTATATTGTATCAGACTTGTATATGTATATATACACAGAGTATGTTAAAAGGAAAGAAGAAAGACAAAATGCAAAATGGGAGAAATTTTATACCTCCCTCACTGATATATAGTACCCCCCAAACTTATCCCACACTCTATCCCAAAGTAGTGAGAAGAGATAAGGTGAGGTAGTTATAAGTTAGTGAGGGCTAGCTGGTGAGCGCACCTCCGTCAGATATAAGCTCCCACACATAATATCCACATTTGTTGTGGTAGTCGATGTGGTGGAGCTTGTCAGGTGTTTGTTGTAGCATCACCGAGCTAGAGATCCATTCTAGCACGAAAATGCCGCAGTCATTGGATAGAGGAGCTTGTTGTGGACTGTTGTGGCAGAATTGGAGCTCGTGCCATTTGCTCTCTGCCGTCTCCATAAATGGCTGGAGCAGCGTTGCCACCTCCGTATAGTACTTCCTAATTAAGCATTGAACGGGTGTTAGTTCTATCGATGTACACTGCACTGGATGATCTTTGTTGCTATCTAAGCTGTTGTAGAAAATTCCTGCTCGAGGGTCAGTGTACATTGTCAGGAGCGTCCAATGGTTGTAGTGCAGGATAGGCAGGAAGATAACACGTGGCATTCTACTTTGTATCTCTTTCAAAAAAGATTGTTTTGCTCCTGACTCATCGGCAGGCAGATGTCGTTGAACAACATTGGATGGGCAATGTATGCATGTTCAAACTTCTTCTGTAGTATTTGGATGTAGGAGGCCACCACTGATATCGCCAAACATCCTCCTTATTTCGCCATGTCCCTTAAATCTTCAACTGGGACTATGACACTATCTGCCTTGTAGATGACGTCTGTGGGGGTAGAGTCAGCTAACTTATGTAGGATTTCATTTACCTATTCATGTGTTAGTGTAAAGCACAAGGAACGATCGAACTTGCTGATCACTTATTCTAAAGCAGCAGGCGAAGCAGAGCCTTCTTTTAAAAGTATTTCTTCTAGAATGTCCATCCGCTTGCCTGCCCTGTAAATGTCTGTGGTGATCTTGACCGCTTCCTCTAGAGGGTTGCTAGGTTGGGAGGATTCAACTTCATAATCACTGTCCAACAACTCTTCTGGCATACTTGCGTCCCAGAAATAGCGCTTGTCCTTGATCAGCATCAGCGCATAGACGCTCCTTAGCTGGTAGAAGTTCTGGTTGCTGAGTTGCCTTATGAATCCAAAGACATGAAGCAACTCTATGGTATGGAGGACTGTAAATGCACTATTTCCGCTTCCCGCTTCTTCTTAGACGGGGAAGTCTCCGATGCTGAAGAAATTCCAAATGCTAGAGTGGCGTTGGATTCCATGCTTGATCACTCACAGAAGACGCAGTGGAAGGAGCCTCAAGATCTTATCTTCGGGGCGTACAAAGGTGTGTCCTGAGCATGGAACCTCCTCATTGCAGCAACTGAGAAGCTGGACGTCATGATGCTGGAGGTCCTCCATGCATAGGAACCAATTCTTTCTGTGCTTATAAGGGGCCAACACTTGGTTTGCGTTGTGGTCTTCAATATGCTTCAACATGTTGGCCACTTGCACAGAATCATACAACCCCATTATCAGTCTTCTTGCCAAGGCCGAGTTGGCAGTGTAGATCGGTTGTCGGCCTATCCTGGTGCTGAGATTCTCAAGTATAGCGACTTCCAGGACCCTGAACAACTTCTTGGAGATGATGGCTGGCGAGAGAAATATGCTCCTCAACTCCCCTCATCGTGAGGAGAAGTACTTGTTGCTCCAGATGACGTCTTCTTCACCAGCTTGCAACCTCAGGACCTTATTTAGTAGTTTCTAGTCTCTAATCGTCAAGTATCCGATGGATTTCCTTTCAAAATCTGCCATCTCGAAGGAAGGGATCTCCGACGGTGCAAAAAATTCATCTGTTGTCGAACTCCTTCTTCTAGGGGGTGTTTGTCATTAACACAATAGATGTCCCCCTTTCTCCCTCTAATTCGTCAGAAGAGTCCTCCCCGACGCTGATCGATTCGTCGTTGTCTTCAACTTCGTCCAGGGAGGCTGAGGGAGCAACTTCTTCCATGCCGCGGGAGGTCACTTGTCCTGCTGGAGTCCTGTCGGCTGTCTTGTGCGTTGTCCCTTCCTCGAGCATTGTGGATGGCCCACTGGAGGATGAAGGGGATGATGTCCCAGAGGATGATGTTGATGAGGAGGGTTGGGAACCTGAGCCAGGAGGTGATGGAGACCTCTGTGGCTGTCTTGAGTGGGGGTGGCCATCCCTCCGATTAAGCCTCTCCTCAATTGCATCGAGGCATAGGAGGGTCTGCTTTAGTGTTGCGTTAAGTGCCTCTAGTTGGTTGGGAAGGCCAACTAGAGCTAGCAGCTTCTGCTCCTGGTCACTGAGCCTCTACTGGAAAATAGAAATTTTGTAGGTAAGGGAAGAAAAGGTAACTAAGTGGTTTCTCGTTACCTCCCGCAAATGGTTGAATTCCCGACCAAGGATTTCCCCCAAAGATGGAGGTGTTGCATCAAATCGCCCTCTCGATCTCGTGATGCTCCTCATGCATGTAGGTCGGCCCAATGACTGCTCGACTTCAAGCGGGTCTGTGCCCATCTATACCGTTCATGAGGGCGTCACTTCAGGGTGAGGTGTTAGAACCTTCTTGGCTTCCTCTGCCTTGCCTGTTGGTGTTGGTAGAACAGGGCACGAGGTAGGTGGTCATTCTCCTATCATCTGGTTGTTGGAAACCTCCTCCACAACTATTACTGGCGACATTGGCGGCAGCATCGACGTGGGTTGTGTAGCCCTGAGCTCTATCTCGAGGAGCTCAATGAACACCCCATTGCTTGCATCCGACTGTACCATCTCCTCCTCCATTGAAGGCACAACAGAAACTTCGGGAACTGCGGCTGTCTCTCCCGCGGTAGCTTCCCTTGGGGATATCATTATTGTCTCAGCTCCAGTTGTCTCGGTGACCTCTATAATCGCCCTTACTTCTTCTACAGTCGTGGAATTCGTTTTTGTGGGGGCCGCGGCTGGGATGGGAGTAGCAGCGACATCTTTATCAGTGGCTGCCGCCGGTTGCACGGGGGCGGTGTGTGGCTCGATAGAGACTGTGGAAGATTTGTCCTGCCGGGCATCGAGAGGGATTGGCCCACCCGTTGCATCCACCCTTTCTTGTATTCTGGTGGTGGCAGCGTAAGTGGCTTCAACCTCCAATGATTCGACTTCTGCTTCAGTGAAGACCAACTTTTCTGCATCATAGTTGATACAGAACAGAAGGGGTATAAGCTTGGAAGTTCTGGCAAACTTGTAGAAGTAGTGTCTGCCCTCCTTCTTGATAATGTTTGCTCATTACAAGAACTTCATGTCGATCCTATCATCACCTCTAGTTCTTGACAGGCTGTGCAGATCCCTTGGGTACCCCAACCCTGTCGCGATCAGATTGACGATGCCACCCATGCAATACTCCTTGGTGGCATCCTTTATGGGGTAAAGCCTATTCAGCAAGAAGCGTCCCAAATTGACCACCTTGCCCTCCATCATTTACCACATGAGATGGAGTTCTTCGGTGTAGATGTTGCTCATCTCGTACTTGCTGAAGAGGATACAAGCCACTATCTTGTGGATGATCCTCCAGAAGAAGGAGTGGATGGCCGCCACTTTGATTCCTGGCTTGTAGTTTGATTCGCCGATCAGTTTCTTCCAGACGCTGACCGGGTTGAAGCCATCACCCTCGCCAAGCCTAGCGCCGTTGTTCAGTATCTCCATCTCGGCTTCTGAGGAGGAGAATATCTTGTTGAGTAGCTTTTCTGAGATCTCATGCTTAACATTGTATAACCGGCCCTACAACCGGTCTGCCTGTCTGAATCTTTCAATTTTCTCCGGCCTCTTATGGACTCGCCGAAGGGAGGACATGAACTCCTTTGTGAGCTCAGTATGTGATCCGGATAGGCTGAAGCATATTGTCTTCAGCCCTGCAGTCCCCACGACATTGTCTAGTCAGGTGAAGATACCGAGGTGGTGGAAGGACAACTGGTGGGTGAATCGGGTTGGCCGGTAGATCTTGACCTCCAACTCTGTGTATCTCTATTGATGCTCTTTGTCCCTAGGCACGAACTATCTTGGAGAGTGAGCCAGAGGTTCTGCTGCCGTTGAAGGGGCTGTCGCCGCTTCTGTCCTTGGCCTCTTCTCGGCCCCAGATGTCCCCGCTGAATCAGGGCTCGGGCGCTTATGCCCGACTGCAGTGGCTTCTGCAGTGGCCCCGGGGTTGATCCTCCGACTGTGCTCATCTACTTGGACGTCTGTCTGCTTTGTGCAGGCCATTTCTGTAAATATCAAACAAAAATATGTTAAGTAATATTATTGCTGAATGGGTCACCTTGTCTGATATCAGGCGACAAGGTTGTGTCACCCAATACAAGGAAGGTGATATCTTGAAAAACCAAAATAGGTTAAGACTACAACAAGCCCATCATAAGCAAGTCAATATCGGGCATGGGTGAATTAGTCTTATCATACGATAGGGATCTAGATGACATTGCACCCGATATCGTGCATCGTTAACTAAATGGGACTTGCTCGATACAGATGCACTATATATCCTTTGTGCGATACATGTGTCACCCAATACAAGAGAAAAGATGTCACCCGATACAGATGAACTAAAAGGCGATACATGCTAAAACCTTATTAAAGCAAAACTGGGTGACAAGGGTCTCGCCTGATACCAGGTATCGATCAGGCGCGTGATAGATGTGTGTCATGTGATAAGTGTGCGTCGCGCGATAAGCGTGCGTCACGTGATAATCATGCATCACACGATATGAAAAACAACTCAAGTCTAACGCCTGATACGGGTATAACAAAAAGGTACGAGATACGCTATGCCCGACACGATAGGCGTGTCAAGCAACTCACGTGATACGATATGCGATATGATAGGCGTGTCGGGAAACTCACACGATACATGTATCAGGTTATACCTTTATCGTATGAAGGTCGTGACGGGTGACACGGGAGCAGATGGGACGCTGGCCGACACAAGAGCTGAAGAGAGAGAGTTGAATGTATGATACAAAGTAGGTGAAAAGTAAATGCAAGTGCCCGACACGGTTTACTACAGTTACTATTTATAGCGACTGCTAGCAGGGGTAAATGAGGTAAAAGTGGGGCACACGTTGTGCAGAGAGACAAATCATTCCCGATGCGTGGTCTAATCCATCATTTCAAGAGTCGATATGGCTTCTTAAGCATGCTTCACTCCTCGCAGCTCGCGTGTCGCATGATACGATGTTTGACACGAGAATGCCAGCCTGATACGAGCGCCATTTGCACGACACAAGGGATTCCTACCCGATATGAGTGTGTTGTGCTGGTGTGTAAGCTCTGCCCAATACAAATAGACAAGACTGCTAAAGAAGCAAGGTAGAAAAATGCTATGAAGAGCATTCTGTACAAATTTTTTAAAAAGGAGTAAACTTAGATCAGAAGTAGAGTTGAAAAATAAAGGTAAGGAGAGCGTTGATGGGTAAAACATCATTGGAAGGAAAGGAGACTCCCTGTCTCATATAGTATTACCTACTAGAGCTTCATAAAACTAAACCGGTGGCCCATAAAACAAGAGAGTTTGTGCATGTGGTGCATTCACTGACTGAGGCCTTATTACAATGATAATGTTCGTAGTGTTTTTCAAAAAGGGAAAATAACATCCTATTCTAAGAAAAGTAAAATTTTGGGATGCCTCCCAAAGAGCGCTTTAGTTTCCATCATCAACTCAACATGCTTCAAGTCTATACGGATCCTTCTACTTCTTGCATCACTATTTCCGATTTTTGCACAAACACTTCATCTTCATAGTATCTTTTAACTCTGTGCCCGTTCACCGGGAAGACCTTCGTTGGATCATCGTTGTCGTATAGCTCCATCATCCCTGATGGATAGATCTTCGCCATGGTGAAGGGTCCAGACCACCTAGTTTGTAGCTTTCTTGGAAAAAGACAGATAGAGGATTTAAATAATAAAACTTTATCAGCTTCAGTCATGTCCTTTTTCTTCAGGTGGGCATCATGCTACACCTTTGTCCTCTATTTGTAAATTCTGGCATTCTCATAAGCACTAAGTATCAATTCTTTAAGTTCCTGTAGCTGAAGAAACCTTTTCTTCCTGGCTAGCTTCTGGTCCATATTGAGGTGTTTTATCACCCATAACACTTTATGCTCTAGTTCAAAGCGAAGATGGAAAGCTTTCCCGTAAATCAAGTGGTAGGGTGTGGTGCCCAACAACATCTTGAAAGATGTTCGATACGCCCATAAAGCTTCATCCATCTTAGCTAACCAGTCCTTGCGGCACTTCCCTACTATCGTTTCTAAAATCTGCTTTATCTGCCGATTGGAGACCTCAACCTGCGCTGATGTTTGGGGATGATACGGTGTTGCAACCTTGTGACGAACGCCATACTTGAATAGCAGCGATTCAAACTGTCTTTCTGCAAAGTGAGAGCCGCCATCGCTAATGATGATCCTCGGAACTCCAAACCTCAGAAAGATGATCTTGGTGAAAAGTTTGATTACTGCCTTTGCATCACAAGTCATGGTAGGAATTGCTTCCACCAACTTGGAGACATAGTCGACAGTGATAAGAATATAGCTGAAGCCAAAAGAGGATGGAAAAGGGCCCATGTAGTCAATGCCCCACACATCAAAAATCTCAAATTTAATCCAATGTGAGAGTGGCATCTCATTTCGATGGGAGAATTCCCCATTCGCTGGCACTCGTTGCAAGATCTTACAAAAGCATGGACATCCTTAAACAAGGTCGGCCAATAAAAGCCAGATTGGAGGACCTTAAAAGCAGTCTTTTCGCCACCCAAGTGTCCTCCATAAGGTGAGGAATGAAATTCCCTTAGAATGTTTGGCACCTCTTCCTCTAGAATACATCTTCTATATAGATTATCTGAGCACCTCTTAAAGAGTATAGAATCATCCCAATAATAATGCTTTACATCTAAGAAGAGCTTCTTCTTTTGATTGTATGTTATTTCCAGAGGTAACTCCCCACAAGCAAGGTAATTACAGATATCCACAAACCATGGTAGACTCGGCTCATCAGATCGAGCCATTAATAGGGCTTCGTCAACATAGTTGTCGTTGAGAGGGAACTGGTCTTCTTCATTGTAGATTATTATCTCATGATCAAATTCTTGGAGCAATAGACACCACCTTAGCAGCCTTGGCTTAGTGTCTTTCTTTTTCATCAGTTACCGTATTGCTCCATGGTCGGTGTAAACCTTCACTTTGGTCCCAATTAAATAAGATCTGAACTTGTCAAAGGAGAAGACAATTGCTATCATCTCTTTTTCTGTTGTGGTGTAATTTACTTGCGCCTCATCTAGAGTTCGGCTGGCGTAGCAAATTACATGATGTTTCTTATCTTTTGTTTGTCCTAGGACAACCCATACAGTGAAGTTGCTAGCATCACACATTAACTCGAAGGGTAGCTTCCAATCTGGAGCTTGGAGAATAGGGGGTGTTACTAGGGCTTCCTTCAGTGTCTGGAAAGCCTTCAAACAATCATAAAAAAAATGAACTTTGCATCCTTGACCAGCAAGTTTGAAAGAGGTTTTGATATTTTGGAGAAGTCTTTGATGAACCTTCTATAGTACCCGACATGACCAAGAAAGCTTCATACTCCTGTCATAGACTTTGGCAGGGGTAGCCTGGAAATAGCCTCAACCTTGCTTACATCCACTTCAATGCCCTTCTTGGAGAGCTTATGGCCCAACACTATGCCCTCTTGTACCATGAAATGGCACTTTTCCCAGTTGAGAAATAGGTTCTTTTCTTCACAACGTTGTAGGACCAATGATATGCTTTTCAAACAACCATCAAAGTCTTTCCCATAAATCGAAAAGTCATCCGTAAAGACCTCTACGATATCTTCCAAAAAATCTGAGAACATCGAGATCATGCAACGTTGGAATGTTTCTGGAGCATTGCAAAGTCCAAACAACATTCTTCGAAAAGCATATGTACCATAGTGACAAGTGAACGTGGTCTTTTCCTGGTCATCCAGTAGGATAGGGACCTGGTAGAACCCGGAATAACCATCTAAAAAGCAGAAATACTCATGATGTGCTAGTCTTTCTTGCACTTGGTCGATGAAGGGAAGCAGGTAATGATCTTTTTTCATTTCTTGATTTAGCTTCCTGTAATCTATACACATTCTCCATCCGGTGACAACACAGATGGCTACTTCATCACCCTTCTCACCTTTCACAATTGTCATACCCTCTTTCTTTGGTACAACATGAATGGGGCTTACCCAGTTGCTATCACTAATAGGGTAGATAATACCTGCATCTCTCAGCTTGATAACTTCCTTCTTTACAACCTCTTTCAACATCTGGTTCATCTTTCTTTGGGGTTGGACCAAGGGTTTGGCAGATTCTTCCAGATTTATGCGGTGCATGCACAGTGCAGGGTTAAGTCCCTTGATATCCTCTACTGAATAGCCTATAGCTTGTTTATGGAGCCTCATTTCCTTGAGAAGTCTTTCCAATTGTTCTTCAGTCAGACTGGCGTTAACTATAATGGGATTTCTTCCCTCTTTATCGAGAAACTCACACTTCAAACCTTTCGACAACTGTTTCGGCTCTGGTTCGGGCTTAGGTGCCTTCTCTTCTTCTGGTGCCATTTCCAGGGAAGCATATTTGACTGTCTCTATAACTTCCTCACCCTCGCTCATATCTTCTTCACTTTGATTTAGGTAATCGAGGATCTCAACAACCTTAGGATCTTTAGTTTCTGAATCATAATTGTTTAATGTCCTCATAAGAGGGTCTACAACTGCAGTCTCTTCTCTTATTTCTTTGCAGTATTGGTAGTAGCTATCCATGAAGTAGGCAGAATCTAACAGGCACTACTACAGAAGTGCCTTTTAGTGTCGGTTGTTTAACACCCTTTGGCGTCGGTTTCTGAACGACGCCTATGTGGGCGCCGCTAAAAGGTTGGACACTTCGCGCCACAGAAAACGGCGTCATCTAGGACGATTTCTGCGTCGGTTATATACTAAAAAACCGACGCAGAAAAGTGTCCTAGATGACTCCCATTTCCTGTAGCGCGAACACTTTTGGCGTCGGTGTTCAACAAAAAACCGATGCTGTAAGTCTGTGCTGACGGTTATCGGTAAATAACCGACGCCTATATCTATTTTTTTTTATAAATCTGTTTGCAGGCCTGCTGTGGCTGGTCAGTAGGATGAGAACCTGCAGTTCAGTTTTCTGAACTGCATGTTTACGACATCCATTGATATCAGCCTACAAACAGGCCACAAACCTGTAAAATTAACATAAAAAGATTCACACAAGTAGATACATTCAGACATCAATTCAATTGTCACGTTCATACATATAGAATCATTCAAATACATGTTTTAACATTCAGAAACATTCATTTACAAAGTATCATTCATCATCACTATCAACATCCCAATTATATCTAACAGTTTATGACCCCACATGCCTTCCTCCCCAGTTCCTGCCGCTAGACAACCACACAATGGATCCAAGAGGATATGCAGGCGTTCGCCAAAGACTATAGGCTGAGTTAACTATTGAGTTAACTCAGCCTATAGTCTTTGGCAAACGCCTGCAATCCTCTTGGATCCATTGTGTGGTCGTCTAGCGGCAGGAACTGAGGAGGAAGGCATGTGGGGTGATAAACTGTCAGGACTAGCACAACAAGTTGCGATGGAGGTGGAGACGACGACGACGGTGGTGCTTCAGGCGACGCCTGCTTGGCCGGGTAGGGCTCGGCGAAAGGGTTCAACTGCGGCATGGCTTTGATGTAGTAGAGGGAAGGGAGGGGTTCAGAATCCTACGAGAAACGTTTAGAGATGAGGATATTACTGCGGAGGAGGAGGAAACGGTAGACGATATCTCGAGTTGGAATGTCCTCTCCGTGCATCAAGTTGCTCCAGTGCTTCAGTGGGTACATGTGCATCATCAACCTAAAATTTGACAAAAATAAACACACTGAATTAGGCCAATATAGAAATATAGGATATATGACATAACTAGAAGATAATGAATTTTATAGAAATACAGGATATGTTTTTAGAACTTACATTGGTATCCTCGCCATGCTCGTCATGGACAACATGCTCATCATGGACTTCATTCTCATCATGAACATCATTCTCATCATGGTCAGCCATCTGAAAATGTCATAAAAAAGGCAAACATTTAGCATTTGTATCAACTAGAAAAAGGAAAACATTTAGCATTTGTATAAATTAGAAAAAGGAAAACATTTACCATTTGTATAAACATACATGTCTCTAAAATTGTGATCTTTTATCAATTAACAATCCTTCATTGTGATCTCTGCGCACATATAAGTCATCATTAGCTTCAATATTTTGTGGAGTTGGCAACCCAACTGAGAATGGACTGGAGTCATCATACTTATCATAATACTCTTCTTCATCTATAGGATCTTCAATGAACTGTCTTTTACCATGAAGAACTACCGACCATTTATCATTTGCAGGATCATCGATATAGAATATTTGTTTTGCCTGTGATGCCAATATGAATGGTTCAGCCTTCTCGCCAATCATTTCAAAGTTCACCAAAGTGAAACCCAATTCATCCACTATAACTCCTTTGGTGTTATCAACCCAATTACATTTAAAGAGCGGAATATTGAAATCTATGTAGTCAAACTCCCAAATGTCTTCAATGACACCGTAATATGACATTTTAGCTTCACGTGGACTCTTATCCTTTGCACTTGCAAAGTACATAGTTGACGCTTGAAGAGTGACCCCACTATTTTGGACGACACTCTTATCATCTTGGCGCTTTGTGTAATATGTGAATCCATTAATGTCAAACCCTTCATAAGACATAACATTCGGTTTTGGTTTAAAGGCGAGACATTTGATAGTTTCTGTAATATCATTTGGTGTTTGAGATAGTTGATGTAAGACTTTATCTTCAAACCACTTAGTAAAAGTCTTATTATGCTCTCTAGCAAGCCACATTGAACTTGCTCGAGGATGTTGTCTCTTTATGAAATTGGTATGTTCCTCGATATAAACACTCACTTCATCCATATTATGTAAAATATACAAGTGAGCTTGTTCCAACTGCTCACGGCTGATTACTTTCACCCGTGATCCCAAAATTCCTTTGCCCTCCTCAATATTCTTGTCATTATCAGGAGTGTCATTACCACTGAGAAAGTCATTGCAGAAATCCATAACCTCTCTCGCCACATAACCTTCAATAATACTCCCTTCAGGACGATAACGGTTTCGAACATCACCTTTAAAAACGCTCATGTATCGTTCAAAGGGATACATCCAATGCAAGAAAACCGGTCCCAAGATTTTCACTTCCCTAGTCAAGTGGACAATAAGATGTACCATGATATCAAAGAACGAAGGAGGGAAATACATCTCAAGCTGACATAGGGTAACAACCACTTCTCTTTGCAAATTATCGAGAGTATCAGGGTCAATAACTTTGCTGCATAGACTGTTGAAAAAGAAACAAAGTCTGGTAATTGCAAACCTTACATGCTTCGGCAATATAGATCGAATTGCCACGGGCAATATTTGTTGCATTAGAGTGTGACAATCATGAGATTTAAGACCTATCAACTTCAGATCTTTCATTGATACCAATCTACGGATGTTGGATGAGTAACCATGTGGCACCTTAACATTTACCAAGCATTCACAAAAAGTTTTCTTCTCCTTTCTAGACAACGTGTAACAAGCGGGAGGTAAGTATGTTCTTTTATTACCCATTTCACGTAATTCTGTTAATTCTGACCTTATTCCCATTTCACGTAGGTCCAGTCTGGATTTTATCCCATCTTTAGTCTTACCTGGTATATTTAATAGAGTACCAATGATGCTATCACAGACATTTTTCTCAACGTGCATTACATCGATACAATGCCTGACTGACAAAGAACTCCAATAAGGAAGATCCCAAAATATTGACTTCTTTTTGAATGAAGAATTGTCACTCCGTGTGGCCATACTACATTGTGATTTATTACCAAATTCATTGACAATGTCTTTTACTCTTTCATAAACAACATCCCCTGGTATAGGTTTAGGTGCACTCCATTCATCATTCCATCCATTGAATGCTTTGCGCTTCCTACGATACGGATGGAATTTTGAAAGAAACCTTCAATGACCAAGATATACAGTCTTGCCGCCATATTTTAGTCTTATTGAATCAGTGTTTTCTTCACATATAGGACACGCTTTAGCTCCTTTGACACTATATCCAGACAAATTCCCATATGCCGGAAAGTCATTAATAGTGCAAAACAACATAGCATGCAAACGAAATGTCTCTCTTGCTGAAGCATCATAGGTCATCACACCTTCAGCCCAAAGTTTCTTTAAGTCATCAATCAAAGGTTCAAGATAAACATCGATATCATTTCCGGGTTGTTTAGGGCCCGATATCAACAATGACAACATAACATACTTATTTTTCATACACAGCCAGGGAGGAAGATTGTATATAACAAGCATGACTGGCCAAGTGCTATGTTGGCTGCTCAATGTCCCGTACGGATTCATCCCGTCTGTACAAAGCCCAAGTCTTAGATTCCTGACTTCTTCACCAAATTCAGGGAACAATACATCAATCTTCTTCCACTGTGGGGAATCAGACGCATGTCGTAGGATCCCATCATTATTTTTCTTAACATCTGCATGCCACCTCAAATTATTCGCATCTTTCGGATTTGCAAACAAGCGTTGAAACCGTGATGTTATAGGTAGATACCACAACACCTTGGCAGGAGAACCAGTTTTGGACTCCCCCGAAGTCGTCAATTTATATTGTGACGCACCACATTTTGGACAATCTTTCAAATCTACATAGTCCTTTTGAAATAATACACAATCATTCGGGCATGCGTGTATCTTTTGGCCTCCATTCCCATTGGGCACAACATTTTCTTTACCTGGTATGTTGAGATTGGCAGCTCGTTTCCTTCAGGAAGAATTTCTTTCAACAAAGTCAACAATTCAGTGAAGCTTTTGTCGCTCCATCTATTGTTAGCTTTCAACTTATACAATCTCAGCACAGCGCTAAGCTTCGTAAACTTAGCACAGCCTGTGTATAACGGTATCTCAGCATCATGCACAATGTTTGTAAAGATAGGAGGTGGATCAGTGTGCTCTACCCTACAACTATCCAGCATCGCATCAACAATGTCTGTTGGAACTGGTTCGTTCACATTTACGTCATCGGAGGCAATTTCTTCTTCCACCCAAGCACTGCTATTGACATCTACTGGATTCGATTTTGAAATCTCTCCATGCCAGTGCCATTCTGTATAGCCTTGTACAATCCCATTGCACATGACATGACTTTTGATTTCCTCACCAGTGTTGAGTTTCAAGTTGTTACCGCAATGCCTACATGGACAGTAGAACCTATCTGTAGGTTTTTTCCTATGTTCCTCGACAAATCTAATAAACTGATCAAGACCAGATATAAACTCTGGGGTGCAACGATTACAAATGGACATCCATGATCTATCCATTCTATGATCAGATAAAGCAAGTATATATTAGGAAAGCAAGTATATATTAGGAAACAAGTATATAAGCAAGTATGTCGTATTACAGTTCATCATTAAGAAAGATATAAGCAAGTATGTCGTATTAAAATAGACTAAACAATAAAAGAATTTTTTTTTGAGGCAAGACAATATGAGAAAATAGTAGTGTAATCATGTAAATGGGAACATTCATGGGAACACACACTTCAGTTATAAGCATTCATGTAGCAACTTACAGTTCCATTCATGGGAACACACACTTTAGTTATAACAATAACTAAACAAAGGGGTTGGTGTACCCCTAAACATGCGCATAATTAAAAAAACTATTAATACAGACAAGTCTAGATAGATAGACAACTAAATACTACATCAACATGGTCCCGCATGCATCAATAACTTCTTTTTGATGATGAAGCTGTGTCACGAAGCTCTCCAATCCAATCACACCTCAGATTCAGATTCAGATTCCGATTCCTCATAGATGATATCCGACGCCGTTCGCTCATACCGCAGAAGATGATCGAGGGTGTCACAGTTGTTGTTGGTTATCCAAACTTTGATGGAATTATCGCCAACTGGACGGAGAAAAAGCCTATTCCAACGGACCAGATATAGCTCTCCAATCCAATCACGCCAACCGGATTTTGATACAAGATTTCCTGCCAAATCATACTCAACCTCGATTACATGTGAATAATTTCCAAAAGTTAGGGTCACTTTACCAGGCATGTAGTGTCTTCCTTTTAGAAAACGCCAATGTTTGGGTATGACCAATTGGTTTAAGGAACGATCATCTAGGATGATGTCCAACTGTTCTTCAATAGGGAACGTTAACATTGACATAGAGGCCCAATTCATAGTCATTGTTATGGGAAGACAGAGACTGCACAATATTAGTATTAACAAAGTGTAAGTACATATAACAATGTTATATATTTTCAGAAAAAGTTGTATAACATCAGTTAACCTTTTAAACAAGTATATATTAGGAAACAAGTATATATTAGTCAATCTTGGACGGGTTTCTAGGCCAACAAACACATTTGATGTCAATCTTATATATAATAAATGTGTACCACCTATCCCATCCTTGAACACCTAATCTCACTTAGGATGTAAGTGTATAATGTGTATTTGGTTTTCAAGAAAATTTCGGCAACATTTCCCCGTTGTTCTCTAAGTACATATGTACTTAGAGAACAAACGGGGAAATTCTACCGAAATTTTCTCGAAAACCCAATACACATTATACACTTACATCCTAAGTGAGATTAGGTGTTCAAGAACAGTCCCAAACTGGGGACTATCCAAGATTTACTCCTACTGAGTAAATCTTGGACGGGTTTCTAGGCCAACAAATACATGTGTTGTCATTCTTATATAAACCCTATAATTCATGAAATCATTCTAATTCAATTTAATATGTTGGGATCACATAATTATATAATGACATCAGAATATATAGAAGAATCATAATTAACATGATTAACAACATGCTCATCAAACTAGGGTTTTCTTGAATATCATCTAATAAATCAAGAATTTCATAGTTTCAAACATGCAATAATTCACAATGCAATGTTATAAACTATAGGCAACATGGATAGATGAAATAAATAAACATCCAACATCTATCACTTATTCAATCTTTAAGAAACCTTGACAAACATCCAACATCTATCACTTATATAATTTGCATGTATATACACCCTAAAGTGCCACAAATCATATAATAAAACTATCATGTTATGATATTAGGACCACTTAAAGCAGATTAGGCACATTAAGCAAGCAGAGTAGGGAGCCAATTTCGTGCAAGCAGATTAGGCAAGCAGATTAGGTCAGCACATAAAGAACCAATTTCGCGCCTGGGTAGGTCTGCAGGTACCTGGGCAAGAAGAGTAGGGTGAGGTCGAGCTGGTTGAGTACGTGGGTGGCGGCCGACGAGCTCCAGAACCAGCGGCAGTGACTCCGACGAGAAGGAGCGTCAGCCGCAGCAGGCAGGCAGGCGGCCAGGCAGCGGCAGGCAGGCAGCGGCCAGGCGGAGGAGAAGGAGAAGGGGGTACGGTGGCGCCGGTTCTCAGGCGTGGCAGGCAGGTGGGCACCAGGCGTTGCGGCGGCGCCGGTTGTCAGGCGTGGCGGCGGCGCAGGCGGTTGGAGCAGCAGGGCAGGCAGCAGGGGTGCCAGAGAAGAAACGCGTCGGAGAGGGGCGCCGGAGAGGGGACGCCGGAGATGGGGCACCGGAGAGAAGCGCCGGAGAGAAGCGCCGGAGAGAAGCGCCGGAGAAAAACTAGTACCAGCAGTAGAGAAATCACCGGAGAAATCGCCGCAATAGGGAAATAGGGTAGCAATGAAACATAAGAAAGGGGAAGAGTCGGGCGATCGAAGGTTATGAAGTTCCCCAATAGCGTCGGTTATTTACAACAACCAACGCCTAAACATCTTTACCGTCGGTCGTTCGCAACATCCGACGTCCATTTGGACGATATTTTCGTGAAAATGTTTGGCGGGAACCACATTCAACGTCGGTGATTAAAGGACGACTGACGCGGAAAAGGACACTTTTCGCGCAAATTTCCATCGCACATAAGCGTCGGTGTTTTAACTACAGACTCGACGCCGAAAGTGACATTATTTTTTTCGCTCGAAAATTGGATGACATTATGCGTCAGTTTTGTATAAACAACCGACGCTGTATACAAAGTGGTACCTGTGTTTGGCTGGTCTTTGAATATAGACGTCGGTTCTTCTAAATAACCGACGCCTTTGATATAAGGCGTCCGTGTTCCTTAATAACCGACGCCCAGAAAAGCGACACTGAATGCTATTTCTGTAGTAGTGAGGGATGGTCCCTTCATGGTGCCCTTCACATTGAAATCAATGTGGTCATTCTGACTCTTAAAGTTATGATACCTTTAGTGACATCGATTAGTGCCTTCCCTATTTCCAGGAAAGGGCGTCTAAAAATGATGGGGCACTTTGGGTCTTCAACAGTGTCAATGACAACAATTTCACATGGGATGAAGAACCTCCCTACACAAATCGGAACATCTTCAACTACCCCACGGGTCTTTTGAAGGAATGATCTGCCAACTCGATTCTTATGTTGGTTTTGACCATATCAGTCAACCCCAATCGTTGTGCGAGGCTTAAGGGCATAAGGCTTATGCTAGCCCCTAAGTCAGCTAGACCCTTCCTCTCAGTGTTATCCCCTACAGAAAAGGGTATAGTGAAGTCTCTAGGATCCTTTTTCTTTGTTGGTAAATCGGCTTTAATGAAGTCCGTAGACATACTGGCCATGTGTACTGTTTCAATCCTCCCTCCTCTTCTTTTCTTTGTGACCAAGTCCTTGAAAAACTTGGCATAAGTCGACATTTCTTCCAAGGCATCCAGAAATGGCACCTCGAGATGGAGCTTTTTCACTGACTCCATAAACCTTTCATATCTCTTCTTAAGGTGTGCTTTTATAAGCTTGTGTGGAAAAGGCACTCTCAGAGAGTATTGACTCCTTTTTCTGAACAAGCTCTCCATAGGTTCCGATTCTCTGACATAAGCTTGTTGGATGCCTTCTTCAGCTGATTTTTATGTAGCAACTCCGGGCTCTAGTTCTTCAGGTCTGGCCGATTTAGGGCATTCCACCATTTTTCCCGATCTTAGGACTGCCATCTTGGCAGATTCTGTGTTAGATGGTATCTTACTCGAAGGATTTTTCATCAACTCTGCCATCTGAGCGAGCTATTGGTCTATCTGGCGTTGATGTGTTTGCATATCTTCCATCTGGACTTGCATAGTATCAAGTACACCAGAGTTGGTATCACAATTTGTGCTAACTAATTATTTATAGTGTCTTGTCTCTTCACAAAGTCAAAGAGCTGACCCACTAAGTCCGGCTGGCTGTTGTTTTTCATCTTGCCTTTCCCTTGAGCTTGCAATTGCCCTTGACTCGTGTTAGCGGCTTGACAGGGTTGGAACTTTCCTTGGCCTTGGTAACTAGCTTTGTTTGTCTAAAAAGAGCTGGTCTTGACGTACTGCTCTTGTCCGCTTATTTTCTCAAAACTTGGTGGTTGCTTGGGTGGATTATTCAATTGATGTGAATTCTCTGTGGCATCCTTGTTGCCATAGCTGAAACCTGGGTGATCAGGCCTCTTGTAATTGACATTAGAGACGTTCTCACCTTCCTCCTCTTTAGGTTTGCTATCGCTCGACTCCTTAGGTTGAGTATATACACAATTATCTATTTTGTGTCCTCCTTCACCACATGTGACACACTTCATCACCTTCTCTAGCTGTTTCTTGCCCTTTCCTCCTGACTCTTTTAGCTGACTGACATCAGTAGCTATTATCTGTATCTAAGACATGATTGCCTCAAGAGCCTTGGATTCAATCGAAGGGCCTTCATTTGTGGCTTTCTTAACCTGTCCTTTGTCGGTCCTATGGTACTCAGTCCCAGCTTGTAGTTCAGCCATGTTTCCAATGATCTTTTTAGACCTACTAGGCTTCTTCCCAAGAAAGTCACTTCCTACAACTACATTTAACGATACTCTTTCTTCAGGAGTCAGACTATTATAGAATGTTGTTATCAGGAAACCTTTCTTGTAGTTGTGGTGAGGGCAGTCCCTTTGATACTCTTGGTATCTCTCCCAGGCATCATGCATGTTTTCTCCTGGCTTCTGCATGAAGGATGTGATCTTTTGCCTGTTCCTGACAGTCTTCCCGGTAGGGTAGAACTTGTTTACAAAAGCATCTACTAAAGCATTCCATCCATTCAGAGATTAATGTGGAAGTCCAAGGTACCATGACAACGCCTTGTCCTCCAAGGAGAAAATGAAACCCTTGCAGTAGATCACTTCTTGTGGAACCCCCATCATTTTGATGGTGTCACATATATTTTTGAAAGCATCAAGGTGATGGTAGGGGTTTTCATTCTTATAACTTCATCTAAAACTTTTATTTTGAATCATGGAGATCACGACTGGCTTCAACTTGAAGTTTACAGCATCAAACCTTGGGATTACCACTGGGCATCTTGAGTTGTTGGCTTTCGTAGCTGCCAACTCTGGGAGAGTCTTTTCTTCTTCTTCGGAATCTTCACTGTCGCGGTCTCTAAAATAGATGATGACGTCCATCATGATGATGATCATCCCCAGGTTATTCTGATTCAGGTTCTTTTAGCACTTCATGTAAATGATCGTTATTGTAACGGTCGTCGTTCCCATGTGGGTGTTGGTGTGGTCCAACTCTAGCATTTCTCTCATCCTCGGAAAGAGGTGGTGGTTCCACGTGAGGTGGCATGATGAATGGTGTTCAACCAAACAGAGCGTTTCTTCACTGAGTACCTGAATATAATGTATGATCAAGTTAGAAAACCTGTGTTAATGAAACGAACTATTCTGTACACATTCAGGTTAGAAGACTAAAAGAAACTGTGTTGTCAAACTTATTACTAAGCTTGAGGCATGGGAGTGTAGTTAGTGGATTCAGGTTCGTTAACAGTACTGTTTTGCCTTGTCCCTGACAACGGCACCAAAAAGTTGACCGGCCTAAATCGTGCATCCAACAGGAGCAGATTTGAAGTAGTTAGACTTTTAAATAACCCAATTCATAGGCCCCCGCAATGATAACGGGGTCTGAAGTAGCGATCGGGGTCGAACCACAGAGACAAGGGTGGTCGTGCTAAGAACACAGAATCAACACTCTACACTCCGGTAAAGAAGGGTAAGAAAATGTTTACAAGGGAACGGTAGGTCAAGAACGGTAAACAACATAATAAAAGGAAACAAAATGCTATGAGAAAGTGTTATAAAGAAAAAGCTATCTCCAACTGGAATTACAAGGAAGATTTAAGGTTTTGGCATTTCATCAATTTTTAGGAGTTTTGTGCAATGGAACTTGAGGAGATAACACTATTGACTAGGTAAAGAATGAAGGAAGAAAACTTAGGCATAACAAACGACAGCAGAAAACATCCAGTACCCCTTCTCTCAAAGAGGGTACCTCCAACTAAGCTCCAACACCCTCTCTCAAAGGTGGCAGACTTGGGTTCGAGTGGTAAGATAACTGAAGCAACTCTGACCCTGGGTACTCTCGTACTCCCTGATCAGACCAAATGCTAGAGTTACAACACCTCTCTCAAGGGAGTTGAAATAGGAAACACGATTCGATAGCTAGTCAAAACATGATCCAAGCATACAAACTAGAGTTCAGATGCTAAGAAAAAGAAATCATCCAACAAAAAGGGGGCCAAACATAGAGCAATAGGTATCAAAACCCCATTAATTCCATTAGCATGCACATTATATAAAAGGTCTAGTTACATTGCGTAATAAATGAAAGTAAATGACTGTAAAAAGGGAAGATAGGTATCGCCTCCTTGATATAGGAGGGTGATATACAACAGTAGACCCCTAAGGTGTCTCTAACCCGATACCGGGTGGGAGCTCTGGCCGACATGCCCGTGTCGGGTGGCTAGCCCCTGTCGAGTGATAGGCAGTGACGGGAAGGCATGATGACCAAGGCTCACTACCCAATATGGCCGTATCGAGGTACCACCCTCTCGGGCGGCGCACTATGATGGGAAATCCATATCGAGCTCGGTATCGTGCCGGGTTAGAGATAGCTTAGGATCTCCGGTTCCTTGCATCGGGTGTAGGGGCGAGCTGTCTCGGGCAAGAGCCCATCTAGGAACCCGGCACATCAGGTGGCCTTCTTGGTCATATCAGGCTGCTACGGCTACCATGATGGGTTCTAAGTGAACCACTCCTTCCCCTCTCGAGTAGGGGGTGTGCTCACCTAGTATCGCTCGACACGCCCTTGGAACGCGTCACACTAGCTTTCGAAGCTGTCCAAGGTTAGATTTTTCTAGGGTTGTGACCCGTCCCATCAGAGTCCTGTAGCTGCTATTTTTAGGCAGCAGTTTGAAGAAGTTGCGGTTCTCCGGGCGCCGGGCACCACATGTCCTCCATCGGCTCCATTAGCGCGGCTTTGGGGGTGATCGACATGCGTGTTGCCCGGCACAGCGGCTGTCGGGTTGCAAGCGTGTCGGGTAGTTGTGACAGGTGGGTGCCTGCCGGTGGGTTGCTCGTATCACGCTACACACTACATCGACAGAGTAGTCGTGGAAGGTACAACTCCCTATCGGGTAAGCGGTGTATCGCTCGATGGAGTCTTCTTGCGCGACACACCCGTGTCACGCGACAGCTGTATCGAGTAGCTCCGCGACAAGTAATGAGTGTGTCGGGCGACTGGTAGGAGGGCCAATGCAGGTAAACACTGTTCATGGGTTGGGACGAGCTTTTTTGGTAGAAAGACAAGGAAAAACTCTGCAAAAGGATGCAAAAATTGGTTAGAGTGTAGCGCAATTTAGTTTTTTTCAAAACATAACAAAATTGATAGGAAAAATAGTTTTAGAGTGTAGTTTTGACAACAAAATATAGGCCATAAATAACCCCAAAAAGGAGTGTTATCAATCTCGGTCGCGGGCTTCATGTCGTGAGTGTGTAGACTGCGGGTGTGAGGGGTTGTGAGGCACCATGGGTGTGAGGGGTCATGGGGGCGAGGCATTGAGGTGATCTTGGGGACCTCGACCATGGTGGGATGGTTCTTGAGGGTCGAATGGGCCACAATTGAGGTATCGACCGCGACCTTGGCTCGATGTGACCCTCCAACCATGGAAAAAGTGTGTGAGATACTTGGCATAAAATGCTAAAATAAGTGGAGCAAATCTATAAAACGTATGCTAGGGGAGGTATAAAATATATGCAAGTATATAAAATGAGGTGTTATCAACTCCCCCAAACTTAGAATGAAGCCTGTCCTCATGCTAAGTGTAGGCTAAAAAACATAGAGAGAAAGAGTAGATTTGTGTGACAAAAGTTTTGTAAAACTTAGCACTACCGAATTATCTCATTCTTGCATCAAGACTATTTTGGTATGTATGCTCAAGCCTAAAATCTCATTCCTCCCCCTTTTCAACCAGAGTTGCACAATTTTGGCTTCTTGCCATTGCCTTTGGTAGAAAAGGTCTCTCCTTCTCAACGTATCACCCCTTCTTGTATTAGGTTACCATTCGTACCAATGCAACATCTCCTCGAGGGGTAGCTTTCACACTCTTTCTTTATTTTCTGTTCGCTCTATGCTAATGTGTTTGGGTAAGTTTTAGGCTTTACGTGTTTTCTTCCTCTCTTGAACTTTCTCACCCACAACTGCCATAGGGATAGTGTTGCCCTTTGTGCTTCTAATGTAGAGTTAGGTGGTCATGTGAGTTTCATTCAGGATTGGAGGTGGGTAAGTTTGGCTTCGAGCTTCCACTTACAGGCACAACATATCTACATTTGTTAGTGCAGCAATACACCGGCCTTGTGGAAACTTTTGGCATCTTTTTGTCACAAATATCACTATATTTTTTTCTTTTCTTTTAGATTTTTATATCTCATCTCTGGCTAGGGTTAGTGGGATTTATGCGGTCTTCTGGGCGGACAAGCCTATTTTAGTCCCATAGCACAGATAGATAGACTTGAAAGGGGTAGTTGTTTCCTTCTCGACAGAGATCAGGATTTTTGGGTAAGAGCCGCCATGTTAGGGTGGTTGGTAAGGAGTATGGCTTAGTGAAGTTCTCTAGTTTCAAGGGTTTCATAAGCTTAAGGTTGTTACACACACAATATCTTATTGCAATAATGAGATAGAGTTGTACTGCTATGCTTCTCATTTTACTTTTATTTTCATTAGTTGCTTGCATGTTTCTCTCTATAAGATGATAGCACTACAATCATTAGCAAGAATGTAGACAAATTTATAAGGTAACTACACCAAAATGTGGCTTATAGCCAGATTTCTTTAAGCAAAAAGCAAGAGCAATTTGGCTGGAGCTAAAATATGTACAAGTAAAGCTTTTTTTTGAAAATTTTGAAAAATTGAGTGGTAAAATGGTGGAAAAATTGTACCTCTCTAGCCCGTTTATGACTCCTCCCCAAACTTATCCTTCACCCCTACCCAGAGTGTCAAAATTTGAGTGAGACGTATAAACATGCTTTATTCATTCTAGTTTGTCAGTGTTAGAGGCCCACTTGGACTCGAGGAGCATGCTTGCATACACTCTACATAGCGGATGATATTGTTCGTATTGCATCCCCACCACCTTTGTATTCAGATTGGCTAGGGCCATCATCCAGGATAAACAAAAGAATCTGTAGTCATTTAACAGAGGTACTTGTTGAGGGATCCTGTGGTAGAACTATGTCTTTTTGAAGTCTTTTCCTATTGTATACTTGTACCCTTTGCCGTGGCTTTTCAACATCACAAAAATTGCTTCAGTGCATGTGGTAGGCTTTTCTTCAGTTGGTGTCTTTGCAGTAGTCATGTTTGTCTTTTTGTTTAGTGCGAAGGTTGCGTCTGTGTTGTTGTATAATACTATAGTCCCTTTTGATGACGTTGACTACAAGCAAAGTCCAATGATTGTTGTGAAGTATAGGCAAGAAGATATAGTCTGGGAGGGACATCGCTAAGCGTTGTTATAGGCGTTCTTTTTCACCTGATCTTTTGTCCTTTAGAATGTCATCTACCAGCAGGAAGTATGCCATATATGCATTTGGCATGTTGTCGCCAAATAGAACTTGGTAGGATGACATCATGATGACTGATAGGTACCCTCATGTTTTCAGCATATCGCAGAGGTCGTCCTTCAACACAGATTCCGTCCCTTTTGAATATAGCTTCTGTCGACATGTCATCTTCTTTCAAGGACTTCATTATCATGTTTAGGGATTCTAAAGATAGGCTTACACAGCTCCATCTGTCAAATTCCTTGAAATTAGGTACTATCTCTCGAGCTGGCTCGTTTGGTTTCTCTTCAAGAGAATCGTCTTCTTCTACTTTGCCTTCCTCCGGCTACTCTACTATAGGTTGTTCCTTTTTATCTTTTACCACTGGAGGCTGTTTAGGTTCTGTTTCTAGCATGCTTTCTGTAGCTACTCCAGTGTCTATTTTCCAACCTTCTTTCCATGCCGCTTCTTTGGTTGGTTCTTTTAGGTCAATCCACAAGGTTTTGATTTGTTCCCTCCAAGTTACCTTTTTAGGTAGAGGGATCTCTTGATGAAGTCTCCGCGATATTGTGTCCGAAGGCATCGTCGGGTCGCTGAAGAAACAATGATCATAGATAACCTCCATTGTGTACATACCGCACAACCTGTGCAGATCTTTTGTGCATAAGTCTTCCAGAAGGATGCCCTTATTGATGGCTTCCATCATTCCTAATACAAAGAAGGCGCAATCCCTTATTCCAGTCTCTTCTTGTGGGACCATATTTTAGTTTGAGAATAGTTTCTATATTCCCTTAAATCTGTCGTCTGTTGATTGTATCGCTCTCTGCAGACGCAGTGGCACTTTCAGTATATCCCTGGCTTCCTTGTTTTTATATATTAGGGTAGTACTATCCAGTTTGGCTGTGCAGTAGTTCAACACTGTTGTCTTATGCTCATATAAATCTATAATGATCAGTTCCCAGTGCTTCACATTCTTTAAGGGCATGACCACAAACTTTGTTTCTTTCCTACTCACCGCCTATTTTAGCTCATTCACATTAGCAGCTTTGTAGTCTTTGTTGTATAAGAATCATGCTAGATGTGTGGTGTTGTTAAACACTGGTTGCACCTTGTTTGGATGTAAGAACTCTTCTAGGAGGGTGGCACACAATACTTTGAACATCTTCTTGTGTACACATGCCCTTTTCATGAAGATTCCTCTGAAGTGTTCCCTCATGAGATGTTTGCCCTTGTTGTGGTATACAACATCAGTTCCAGGCAGACTGTCGTACAGAATGTCTGGCAAGATAAGGACATCCCTGCATGTTATCCTTGATAGTGTAATCATGTCCATATCTGCCATTTTGCAAGGCGTAGGAGGAGCCACCCCTAATTCTTCTTTCTTTATTGGTGTGCTCTGCTTCCTGGCTGACTTGTTTGTGAAGAAAGTGGCAAGCCCACCTTCTTCATCGTCTGAGGTGCCCTCCTATGTTGCCTTTAGGGGTGCTTCCTTGGTTGGATGCATTCTTTCTGTATTCATTGGCATATGGGTAGTCACCTTATCTACAATGTCTGTGGAGGCCTCCACAGTTGTATTGACTTTGACATTGCTTTCCTCAGATGGTTGTCCTTGTTTGACAACGTTCAATGATGCTAAAGTTGCCTCCATCTTCTTATTGTAAAGATAGTAGTTTTGTTCATTATGGACTGGTAATTGCAGGAAGTCACTGCACATGTCCATCCCAGACATCAGGTCATCCAGGAAATTATTTAGATCTCTGATTTCTCTTGACGTGAGATCTTCTGTCGCTATGCTCCCTGCTCTTGTGATGACGACTTGTGTGGGTTCTTCTGGTGCATCCTTTCCTATAGTCAGGGTAATTTGGTCTTCTTCTGGTTCCCCCTTCCCCTTATCTAATTTTTCTTTATCCACTTTAGGACTATTGTTCAAGTCGAGCCCCCTTGACAACGTAGTAGTTTTGTTCATTTCATTGTCTTTGTGAGTGTGCAACTGTGGTGGTGCTTCCTTTGCTTGAGGTTCAGTTGTCGAGGTAGTTTTAACATTGACACTCTCTTCTTTTGGCATTATACCTGCACCTGTCACTCTCACATTGTCTTCGTCACAATCATTGGGTTTGGAGGGCTTGATGAAGCTTGCAATGTTGAGGGGCCTGCCACACGCTTGCTCTTCTTCCTCCACTACTGGCTGTCAATCTCTTTGTGTTCAACTTCTAGTTGCTAGTGGTCTTCCTCTAGGCACTGGTGCTCCCTTTCAAGGTCATTCATTTCCGCCTCATAGCCACTTGTCAAGTACTATTTTTCAGACTGTAGGACATCCCTCTCCCTCCTGATTGCTGCCATCGCCTCTGTGATGGTCATTAGCGCTCCCATCATCACGTTCTATGTGTTTGGCACCCCTTACATGAACTGGGGTAGAACTTCAGTCCTCTCATCTAGTGACTACACCTGCATGGTTAGCGTACACATGGTGGAGGTTATGTTTGAATTAAATTCAGATGTCTGATGCATGTGTTACCACAGTACATCAAACTTATTACCAAGTTTATTTCTGAAGGTTAAAGAATGTGGTGGCTGTAACTCGACATATGTTGTGGATGCTCTCGGTTCCTCCGGTTGTGGAATTGGCAAGGTCAAGCTGGACACTCTATCCTCTGACTGTCTCGGCCTTTGAAGAATCACTATTGTAATTGTCGGTTTGGGTACAACATCGGAGTCTTTGTGTTGCTAGTCAGGTTCTTGTTTGCCCACCACCTATTGTTCTGCTGTTGCCGCTTCAAGGTGTGGACTTTTCTTCATCGTGTCATCTAGATTCACCTGGACATCTTACTTTGGTATTTCTTTGTTATGTTGGCATCCCTCGCTCACTATTATTTCCGCAGACATGGGAGGTGAGGTTTCCTTTTGAGTTGTGAGCTCGTCTAACACTTGTTTTATTTTCTTCCTTACTACCAGTTTTTTCCTTTCCTGTGGCTTCTTCTTCTCTATCTCTGTAGATTTGGCTTTATCACCCTCTTCATTGGCTGCTGATGGCTTCTCCGCAGTAGTGTGGATGGCTCTTGAGTACATCTTATCGATGTCATCTTGGGTGGGCCACAACTTTTGGGCGTCATAATATGCCATTTCTGGGAGGGAAAGGAGTTTCTTGGAGGAGCTTTGTTTGTAGTAGAGTTTATCTCCCTTCTGTGCCACGATTCCTGTGTTGATGAGGGACTTGATGTTGATCTTTGTATGTCCCTTTGTTACTTTGTACTTCATCAACACGTCTGCACTCATGAAGTGGTGGGCTATCTTCGTGATCTGGCCTCCCATGTAGAAATCTTTGGTCTTTAGATTCCCCTCCCATGACTGTTGATATCCTTTCAACTAGGATTTTTCCTATATTTACTGGCTTCTTTTTCAGCATAGACCATATCATGAAAAGGTCCCACTTCATCACTCCTCCTGTCTATGATCTCATGAATATCGTATTAGTAGTTATGTTCTGCATCACCCTGATGAAACATGAAGTGATCAAGGTTGCTTTGGAGTTCTTGGAGTTATGTTTGTTTTCTCCTGTCAGTTCTTTCCACATTTTGTGGTTGTTGTATCCGACAATTTCCTTTTCTCCAAGTGCAGTGGAGTAGGCTTGTGCTTCTTCTGTTGTTAATGTGAAGATAATGTCGATCATAGCCTCTACAATTGTATGAGACTTTCCTCCTAGTCTCACCTCCAGTTTGAAGTCTCTGCCCCCCCTTTTTGTGCTCCTATTCATTTACTGGGACTTTCTCCAAAGATGATAGAAATTCTGTTGTTAGTTGCTTCAAGGATGGGGCTTCTGAGGTGCATAGGGTGCACATGTTTGCACCCTCTAGGAATTTGATAACTCTGTCATAGACTATCATCCTCTTGAATTCATCGACGTCAAGATACCTCGTAGGCCTAAATACTTTGGTTTGCAACATCCAGTCGAAATGAGACTGGTGCACATCATCCCTTGGCACAAATGCTGGCCCATTCTCATTCAGGGTTGATCCCTCAGTCTCTTTTTCAATATGTGCAGACCATTTCTTTCTCCTATGATTTTATTTCCTTTGCAACAATTATCTTCATCTTTTTGTAGAACTTGACCTCGTTGGGTTGAGCCTTCCTTTTCCCTTGGCTCTTCAGTTAAGCTTCTATAGGCTGGTACTCCGAAGTCTCTATCCAAGATGTACCCTGTGATGCCTATGACTCTTCTGGTGTCTGATGACCCAGAATGCATTGATACTTCTCCATTATTAGTTGTAGTTGTAATCTCCTTGCTGGAGGTAGGCTTGTATCGCTTCTTAAGTCTGCTGCTATCTTTTCCACGATTTGTTCTATCTCTTTCAGTGATGCTACCCTTTTGAGCAATGAGTCTCCAGTTGAGCCTGGCATTCTAAAAAGTTTCAAATTAATTGTATGATTAGAATGGTGATATTAATTTTTAATCCACCTTCATTAATTATTTTATTCTATTATCATGTTTATGTATAATTATGTTATATTTTTTTATTTCTCTTGTAATGCCACGACCGCGACCTTTAAACAAAAGATGGACCTCAACTGTGGTCCAGACCATGACCAAGGCATCACTTGGTCAAAGAATGCATCCAGTGAAATATTATACATCACGACCAAGGTGTATTGACCAGAGTTAGAGAGATTAGAGGGGACCACGGTCAAGAAGTAAATAAGAACGACTGTGATCGTGGTCGAAAGATCCTTGACCTTGTTATGGCCGTGACCCACAGTCAATTCATAGCTGGTTGTTGTGTAAGAAAGACACTGCGACCCGTGGTTAAAATAAGTAAAAACAAGGGTGACCGCATCCGCGATCAAACGAACATCAGCAGGGTGTCGACCGTGACTGAGGTCAGTGTGCAATTGACATTTCATTTGATAAACACTACGACCTGCGGTCATCAAGCGATACTGTGATCGTGATGTCGTCCTGTTCCATTAAAAATTGAGATGGTGTTTGAGGTCTAAGACCATGTTTGACATGTCAAGTACTTCTCATGTTCGACGTCTAAGACCATGTTCGGTAGGGTCAATGACAGTCAAGGTTGTGCGACTCCGTGATTGAATCACACCCAAAAAAAATCCGCCCTAGGTTGAGCAGGGAAATCGCAAAATGTGGAAAAGAGGGGGAGAAGAGAAATGTCAAGGAACCATCGAAGGGAAAGGAGAAATGACTAACCCTAGCTTCAGAAGTGGTCGGAAAGAAGAAGAAAAAGTTTAGATCAATACCTCTGTGGTGGAAAAATGGCAAAACGGATGATGAAAGGCTACTACATCGACGATGATGCTCTCCTTTGTCGATGGAGGACAGGATCGTGCTTGGTAGTCATATCTTTCATTGAAGTCTTCGGAGAGAATCGGGTGCTTAGTTTGTCAGTTCGAGAAATTTTGAGATTAGGTCGAGAGGAATGACGTTCTGAGGGTTTTAGTATATATATGATGGGCACCGTGACTCGAGGTGTGGGAACACATCGACTGCAGTTGTTCCCTCCTTGGTATAGACCATGACCACGGCCTATCAAGACCTTGAGAACAAATATCGTGGGTCGTGTTGTACATCCTTGGTATCGACTGCGACCATGACCCTTCAAACCAAAACACCTTGAAATCAAAAGCAAAACTTGTTCCTCCAAACAAAACCATCCTTGGACAAAAAACATAAAATATTTACACTCCTTTTAGGAAAGGGAAAAATTGAAATATAGGGAAAATTAGAGGTACTTATCTCATAACACTAGAGTACGAAATAAAGGAAAACATGAATCATGAAAAACAACAAAGCCTGGATTGCCTCCCAAGAAGCGCTTTTTTAAAGTCTTTAGCTCGACTTTCTCTTTCATACTGTCTTCATTCTCATTCCACAGATGCAATTGTTAACTCATTCATTCCATTTGTTGTTGAGTTGGCCTCCCCCAAACTGATTTTTGACCTCCTCACAAATGCTTGGTCTTCATAGTATCTTTTCACTCTTTATCCATTTACTTTGAAAGTTCCTATCTTTTCTCCTACTATCTCCATTGCTCCCGAAAGGTATATCTTCACTACTAGAAAAGGGACCTAACCACCTGGTTCTTAACTTCCCCGAAAATAACCTGATGTTGGAGTTGAACAAAAGGACCTTATCTCCTTCATGTACATGTTTGTTCTTTAGGTGAGAATCATGCCAGACTTTTGTTCTCTATTTATAAATTCTTACATTCTCATAGGCATGATGTCTCAATTCTTTGAGTTCTTGAAGCTGAAGGAACCTTTTCTGTACAACCTTATCAAGGTCCATATTCAGAAATTTTATGGCCCATAGAGTCTTGTACTCTAGTTCAAGTGGTAAATGACAGGATTTACTGTAAATCAACCTATAGAGTGTCATCCCTATAGGTCTTTTGTAAGCGGTTTGGTAAGCCCAAAGTGCATCATCTAGCTTCATTGACCAATCTTTCCTTGTGCGGCTCACAGTCTTTTCCAAGATTTTCTTGATCTGTCTATTCGATACTACCACTTGCCCCGATGTCTGGTGGTGGTAAGGAGTCACGACCTTGTATTTCACCCCATATATTCTTAGCAAAGCTTCAAATTGTTTGTCACCAAAATGTGATCCTCCGTTGCTTATGACCGTGTGTGGTACTCTGAAGTGTGGGAATATAGTTTTCTCAAAAAGCTTTATCACGGCCTTGGATTCCCAAGTTTGAGTAGCAACTACTTCAGCCCACTTGGAAACATAATCAAGAGCAACAAGGATGTATTGATTCCCTTTTGATGGAGAAAAATGTCCCATGAAGTCAATTCCCCAAACATCAAATATTTCAACTTTTACCCAGTCTGCCATGGGCATCTTGTTCATCCTTCTTATATTTCATGTTAGCTGACATTCTTTGCATGATTTGACAAAAGAAGATTTATCCTTGAATAGTGTGGGCCAATAAAATCCAGACTATAGGACCTTTACTACTATCCTATCCCCACCATGGTGCCCACCATAAGGTGAAGAATGACACTCTTTCAGGATAAATGGCACCTCCTCTTCTGGTATGCACTACACTGACGATATAGATTGTTAGAGCATCTTTTGAAAAGCAATGGGTCATCCCAGTAGTAATTCTTCAAATAAGAAAACAACTTCTTCTTCTTCTTGTACGTGATCTCCGATGGCAACTGCCCATAGGATAGATAGTTACATATATATGCAAACCGAGGTAGTCTCTGCTCGTCATACTGAGCCATTAGTAGGGCTTCATTATTATAATTGTCATTCACTAGTAACTAATTTTCTTCGTCGAAGACAATTCTAGACAAGTGGTCTACAACCACATTCTCCTTCCCTTTCTTGTCGATGATTTCATGATCAAACTCTTGCAACAACAGCATCCATCTTAAATGTCATGGTTTCATATCCTTCTTCTGCATCAAATACTTAATTGCCCCATGGTCCGTGTATACTTTCACCTTTGATCCTATTAAGTATGATCTGAATTTATCAAAGTCAAATACAATGCCCATCATTTCTTTTTCTGTAGTTATGTAGTTTACTTGTAGCTCATCAAGCATCCTGCTCGCATAACAAATTACATGATGTTTCTTGTCCTTTTTTTGTCCCAAGACAATGCCTATTGAATAGTCATTGGCATCACACATGATTTCACAAGGCAATTCCTAGTCCGTTGCTTGAAGAATTGGTGTCGTTGTTAGTGCTCTTTTTAGTGTATTGAAGGCATCCAGAAATTTGTTGGTGAATTCAAACTCGGCATCTTTGAGCAGAAGATTAGACAAAGGCTTCGAAATTTTTGAGAAATCCTTTATAAACCTCTTGTAGTATCCTGCATGTCCCAAAAAACTTCTCACTCCTATTACAGACTTTGGCGGTGGAATCTTTGAGATGGCTTCAATCTTACTCAAGTTCACTTCAATTCCCTTCTATGAAATCTTGTGACCAAGTACGATTCCATCTCGTACTAAGAAATGACACTTCTCCCAATTCAGAACAAGATGTTTTTCCTCACATCTTTGCAGTAATAGAGATAAATTTCTCAGGCATGCATCAAAGTTTGTTCCATAAACTGAGAAGTCGTCCATAAAGACTTCTACGACATCTTCTAGAAAATATGAAAACATAGAGAGCATACAATGTTGGAATGTTGTGGGTGCATTGCACAATCCAAACATCATTATTCTGAATCCATATGTGCCATAGATGCATGTGAATGTTATTTTCTCTTGATCATCTAGATGAATAGGGACCTATTAGAATCATGAATATCCATCTAGAAAACAAAAATAGGTTGGCATAGAAAGGTATGTTGAATGCTCCAGGATCTTTCTTTTTGGTAGGTAGCTCTACTTGAACAAAAACACTGAACATTTTTGCTAACTGGACAGTTTCAATGTAATCACATCTTCTTATATTTGTAATTAGATCTTTGAAGAACTTTGCATAGGTTGGCATTTCTTCTATTGCATCAAGAAAGGGCACATCCAGGTTAAGCATCTTTACAACTTCCATGAACTTTTCATATATCTTCTTTAAGTGTACTTTTATTAACTTATAGGGGAAAGGAATTCTTGGGGCGTATGGATTTTTATTTGAAAGAACATCTCCCAGAGGGTCTGAGTCCTTTTCCTCTCCTACCTTCTTATGTTTGGTTTGTCCTGCTTCTTTGCCATGGTTAGCTTGGTTTTTCCTTCTTGATTCTTTCGTTGTATTTTCATTCTCAGACTGCTGATCAACATGACTTCTTTCTTCTTCAGCATTGTTGGTATTAGCATTCTCCATCATTTTCCCAGATCAAAGAGTAGCCATTTTGGTAGTCTCGGTATTCAACGAGATCTTTCTGAAAGGATTTTTCATGAGCTCATCCAGCTATGCAAGATGCTAATGAATTTGTCACTGATGAGTTTGCATGTCCACCATTTGAGTTTGCATGTTAGTCAACACTCATGAATCCGTGAGAGAACTTTGATCCAATTGATCTTTCACTGACGCTTTCCTCTTTGCGAAGTCGAACAATTGAGCAATCATGACAACTTGGTTATTTTCTTTTGCTTGGATCGGTCCTAGGCCTTTCCCTTGTCCTTGTCTGTTCACATTTTTGTTCTGGCCTTGATAGTTGTTTTTGTTCAACTGGTAGCTAGTAGTCTTGGTGTATTGTATTGGCACCCCTTTCTTCTCAAACCCTGGGGGAGGTTTAGATGAACTACCCAGCTGATGCACGTTCTCCACAGCTTCTTTGTTTCCATAAGTAAATCTAGGGTGGTATTTTCACTTGAAGTTGACATAAGAGACGCTCTCTATCTCTTCTTCACTTTCACTTTCTTCAATCTCCTTAGTTCGGGCATATATATAGTTATTGATACCATGCCCTCCTTCTCCACGGGTAACACACTTCATGACTTTCTCAGTATGCTTCTTTCCCTTAGCTCCTATATATTTTAGTTGTTTGACATTAGTGGCTATTTTCTGAATTTGTGATGTGATGGTCTCCAAGGATTTGGCTTCAATAGATGGTCCATCAGACCCTACTTTCTTTTTCGATCCTCTATCATTCCTGTCATAGTCTGTGCCTACTTGTAGTACAACCATGTTGTCTATTATCTTCATGGTTATGCTCGACTTCTTTCCAAGAAAGTCACTTCCAGCAGCTACATTCAATGAAATCCTCTTAGTAGGAGTTAGCCCATTATAGAAAGTGGTCACAAGGAACCCCTTATGGTAATTATGGTGCAGACAATCTCTCTGATACTCCTAGAAGCATTCCCATGCCTCGTGCAAGTTCTCTCCTGGCTTTTGTGCAAAAGAATTGATCTTCTGCATGTTGCAGATAGTCCTCTCGGTAGGGTAAAACTTGGTAATGAAGGCATCTTCTAGGGATCTCCACCCATCTATGGACTAGTGGGGGAGGTTGAGATACCATGATAGAGCCTTATCTTCAAGAGAGAAGTTGAAGCCTTTATAGTATATCACTTCTTGAGGGACTCCCCTCATCTTGATGGGATCACATATATTTTTAAAGGCATTGAGGTGATGGTATGGGATTTCACTCCTCGAATTCTCATGGAAATGTTTATTCTGGATCATCGATATGACAACTAGTTTCAACTCAAAGTTTACTACATTGAAGTGTGGGATGATGATCAGACATCTCTATTTGTTGACCCTAGTTGCTACCAGTTCTCTAAGAGTATTCCCCTCTTCATCATCCTCATTGTCACTGTCCCAACCATTGTTCTCATGTTCATTGTCATGGTGATTGGGATGGTGCCTTCTACGACCTCAGTAGCATCGTTCTTCATCACGTTGATCCTATTCATGACGATCTTCCTCCCGACATTCTTCATCTCATTGATGACTATCTGAGTAACGACCATCCCTATCTTCACCCATCCCTGGTGGTGGGGGATCATGTTGAATCCTCTCATTCTGCTCGTGCCTAGTGAGAGTATCATCCACACGAGGCGGCATGGTGACTCAAGGTTGAGGAGCAAAGTTGAACAAGTCTTCTTCCCTCCAGGTTCCCTGAATAGACCGCACAGTCGAGTTAGTAAACTGAACATGTTAAAACAAACTATTCTATGCAAACACATGGTAGCATATTCAAGGTTTCTATGCGGTCAAGATTATTACTAAGCTTGAGGAATGGGAGTATAGTGAGTGGACTCATGTTCTTAATAGTTTCATTTTGCCTTGTACCCAACAACGGTGCCAAAAAGTTGACCGACCTAAATTGCACATTCAAAAAGGAGTGGATCCATAGTAGTCAGATTCTTAAGATAGTAACCCGACACTCAAGCCCCGACAACTATTATACAAGGTCTGACGTAGTAATCAGGTTCGAACCATAGGGACAAGGTTAGCAAGTGTTAAGCACACAAGGTCTCACACTCATATACTCTGAATAACATATGGTTTAAAAGGGTGTTCCCAAAGGAATGATAGTGCTCAAACAAAAATAAAAGAAATAAACCAAAGATAAGAAGAACATAGTGTAACAAAATAAGGTGGAAACAAAGATATGGAAGGAAAACTTGGATTGGGTTTCACCTACTAAGACTTCTCACCAACATGCAAACATCACCTCTCCCTCTCATATACTCCCATTAAGACTACAATCAATCATATAGGTGTCATTTCTTCTCTCTCTCAAGATAAGGATAGATCTAAGTCCAAGGATAACCTCTCTCTCGAGATGACTATCCAAAAACTACAAGGAAGAACATATGACCATAAGCTTTACCATTCCAATATTTTCATGCGTTCATACTACTCTATAACACAAGATATTAGTGGTACTACTCTTTTGAAGTACCAATGATCAAAAATCACAAGATGGTAGCTAAGCATACAAGTGAAGCATTAAAACTGGTGCATGGAGATAATATTGACGAGAGTATATATATATATATATATATATATATATATATATATATATATATATATATATATATATATATATTAAAAAAGAAGAGACGATATACATGCTGGGAGAGCCTTAATGGCTACTCCCAACCCAAGTTAAGTGTTTAGCCACACATGTTTACGGGCAGCATAACAACGTCACAAAATGATAAATACATCAAGTTCGATGAAGAGAGCTGGTGCGATTCCACTAGTGGTGCTAACACACTACTCAATTGAATAGATGCACCCCACGAGGTCGGAATGCACAATGGATGGGGGTTTGTGCTTTCAAAATTTATAAAACCTATAATAGCTACCTACGTCTACTAAAACACTACACCCGCAAGCACACGGGATCGTGTTGTAGTATAGGAAGGTGGCAAGTAAAGGGTCAATCCACAGGGAAAAGAGGGGGCACTAGAGCTAGATTAGTTTGGCTAGGTTCCTACTGCGGAGACTAGGGTTAAGGGTTTAAAGATTTTTTTAATTGTTAAACTAAGGATAAACAAGCAAGAAATTAAAGGCAAGAATGAAATCTACGTTAACCCTAGACTAGATTAAGGCTAAGAAAGCAAGAAAGGATTAATCTAGGTAGGAAAAGGCAATTTACACTAAGGCAAGCAAGAGGAAGGAAAGAAAGCAAGTAAAGAGCTAATCTAACATAAACAAGTCAAGAACAAGCCAAGAAGCTAACTAAGCAGGAAAAGAACTAACTAAGCAAAGCAAGCACAGAACTAGGGTTTTAAGCAGTAAAGAGATGTGTGGGCTGTTTAGGGGTATGAAGCTATCACTTAAGTTGGGGGTGACATATGAACATTATGATTCCATTTAGATTATCCAAACCAAACAACAAGTTAGAGTCTAATGAATTAACCTAAGCTACTAACTGGCCATGGATATGCTAGGTTGTGCATAGGGGAACTAGTCCCTAACACCCCTTACTACCCTTACGAGGCTCAATTGGGTTAGGGATTAGGTTCAATCCAATTAGAGTCTAATCAAGTCTAGGTTTCTACATTAGACATTCCTAGGGCAATTAGGGGCCAAGGGTAGTAATGGGGGGTGAAATTAGGGTTTTGGGCCCCAATTCCCCCACATTCTAGCCTTGAGAAGGCTCCATGCTAATTGCACTAGAATTATCCAATCTAGCTACTTAGATCTCTCACTTAGGCTTAGGGAGATTGATTAAGATGTAGGAAGATGGGAGGCAGCCTAGGGATCCAAGAATTGGACCTAGGGGAAAATCCCAAAATTCACACATATAAGCAATTTGCCTAAATTCCTAAGTGATTTCACACACAAACCAACAAGCAACCCATGGAGAATGAGATGCAAATAGAACATAATCATTAACAAATGGAATTACAAAGTTTACATGTCATTTTCCCCCAACATGGTATCAAAGTAACATATTTGACCCCAAACAGCCCACCTAAGGGGGCCTAGCTACTCATGGAAATAGAAAGTACAAAAAGAAAGGAGAAGAAGATGGAGGTGGCCATGGAGCTCGAAGTAGTGGTTGTCAATCCTCTCTCTAGTAGCAGCAGGTCGTCCTCCTCCTTCTTCTTGGATGGAATGCAGTGGGATGATGGTGAGAAGTGGATGGAAGGCTTAGATATGGGGGGTTATGTGGTGGAAATGGTGAAATGGAGTGGATTTTAGGTGGATTTGGAGTGGAATGGAGTGGGTGGCGATTTGGGGAGCTAGGATGGGGTAGAAGGTATCTAACCCTGTGCCCCAGCCACCACCTAGGTATATATAGGTGTGGGGGAAGCACTAGGTTAAGTTAGGGGCAAAATGGGGAAATCAGTGAAAAAGTGGCTGGATTCTGTGAGTAGCACGACCGTGGTGGGTTACCACAGCCGTGGTGGGCAGGGTAGGCCACGGCCGTGGTGTCTGGGGCACGGTCGTGGGAATTAAATTGCACAATGTCATGTTGGTGGTCAAAATGGCCACGGCCGGGGTGGGTCAACACGGCCGTGGTGGTGGTGGTGTGCCACGGCCGTGGTGGGCTTGGTGGAGGTGGTCGTGGTGCTGCTACACGGCCGTTTTGCTCTGCTGTGCCACGACCGTTTTGTGGAGCACGACCGTGGTGTCTGCCCATTGCACGGCCGTGGTGTTCTCTGCTTCACTTGGATGTTGAGCCTGTTAATTTCTAAGTAATCTAGCACGGCCGTTCTGTGCTACCACAGCCGTGCTGGGTCCTGGGGCAGCACCTTGACTTGGATCTTTGGATTTTCTTGGACATATTTGCTTTAAATGATCTTTGGCCACTAAGGGTAGGTTGAGGGAGCCTTCGAATTCACTTTGGGTCTCTCCAAGGGCATATGAACTCTAGGATCACTCCTTCTCTCTCTCTTCCATCAAGTGTGGTCCAAATGCCTGAAAAACACGCAAATGATGTCCATAAGTGCATTTTATACAAATAAGCATATTAGGGGGAATGACATGAAATCTACCAGGTATAGATGTGATTGAAGAGCAAAATAACACAAGATGAAGCCCTAAAATAGGGCTGCATCACCACCCCAAGCTTGAAGCATACTTGTCCTCAAGTATGCTCCAACTCAATCTCTCTACAAACTTTCACAAAAAGAAATGACAAATGCAATATAAAAGACGATTGTTGCTGAATGGGATCAAAGATGACTAAGTACATGCAGTTCACTTCTCTCCTCTCCTTCTTTCACAATCCAATCATGAAAAGAGCACAAAGCATATGAACTTCAAATATAGCGCATAGAATACACAAGTTATCCATATTTCTTCCATTAGGTTCTGGGTAAACCGTTTCATGGTGGCGTTAATCAAAAATGACTAGGAGTGTTGTTTCACATTCATGCATTCAATCTTATATCTCAAATCACACCAAATGACCCACGTGGCTGCAGAAAAGGGTAAAATGAGCTAAGTTTGATGTTTCCTAGCTCAATGGGTATGAAAGTGGAAGAAATGGTTGCGGTAAGATTTTTGGAGTGCTTTTACACACTCATCTTTTCTTTATTTGAATGCTCTTAAACAATAGCATCCTTTTATTTTATTTTGCTTTTCCTTTTTTTTCTTTTCTTTTTCTTGCCCTTGGTGTAGATAGGGCATATGGTGGATAGAGTGAAGCGGGGAGATAAAGATGTGGCCACCCCAAACTTTTGGAGGTGGCCACGGCTGATATGTGCACTTTGGCATCCTTTAATGAGGCGGAGGGGTAAGAAGATGGTGAGAGAAAAGTCGAGTCAAAGAGGGGTCATAGGTATGATTCTCCACATAAGATATCCTGCATGAAAATTAATCCAATACTTCATCCTAGATATCACACCACATGAATGAACAAGATGAAATTGATATATCAAACAAGTGATTCCACAAGCACTAAGCGTTCAAAGCTTGCTCAACTTCACAATTCAGCCAAATCAATCACAAACACAAGAGAGGTGATGCACATGTAAAAAGTCAAGAATTGATACCACTTAGCAATAAACAATGATAAGTCACTTGCATTTGTCAAAGGTCAACATTTTAATTCAAAACAGTAGAGATTGGGTCAAACCACAATTTTTAGACAAGAAATTCCAAATTTGGGCAAAATTGGCCAAAATGGTGCCAAGTTGCCTCCAATCACATCTAAACCTATATTATTGAACTTAAAGCAGTAAACAAGCAAATCCTAACTAAAACATGCAAAAATTAAAAAAATCTACATGGTATGCAATGCATGGCAAAAGAGAATTTTTTTTTAAAATTATGCAAAAATGACAAGAAAGTAAATGACATGGCATGCAGGTATGCAAAGCAGTAAAGATGACTAAGGTAGATAGAAAAAGCAAGAAAACAAAAGTGGATGTGGCAGGTGAAATGCAAAGTGAAACTAGGGCATACCTACCCTACCACCCGAAACTTTTGAATCATGTTGTCCTCAGCATGATCCTAGAGTTCAGGATGATAGGGTAGACGATCATGGCTCTCTCAAGGCTTTGGCGGTGTTCCTCCCTGTGGTGGAGGATATGCGTAGTAGCTGCCCCACTAATCTGCCTTGAGTGGCTGAAATTGGTCTGCTGCACGGCCGTGCTGCGTAGCACTGCCGTGCTGCGTAGCACGGCCGTGGTGGCTTCAGGTTGCATGGACGTGCTGCCTGGCACGGCCGTGGTGCAGTCCTTTGGCAACTTTTCTCAATTTTGCTTTTGAATCCAGAGACTTGGTGTGTTTTTTATGCAAATGACCACGGTCGTATTGATGTGCCACGGCCGTGGTGGTCCCTGTAGCTGCTACTCTCAAAATGAGGAACATCAAACACTCAAAAACTTGACCCAAAGTGATTTTTCTTTGAATCCTTCTCTCAATTGTACTCGAATTTCTTTCATTTCACCATGTTACCACCTGCACATCTTAAAACTAGACAAAAACTATTAAAAACAAGTGTGTGTGTGTTCTTGGAAAATGTAAAAACAAATCAATTGTATCAAAAAGTGAAGGTTGGGTCATAATTTCCCAAACCTATGTGGGTTGCCTCCCACAAGCGCTAAGTTTCATGCCTTCAGCCAGGCTTGTTGTTCTTTCACCATCAACCATGGTCCAAAAACAAAATGTTTGCACCCCCATCATAAGCAATCCTCTCAAATGCTTTCCTTGATTGATCTTCCTCCCAAGGGTCATGCGAGCTTCATAAGTCTTTTTCAACAATTCTCTCTCCTTGGGGATCATCATCATATACCTTAATTAGCCTTAAGACCCTCAAAAATCTCATGCCATAGGTTTTCTCTCTCTTGAGGAATGGGTCTTCATAGGCACCAAAGAGAGGGGTCTCAATCATATCCATTTGCATATGGGAAGTAGGGGGAGCATGTGATAGTTGTGGTGGTGGCATTGGTGTTGATGGCCGTTGGACTTTAGGTGGAGGAGGGCATTGAGGTTGGAAGGTGAATTTGTGGGAGGGTTGTGGTAATGGAGGTGGTAGAATGAATTGAGGTTGGAAGGTGAACTGGTAGGAGGGTTGTGGCAATGGAGGTGGTGGTAGTGTGTAAGGCTTAGGATAGCCTTGGAGGTAGGGTAGTGGAGGAGGGAATTCAGGTTGGAAAGTGAAGTGGTGGGAAGGTTGCGGAAATGGAGGTGGTGGAGGTGTGTAAGGCTTAGGATAGCCTTGGAGGTAGGGTGGTGGAGGAAATGGACGGGTTTGTGCATTTTGGCCTTCCATCTTGTCTTCTCCGAGTGGCTTGTCACATGCACAAGGCACAACCAAACAAAAGCAAGCAAGTTAGCAAACCAATATACACAAACAATGCAAAGAGTAATGAATAAAGAATAGCAATGATGAGGGCAGTAAGAAAAGTCAAAGCAAAACTAAGTAGCTAGGCTGAGCGCATCTAATCCTCGACAACGACGCCAGAAAGCTTGGTGTGATTCTGCTATTGGTGCTAACACACTACTCAATTGAATAGATGCGCCCCACGGGGTCGGAATGCACGATGGATGGGGGTTTGCGCTTTCAAAATTTATAAAACCTAAACTAGCTACCTACGTCTACTAAAAAACTACACCCGCAAGCGCACGGGGTCGTGTTGTAGTATAGGAAGGTGGCAAGTAAAGGGTCGATCCATAGGGAAAAGAGGGGGCACTAGAGCTAGATTAGTTTGGCTAGGTTCCTACTGCGGAAACTAGGGTTAAGGGTTTAAAGGTTGTTTTAATTGTTAAACTAAGGATAAACAAGCAAGCAATTAAAGACAAGAATGAAATCTACGTTAACCCTAGACTAGATTAAGACTAAGAAAGCAAGAAAGGAATAATCTAGGTAGGAAAAGGCAATTTACACTAAGGCAAGCAAGAGGAAGGCAAGAAAGCAAGTAAAGAGCTAATCTAACATAAACAAGGCAAGAACAAGGCAAGAAGCTAACTAAGCAGGAAAAGAACTAACTAAGAAAAGCAAGCACAGAACTAGGGTTTTAAGCAGTAAAGAGATGTGTGGGCTGTTTAGGGGTATGAACTTATCACTTAAGTTGGGGGTGACATATGAACATTATGATTCCATTTAGATTATCCAAACCAAACAACAAGTTAGACTCTAATGAATTAACCTAAGCTACTAACTGGCCATGGATATGCTAGGTTGTGCATAGGGGAACTAGTCCCTAACACCCCCTACTACCCTTAAGAGGCTCAGTTGGGTTAGGGATTAGGTTCAATCCAATTAGAGTCTAATCAAGTCTAGGTTTCTACATTAGACATTCCTAGGGCAATTAGGGGCCGAGGGTAGTAATGGGGGTGAAATTAGGGTTTTGGGCCCCAATTCCCCCACATTCTAGCCTTGAGAAGGCTCCATGCTAATTGCACTAGAATTATCCAATCTAGCTACTTAGATCTCTCACTTAGGCTTAGGGTGATTGATTAAGATGTAGGAAGATGGGAGGCAGCCTAGGGATCCAAGAATTGGACCTAGGGGCAAATCCCAAAATTCACACATATAAGCAATTTGCCTAAATTCCTAAGTGATTTCACACACAAACCAACAAGAAACCCATGGAGAATGAGATGCAAATAGAACATAATCATTAACAAATGGAATTAAAAAGTTTACATGTCATTTTCCCCCAACATGGTATCAAAGTAACATATTTGACCTCAAACAGTCCACCTAAGGGGGCCTAGCTACTCATGGAAATAGAAAGTACAAAAAGAAAGGAGAAGAAGATGGAGGTGGCCATGGAGCTCGAAGTAGTGGTTGTCAATCCTCTCTCCAGTAGCAGAAGGTCGTCCTCCTCCTTCTTCTTGGATGGAATGGAGTGGGATGATGGTGAGAAGTGGATGGAAGGCTTAGATATGGGGGGTTATGTGGTGGAAATGGTGAAATGGAGTGGATTTTAGGTGGATTTGGAGTGGAATGGAGTGGGTGGTGATTTGGGGAGCTAGGATGGGGTAGAAGGTAGATAACCCCATGCCCCAGCTGCCACCTAGGTATATATAGGTGTGGGGGAAGCACTAGGTTAAGTTAGGGGCAAAATGGGGAAATCAGTGAAAAAGTGGCTGGATTCTGTGAGTAGCACGGCCGTGGTGGGGTACCACGGCCGTGGTGGGCAGGGTAGGCCATCGCCGTGGTGTCTGGGGCACGGTTGTGGGAATTAAATTGCACAATGTCAGGTTGGTGGTCAAAATGGCCACGGCCGTGGTGGGTCAACACGGCCGTGGTGGTGGTGGTGTGCCACGGCCGTGGTGTATGGCACGGCCGTGGTGGGCTTGGTGGAGGTGGTCGTGGTGCTGCTGCACGACCGTTTTGCTCTGTTGTGCCACGGCCGTTTTGTGGAGCACGTCCGTGGTGTCTGCCCATTGCGCGGTCGTGGTGTTCTCTGCTTCACATGGATGTTGAGCCTGTTAATTTCTAAGTAATCTAGCACGGCCGTTCTGTGGTACCACGGCCGTGCTAGGTCCTGGGGCAACACCTTGACTTGGATCTTTGGATTTTCTTGGACATATTTGCTTCAAATGATCTTTCGCCACTAAGGGTAGGTTGAGGGAGCCTTGGACTTCACTTTGGGTCTCTCCAAGGGCAGAGGAACCCTAGGATCACTCCTTCTCTCTCTCTTCCATCAAGTGTGGTCCAAATGCCTGAAAAACACGCAAATGATGTCCATAAGTGCATTTTATACAAATAAGCATATTAGGGGGAATGACATGCAATCTAACAGGTAAAGATGTGATTGAAGAGCAAAATAACACAAGATGAAGCCCTAAAATAGGGCTGCATCACCACCTTAAACTTGAAACATACTTGTCCTCAAGTATGCTCCAACTCAATCTCTCTACAAACTTTCACAAAAAGAAATGACAAATGCAATATAAAAGACGATTGTTGCTGAATGGGATCAAAGATGACTAAGTACATGCATTTCACTTCTCTCCTCTCCTTCTTTCACAATCCAATCATGAAAAGAGCACAAAGCATATGAACTTCAAATATAGCGCATAGAATACACAAGTTATCCATATTTCTTCCATTAAGTTCCGGGTAAACCGTTTCATGGTGGCGTTAATAAAAAATGACTAGGAGTGTTGTTTCACATTCATGCATTCAATCTTATATCTCAAATCACACCAAATGACCCATGTGGCTGCAGAAAAGGGTAAAATGAGCTAAGTTTGATGTTTCCTAGCTTAATGGGTATGAAAGTGGAAGAAATGGTTGCGGTAAGATTTTTGGAGTGCTTTTACACACTCATCTTTTCTTTATTTGAATGCTCTTAAATAGGAGCATCGTTTTATTTTATTTTGCTTTTCCTTTTTTTTCTTTTCTTTTTCTTGCCCTTGGTGTAGATAGGGCATATGGTGGATAGAGTGAAGCGGGGATATAAAGATGTGGCCACCCCAAACTTTTGGAGGTGGCCACGGCTGATATGTGCACTTTGGCATCCTTTAATGAGGCGGAGGGGTAAGAAGATGGTGAGAGAAAAGTCGAGTCAAAGAGGGGTCATATGTTTGATTCTCCACATAAGATATCCTGCATGAAAATTAATCCAATACTTCATCCTAGATATCACACCACATGAATGAACAAGATGAAATTGATATATCAAACAAGTGATTCCACAAGCACTAAGCGTTCAAAGCTTTCTCAACTTCACAATTCAGCCAAATCAATCACAAACACAAGAGAGGTGATGCACATGTAAAAAGTCAAGAATGGATACCACTTAGCAATAAACAATGATAAGTCACTTGCATTTGTCAAAGGTCAACATTTTAATTCAAAACAGTAGAGATTGGGTCAAAACACAATTTTTAGACAAGAAATTCCAAATTTGGGCAAAATTGGCCAAAATGGTGCCAAGTTGCCTCCAATCACATCTAAACCTATATTATTGAACTTAAAGCATTAAACAAGCAAATCCTAACTAAAACATGCAAAAATTACCAAAAATCTACATGGTATGCAATGCATGGCAAAAGAGAATTTTTTTTTAAAATTACACAAAAATGACAAGAAAGTAAATGACATGGCATGCAGGTATGCAAAGCAGTAAAGATGACTAAGGTAGATAGCAAAAGCAAGAAAACAAAAGTGGATGTGGCAGGTGAAATGCAAAGTGAAACTAGGGCATACCTACCCTACCACCCCAAACTTTTGAATCATGTTGTCCTCAGCATGATCCTAGAGTTCAGGATGATAGGGTAGACGATCATGGCTCTCTCAAGGCTTTGGCGGTGTTCCTCCCTGTGGTGGAGGATATGCGTAGTAGCTGCCCCACTAATCTGCCTTGAGTGGCTGAAATTGGTCTGCTGCACGGCCGTGCTGCGTAGCACGACCGTGGTGGCTTCAGGTTGCACGGCCGTGCTGCCTGGCACGGCCGTGGTGCAGTCCTTTGGCAACTTTTCTCAATTTTGCTTTTGAATCCAGAGACTTGGTGTGTTTTTCATGCAAATGACCACGGTCGTATTGATGTGCCACGGCCGTGGTGGTCCCTGTAGCTGCTACTCTCAAAATGAGGAACATCAAACACTCAAAAACTTGACCCAAAGTGAATTTTCTTTGAATCCTTCTCTCTATTGTACTCGGATTTCTTTCATTTCACCATGTTACCACCTGCACATCTTAAAACTAGACAAAAAATATTAAAAACAAGTGTGTGTGTGTGTGTGTTCTTGGAAAATGTAAAAACAAAGAAATTGTATCAAAAAGTGAAGGTTGGGTCAAAATTTCCCAAACCTATGTGGGTTGCCTCCCACAAGTGCTAAGTTTCATGCCTTCAGCCAGGCTTGTTGTTCTTTCACCATCAACCATGGTCCAAAAACAAAATGTTTGCACCCCCATCATAAGCAATCCTCTCAAATGCTTTCCTTGTTTGATCTTCCTCCCAAGGGTCATGCGAGCTTCGTAAGTCTTTTTCAGCAATTCTCTCTCCTTGGGGATCATCATCATATATCTTAATTAGCCTTAAGACCCTCAAAAATCTCATGCCATAGGTTTTCTCTCTCTTGAGGAATGGGTCTTCATAGGCACCAAAGAGAGGGGTCTCAATCATATCCATTTGCATATGGAAAGTAGGGGGAGCATGTGATAGTTGTGGTGGTGGCATTGGTGTTGATGGCCGTTGGACTTTAGGTGGAGGAGGGCATTGAGGTTGGAAGGTGAATTGGTGGGAGGGTTGTGGTAATGGAGGTGGTAGAATGAATTGAGGTTGGAAGGTGAACTGGTAGGAGGGTTGTGGCAATGGAGGTGGTGGTAGTGTGTAAGGCTTAGGATAGCCTTGGAGGTAGGGTAGTGGAGGAGGGAATTCAGGTTGGAAAGTGAAGTGGTGGGAAGGTTGCGGAAATGGAGGTGGTGGAGGTGTGTAAGGCTTAGGATAGCCTTGGAGGTAGGGTGGTGGAGGAAATGGATGGGTTTGTGCATTTTGGCCTTCCATCTTGTCTTCTCCGAGTGGCTTGTCATATGCACAAGGCACAACCAAACAAAAGAAAGCAAGTTAGCAAACCAATATACACAAAGAATGCACAGAGTAATGAATAAAGAATAGCAATGATGAGGGCAGTAAGAAAAGTCAAAGCAAAACTAAGTAGCTAGGCCGAGCACATCTAATCCCCGACAACGATGCCAGAAAGCTTGGTGCGATTCCGCTAGTGGTGCTAACACACTACTCAATTGAATAGAAGCGCCCCACGGGGTCGGAATGCACGATATATAGGGGTTTGCGCTTTCAAAATTTATAAAACCTAAACTAGCTACCTACGTCTACTAAAACACTACACCCGCAAGCGCACGGGGTCGTGTTGTAGTATAGGAAGGTGGCAAGTAAAGGGTCGATCCACAGGGAAAAGAGGGGGTACTAGAGCTAGATTAGTTTGTCTAGGTTCCTACTGCGAAGACTAGGGTTAAGGGTTTAAAGGTTGTTTTAATTGTTAAACTAAGGATAAACAAGCAAGCAATTAAAGGCAAGAATGAAATCTACGTTATCCCTAGACTAGATTAAGGCTAAGAAAGCAAGAAAGGATTAATCTAGGTAGGAAAAGGCAATTTACACTAAGGCAAGCAAGAGGAAGGCAAGAAAGCAAGTAAAGAGCTAATCTAACATAAACAAGGCAAGAACAAGGCAAGAAGCTAACTAAGCAGGAAAAGAACTAACTAAGCAAAGCAAGCACAGAACTAGGGTTTTAAGCTATAAAGAGATGTGTGGGCTGTTTAGGGGTATGAACTTATCACTTAAGTTGGGGGTGACATATGAACATTATGATTCCATTTAGATTATCCAAACCAAACAACAAGTTAGACTCTAATGAATTAACCTAAGCTACTAACTGGCCATGGATATGCTAGGTTGTGCATAGGGGAACTAGTCCCTAACACCCCCTACTACCCTTAAGAGGCTCAGTTGGGTTAGGGATTAGGTTCAATCCAATTAGAGTCTAATCAAGTCTAGGTTTCTACATTAGACATTCCTAGGGCAATTAGGGGCCGAGGGTAGTAATGGGGGTGAAATTAGGGTTTTGGGCCCCAATTCCCCCACATTCTAGCCTTGAGAAGGCTCCATGCTAATTGCACTAGAACTATCCAATCTAGCTACTTAGATCTCTCACTTAGGCTTAGGGAGATTGATTAAGATGTAGGAAGATGGGAGGCAGCCTAGGGATCCAAGAATTGGACCTAGGGGAAAATCCCAAAATTCACACATATAAGCAATTTGCCTAAATTCCTAAGTGATTTCACACACAAACCAACAAGAAACCCATGGAGAATGAGATGCAAATAGAACATAATCATTAACAAATGGAATTACAAAGTTTACATGTCATTTTCCCCCAACATGGTATCAAAGTAACATATTTGACCCCAAACAGCCCACCTAAGGGGGCCTAGCTACTCATGGAAATAGAAAGTACAAAAAGAAAGGAGAAGAAGATGGAGGTGGCCATGGAGCTCGAAGTAGTGGTTGTCAATCCTCTCTCCAGTAGCAGCAGGTCGTCCTCCTCCTTCTTCTTGTATGGAATGGAGTGGGATGATGGTGAGAAGTGGATGGAAGGCTTAGATATGGGGGGTTATGTGGTGGAAATGGTGAAATGGAGTGGATTTTAGGTGGATTTGGAGTGGAATGGAGTGGGTGGCGATTTGGGGAGCTAGGATGGGGTAGAAGGTAGATAACCCCGTGCCCCAGCCGCCACCTAGGTATATATAGGTGTGGGGGAAGCACTAGGTTAAGTTAGGGGCAAAATGGGGAAATCAGTGAAAAAGTGGCTGGATTCTGTGAGTAGCACGACCGTGGTGGGGTACCACGGCCGTGGTGGGTAGGGTAGGCCACGGCCGTGGTGTCTGGGGCACGGTCGTGGGAATTAAATTGCACAATGTCAGGTTGGTGGTCAAAACGGCCACGGCCGTGGTGGGTCAACATGGCCGTGGTGGTGGTGGTGTGCCACGGCCGTGGTGTATGGCACGGCCGTGGTGTATGGCACGGCCGTGGTGGGCTTGGTGGAGGTGGTCGTGGTGCTGCTGCACGACTGTTTTGCTCTATTGTGCCACGGCCGTTTTGTGGAGCACGGCCGTGGTGTCTACCCATTGCGCGGTCGTGGTGTTCTCTGCTTCACTTGGATGTTGAGCCTGTTAATTTCTAAGTAATCTAGCACGGCCGTTCTGTGGTACCACGGCCGTGCTAGGTCCTGGGGCAGCACCTTGACTTGGATCTTTGGATTTTCTTGGACATATTTGCTTCAAATGATCTTTCGCCACTAAGGGTAGGTTGAGGGAGCCTTGGACTTCACTTTGGGTCTCTCCATGGGCAGAGGAACCCTAGGATCACTCCTTCTCTCTCTCTTCCATCAAGTGTGGTCCAAATGCCTGAAAAACACGCAAATGATGTCCATAAGTGCATTTTATACAAATAAGCATATTAGGGGGAATGACATGCAATCTAACAGGTATAGATGTGATTGAAGAGCAAAATAACACAAGATGAAGCCCTAAAATAGGGCTGCATCAAGAGCAGGGAAGTACAGTGAGATGGAAGTGATAGATCTAGATAGAGAGAGAAGAATGTGATACAACACAATACTTCTTCAGATCTAGATCTAGTAGATTGATGGCGTGGACGTTCTCCTTCTTTCAAAGAAGATGGAGCCTTCACTCTTCTTTCTCCTCAGCTTCTGCCTTTGGAGATCCAAGACTTATTGGATGGATGGGAATGAGTCTGGAAAATGGCACCACTTCATGGTCCTTCGAGATCTGATGATTTGACAAGACGTGTAGGTGGTCAATTTATAGGTGTGTTCCATCGATTTAAATCCTCGACTACAGTTGAGGTTTGGTCTCGATCGAAGCCTGATCACGATTGAGGTTGGTTAAGTCACCTTCTCGATCACTGTCTGGATAATGCATCCTTTGGTCAGACCACAGTCTAAAGCTCGGTCGCGAGCTTCACACTACATGTGTGTGGATCACGGGTGTGAGGGGTTGTGAGGCACTGTTGGTGTGAGGGGTCGTGGGGGTGAGGCATTGAGGTGATCTAGGGGACCTCAACTGTGGTGGGATGGTTCCTGAGGGTTGAATGGGTTGCACTCGAGGTGTCGACTATGACCTTGGATCGATGTGACCCTACAACCATGGAAAAAGTGCATAAGTGAGATACTTGGCATAAAGTGCTAAAATAAGTGGATAAGATCTATAAAAAGTGTTCTAGGTGAGGCATAAAATATATGTGATAAGTATATAAAATGAGGTGTTATCACTTACCCACTTTGCAATGAGTCTTTGGCCTCTACCAAGGGCTTACCCACTCTTGCACAAGTATTCAACCTTGCAGGGATTACCTACTCTTCTTGGATCTTCCGCCTTTGACTTCACCTTGACTCAGAGAATCTTTCACCAAGGACTTACCCACTTGAGCAAGGAGTCTTCTGCCTTCACCAAGGGCTTACGAACTCTTACTCCAAGCCTTTGGCCTTATTGTTCACCAAGATACACCTTCCCTTGTTCTTCTTCACCTCTCTTAGCTAAGAGAGAGAACCTTCATCTTCATGGTTGAAAAGAGAGATTGGGCGGTGGAGGAAGTGAGATCCTCACAAGATATACATGTAGGACTAGCTCTCTTACAAATCTCCTACTCACTCTAATGGATGATGCAAGTGATTATTCTTAAATAGGGAGAGATAGGAGGTTGTAGGAATCAATCAACTATAGAATAGGAACCTCATATAGGGTTTTGCATTGAATGCTCAACCTTGGGATGAAGCCCAAGGGGTCCTATTTATAACTGGGGATACCTCTTAGCCTTTGGGAACTCTTAAGAACAAAAACTAGATGTTGTTGGCTTGAAATTGATATATTTTCTATTGTTGCAACTCTACAATGGCTAGAAACACTTTTCTGCACTTTTCCAATACAATGCAATTGGTTGAGTTTCTATAAAGGTAACTCGACCAATCACACTAAGAGACAAGACCAATTTAGACCATCGGTCGAGTTTGTCTTGGGATAAATCGACCGATCCACTTAAAGTTAGTTTTGGTCAGCAGAGGGATTTGTCAAGTTCTGTAAAATGAAAACTTGACTGATCAAAAGTTATTTTCAAGATCCAATCAGGATCACTCGAGTTTGCAACTCGACTGATGAGCAACCTGATGTGAATTTTGGAAAATGGCTTTTGAGTGCTTGAATATTTGATCTAAGTTCTCCTAATTTTTCTAAGTTTAATTACTAGTCAATCAATCATTACAAGTGATATATATCATGATTCTAATGGATATATGTCATATTCCAAAATGTGCATTTGAATTGACTTTGACTTGTCTTTTCTCCAATTTGATATGTGCAAGTTAGGGCATTTGGAGTGTTTCTATACCTAATATGAAATCACTCAAGTAGAAGCAATAAACACAAATAATTGGAATTGTTTAGTCATCATCAAAACAAGGGTTTAGTCAATTTAGACCTCGAGTCAACATTAACTAAATTGACCATGAGTCAACATTCTCCCCCTTTTGAAGATGACAAAGAATTCCATAAATGTATTTAAAGTATAAATTAAAGTCATATCTTTGGAGAAACCTAGGGGTTTCAATAGAATTGAGTTCATATGCTCCCCCTCAATTGATGCTAGTGGAGTTCTCATACTCCCCTAAATTGATGCTATTTCACATGCATGGTTAGCTTTCATAACATTTATAGAATACTATGTCTTCTACTCATATATGTTTGAGACATATATGGATTCTCCCCTTTACCTTATCCCCTTTACATAGAGACACTTCTACTCTTCATGCAAGACGTGCCTTCTCCCTCTTTTGTCAAAAGAAGACATACCTTCTCCCACTTTGTCATTTCAAAAAGGTGGGGGTATGAATAGATAAGAAACAAAACTTGTTAAAAGAAAGGAGATAACAAAAGTTACACAAGGAGAGTTGAAGAGTACAACTAGGGTCTTGTCCAAGTATAGAAAGAAAATCAAGTTAAAACATGCACTTGAACAACCCACAATGTAATTCTAGCAAAGATCAAAGCAAGATAAAGTACTATAGAAAAGATGCAAAATCACAATTTTGACCGTCAAGATGACAAAATTCATCCAAAAAGCATCAAGGCTCATCGCAAAGTATTAAGTCCCTCTCATAAGGCCATTTTTGCATAAGAAACACTAGTCTTGCATCAAAATCTGACACTGGAGCAAAATCTGCATAAAATTTCAAGGATGCTCCAATTTCTACATATAATTTAGCTCTATATATCCTGCATCACAATGTTATGTAAGCAACTCAAGATAGTAGATATGCAATTTAAGGAACAAGCTTGAGAAAGTATAAAACAAGATATAGGCATAGCATATAGTTGAATACCACTTGATGAAAAGATAAGCAATGCTAGAACTACATGTATATGAACTACTAATAGATATTATCACATGTAAGGACTACTAGTAGGATCTAGATCATAGCAAGGGATGCACAAGATAAAGCAAGCTATGAGTATATGTAGAGATATATCCAAACAAAGAGATATGAAATTTTATAAGCATGAAAGGATATAACTCACTAACAAGTATGCATCATTACCAAAAGGTGATTATCACTAAGAACCTCAAGGTTGTATCCAAACAATATATACAACTAGATAGATGTAGCAAGTTAGAGAAAAACAAAAGCAATTTAAGACACAACTAAGAGATCATCATTAAAACATGAAAAGCAACTCAAAACAAGTTATTACAAGATATAGGAATACCACTAGTGGGATACCAAATTATATTAATTGGAAAGATAGAGTTATAAGAAAGATAGAAAATTTATAGCATAGCAATATGCATACAAATGTACTCAGGGAGTGCCAAAGAATAAGGCTATTGGTTGAGGAAATCTAGTTGAGAGGGAAATTCTCATTCAATAAGCCAATTGTGTATTTTGTGCACAGTGCCATCGGTCAAGTTATGTATTATGATAGTTCAATCAATAACAAATATTGGCAAAACCCATTGGTGCTTATTGGTCAAGTTTCAAACAGGACAAACTTGACTGACAAAGCTGTTGTCAAAAGGCACATAGATTTTATAAAAGCATATTTAGAGTAATTCTAAAAATATAAGCCATATCCAAACATGTGTAAGCAAGTTAGTAATGCACTGTGAAAACATTAGAAATAGTTTTTGAGAAAGACTGTGAAGAGAATCACAAAATACCACTTTTGACTCAAAACCACATGCATAGTGCACACTAACTTGGCAAAATTCACTATGATTGGATATGGGCAAGAAAAACATTACCACAGTGCTTACCATTTCTTTTCCACTTATTGTCACCCTCTACCCATCTCACCTTTCTTCTTTCATGTGGATTGAGAAGTCAATTTGCAATTAAATTGCTCAAGTCAATCCATTTGCAAGTACCTACAAGAAGAAAGATGAAATGGTCCCTAATCATGTTTTTGGGTCTTGATGGATTAGTTTAGCAACCCAAGTCCTATTTCTCTTGGGTGCTTTCCTAAAAGGACAACAAGTAGAATAATGGACAATATCATTGCAATAGTTCCATGTGCCCATAGCCTTGGAACTAGAGGATTCTCCATGAAAGATTGAAGGTCTGTTACCTTTGTTTTTCCTTTGACTACCATCATACCCTAAACCATGTCTACCAATTTTTTTAGTAGTATGGTGTAGGATATCATTAAGATTCTTTTTACCAACTAATAATCTTTGCAAAGATGATCTCAAACTATGATTGTCATGCATATGAGAAGTAATAGTAGAATATAGTTGATTCATATCATCTCTAGCATGCATGAGATCATTTTCTAGACAAAGAGATTTGGTCAAATAAGAATCTCTATCAACATGAAGAACAACAACATTATTCTCACTACTAGTAGAACTAGAACAAGATTAAAGGACATTGATTTCACCAAGCAAGGAGGCATTTTCTATTTCAAGCAAAGCAATATTAGAAAGATAAACACCATTTTGAGATTCTAATCCTTGCAAAACAATTTTTTTGTACTTTTTTTCAGTTCTAAGAGCATTAATATCATGCATGAGAGAATCAACAATTTTACTATGCTCTATACTAGTATTAAACATGAGAGGTTAAGCTTCAAGAAATCTAATCTTATCAAGCAAACTAGCATTTTCAAGTTTAAGAGAATCTACTTGACTAAGACAAACATTTTTCTCATAAACTAAGCAAGTATTAGCATGTTCAAGATCATCTAATTCTACATGCATATTATCAACAATTCTAGTAAGCATTTTCCATTTCTTTTTAGAAGACTTAAGAGAGGCATGAGTAGCATGAATGATAGCAATTAATGGTTCTTTATCTAAAGAGTTTAGATTTACCTCATTTGGGTCTTCACTTGTTGATGCCATAAGAGCAAAATGACATTTTCATTCATCACTAGAGCTTGAGCTAGATGCTGCACTTGATTCTTCACTTGAGTTGGAGTTGGAGGAGTCACTTGAGCTTGAGTGCCTTTTCTCCTTCTTCTTGTACTTCTCTTCTATTATCTTGTGATGGTGGGTCTTTTTTCCTTGTAGACAATCTATCTTGTCGTGACATTTCTTTCCACACTTGAGGCACCAGATGGAGGAGGAAGACTTTCCGTTGTAGAGTCTACCCTTGGAGTACATGTCATATTATTCAACTTGAGAGGATGGAGAGGCGTGGACCACAATAGCTTCAACTTGAACCTTGATTTTAGCTTTATTAATTCTCTTTATCTCTTTATCCTCTCGTATTAAAACAATTTCTCTCTTGTCAAGTGTGACTTCATGGGCTTGTAGATTTCCAATGCGATCTTCAATGGGGATATTATCAAGAACATTATTTCTTCAATGGAAATTACTTTGGGTTCCCATCTCCTGGGGAGAGTTCTAAGGATCTTAGAGTTGATCTCTCCTCTACTTATAGGATGACCTAGGATGGAAAGAACATTTAAAATTGTGTTGGGTCTTGAGTACACATTGTTTATCTCTCCTCCTTTCCCATCTTGAAGTTCTCCAACAAACCTTTGAGCATGTAGAATTTGCTTTCGTTCACTTGTTGAGTACCCTCATAAGCGATGCATAGATTTATCCATACCACATAGGCCATCTCACAAGAGGAAATCCGGTTGAACTCGGTGGGGTTCATGGTGGCATAGAGGATATTGAATGCTCTTGTATTCAAGGTGGATTTATTCATGGTAGCTTCATCCCATTCTTCTATCTTGGTCTCCAATAGCTTGTATGGATGGTCCACCATTTGCCATAGATCAAGACTTGATCATTGGATGTAGAATTGTAGCCTTCTTTTCTAATAGAGGAAATTTCTCCCATCAAAGATTGGAAGGTTGATCAAGTATCTCCCTCCTTGGTAGTCACCCATCTTCTCCTACTTGTAGAAGTATGCTTGGAGAAGAACTACTCTGATACCAATTGTTGGATCCTAAAATGGGTGATTGGATTCTCTAGAGAGGGGGTGAATAGAGCTGAATGCACTTAAAAAAGTTCATAAGACCTTTAAGTTATATCACAAGATAAGGTTCCTAAATAGGAAATTTGAGTGCAACTAAAATATACATAGCAAGGAAGAGAGAGATATTGAAAATACACCAATTGACAATCTATGTAGAGTGGTTCCACAATTCAAACTAGAAGTATGCCATTCCACTACCTAGAGAGATCAACCTCTAGAATTTCTTAACCATTACACTCTTATATTCATTCATAAGACTTAAAATACATGACCAACCAAAGGACTTACCTATCCAAGCCAAGAGTTTTCAACCTACCCAAGGATTTACCCACTTTGTAATGAGTCTTCATCCTCCACCAAGGACTTACCCACTCTTACACAAGTCTTCAACCTTGCATGGATTACCCACTCTTCTTGAAACTTCCACCTTTGACTTCACCTTCACTCAGAGAAGCTTTCACCAAGGACTTACCCACTTGAGAAAGGAGTCTTCTACCTTCACCAAGGGCTTACCCACTCTTTCTCCAAGACATCGACCTTTCTCTTCACCTAGGGAATCCTTCCCTTGTTCTTCTTCATCTCTCTTATCCAAGAGAGAGAACCTTCATCTTCATGGTTGAAAAGAGAGATTGGGAGGTGGTGGAAGTGATATTCTCACAAAATATACATGTATGACTAGCTCTCTTACAAATCTCCTACTCACTCTAATGTTTGATGCACGTGATTAAGCTTAGAGAGAGACGAGGTTGTAGGAATCACTCAACTATAGATATGGAACCTCATATAGAGTTCTGCATTGAATCCTCTTACCTTTAAGGTATCCTTCCACACTCTGGAAATCCTTCTCATAATTCATCGATTACTACAACAAGATCCATTTTGTTTCCCTAGTGTGAACCTCGAGGGAAACTCACTGTGTTCAGAGCACCTAACTAGATTTGTCATCATTTCACTTATTTTTAATCTCTTTTACTCATCTTAAAGGAATATTCAATCATCATTTATAATATGTGTATATTTTCACACAACTAGCATGACATATAGCACATTAGACTTATCAAGAGATAAAAAGACTAAAACAAGAAACACATCAATATGTAATTTGTATCACAAATAATTCTTTACATTTCCACATAATCTCATAGAAGTCATCATTAGTGAGATTTCATCCCAAGAATGACATCATTTTCCAACATTTATCCCATTAGGGTTTTATCATCATTAGTGGGCTTTCAACCTAAGACATAATTGCATTGTGAATCAATTACCCTCATCATGGTTTCTTAAATGTAATTAGTGCATGTTAAATTCAGTCTCAACATATTTCTTATCAGTTCATTCTATATCACATTTTTCAAAAACTATTCATAGAGACATAATAACTAGAAAAAAAAAGCATATAGATATCTTGTATCATTCATTATACTTAGAAATATTTATCATACAACATATACTTATTTCATCCAATTTCAATAGATGCAAGTAAATTTCATGCATAAACATACATAACACACTTATTTCTCTTCTTCTTTTATTTCACATTCTCCAGCTAGGGTTACTAAACAACACATGTTGAATATCATTTGAAGTCCATTAAAATGGTCCATTCTCATTGTACAAAAAAGCTATCAAACAATCACAATCCAAGAAAACATTCTTGTAAATCAATTCAAATGCTTTAACCTCATATTATAATTGAATTCAACTACAGTTATTGTGACAACCTAACTTTTCTCTCTCCTATGTTGTCCTTTTCTGTCTCACCAAATGTACTATTTCTCAATTTGATGTTATTTTCATGATCGGATACCAGTGATTCTCCAATTTTGGTAACGTCAATGATTAATTTTCACATATGTGTCATTAATTTGCACTTCTTATCTATGTTTCATAATTTTATGAATTAGCATCTTGAGAGATACATTGACCCTCATCAATTTGATTGCCCTGATCTCTAATGTATGTCATAGAGTAGACCTCCCAATTGTGAATCTAACGGTGCAAAAATTGCCTCAATCAGAGTTTCCTATTCCAAGTTATGATCTTTTTAAATTGGCTCGAATTCACATGTTTTGATTGATTTTAGTTGGATTTGATCACTGCTTGGCCCAATATCAGGTGTGTGACCCATATAACCGTTTTGTTCCTTCCCCCCTTCCTATTTGGGAAACAAATCCTTGGTTGAAGGGTTATCTCCCACCCCCAACCAGTTTGGGAAACATGCTATGGATCCCCTAGGATGAACCTAAAACCTAAAGTGTTACTCTACTTTTAGCCCCTTTTGCTTCTTTTCCACACTTGTTTTAGCCACCAACCTTCTTCTCCTTCTTCCCTTCTACTTCTACTACCACCACGCACCCCACTTCAGAGGAGGCACCGCCACCGCTAGAAGCCCCTACAACCCCATCTTTCTTCTCTCCTTTTCTCTTTCCTTCACTTTGTGCTTCCTCTTGACACTGCCTCATGCTTATTGCCTCTCCCTATTTCCCCTTCCCCAGTGTTAGGAGCCATGGCTAGAAGGCTTCCACTTGAGGCCATCCCTCACTGCCACCTTGGAAGGTATGGAGACCTATGGAGGAATGCTTCAGGATGACTGCTTCAGGGTGGTGGACTCTGTGCCATTGATTGTGCCCCCTCCATACCTCCCGCATCTCAGATTATGTAGCTTCTATGACTCTCCTATGAGCAAGGGAGCAGATAGATCTATATGTCCTATGTTCTTGCGTGAGAGAATAGAAATAGTGAGGACTGGGTTGGGCATGATAGTGAACAGGCGCTCATAGTCCAGCGTCAGCAGTTGGTAGCGTCTGACCGCGGTGGACGGCCACCGGTAACCTCTTGGCAAGCAACCCATAGCGGTGAGCAGTGAGCTTAGGTCAACCCATAATAGAAAGGAGTAGTGTTGAGTGACCCAAAGAGTGCATGTAGTAGGGCTGTAGATCATCAATCCAATAGCATGTGTCACTAATCAAATGATCAAGGTATCAATCTTTGATATCCCTATAGTTCCTATGAATATCTTGAAAAATGCATAACTTCCACCTCATAAGGTCAAATTCGATAAATAAATATACCAAATTGATCAGCTCGACAAGACCTACAATTTGAGAATGTTTTCCTAATTTACTTTCCCTTTCTCTTCTTTACTAAAAATATGATCTTGGACTATGTTTGGCTACACCTAATGGATAATATTGATGAAGCTTGAACCCTTGATTCACTTTTACCCTCGTATTCATATAATAAGTAACTTAGAAGTCCTCTTAATGTGTTTGAACTACTAAACATCCCTATTGTTCATGTATGCCTCCTTTTGTACATATGCATGTAGATTCGACTATAATGATGTACCTTGCCCTTATGATGACTAATATTGCTTCATAAAGACATCTAATACTTATATGTTTTGGAAATTAGTAGATCCTTCTATTCCATGCCTCAAATTACTTTTCCCTTATACCCTTGTTCTATGTGTAGTTCATATGGAACTTATTGCATGAATGTGACCTATATAGGTGAATGAATGGTTATACTTGATTCAAATCCCATGTATGACCTACTTGATGTATCAAATGGATATTATATCTTTATAATCAGTAACCTTGTGATCATTGGTGTCCTTAAAGTCAATGATCAACCATCTTGCTATATGGTGGAGTTTGTAACCCTAGTTTTCCTAATGTGGTTGTTATTCCTTGACTTGGGGTCCTTGTGCCCTAATCTGATGTGGATCTTGTTATTATGAAATCCCCTCTCTAAATATGAGTTAAGCTCTATTAATAATGCTCTCCGTTGATGTTTATGTCCACCTAATTCACATGTTGAACTTTGTTGGCATCTGAACTATTTTTATGTTTGCTTGAATGTTGAGGTCTTGATACCAAGGTTGGACAATGACGCTTATACCCTAGGGGGCATATACCCTACTTTGAATGAGATTCTTATGCCATATCTTGATGATCTAAACTCATTTCAAGCTCCATATCCTGTCTTGATGGACTATGATCATGGTGTCTCTACTATGAGTCTTTGACCCTATAATGTGTATTAGTGACTCAAACCTTGAAATGATCATATAAATGAATGAAACAATGGAATGACTTGAAACTTGAACCCCACCTTGATGATGACCTCTAAATAAGTAAAAGATTGTATAAATAACTAATAACCAACTATGAACCTAACTTGGCCAAAAGTCTAAATTGAAGCTAGTAAGGGTTAATGATGGGAATCTAATCTAGATATGAGATCTTGTTGTTAATCAGGTGTTGCTTGTTGCTAGATGTTCAAGGATGAGTTAGGTTATGAATCTTTGAATCACGTACAGGCTTTAAATAGTTATATGACTATGACTTTCTTGCTTGCAAACTAATATGTATGTATGCTTGTTTACATGCTCAAATATTGCCACGTAGTATGCTAGTATTGTGCTCGGTGCTTGTCTCATGTTGTGGTTTTATAACTTGCACACATAATATAAAACTCCATTATACAAATGTTGAAACAATGTTTTTATCAATGACTTTGGTTATTGAGGTCCCTCATCAATAAAAGGGTTAGCCAATCTTGAGCACCCTTACAGATCCTTCCACTGGGATGTTGATCAAAGGCCTTATGATACATGATATGTATGCTATAATTGGAGTAAAATGACATAAAATACAGGCTCTCTCTTTGCTAAGTACTTAACTTTTTTTATCTTACTCGTTAAATTTTGCAAATCTTTTCATTATGCAAATATGATGCATGGGTTTTGAGTCGCGAATACATGCTTATTTTATACCTATTATGTGCATTTATATGTCATTTTCTTGATTATATTTGCATGAATCACTATTGTTGACCTGTACACTCTGTTTGCATCAAATCATGCTTATTTTATCATATTTATATGATTTTATGTATTTCCCTAACTTATGCATGTTTTTCTGCACTTTTCAGGTACATTATGCAAATTGTAGAGTCGATGCCACTGACCCATGTGTCGGTACCACCGACCCATGTGTCGGTGCCACTGAGATCATATTAGTAGCCAGGCGACAGAAGATGCATCAACTCAGTGCCACCGACCAACTAGTCGGTGGTACTGACTTTTCCAGATTTAGCAATTAGATTTGATCGCGCAGATCCAATGGTCCACGCTATGTGATACCGTAAGTTGGCCTATGACCTAAGAAAGGATGGCCAGACCTGGGAAGGATCTCATTATGTACCGCACAAAAGCCAAAGAGGAGGGAGAGAGAGAGAGAGAGGAGTACAGAGCCGAAGGCTATCAACTGGGAGATCTGAGCACCTCTAACAGGCGTTATTGCTTCCGGAAGACTACATAACATGCATTTCTTGAGGTGGATCATCTGGAATACCTTCTATCTAGGGGTTACATGAATTTATTTCATGTTTCCCATGTTTTTATCCTTTCTCTCCATGTATTCGTACTTGAAAACCATGCGGGGCTAAACCCCTCCTTTCCTTGGGACCTGGGAGTAGCTCGAGGAATCATTGTATTGACTTTTTGCATGAATTAATATAGATTTCTCTTTATTCCTAGATATATAGTTGTGTTTTGAATGATCTACCAATGCTTGATCACCATCAGTAGAGTAACAAACTGATAATTGATCTAGAAGGAGGATTAAAGGATGGAAAACCACAATATAAACATTTTCCTAAGTGTTCTTTGGAAAAGGTAACATACAGTTAGTGGAAAGAAACCCGAAGTCTTCACTAATGCACCTAGACTAAGATATAAATTGCTACAAACATGGAATTTGGTTATATCTAGGTAGTGGATTGCACCATGGAAGCGGGAAATTTTGACTACAGGCTTTCTGTCCAGGGTAGGAGTAAAATTTATATTAATTTGGTAGAAATAAGATATAACGAGACCCCATGGTGAAATAAGTAATCCTAAGGAATCCATCTCATTTGAATCAATCACCCTTTGTTTATGTTTAATTTTATTTTGCTTTGTTTAAACTCAAACTCAACCTTTTAATCGGCTTAACTGATCACACTATAGTTAGTAGTAGTCACTAAGACTATGTCTCCCTGAGTTTGAGTCGGGCCTCACATAGGCCTATATTACTCGACGCGTACACTTGCGTTTATACGCACTATTTTAGCGTGTCAAGTTTTTGACGTCGTTTCCTGGGAGATGACAAAGTTTTAACACTACGAGTGATGCGGGCGGCCACTCTAGACCACCTTTTATTTTTCGTAACTTTAATTTAATCATTGAACTACATTGCATATATATATTGGGTACCATGAGTAACATGATTCCACATTTTTAGGTACTAGTGCATGGTGAAAACACAGAGCACAGACTATGAAGAATCTACACCAGAGGTCCCAATCACTATTGAGGATCTACAAAGTTCTGTTGGAACCTTAACACCATCTCCAGTTCAAGCAACTCCTTCGGAAGACATACTATTGACACCCAGGCAACAAGCAATGGGGGATGGTAACACAGTGGTTGAGAAGACAATATGGGAGATGATTAAGGTATCTTCCTCAGTTGCATAGACATGACCCATCAAGAAACATAATGTGAATGTAGCATAATACAAGATTGATTCAAGGTTGATTGCACTCATCAAGTCACAAGCTTTTTACGGGCACATCATGAAGACCCGGTGGCACATATCAGCAACTTTGTTGAGTGTTGTGACATGGTAAAAATAGATAGGTTTCCATAGATAGCTATTTATCTGAAGTTGTTTCCATCATCACTAGATGACAAGGCAAAAGAATGGCTGCACAAATTGCCAAAGGAATTGATCGAGACATGGGATCAAATGATCAAGACGTTCTTTGTAAGGTATTTTCCTCCTGAAAAGACAAAGGAGATAGTGAAGAACATTCACAATTTCAAACAACAGGCGGCTGAGTCATATTCCGAGGCTTGGGAGCATTTTCTGAACATGGTCAGGAAAGTCTCGCATCATGGGATAGGTCTGGAGAACCAAGTAAATATGTTCTACTTTGGGCTCCAAAAAAATGAATGTGTCACTCTGGATAGTGCATGCACATGTTTCATTCTTAATAACTTGCCAGCAAAGTGCCAGGAGATATTGATGAACATGGTGAAGAACCAGGCCTGGGGTAATGAAAGAGAATATCCGGAGCACATCAAGAGTGTGGCAGAGTCAAAGGCAATCAATGCATTGAATGAAAAACTTTATTTGATTGCTAAGAAGATATATTAGAAGGAAGAAGAAGAAGAGACAGAAAAGGCCAAGTACATGAGGCAACATGGGTACAAAAACAATGAAGAACATAGTACCAATGAGATGTTGAGGAAGCTACTCAAGATAAATGAGTTGTTCATGGGACAGATGCAACAGGTTCTTCAGAACCATGGGGCACAGATACAGAGCATGTAATACCAAAATTTTCAAATAGTGGAGGAGATGGATTCCATGAAGAAGCTCATTCAGTAGGAACCTATTGGGAATGCAACTCTGGCTCAACAAAATCATCATAAAGTTAAATATATTTTAGTCAACAAGGAGCCAGACCCCCTATTGTGGAGATAAGTGAGCGGAACCTCATGTAGCTAGACATGGAGTATGTACCCAAAGTTCCATTCCCTAGTAGTTTGTATGGATTTCCAGGAGGATGCAGGACACCAGTTAAAGAACTCTAAGGTTCCACTACTGTCGTTCCCACATCTCAAATATTTAGAAGAGACTTCTATGCTAGAGGAGTAGGTGAAGGCTCTACTCCGTAATGGAGCAGCCACAGTCAATGAGGAGACACCCAAAAGCAAGGAGAAGAAGCCACAAGCCATGCCATCCATAGAAGATGTGTCAACTTCTATCTCAGAAGGTGGTGTTGATGTGAGCTTAGGGGAGGAGACCCCCAAAGTTCCATATGTTCCACCGCACAAGTGCATAGAGAAGACAAGTGTGCCATTCCCGGATAGTCTGAAGCTTAGGAAAGAGCAAAGGCACTTTTGGAAATTTCTTAAGATCTTCTGAAAGATCCACATCAACATCCCACTGGTGGAGGCTATAGAGCAAATCCCTACATATAGAAGATTCATGAAATACATCATCAACAAGAAACTTAGGATCAAATATATAGATGTTTGGTGTGTTGATGAGGCGGTGAGTTCTATTATTCAAGGAAAGCTGCCAAGAAAGAGGAAGGATCCAAGATGTTTCTGCATCCCATGTTCTATAGGTGAGCAACAATTTTTACAAGCACAGTGTGACTCAAGGGCAAGCATTAACCTCATGCCTCTTGCTAGTTTTCAGAAGTTGGGATTGAAGAAGCCAATAGAAACCTCCATGACAATTGAGTTGGAAGATGGATCAATTGTGAAGCCACAAGGTATATGCAAGGATGGGCTAGTCAAAGTAGACAAGTTTGTCTTTCCTGTAGATTTTATGGTCATGGATATGCCTGAGATGAAAGGATCTGAGATGCTATTGGGAAGGCCATTCCAAGCTACGACTTATATGATCACTGCCATTGGGTGAGGTTACTTGACACTTGGGATTGATGATGATAGAGTTGAGCTTAAGCTTCCACCAAAATCATCAGAGCCACCCCTTGACAACCCAAATTAAAGGTATTCCTCATGTCAAGCCTAGGACATTAAACAAGGTGCTTGTTGGGAGGCAACCCAACTTTTAGATTGTTTCTTTATGTTATTTTAATCTTATGCATTTAGTTTTGCTTAATTTTTCAAATTTGTTTTGTAAAAATGGTAACTTGATTCGTGTTTGGAATTTCATAGAACATACAGGGTCGGTACCACTGACATCTGTGTTAGTGGCATTTAGATTTGATTAGAGTTGGATTGGCTTTGGAAAGGCAAAGTCGGTACCACCAAAATTCAAGTTGGTGCCACCAACTTCCCTAAAGATTTTCAGAAAGTTACATGAGTGTATATGTACTAAATCGTAGGTACCACCAACTTCCTAGTCAGTGCCACCAAATTTTTTGATTATTCCAGGTTTGGTGGGTTCGTCAGAAGCACCGACATGTTGGCAGAGTCGGTACCACCGAAATTAGAGTCGGTGCCACCGACTCCTGGTAGATAGCCCCCTGAAAGAGGTCGTAAAAAACACCAAAATAGTTTCTTTTAGCAACATTTTTTAGAGAAAAGAAGGATAAAGAATTTCATGTCTTAGCACCGCTAAGACACAAAAATGGGCCACCAAGAAGACGGAGATTAGCAAGCAAAACTTGGTTAAATGAGCCTTCAACCATCCACCTCCACCACCCTTCAGAGCAAATGGTACCGCTGTTACACCTCTTAAGTTGGAATTTTGACTATGAGGCCATATCCATATTCATGCTTGGGGGGGTGCTGGAACAACCTTTTATCTTAGCTTTTCTTTATCTCTTTTATGATGTTTTATTTTTGAAAAATTTAGTTGTTCTTATTTCTAGGTTTATTGCAATTTTCAGGATCCACAATATATCTAGTGTAATTTTTGGAGAAGTAAATGCATGGTTTCATTTGATTATATCAATCTTTGGGGTTGTGTGCACATGAAAAATGAGTAAATTTAAAAATTTGTGAGCTTATCTTGTGAGTAATTGAGTTGCATAACTGAGAAAGTGCTTGGGTAACTCAGCTTCAGGATATAGGGATATGAATGACCATCTTGATTGTCCAAGGAAATTGATTGACAAGGTTGTTGAGTCCGAACTGACCAAACACTAATGTGACCTTAAACAAAAATTTAAGAGAGAAACCCCTTGATTACCATGTACACAGGTCATTAGAGAGGGATATATGATTTTTTCTTAAGGTTCTATCTCTTAGTCGTGTGATCTCATCCACCATATACATTCACTTTATACTCCACCATAAGAAGATTGAGTACATGGTATCATTCTTTCTTTTGACTACATTTACATTGCATAGTAGACCTTGCATAATAATTGTTTATTTTTGCTTGCATTAGGGAAAAATGAAAAAAAATTATAGAAAAACATACATGCACAACAAAATTTTGGTGCATGTCATTTAGTTGCATAATATCTTTGTTCATATAGTTACAACTACATTACATAAAGCATACAATATCATCATGTGCTAAGCTTATTCTTCTAAGACACAAGAAGGTAGTGATTTTGCCCATAGCCTTGAAAGAAAGAAGAAAAATTGTGTCATGATTAGAAAAGTATAGTGTAAGCATAAGCCCGTAATAGTATGTTGAAAGGGGGCTTGAAAAAAATTGAAAAAAAGAACATAAAAAAAGATTGAGTATAGTTTCAGAAAGTGAGGGAAAAAGGGCATAGTCCTACCTAGGTCATAAGTAAGAATTAGTACATGATGTAGTTTTGTATATGTTTCATCTTATATTGAGATGAAATAATAGTTACATGCATCATTACACCTCAATGATTAGGCATTAGGATCATTCTTTAATTTTCACCATCATAGGTTCATCATAATTTTTGGATGCATGAATGATTTTATGTGCTCATGATTCTTTCACAACTACCTATCTCGACCACCCATTGCTCTTATCGGTAGGCCACTCATTCGATTTTCTCCTCATTCATTATCTATCAGGAGAACTGCTTCCATCTAGATGGTTGGTAGAAACAAAAAAGAGCAACGTAGATAGGAAATCAAATGATGCACAAAGTATGAACCGAACGAGTTTATCATATTAACTGCTTTAATTGATAGTGTTTCATTGATTGGGGGATGGACATCTTTTATAGAGGTATTTGGTTTCCTGGATGGCAGTTAGTGTTCAATGGTCAGCGAGGGCCGGTATGAGGACCGAAGGTGGGGACTTTTTAGAGGTACTTAATGCACTCATGTCCTTCAGCTGAATAATCTCAATCAGATCCAAAGGTTTCGTGCTCAAGGACGAGCAAGGTTTAAGCTTAGGGGAGGTTGATGCATGGGTTTTGAATCACGAATACAAGCTTATTTTATACCTATTTTGTGCATTTATTTGTCATTTTCTTGATTATATTTGCATAAATCACTATTGTTGGCATGTACACTCTGTTTGCATCATATTATGCTTATTTTATCATATTTATATGATTTTATGTATTCCTCAGACTTATGCATGTTTTTCAGCACTTTTCCAGTACTTTATGCACATTGCAGAGTCGGTGCCACTGAGATCACATCAATAGATGGGTGACAACAGACACATCAACTTAGTGCCACCAACCAACCTGTGAGTTGTACCAACTTTGCCAGATTTAACAATTAGATTTGATTGCATAGATCCAACATACCACGTTATGTGGTACCGTAAGTTGGCCTATGACCTAAGAAAGGATGGCTAGACCAGGGAAGGATCTCATTACACGTCGCACGAAAGCCAGAGAGGAGAGAGAGGTGCACAGAGCTGAAGACCGTCAATCGGGAGATCCGAGCACCTCTAACGGGCGTTTTTGCTTCCAGAAGACTACATAACGTGTGTTTCTCAAGGAGTATCATCTGGAACACCTTCTCTCCAGGGGTTACACAAATTTCTTTCATGTTTCCCACATTTTTCTCCTTTCTCTCCATGTATTCATACTTGAAAACCATGTGGGGCTAAACCCCTCTTTTCCTTAGGACCCGAGAGTAGCCTGGGGAATCGTTGTATTGACTTTTTGCATGAATTAATATAGATTTATCTTTATTCCTGGATATATAGTTGTGTTTTGAATGATCTACCCATGCTTGGACACCATCGGTAGAGTAATAGACTGATAATTGCTCTGGAAGGAGGATTAAAGGTTGGAAAAACACAATCTATACATTTTCCTAAGCATTCTTTGGAAAAGGTAACATATGAATAATGGAAAGAAACCCAGAGTCTTCGATAATGCACCTAGACTAAGATATAAATTACTACAGACGTGGAATTGGCATAGATATAAGTATTGGATTGCACCATCGAAGTAGGAAATTCTGACTATAGGATTTTTGTCCAGGGTAGGAGTAAAATTTATATTAATTTGGTAGAAATAAGATATAACAAAACTCCATGGTGAAGTCGATAATCCTAAGGAATCCATCTCATTTGAATCAATCACCCTTTATTTTTGTTTAATTTTCTTTTGCTTTGTTTAAACTCAATCTCAACCTTTTAATCGGCTTAATTGACCACACCATAGTATGTACTAGTCACCGAGACTACATCTCCCTGAGTTCGACTCGGGCCTCACTTAGGCCTATATTACTCGACACGTACACTTGTGTTTATACAGACAATTTTAGCGTGTCAAAATCTTATGTATATGTATCTTTTACCCCTGTACTCAACACCTCATGTGCTTGACCCTCCTTATTTCCCATATTTTCTAGGTTCAGAGATGTCTAGAAGTTGATGGGCTTGGTGAGCTATGTCAGGTGTACTTGTTGCAAGATCCCTATTATATGTGAGGAAACTTGTACAATTTTACTCTTGAGCATGTAATTGAAATCTTGTAATAAAAAATGTTATTTAATATATCTATTGAATGTTGAGACTGTTGTTGGTGCCTTTATCTTGTTATTTGTTCATGTATGTGAAGCTTTACGCTTCCGCATTCGCTCTTTTATAATACCATGCTAGGGACGGATGCCTAGGTCCTATCACCGTTGAATTTATAGTCATTTGGAGTTAGGATTTGGGTAAAAAATGGTTCCTTGATAGATGGTATCAAAACCTGAACAATAAGTACACCAAACATTTATCACACGAAATACAAACTAAACATAACATTTCATCTCAACCCTAGAATCTTAATGTGTTGTCCTTTGTGGACTATGTTGACTTAGCCTCTAGGTTTGAACCTAAATGTTCTAGAACTAGGTGTAGACTTGTGTAATCCCTAGAATCCTTCTTTTCTCCTCCTTGTATCCTGTAGTATGGGTTGTAGGTTTAGGAAGGTGATAAAAGGGAGTTCTTATTACCACCCTAGACATATGTTCCAAGAATGTGTTTAGGGTAGCTACACCAGTGTGCACCATGTTCTTGCTAGTTCTCTAGGTGTCATGGTACTAGACTGCCTATTGGGTGTGGTAATTAATTTTATTTTTGGTTTTATTTGAATGGAGTATGGTAGCTTTCATCACCTATTTAAATGTAGGAGAAAACCTATTTCTAGTATAGTATATGTATATATGCAAAATGTTACCACACGTAGAAAGGCAATGGGTGTCCATGCAACCTAAGAGAAATAGGTGTAACATCAAGTTTAGGTGAGAGTGTATAGATTCTAGTTGTAGTCTCTAGAGTTGTCTAGAGCCATGAAATCAGTTAGGCTAGTAAGTAGCCTATATTACCTAAGTTGTCGATGATGATGACAATGATGATGACGACCACGATGATGATGTTGATGTGGTGTTATGATATGTTTCCAAATGATTCAAGTATGTTTGAACATATTAGATGAGTGCAACTATGCAACCCTAGCTAGACCTATCATCATGTATGGTACATATGACTTAGTTGATGTGCTAAAAAAAGCTAGTGGATTGGCATACTTCTTGTGCCTAGTTTTGTACGTGTTGAGATACGACATGATATATGGTTTGAGACCAATATGAGCCTCAATCTCTTACAAAAGGAGGACCTCTAGCATGGTACATATGAAAAAGGTGGCCTCTTGATTTGAGTTGACCCACCACGTGAGAAGGTTAGAGTACCTAAACTCCAAAATATGTGAAATGTTGAAAAAAAAAATGCACGATGAAATACATGATGATGAGTCCCTAGCTAGACTAGTTCTAAGTATAAGATTTGAGTCACCTAGTGTGTGGTTCCCTTAGAAATTTTGAACCCTAAATTTCCTATGAAAAGATATAACCCTAGAGAAAGAGGCAATTGAATAGATGAGGTTTTTTATATAGGTGAGGGAGATGTCCCAAGAGCCTAAGATGATATACATGACATGTGATCTCCATGATGAGACTCTTACTTGGGTTAATGGTTTGATGTAAAGGAATCTAGTGGTTGCTCTCATTTGGTATGATGAATAAAAGTTTGTTATGGGTAGATGGTTGTGGTTAACATGTCTTGTTGGACAAAGTTAGGTCTTAGCTTGAGTTGCTTGAGCTTGTGAAGATCCCTTGAGATACCAATGAGATGAATTATGAAACCTCAATTTTGATGATGATGTTGCTCCTCATATGATGGTTGATAAATGAAAAAATATCTCACTTACGTATAAAACATGATGTATGCATGATAAGTCGCTCTAATAAGCTAGACCTAATAGAAAGCCTACCGTACATGAAAGATGTATGTTTGAAATCATGAACTTCATACGATGATACCTTGAGATCTTATCTTGAATAATCAAGGGTCACATGCCTAATATCATACCCAAATGAAAAATGATTAACACAATGTGACAATTCTCTTGGGGATATAACTCGAATAAACATGATGAGTAAATTGTTTAATTTCAGATCCAAAATGAGAAATGATGAATGTAATTGGGGGATAGTTGGTATAATTTTGGGAGAAAACTAAAATATGCATGGAATCTAGTATGATGACCAAATATACACATTCAATGGTGATCTCACTTGGAAGTCCCATGATCATGAACATGTTCATTTGAGAATTGATAATGTAGATTTTGATAATACACTTTGGTCTCTTATGAAGATATGCACAAAAACCCTAATGTAGGGATACTAAGGGTTGGGAAAACTCTAATGCCATAATGATGTCATAATATGATGCAACAATAAGCAATATATATATAATAGAGATGAGTACACCATTGATGATGATAAACTAAGTGTGCATTCCATTGTGGGTAATACCTTAATAACCATGGTTGGACACCTAGACCCAATGGATTTTTACTTTGATTCTTAACAATGATCATGGACGAATTTTGAGGATGAAATTTTATTTTAAGGAGGGAAGGATGTGACAACCTAACTTTTCTCTCTCCTATCTTGTCCTTTTCAATCTCATCAAGTGTACTTTTACTCAATTTGATGTTATTTTCATGATGAGATACTGGGGATGCTCCAATTTAGGTCACATCAATGATTATTTTTCACATATGTGACACTAATTTACACTTCTTATCTAAGTTTCATAAGTTTATGAATCACCATTATGAAAGATATATTTACCCTCATCACTATGATCACCTTTATCTCTAATGTATACCATATTGTATATGTCTCAATTGTGATTATAAATGTGAAAAAATCACCTCAATCAAAGGTTCCTATGCCAAGTTATGATCTTTTAAATTTCACTCGAATTCACATGTTTTTGTTGATTTTAATTGGATTTTATCCTTGTTGGGCCCAATCTCAGATGTGTGGCCCAACTAACCATTTTGTTCCTCCCCCCCCTTCTTCTTTGATAAATAAATCCTCTTTGGAGGGTCATCTCCCACCCCCAATCAGATTAGGAAACATGCTAGGATCCCCAAGGATGAACTTAAAACCTAAAGTGTGGCTCTACTTGTAACCCTCTTTGCTTCTTGTCCACACTTGTTTTAGCCGTCATCCTTCTTCTCCTTATTCTCTTCTACTTACATCGTCATTGGGCACCCCTCTCAAGAGGAGACAACCCCACCTCTAGAATCCCCTACAACCCCTTCTTTCTTCTCTCCTTTTCCCTTTCCTTCACTCTACGCTTCCTCTTCACACTGCCTCATGCTTATTGCCTCTCCCTATTTTCCCCTTCCCCAACATCAAGAGCCAAAAACAGTGGGCTTCCACTCGAGGGCATCCCTCCCTGACACCTCAAAAGGTATGATGACCTATGGAGGAATGCTTCAACATGGCAACTTCAGGGTGGCAGACTCCGTGTCGTTAACTCTGCTCCCTCTAGACTGCCCTCATCCCAGATTCTATAGCTGTTCTGAGTCTCCAGTGCGCAAGGGAGTGGCTTGCTTTGTTTGTCATTTATTTGCATGTGAGAGAACTAAGATCATGACTATCAGGTTGGGGTACAAGTGACCCTACGTCAGTGGTTGGTTGTGTCTGACCGGGATGGGCGGCCACATGTGACCACTTGGCAAGCAGCCTGTAACAGTGAGCGGCGGGCACAGGTTGACCCATACCAGCAAGAAGCAGTGGTGAGTGACCCTGAGCATGCATGCACCAGGGCCATATATCATCAATCCGATGACCTATGTCACTCATCAAATGATCAAGGTATCAATCATTTATATCCCTATAGTTCATATCAAATCTTGAAAAATACATAACTTCCACCTCATACAACCAAATTAGACAAATAAACATACCAAATTGATTAGCTCAATGAGACCTAAAATTGGGAATGGTTTCAGAGCCTAAAATCCTTTCCCTTTCTCTATTTACTAAAAATGCAATTTTGGACTATGTTTGGCTACACCTAAAGGATAATATTGATGAAGCTTGAACTCTTGATGCACTTTTACCATCTTGTTCATCTAATTAGTAACTTAGAAGTCCTTTGAATATGTTTGAACTACTAAACATTACTATTGTTCATGAATGAATCCTTCTATACATATGCATCTAGATTGGACTATAATGATGTACCTTGCCCTTATGATGGCTAATATTGCTTCCTAATATCATCCAATACTTATATGTTTTCGAAATCAGTACCTCCTGCTATTCCATGCCCCAAATTACTTTTCCCTAATCCCCTTGTGCTATGTCTAGTTCATATGACACTTATTGCATGAATGTGACCTATGCAGGTGAATAAATGGTTATACTTGATTCAAATGCCATGTATGAACTACTTGATGCATCAAACAATATTATATCTTTCTAATAAGTAACCTTGTGATGATTGGTGTCCTTAAAATCAATGATCAACCATCTTGATCTATGGTGGGGTTTGTAACTCCATTTTTCCTAATGTGGTCGTTGTGCCTTGACTTGGGGTCCTTGTGCCCTAATTTGATGTGGATCTTATTATTATGAACTCCCCTCTCTAAATCTGAGTTGGATTTATTAATCATGCTCTCCCTTGATGTGGATGTTCACCTTATTCACATGTTTAACCTTGTGGGTATATGAAGTATGTTGATATTTGCTTGAATGTTGAGGTCTTGATACTATGTTGGGACAATGATGCCTATACCCTAGGGGACATCCAACTTACTTTGAATGAGATTCTTATGATCTATCTCGCTGATATAAACTTGTTTCATGCCCAAAATCATGACTTGATGGATTATGATCATGGTGTCTCTACTATGAGTCTTTGACCCTATAATGTGAATTAGTGACTCAAATCTTGAAATGGTCATATAAATGAATGAAACCTCAGAATGACTTGAAACTCAAACCTCACCTTGAAGATGAATCTAAATAAGTAAAAGATCACATAATGAACTAACAACCAACTACAAACCTAACTTTCTCAAAACCCTGAAACGAAGCTAGTTAGGGTTAATGATGAGAATCTAATCTATACATGTAATCTTATTATGAATCAGGTGTTGCATGTGGCTGGATGGTTAAGGATGAGTTAGGTTATGAATCTCTGAATCAGGCACATGCTTTAAATAGTTATATGAATATGGCTTTCTTGCTTGTAAATTGATATGTATGTATGCTTGTTTACTTGATCAATTATTGTCAAGTAGTATGCTAGTATTGTACTTTATGCTTGTCTCATGTCATGGTTTTATAATTTTCACACATAATATCGAACTCCATTATACAAATGTTGAAACTTGGTTTTGCTCAATGACTTTTGTTATTGAGGTCCCTCACGTATAAAAGGGTTAGCTAATATGAGCACCCTTATGGATCCTTCCAATGGGAAGGTGATCAAAGATACATGATATTCATGATATAATTAGAGTAAAATGATATAAAATATGGGCTCTCACTTTGCTAAGTACTTAATTGTTTATTATTTCTCGTTTACTTCTACAAATCTTTTCATTATGAAAAGCTTATGTATATGTATCTTTTAGCCCTATACTTAGCATCTCGCGTGCTTGACCCATCTTGTTTCACGTATATTATAGGTTCAGAGATGGATTGAAGTTGGTGGGCTTTGTGAGCTATGTTAGGGGTACTAGTTGCAAGATCTCTAGTATACATGAGGAGACTTGTAAAATTGTAATATTGAACATGTAATTGAAATCTTGTAATAAAAATGTTATTTAATATATATTATTGAATGTTGAGACTATTTTTGGTGCCTTTATCTTTTTATTTGGTCATGTATGCTAATCTTTATGCTTCTGTATTCGCTCTTTGATAATAGCATGCTCGAGATGGACACCTAGGTCCTATCACCATTGACTTTATAGTCATTTAGAGTTAGGATTTTGGTAACAAATAGTTTCGTGATAGTTATGTTCATTCTTTGATCAATCATTTGAGATCATTATTCATTAGCATCATCTAGATCATCATTTTAGGGTTAGACTTAGGTTCTTAGATTCATATATTAATTAGTTTCAACTTCTTTCATTTCATGTTCATTACATTATTGGAACCATTCATTCTTAATTCACTTGATATAAAATGTTTATCTTCTCATTGACATTCATCTAAGTCCAATTTTTAGTATATATCATTCAATTTGTGTTCAACCACATGTGATTAAAAATTAAAGATTAAAGACTTCATAATAATAACTTCATTAATTTCATCTTTAACTTCCCATCATCATTTCTTATATTTATACAAGTGTACCATGTCATTGACTTCTAATGGCATTACCATAATCAACAATGATCATTCCTTATTATAGTACTCACTTTAGGTTAAAAATAATGAATTAGCGTGACATCTTATTACACCATAATCTCTAATCTTCCTTCACAATTCATTCTTATCTAGCTTGTAAAAAAGGACTCAAAATCCTGTGAGGCCTACTCATTACTCCATAAATTATTGTAAAATAGATGGATTAGTATTATATCATATTAGTAAGACTCATAATGTTCGATGGAAGTAACAATACCTACACTTCATCATTTCATCACATTTACAACATTATATACAAGTTCTAGCTTTATTACTCATACTCGTCTTAATACTTAACTTCTAGGGTATTCAAGAAGTCATGATTAGTTCAACACATCTTAAGAATCATATCATTCAATAATCTCATTATGGTGCATAGGTTTTCATTAGGGATATTAAAACACATGGAAACCCTAGTTTCCATTTCCACATATTTCATCCATCAATCATAAGTATACATTGATTAATTATCCATTTGATTCAATCCCTCAACACAAACCCTAAATAGGGAATATGACCACCTCATACTGATCCATATGTATATATCATATCTAATTTTAGTAATATTCAATAATGCACTTATATAATTCATTGTAATACAACTCAAATATGTTTCTACACATATCAATTCAATTCCCAAACATGTCACACATTGAGTTGTTTTTTGGACAACATTCACATGAAATAGGATAGTCATGTATCCATTGTATTTTCCATGGACATCAATCGATATATCATGAAATTGTCAAGTTCCATTCAATGAGGAATAATTGAAATTAATAGAATTTGTCTCCTAATATCTTTCCAAAGCAATACCTAGTTACATAATACAAGCAAGATTTTTGATTATTTTAGTTGGATAGAATTAGGCTTTCAACATGAATGCAGAGCTTAACAGGGATATAAACACTCACCTTATGAAAGGCATGCCTCAACTTATGTTTTAACATTTATAGTCCATCCAGAGACTTTCTCCTTCTCTCTCTAATTAGAAGGAGATATACAAGTATACAAATGCACAATGCATATTCTATGTAATTGTAGTAAATGCATGAAAGATTAGTATGTAGATATCCTTTGTAGAAAAGAACATTCTACATATATTCTTTCTAGGAAATAATATAAGTCATATATCCTTATGTATGGCTCCTATATATTATTGATTTGACCACATTTAGAAGGGAGATGAAATTCATTTCCAATATCAACTAATATCTTGGAAAGGTCATCGAGTGCCCCACCTTGACCCTCCTAAATCATTGTCCAATGTGGAACAAAACTAATTCTATAACATTTGAGACAATAAAGATTCATGTGGTAAATTTCTAGAGTTGTTGATTGATACTACCAACAATAAGTGATGTGGAATAGGTGTATTATGAGCTTTTACATCAGTTTGCAAAAAATTATACAACTATAATCATAAATTATATTGCTATGCCATGTCAAAAGAAGATTATTCATAATTTCAATAGAGTCATTGAATTTCATTATTGAAAAATGATAAAATTGTCTCAAGGAATGTTACTTCATGTATGCTTTTGATATTGCTTTTCTGTCCAAATATGTCATTTTTTAGTTGTGCTATAATTAGCACATTTATTTGATTCTTTGTTTGTTTGAACTATCAGCCATCTGTTATTTATTTTTATGTTGACTCTCTATGTGACTGGTTTATTTTTACATCTTGATTATTTATTCATGCTTTGTGCACGTCAACCATTTCTACTATTGTGACTTAAACACTCTCTAGATTAGATGTCTTCTACTATGATGGAAACTTTATGAAGAGAAAAGATGATGATTATTTTTTTGGTGACTTTACATATACATGATGGAATTTCATCTATATTGGATCTTAGAGTCCTTTAGCTTCTTACTACTTTGCACATTGGTCTTTGATTCAATTACTTCATCTATTTTTGATGTTGTATGCTAGCACACTCTAGCTTGTTTGTGACTTGCTCACGTTGACTCTTTTCTTGTATTTGCTTTATATGTGTGTTGACTACTGCTTCTTGTGTACCACTACTTTCTACTCTTGTGTTCCATCACTCTCTAGTCTATTTTATGACAATAGTGACTGAGGTGTACAACATGATGCCTACTTGTTGATGTTTACTTCTTCTTCAGATGCCACTTCATATTAATTAAGAAGCTCCTGCTACCTTCCTACATACCTGATTTTGGGTTATCTTCCTGGAGGGGGTATTTGAGTGTCTGGCCCTTTTATCTTAATAGTTAGGGGAGAAAATTCTTATATGATAATGGTTTATCTTTTATTCTTATTCATTATCTTTTCTATGTCTTTTTGTCTATTTACAAGTTATCTCGGGATTCTCTTAAGATCTAGCTTGTGGGGGAGGTTACAAGTGTAGTTATTAGTTAATTAAATTGTTGGATCTATACTTTTATGGGCCCAAGTTGTGTCTTGGCCCATTAGATTTTTGTTTGATTATGTAAGCTTTCCCCTTTTCCAATTTATAGATTATGGGGGTTGTCCTTCTACTAAAATTAAAAAAATACACAACAATCATATAAAGAAAATAGACAAAGGGGATGTTCCCCACCATACTATTTTTCCACAATATCCATTCATGTGATTAATTATGTGGATGCTCCTTTTGGTATCCAATATATATCTCCTAGTTTTCATTTAGGTCTTGTAGATGACCCTATTTGAAATTGCAACATTAGTCCTTACAATGCCTGATTTTTTAGTAGATGCATAATTTCTTTGTTATGAATCAAAGAATTCATGTCATGTATGCACCAATAATTATGGCAATATACCATGCATTAAGATTTTCATGAAAGGTGGAGTTAAACATATATTGGAAACGTCTTATAGTGTAACACCATTTTACTTACTATATCACCAAAAGTTTTATGTACAAACATGATGTATATTATTTTCTACTGGCTCATAATAAACAATCTAGATTTGATAAGATTAATAAGAGCAGTTTGAAACTAGTTATCATTGACATCCAAAGGGGGTGGATCATACATAGCAGAAAACCATTTACCATGGTGCTAAGAAATCCTAAAGAGAAATTCTTAGTGCAATATTGTTGTTGTCTTGGATCCTCCTTTCATCCTTGTGGTCCACATTTTGATCTCCAATGTCAAAAAAAGGTATAGTCTCCATGGGAGATTTTTGTTGGGGTAGAAAAATTCGCAAAATATGTTGTAGATTTCATTTTTGAGATTATGAAGTATGACTTGATTTGAGGAACCACTCAACATAAGTTCGTTGTTTGTACCTAAAAATAAAGTTAATCAATTATACAAGAGAATAAAGAACAAAGAAATAAAGTTAATCAATTATACAAGAGAATAAAGAACAAAGAAATAAAGTTAATCAATTATACAAGAGAATAAAGAACAAAGAGTAGAAGGAAAGTTGTAGATAAATTTTATAATAGACTAAACTAGTAGCGGATTGTATTCCCGCATGATTCCCAAAAATGATGTTAGAACTTGATTCATGTGTGAATGACACAAATTCTAGAAATGATATTTTCAAATAAAAACTCTAGTATTGTTGCCAAAATGATTAGACAATGATTTTGCATGAATATGAGTACAATTTTAGTGGATTCCATATCATTCAAAGGATCTTAGATTGCAATGAACTAGTAACATCTTTATATGAACTACTTCAATAATATAAGAGTTTATTTTATTTTAGAAGAATGTAATAAGACAACAAAATGTAGAAAATAAGATAAGGTAATAATTGAATTGATAATCACAAAATGTTGTTATGAGTAGGGTCGTTGTCACGGAACCGTTTATTACCCAAAATCCTAATTCCAAATGACTACTAAGTAAATGGTGATAGGACTTAGATGTACGTCCCTAGAATGGTATTAACAAAGAATGAATGTGGAAGCAAAAATCTTAGCATACATGAACAAATAACAAGATAATCACCAGTCATAATTTCAACATTCAACAAGTATTACTAAGCAACATTGTCTTATTACAAGATTTCAAGTACATTTTAAAGAGTACAATTTCACAAGTTTCCCATGTACACTAGGGATCTTAAAACAAGTATACCTGATAGATCACCAATTCCATCAACTTCTAACCATCTATGAACCTATAAAATACATGAGACAATGCGGGTCAACACGTGAGTTGTTGAGTATGGGACTGAAAGATTATACATATATATATATATATATATATATATATATATATATATGAGATTCACTCTCTGCCCGCGCGGGTAGTGAGTCCTTGTTACCCGTGGCTTGAGTAGGCGGTGGCACATATGGTAAATATTCAATTGTTGGTTAACTTTCAATTGAGCGGTGGCATTCACAGTAAATAGTAAAGTACCGATTACATTTTAAGCTGACGATGGCAGATAATGTAAATAGCAAACTTGGAAAATTCCACACAGGAACCCGATGGCGCACACATATTTTTAAATTATAAAATGTAATGCATATATTATTGGCCAATTAACCATATGCGAGAGTTTGGATCTGGACTCCATAACTCTCACCTATTGTCTATCTAATCATGATATGAAATTCCAGTAAATGTCAGCGTGTAGGAACACTTTTAATTCATATTATTTTATTTTGCTTCTTAACATGTGCAATCAACCTTTTTTAATGTTCTATGATTTCTATCAGTATTTTACTAAATATCTACCATCATTACAATTTGCTCATACTTATTACAGAATGTCTAACCACATCACATTTTTTACTGCATACACAAATTTTACAAACTCACTTGTAGTTTCAATTTAAATTCCATGTAGAGGATATATGATTTGTTAATGCGAGCTACATATTATAGTATGTCTAACCACATTATATTTTGTTACTACATACATAAATTTTGTAAACTCACTTGTATTTTCAATCTAAATTACAGATGACACTTGCTTATTACAATATGACTATCCATATTACAAAATGGTCACATACATTACGGTTGGCTCTTACCTATCACAATGTGACTGTCCATATTACAGACGACACTTGCTTATTACAATATGACTATCCATATTACAAACTGTCACCTACATTACAGTTGACTCTTGCTTATTACAATGTGACTATCCATATTAATATGAGTATCCATATTGCAAAACTGTCTCCTACATTACAGTCGGCTCTTTCCTATTACAATGTGACTATCCATATTATAGATGACACTTTCTTATTACAATATGAGTATCCATATTACAAAAATTTCACCTACATTACGGTTGACACTTTCCTATTATAATGTGACTATCCATATTACATATGACACTTGCTTATTACATTATGACTATCCATATTACAAAAATATCATATACATTACAATTGGCTCTTGTCTATTACAATGTGACTGTACATATTACAAATGACACTTGCTTATTACAATACAAATTACCAAAATTGAGCATATACATAGAGACACCAATAACCATTGCCAAGAAGAAGAAGAAATATACAGTTATCCAATATATATATGATCTCTCTAACTAAAACTATAATAGACATGAACAAATTTATAATGAGAAGGAGCATTCTGTAATTTGAATACAAATATATAATGAGAAGGCATTTTGTAATAGGAAGCAACCTTATGTAATTTATATAGAAAATTTGTAATGAGAATGGGAAAAATGTAACCAAGGATGATTTCTTGTAATACAACCTTCTTGTATCACATGTTGTACTCATATTATGTAGACTCCGATCCGTACGTGTAATCAACTAAATAATAACAATTGCTACGTATGGAAGTAGTAGGTTGTTGGGGTTTTATTTATACTTCCATCCACATTAATTACATGTGATGCTGCTATAAAAATAACTTTATACATCCTAACTTGCCAAACCACGATGCAAATGAATCAGGAACAAAGAATAATAATTTATTCAGCCTTACATAGCCACTCACCACTGTCCCGTCCCCACAAATGAATTAGAAATGATATTGATAATTACAAATTTGTTCCATCACTTCATCCTACTAAAAAAGATGGAAGTTTGTTATTTACAAAAGATGACACCGCTACTTAGTCACGGGTAGAATAATTGGTTACCCACGCGGGCAGTAAAGATATATATATATATATATATATATAAGTTTCGCATAATTTCAAAAGAGATGCAGAAGTAACAAACAAGAATAAATAAATTAAGTATATATTAATGTGAGAACCCACATTTTATATCATTTTACTTTGATTATACCAAGAACATCATATATCATAAGGTTTGTTTTGTCTAACTTCCCATTGGAAGACTCTGTAAGGGTGCTCAAGATTAGATAACCCTTTTCTATGTAAGGGACCTCAAAGCCATCACCAAGATCCAACCCTTTTATCGACATGGTATGCCCTATCTTGACAATTCAAGTAGGACACTCAGCCTTATCTCCTTGCCCTGAGAATACAGGAAGGTGCACACGGTTTGTATAATGGAGTTTCTATATTACGTTTGCAAGTTTTAAACAATAGTATGAGACAAACATCGAATACAATATTAGAGTACTACATGGAAATATTTGAGAAAGTAAACAAGCATATATATGTATCACATTTCAAGTAAGAAATTCATAGTCATATAATTATCAAAACTTGTACCAGAGTCAGAGATTCTTAATTAACTTATCCTTGACCATCTAGCTACAAGCTACACCTGATTAAGAATAAGATTACATACCTGTATTAATAACTCATCGTTAACCCTAATTATCTTCATTTTAGGGTTTTAGCCAAGTTAGGTTCACGGCTTGTTAATTACATATTCAATGGTCTTTTACATATGTATAGTTCATCAAGAAGTGTAGTTCAAGTTTCAAGTTATTTATGTACAATCTAGGTCAAAAGGACTCAAAATAGGGAAAAATAAGGTCATGATCATAAGGACACTAGAACCAATCATCAAAGATGGTTTAGATCAACAACATAAGGTCATAAAGAACACATTCCAATATAGGTGGATGTCCCCTACGGTCTAGGCATGACATTCCCAACCTTGGGGTATCAACATTTCAACATATATGCAAGCACTACATAGTTCATATGCCATTAGGGGTCAACATAAGAATTGGGTGGACACCCACAACAAGGTGATCTAGAATAAAAGAATCAACATTGATTTGTGAGGAGTGATCATGTTAATAAGATTATCATTTGATTAGGATATAGTCATGCATCACCATAAAGGGATCATATCCATGCATTTAGTACTATGTACATCAAACATAGCAAAGAGGATAAGAGGGGCTGATATTAGTGTCATATAGGAGAACAAAGTTAATGATCTTCAAGGTTAGGATGATTCTAGATGTTGATTAGTAACAAGAGTATTAATCTAACATAAAGTTAACATAAATTTCACATTAGAGAAATTAGGTTCATTTATGATCAAAGGGTTTGATTATGACTCTCTTACAGTTCATAGGTGCACAAATCTTATTGATTAGATGAGAAAAAGGATAAAAGTTCAATAAAGTTTCAAGCTTTATCATTATTATGCTTCAGATGTAGTCAACCATAGTCAAAAATTGTGTTTTTTGAAAAATAGGAAAATCAATAGGTGATTTAGGTCCTGAAACTGTGTTGAAGTTGTATATATTTTTTAGATGATTAATTTGGTATATGATGCATTTTGGATTAGGTATCTATGAATTATCATTTTTTGCAAAGTTTGTATCAAAACTATATCCGAAAGAGGGGGCATTACATACATCATTTCAAGGCTGGCCTGAGCCATCATCAACCACGCCCACCTGCGCATGGGCCCTCGGGCATGTGTTGCCTACTAATTCGGCCTGCACCGCTTCACTTTGGACCTAGATGGCAGTGACGAGGGGTGGACCCATGCCATGAGGCACCATATGACCATTGGCTCACAGTGGCCTGTGGCTGGACACTATTGCATGTCAACCCCTCCTACTGGCTCACGCCCAAATGGGCTTATGATGTTGGCCTCACCGATGCTGCCAAGAGCGGGTGTGGGGGTGCATAAAATTCCCCAAAAGATGTCCACCCACATGCTCTATGCTTGTAGGGTTGGACGAGAGCTAGAAATGGGTTGTATCGTGGCTAGGAAGTGAGCTCTCAAGCTTGGATCCCATGGCAGCTGCTAAGATTCCAAGTTAGAAGGCAAAGTGGAGGAGGGAGATAGAGGAAACAAAAATGCAAGAAAAGAGGGCCAAACAAAAGGGAATAAAGAATGAGGAAGGAAGCCAACTTCAATTGGAAAAAAGTGGCGAGGAATGAGGCTATTGGTTGGCACCATGGAGGGGAAGGTGGATGCAGTGCCACCTCCCCTCTTCCCCCCCCCCCCCCCCCCGGTATGGAACTTGAAGATTCAATATTGACCGTTTATTCAAGGGAGAGGAAGATGTGGAACTCAATCCAATGCACGTGGTCATTCGAACAAAACACAAGTATCTGGATAGATGACATGGAAAGGTTGGAGAGGCACCATCCTTGATGGGCCTCACGCTCAAGATTGTACCCTGAAAGGGTCAATTTGAATTAAATCAAGTGCAAAATCAATCCACTTTGAGAGGCCATAACTTTGGTTTTATAACTCTGATTGAGGTGATTTTTGTGTCGGTGGATTCATTTTTGAAAGAACTAGAACTTGATGTACATTGGGTAGAAAGAATTTCATATTCTATAGGTTGAATCTTTAATAATAAAAGTATGGTAAATTAAAGTATGACACTTGGTTCAATACTCAAATTAAAGTCACATATTGTGAAAATTGATCATGATGTGACCCATTTGGGATATGACAACACACAAACTATGAAATTGACATCATATTGAATAAGAGGTTACTTGAAGAGAGAGAATGAGTACAATGAAGGAGTGAGAAAAAGTCAAGCTGTCATAGTCGTCTTCCACTCAACTGAACTGATTCATTTTTTATAACTACTGCAAACATAGACATCAAGCTAACTAAGAAATTATCAAGAGTTCATACTCTAACTTCTCAAATTTGTGAAGAGCATGTATATTTAGTGGATAATTCATGTATAATGGCTATCTTTCAATACTTAAGAGATATTATGACAATCCAATAACTTTAAATGGCCCTCCTCTTTTAGGGGATAGAATGGATCTCATCTCTACCATAATTCACCAATATAAAGCCACTTTTATGGTTGATCAATAGAAATGGTTAATTTTTAAAGATATATGGAAGGACACATCAGTATATATGCATCTATATAATATGTTTATATGTGTCATAAACAAGCAGTAAGATCAAGGGACATATCCCCCAACCTAAAGATGGAAATTGAATAGACATATCTGAGTCTGGTTTATAGAGATCAAGGTGGGGATTGAATTCCATCAGTTGAAAGATAGTTGAGGAATGTAGGGTCTATGAGGATGGGGCTGTAAGGGATCTTGAATTTCTTTATTGATTCTGATGTGGGAATCTTTTAGGTCTTAACCACATGGTAGCATGTAGCCGATCACAACTGAAGTGGAGTTTGGGAGCGGCATAGTAGCATGTCGTTCAGTGTACAAGTGGTTTTTATGGAAATGGGACAGTGTCATAGGTGGATGATGGATGACAAGAGGAAGGGTGGAGTGGAAATGGAATGAAATGGGTCGATGGTTCAAACTTCAACAATGGTGGTGGCATAGTTCTATCTGTAGGTAAGTGCCTAGATGACAGATATACAAGTCTTTTCATTAAGATTTGAGTTAAGTTTGATCAAGGTGGTGACGTATATGGTATTGATGGTTGTTGGTTTTTGGTTTTTTCACCCCTCTCATCTCATATGACAAACTTTCTGCATTTCTGAATTCACCAAATGAAATTGTACTGAATCACATAATCAAATGCTCTATAAGGTCATTCGTTGTATTTGGTTGGATAGGCTTTAATAGTTAGACTGGCTTATGAGATATGGAGCTTGTACCTTTATCCTTAGTTACTCAAAATCCATGCATATACCACACTCGAGCACGTAAGGAGGGTATCCAAATATGGAGCACCCAAATATCTAGATAGTGTGTGTATGTGTTGCTTCTTCATCTATGGTGGGACTCGTCCTTTTATACTATGTGCTTTTCTTAGATCTTCAAAGGATTTAGAATATACTATAATAATAAGTCAAATAAGTTTGGAATATTAAACAAAATTTCATTTCTTTGTGGTTTCTACATTGAAGTAAATAATATAGATATATGGGTGATAAATACATATATAACTCTATGTTTTAAGCCAAAATGGAGTTATTTGAAGGTAAGAAAAGGAACAAAACTGTATGTTATCATAATTGTTGGTGATTACATCTCATATCCCTTATCTCGTCTCAACCCCTTCCAGCCACTATCCTCTATAATCACGAGAGGAAGTTAATTAACATCTCATATCCCCTTTCTCTACTATAACCCTTCTTGACACAATACTTCATAATTCATGAAGGCATCCCATGTTCTTTTTTTTTTCCTCTTTCCTCCTTTTGATCTAGACTCATATCTTGGTAGTGGACTGGGTGGAAGAAATACATATTGAAGAATATTCAGAGATGGTGTTTGGATCTTCACGTCTTGATCTATAAACCACATGCTCATCTATACACGTGTGATGTAATTCTCTCTAATTCAACTAGAATCATTGAATGAATGAAAATTAAGCTACAAATATGAAACTAGGTGAAATTGTGATATGTAAAACTAGGAATTACAAAATTTATGATCCTATTATAGTAAATTTCTTCATGTACTCAATACTATGATGGATTCCATACATTTGAGCTTCCACTCCTAGTATTTATTGGAATCCATATGTCCTATTTTAAGGTTGAATAATATGATTTGTTCAAATTGTGTTCAAATGAAGATATATTTTTATACTAAATTTCAATTTGCTTTCTTAATAAAATTATGTAATGTTTCTATTTTAAAATATGCTTCTTTAGACATGTATATTTAATCACTCATTAATATGAGACATGTCTAATCATGAGGAAGTCATCAAGAATGAAATGACTAAACATCAAATTAAGGTTTCACACACACACACACACACACACATATATATATATATATAATGAAATTAATCTTCTTATAAAAATATGAGTGAATTTTACAGAGACTCAATTGTTGAATGTGCAAGCACGATGAGATTTTGTATATTGTTACATGGAAGGTTGAGGGTATTAACTAGATAGATTCTCCCCAACTTTAGGAGATCACCTATTTATGTGTGAAAATCAGTGTGTGTATCCTCTTGATACTAGAGACATGTTGGTGATATGATATATCAGAATGAAATTTTAATGCACATTCACTAGGTCTATTAAGTTTGGGTGTTAAGGGTTTAATATAAATTCCCTCATTAATAATTAATGTTATATGATAACATTATAGTTCCTAAGTACCTAGGTTCAGGCCTAAATATTTATATTGTTACATGCAATTGAGACCCTACATGTTTTATACTTTCACATCCCATTGCAAGGTGAGATCTAAGTGGGCCCAATAATTTTAATCTCTTACAAGGTGGGATTAAAGAATCAAAATCCATCATTTTTAGGTTGTATAGAACATATCAAGTTGATTGAGAAAATATAGTGAAGTTATTAAAATCTAATTTGTGATTATTCATATATCCCATTCCTATCTATTGTATTATGTACTTAGTTCTTTATTTTAGCATGTACAATGATATTGTCATGTTGTATAGATTATTAGATTAAATTCATAAATATATTTGTAGGAGTTTCATCATTTCATGGATTATTGTCTCACATTGTTCATCATTTTATTTTAATGGTCTTAGTAACCACTATAGGGTTACCTTCGTCACTAGCAACCACCTCAATACCAAAAGTATGAAAAGAACCAACCTTGAGATGTGGATCAGTAGTTTTTGGAGTGTGTAGTAGAGTTTTTCATACACAATTGAGACATGAATGTGGGTTTCATGCATTTTATGAATGAGACACAATTTTTTGGTTACTTGATGTAAATATTTTAATTAGGAATTATGCATTCTACCTCTTTTGTACAATACATGTTTTGTCTATAGGGACCAAACCATATATGATGTATCGGTTATCTAGCTAAATGTAAATTATGGAAATATAGTACTTTACTGTATATTTCTATAGTGGTATCTAAATATAGAAAATAATAGTGATTTCTAGAGTTGTCTTGAGTGTAGTAGTTTTAGGATATGTTTGTTTGTGACCATTAGGCTGAATATGACACAAAATGTTTCTCATCAAGGATGCACAATGCATGAATGATGCATATATCCACATCATAATTATTGTGCATAGGGCATCGAGCAAATTTATTGTCTAAGGTTGTATAATGGTTTCCTTTTAAACATATAAATTCTTGCCTAATTGGTATATTATATTTTGTTCCAAGTGTGACAAATCCCAATATGTAACGAGCTCAATCTTGTTAAATGAATCATGCAAATGTACTTCAGATCTTGAAATGTGATATATATTGATTCGAGTACCAAACGGATCCTATTCATAGTGAAAATTTAATCTCAACATTGGTGCAAAATTCATTGAATGTCTACACTTGAGTTGAGGAACATTGTTATTTGAATAAATGTGATGCTGGAACTAGAATCATGTTGTGTACTTTGAACATAGAAATGTTAGCCTGAATTATATGTAATATAATCCAGAATTTGTGTTGAATCTCATTGAATAATGAGTTTAATCTTGGAAAGAAGTCCATCTAAAACCTAATCAAAATCTTTTTCCACAACACATAAATCCTGGTACTTAATGTATCATGTTGATATCACATAATGTTTGGATACTAAAAATGTCTTTGTTCAAACATTTTTGGATAAAATGTTAGATAATTTTGTTTCCTAAGATTAACATAGGTGCACATTATATCCGTTCACAGTGCACGATGATGTGTGCAATATGAAAAAATCTAGATTTGAATATTTGTTTATAGTTAGTTGTATGAATGCATTATCTATGTTTAATCCTCTAAAATGCTTTAAACATAGAAATTCTGGCCTAATGGGTATCTTGTCTATTTTTACAAGTGTGAATAATCCTATTTCATAATGAGTTCAATCATGGTATGTGATACATGACAAACCTAATCAAATATTGATGCCCAATATATGTTTGATGCTAGTGGAAGTTGTATTTGAATCCTTCTAGTATATAGTCTCTCTATGCACAATGAAAGGAATACATATATCTACATTGAAGTTATACGGTATAGTGCATCAATGAATATCATGTCTAAAGTTCATCCATGTTCCACAACTTAAACATAGAAATTTTATCTTGAATGACATGTCATCATCCTTCAAATGTGACACATTTTATTGTGTAATGAGTTCTACATTGGTATATCATACATTTAAAATAGAATTCTAATCCTAATGTGCATAATCTGTTTACATAGTGCATTTTTTTTAAATACACATACAGATCCTACTACATAGTGCATGTAATCTACAAGCACTATAATTTAAATTCTTGTATGGAATTTTATTTAAGCCTAAGATAATAGAGATATTTCAAAAGTTTCATGATATGACCATGTTTTATAACATCATTTATAATTTTTCATATCATTTGTTAATAAAATCAATATTAAATCTTAATTAAAAAGGAATGTGCCCATAAAAAGCACACAAAAATATATGTCAAAAGTGTATATTTATGGTAGAAATAATTAACTTTGACACCTACATATGAAAATTGGATAGAAACTAAGATAACGATCATTGATCAAAAAATTGTTCACTAATATTTCATTCCTGCTAACAAATCACTAAAATGAACTATACCCCACTATTGGTACTACTAAAAATTTAGTGATTTTCAATTCATTCCATGTTCATTCCTCTTATTTCACCTCACTATCCATTAAAATTACCTATTTTAACCATCAATCTGTTTGTCCATGTGGCCCGTTGGCCAACTTGATCACATATATATGAGGGAAGGAGTTCAGGGAGGAATACCCCTCAATAGGAAATTTGATAGAAAATAAAAAAATGGTAATCCATCAACATAGGGATGATATACTTTCCATTTTAAAAATTAAATAGAAATGTTTATAGATTTGTATCTAGATGTATAATACAACTAACATTTCTTACATAGTCACATAGGTAATGATCAAAGTTTGAGTTCTTAGTAATGACTCAATGAAAATTTGGGATGAATTATCTCTCTCTCTAGTTGATATTTGTTGGATATATTCTGAGCTATAATTGAGTGTTTCTCTACATAAATGATGTTTGATATGGTATGTGAATGATGGATCTCAAGTATATTCAAGATAGTATAAGTCCTATAGTTAAGTCTTGGTATAGGTTTCCATAATAGCATGGTTCATGTTAAGTTGAATCCTAATACATGTCTGAGTTGAATTAGGAATCCTACTAGGTCAATGTTGTAGTTCAATCCTGGTACATATTATTAGTGAACCATAACTCATGTCATATTTGAATCATGGTATTTACTATTATTAAATCTAGTTTTATCTTGGTAGTAATTTTATTACATGATATCTTTGAATCTTAGTAATGGTATGGTTGACTTATAGCTCATGATATTGTTGGATCAAGGAAATGTTGAGGTTAAGTTATGGTTCAGTTCTTACTTGAATGTTGGCACATGCATTAGTTTCATCATGATCCCAATGATATTGTAAGTTAGATCAAAATACATGACAAGACATTGGCATATGTTTGTTGAAATAAATATATGATTAAATATGTGTCTACTATATGAACAAGGCATATGATAGTGTCTTATCATTGTCAAATAAGTATATGATTCAGACTCTACCTTTTACAATGGTTAGGCCTTTTTCTATTGTTTCTTGGAACGTCATAGGATCACAAAATAAAACTATGGGTGTCCAAGAACAAATTAGGAGGCTTAATGTTGATATTGTTATTGTGTTAGAATCAAGATTCTCTAAACAAAGCCTAACTATTGATGTTAACTGCTTAGGGAGTGGTGCTCTCTTTCTTGATAATTTTGGTTACTATAAACACAATAGAATCGTTATCCTTTGGGAAGATCTTGATATTTCTATTAAAAGATCTCAAATAATGAGCAATTTATCCATTGTCTCATTTCTTGTGGAGAAGACAATTTCCATCTCACAGTTGTGTATGGACCCAATGACGATAGGGAAAGGTACTCCTAATGGAATGGTCTCTATAATATTTCTTCCTTGACATTAGATTGTTGGTGTGTTATAGGAGACTTTAATTCTATTAGGCATTTCTTCAAGATGATGGGTAAGATGCCTCCTTTTGTGTTGAGTATGGAGGGTTTTAATGATGTTGTTCATGACACTGAGTTGTATGAGATCCCTAGGAAAGAGCCTTTCTTTAATAGGGGTAGCAAAAGCAAAAATGGAGTGAGTACATTTTCTAACATAGCGTATGTTTGGGAATTTAAAATTTCTAAATTCTTATCCTAATATGTGGGGGGGAAGTTGTTTCTAACTTAGTAAGTGATCATAAGATATTGATCCTCAATCTTCAGAGTAAGAAGAGATTCAATGGTCCTTTCCATTTCATTAATACATGGATCTCTAATGACGGATTTATGGATATTGTTAAGGATGCATGGAATGTTGAGGTATCTGGAGCTCCTATGTACAGAGTTTATAGGAAGCTTAATGTTGTGAAGATGGCTCATATTAAATGGAACAAAGACAAAGTTGAAAACTTCTCTTATAGAGCATCTAGATTGGAAGCGAAGGCTCATTTTCTTCAAATTCAGGCAGATAGAGATCCTAGTAATGTTTCATTATAGGATGAGGTTAATTCTATTAGATTGAAGGTTGTTGAGGCTATCAAGGCTGAGGAAAATCTTACTTCTGCCAAAAGTCTAGAACGAAGTGGTTGAAAGAACGTCATTGGAATACTATGTTTTTCTACTCTTCTCCTAAGACGAAGACTGAGAAATGCGATTTACAATCTGGAGATTGATGGCTCCTTTTGCTCTAATGAAGATATTATTTTTGACCATAGTACTAGTTACTATGAGGATGTTTTTAATTCTTCTATTTACTATGATTTCCAGTGGAATGATGATTGATCTTTACCAATGATCTTTGAGAATCAATTCAATTTATTGAGACCTCTGGTTTTTTCTAAGGAGATTGAGGGTCTGTTTAAGGGTCTAGGTTTGGAAAAAGCCCCAGGGCCCCATGGATTCAACTCCATGGTTTTTAATAAAACTTGGGCCATTTTCAGAGAGGATATCATTAAAGCTATCAAGATTTTTTTTCTACAGTTCTAAGCTCTTGGGAGAGTTTAATAGATCCTTCATTGTTCTTGTTCCTTAAGTACGTGAGGCTTCTAATGTTAAAGACTTCAAACCTATTTATTTATGCAATATCCTTTATAAGGTGATCTCTAAAATTATGGCTAATAGATTGAGTGATGTGATGCCTGACATTATTAGTTTCAAAAAAAATTCTTTTGTGAATGGAAGAAGCATAGGTGATGCTATTCTTTTTCCCAATGAGATCTTAAGTATGTTTAACAATGATCAAGGTACTTCTCGGCTTTGTGTGAAGGTTGATCTGTCCAAAGCTTTTGATTCAGTCAATCATAATTTCATTGTTATGATGTTTAACATGATGAGTTTCCCTTAATGATGGATTGATTGGGTGTCAACTTGTTTTTCCTCTACATCGACCCAAATCCTTATTAATGAAACCCCTTCTAGATCCTTTTCAACTTCTAATGGAGTTAGGCAAGGCGACCCATTATCACCTTATCTCTTTGTAATTGATATGCAGGGTCTATCCATTTTGATTTACTATCATGTTAAGATGGGTGATCTTACCCCTATCTGGGCTTCTATGGAGTTTCATATTTCTCATTTAGTGTTTGTCTATGACCTCAGGATCTTCCAAAAAGTTGATGAGAAGAATTATAGTAACCGGTTAAGTGTTCTTCATACTTTTCAAAGGCTCTCTGGTCTTAAGTTGAACAGTGTTAAAAGCCAACTCTTCTTGACCAGAAATACATTGGCTCCTTGGTCTAATTCTTGGAATATTCCTACTATTATTCTGCCTATGAAATATTTGGGACTTCCTCCATTTATAGGAAGATTAACCAAGGATATGTTCTCTCCTATCATTGATAAAATGAGAACAAAATTAGATGATTTGAAAGCTCATCTTTTTTCTATGGCTAGTAGGGTTGAAATCACTATCTCTTCCCTAGCTTCCTATCATATGTTTTGGACTGTGACTTTTCCCCTTCCAGTAGAAGTTATTAATGAGTTACATATTATTATAAGAAGATTTATTTGGGTTTATATTTATGATTATATAAGAAAGTTGCATTCTTTCTCATGGGATGATATTTGCAGATCCAGAATGGAAGGGGGTCTAGGTATTCAACATATTAAAGACTGGATACATGTTGGAGTTATTAAGAACTTTTGGATGTTTATACTAATAAGAATACTCTCTAGGTGAATTAGATTCATGAAAGATACATTTTGGATTCCTCTATACGATCAGTTACCAGCAAAACCTCTTATTCATGAATGTGGAGAAGGCTTCTGGGTAAGAGAGACTTTTTTTTATCTCTTGTTGATCTAAAAGTTAATAAATGGAACTCCCTATTATTATGGATGGATCCATGGTTTCCTAACAATACAAATCTTCTTGATCAAGTCACTCATCAATTGATGTTTAGAATAAAAGGAGGTTTGCAGTCCAAAGTTAGCTCTTGTGTGAGTGCAAATTCTTGGCAAATCCCAGAAGTGAGGGGTTCCAGGCATGCTCAGAATTTCTTGAAGTGTTTGTCTCCTCTTGATTCTAATAGGGAGGATTAATTATTAATAAAAGGTAAGCAATCAGTCTCTCAAAGTGAATTATTGAATGTTTGTAGAAGGAAATCTCATGTGGTTACTTGGGGTTTGTGGATTTGGTCCAAACATCTACCCAAGATGTTTTCTATTTTCATTTGGAAGTTTTTCCTGAACTATTTGATTACTATGGATGTGTTAAAAATGTTTGGTTACTCCTTCGCATTAAGATGTTATTTTTATGGTGATGAAGAGGATTCAAAGTTTCATATCTTTTTTTAATGTTCGTTTGTTAGTACCTTGTGGAGAAGGTTCATCCTGGAGTATGGACTTTTTCCTATTAAATATGTAGATCTCATCAATTTTGGTGGTCCTAGAAAGCTCTTGGCTTGATCTATCCTTTTTCATATATGGGAAGAGAGGAACCATAGGGTCTTCAATATTTTTTCTTCCAGTGTTGATAGGGTTTGGAGTAGTATTAACTGTATATTTGATATCTGTAAAGATTTATAGTAGTTTCTTTCTTGTTTTCTTCCTACAATTTTGTACATATTTTCATATATCAATGAAAAAACTGCAACATGATGGGTACAAACAAAAACAAGGCTAGTTTCTATGTATGCTGGTGCAAATCATATATGAATATATGTTTGTTTACTATATTAATAAGAGTATATTAGCATAAGAACATCTAGTAGTCTAAGACAAATGTCAAAAATGAAACACTCCTATGTCAAAGTTACTTGCTATTAGTTAGATTGGTGAATGAATGGCTAAACAATGTTGTCCTTCAACAACTCATTACCTCACAACATCATCAACTCCCTCAATATTGATGTTATGATATCATTGTTATATAGTTATATGTACTTATGTATATGCATCTATCATAACCATATAATATGTATTATAATTAGATGATAAATCATTCCTTCAATTCATTGATGAGTTCATCATCCTATATGTAATCTAGAATTTGTCAATATTGTAGTTGGGAAATGACAACATGATTGTACTAGGTGGAAAATGGTGGACCGTCACTCTTTTGTATTCAAATTTCAATGATTTTTGTAGTATAATAAGATCATGGATATAAATATAAAGCATATAAATATGAGATATGAAAGCTTTTGAATAATTATATATACAAGTGAATGTGTTTGTGGTTGGTTGATTTTACATGTGAAGTAGATAACTCAAATGTAGTAGACAAATTAGATGATGACAAATAAGCCTCACAAGCTCTGCATAAGGTAGAAAGATCAATAATAGCAGAAGAAGGATCCACCTTGAAGCAAAAAGAATCACATATCAACATGAAAACTAGCATCAAGATTCATATAGATATAAAGTAGTAGAAGTAAAATATTATTATTCTCTCCTTCATCTCATCTCTTCCATATACTCATCATAGTCTATTCTCCCCCTCATGCCAATCACAATAAGAGTGAAGAGAGTGGTCAGGATGGAAAGTCAAAAATAATAATAGAGGCAAGGGCTATGTAGACAAGTATCACTGCTACAGAACATGTCTTTGGCGTTGGTTGTTTAACCCCTTTTAGCGACGGTTCTCAAGCGACGCCTATGTGGGCGCCGCTAAAGGTCAAGCTCTTCGGCTTCGGTTTTACAACCGACACCAAAAGACTTCGCACCACCGAAAATGCACCAGTATGACAACTATAGGCGTCAGTTCGGATTTGTAAGCCGACGCCAAAAGGGTTCGCGCCACAAAATGCGGCATCTACGACACTTTCAGCGTCGGTTTACCGAACAAAACCGACGTCATATTCCCCAGACGCCACGGCCGTGCTTCCCTACACGGCCATGTTTAGTACTATCGGTGTCGGTTTTGTACGAATAACCGATGCCATTTTCCACCACGGTCGTGCTTTCCTGCACGGTCGGGTTGTTTGTCACATTAGGTGGCGGTTTTATACAATAACCGACGTTGTAATTCTTTGATGACGATTTTCTATAAATAACTGACGCCTTAGTTTTAATTTGTTTTTTCTTATCAGTTTGTAGGCCTACTATGGCTTGTTAGTAGGATGAGAACCTGCAGTTCAGTTTTTTGAACTACAGGTTTACGACATCCATTGATATCAGCCAACAAATAGGCCACAAACCTGCAAAATCAAAAAAATATACTTTTCACACAAGTAGATACATTGATACATTCAGACTTCAATTCTCACATTCACACATGTAGAAACATTCAAATACATCTATAAACATTCAGATATGTATAAACATTCATATTCATATAACAAAATACATCTATATTCGGCAAAGGTTATATAGATATATAGGCAGCAAGCCATGAAACAGCAAAAGAAGCCACAATGAAGAGAAGCAGGATACAGATACAATACATAAAGTGCAGCACACACAAGTGCTTCAGATTCATATAACAACATGACAGACTAACACATATATAGTGCATAACAACAGCAACACCAAATTTACATACAACACTAGCTTAGTACATATATTTTGGGACTAAGGTGATGATCCCACCTGCTAAAATAGGTTACCGACAACTACATGTTACGACCGGGAGGTCGTGATTCAGCAACCGTATGCATTAGCAGGAGGACAAACAAATTTCACCACAAATGGTGAAATCTGTTTGTCCTCCTGCTAATGCATACGGTTGCTGAATCACGACCTCCCAGTCGTAACATGTAGTTGTCGGTAACCTGTTTTAGCAGGTGGGATCGTCACCTTAGTCCCACTATATATGTACTAAGCTAGTGTTGTATGTAAATTCGGCGCTGCTGTTGTTATGCACTATATATGTGTTAGTCTGTCATGTTGTTATATGAATCTGAAGCACTTGTGCATGCTGCACTTTATGTATTGTATCTGTATCTTGCTTCTCTTCATTGTGGATTCTTTTGCTATTTCATGGCTTGCTGCCTATATATCTATATAACCTTTGGCGAATGCCTACATATCTTGCATATCTATGTCATGGTCGTCCTGCATAGCCTGTAGTCTTTGGAGAACGCCTGCATATCCTCTTGGACCCATTGTGTGGTCGTAACATGTAGTTGTCGTTGAGCATCATTGATAGCCTAGTTAGTTAGCACATTGATTTGGTTAGTAAAAATAAAGGTTAATCTTGAATAGGTAAATACATAAAAATGTATATTAATTAAATTGGGAGTGGTACTTAATACCTTGAATTCATCTGTTTTTCTTTGGGCAACAAACTCCTCCCAGTCTTTGGGGTCCAAGTAGTTCCATTGTTGTGTGGCTTCCTTCTTCCTATATTTATTTTTCAAAGAGAATACAAACAAAAATTATTAGTGTAGAGTTAGTGAAATACTGATCAATGTCTAGAATTGGAATCAATCAAGAACCTATTCTCGGCATCACGTATGTAATCTCGGGTGAGATTGGTCCTATTGTTCCTTAGCACCCTCCCACAATGTTTAGCATTTGTATTAACTAGAAGATAATGAAACATCAAATCAGAAAATGATATTGATATTAAAAAAGCAAACATTTAGCTTCAATAAAAAAATATAAACATGCATGCCTCTAAAATTGTGATCTTTTATCAAGTAACAACCCTTCATTGTGATCTCTGCGCACATATAAGTCATCATTAGCTTCAATATTTTGTGGAGTTGGAAACCCAACTAAGAATGGACTGGAGTCATTATATTTATCATAGTACTCTTCTTCATCTATAGGATCTTCAATGAACTGTCTTTTACCTTGAAGAACAACCGACCATTTATCATTTGTAGGATCATCGGTATAGAATATTTGTTTTGCCTATGATGCCAATATGAATGGTTCACCCTTCTCGCCAATCTTTTCAAAGTTCACTAAAGTGAAACCCAATTCATCCACTATAACTCCTTTGGTGTTATCAACCCAATTACATTTAAAGAGAGAAATTCTGAAATCTATATAGTCAAATTCCCATATGTCTTCAATGACACCGTAATATGAAATTTTATCTTCACGTGGACTGTTATCCTTTACACTTGCAAAATACATAGTCGACGCTCGAAGAGTGACCCCACTGTATTGGACGACACTCTTATCATCTTGGCGCTTTGTGTAATATGTGAACCCATTAATTTCAAACCCTTCATAAGACATAACATTCGGTTTTGGTTTAAAGGCGAGGCATTTGATAGTTTCCGTAATATCATTTGGTGTTTGAGATAGTTGATTTCAGACTTTATCTTCAAACCACTTAGTAAATGTCTTGTTATGCTCTCTAGCAAGCCACATTGAACTTGCTCGAGGATGTTTTCTCTTGATGAAATTGGTATGTTCCTAGATATAAACACTCACTTCGTCCATGTTGTGTAAAATATACAAGTGACCTTGTTCCAACTGCTCATGGCTGATTACTTTCACCTGTGATCCCAAAATTCCTTTGCCCTCCTCAATATTCTTGTCATTAACAAGAGTGTTATTACCACTCAGAAAGTCATTGCAAAAATCCATAACCTCTCTCGCCACATAACCTTCAATAATACTCCCTTCAGGCCGATAACGGTTTCAAATATCACCTTTAAAAATGCTCATGTATCGTTCAAAGGGATACATCCAATGCAAGAAAACTGGTCCCAACATTTTCACTTCCCTAGTCAAGTGGACAACCAGATGTACCATGATATCAAAGAACGAAGGAGGGAAATACATCTCAAGCTGACATAGGGTAAAAACCACTTCTTTTTGCAAATTAAATGAGAGTATCAGGGTCAATAACTTTGCTACATAGACTATTGAAAAAGAAACAAAGTATGGTGATTGCGAATCTTACATGCTTTGACAATATAGATCGAATTGCCATGGGAAATATTTGTTGCATTAGAGTGTGACAATCATGAGATTTAAGACCTATCAACTTCAGATCTTTCATTGATACCAATCTACGGATGTTAGATGAGTAACCCTGTGGAACCTTAACATTTACCAAGCATTCACAAAAAGCTTTCTTCTCCTTTCTAGACAACGTGTAACAAGCGGGAGGTAAGTATGTTCTTTTATTACCCATTTCACGTAATTCTGTTAATTCTGACCTTATTCCCATTTCACGTAGGTCCAGTCTGGATTTTATCCCATCTTTAGTCTTACCTAGTATATTTAATAGAGTACTAATGATGCTATCACAGGCATTTTTCTCAATGTGCATTACATCGATACAATGTCTGACTATCAAAGAACTCCAATAAGGAAGATCCCAAAATATTGACTTCTTCTTGAATGAAGAATTGTCACTCCGTGTGGCCATACTACATTGTGATTTCTTACCAAATTCATTGACAATGTCTTTTACTCTTTCATAAACAACATCCCCTGGTATAGGTTTAGGTGCACTCCATTCATCATTCCATCCATTGAATGCTTTGTGCTTCCTAGGATACAAATGGAATTTTGAAAGAAACCTTCGATGACCAAGATATATAGCCTTGCTGCCATGTTTTAGTCTTATTGAATCAGTGTTTTCTTCACATATAGGACACGCTTTAGCTCCTTTGACACTATATCCAGACAAATTCCCGTATGCTGGAAAGTCATTAATAGTGCAAAACAACATAGCGTGCAAACGGAATGTCTCTCTTCTTGAAGCATCATAGGTCATCACACCTTCAGCCCAATGTTTCTTTAAGTCATCAATCAGAGGTTCAAGATAAACATCGATATCATTTTCGGGTTGTTTAGGGCCCGATATCAACAACGACAACATAACGTACTTATTTTTCATACACAGCCAGGGAGGAAGATTGTATATAACAAGCATGACTGGCCAAGTGCTATGTTGGCTGCTCAATGTCCCGTACGGATTCATCCCATATGTACAAAGCCCAAGTCTTAGATTCCTATCTTCTTCACCAAATTTGGGGTACAATAGATCAATCTTCTTCCACTGTGGGGAATCAGACACATGTCGTAGGATCCCATCATTATTTTTCTTAACATCTGCATGCCACCTCAAATTCTTCGCATCTTTTGGATTTGCAAACAAGCATTGAAACCGTGATATTATAGGTAGATACCACATCACCTTGGCAGGAGAACCAGTTTTGGACTCCCCCGAAGTCGTCAATTTATACCGTGACGCACCACATTTTGGACAATCTTTCAAATCCACATAGTCCTTTTGAAATAATACACAATTATTCAGGCACGCGTGTATCTTCTTGGCCTCCATTCCCATTGGGCACAACAATTTCTTTACCCGGTATGTTGAGATTGGAAGCTTGTTTCCTTCAGGAAGCATTTCTTTCAACAAAGTCAACAATGAAGTGAAGCTTTTAATGCTCCATCTATTATTAGCTTTCAACTTATACAATCTCAACACAACGCTAAGATTCGTAAACTTAGCACAACCTGTGTATAACGGTATCTCAGCATCATGCACAATGTTTGTAAAGATAGGAGGTGGATCGGGGTGCTCTACCCTACAACTATCCAACATCGCATCAATGATGTCTACTGGAACTGGTTCGTTCACATCTACGTCATCGGAGGCAATTTCTTCTTCCACCCAAGCACTGCTATCGACATCCATTGATTTTGAGTTTGAAATCTCTCCATGCCAATGCCATTCTGTATAGCCTTGTATAATCCCGTTGCACATGACATGACTTTTGATTTCATCACCAGTGCTGACTTTCAAGTTGTTACCGCAATGCCTACATGGACAATACAACCTTTCTCCAGGTTCTTTCCTATGTTCCTCGGCAAATCTACTAAACTGATCAAGACCAGATATAAACTCTGGGGTACAACAATTGCGAATGGACATCCATGATCTATCCATTCTATGATCAAAGAGAAAATAAGTATATATTAGGACAGGATTAGGGTCTACGGTTAACAAATACATGTAATGTCATTCTTATATATAATAAATGTCTACCACCTATCCCATCCTTGAACACCTAATCTAACTAGTAAGTGTATAATGTGTATTGGGTTTTCGAGAAAATTTTGGCAGCATTTCCCCGATGTTCTCTAAGTACATATGTACTTAGAGAACAAACAGGGAAATGCTGCCGAAATTTTCTCGAAAACCAAATACACATTATACACTTACATCCTAAGTGAGATTAGGTGTTCAAGAACAATCCCAAACCGGGGACTATCCAAGATTTACTCCTAATGAGTAAATCTTGGACGGGTTTCTAGGCCAACAAAATCATATCATTAAGAGCATGGTTTCATGTTAGGTCATCATAGGTCATAATAATCCACTAGAATGGGCATAAGAGTATTAGATCTTTGTTCTAGAGTGTACAAGACATAATAGTGACTACTGATTTTGTGGGGTGATATCATTTCATAGGATTTATAAATTCAAATTTAACAAGTGTACAAGTTGCATCATTTTAATACTCTAAAGGTGACTAGTGGGTCATAACACATAAAAGATGGCATTACAAGGAATGTAAGCAAGCTAGATCAATTAACACTCATCTCAAGGAAACATTAGTTACTGAGGGGACCAGGAAAGAGTGCTTTTAATTAGGGTTTTGGGGGATGTTTACCTTTGTTTGAGCCCAGTCGGGCGTCAGCAGGGAGAGAGGGCAAGACGGAGGGTAGGCGAGTAGGCAGGCAAGCAGGTGAGAAGGCGACGGGCAGGGAGACAGTGGGCAGCAGTAGATGATCAATTAATTCTTGAAACATAGTATAGAATATGCATTATACAGTAGTAGGTAGTACATGATATGCACATTATACCATTATATGTATTGCAAACTACAAAGTACATCTACATAGATAATACATTAGTTGAACGCATAACAATATAAGAAAAACTAAGGTATGAATGTATGTATAGGTACAAGTATAATGTATCAGTAAATATTAGTGGTTGAGTTCATAGTAGAGCATCAATGCATGTGCAAATGATAAATATGTAATGTAGGTGCAGCCGTTCATACATAAAGCAGTTCATACATAAAGATGTAAATGGGTGCAGTAGTACATACATACAGAGCTTATAGGAAGTAGGAACGATTTTGATGCATGTACAACTGAATTAAAAATGAGAAGAGTAGGAAAAAGTAGGAAGAGAGGTAGAGGGCTAGGAGTAGGAGCAAGGAGCAAGCCGGAGAAACCCTATTGTCTAAGCAGGAAGAGGAAGAAGAAGGGTACCAGGTGAGCGGGCTGTGGGCTCCGATCTCTAAACCACAAATTAATCCTGAGTTAAACACAGCGGAAGCAATCAGTAAACAGCGGAAGACAAAAATCACGGGAAATTAAAACTTTTCGAGACAAGAGCCTGAAACCACAAACCTTTTCCATAGAAAAAGGATTTAACTGTTTACATCACTGACAATTACTTCTTGAGTAATTTTACACAACATGATACAAAAATTCTCAAGAGTTCATACTCCAAAACACTCCAGGACCTGAGAGTACAGAGGACATATAGGACTTGACTCTATCTACACCATGAAGCAGGCTAGATCTCCACCTGAGATAGTTACTGCTCCTGATGCTGCTGTTGCTGGGATTGGTCACCAGAGTTCTTGTTCCTCTGTCGTTGACGACCACCTAAAAAGTAGAAGTCTACGGGGTGAGACAATTATACATAATTGCCCCAGCGAGAGTTATAACTCTCCACTAGGCTTTATAAGCAAAGTAAGGAATAACTAAAGCAATAAGAGCCTTCAAGATATTCACTAGCAGTTCTGATGATAAGCAAGAGTTCAATCAATATTAAAATATGAGAACATCTATACTATTGAAGGTAACATCAATCAAATAACTCGTAGATAACTCTAACAGATATACTACGATGTTGATTATGTTTTTCAAACATTATTGTTATGCCCTGTGGAGATGAGGTATACCACTCATACTCCGACCGATCACTATTAAGTCGCCTCGGTATCATACTAGGTCATTAAAAGAGTCGGATTCTTATGACCTCATCTTCCTCAGTCAGTTAGAGGATTGATTGTTTGACATCTGGCGGGATGTCTTTGTAATAGATCACCAGGGTACTCTGGTCCTTCGCTATTTTTAGAGTTACAGTGGCATTCTGTACTCTCTTCGCTATCAGAAGATTTCTTGTTTATCTTTCACCGATACGGTATTTGTGTCTTTAAGGGAGTGTAGATATACATCTCACCTTTAGGACTTTATGGTGGGGTCTGATGGACTACTAGAATCTACATCATCCTCTCACCTTTTCTTTTATAGTGAAGGTATGACGGACTACAAGAATCAAAATCAAATACCTACACTAGGATGTAAGGTTCTACACATCCATGTACCCCACATACTCAAAAGTATGTGATCCCGGAGTTCCCTGAGGAAAACCTGTTTCACCATCATTTAGACTCTGACAATGATGGATCTATGATCAGGGCTCTACATTTCACTTGATTAGTTAGGTACATTCAGTATTCATATCATCATACAAAAACATTAGCATCACAGCTATATATGAGAATACTAAAATGTAGCAGGCCTAACTCATTTCAATTACCAGTTCTCAATTATCTCATCACAAGTCATCTGTCAAGCATGACCTTGATGGTGTTTATGGCTCTTACAGCCCATAAATCACAAAAGATGTCACTTAGCAGTGCATCAAGATGATTCACTATTCATAAAGCTTAAGACATGCTTTCAATGAATATAACATGGTATTTCATACCTGGGTATGACCATTATATCATAATAACCTGCATGGTTAGTTCAACAGATAATGGTAAGCAATTCAACAATTTAGGGTTTACTATTCGTCTTTCAAGTCATCACCCTAAAATTAGGGTTTACTATTCACACCATGGTGAATGGTACTCATTACATCATCATGTAAGAGAAACATCATCATTACGACTCTTAATTAAGATTAAGATCCATTAGATATCATATTTAGGGTTTCCATGACCTCACATAGGTGGGTCATTCCCTAATCATGCACATTCATGTGTAAATGAAGTATCTCACTAGAGTTTCCTCCTAAAAAGGGTACTTTCTCTCTCTAGGATACTTTCTCTCTCTAGAAATACTTTCTCTCTCCTCTCACTAGTAGATGGTGACAACACCACTCTAGATCAGGTTGAGATAAGTCTCCATTGACTAACATAAGCCAAAACATCATCATCATATGTTTAGGGTTTGATTAGAACAAGGTTTTACCCCTTTAGACCCCTCAAGGGTATTTTGGTAATTTTCCACATGATCACCATCATGGGTTAACTCACTAATCACATAGTCCCTTAATGACCTAGGTTACCATTAGGGTTTAGATTGGATCATCATTGAGCTAATTACACCATCAAATGGTTAAGTACAAACCATCACCAATCTCCAAACGGTTTCAACCTTCAAACGGTTTCAACCACCCAAACGGTCTTGAGACCGTTTGGAGGTGAAGACCGTTTGGAAGGGTTGACTTCCAAACCGTTTGGAGCTTCAAACGGTTTGAAACCGTTTGATCAAACTTGCTTGAGATCGATTGGGCCAAACGATCTTGAGGTCGTTTGAGCCCAAACGGTCGTGAGACCGTTTGGCCCCAAACGGTCTTGAGACCGTTTGGCCCCAAACGGTCTTGAGACCGTTTGGTCTCAAACAGTCTTGAGACCGTTTGGTCCAAATGGGCTCAAACCGTTTGGTCCAAATGGGCTCAAACCGTTTGGACCTCCAAAGGGGTTCAAAGGTCACCAATGTTCATGGATATGTGTGTTGAAGCCCTCAATTGGTTAAAGCTATGCTAACCACTTATAATTGAGTCAATTAGGGTTAGCCTTAACCACTTAGACATCCAATTGACCCTCAATTGCAAGCCAATTAGGGTTCAATCCTCCTCAATTAGGGTTTCAAATCGATTGGTCATCAATGTTCAACAATGTGAATCAATTCAAGGTTGAACCTATCAATTGACCTCCAATTGGGCTCAAACTTGGCCCAAACGGTCTTGAGGTCGTTTGGACATCATCCAAACGGTCTTGAGACCGTTTGCCCAAAGTTTGACCAAACTCCAAGTCGTTTTGACTAAGGTTGAAGTCCAATTAGGTCAAAATCAGCAATTTTCATCAATTCATCAATTTCCTACAATTGGACCCTCAAACCATTAGATTAACTCAACCCTAGACCTTCAAACGGTCTTGAGTTGTGCCCAAACGGTCTTAGGACCGTTTGGAGGAATCGCCAAATGGTCTTGAGACCGTTTGGGTCCTTCAACCCAAAACTCAACAAGATCTATATGTTAAATCAGCACTTTTTCACCCGATTAGGGTTTCATGTTGAAGTGCCTTCAACTCTCATTCGGTTAAGAATTAGACTTTGATTCTTTGCAGAGATGAAATTCAATATGTTAGGAACAGACCCTCAAATGGTCGTCCCTTGGTCAACTCTTTCCAACGGTCTTGAGATCGTTTCAATCCAAACGGTCTTGCAAGACCGTTTTAGAGCAAACGGTTTGAAACCGTTTGAACCCAAACGGTTTGCAACCGTTTGGACCAAAAGGGTCCAAGGTCATTTGAAAAAGTAACATAGGGAATCACGCCCCTCATCTTCAACCTCTAGCAAGGTCAGTTTCCCCACTGTTTTGCTTGCAAACGTGCAAGAAAGAAGGGAGGTAGAAGAAGATTTTACCAAGTAAATTGCGAGAATTGAGCATACATATAAAGCATAAGTTTAGAGTTATAAAACCCACCTAAAGGTTGATCTTAGAGCTCCAAGCCTTCAAGCTCCAAGCTTTAATGGCGACCTTGAGCTTCCACAACTTGGTCAGAGGTGAATTCTCCAAGGAAACGTTGCTTTGGTCGGCTAGAACAAGAAGACTAAGTAAGCTAACCATAAAACCAACCTTAGAAAGTGAATTCCTCCATGAATTCGAGCTAGAAGGTGGGGTTTTCTTACCTTGAACAGGTTGGTCGCCCCCCCCCCCTGAGCTCCAGAGCTACCCTTGGTCGTTTGAGCAAGAAAGGAAGAGAAGTGAAGGAAAGAAAGTTCATTCACTTAATTGCAAGGGAAAAGGGCTTATATACTTTAGCCTCTTTTACACCCTAAGGACCTCACAAGATTGGAAATCACATCTAGGTCCCTCCTTGCTCAAAGGCACGACCAAACCTATCTATCCTTATGCAAATCTCATGAAATCTCAAGATCTAGGGGTAAAGGAATCCAACCTTCAACTAGGTACATACATGAAAGGGTTTCATACCCATTTTAGGTGATTTCTATCACAAAGATCATTTTTCTCATCTGATTATTAAATGATGTATCCCTTTCATCATTTCTACTCTAAATGATGACAAGAGTCATAAAAGATGTTCTAGATATTAAGAATTACACTTGGACCCCTCAATTTGGGTAAATTGCACTTTACCCCAAATTAGGGTTTCTAAGCATGGGAATTGCTTCCACAGCTGCACCTTGGTGCTCAAGCTTGGGAAATCCCTCAAACTTTACCATAACCATTCTCATGATGTCTCAACATCAAATGAACATCTTATCTTGTGAATTTTGCAAGTTCAACCCTTAAACTGGGTAATTTGCACATAGGTCCCTGCATACAACACAATGCTACAACTTTATACAAAAAGGAGCAAAATTGAAAGTAAATGTTCCTGAGGAACTTAATTACATTCCAGGGAGTGTTCACAAGTATATTAATTACATATTTAGGCAAAACTTCCAGGGTTAGGTCATAACCCAGGTCAGGGGTGTTACAAATTCTTTACCCCTTCAAAAGGATTTCGTCCCCGAAATCGATAAAGCATATTATAAGACAAGAGCAGGATATTTTCTTCTCATTTCATCTTCTAGTTCCCAAGTGGCTTCTTCAACACCACGATGGTTCCAGAGGACTTTTACAAGGCTTATATCCTTTTTCTTTAACTTTTTAGTTCTGTTATCGAGGATTGACACTGGTCCCTCCTCATACGTTATATCTTCATTCAATTCTACTTCCATAGGTTGTAGAACTGACTCGGTATCTGGATGACATTTCCTCAGCATGGAAATGTGAAACACAGGGTGCAGCTTCTGCAACTCCTGAGGTAACTCTAGTCTATAGGCCACCTTTCCAACTTTTCCAACAATTGGATAAGGTCCCATAAATCTAGGAGCTAACTTTCCTTTCTTCCCAAAACGAAGGACTCCTTTCCAAGGTGAGACCTTGAGATACACTCTGTCTCCAACCTGGAATTCTAGGGGTCTACGACGTTTATCGGCATATGATTTCTATCTATCTTGTGCAGTCTTAAGCTGTTGTTGTATTACTTTAATCTTTTCTGTAGTTTGCTGCACAAGATCAGGGCCTAACAACTGGTGCTCACCAGATTCATACCAACACAAGGGTGATCTACAATGTCTACCATATAAGGCTTCATATGGTGCCATATCAATGCTATGTTGATAGCTATTGTTATAGGCAAACTCTATCAAGCTTAGATGTAGATCCCAACTCCCGGTAAACTGGAGAACACATGCTCTCAACAGATCTTCTAAGGTCTGTATAGTTCTTTCTGACTGTCCATCAGTCTGGGGATGAAAGGTTGTACAAAACCTTAGCTTGGTGCCTAGGGCTCTGTGTAACTGTTCCCAAAAGCGACTTGTAAACTGGGGACCTCTGTCAGAAACTATAGTGACAGGAACTCCGTGCAACCGCACTATCTCTTGAACATATATCTGGGATAACCTTTCAGCATAATAGGTTGTTTTGACAGGTAAGAAATGCGCTGTCTTTGTCAACCTATCAACAATTACCCAAATGGAATCATGTCCTTTGTTTGTCCTAGGTAGGCCAACAACAAAGTCCATGGTCACATGGTCCCACTTCCACTGTGGTATGGGTAAGGGTTGCATTGTTCCTGCAGGTCTCTGGTGTTCAGCCTTGACCTGCTGACACACAGGACACCTCAGAACAAACTCAGCTACATCCTTCTTCATCCCAGGCCACCAATACATATCCTTCAAGTTTCGATACATCTTGGTGCTCCCTGGATGCATAGCATACATCGAAGAATGAGCTTCTTCCAGGACTAACTTCCTCAGGTTGTCCACATCTGGCACTATCATCCTTCCATGATAGCATGCCATCTGGTCATCTGACTCATGAAAACCTTCTCGCTTCTCATCTCCAAACTCAGATCTAATCTTCTGTACAAAAACATCTACTTGTTGTGCCTCCTTTATCTGTTCTCTTAAGGTAGGTTTAATCTGCATCTCAGCTAACAGACCAGCTAACAATGATGCCTTCAACTGCACATTGTCTTGCCTTAAAGAGATAAGCATATCTCTTCTACAGCATACTAAGGAACTTAGTTGTGCCCTATCCATGGTTGATGTTGCTGATTTCCTACTCAAGGCATCAGCAACCACATTGGCTTTGCCCGGATGGTAATCAATTGTACAATCGTAGTCCTTGATTAACTCCATCCAGCGATGTTGCCTCATATTAAGCTCATGCTGAGTGAAGATGTATTTAAGGTTCTTATGGTCTGTGAAAATCTGGAAAGTTTCTCCGTAGAGATAATGTCTCCAGATTTTCAAAACATGGACCACAGCAGCTAACTCTAGATCGTGTGTCGGATAATTCTCCTCGTGTTTCTTAAGCTGTCGGGAAGCAAAAGAAATCACTTGTTTATCCTGCATCAACACACATCCAAGTCCATTCTTGGAGGCATCACAAAAGATTATATATTCCTTTCCTTGCTCAGGTAACACAAGCACAGGTGCACTCGTTAACCTCTCCTTCAACAGCTGAAAAGACTGTTGACACTTATCACTCCAAGCAAAAGGAACATCCTTCTGGGTTAACTTGGTCAAAGGTAAGGCTATAGAACTGAAATTCTTAATAAACCTTCGATAATAACTAGCTAACCCCAAGAAACTTCTAGTCTCCGTCGGTGTCTTCGGTTGTTCCCACTGCATAACAGATTCTATTTTTGCAGGGTCAACACAAATTCCCGAGGTAGATACCACATGTCCAAGGAAGGATACTTCAGATAACCAGAACTCACACTTGCTAAACTTAGCGTATAGCTTATGTTCCCTTAGCAAGGTCAAAGTCTGGCGAAGGTGTTGCTCATGCTGCTGAGCATCCTTACTATAAATCAGTATGTCATCTATGAAGACGACAACACACTGATCAAGAAAAGGTCGAAAGACTCTATTCATGAGTTCCATGAATGCAGCTGGTGCATTGGTTAGTCCAAACGACATAACCGTGAACTCATAGTGACCATATCTTGTCCTAAAGGCAGACTTGGATATGTCACTGTCCTTAATGCGGATTTGATGATATCCAGACCTTAAGTCTATCTTGGAAAAGACTGTTGCACCACGTAACTGGTCAAAGAGATCATCAATCCTCGGAAAAGGATACTTATTCTTTATTGTTACTTTATTGAGTTGTCTATAATCAATGCACAACCGCATTGATCCATCTTTCTTTTTAACAAACAAAACCGGAGCACCCCAAGGTGAGGTACTCGGTCGGATGAAACCCTTCTCAAGTAACTCTTGAAGCTGTTTCTTGAGTTCTGCCATCTCAGCAGGCACCATCCTATACGGAGTCTGGGCTATGGGTTTCGTATCTGGGACCAAATTGATTTCAAAATCAATTTCCCGGGGTGGTGGTATACCAGGAAGTTCTTCGGGAAACACATCCTCGAATTCCCGGACTATCGGAATTTCAGCAGGGTTGGAACTCTCCTTGGTAACATCTACCACATGGGCCAAGAATGCATAGCATCCTTGCCTCATCAACTTATCAGCAACCATAGCTGATACAAGACAGGTGGGCAGAATCTTTCTTTCACCTTGAAAGATCCATGTGTTGCTTTCATCAGCAAACACATCCAGCTTGGACTCACAATCCAAGACAACTCGATACCTTTCCAAGGTATCCATCCCTAGGATTATATCAAATCCTTGCATATCAAGCGGTATGAGATCCACTTGAATGCGATGCTTAGAAAAGAAAAGTACACAAGGAGAGCATACTTCTTGCAGAACAACAGACCCACTCAACGGAGTCTCCAACAACAACTTATCTGCCCTATGACTAGTTATCATATTGCAGTTACGAATCACTCTTCGAGTGATGAAAGAGTGCGTAGCACCCGGGTCAATCAAAACAGATACTACACAAGATTTTGACATATCAGAATATAAAAGTTCCATCTGACCTGTCACTACTTGTGGATTGACCACTGCCTCTGGTGGGTTCATAGCATAGAACCTCGCCGTAGCCTGTTATTGAGGTGGTGCTGATGATCCAGCTTGAGACGCTTGCCCGCGTCCTCGACCTGTTCCTTGAGATTGTCCTCCCTGTGATCCCTGTTGTCCTTGTCTCGGAGGCTGTGTCAAACTGACAGGCCTAGATCGGCAGTCCTTCATCAAATGTCCCATCTTACCGCAGTTGTAGCATCTTCTTTCTTGTGGTCTTTGTGGTCCGGTAGCAGACATTGATGCAGAACTCTGTGTCTCCCGAGGTGGTTGTCCTCTTCCTCTACCTCTACTAGGAGACCACTGAGTCTGAGGACTAGATCTAGATGGTGGAGGGTTAGGTGCAGAGGATCTAGACTTCTTAAAGTCCATAGATGAAGAACCCTGGAACTGTGGATACCTTTTCTGTGTTTGCCTCTTCTCAACCACAGATCTCTCTATCCTTCGGACTGACTCAACGAAGGTAGAGAATCTCTCTCGATTCTCTAAGGCAGACACTAGGGTAGACATGTCAGCATTCAACCCCTTCTCAAGCCTTCTGATTCTTTCTTCTTCTGTGGCAGCCATGTGTGGACAAAACCGCAACAACTCCATGAACTTAGCTTCGTACTCGCTAATGTTCATCATACCCTGTCTCAGTCTTTCAAACTGAGAGATCTTCTCGTCTAGGAAGGTCTTTGGGAAATATCTTTGGACAAATTCCTGCCGAAAATCTTCCCACGAGATCTCTATTCCCGGTCTCTTCTGCTCTTCCATGGTCCACCAGTGACCATCACTTCCTTTGAGAAGATAGACAGCATGTCTAACCTTCTCAGCTTCAGGGATGTTGAGGATCCTAAAAGCCTTCTCCAGCTCTGTCAACCACAGATCAGCATCTGCGGGGTCAGCAGTCCCATGGTACTCGGTAGCTCCGACACGACGCAGTCGCTCGAACGTCTTCCCGATACCTTGCCCCTCAGGCTGGACCGGTACCCTAGGTGCAGGCATAGGCAACCTGTCGGTTATGTGTGTCATGGCAGTCCTAAACTGCCCAAACATTGTCTGGACTGCTGGGTTACCTATGTCAGCTGGGCCAAACTGGGGTGGCTCTCTCGGTTGTTCTGGTACAGGCTGTTCCACCTCTGGTACTCCTGCACCGCCTTGAGGTGCACTAGCACTACTTTCTCCCACATACTCATCATGTGGCTCTGACATCTTAGGTATCTTCTTCTCCTGAGGAGTAGAAGATTCTATTAGATAAGGAAGGAATACTAAAGATAGACTCGACTTCCTAAGTCCTATGCCTCTGTAGACTCGGCGAACCTAGAGCTCTGATACCACTTAATTGTGGGCTCCGATCTCTAAACCACAAATTAATCCCGAGTTAAACACAACGGAAGCAATCGGTAAACAGCAGAAGACAAAAATCACGGGAAATTAAAACTTTTCGAGACAAGAGCCTGAAACCACAAACCTTTTCCATAGAAAAAGGATTTAACTGTTTACATCACTGACAATTACTTCTTGAGTAATTTTACACAACATGATACAAACATAAATATTAGGCTTTATAAGCAAAGTAAGGAATAACTAAAGCAATAAGAGCCTTCAAGATATTCACTAGCAGTTCTGATGATAAGCAAGAGTTCAATCAATATTAAAATATGAGAACATCTATACTATTGAAGGTAACATCAATCAAATAACTCGTAGATAACTCTAACAGATATACTACGCTGTTGATTATGTTTTTCAAACATTATTGTTATGCCCTGTGGAGATGAGGTATACCACTCATACTCCAACCGATCACTATTAAGTCGCCTCGGTATCATACTAGGTCATTAAAAGAGCCGGATTCTTATGACCTCATCTTCCTCAGTCAGTTAGAGGATTGATTGTTTGACATCTGGCGGGATGTCTTTGTAATAGCTCACCAGGGTACTCTGGTCCTTCGCTATTTTTAGAGTTACAGTGGCATTCTGTACTCTCTTCGCTATCGGAAGATTTCTTGTTTATCTTTCACCGATACGGTATTTGTGTCTTTAAGGGAATGTAGATATACATCTCACCTTTAGGACTTTATGGTGGGGTCTGATGGACTACTAGAATCTACATCATCCTCTCACCTTTTCTTTTATAGTGAAGGTATGACGGACTACAAGAATCTACATCAAATACCTACACTAGGATGTAAGGTTCTACACATCCATGTACCCCACATACTCAAAAGTATGTGATCCAGGAGTTCCCTGAGGAAAACCTGTTTCACCATCATTTAGACTCTGACAATGATGGATCTATGATCAGGGCTCTACATTTCACTTGATTAGTTAGGTACATTCAGTATTCATATCATCATACAAAAACATTAGCATCACAGCTATATATGAGAATACTAAAATGTAGCAGGCCTAACTCATTTCAATTACCAGTTCTCAATTATCTCATCACAAGTCATCTATCAAGCATGACCTTGATGGTGTTTATGGCTCCTACAGCCCATAAATCACAAAAGATGTCACTTAGCAGTGCATCAAGATGATTCACTATTCATAAAGCTTAAGACATGCTTTCAATGAATATAACATGGTATTTCATACCTGGGTATGACCATTATCTCATAATAACCTGCATGGTTAGTTCAACAGATAATGGTAAGCAATTCAACAATTTAGGGTTTACTATTCGTCTTTCAAGTCATCACCCTAAAAATTAGAGTTTACTATTCACACCATGGTGAATGGTACTCATTACATCATCATGTAAGAGAAACATCATCATTAAGACTCTTAATTAAGATTAAGATCCATTAGATATCATATTTAGGGTTTACATGACCTCACATAGGTGGGTCATTCCCTAATCATGCACATTCATGTGTAAATGAAGTATCTCACTAGAGTTTCCTCCTAAAAAGGGTACTTTCTCTCTCTAGGATACTTTCTCTCTCTAGAAATACTTTCTCTCTCCTCTCACTAGTAGATGGTGACAACACCACTCTAGATCAGGTTGAGATAAGTCTCCATTGACTAACATAAGACAAAACATCATCATCATATGTTTAGGGTTTGATTAGAACAAGGTTTTACCCCTTTAGACCCCTCAAGGGTATTTTGGTAATTTGCCACATGATCACCATCATGGGTTAACTCACTAATCACATAGTCCCTTAATGACCTAGGTTACCATTAGGGTTTAGATTGGATCATCATTGAGCTAATTACACCATCAAATGGTTAAGTACAAACCATCACCAATCTCCAAACGGTTTCAACCTTCAAACGGTTTCAACCACCCAAATGGTCTTGAGACTGTTTGGCCTCAAACGGTCTTGAGACCGTTTGGATCCAAACGGTCTTGAGACCGTTTGGAGGTGAAGACCGTTTGGAAGGGTTGACTTCCAAACCGTTTGGAGCTTCAAACGGTTTGAAACCGTTTGATCAAACTTGCTTGAGATCGATTGGACCAAACGATCTTGAGGTCGTTTGAGCCCAAACGGTCTTGAGACCGTTTGGTCTCAAACAGTCTTGAGACCGTTTGGTCCAAATGGGCTCAAACCGTTTGGACCTCCAAAGGGGTTCAAAGGTCACCAATGTTCATGGATATGTGTGTTGAAGCCCTCAATTGGTTGAAGCTATGCTAACCACTTATAATTGAGTCAATTAGGGTTAGCCTTAACCACTTAGACACCCAATTGACCCTCAATTGCAAGCCAATTAGGGTTCAATCCTCCTCAATTAGGGTTTCAAATCGATTGGTCATCAATGTTCAACAATGTGAATCAATTCAAGGTTGAACCTATCAATTGACCTCCAATTGGGCTCAAACTTGGCCCAAACGGTCTTGAGGTCGTTTGGACATCATCCAAACGGTCTTGAGACCATTTTCCCAAAGTTTGACCAAAATCCAAGTCGTTTTGACTAAGGTTGAAGTCCAATTAGGTCAAAATCAGCAATTTTCATCAATTCATCAATTTCCTACAATGGGACCCTCAAACCATTAGATTAACTCAACCCTAGACCTTCAAACGGTCTTGAGTTGTGCCCAAACGGTCTTAGGACCGTTTGGAGGAATCCCCAAACGGTCTTGAGACCGTTTGGGTCCTTCAACCCAAAACTCAACAAGATCTATATGTTAAATCAGCACTTTTTCACCCGATTAGGGTTTCATGTTGAAGTGCCTTCAACTCTCATTCGGTTAAGAATTAGACTTTGATTCTTTGCAGAGATGAAATTCAATATGTTAGGAACAGACCCTCAAACGGTCGTCCCTTGGTCAACTCTTTCCAATGGTCTTGAGATCGTTTCAATCCAAACGGTCTTGCAAGACCGTTTGAGAGCAAACGGTTTGAAACCGTTTGAACCCAAACGGTTTGCAACCGTTTGGACCAAAAGGGTCCAAGGTCGTTTGAAAAAGTAACATAGGGAATCATGCCCCTCATCTTCAACCTCTAGCAAGGTCGGTTTCCCCACTGTTTTTCTTGCAAACGTGCAAGAAAGAAGGGAGGTAGAAGAAGATTTTACCAAGTAAATTGTGAGAATTGAGCATACATATAAAGCATAAGTTTAGAGTTATAAAACCCGCCTAAAGGTTGATCTTAGAGCTCCAAGCCTTCAAGCTCCAAGATTTAATGGCGTCCTTGAGCTTCCAAAACTTGGTCAGAGGTGAATTCTCCAAGGAAACGTTGCTTTGGTCGGCTAGAACAAGAAGACTAAGTAAGCTAACCATAAAACCAACCTTAGAAAGTGAATTCCTCCATGAATTCGAGCTAGAAGGTGGGGTTTTCTTACCTTGAATAGGTTGGTAGCCCCCCCCCCCTAAGCTCCAGAGCTACCCTTGGTCGTTTGAGCAAGAAAGGAAGAGAAGTGAAGGAAAGAAAGTTCGTTCACTTAATTGCAAGGGAAAAGGGCTTATATACTTTAGCCTCTTTTACACCCTAAGGACCTCACAAGATTGGAAATCACATCTAGGTCCCTCCTTGCTCAAAGGCACGACCAAACCTATCTATCCTTATGCAAATCTCATGAAATCTCAAGATCTAGGGGTAAAGGAATCCAACCTTCAACTAGGTACATACATGAAAGGGTTTCATACCCATTTTAGGTGATTTCTATCACAAAGATCATTTTTCTCATCTGATTATTAAATGATGTATCCCTTTCATCATTTCTACTCTAAATGATGACAAGAGTCATAAAAGATGTTCTAGATATTAATAATTACACTTGGACCCCTCAATTTGGGTAAATTGCACTTTACCCCAAATTAGGGTTTCTAAGCATGGGAATTGCTTCCACAGCTGCACCTTGGTGCTCAAGCTTGGGAAATCACTCAAACTTTACCATAACCATTCTCATGATGTCTCAACATCAAAGGAACATCTTATCTTGTGAATTTTGCAAGTTCAACCCTTAAACTGGGTAATTTGCACATAGGTCCCTGCATACAACACAATGCTACAACTTTATACAAAAAGGAGCAAAATTGAAAGTAAATGTTCCTGAGGAACTTAATTACATGCCAGGGAGTGTTCAAAAGTATATTAATTACATATTTAGGCAAAACTTCCAGGGTTAGGTCATAACCCAGGTCAGGGGTGTTACACGGGCGACCAGGAGAAGAGTGTCGGCGAGGAGAGAGCAGCGACGGTGAGGAGAGTAGCTTCGGCGGTGAGCGGCCGGGCGACCAGGAGGCAGTGTCGGCGGCGACCAGGAGATAGTGTTGGCACTGGAATCGCCAAAGCAAATAGGGGGAAGGAGCGGCGGCGGGTGCTTTCTCACCGGAATCGGTCGTTGCAATAGGAGCGTCAGGTGGTGGCGCGCAAGTAGGGGGAAGGAGAGGCGACAGCGGCGGGTGCTTGCCCACCGGAATCACCAGACCTAAAATCGACACTCGATTGCAGTGAAACAGAGAAAGGGGAAGAGTCTGCTTCGCACGGGTGCTAATAAGTAACCAATCGGCGTCGGTCATTACACAAAACTGACCCCATAGCAAACAGTGTCAGTTGTTCTATAGATAACCGACGCCAATTCCTCTTAAGCGTCGGTTGATAGGAAAAAACCGACGTCCAAATTAGACAATCTTATTTGGTGGGAACTATTATCAACGTCGGTTATCAAAGGATTGACTGACACCGAAAGAGAAACTTTTTGCGGAAATATCCTTCTTGCATAGGCATCGGTTATTATTGAAAACACCGACGCTGTATGTGACGCAAATTTTTTTCGCTCGAAATTTAGATTTCCCGGGCGATTTTAGGCGTCAGTTTGTTATATCCAGCCGACGCTGAATACAAAGCGGTACCCGTGTCTGGCTGGTCTTCGATGATAGACGTAGGTTTCCCTAAATATCTGACGTTGACTAATATAGGCGTCGGATTATCTTAATAATCGAAGCCCAGAAAAGCGACAATGAATGTTGTTTCTGTAGTAGTGTATCTAGAGGAGGTAATAAAAAACTTGACTTAGTGCTCAACATGACCCAATTGCATAGATCCAAATAGACATATATGTGGATCTCAGTGCAACTCTAAAATGTGTTGGGGTGAAGGCCCCTATGGTACAGAAAAAATTAGATCTAATTAAGGAACCAATTAGGAAGTAGGCATAGTATGTATATGGGGGGAAGTACAATAATTAAGAATTCTTCCATTATGTATGTAGCACGGATAAGGTTGGAGGGTTAAAGAACAAAAATTATATGAAATTACTAGACAAGGAATATAAGTGTTGCTGGTAAGGATAAAGGTAGGGAATCAAAATTTATAGAAGCATCCACCATGTTATAGAATAATTGTACATGATGCAGAAACCAACATGTAGCAATAGTAGAAGGTGACATGCCTTTTCGGTGAAGGGATGTGTGTCACACATCAATAGATGTAACACTTGGAAGCCAAAATGCCATGTCTTGAAGAAGACATGTTATTTCTGGTAGCATAAGTTATCTCCAACAAGAAGCACATGACACACCATTTCTTGGGGCAACATGTCGTGTCAGTTGATAGAATCAGGACAGATCGTAAGTGACATGCCATGTCGTTGAGGTGGCAGGTTGTGTCACGGGGAAAATTTGATAATCTAAGTTGCAAAATAAGTATAAATCCACTGAAGTGCCATGTCAAATAGAAAAACACCATGTTAGTGGAAAAATAGAAGCAATAAACCCATAGGCGACAAAAAAGGTGTGGATAAATCCTTCTAGATCTCCAACATAGAACTATATCCCAATATCACTTGAAAAAGAAGATGTTTTTCCAAGATTTGGGATTGGATCTCAATGGTGGTGGCATGAATGATAAAGGCAATGTCGATCATCAACAATATAGATGACGGTATTGTAGATCGATATCGATAGTGCTTTGCGGAAATTAGGGTAGCAGTGATGGCTTCAAAATAGAACAATAATGGTGGAGGCATTGTGGCCCCATGTAGATCTAGAAGCACCACCACAAAGATAGATTACTTGTGTTGTTGAAAATGGAGACAAATCAAAGGTGGAACTCCAAGAAAATGTAAGGGATGGACATCCAAGCAATGCCCAGGGGTGGAGGCCATTTGTAAGGGGAGGTTTCTCTTTTTTTTTTTCTCTCTCTCACTCTCATGGTTGGGGGTGGCATATGAAAGCCTACTCTGATACGAAATGGAAAAATAATATGATGGGGAAGATCCCCTAGGTATATTATCTTATTGATAGAAGGAAAGCACCCCTCTTCTATAAATAAGCCAGAAGTGTACATGCTTACGACAATCCTAACAGGACAAAACACAATTGGGCCCATAAAACAAAAAGATGGAACATATTTATTAACTATGCTCTCTAACAAATATTAATTAACAATTTATTTATAGGTCTCATCATGAACCAAAACCTCTTGTTAATGGGGCCACAAGCATATTGTTTGTGAAGTGTAACCAAAATAAATATTTTCAAATTAGAAATTATATAGCTATAAGAAACCTTGGTTTAAATCATTCTAAAAAATATAGTTTTGTCAATCTTGAACAGGAAATAGAGACATATGATGTAGAGAATGTGGGATCCATGAAATTAGGAGTGATGACATGTAGAAAGGTAAGATGGATCATATTTTTCATGCCAAAAGATTTGTAACATGGAATTAGTTGGATACAAAATTTGAAATCTAGATTTATCTAATTCCTCTAGCCAACACATGGATTCCATCAAAGCATGCCAGATGTGTGGAGATTTATCCCATATACCTGAATTGCACTTATGTGCATATAAAGGGGAACACCTTTCCAAAAAAAGAGGCGGCTAAAAAGGTAAATATAGTTAATAGTATTAATACCTATTATCTAGTTTTATCTAATGAAAACACTTAGGTGTGGAAAATGCACATTTTTCAACACAAATGAATCATAGTTGATATAAGAAAAACCAATAAGCCAACCAGATAATAAATAGACCTTTTAAATGAAATTACCAATAGAGGAACCAACATAAGTTGTAACATTCAGAATCCTTCTTTTAGCAATACTAATGCTTATCTACAATAATTGATATTCTCATTGGGTTCACATTAATGGAAGTACTAAAAGAAAACTATAATATAAAAAATTTGTTTGCCTCACTTGTAGAAACAATAAAATCGCCAAGAGAATAGATCCATGTTAGGGGTGTCCTATTCTTTAGAGACAAAAAATTTTCTATTTGACGTTCTATCTCTCTAATAAGGATCAGGATGGAACCCAAATGCAATGTTGCTGAGAGGAAACCCAAATATTATTTCATTAGTGTTTTTTTTTCTATTTAATTTCTAATTCATTTTTTTTGTATTTTTCATGTCATTATTGATCTGATAAAGTTTCATTTAATCTTTTTCTTTATCATACTTAAATTGCAAATGCAAACAATGAAAGATAAATTTCATTCTAAAAACAAAAATTTAAAAGTTGAGAAAAATGAATAAGAAAATGACAAACATCAACAAAAAAGACATGCTTCCTACTCCTCATAGGTTGAAGCATATCTTTCCATAATATTACTCTTCATTTCGAAAGCCTCCTTTAGAATCATCACCAAATGTTACTCCTACTCATGGGCCATCCATGAGATTTGACACCAAGAAGGAAAGGGTAAGGAACAATGTAACCATGATAGTAGATGGAAGAATGTGTTTTGTGATCATAGATGAAAGGAGGAATAATTGAACTTTCAAGTTCCTTAATAACCTTTTGACCACCTGTATATTGAGATGAAGCGAAAAAATTGGAAGTTGAAGAAAATTGTAATAATGCCAAATACATGGGCATAGTAGACAAACACACCACCCAAGGAGTGAACGGGAATTCTTCAAATCCCATTGGTCAAGAAATTAATTTATCATCATAGTATGCCTATCAGAATGAGAAAGAAAATAGATTTCTCAAGGCATGAATTTGAGATTATATGAGAAGAGAATAAGTAAAAGAAAATATAGAACAAAATTTGTGAGAACTATGTGATATCACTTGAGTCGGAAGCATTGAATCTTATGGTAATCATTCCGGAAAGGATTTAGGGAGATGCAAGCATGCATCCCAAACCCTCATACATCTTGATAATTATCTAAAGTCTTCAAAGTTTGATTTAATGTCAACATGAAAGAACAAATCATTCCTTCATTTAGATAAATAATTTGGAAATATGTGCTTTCATTGTTAATATTTTTATAGGTAAATGACAACCATCATTTATAAGCATTTTAATGAAGACTTTAGGCTAAGAGATTTTATCATTGAAAAAAAAATCTTAATACTCTAACACAAGTTGGTTTGCTACTCAACATGTACTTGATCCAAATATTACAGAATTGAATATATGTGTGAAGACATGGTTTCCATATTATTAATCTTTCTTTGAAACACAATTTTCACATCTTTACCTTATGTTGAAAGCATATCTAAATCTACAAAAACAAACAAATTTAACTTCTATGCAACCAAACTTTCTAATCTAAATACTATCTTTATGTTTGTTTAACATTCATTAACTAAGAACTAAAGAGAAGTTTCACGACGAAGCCATCATTAGAACCCTTATTCTTCTTGTTTGAAAATGTTTACTCATTTGTTAAGTTTGCAATGTTATATCTTTTCTATGTTTCTTGGAGAAGGTGGGGTCTTTGAATAATTTGTAGAGCATTCCTTCTTTGGTTTAATCTTAGATCTACCACATTGTGGAAGCCTAAAGACTATCTTCCTAGGTAAAAGTTAGGAGAAAGCTACAAATCAATAAGGGACAAGTGATATTAAGACCCAAATATGATTTGGTATTTTAAATCTTACACTTTGTTACTACCACACCAACAAAGACATCAAAGACAAATTAATTGACTAATTATTGTTTGTAAGGGACTATATTATAGAGGATTACAATCAACACAAAACACCTATAATAGAATCCTATATTATCTTGGTCAGAAGGAACAAGTACAAACCCTTCATCATCATCCACTAGATTATGCTACAATTTCTAAGTATGTGTTATGAGATTAAAATATTAATGAACTAGACACCATATTCATGATTAAAATACAGTGTGAGTAGATAACAATTTTTGATATAAAAGATATTATTATCACTCATTTGACAAAGTAGCTATATGTACTTCTTAACATGTTGGGTGCTCAACTTTGGGAAAGAAATTGAACTGGATAGTTGACGACATGGACTGGTATAATATGAATCTTGAATATTCAATATAGAAACCTGTAATATTTAATGGTTACTTTTACTCATATTTTTCAATAGGAACCATGTTACTGGTAGATCTACAACAAATCGATGATGATTAAAATTTGGATGTGACATTCTACATAAACTAATTATTTTTATCTTTTAGTTTATCTTGGTTTAGTCAGAGAGGCTAAATATAATTATAGGTATGCATTTAGGACCACAACTCTATTGGTGCATCTGATGCGACATGTAATGAAATCCCCTATAGCTATATACCTAGGTAAAGGGTCAATGAAACCACAACCACAGAGGGTCTAGCAAGTGGCTCAACATACATACATACATATATATATATATATATATATATATATATATATATATATATATATATATATATATATATATATATATATATATATGGATATATATATATATACATATATACATATATATGTATATATATATATGTATATATATACATATACATATATACACAGACACACACACACACACACACACACACACACACACATATATATATATATATATATATATATATGTACACACACACACACACACACACACATATATATATATATATATATATATATATATATATATATATATATAATGTAATGGGGGTAGATTTCAACTAACTAGCATTGATTCATTTTGTTGGCTTTCTATTAGTATAAGGTATGCGACAGGCTTACATGTTCACTTTCACATTTAGCAAGTATTATAGATTTTGTTTAAGAAAAATATTTTTCGTAAACATTTCTCTTAAATTATCAAAATTCCATTACATATTCAGATCTCTATAACTCATTTTGTATCATTGAGAATTCTAAGTTTAGACATTTGTGTTTTTTCTTTATGTTCTAGCTTTAAAGGGAACATAACTCATATATGATTATTATTAAGTTTCTCTATTTACCGTTCAATAGACAAAATACATTGAATATCAATGATATGTTTTGATATTGCAAAAGAACATTGGATCTTCACACACATCCACAACAAATAGAAGGTATAAATGTTCAATAAAAAATTTGGGATGTGAAAGATGCAAAAATTGTTGGTATGTATGCCCATAGAGCAAGTCATATGATGATTGTAATGGGATACTTTGTAAATGATTTGAATAATAATAAAGGCAATTTCCGATCTATATGTTTAAAATGTGTCTGAGATGATAGTGTAACATGATAAATGTCTAAAGAATTGTTTTACTCAATGACGTATGCTTTTGGGTTGAGGACCTACATGATGAGATCATACGGATGTTAAGAGTATACATTCTTGTTTGGTCCCTAGTCGGTTGTTATTGTGGAAATAACCATAGACATCAATATCACTAAAGACTAGATTGTGTGTTTGTTGATGTTAGAATCTCATTAGTCATGATATAGTGATATCAAACCAGGCACATAGGTACTTGTTAGAGAACAAGGTACCGGACAGACCCACCGTGAGAGTGACACATGGAACCATGACTTGGTAATCACAGTCATCCCTCACAGTGATGGTGGTGAGTGTGATTCTTAGACCTAAAATCACTACACTCAACACATGTCGTTGGGTACACTTTGACATCATCAAACGCAGTCCTGAAACATGGGTTGTTATAAAGGTGATGATTGGGTGGATTTGACACATGGGGCTTTTGAGGGGTGAGTGATAGATATGGGATTTGTCCCTCCTAAGGGAGTTTGATGTCCTTGGCCATTTGATGAGTAGGATTGAGAAAGGCATGCACATGCACATGTGAATCAATATGTGATATTGATGTCACACACATCTCACCCAGTCTGCTCTGAGATCAAGGAAATGAATGAACATTGACAGGATGATTGTTCCATGCCTCGAGTTCATTCAGGATATCAGTGACAAAGGAATTATACATTCACTGTAACACCATTCACAGATTGTAGGATTGAAAGTTGTTCTCCAACTTTCTATATCACTTGGGTAGCACTGATGTGTGACTAGGCACCGCTCTTTGCTTGTGAAGTCATAAGTGTTATGGACTTTCACTGCCAACGTGAAATGGACCTGCAGGGTCACACACATAGTATTTAACCTGGAATAGGAGTTTGTCCACAAACATGTTTAGATTGATTACTAAAGGAGTTTAGTAGTTCAATTAAACACTCAATCAATTGATAGCTCAGTATGATAGTTTTCAAGGTGTTGGACTGATTGATTAGAGTATCAGATTGATTGAAACTATGATTGACTGATTCTACACAATTTGCACTCCCAACCGATCGGCTCTAGTGATGAACCGATCGGCTGAGCTTGGTGAACCAATCGGCTCAACTGGTGAGTCGATCGGATCATGGACAGGGTGAAATGATCCATTCAAGTGTTGAGACGATCAGTTCAAGTCCAACCGAGCAAGTTCGGAAAGTAAGATTGGTGAGAAATTTTCTTTCGTTTCACTTGCCAAATTTGATTGGAACAAGGATTGGTATTTGATACCAATTCGAAACAAAAGAAGAAAAGTCAATCGAGAACTGATCAGGACCACAAACCGATCGGTTCAAAAGTGAACCGACCATTTCATGGGACCCAACCGATCAGTTGAGGTGTCAACCGACTAGCTCAGATCCCCAACCGACCGTTTCAGTTGTGAAACGATCGGTTCAGGTTACGCAGTTGGTTGTTTTTGTGGAAAATCTCGAACCCTTCTACTCCTGCTTTAGTCCCGCATTGCTTGGGATAGAGAACCCTGTACCATGACTCTCCTATATATATAGGGGTTTTGGGGGATTCTCAAAGTACAACTCATTGCAACCAGTTGCTCTGTAATGTTTTCGTTCTCTCTAGTTTTGGTAACTGAGAGAGCCCGAGCAAGTGCTACCCGATAAGGGTGTCACAACAAGGGAAAGACAACTGCAAAAAGTGAATGGTGGAAGGAGAGTGTGTCAGTGACTAGTACGCCGATAGGAGGGTGCGGATCCTTCTGATTCCTTGTGGGACAAGGAGATCAAAGTTCCAGGAAGTCCATGTGGAAGACTGTAGAGGCGGGAGACCTCTCTCGCTCAGAGGACAACAGTCAATCCCGACAGTCCCGGTGAGACCAGGAGTCTTCGGTCCTGGTGTGACCAGGAGCTGCACATACACCATCCAAGACCGGAGGTGAAGACCACACAAGGTGTGTGTTACTGTCTCTGAGCAAGCCTCAGGACAAGGTATGCATCCACAAACTATCTTTCCTATTGTATAGACGTTGACGCGATTCCTTTTGTTCTGGGTTTTGGGGAGAAATTTTTTGTTTTTGCTACTTCTCTGCATCCCGTAAAACCCAACAGTGGTATCAGAGCCAGGTTAACTGCTCTATATTTTAGGATTATCGATATGATCGATTTTGGTTTGTCGCCTTTATTTATTGCATACGATGCGAATAAAATTGGCTTTATGCATGTCCAATCCACAAATCCAAAATATACATATATGATATGTAATATTAATGCACTCGATACGCATCGCCCTTAAACGAGTTTTGTGGTGGATGTGTAGCATGGTTATGGACCATAAACCCTATATTTGTGTATGGTTGTATGTGGTTTCTTGCATCTCGGTCTGCACACCGATTCCCTTTCTCCTATTCCTGATGTAACTCGAAATAATTCGAGACTTCTTTCCTACCTTTGCTCCCCCCGAATATAACTCGGGGTTTCACAATTCAATTGTAAATAGGATAGATTTTAATTCTTATTATGTCAAAGAATGGCGGACAACCTGAGATGATCGGTTCAAGGCGTGAACCGATCAGTTGGTGTTCCATACAATCAGTTCGAGGAGCGAGACGAGCGGGTGGCGATATGAGGAGATGCATGACGAACGGTGAACCGATCGACTAGAGGCGCCAGTCGATCGACTAGTGGCACCCGAACGACCAACTTGATGGCGAGCCGATCAGTCATGAAGACGAGCTGATCAAACCCAGAAAGGCAGGCACAAATTTCATCTTGTACAGGTTGCATGTGATGTAGACCTAGATGACCATGATTCCTCTTGGCTCGAGGAATCACAATAGGATGGCCATAATCATTCCTTTTATTGTTTCACATGTTTTTCTGTGGGATATGGCATGTATATGATATGTACTATATATTGTGGTGATTGGATATGTATATGTATATAAAAACCAAATCCCTCATTAAATATTAAAGTTTTAGATGCCTTCCAAATGCGAAACACATGAAAATCTTGATCGACCAAGTGTGGGCACGCCCTAGCGTGGTGCACCGTCTTTCTCGTGGAAGCGTGAAGGATGAACATGTGGGTCTTCCCTAACAGGGTGCATATTCATCGTGTTGGCTTTGGGTCGGACTTAACAAGGTGACCTAGATAGGATCTAGCACCTTGAGGCATGGAGATGATCATGGCAAGGAGTTGCATGTGACATCTTTCAAGAGTTGCATATGATGAAATTGGCAAGAGTTGCCTACTTGGGAGATCTGAGTTGTGGGTGACAACCCTAGCTGGTCCATGGAAGGATTTCAGGATCTTGGCCCACTAGAAGATTGTACGCTGCAATCTTCCAAATTGATGGTGAGGGCTATCAATTTGAGTCAAAATAGTGGGAGCGGTAATTAATTAAAGGCCTAATTAACTATCGTCAAATTTTATTCAAATCAAATCTAAAGGAGTTTTGACAAATGCAATTTTCTCTTGTAGACTGGAAAAAGAATCATCTTTTAAAATGGGCAAATTAATTGAGTACAAATTCCATAAATGATGCAGCCCTATTTTAGGGCTCCATCCTGTGCTATTTTGTATATAAGTTGCATCTAAACATGTTAGATTACAAGTATTCTCCCCCAATTTGATTATCATTGCAAATACGCTTATGGATGTTCTTTGCGCTATTTTTCAGGTACTTTGACCACAATGGATGGACGAGTGTGATGGAGGGACCCAAAGGAGGCCCCAAAGCTCCCCCAACCTACCTTAGTGGCCAAGGATCGTCTCCAAGCAAAAACATCCAAGAATTATGAAGTTTGTAGCCATGCTAGCACTAGAGGACCCCAGCACGGCCGTGGTGCCATGGAACGGCCGTGCTGGCAATTGAGCAGAATTACAGGTTGATCGACAAATTTTGGAGTTCAAGCAAGTCAGTCACCACGGTCGTGTTGCACAGCACGGCCGTGCTACGAAGACCACAACACGGCCGTTCTGACCAAAATGGCCGTGCTAGATGAAGATGAAACGGGTGTGCTGCTCAGAACGACCTCCTCTCAACTCCACCACCACGGTCGTGTTATCCAGCACGGCCGTTCTACCTAATACCCAACACGGCCGTTTTGCCCAAAACGGCCGTGCCACCAGCCTCCGTTACACCCATCAACCTGTTAGATTAACACTTAGCCAAAACGGCCGTTCTCCTCCACCACGGCCGTATCCACTCCTACCCAGCACGGCCGTGCTACCCAAAACGGCCGTGCCACCCCCCAAAACCTATACAACTTTCACTGTCTTTCCTTTTTTACCCCCACTCAACCCTAGCTCCTATATAAGCACTAGTTGCTTCCAGGGCACGAGGAGAGCTTCCAAGAGAGCACTCCTAGCCGACCCTAGCTGCTGCCATTGCATCCTTTGCTCCAATCCACCCATTTCCTTGCAATCTACCCCATTTCCATCCATTTTCCACTCATTTCCACCATAGAAACCTAGTTTCTCTAGGTTTCTATCCATCCATTCCACCATTTTCATGCACCCCTGCACCTTTGGAGGAGGGAGGTCGACTACAGCTGCTTGAAGGTGAAGAAGGAGGCCACTACATCGAGCTTCATGGGGTTTTCCCTTCTTCTATCCCCTTCTTTTCCTAGTTTGATCATGTATAGCTAAGCCCCCTTGGGTGGGCTGTTTGGGGCAAAAAAGTGACTTTGATACCATGTTGGGGGAATATAATTTGTAATGAACATATTTCACTTCTATGATGATTTCCTTTTCTTAAATCTCTTTTCCCATAGCTTGTGCATGTAATTGTTGTTTAGTTGCATTAATTGCTTGCCTTGTGATGTTTGAAGACATTTGCATCTAGGTTGATTTTGGTTTATGTAGCCATCATAGGATTGGCTCCTAGGACCTTAATTCGGATCCCTAGCTAGCCCCCTATCTTCCTACATAATTCCTCTCTTCCTACATGCAAATGTGAGCTCTAAGCGACTAGTATAAGTGTGATTAGCGTAATTGCCTAGGATTTCCTAAAGGCTAAGGTGGCTAGTGGCATGAGGTCAAATATCCTCATCTCTACTCCCATCCTTACTCTTGGTCCTCAATTGACTAATGCCACTTATCCTAGAGACCTAGACTTGGTGAGTCCTATGAGAATTACATCTAGCCCTAGTTCTCCAACTAGTAGCATAGAGTACATTCTCATAGCACCCACCTTGTTGTTTGGTTTGGTAGTCTAGAATGAAATATGCTAATTGCTTATTATGGTGACATCCCCCAATTAATGTCAAGGTCACATTCCCAAACGGCCCACCTCCTTCATCTAATTGCTTTAAAACCCTAATTGCCTAGTTTGTTTGTTAATGCTAGTGTAGTTCATTTGCTTTAGTTAACTTAGTTAATTGCCTAGTTTTGTTAGCCAAGTGGTAATTTAGGTTTTTGATCTTGATTAGTGGTTAACTTAGGTTCTCAATTGCTAGTTGCTTGCTTAGTCTAGTATAGTCTGTTCTTGCTCTTGTTTAGATAGCTTGTTAACTCAGATTGCTAATTTAGTCTTTTGATAACTTAGTTTCACATTGCTTTTCCTACTTGCTCGTTTAGCTTAATCAATCAAACAAACCTTCAAACCCTAAAAACCCTAAGATCTACATAAGGAACATAGCTCACGCTTTCCAACTCTAGCGCCCCCTCTATCTCCGCGGTTCGACCCCACATATTGCCTTTGATCTATACTACAACAGTACCCCGTACGCTTGTGCGCAACACGCGTTCGACTTGCACTGACTTGGTGGTTTACGACCCCGAGATTGGGAGAAGAAGACGTCAAGCGTGCCGCAATCTACACTGAGGAGCCGGGATGGCCGATAACGACCCACCACCGATAGTTCCACCTCAGCCGCATCGCCCGCTTCATGAATATTTCACGCCAGGAAACTACAATTCCCCCATCGCCACGCTAGTTGATCAGATGCCCGGGCAGCAGTTTTCCATCCCACCGGCACTCTTGGGGCTTCTTCCCACGTACTACGGAATGGAGAATGAAAATCCTTATCACCATATAGATGCATTCTTGGAAACGTGCTCCACATTCCATACGCCCGCCGCCACAGACGACTCGATTAGGCGGACGCTTTTTCCCTTCTCTCTCAAAGAGAAGGCCAAGGAGTGGTACGTTTTGAGGCCCGAGCTCGTCACATGGAATGAAGTAAAGAATGAGTTTCTGAAGAAGTTCTTTCCAATAGCCAAGTTATCCTACATGAGAAGGTGCATCACGTCCTTCGCCCAAAAAGAGAACGAACCCTTCCATGAGGCATGGGAGCGGTTCCAGAAGTTGCTTCGTGACTGCCCTCACCACGAGGTCCGTCTTTGGCAGCTAGTTCAGGCCTTTTACACTGGGCTTGAGGAGCAGAGTCAAAACAATGTAGATTCTTCTTGTGGGGGCACGTTCATGGCAAAGCCACCCAAAGACTAATGGCCGCTGTTTGAGCATCTAGCCGAGAACTCTTGCCACCGAGCTTCCACAAAAGGGGGGCATTGCGGCCGGGACTACACCTCCCCACCCTCCTCCATGGCTCCCGCACGCAACACCGCCAACCCCGATATGATGAAAATGATGGCAGATATGATGCAAATGATGAAGAATCAAGTGGGTGGCTCTTCTAGCCAACCCGCAATGGCTGTGGACGTTGTAGATGAGGAGGTTAACACTTTACATTCCTTTGGTGGCTGCAACAACCAGGGCCCGATGTCCCAATCCTACACTCCCGAGTGGAGGAACCACCCAAATTTCTCGTGGAAACAATCAAATGAGGATGGACAAGGACAGGGGCAGTAGAAGCCACGATACAACTCCAAATTTGAGGATGAGGTTCTTGGAAGGCTAAGAAGCCTTGATGAAGTCAAAAAGGATGTTAATGCACATGGCCAATCTATAAGCCGTCTTGAGCAGAGGCTGGATCAGATCTCCCTCTCTTTGGCTAGAAGAGAAGAAGGAAGACTCCCCTCTCAACCTATGCCGAATCTAAACAATGATGGGACTTTTCAATATGCTCCTCCGCCTTTTTCAAGCACCGCTCAATTATCAATATGCTCCACCCCCACCTCATACTTACCAACAACCGCCTCCACAATATCACCCCCACCTCAACAACAACCGCAACCCCAATTCATCCTCCAAAATCCCAATTCCCCTCACCAAAGGCCTCCACCACCCCAACAGCCACAACCACCTCCACAAGCTCCCCCTTATACCACCCATGAGCATGTGAAGGCCGTGACTACATTGAGGAGTGGTAGGACTTTGGAGAGACCCCATGGTACAATTGTTGGCAGAGATGACACCGAGGAAGAGCAAGTTGATACTGAGATGCGGATGGATGATACTGTGATGAGAGGCAGTGTTGATACCGTGACACCGAGCAGTGATACTGTGATTCCAGTGATACCGGTAGATGATACTGTTGATTTGGACTGCTTGGGATCCCAACTCCCGCCATATCCTGATGCACTTGAGGAACCTTCTGCTGCAAAGAAAAAGAAGAAGCATGCGGATGATATCTTGGAGATCTTCAAGCAAGTGAAAATCAATGTACCTCTTCTAGATGCAGTCAAGCAAATTCCGTCCTATGCAAAGTTCCTTAAAGAATTGTGCACCTTCAAGAGAAAGACAACAGGGAGGACGCCTAAGAAGATCAAGCTCACTGAGCAAGTGAGTTCCATTCTCCAACACACCATCCCCCGGAAAAGAAAAGACCCCGGTGCTCCAATCATCTCGTGCTAAATCGGGGCACATCGCATAGACCAGGCTCTTCTTGACTTGGGGTCTAGCGTAAACTTGATGCCGTATGATATGTTTTCTGAGCTCCAAATGGGAGAGTTGAGGCCAGCCCATTGCACTCTACAGTTGGCCGACCGATCTGTGAAGACGCCTAGAGGGCGTGTGGATGATGTGCTGGTCCGTCTTGATGAGGATACTTCTGCCTTCTTCCCAGCCGACTTTATCATTCTTGATATGGAAAGGGAAGCTAGAAAGGTGCCAATCATCTTGGGGAGACCTTTCTTAGCCACAGCTGATGCCGTGATCCATGTGAGGACGGGGACCATGTATGTTACATTCATGTACATGAAGATCAGGTTGAACATTTTCAAGTCTTCTACAATAGCCAAAGTGATCGGGGCCACCAAAGAAGATTGTTATTTGGTGGAATGCCTAGATGAGATTGTTGAAGAGTTCCTACCCGCGTGGATTGAAACTGCTACTCAAGGTAGAGGTCTTGAACCAATTGTTGAGTTCCCTGACGACGATGATGAGGATGATGAAGAGTGCGAGCTAGCCTTAGTGGCTGCAAGCCAGGACCTCCCGTCTATTTCTGCACCTTTGAAAAACTCCCTTGAAGCACCCCCCATTCTTGAGTTGAAAAAACTTCCTGAAGGATTAAAGTATGCTTTCCTTGGCTCAAATGACACCCTCCCGGTGATCATTTCCTCCATTCTCTCTCCTGAGAAAGAAGATGCCTTGATGAAAGTCTTGAGGAAGAACATCCAAGCCATTGGATGGTCTATTGCTGACTTGAGAGGGATTGACCCCTCCATTTGTGTGCACCGGATATACTTAGAAGAAGATGCGAGACCGACCCGTCAAATGCAAAGAAGGCTAAATCCAAAGTTAAAGGACGTTCTAACTAAAGAGGTTGTAAAGTTGCTCGATGCAGGGATCATCTATCCCATTTCTGACAGTACGTGGGTGAGTCCCATCCAAGTTGTGCCCAAGAAGGGCGGGATTACAGTTGCAGAAAATGTCGATGGTGAGCTTATGCCGGTGAGAGAACAATCAAAGTGGAGAATGTGCATGGATTACCGGAAGCTCAATGAAAAGACAAAGAAAGATCACTACCCACTTCCTTTTCTTGATCAGATTCTAGAGAGAGCTTCTACTATTTTCTTGATGGGTACTTGGGATATTTTCAGATTGCTGTGCATCCGGCGGACCAGGAAAAAATGACATTCACTTGTCCAAGTGGTACATTTGCCTATCGGAGAATGCCATTTGGACTGTGTAATGCCCCTTCCACTTTCCAGAGGTGTGTAACCTCAATCTTCGCTGACATGCTCGATTCATCACTTGAAGTCTTCATGGATGATTTTTCAGTTTTCGGGAAAACTTTTGATGAATGTTTACTACACTTGGCTGCTGTCCTCGAGAGATGCGTGAAAGTTCGGCTGGTTCTTTCTTGGGAGAAAAGCCACTTCATGGTGCCTGAGGGTATAGTTCTGGGACACCGAGTTTCGAAGGACGGGATTGAAGTTGACAAGGCCAAAGTGGGCTTTATTTCTACACTCGACATTCCTTTGACCGTAAGACATGTTCGATCTTTCTTGGGACATGCAGGATTCTACCGGCGTTTCATCAAGGACTTTAGCAAAATCCCAAGACCACACTGTCGATTACTTGAGAAAGATGTTGAATTTCAGTTTGATGACAAATGTGTGGGAGCCTTCAATCATCTAAAAGAGAGGCTTATTTTTGCTCCTATCATGCAGCCCCCGGATTTCTCTTTGCCGTTCGAGATCATGACGGATGCATCCGATATGGCGGTGGGGGCTGTGCTGGGTCAACGCATTGGCCGAATTCCTCATGCTATCTATTATGCAAGTAAAATGTTAGACGATGCTCAAAGAAACTATACGACTACCGAGAAAGAGTTGCTGGTGGTGATCTTCGCTCTTGACAAGTTCCGGCCGTACCTCTTGCAAAACAAAGTGACAATCTACACGGACCATGCTGCGTTGAAGTATCTCATGTCCAAGAAAGACTCAAAGCCAAGGTTGATCCGATGGATTTTGTTACTCCAAGAATTTGACATAGAAATTGTGGATAAGAAAGGGATAGAAAATGGTGCTGCGGATCATCTCTCCCGCCTAGATGGACCTTTTGATATGACAAGTCCAATTAAAGAGACAATGCCACATGAACAACTCCTCTTAGTCTCATCTGTCCAAAAGCCATGGTACAAGCATATAGCGAATTTCCTATCCAGTGGGAGGATACCAAGCATGTGGACACGAGAGGTAAGCAAGAGATTGTTTGCCATGGTAAAGAACTACATTTGGGATGACCCTCACCTCTTTAAGTATTGCCCGGACCAACTCATTAGGAGGTGCATTTCGGAGATAGAGCAGCAAGAAGTCTTATCTATGTGCCCTTCCGAAGTGTGTGGAGGCCATTTTGGAGGGAAACACACGGCCGCCAAAGTTCTTCAATGTAGATTCTACTGGCTGACATTGTTCAAAGATGCTCATGACTTTTGTAAGAGTTGCATCAAGTGCCAAAAAGTGGGCACTATCTCAAAGAGGGACATGATGTCTTTGTCACCTATCTTGGTGGTAGAAGTGTTTGATGCTTGGGGGATTGACTTTATGGGTCCTTTCCCCCCTTCTTTCGGGTATGTCTACATCTTGGTCGCCGTAGACTATGTATAAAAATGGATTGAGGCTGTCTCAACAAGAACAAATGATCATAAAGTGGTGTGTGATTTCGTGAGATCCAACATCTTTAGCCGTTTTGGTGTTCCAAGGGCCATGATTAGTGATGGCGGGAGTCATTTCATTCATCACACTTTTGAAGGACTGCTAAAGAGACATGGGGTGAACCATCGTGTAGCTACTCCTTACCACCCTCAAACGAGTGGTCAAGTTGAGTTGGCAAATCGGGAGATAAAGCTCATTTTGGAGAAGACGGTGCGACCAGACCGTAAGGATTGGTCACTTCGACTCAATGAATCTTTATGGGCATATAGGACTGCATACAAAGCCCCGATTGGCACTACACCGTTCAAACTTGTCTATGGTAAGAGTTGCCATTTGCCGGTTGAAATGCAACACAAGGAATTGTGGGCCTTGAAGAGGATGAACTTTGATGAAGAGAGTTCCGGATTGAGAAGAAAGTTTCAATTGCATGAGCTAGAAGAGATGCGACATGAAGCCTATGAAATGTCAAAGAACTACCAGGAAAGAACCAAGTTTCTACATGATAAGATCATAAAGAAGAAAGAGTTTGAGCCCGGCAAATGGGTATGGCTGTACAATTCAAGGATGAAGTTCTTCCCCGGAAAGCTTCGTTCCAGATGGGAAGGTCCTTACCTTGTCAAGAAGGTGTACCCATCCGGGGCAGAGATCATTTGTGCAAAAGAAGGAGCTAAGGAATTCGCTGTCAATGGGCAAAGGCTGAAACCTGTCGTTGAAGTCGGCCCGGACAAGGCCAACCAATACTTTGATGTTGTTATGCTGGTAGAAGAAGAATTTGATGAAGAGGAATGCTTAGATGAGGATGAGAATGGGATCTACTACAAAGATCTCTTGAAATTTCCAAAGAAATGAAGGAGCTCAACAATCAATAAGCTCGACTGAAGGCGTAAAATTTAGTGCTAGTGGGAGGCAACCCACATGGTTTGAGATTCTCGAACCCTTCTTTTGATACTTTAGTTTTGTTTTACACAAATACACACACGCACACTTGTGCTTGATAGTTTTGTTTTTAGTTTTGATGGAATGACAGGTTGAACAGGTCCAAGCTGAAGATTGAGGCACAGTCAGTCAAGGTGGTGGAGATCCCACCAAGAAAAGCTCACTCATGACTATTAAACGATGAGTTTCGAAGAGTTTTGATGAATTTTTGAAGTTTTGACATAAAAGAGAGTAGCACGACCGTGCTGGGACCACACCAACACGGCCGTGCTCAAACGGAATGGCCGTGCTGACAAAGACGCTTTTTACAGGTTGATTGAAGAACTTGGTCCCCGCCAGCATGGCCGTGCTGACCAAAACGGCCGTGTTGGCCTAAAGCCAACACGGCCGTGCTGACCAAAACGGCCGTGCTGGCCCATATAAACCTAAGATATACCCCGACCCCCCGTTCATTTCTGCGACCCAAAACGGCCGTGCCGCGACGTTTGGCGACTAGGGTGAGTTCCCTACACCCCCAAATCGTTTCCTCTTGCTCCCAAACTTCGGATTTGAGGTTCCTTTGGTCCCTAATCATCTTCCCCAACCTCTAGCTTTGATTTCCACCGCTCATCACCACTGATTTCTCCAGCCACACGCAAATTCCGCCGCATCAGCCCAGAGCTGCGTTTTCCAGTGCAAGCTTCGTTCCTCGTCAGAGAATCGTGCAATCATGAAGGGCATGGGAAAAGCAATCAAGAAAGGAGTAGAGAAGACCACAAGCATCCTCACCGGTGGCAAAAGAAGGTCCAATCGAGCATCCAGTTCACAGTAGTCCGGCAACGCCTCTTCACTGTCCAATTCGATTTTGTGTTCCTTTGGACGGTCGGCTTCGATGATCGCTTCTCGACTACACTCCCCCTCAAGCGAGCATTTCTCCGATCCAAACTACAACAACACTGGGGAAGAGGAGGAGGAAGAAGAAGAAGAGATGGAGAATCTGGTGGATTCTATTGAAATCACTGCACCGGCTCGTGAGCGAAGGGCTAAGAAAACCAATGAAGCTTCATCCTCATGCCTACCGCCACGACCAACTCAAGCAAGGCACTCGACATCATCTGCCCGACCTAGTGGAAGCAATGAAAGAGTGCCCTTGAACTTGGACACAAGTTCGGGGTCACATACATATCAAGAAGAAGAAGTGGATGATACTGAGAGAGAGGAATTGGAGGATGAACCGGTGGATATCCTATCGAGACTAGAGGAGGACAGATTCACATGGGTAGGAAAGCAACCAGAAGGAACCACTTATGGTAGAGGAATTGCAAGAAGCGGAGCCGTGAAACCCCTTCACCCAGAATGCATGACAAGAAGGGTGATTTCCACTAGATATGCATGTGGGCCCACAATGGAAGCCATAGGCATCAATTTCAGTTTTGATTTTCATCTAAAACGCTGTGGTTTGTACGACATTTTAACTAAGGCCAAAGATGCATACTTGGAGATCACTCACGAGTTCTTCGCAACCTTAGAGAAGGTTCAGTATCAGGGAGAGGATGCTATCAGGTTTAAATTGAACGGCTCAACACATGTCCTCGACGCATCTCAGATCAATGCAATCTTTGCCCCCAACCCAGAAATGGCAAGGAAATTTGACGGGGGAAGATTTGATAAGAATGGTAAGGAAGGTTACGCCAAGATGTGGAAGACAATCACAGGCGAATCCACTTTCTCTTCAGGGAAGTCCAAAACGAGTAAGATCCACAATCCACTCTTGAGATATTTACAAAAAGTGCTGGCAAATACCCTTTTTGGTCACTATGATAGTCAAGGATCGGGCGCCCAGAAAGACATTTTTCTCATAGCTACAGTTGTATGCGAGGGGTTTGTGAATGTGGGAGCCATGTTTATTGATCACGTGAAGACAATCCCATCCAAGAGTAAAAACCCATTCATCATGGGAGGGATTGTCACCACTTTGGCAAGGGCATTGGGATGCAATTTAGAAGGGCTCACCAAGGTAGACGGAAGCAAATTTGTGGACTTAAACTATCTTGCGAGGTCACAGATGATATCCCTCAAGGACAACAAAATTATTTATGTGCTGAACCCTGGCTACCCTGGTATCTCTTTGGAACTTCCTTACCATACCCCCCTTTTGCTCAAGAATGCAGGGCTTGTGGATGATTTTCTCGATCATTTATCATGCTATGAGGAAGACACCCCTAGAGAGGGATATAGAGAACCAAGTGTAGTTCCACCTGATGAAGAGTGGGAAACAAATGTGCCAGAACAACAACGATCATTGGAGCATCCACGCCGCACAAGACCAAGAATGGAAGAGTTTGAGGTGCAGCCACCTTCGACAAATGCATATGATATGGCATCTATCCTTGCACAGTTGGAGGAGATTCAAAAAATGCAACAGGACATGTGGTTGGATCAGCAGCAAATGCATCACCAAATCAACCACATGTATCAGTACCAGCATGCGCAGACACAAAGAAACCCCCAATGGGGGGAGGATTTCTGGGGGTCAATTGCTAGCTACCAGGAGACATACCCACCTCCACAGGCGGAGTACTGGGGCCACTACTACCAGCAGCCTCCTCCACAGTCCGACCCATCGCAGGACCCCACACCACCACAACCATGATTTCTACCCTATCACCCCTAAGATTTAGTTTCATGCTGAGGACAGCATGGTTCAAAAGTTTGGGGTGGTAGGGCAGTAAGCCCTCTGTTTTCAGTTTATTTTGACAGTTGCCTGTTCCACCTGATCATTATTTGTTTGATGTTTAACTCACCTAGTATAGTTTGGCTTCTTCTTGCATCCATGCATGTCATGTAGCTTTCATTCTCGTCATTTTTGCGTAATTTTTCTAAATTTCAGCCATGCATTGCATCTCATGTAGGTTTTTGCTAATTTTTGCATGTTTTAGCTAGGATTTACTTACTTTTTCCCTAAAATAGGTTTAGATGTGATTTTGTGCAAAGTGGCACCATTTTGACCAATTTTTCCCAGACTTGAATATTCTTGCTCCAATAGGATGTTTTGACTTAATCTCCAATGTTTGAAATGAAAAAGTTTACTCTTGTGACAAATGCATGCTACGTTCTTAGATCTTATTGATAGATGGTCTTGGTTGTGACTTTTTACATGTGAACCACATCTCTTAAGTCTGTGAATGTGTTGGTTGAATCATGAATTGAGCAAGCGACAAACGCTTAAAGCCAATGGAATCACTTGGTAGAAATATGAATATTGTGTTAATTCTATCATGTGATGTGATATTACTTGGTGAAGTGTTGAATTAGCTTTCATGCATTGAATCGTATGTTGAAAACTACATTGATGACCCCTCCTTGATCCGACTTTTCTTCCACCATCTTCATACCCCTCCGCCTCATAAAAAGATTCCAAATTGCACATATTAGCCGTGGCCACCTCCAAAAGTTTGGGGTGGCCACATCTTTACCTCCCCGCTTCACTCCATCCACCATATGCCCTATTTATACCAAGGGCAAAGAAAGAGAAAAAGAAAAAGAAAAGCAAAAAAATAAAATAAAAGGATGCTCCTGTTTAAGAGCATTCAAATAAAGAAAAGAAGAGTGTGTAAAAGCACTCCAAATCTTACCGCAACCCTTTCTTCTTCTTTTATACCCATTGAGCTAGAAAACATCAAATCTAGCTCACTTTACCCTTTCTACAGCCAAGTGGATCATCTAGTGTGGTTTGAAGCATAAGACCGAATGCATGAAAGTGAAACAACACTCCTAGTCACCTGTGATTAACATCAACATGAAACGGTTTACCCGGAATGACATAAAGGACATATGGACAACTTGTGTTTCTATGCTTTATATTTGAAGTTTGTATGCTCAGTGCCCAGTTCATGATTGGGTTGTGAAAGAAGGAGAGGAGAGATGTGAGACACATGCACTTAGTCATTTCCAAGACCATATATATTCAATAATCTTCTGCTGCTTTGCATTTGTCATTTGTTTTTGTTGAAAAGAACGGAAAAGAGAGATTAAGTTGGAGCATACTTGAGGACAAGTATGTTTTAAGTTTGGGGTGGTGATGTAGCCCTATTTTAGGGCTCCATCCTATGCTATTTTGTATATAAGTTGCAACTAAACATGTTAGATTACAAGTATTCTCCCCCAATTTGATTATCATTGCAAATACACTTATGGATGTTCTTTGTGCTGTTTTTCAGGTACTTTGACCACAATAGATGGACGAGTGTGATGGAGGGACCCAAAGGAGGCCCCAAAGCTCCCCCAACCTACCTTAGTGGCCAAGGATCATCTCCAAGCAAAAACATCCAAGAATTATGAAGTTTGAAGCCATGCTAGCACTAGAGGACCCCAGCACGGCCGTGGTGCCATGGAACGGCCGTGCTGGCAATTGAGAAGAATTACAGGTTGATCGAAAAATTTTGGAGTTCAAGCAAGTCAGTCACCACGGCCGTGTTTCCCAGCACGGCCGTGCTACGAAGACCACAACACAGCCGTTCTGACCAAAACGGCCGTGCTAGATGAAGATGAAACGGGCGTGCTGCTCAGAACGACCTCCTCCCAACTCTGCCACCACGGCCGTGCTATCCAGCACGGCCGTTCTACCTAATACCCAACACGGCCGTTTTTCCCAAAACGGTCGTGCCACCAGCCTCTGTTTCACCCATCAACCTGTTAGATTAACACTTAGCCAAAATGGCCATTCTCCTCCACCACGGCCGTATCCACTCCTACCCAGCACGGCCGTGCTACCCAAAACGGCCGTGCCACCCCCCAAAACCTATACAACTTTCACTGTCTTTCCTTTTTTACCCCCACTCAACCCTAGCTCCTATATAAGCACTAGTTGCTTCTAGGGCACGAGGAGAGCTTCCAAGAGAGCACTCCTAGCCGACCCTAGCTGCTGCCATTGCATCCTTTGCTCCAATCCACCCATTTCCTTGCAATCTACCCCATTTCCATCCATTTTCCACTCATTTCCACCATAGAAACCTAGTTTCTCTAGGTTTCTATCCATCCATTCCACCATTTTCATGCACCCCTGCACCTTTGGAGGAGGGAGGTCAACTGCAGCTGCTTGGAGGTGAAGAAGGAGGCCACTACATCGAGCTTCATGGTGTTTTCCCTTCTTCTATCCCATTCTTTTCCTAGTTTGATCATGTATAGCTAAGCCCCCTTGGGTGGGCTGTTTGGGGCAAAAATGTGACTTTGATACCATGTTGGGGGAATATAATTTGTAATGAACATATTTCACTTCTATGATGATTGCCTTTGCTTAAATCTCTTTTCCCATAGCTTGTGCATGTAATTGTTGTTTAATTGCATTAATTGCTTGCCTTGTGATGTTTGAAGACATTTGCATCCAGGTTGATTTTGGTTTATGTATCCATCATAGGATTGGCTCCTAGGACCTTAATTCGGATCCCTAGCTAGCCCCCTATCTTCCTACATAATTCCTCTCTTCCTACATGCAAATGTGAGCTCTAAGCGACTAGTATAAGTGTGATTAGTGTAATTGCCTAGGATTTCCTAAAGGCTAAGGTGGCTAGTGGCATGAGGTCAAATATCCTCATATCTACTCCCATCCTTACCCTTGGTCCTCAATTGACTAATGCCACTGATCCTAGAGACCTAGACTTGGTGAGTCCTATGAGAATTACATCTAGCCCTAGTTCTCCAACTAGTAGCATAGAGTACATTCTCATAGCCCCCACCTTGTTGTTTGGTTTGGTAGTCTAGAATGAAATATGCTAATTGCTTATTATGGTGACATCCCCCAATTAATGTCAAGGTCACATTCCCAAACGGCCCACCTCCTTCATCTAATTGCTTTAAAACCCTAATTGCCTATTTTGTTTGTTAATGCTATTGTAGTTCATTTGCTTTAGTTAACTTAGTTAATTGCCTATTTTTGTTAGCTAAGTGGTAATTTAGGTTTTAGATCTTGATTAGTGGTTAACTTAGGTTCTCAATTGGTAGTTGCTTGCTTAGTCTAGTATAGTCTGTTCTTGCTCTTGTTTAGATAGCTTGTTAACTCAGATTGCTAATTTAGTCTTTTGATAACTTAGTTTCACATTGCTTTTCCTACTTGCTCGTTTAGCTTAATCAATCAAACAAACCTTCAAACCCTAAAAACCCTAAGCTCTGCATAAGGAACATAGCTCATGCTTTCCAACTCTAGCACCCCCTCTATCTCCGCAGTTCAACCCCGCATCTTGCCTTTGATCTATACTACAACAGTACCCCGTACGCTTGCGGGCACATTGTTTTAGTTTTAGTGATAGACTTGATTTGGGACCATATAAATTTCGAAAGCAAGGATCCCATCCAACATCCCGTGCCTCCCGACCTCATGGATTGCACCCGGCCACCCTAGTTGGCCGGTGTTGTAACCCTCTAGCGGGAGCGCACCAAGCTGCAAAGGTCAATCTATGGATTGAAGCAATCTTCTCGGAGTTGGAATCTTTGATTTGATGAGGAAGTCAAAGTGTTGGCTTTATTCAAAATGAAGATGAACCTTGTGTGTACAAGAAGGTTAGTGGGAGCTCGATCACATTCCTCATATTGTATGTGGATGACATACTTTTGATGGGGAATGATGTCTTAGCCTTAGAGAAGGTAAAGACTTGGCTTGGGAATACTTTCTCAATGAAGGACTTAGGATAAGCATCCTACATTTTAGGAATTAAGATCCATAGAGATAGATCTAGAAGGCTTCTCGGACTATGTCAGAGCACATACATTGACAAAGTGTTGAAGCGGTTCAGCATGGAGAACTCAAAGAGAGGCAAAATCCCCATGCTACATGGAGTCAATATCTCTAGAGCTCAATGTCCCCAATCTTATGAAGAGAGGGAGCGTATGAATGGGATCCCATATGCATCAGCCATCAGATCCATCATGAACGCTATGTTGTGCACACGCCCAGATGTCACGTATGCTCTCAGCATGATGAGAAGGTACCAGTCAGATCCCAGGGATGCTCACTGGAGAGCCGTAAAAACATCCTCAAGTACTTGTGAAGGACTAAGGATTAGTTTCTTATTTACGGCGGTGAGGACGAGCTGGTTGTAAAGGGTTATACCGATGTAAGCTTCCAAACCGATAAAGATGATTACAGATCGCAGTCAGGATTTGTATTTTTCCTTAATAATGGAGCTGTGAGTTGGAAGAGTTCCAAGTAAGAAATAGTTGCCGATTCTACTACAGAGGCTGAGTATATTGCTGCTTCAGATGCACTAAAGGAGGCTGTGTGGATCAGGAAGTTCATTTCTGAACTTGGTGTAGTTCCCAGTAGCTATGATGCAATTGAGCTTTATTGTGACAATAATGGAGCTATTGCACAAGCTAAGGAACCCAGATCACATCAGCGGTCCAAGCACATACTGCGACACTTCCATCTCATACGAGAGATCATACAGTGAGGACATGTGAAAATTTGCAAAGTACCAACTGAAGACAACATAGTTGATCCACTGACTAAGGCCCTTTCTCAGCAGAAGCATGATGGTCATGCTAGGTCACAAGGACTGAGGTTCCTTGGTGACTGGCTCTAAGTGCAAGTGGGAGTCTGTTGGTATGTATGCCCATAGAGCAAGTCATATGATGATTGTAATGGGATACTTTGTAAATGATTTGAATAATAATAAAGGCAATTTCCGATCTATATGTTTAAACTATTTCTGAGATGATAGTGTAACATGATAGATGTCTAAAGAATTGTTTTACTCAATGATGTATGCTTTTGGTTGAGGACCTAAACGATGATATGATACAGATGTTAAGAGTATACATTCTTGTTTGGTCCCTAGTCAGTTGTTATTATGGAAATAACCATAAACATCAATAACACTAAAGACTAGATTGTGTGTTGGTCGATGACAGAATCTCATTAGTCATGATATAGTGATATCAAACCAAGCACATAGGTACTTATTAGAGAACAAGGTACCAGACAGACCCACCGTGAGAGTGACACATGGAACCATGACTTGGTAATCACAGTCAGCCCTCACAGTGATAGTGGTGAGTGTGATTCTTAGACCTGAAATCACTACACTCAACACATGTCGTTGGGTACACTTTGACATCATCAAACACAGTCCTGAAAAATGGGTTGTTATAAAGGTGATGATTGGGTGGCTTTGACACATGGGGCTTTTAAGGGGTGAGTGATAGATATGGGATTTGTCCCTCCTGAGGGAGTTTGATGTCCTTAGCCACTTGATGAGTAGGATTGAGAAAGGCATGCGCATGCACGTGCGAATCAATATGTGATATTGATGTCACAAACATCTCACCCATTCTGCTCTGAGATCAAGGAAATGAATGAACATTGACAGGATGATTGTTCCATGCCTCGAGTTCATTCAAGATATCAGTGACAAAGGAATTATACATTCACTGTAACACCACTCACAGATTGTAGGATTGAAAGTTGTTCTCCAACTTTCTATTTCACTTGGGTAGCACTAATGTGTGACTAGCCACTGCTCTTTGCTTGTGAAGTCATAAGTGTTATGGACTTTCACTGCCAACGTGAAATGGACCTGTAGGGTCACACACATAGGATTTAACCTGGAATAGGAGTTTGAACACAAACATGTTTAGATTGATTATTAAAGGAGTTTAGTAGTTCAATTAAACACTCAATCAATTGATAGCTCAGTATCATAGTGTTGAAGGTGTTGGACTGATTGATTAGAGTATCAGATTGATTGAAACTGTGATTGACTGATTCTGCACAATCTGCACTCCCAACCAATTGGCTCATGTGATGAACCCATCAGATGAGCTTCGTGAACCGATCGGCTCAACTGGTGATTCGATCATATCATGGATAGGGTGAAACGATCAGTTCAAGTGTTGAAGCGATCGGTTCAAGTTCAACCGAGCAAGTTGGGAAAGTAAGATTGGTGAGAAATTTCCTTTCGTTTCACTTGCCCAATTTGATTGGAACAAGGATTGGTATTTGATACCAATTTGAAACAAAAAGAGAAAAGTCAATCAGGAACTGATCAGGACCACGAACTGACCGATTCAGAAGTGAACCAACCATTTCATGGGTCCCAACTAATTGGTTGAGGTGTCAACCGACCGACTCAGATCCCCAACCGACCGTTTTTGTTGTGAAATGATCGGTTCAGGTTACAGAGTTGGTTGTTTTTGTGGAAAATCTCGAACCCTTCTACTCATGCTTTAGTCCCGCATTGCCCGAGATAGAGAACTATGTCCCATGACTCTCCTATATATATAGGGGTATTGGGGGCTTCTCAAAGTACAACTCAGTGGAACCAGTTGTTCTGTAAAGTTGTCGTTCTCTCTAGTTTTGGTAACCGAGAGAGCTCGAGCAAGTGCTACCTGATAAGGGAGGCACAATAAGGGAAAGACAACTGCAGAAAGTGACTGGTGGCAGGAGAGTGTGTCAGTGACTAGTATGCCGATAGGAGGGTGTGACTCCTTCTGATTCCATGTGGGACAAGGAGATCAAAGTTCCAGGCAGTCCGTGTGGACGACTACATAGGTGGGAGACCTCTGTCGCTCGGAGGACAACTGTCAATCCCGACAGTCCCGGTGAGACCAGGAGTCTTAAGTCCCAGTGTGACCAGGAGCTGTACAGACACCGTCCAAGACTGGAGGTGAAGACCGTGCAAGGCGTGAGGTACTGTCACCGAGCAAGCCTCGGGACAAGGTATGCATCCACAAACCATATTTCCTATTGTATAGATGTTGACGCGATTCCTTTTGTTCTGGGTTTTGGGGAGAAATTTTTTGTTTCCTTTGCTTCTCTGCCTCCCGTAAAACCCAACAAAAATTTCTGATCCTACATAGGTATTGTATACATCTAGGCTATTAGGACACACATACTCTTTAATTATTCACAAAATACCATTCAATTTTGGATCTTGTAAAACCTTAATCAATATACTGCAATATGACATATTACTAAACATCATAATCTGACTGTAATCCTTATTGTAGAGTCTTTCAATATTGATTCATCATGGCACATGGTCTACACACATATTGTAGAAAGAAGATTATTTCCAACTATATTATCAGTTATACTAAGAAAATATGCTAACTTTAAATGTTTTTCTATCACTACTAGCTAGTGTTTTTGTAATGCCTAGGCCCACTGCCCAAGGCTCTAGTAGAGTTTCAGGAGTGACGACTGGCCCTACAAATCAACACTAGCCTTAACTGTGCACATTGTCCTCACGCACAAGCTAGAGTTCCCTAAAAAGGAGGTGCACCTTAGTGATATGGGTATTCCAATCATTCCTTTTTAGATAATTTTATTTGAGGCCTCAAAGTCATGGGACGTTACAATCTCCCCCACTTAGACTCTTGACATCCTCGTCAAGACCTCATAATATTTCCACATTTTAGTGTAGACCCATAATGGCACATGAGCACCCAACTCCCGATCACAGAATACCAACACAAGGGTGGATACATCACTATGGATAACCCTTTCCAACTTGCTTAGACTGCACAACTCAAGACTAGCATGCCACATGCCCACGTGGGCCCCACCTAGTGGAGGGGTTATGGCTCTGATACCATTTTTAATGCCCAGACCCACTTCCCAAGGCTCTAGTAGAGTTTTAGGAATGACGACTGGCCCCACAAATCCCCACTAGCCTTAACTGTGTGATTTGTCCTCATGTGCAAGCCATGATCAACTGCCCGACTGGTCAACCATCCTAGTACTACACCAAGCTAAGCACACTTAACTATGGAGTTCTTTCATGATGATCTCCCTAAAAAGGAGGTTCACCTTTGTGACATGGGTAGTCCAATCACTCCTTTTAAGATCATTTTATCTAAGGCCTCAAAGTCCTGGGACGTTACACTTTTATAACACACTTTGTATTATGGTGGACGTGGGTTAGAGTGATCATTTTTTCCCAAAGCAAATGCAACCATAAATATGCATCAAAACCTTATTACAAAAATTTTATTACAGAGGATGTCTTTCATATCACAAGCATTGTACCAAATGCACCATGCGAGACAACCCATATGAAATTATTCATATATCTTTTATAGTAGATTTACATGTTTGACAGACCACTAAGAAGATGATTTGAATATAAAAATATATCTTATAATTGAAGTATAGATTAGTGATATATAGAATGTGTGGAAGGTTGGTTTTTCTAAGTAACACCTATCTACTATAATCAGATCTTTTTGTTATGCCCATATTCTACCACCAAGCTTACTCCACAACCAAGAAAGGGATTTACTATTAGTGTGTGATGACAACAAAAGTGGGCTATGGAAGAGAAATGGTTTACCACCTACTATATTTGAAAAGTACCACTAAATGAGGACATATGTGATTGCAATAAGAATGATTTTTCCAAAGCTAAAGTTTGCATATTCAAACTTAACGGGTTAAATTTTATTTTCCCCCAACCCTTCCCAATTATCTACACCTTCAAAACTGTTGAGGTACATTTTTCTAGCATTTTATTACATTGTGAGGATGTGATCCTTATATGACTTGATACGATGAATCTAAATGTAGGAAATCATTGATTTTCAATTTGGACTTCACTTTATAACCCCTCATTATACATATACCATTTTGAAGTCTCAAATTATTTAAATTTTGTGCCATTGTCAATGTAGCTTTTTTATCTATGAAAACCATGTCATTCCATCTAACAATATTGTCACTCCTTGATTCAACTACCTACCTAAAATTTTAAACTATTTTAGAATACGATTGTAAAAAGGATTTTTTTCTGTATTTCTTCAAAAGACTTCTCCTACCAACTAATTGCATCATTTACAATATTTTTAGTTATTTTGTATCATGTTTATAGAAAAAACCCAATAAATAAGTTTGGAATGTTCAGGAAATTACAAAAGGAATTCATGAACACACAAATGATTATTCAACATGTACGTTTACATCAAAATTTGATGTAAACATAAATTCTCACATTATGATATGTGGTCATTCTTCCTATGACAAGACCTAGAAAGGTGTTTTATTTTTATGTGTAAAGAAATAAGCTATATTACAATAGTAACCTTTTTATACCTCTAACACCCATTTTGTGAAAAAAAAATTAGAGGAAAAGTACTTCTTAGATTATCCACATATCATACCCATGATGAAAATGACACACTCTACAAAAAGGAGAAGATCGACAAAATATTTAGGATTGTATAACATTGGGGAATTTAATGCATAAGACCAACACTAGGTAAAGGTGAACCTTTACGATACTTAGATGAGAAAAAGGGATGTACATTGGAATTAGATGAATAGTGTCAAAATCTTACGAGAAGGTCTTTCTACCCACCAAAATTCACTTCCTGGTGAGAACACATTTGATAGTTGTGCAAAAAGTAGACAACTATTGTCTTACTGTTGATGTTTCCTCAAATGTTTTAACAGAAAGGCTCATTCCACTTAAAAAGACCATATAGAGTTATTCAAATGAAGAATACAAGATGTAGTCATTTCAATGAAGATGATTAGATAGAGACATAAGCCTCTAAAACATTGTAAATATGATTGTCAAGCATCTATTGCAACTATATATTATGTCATGATTGCAAGAGTAGATGTGTTTGGAATCATGCTAAATCCAATATGCAAACATAGTCAACACATGTTTAGATACCTCTAATATTGTCAAATAAAATGTATAAATCAACATGAAACAATTAAAATATATGTTTTTCTTCATGAATAGTTAGAAGGCATGCCATCATATTATAATTAGTTATAAATGAAATGAATGAAGTAATGTATTTGAGAATAAACTTATGGATTATATAAGAATATAATGATGATGTGATATATATTCATGAACATATATATATTATGTATTCTACTTTTTTAAAACATTGCCCCTCAATATACTTTATTTGTCTTCATATCATGGTGGTTTGAAAAGAAATCTTAATTTTAAAAAAGTATAGTATATAAGGTTGCTAAATCATGCAATCTCATATATTTTATAAAATGAAATTTAATTACAATGATAAAAATGAGGAGCATGCATCAAAGTTCTCACCAATTTAAGTTTTATTTTTGGTATAATTACTACCTTAAATTTTAGCAATTCCAAAAATAACCAAATTCAAAGATAAGAAAGAAATAAAATTTTGCATTTATAGATTCCAATCCTAAGATATGCTTATGCAATGGAATTAGTTCCATATCATGCATAAGTTCAAAAATAACACAAATTCATTATTTTTGGAGTGCAATATTGTGATAGTTGTAGCATTAATTAGGTAATTTGACATTGTGGTCATAGGTTCTTAGTTGTGTGGTAGTTAACTAACTTGAGACACAATTATATATTACTAGGTATTGCCCAACTCTTCTTCACTATTTGAGGCCAAAAATGTGAATGTATCCATGCTCCTATAATTGCATACTTAATTAGTCAAAGACTTCATAAGTACATTCAAGATTTTTTTAAAACCAAAGATATCTCAAAGCTAACAATTCAAACAATGTAAAGTAGTTCTATAAATCCATTTGACTTGAAAAAATGTATATTATTAATCTATAATATAGTAATTTGCAACATAATAAGAAAATAAAGATTTACTTTCTCGATTGCCAATCATTGTAGTATAGGATTGAACAAATTATTTATCACGACACATTGAAGATTGAAAAATTGCAATCAATTAGGTCATTATAGAACAAGAAAAGTTGTTGATACCATTGATATGAATATTATCTTGATGAAAAGGGTATGGTAAGTACCCATTTATGTACTGAGAAATATTATTGACTCAATATAAGATTGTTTTAATTTTACTTAATTGTAAAACATAAAAAGTTCACATACTCCACATTATGAGAAATAAAATATCTGCTAAAAGATTAGGAGTCACATGTGTTGCACATGCATATACTAGTTTTAAATCTAATTCCATCCAAAAGTAATGTTCACCATCATCTATTTACCTTTTATTATAGTGGATTTTTGTTTCTCTAATCCTTGTTTATGGAACCACTACAACATGGAAACATGTCAAATGCTCCACCTAGAAACACCCTTCGAGGCTATGTTGTCGAGGCATCAATATGTTGATAGTCAGTCGGGTGAGAGGTTGTCTTATTTGTGCCAGAAAAGACATTCTATTTGGATCATTAGGTGGTTTTAAATGCGGATGTGTTGACGTCTTCTTGTTGTGAGACACTTTTGGTACATGCCAACCTATTTTTTTCATATAGAAGAAAACCATATTTATGAGGCAATGTCTCCAAATTTTTAGGAAAAAAACCATTTTAAAATTATTAGAGACTTCCTATCACGCTAAATTGAGATTACTCAAAACAAAAATTCAACCGATCACTAATTAACCATACAACCAGAAAAGAGGTCAAATTAAAACTGATTTAAACATTACCATCATATTTAGAGATATTTACATAAAGGTCCAACAACTTGCATATCAACACATTCCATATCAGGTATTACATGTATGTCCAGTGGCTGAGGCCATACCCTGTATACAAAAGATATTGTTCCACATATACATGTCATATGCAAACATCGACACACTATCAAAAGCTCGAGTCGATATACATATCATCTACAAAACACTCCCTACACGGACCTAAGAGTACGTGGGCGACTCTAGGACACACTAACTACTACACATCCTCCTACTTCTACTTCCCTTCAAACTTCTCTTCTTCACCACCACGATCCTTATGAAGTCATTTATGATCACATAAAAAGATGTGGTGACCCATGAGGTGAGACCAACATCCTAGAGAGAGATATAACTCTCAACAATAGTTATTGATTACAACAGATTATATTATTAGACATGTTAAGGAGATTAAATATATTGAGCAAGTTAAATAGATATTCATAGTGACATGCATGATTAACAAGTAAATAAGGATAATAGATAAGACTATCAATTTCTAAACAAGTGACTTATCATACTACATTATATAACAACAAAGCAATATAAGAAACAAGGCAAGCAATATCAACCAATGTGAATTGTGTTTAACCATAAGCAGATAAGCTGCATGGCTGGATTACGTCTTACATTAAGCCCAAGGAAGTTTGAGCCATACCACTCGAACTCCAATCGACCATTGTGAAGTATCATTCAATTCTATGCAAGATCTAGGAGAGACGGAATCCTAAGATCTCATCTGCCCCTTGTGAGTTTGAGTCCTCTGCAATGACATAATAGTTCAACTGCAAATCAACCTAGTCCACCCATAGTATATAGGTAAAGACACTAGTAACTAGGGTATATAGATCCTATCATCTGAGGTACAACCACAATTGTCGTCAAGCTCATCACATATATAAGTATCTGAGATATGACCACAACGATTATCCTGCTGAGGTATGACCGCAACCATCCTCAAAAGAAAATATGCATATACTCAATAGTATATGACTCCGAGATTCCATTATAGGAATACTCATTTCACCATCTGGAAAGTCTTTATACTAGAATGAATCTATGACATAAGGAACTACATGATTATAGATTCACTTGATTAGTTAATGCCAATTGGGTGAGGTAAGGTTGCATCAATCAAGTTACATACAAACCCTAAAAGTGTTCTGTAAAAACAAGGTATGTTACAACTTCAAAAGATATAAAACAAATGAGACATGTTCTTATCACATCATTAGAGGATAACAATTGTTTTCACATCGTGAAGAGGATAATACCACAATTAGGGCACAAAACTATGTCCCAAGGTCATAAGACATTTCACATTGTTCCCAAAAATAACATCATTATCGTTCCATGCCTTATCAGAGGCTCAACAAATCATCACCATTTTTGTGGTACACAAATTCAAACTATCACCACTTTTTATCAGGGTTAGGTTCAACAAGATAAAGTGAATCAGTTACAAAACATCACTCAAGGATACACCCTAGCTCTTAGCATTTCCATCGTGCATAAGGTCAAACATAACCATCTAATTCCATACAACCAAAATTCTTGACACATACTCATAGGATCAAAAAACCTATTGACCATAGAGTTAGAAAGTCTTGGCTACTAGTAGGGTTAGAAATATCATCGACTACTAAGGTTAGAAATCATGGAGATCGCTAGGGATAGAAATCTTGGTGACCACTAGGGTCAGAAATCTCATGGACCACTAGGGTTAGAAATCCTTGAAACCACTAGTGTTAGAAATCTTCACAACCGCTATGGTCGGAAATCTCATATACCACTAAGGTTAGAAATCCTAGTGACCACTAGGGTTAGAAATCTTGGTGACCACTAGGGTCAAAAATTTCATTGACCACTAGGGTTAGAAATCTTGTTGACTTACTAGGGCTAAAAATTTTGGTGACCTCTAGGGTTAGAAATCTCATCAACCGCTAGGGTTAGAAATCTTGGTGACCACTAGGGTTAGAAATCTTAGTGACCACTAAGGTCTAAAATTTCATCGACCACTAGGGTTAGAAATCCAAGCGACCACTAGGGTTATAAATCTCATCGATCACTAGGGATAGAATTCTTGGTGACCAACATGGAATTCAAGGCCTTGGTGACCAACGTGAAATTCAAAATCCTTAGTGACCAACATATTTCAAAATCTTGGTGACTGCATGAGTCAAAATCTTTGGTGACCTAAAGAGTTCAAAATCTTATCGACCACTAAAAGTCACACACATGAGCAAGGTCTAGGTTTTCTATCTTCAAGGAAGAAATATGCACCAAGTTTAAAGGTACATAAAGAAGGATTATCTACTTAAGATATTCCATATAAGCTCAACCCAATGCAAAGATAACATCTTTCTACTTGGAACAATGTTTTAGGGCAAGATCATGTACATACAAGAGAAGAGTAAGAAATAAACATGGAGAAAGTTATACAATTCACCTCTAGGATGAAGATGAATCTCCAAATAGAAAGGTAGATGGAGGAAGGAAGGAGGAAACCCTAGCTTGAGCACTCCACTTAACCAAGTTAGCTCCTTCTCCAAGGACATGCAAACCCTAGGTGAAGGAAGCAAGAAATAAGGTGTATTCAGCCTCTCGCTCAAGTTCCATAATGGATCCGACTAAGAAGAAGATATATAAAGGTAGGACACCAAGGAAACTAAAGGCAAGGAGGAAGATCTTACTTTTTTAGGTAAAGATAAAGCTAAGGAAGCTCCACTAGCTTGAAGAGAGGGTATATCTGAACCCTAGGTGAACATGCAAGAAAGATCAACCAAGCTTCCTCTACCTTGACTCCTTCTTCTCCACATAGCAAGGGGGATGATCTCTAAGAAATAAAGAAGGAGAGAGAGAGAGAGAGAAAGAGAGAGAGAAAGATAGGTGTGTAAATAACTCATTTGCATGCAAGGAGGGAGGTATATACGGCTTAGGGTGAGAGAGAAAGGAAGGGAGAGGTGTCCAACCTTGCTTGCCATTTGTCCAAGGTCAAAACATCTTTTCCATGCAACCAACATGACCACACAAAATATTGGCAACAATTATGAGTCAAAAAACTCATAAACTACCAAGGGTCAGAGAACATGGAGACCAAGATGATCAGAAAACCAAACTACCTCCAACACTAGGAATGTTGGCGACCAAGATGAGTCAAAATCTCATTGACCGCCAAGAATAGAGACCACATGAATTCTTGGCGACCGCCAATGTTGCATGGGCCATTGGGTCCCAACACTCAAGGTCAACCACTCAGTTAGGGCATCAATGAGAGCAAACTCTAATCTCAACAAAAGTCTAGATGTCACCACTTAAACCAAGGTGTAACAAGGCTCCCCAAAGCACCACTTAAATCTGACACAAACAAAGACAGGTACTTCCTACACATCTCATCCTCTAACTCCCACATGGCATCCTCCACACCTCGGTAATGCCAGAACACCTTCACTAAGGATATATCCTTTTTCTTCACTCTCCTATCCAGAATCAACATAGGACCCTCAACATTTGACACATCCTCCTCCAATTCAACCTCCACTGGCTGCAATGTCTTCTCTGTATCAGGGTGACACTTCCTCCACATGGACACATGGAAGACATTATGCAACATGTGAAACTCTGGCTGTAACTCCAATGTTACGACCCCGTCTCTTGGTAACCCCCAATTAAGGGAGACCGAAAGGTCAGAGCCGTTAACCAATAACCCAGATCAAAGGTTAGACAAATAATCAATAACAATTTATAAACTTTACCAACTAACTGAACACTGGTATAAAATAAAACTTTTCTTACCTTTTAAAATTGGTATTTCCAAACTTCTATCCATCAAGATACTAATCTAACTAATCCTCTTGTGCACGTTAATTCTCATTTAATTCCGCATATGTCACTTTACTGTTTGTTCTTTTCATTTGTACCTAAAACGCCGACAAACAAAACGTCGGTCAACAAGAAGCTGGTATGTGGGGGAAACAATAATCATGTAAATATGTTAACAATGTAACCATTCAATTAATCATGTAACAACCAAGATTACATTTTAAAAATAACTCAGTGATCCAAGGGTACCCTATCCTCTATGTTGTCCCCATTAAACCCCTCATGATCCACATATCAAGTGAACCAGTTTCTAGGGTTGAGTCACATGGAACTACTCGTAGGTAGACCACTCCTTAACTCATGGTATGCTGACGAATCTCATGGCACTACACGTAGGTAGCCCAGTTTCTAACTCTCGGTAACCTAGACCTTGCTCTAGGATTACCCCTTTTTTAGCCTTTTCAAAGCAACAGAGGTGGACCCGGATCTAGCCAGTTATATATATACTTATGGTGATAATCATAGTCACTTTATAGTTGCATGAAATAAAAGCATCCAATAGTTATTTCAAGCCATGAGGGAAACATCGTTAAAATCCTCAAAAAACTAGTCGGAATAATCATACGCGTAACCACATACCTTTGGTTGCAGATTTTAAGATAGAATCAAATATGTAGAGAAACCCAATCAAGCAAGCAATGAGGAAGAGAAATCCTGAAATAAAAGTACTAATTTCCTTTTATTAATATTTATCCAATTTCATCACATTACTTAGGATTTCAATTCCAATTTTAGGGTTTCTTTGGAAATTAGGGTTTTTACCTCCTCTTTCAATATTATGATCCTTAATTTATCAAAACTACATGAAACCCCTAATTTCTCATTATAGCACATCTTTATCAAGTTTAGAATCTTTATTAAGCATCTGATTTCCTTATTCCAAATGATTATGATTTTTATCTCCTTTTATCCCAAATTAGGGTTCCCAATCCTAGCCGCAACCCTAGTCCTAGCCCAATTGGGCGTTTCACAAGGTCAGGTTGAAACCTTAGCAAACTAGGGTCGGGAAGCTTCTATTCTCCCTCCTGAACTCAATGGGACTCTTCCCATGAGTGCTCGTTCATTAGATCGATCAAAATCAAGGGAAGAAGATTCCCCTGTCACGGCTACAGTCCTCATCTCACTGGGACTTGGACGATGGGCAACACCCGTTGGATCTGCATCCAAGGGCTCCCATGATACACGTTTGAACAAAAGGAAACCAATTTCCTATTATTTTGAAATAAATTCAAAATTCAAAGACAATCTTGGAAAAAACACAACTCCCAAACTGTAATTCCTTTTCAACTCAAATTTTGAGGAAATCTTATTCGTACTATTACCTTCCATCGTTCAAAATTCGGGATTATTATCTCAAGGAAACGATCCCGTTTCTTGGTTTGCAAGTTATCTTTCAATTACTCATATTTTCCATATCCTTTCTATTCCTTTTACCATTATTTTGTGATTCTGGGTTCCTTGAACCCCAAGGAATCCTAACAACTCGGAATTCTATATTTGGAAATTATTCCTTAGCCTTTTGTTCATATTTCCCTATGTATTCTTTTATCTATTTATATTCCTTGTCCTTTCTTTTTATTTTTCCTTCAATTGGGCTCAATGGCCAATAAGGCCCAAAAAGAAAACACACAAGCCATCATACACGAAATTCATTCAAATCAACACATTACATCAATCATAGATTTCATTTATCTTTAAAAAGAGATTTAAAATATCATTACATGTTTTGAAAAATTGGGGTTATAACATCCTCCCCTCCTTATAGGAATTTTGCCCTCAAAATTCAATCAAGCAAAACAAACAATTCAGCATAAGACTTTTCCATGTCCATCAATGCCCCCTATGTGGCTTTACCTTACCCATGGAATTTCCAAAGAACCTTTATCATCACATATTCTTTTCTCTGATTTCTTTCATCCTGGCGTCTATAAACTGCACAGGCGACTCAGGCCATTTCAGCCTCCCTTGGGGCTCACTAGGTTCATTGTTTATCTCATGGTCTGGGTACCTCACATAGTGCTCTAAATAGGACACATGGAACTCATCACACCTTTCTTTATCCTGAGGGGTTAGGTTATCCATAACCTTCTCCACCAATCCATCTCAAATGGACCCATATATCGGGGACTCAGCTCTCTTAGCTATAACTTAGAGGGGTCGGATTTTCATGTCACACATCCTCCCATAGTGAACTGTATGACAGTCTACTTTGCATCTGCTCACGACTCATGTAGTCCATGGGATCCTTTCAGCCATTCCAAGATCAAAGTGACTCCATATGCACACATTGTGGTCCATTTCTATCCATCACGTGGTCCTTTCACCAACATCATCTTACTGAAGTGGTGACCGACACAACCTCTCTTACAGAGCTTCTTTAAATTCTGATACTGGCTATGGTAGTCATCATCACATCTTTCCTAGAACAAGAACTATCCCTAGCCATCACCCTGAATGAGCAAAGATGCTCTCATCAGACCTTTTAGTCTGGATCATACTAACCATTAGTTAGGGGTGATAAACTGTACTAACATCAAGTTCTTCATGTACCTGCTTCCACCCTTTTAGAAGGGAACCTTTAGTTCAAACTCAAGAACCTTTGAACTCGCATCATGGTGTAACTGAACCATCTCTCTCATGGGTAGTTCAACCAAATATGTCCCTTGATAGAGATCTTTCTTTCTTATATCATCTGGGTAAAGCGATCTACCATAACCCACATCACATCTTGACCTTCCTTGGTCTAGGGGAGACTTATCACCACATTTATAGTGATGAACTCCCATTCCCGCTCGGGAACTCTTTATCCTCTATATTAATGCACTGGGTTACCGATGTTCATCCTTCACCTCAGCATATATGGCCATACCACATGCAGCCTCCTCTCCAACATCCATAGTACTGCTACCACCCATTATCTAAGTAGTACTATGGTGTATGGTGATCTTAAAATCATGATTTCCAATATGTCATGATTCCTCAAGATCGATTCCTCAAAACCCTAAACCACTCTCATCAGGGTTTCATTACCTTCCTATCCAAAGAAAAGCATTTGAGATTTCACAACCATCTTTTCATTGCATCAAGGACTAGACTGACTAACTAACAACCATTAACTTGTTCAACATATCTCATTACATCTGAATGTTAGCCAAAACACATCTTCTTTCCAAACTAGGCGGCTATATCTCTACCAGAGCATCCATTACCACTTCACATCCTTCGGTATTAGGTAATGTTGAAGACATATTACCTCCATGTATTCCTCTTAAGTCCCATTTCGAACTCTAAGATCATCCTCTTGGTTATCAAACTCAACGTTGTATCACATGCATATCCCACATATCTTATGATAAAATATTCTCACAAGGTGATTATCTTAATACTCTTATCGTTTTGTACATGTCCATGTATCATTCACTCCACCAAGGTATGTTATCATCTTTGTCCTCATACCTCACAGCAACGTTTTAACCCACCTCAACTTTTATCCTTGGTGTATGGCATGCGTACTGTCCCATCTCTCACTCCCATAACAAGAAGAAATAAGCATTTGGCGGCCGTCCAAACACAAAGTTCTTCCTATTCCAAGAGTAGAGATGACACACCCCACCTAGCCAGTACACCTTCAAATCTAGGTTGAAACGTGCCATCATCTCGATATCAAAGGTTCGACAAATAATCAATAACAATTAATAAACTTTACCAACTAACTGAACACTAGTATAAAATAAAACTTTGCTTACCTTTTAAAATTGGGATTTCCAAAATTCTATCCATGAAGATACTAATCTAACTAATTCCTTCTGTGCACGTTAATTCTCATTTAATTCCATATATGCCACTTTACTGTTTATTCTTTTCGTTTGTACCTAAAATGCCAACAAACAAAACATCGGTCAACAAGAAGCTGGTATGTGGGGGAAACAATAATCATGTAAATATGTTAAAATGTAACCATTCAATTAATCATGTAACAACCAAGATTACATTTCACTACTACAGAACCTACCTTTAGTGTCGGTTATTTAAAGCCTTTACTGTCAGTTTCTAAGCGACACCTATGTGGGCAACACTAAAAGCTCACCCATTAGGTGTCGGTTCTAAAACCGACGCCCAAACTCTTCGCGCGCCACCGAAAACGCGCCATCAGGGGACTATAGGCATCGGTTATTAGATAAGAAACCGACACCCAAACTCTTCACGCGCCACCAAAAGCACGCCATCATGGGACTATAGGCATCGGTTATTAGATAAGAAACCGACGCCCAAACTCTTCGCGCGCCATCATGGGACTATAGGCGTCGGTTATTAGTTAAGAAACCGACGCCCAAACCCTTCACGCCAAAGAATCAGTGTCGGTTTTTTACAAATAACCGACGCCATATATCTTCGCTTGTTAAGGAAATAGACGTCAGTTTAGAGTAGTAAAACCGACACTATAACATTATGTGTCGGTTATTTACAAATAACTGATGCCTATTGTTTTTTTTTTCTGTCAGTCTGCAGACCTACTGTGGCTGGTCGTAGGATGAGAAACCTGTTCATTTCAGTTATGAACTGCAGGTTTTACGACATCCATTGATATCAGCCGACAACAGGCCGCAAACCTACAAAATTAACAATAAAAAAGTAGCACATGCATTTAGCAATGCAACCTGCAGTTCCATTTTATTTTCACAAATTTATAAACATTCACACATGCTAGCAATCTGTAGTTCCATTCATTCACATTCACACATGTAGAAACATTCATATAGCAACCAACACTTTCATTCATTTTCACTCAGACACATGTAGAAACATCAAGACATGTAGAAACATTCACACATATATTATAATTCAGAAATTCATTTACAAAATATCATTGTTTAGTCATTATTCGCTATCAGGATCCCAATTATATTTTAAAGCCCCCACTATTTGTATGGCTGTTGCCCAATCTTCTCTTACTTCATTTAATTCTCCCATCGTATAGGGAGCATTAACATTTGGTAAGTCCTTTCCTGTAATGGGGTCAACTTTAAACACCTATAAAGAGAATGATGTATATATATAATGAATGAGATAAAATAAGATTGATATATTTCGATCATATTATCTAATGAGACTATATAATACCTGAGCAATACACTCGATATCCAGTGCGACATGTTTGATAATCATGTACATATATCGCATGACATAGTATCCACATGCCCATCTGTTGTCTTGTGTAGCACACTATAAATTCAAACATACAAAATATTAAAAAATACAACTAATTAAGCATTGTTAACATAAATAATATATACATATATTGCAGTCGGGAACTTACTTTCACGTTCTTCCAAATTATTGGCTGGTTCTTTTTCGTGGGGACCTTTCCTCCAACCTTTTTGTACTCCTCAAAACCCATACATGTTCATGTAACAAAGAACATTGCAATTAAATAGTAATGTAATAACATATGTTAACGGATATGAAAAATGAAATATTTCTCACCGGAATATTGCCATTTTCATTATGTGTCCAAATCTTGTATTCAATTTACCCCCCTTAGGATCTAGATAATACACAGTGAACGTCTCGGGGGAAATAACCAGTAACTCCCAATGCCTACCCCTAGAGGAAAAAAAGTTAAAAATTAATAACTCAAAATCCACAATAAAATGTAATTTTCTTAAGTCCAAATTATAATAAGCAAAGTAAACTTATTCTACATTGAATGGAGCCATTATCACCGTCTTCTTTTTTACAGAAAAATTTGAAAAAGCCTCACAGCAGTATTGTTGAACTGATGTAGGGTCTTTAGCTACTAGACTAATCAAAGATGGAATCAAAAACCCTACATGTTCGAATCCAAAATCTGCACATATGTTGTCTAAGTAGCTGCAAAATATGTATTAATTATGCATGCATTAATAAATAAGAAACCAGATCACCAGATCATACACAAGGTATATGGATGTATAAAGAATATCTCACCTTATCCATAGCTCTATCACAGATGTATTTAGCCAATCATATCGAAACAACTCCAAAATATCCAGTATAAAGAGTTTTGTTTCGTATGACTGACCTGTAGAATCTGAATCGAAAGAAACAGTTATAGGGGAGTTTATATCATGTTCTCCTAACCATATTGCCATACCCCTACAGTTAGGACCTAACGGGACAGGTAGGTCATGTGGAACCCAACTAGGTAATGTAGGAGGTGGAAGTGGAGGCCTAGATGTTGTGGGTGTCTTCTTTTTAACCTGTATATATATATAATTTCATATCAACTACCATCATATACACACACTAACAATTGAACGTAATGTAAATTTACCATACCTTTTCAGTAAAGAGGACATCCGCTTTTAGCCACAATATCACTCCGCCTACTGCCTCACCAAGCGTTTCACAATCTGGGTGGGCATATGGCAGTGGAAGATCCATCCACTGGGGGAATATATGTATTGAGCTCACCCGAATCCAACCAACTGGTACTGGAGACCCGTGATACGTTTCCCCTGGTAGGTATGGGTAAGTCGACACCTCTGCAATGACATATTCTTTACTTTTTAGACGGCATGGCTTTAACCCCTACAAATTTTTGTGTAAAGAATGTTATATACATATATACATATCATCTTGGATGTGCTAGGTGGTGGTTCTACAGGATCACTCCCAACCTCTGCAGTAGGAGTAGGAGTAGAGTCTGCAATAGGTATTGTCTGGTAAGTGGGAGTCTGAGATGCCTGCCACTTTTTCATTGCTTCTTCGAGTTTTTCTTCGAGTTTCCTATCAAATAGCTTATCTACCTATACATGGATAAAAGAAACGTCAAATTCTAATTTTTGAATTCTCTTTTACAGTAACATTATAAAGAAAGAATATGTTACCTCTTCTTGTGAAAGTCCCACTTTTGGGACATGTTTGCGCTGGGATGACCCAAAAAAAGATTTGATGCCCACACCAGCGCCTGCAGCCCTAACACATCCAGGATGCTCTGGGTTACCCAGAGTAACTATCAATTCATCCTTTGTTCCCTCAGGGATGAACTTTCCTTGTTTCCTCAGCTCGTGCAGCTCCCGCTAATCGCCAAAACAAAAATTTGTACTTAAGTAAACAACACAAATAATCAATATTCAAATGATTGCTGTAAGAGTTGTATTTTACCATTTTTGTAGCCGCCTTAGCAGTTGCGGCCTTAGTTATTTCTCCCTTCTTATTTTGCCTCCCAGCTATCCAGACATCATGGCGAGGCAGAGGTGTGCTACCTATGGTAGAGGACTCCTGAGTAGCAGCAGACTGAGCAGTAGCCTCAGACTGTAGTCTTTGGCGAACGCCTGCATACCCCTTTGGACCCATTGTGTGGTCATGCACATTCAGTGCACGCCTTGATCTTTGTGCCTCACTGAGGGCCTAGTTAGTATGCAAATTAATGATTTGGTTAGTAACACTAAATGTTAATCTTGACTAGGTGAATACAACATATATTAATTAATGAGATTGAGACTGACGCCTAATACCTTGAATTCATCAGTTTGTCTTGAAGCGACAGATGCGTCCCATTCTTCTTTGTCCAGGAAGTTCCACTCTTCAGTGGCTGTCTTCTTCCTCTTGTCAGCTTCTTTTATGTATTCTCTGGTGATATTTGTCCTATAGTTCCTTAGGACTCTCCCACAGCGTTGCATCACGCATTTATGATGCAACTTTTCATCCAATTCAAATATACTCTGCAAAATAGAATTGCTATTAACTAGTATCCAAAAATTTAGTAATCTACAAAATAGAATTGCAAATTAATAATAAATCACGCATAAATCCCTCCATATTATGTCTTTCTTCTCCTTAGAAACGTTATGCCAAGAATCTAAGTGACAACCGCAATGGCTACGAGTAACAAACCCAAGATATGAAACAAATGAATTGCGATTCACACCACATGCATTTCCTGCATTATCAAAATCCACAACAAGTTTGGGTCCATTGCCCTTTTGCGCAATTAACTTCTTCATCATAGTGATGCCCCTTCTCTTGTCAACTTTTTGGTGTTGTTGATCAAGTGCCTCAAGTGCTTCAGATGGTACCTGTGCATCATCAACCTAAAATTTGACAAAATAATTCACATTTAAAAGATATAACTATAAATGGACATATAGATATAAATATATGATATATTTTTAAAACTTACATTGTGAGGCGGTGCATTGATGTCCTCACCCTCACGGTAGTCATCAGCACGGTCATCAGGAGAATGGTCAGCCATCTGCAAATTCACATTCAAATTGTAAAGTTCACATTGTAAAGTAGTAATTCAAAGTGTAAAGCTCACATTGTAAAGTAATTCATGATCTATCCATTCTATGATCAAAGAGAAAACAAGTATATATTAGGACAAGATTAGGGTCTAGGGTTAACAAATACATGTGAAGTCATTCTTATATATAATAAATGTGTACCACCTATCCCATTCTTGAATACCTAATCTCACTAGTAAGTGTATAATGTGTATTGGGTTTTCAAGAAAATTTCGGCAGCATTTCCCCGTTGTTCTCCAAGTACATATGTACTTAGAGAACAAACGGGGAAATGCTGCCGAAATTTTCTTGAAAACTCAATACACATTATATACACTTACATCCTAAGTGAGATTAGGTGTTCAAGAACAGTCCCAAACTGGGGACTATCCAAGATTTACTCCTAATGAGTAAATCTTGGATGGGTTTCTAGGCCAACAAATAATGTGTTGTCATTCTTATACCTAAAATCCTAGTTCTTCAAGTTAGGGTGATTATTGATGTCTTTAAAAGCATGATTGGCAATTTAGGGAAAAGTTCATCATTTACATTCCAAGCATGTCACATGTGTGCATTACAGTTCATCATTAACCAAGAAGGTGATTAGGATTCTCACCAAGAATATAGCTAAACTATTAAACAATGATTATAGATAAACTATTAAACAATAGACTTGCCACACATAAAAGATCATATACAACTATAAAACAAAAAAGTATTAAGTATATATGCATGATACAATAACTATTTTGCATCACATTACAACAGACTTATCATTGATACCTTACTAACTTATTGCTACATTTACATATCATCACTTGATCAAAAATTACAGCAGTACATTTAACCAAAGTATGCATTCTAAAATCTATGTCATGATTAGTTACATGTAATTTACTTGGATATATATCAGTACCCGATTACTATGTCTTACATACAAAGTATGCATATTAAATTAACTGGGCTTATCATAGAACATGTATTGTATAGACAATAGAGGATTCAGCTCAGTAGAAGCACAAAATCAGTACCTATACCCTAAAATCACACCTTTTTAGCATTTATTCTAACAGTTTTATGTACATCAATATGTGTATGAGCCCTAATTAAAACTGATTCTCATAGGAAGTAAGTAAATTAAAAAAAAATTGCCCAGCAGCAGCCTAGGCGTGCCTTGGCACCGCCCAAGTAGCTGCTGAAGCAGAGGAAGAAGGAAGAAGGCAGGGTGGGCACCTTGAGGGAAGAGGAGCAGTGGCCGGAGCAAGACCTAGCAGCTTCCGGTGGTGAGGAGAGGAGCGGCGGAGAGGGCGGCGAGGCTAGGAGAGCTAGTTGCTACCGACGGGCGGGCGGCGATGACGATGAGAAGAGGAGCACCAACGAGCATGGAGCACAGAGGGCCGGTGAGCACGGCGGCGGCGGCGTGGAGGATGCGGCGTGGAAGGAGCGGCGGCGACGGAGCACGGTGGTGGAGCACGAACGGCAGCAGGGAGCGGCGGAGGCGGCAGGGAGCAAGAAATTGCCGGACCTCCAAGGGAAATCAGGAATGAAATAGGGAAAGGGGAAGAATCGGTCATGCTGGTGAACTATTAAGTTGACAATAAGTGTCGGTTATTTAAAAAAACCGACAACTAAACCAACAGTGTCGGTTCTTTTCCAAAAAAAGACACCTATACTACATTATAGTCGTCAGTTTTTGAGTAAAAGACAACCGACAACTATTCCTATCTCACGAATACACTTTAGTCGTCGGTTATTTAGTTATGAACCGACACCATATGCAAAATATTGGAGCCAATTTTTTCGCTGGAATTTTGGTTTTGGCGGTTGAGTTTAGGTGTCGGTTGTTTATTAATTAACCGAAACTTAATAAAAGTGGTACCCGTGTCTGGTCGACCTTCATAGATTGGATGTCAGTTTATGTTATCAACAGACACTGTAGAGTTTAGGTGTCGGTTTTTGTATACAACCGACACCTTGAAAAGTGACTTTATAAGCCATTTCTGTAGTAGTGTTTTAAATATAACTCTGTGATCCAAGGGTACCCTATCCTCTGTGTTGTCCCCATTAAACCCCTCAAGATCCACATATCAAGTGAACCCGTTTCTAGGGTTGAGTCACATGGAACTACTCGTAGGTAGACCACTCCTTAACTCATGGTATGCTAATGAGTCTCATGGCACTACACGTAGGTAGCCCGATTTCTAACTCTCAGTAACCTAGACGTTGCTCTAGGATTACCCCTTTTTTAGCCTTTTCAAAGCAACATAGGTGGACCCGGATCTAGCCAGTTATATATATACTTATGGTGATAATCATAGTCACTTTATAGTTTCATGAAATAAAAGCATCCAATAGTTCAATCCATGAGGGAAACATCGTTAAAATCCTTGGAAAACTAGTCGGAATAATCATAAGCGTAACCACATACCTTTGGTTGCAGATTTCAAGACAGAATCAAATATGTAGAGAAACCCAATCAGGCAAGCAATGAGGAAGAGAAATCCTAAATTAAAGTACTAATTTCCTTTTATTAATATTTATCCAATTTCATCACATTACTTAGGATTTCAATTCCAATTCTAGGGTTTCTTTGAAAATTAGGGTTTTTACCTCCTCTTTCAATATTATGATCCTTAATTTATCAAAACTACATGAAACCCCTAATTTCTCATTATAGCACATCTTTATCAAGTTTAGAATCTTTATTAAGCATCTGATTTCCTTATTCCAAATTAATATGATTTTTATCTCCTTTTATCCCAAAGTAAGGTTCCCAATCCTAGCCGCAACCCAAGTCCTAGCCCAATTGGGCGTTTCGCAAGGTCAGGTTGAAACCTTAGCAAACCAGGGTCGGGAAGCTTCTATTCTCCCTCCCGAACTCAATGGGACTCTTCCCATGAGTGCTCGTTCATTAGATCGATCAGAATCCAAGGAAGAAGATTCCCCTGTCACGACTACAGTCCTCATCCCACTGGGACTTGGACGATGGGCAGTGCCCGTTGGATCTGCATCCAAGGGCTCCCATGATACGCGTTTGAACAAAAGGAAACCAATTTCCTATTATTTTGAAATAAATTCCAAATTCAAAGACAATCTTGGAAAAAACACAACTCCCAAACCATAATTCAACATGGACACATGGAAGGCATTATGCAACATGTGCAACTCTGGCTGTAACTCCAACTTGTATGCCACTTTGCCAATAGGTGCCAAGATAGGGTATGGTCCCATGAACCTAGGAGCCAACTTACCCTTCTTATCAAACCTCAACACACCCTTTAAAGGGGAAATCTTGAGATACACATGATCTCCAACTTTAAACCCCAATGATTTTTGGCAATTATCAACATATGACTCTTGTCTATCCTGAGTTACTTTCAATTGTTGATGTGTCACCTTGATCTTTTATGTAGTTTATTGTACTAAATCAGAACCCAAAAGTCGATACACACCTATCTCATACCAACAAAGGGGTAACTAACAACGTCTCCCGTATAGAGTGTCATATAGTACCGTGTCTATAGTTCTCTAATAGCTAGTGTTGTAGGCGAACTCTATGAAACTTAGTTGCACGTCCCATTTACAAAGAAACTACAGAACACATGATCTGAAAAGATATTCCAACGTCTCAGTGGTCCTCTCTGACTGACCATCTATTTATGGGTGAAAGGTTGTCCTAGACCTCATTGTGTCCCTATAGCTATATCCAGATGTTCCCAAAACCTACCCATAAATTGTGGGTCACTGTCGGATATTATGGTAACTGGAATACCATGCAGACTAACTATCTCATCAACATATATCTACACAAACTTCTAAATGTGTACATCGTCTTGACTTGAAGGAAATGATCAGAGTTTTTCAACCTATAAGCTATCATCCAAATAAAATCATGGTCTTTGGTAGGTCTAGGAAGACCAACAACAAAGTCCATGGTATACAATTCCATTTCCTCTGTGGTCGGTAGGGGTTGTAATGTCCCTGTAAGATTTTGATGATCTACCTTGACCTACTAACAAACTAGACACCTAGCAAGGAACTCTACCACATCATGCTTCAAACCTGGCAACCAGTACAAATCCTTCAAAATATGATACATCTTGGTACTTCCAGGGTGCATCACGTACATTGAGGAATGAACCTCTAAATATTTAGGGCATGAACCACAAATGCTAGCTCAAGTTAATGCATTAGATAGTTCTCCTTGTGTTTATTCAGTTTTCATGGAGAAAAAGAAATCATGACCTTGTCCTACATCAGAACACATCCCAAGTCATTCTTTGAAGAATCACAAAAGGAAATGTAGAATATCTCTTGCTCTGGAATCAGTAACATCAGAGTGTTGGTCAACTTTGTTGACTTGAGAGAAATAAATTGTCCATATTGTGATAATGACTTAACCATTTCATTCGTATGTATTTAGAATATGTTTGTTTAAGATTGATTTCAGACTTTAGGTACATGAAAAGGATCAAATTATGCAAGCCCAAGCTTGTCCAAGTTTAAGTCAAATGCAATGCAAGTTTGCAATTTGGAAAATCACTCCAAACCACCTTAGAATATTTTTGTAATCACATTTATTGATGATATGACTTGTAACTAAGATGGGAAAAAATCAGGGACACTTAATTCCAATGTTTGGTCACTCTAAAACCATATGGAAAAAATATTCTCAGCAACTTTGTCGGTCGAGTTGGAATCTCAACCGAACAGTCATAGATTTTTGGAAATTAGTCAATCAGTTGAGTTGCACACTGACAATACTTGATCGACCAATTTAATGACCAAAAGTGATTTTGAATCATCGGTCGAGTTTCCTAGAACAAACTCGATCGATAGTTTGAAAATTAGTTTTGTCAGTTAGTCGATCCGTCGAGTTATCTTTATTGAAACTTGACCAAATGTACTGTATGGAAAACATAGAAAAAGTTATTCCAATCGTTGGAGAGTTGATAGAAATGAAAATAGATCTATTTCAAGTTGTAAAATGTATATTTTTTCATTCTTAAATGATCCCATACTCAAAGGAACACCCGCAACTATAAATAGGACCCCTTTGAGTTAATTCCAAGTTTTCTCATTCATGATATCCTTGGTCCTTGCTATAGTTTCTTTGAGCCCCTTTCTCTCTCTCATTTACAAATAATTTCATGATTATGAGTGATTTAGGCATGTTGTAAGAGATCTACCTCGATGTTATCTTGTAAAGCTCTCATTCCTTCCATCTTCCCAATCCTCTTTCTCAAAGAGCAAAGGTTGAAGTGAGCTTCTCTGAGTGAAGGTGAAGTTGTTTTTCTTCTTCAAAGTTGAATAAGGAGTGAAGATCTTTTCCATGTGAAGGAGAAGGGCAAGGAAAATATTCAAGAAGATTTGGTAATTCATTCAAGCCCAAAGACTTGATGCAAGTGTGGGTAAGTCCTTGGTGAAGGCCGAAGACATCTTGATCAAGTGGATAAGTCCTTGTGTAGGTGAAAGACTCTTGTCTTGAATAAGTCCTTGGATGTATGGTGGTCTCCTTGTATCTCTTATGATGGAATATAAGTATACATGGGTTGCAAAGTCCTTGAGTTTGACCTCTCTAGGTAGTGGATTGACCATCTACTACTTTGGAGATTGGAACCAGTCTAGCCACCTTGTCTAAGTGTATGTTTCAATCTCTGTCATCCTTGCTATGCTTTATTAGATAGGACTTCAAATTGTTGTTAAGCATTTGGTTTAATTAATATAATTTGAAGGTCTAACTATTCTTCTGAGAATTTTGAAGCTTTATTCACCCCCCTCTAGAGCCCTATATCCAACAAGTGATATCATATCTTGGATCTTCTCCAACGCATATCCCATGAGATGAGAAGATGGGTGAGAACCAACTTCATTGACTCAACCTAGAGGGAGGCTTCTCCATGCACCCCTTGGTCTTTGACGACACCAACTTCCTTTATTGGTATGTGGATGGTAAGGATTACACCCTACAAGGAGCCACCCAGAGTTGTGTCAACATGGTGAAGTTTCCATAAAGAATGCCCATCTCAATGCCAAAGCAATTAGCATTCTCTGTACAACCCTCACTCCAACTGAGTTCAACCGCATCTCCCCATGGGATATAGCCAATGAGATACAGGATAAGTTGTTCATCACATATGATGGCACAAAGAAAGTGAAGGAGGCAAAGATCTACATGTTGAACCACTTCCTAGAGAACATCAAGATAGAATCATCATCAAGGACCTATCTATTTTGGGACACACTTTGGATAGAGGAGGAATCAACTCAAAGATCTTTAGATCTCTACCAAAGAGATGGGAGGCAAAGGTGACCTCCATTGAATAAGTGAGAAGTCTTGGTGGCATTCCAACCAAGGATCTTATTGGGAATCTACAAGCTCATGATCCAAGACTTGACAAGAAAAAATAGGAAGCTAAGCAAGAAGACAAGGAACAAATAAAGATCAAAGATAGTGCCTTCAAAGATCAAGTGGAGTCTGTCATCCTTCAACAACAATTTCCTTACCAAACCTCTCCCTCCTCCTCTTGTAAAGATTATGGACCTAGCGAGCATGAAGCCAACTACTCCATGGGAAAACACTTCATAGGAAAGCAATCATCTTCTTCTTCTACTCCAAGGTGCTACAAGTGTGGTATAAAAGGACACTATAAGAGTGAATGTCCTAAGGCAAGAAAGTAACACCACAAGATTAGTTCAAAGAGGGAATAAGTGTAAAAGAAACATAGCAAGTACAAGAGGAAGGATAAGAAGGAGAGGATACACAAAGACACAACTCATGCAGTTTGGGAAGCATCATCCTCTATTGTCTCAAGCTCCAATGAAGATGAATATTGCCACCTTAAACTCATGGCCTCTACAAGTGAAGATATTGGTGAGGTATGTGAGGCAAGTGAGGTAAACTTGTATGATTTAGCTAAAGAAACTCTCATTGATATGTTTTTTTCTACCCATTCTTCTGATTCTAAATGTAAATCTAAAAAGAAGAGGTTAGGAAAGATCATTGATTACTTGTATGCTAAACTTGAGATTATTGAGCAAAATGAGAAAATTCATCTTGAGAGCATTGACAACTTGTAATGCCAATTTCTTGATCTTGAGATCCAATACAATGTACTTGAGCTAGAGAATGGTGTCTATCTTAAGAACATTGAATCTCTTAGGGAAGATAACCAAAAGTTCCTAAATGAGCTTGAAATACTTAAAACTAAAAATGTTCAATTCAAGCTTAGTGTTGATTCTCATAGAGATGAGAGGGATGTTTATTTCAAAGAGATTCAATTGCTTAAATCTGAAAATTCTTGATACCTTGGTCAAGTTAGGGATTTATCTTCTAGGCTTATTTTTCCTGGTAATGTTGTTGCTTCTAATTCTCTTGAAAACGATTCTTAGTTGACTAAGACCTCTATTTAGAGATCGACCTTATTCATGCTAGAGATGATCTTGCTAGTTTGTCTTCTAGTGTTATATCTCTCACTCATGACAATCATTGACTTAGAGACTCTTTACAAAAATTCCTCAAAGAGAAAAACTCCCTAAATGAAATCCTTGACCATTCTACCAAACAAAATGGTACTAGTGGTTTGGGATTGGTAGGGGGAGCACCTAAGGGCTTTAACAAGGCCAAAGGTAAGAAAAGGAGTAATGAAACTTCCTTTTCCATTGGAGAGAATTCTGGCACTAAGAACCCTACGATTTGCTCTCATTGCAAAAATGATAATCATTATTCTACTTATTTTCCTTACAAGCCTAAGGGGACCAACCCAAAGATGAAATAAGTCCCCAAGCTAACTTTGGATCCCAAAGTTTGAGTTGGGAACTGACACTCTCCTTTCTTGTAGGAAAAAGGAAGATGGATTGTTGATAGTGGCTGCACTAAACACATAACAAGTGATATAAGCCATTTCAACAATTTCACTAAGAAGAAAGGAGGTTTGGTTACTTGCGGGGCCAATAAGAAAGGAAACATAAAATGTGAGGGTGATTTAGGCGAATCCTTGTGTATCAAGAATTTTCTTTTTGTGGATGGCCTACATCACAATTTCATAAGTGTAAGTCAATTATGTGATAATGGTTACCTTGTTCTATTTACTTCCTTTGAATGTTTGATTCTAAATTTCCTCACTTATCATGTCATATATAAGGGAACTAGAAATGGTAATCTTTATGTAATTGTGCATGACTCTATTAAGCCTATTGTTGGTAGATTCCTATTACTCAATTCTAATGATATTTCTCATTGGCATCGCTGACTTGGGCATGTAAATATGCATAAATAAAGAATTTGAGCAAAATGGACTTGGTCAAGGGACTTCCCACATTGAATTTTGAAAAGGATGAGTAATGCCAACCTTGTACCCAAGGAAAGCAAACCAAGTCCACCTTTAAATCCAAGGAATTCCTTAGTACCAAGAGAACTCTTAAACTTCTAAATATTGATCTATTCGGACCTATGAGAACTCAATCACTTCGTGGTTCCAAGTATTGTCTTGTTATTGTTGATGATTTCTCTTAATATACATGACCTACTTTCTCATTTCCAAGAGTGATACACTTGAAATTTTCTCTAGTTTTTGTAAATGAGATGAGAATGATGATTCTTTCCGGATTATTTCCATATGTAGTGATCATCAGGGAGAATTTGAAAATGATATTTTCAAACATTTTTGTGATGAGTTTGGCTGTCAACATAACTTCTCTTCAACTCGAACACCTCATGAAAATGGGGTTGTAGAGAGTCACTATAGGAAATGACTAGGACCATGCTCTCAGAGTATGACACTCCAAAGAAGTTTTGGTCCAAAGCCATTAGTACCTCATGTTTTGTGCACAACTCAGTTTTCACACATCCTTCTTTGAAGAAAAGCCCCTATGAGATTTTGCATGGTAGGAAGCCTTCTATCAAGTACTTTCATGTTTTTGGGTGTCTTTGTTTTGTTTTGAACATGAAAGATTCTCTCAAAAAGTTTGATCCAAAATCATACAAGGCTTTATTTCTTTGTTGTAGCACTACTAGCAAGGCTTATAGAGTGTTTAATATTGATCTTGATAAAGTAGAAGAATCTATTATTGTTGAGTTTATTGAGAGTAACCCCTCTATTCCCAAAGATATTTTTCCAAATGATGTTTTTGCAGGTGAGGTGATTCCTATCCTAAAAGAACTCAACATCACCAAAAGGGAAAACAGGTGACCACTCAAGAAGATAAATATGATGAAAAAAAGGATCCAACTCCCCTCTTTGTAAACAATCATCTAAAAGAGCTGATTTTAGGTGACCCCTCTGAAAGAGTGAAGACGCAGACTGCCTTCAACAAAGAACAATCAAACAACGCCTTCATCTCACAACTCGAGTCGAATAACATCAAAGAAGCTCTTGGGGATGATGAGTGGATCCTAACCATGCAAGAAGAATTAGAGCAATTTGAGAAGAACAAAGTGTGGACCCTAGTGCCAAGACTATGTGATAGAAATATCACTGGAACCAAGTGGGTCTACCACAACAAGCTAGATGAAAGTGATAAGGTGGTAAGAAATAAAGATAGGTTAGTGTCTCAAGGCTACAATTAGCAATAAGGTTTATATTTTGATGAAACATAAGCACTTGTAGCTAGACTTGAGTCCATTCCTATGTTGCTTGATTTTGCTAGTTATAAGAACTTTCTTCTTTATCAAATGGATGTTAAAAGTGTGTTTTTGAATGGTACAATTTAGGAGGAAGTGTATGTTGCACAACCCCCGAGCTTTGAACATGATAGTTTACCCATGTTTATCTATTGCGAAAAGCTCTGTATGGACTCAAGCAAGCACCTCAAACTTGGTATGAGAAGTTAAAGAACCTTTTGTTAGATCATGGGTATATCATGGGCAAAGTAGATTCTACTTTGTTTCTCAAGAAGACTTATAATAAATTTTTTATCATTCAAATTTATGTTGATGATATCATTTTTGGCGAAACTAATCTTCATCTTTGCAAGGAGTTTAGTGATCTAATGCATAGTGAGTTCAAGATGAGCATGATGGGTGAGCTTACATTCTTCCTCAGCTTTCAAATCTAGCAAACTAAAGATGGGAACTTCATCAACCAAGGCAAGTACACAAGTGAGCTATTAAAGTTCCTTGGGATGCAGAATGCCAAGCCTATGCACACCGCCATGTCAAACACTACCAAACATGATAAAGATGAAGAAGGTGAGAAAGTGGATTAGAAGATATATAGAGGTATGATTGAAAGTTTACTTTATTTAATTGCCTCTAGACCTGACATAATGTTTAGTGTTGGCTTGTGTGCTCACTTTTAATCAAATCCCAAGAAATCACATCTTATAGATGTTAAGAGGATTTAAGGTACTTAATTAGCCAAAACTTGAAATTTTGGACTATGGCATCCCAAGTCAAGGGACTTTACTCTTACATCTTATAGTGATGCGTATTACACAAGATTCTTGATTGATAGAAAGTGCAAAAGTGGCACTTGCTTCCTCCTAGGACCACACTTGGTGTCTTAGTTTCCCAAGAAACAGAGCATAGTGTCTTTATTAACTACCAAGGCTGAATACATTGCATCTGGGAGTTGTTGTGCCTAGGTTCTATGGATGAAGAAAATGCTCCAAGACTTTAACATTTATTTTGATGCTTCTCCTATTCATTGTGATAATACTAGTGTAATCAATTTATCTTAAAATCCTATATTGCATAGTAGAGCAAGCATATTGAGGTCCATCATCGTTTTCTTCATGATCACATTGCCAAGAAGGGTATCCATATCACGCATGTTGACATGGAAAATCAGTTGGAAGACACTTTTACTAATCCTCTAGCTAGAGAGCAATTTAATTTTATTAGATCTAAACTACTCATAACTGCTTTGCATGAATCTGATATGCCCTCTAGTTAGTTTCTATCTATCCCATATGCTTTTCTTATGTCTTGATCACCCTTGCTTGATAAAGTGCTATAATTTCATATTCTCATGCCTTGTTTTCCACTTGTTTTGGGTATTTTTCACAAATGCTTGTTTGATCGATAAATAGTACAGAATGATGAGTGATATATGCCTAATTCTATTTAAAATTCACAATGGACTAGAAAAATAAATTTAATTAGCACTCAAATGGCTAAAAATTAAAATTTCTAATGATGGTTCAGGTTGACCATTGGTTGAGTTGACAAATCAATTGATCCATGACTGAGGGCTTTTGTAAAAAGCCATTCGGTCAAGTTTCCATCTCACATAACTCGACCGATGGATGAGATCGAGCAAACTTAAGTGTGGTTCGGACAACCTTACTCCCTCTCAACTAGAGAAAAATCGATCAATTCACTCTCCATCTCCCTCAATATCTCAACCCTAGCACCGACCATCCTCTTCCTAGCTATATCCTGCCCTTGCTCAGCCTTCCTAGACCTCTTTCACATCAAACCTAGGTGTTTGGCCGGTTCTTGGTGGTATTTCCTATGTTTTGTACCTCTCAATCTTATTATCTCACCTCCATGGCTTCTAATAGGAGAAAGAGAGATGCCCCTCTAGAGCACCATCCTCCTCTTCCAACTCTCACCTTATCCAGTTTGATGATACCTTCTTTGTCTCAAATGATGATCTAAATAGGTACAAAGAGCTCCTTCCTCGGAACCCCTTCCCTTTTCGTGCCTTGTTTGAGCACGCCTGTGTAGAAAAAAGGTCATTGATTAGGTTTCTAAGCTGTTGTACGACTACCACCCCTCTGCCCTAAGTGTTGAACGCATGTGCTATAACAATTCCATTACAAGCACCAAAGTTGTTTACAAATTCTATGCAAACTTGCAATGGAATTACGACACTCTTGTAACCCTGCCAAATACTCAATTCATTCTTACTTCCATGATTGTTGGGAATAAATTCCAAGTCTTAGAGGATAACTTGAACATCTTTTTCTCTAATATTGAGGTGACTGACACATGGAGGAAGGATTACACTGAGTATTTTGACCTCCTAGACACTGAGGCCTTCTACAATCAATATGATATCACTCTCATTGAAATACATAAATTCTTAAAGAAGCCTTAGTTTCCCTATAGGAAGAATTCTACCCTTCCCTTCTCTGGCTTAGACCTGAAGAACCACATTCTCTTCCTGGTAGTCAACTATGATATTCATCCAAAGAAACACCAAACTGAAATTGTACAGAATACCATTCTGATTATGTTTCATATCCTGAAGAAAATTACAGTCAAGTGGTCTCGATATGTTATCCATCACATGACGTGCTTCGACTGTGGTAAGAACACCTGGTGTACCCACCCAAGCTACCCAACCCTGATTTGTGGTCTTTTTTAGTCTGCCACTGGGAAGTCTCTCTTTCATGACCTTCATTACAAACCTACTCAAAAAGGAGTCTACATCAGTGAGACCACAATTTAGAAGAGTGTGCCCACCCCTTCTTCTACAACACCTAGAGCCTCCACCTCTACCCAGGAACCTCCACCTCCCCAGCCATCCTGACCTTCTCATGCCTTGTTTAATGTATCAAATGAAACCCTCACGGGTTACATGATGCATTAGCAGGTGTATAATCTTCAGGTTTAGGAGCATATGCATCAGGATCTCTATGTTATCATGTCTACCATGGATTTATGATGTACCCATCCTTACCCTGCCTACCATCCCTACCCAGGAGGTGGTTATGCATCCTATGCATACAATCACTTTTACCCAACCCATCCACCTGTTTCTTCCACTGCTACAACCTATGTTGTTGGTGTATCTACCCCTTGTGTGCTACCTCTCCCTGCTGGTCCTATAGCTATTTTTCTTGCAGGACTGGGCACCTCTACTGCTACCTTTCCTCAAGAGCAAGAGTTGCATGACCTTGGCATGTCTTGGGCTGAGCAGAATGCCATGTGGCCCGGTCATTGATGCGATGATTTTGAGTCGCATTTATAGACCGATTTCATATGTGTTTTGTGCCTTAATTACTCATTTTCATGGATATTATTGCATAATTCACTTTATTTGGTCTTTGCCATCATTTTATATCAAATCCCCTTTGTTTCACTATTTTAAGCATTATTGATCATCTTATCATAAATCGTGTGGATTTACTTGGTCTTGTTGTGCAATTTCAGGAAGAACAAGTATCTGCTTCCGTCGATACCATCGACGGATGTCGATACCATCGACCAAGCCACAGGTTGTCAGCCGAGAAGAGCAATACAGAGTCGATACCATCGACACCCATGTCGATGGCATCGAGATGTCTCCAGGCTGCTGGTGAGGATGAAGTCGATACCATCGACGCAAGTCGATGCCATCGACTCAAGGAGAGCTACAGCGTCGCTAAACGACAACAACTGACGCTAAAGGAGTCGATACCATCGACACCCAAGTCGATGGTATCGAGATCATGACAGGCGCTCAGAATAAAAGAAAGGAAAGCTGCCGCTAATCCGCTGTGTCGATACCATCGACTCGCGTCGATGGTATCGACGCCGACAGATATGCATTGGATTTGTTTTGATTTCGATCGGACGGATGTTGTTATTTGACGACCTAATTAGGGACTTATACCTAATGACGGCCGCCCAGACGTGAGGATCATCTCATTTTTTGGATTGCACGAGTGCCGAGGAGGAGAGAAAGGAGAACGGAGGCCGAGAAGCTCATTCCGGGTGATTCGGATGGTGCCGAAGACAATTTCCACCACCGACAGGCGGGGAAAGCTTGTGTTCTACGCCAAGGATCCACCGGTTCTTCTCCGTTCAGGGGTTTTTCCATTTATTTCACGTTTTTCTTATGAATTCCCCAATTTCTATCATGTATTCGTGTAAGATGAACATGAGAGGCTAAAACCCTCAATCTTTAGGATCGGGAGTAGCCCGGGGATACATTGTATGATGATTTTATATTGATAATTCATACTTTTCTCTCATATCCGTGGTATAAATTCGTTTTCTCTATTGCTATTGTTATGTTTGATCACCATAATAATAAATTAATGCCCTTAATCACTTCGACAGAAGGATTAACGGTTGAAAAGAGACGAATTCTACATTAATTAATAAAACCCTTGACAAAGGAGTTGTAAAATTAATGGTGGGAACTGAGGGACCGATCTTAATGCGCTTAGTTTAGGGGAATGATTACTATGACGATGGAATCAACCTAAATCTAAGTAGTGGATTACACCACGACAGTGGGTGATTCTCATTTCAGGCCACTACCCGGATAGAGAGAGAATTGTGAGGAATTATATGAAATCTAATACAATGTTGACCCGCGGTGAAACCACCATCCTAAAGATATCCTTTTAATTGATTAAATTAACCTTTAATCGATTGTTTTCTTTGTTTGATTTTTATTTTCTTTTAATTTGAACAACAAAACCTTACTTTGTTAATCGGCCTAGCTGATTGCGATTAGTTAGTAGAAGTCTCCAATAATTCACGTATCCCTGAGTTCGACTTGGGCCTCACAAAGGCCTATATTACTCGACGCGTACACTTGCGTTTTTAGCGCGTAGTAAAATACACGTCAAGTTTTTGGCGCCGTTGCCGGGGATACGACGAATTATTGGCACTTTGAGTGCTAAGAGCGGCCATTCTAGGCCACATTTTTTTTTTATTAATTTTAAAACAATTTCAAAAATTCCTTTATTTCTCTATAATTGTGTTGACTCGTTCAAAGCATTGTACTGAACCCCTATTTCCATATTTCAGGTGCTTTGCATGGTGCACACACGTAGTCGAGACTACGTGAATCGCACACCTGAGATTCCATCTGCGGGACCAGAGGACGAGGACTACTACGAGGAGGAACACCACAGTGATATACATTCTGAATCTGAGCAAGAACAAGAAGAAGTAATGGCTGAAGCACAGACAATATGGGAGAAGATCAAGGCGTCTTCTTCCTCGGCATCAAAGGGGCCTATAAAGAAACAGGGGCTAAACATACCTACATACAAGATCGACCCGGCACTGATTAATTTGGTCAAATCCAATGCATTTCACAGACTGAAAAATGAAGATCCAGTGGCACACATTAGTCAGTTTGTGGAGAACTGCGATATGGTGAAGATAGATCGATTTCCGCAGGATGTGCTCTATCTCAAGTTATTCCCGAGTTCCTTGGCTGGAGTGGCAAGAGAGTGGCTTCATAACCTCGACGACGAGTTTGTTGAATCATGGGATCACATGGTGGAGGTTTTCTTCGAGAGGTTCTTTCCTCCTGAGAAGACCAATGATATGATCCGGAAGATCCACAATTTCACCCAACAGGCGGGTGAAACCTATTCTGAGACTTGGGAGCGATTTCAAGTCATGTTGAGGAGATGTCCACATCATGGATTGGACAAGGAAACCCAAGTGAAGATCTTCTACTTTGCTCTCTCCGAGCATGATAGAAGCAACTTGGACTCGGCCGGTTCTGGATTCTTTCTAAATAACACTGATACAAGATGCTGGGAAATACTGAAGAATATGGCACGAAAGCAATCTTGGGGAGAAAGAGAAAGAGGCCCAGTTGAGCAAGCAAGAGTTGCTAGTGAGTCAAAGGCAATGAGAGAGATGAATGAGAAGATGGATCTTCTCGCAAAGAAGTTGCTGCAGAAGGAAGACAATGAGTCCGAGGATGAGGCTCAGGTCAAGTATATGAGGCAACAGCAAGGGTACAGGAACAACGATTACTCATGGTGGAAGGACAAGAAATTTTCATGGAAGGATCCAAACAACTTCCTGCAAGATCCGGACGCCAAACCTGCACCGGTCACGGAGGACAAGAGCACGGAGTTGCTCAATCAAGTCATAAAGCAAAATCAAGAGTTGATGAACACTTTTGGGCAGCAAATAAAGCAGCAGGGTGAATTCATGAACCAGTTCAGGCAGACGTTGCAGAGCCACGGGGCTCAGATGCTGACTATAGAGACTTCCATGGCACAGATGGCAGCGGAGATTGCAAGCTTGAAGAAGCCGGCACATCCGGGTTTTCCGGGGAACACCAATGTTCCCGGGGGAAACCAACAGGCCAAGGCCATATTGTTGAGGAGCGGTAAGAAGGTGCTTAATCCAAGGGCGGATGACACAAGCACACCGCAGGACACAGTCGAAGAAGCAACCGCTAAGGAGCAGCCCGCACCAGTCATAGAGCAAATTGATGACACAACCGAAGATGGTAAGGAAGGACAAGCCACTGAGGAGGAACCACATAAATTAACTCCCTATGTGCCACCTCATCAAAGGGCACATACTGTTCCGGTTCCCTATCCCAATAGTGCAAAAGCAAGAAAGGTGGATGCACAGTTTAAAAAATTTCTGGACAGCTTTAGAAAGTTATCTGTGAATATTCCCTTGTTAGAGGCAATTGAACAAATCCCGTCTTATGGAAAGTTCCTTAAAGATGTAATCACCAAGAAGAGGAAGATACCCGACACTGAGGCTGTGGTATTGAAGGAGCAAGTGAGTGCTTTTATTATGGGCACTTTGCCGCCAAAGCGACAGGATCCCGGGTGTTTCAATATTTCATGTTTTATCGGGAAGTTCAAATTTGGCGAAGCGCTTTGTGACTCCGTGGCAAGCATCAATCGAATGCCCCTTTCTACATTCAAGAAACTTGGATTGAAGGAGTCAAGGCCAAGCAATATGACTATCCAATTGGCCGATAATTCTGTGGTGAAACCATATGGAATCTGTGAGGATGTTTTGGTAAAGGTAGACCGCTTTGTTTTTCCCGCTGATTTTGTTGTGATGGAGATGCAGGACGAACACGGCAATGAGTTACTTCTTGGTCGCCCATTTCAAGCTACAGTTGACATGATCTTAGAGATGGGGAGAGGTCGCTTGACCTTAGGCATTGCGGATGATCGCTTTGAGATGGTCATGCCCAACAGCAATACATCTACTAAAGCAAAGGCACAGTGCAACATGGTGAAGCATGTGGAAAGCAATATCTCACTTTGTCTCGGGAAGCCATTTTTAGATATGGCCCATGTGATGAGCAGGATAGACAATGGGACTTTGGCGGTAGACCTTATGGAGCAAACGAAAGCTGTCTCTTTATGCAAGGCTGTCGGGTTTCCAAATGATGAGAATGAGGACATTCCACCTTCGTGGGAGGATGATGTGATAATTACTTCTGTCTGTGATGCATATCCGGAATTGCCTCTAGAGGCGTGCTTGCTTAATGTCACTTATGATTGGATGCGGAGTACTTCACTCAAGGAGTGCGCCAAAATGCTTCAAATGCTTCCATGTTTCTACACGAGGCACTATGAAGATTTGGGTACACTGCCCCCACCGCTACAATCATCCCTTATCTGCCCACCTGATCTGGAGTTAAAGCCATTGCCCCCGCACCTGAAGTACGTCTTTCTAGCTGAGGAGGACAAGTTGCCAATGCATACTTGAGTGCGGATGAGGAGGAGCAGCTATTGATAGTGCTCAAGAACCACCGTGGAGCCTTTGGGTGGTCAGTGGCGGACATCAAGGGGATCTCCCCTACACTTTGTCAACATAATATTCGGCTTGAGGAAGGAGCCAAGTCAGTCATACAGCCTCAAAGACGTCTAAATCCAAGCATGATGGAGGTTGTCAAAAAGGAAGTCATTAAGTTGCTTGCTGCAGGGATTATTTATGCCATATCTGATTCGACGTGGGTGAGCCCCACACAGGTAGTCCCTAAAAAGGGGGGAATCACAGTCACTACAAATCTTCTAAATGAACCTGTCACCACCCGATTGGTAACCGGGTGGCGTGTATGCATTGATTACCGCCGATTGAACGCCGCAACTCTGAAAGATCATTTTCCATTGCCATTCATTGATCAGATTTTGGAACGCTTAGCCGGTCGGTCACATTTTTGTTTCCTAGATGGTTACTCGGGGTACAACCAGATTTCTATTGATCCTTTGGATCAAGAGAAGTCTACGTTTACATGTCCCTATGGGACTTTTGCCTACCGCCGTATGCCATTTGGTTTATGCAATGCGCCGGCGACTTTTCAACGCTGCAAGCTCGCCATTTTCTCTGACATGGTGGAGCGGTGTCTCGAAGTCTTCATGGACGACTTCTCGGTTTATGGAGCGTCTTTTGATGAATGCCTTTATAATGTAGATAAGGTTTTGCAGCGGTGCGAGGACACACACTTGGTCCTCAATTGGGAGAAATGTCACATGATGGTGACAGAAGGAATTGTGCTAGGACACAAGGTGTCTAGCAAGGGTCTAGAGGTAGACCCCGTAAAAATTGAAGTGATTTCTAAGCTACCCCCACCAAATTCTATAAAAGGGGCGAGAAGCTTTTTAGGACACGTTGGGTTTTATCAGCGCTTTATCAAGGATTTTTCAAAAATCGCAAAGCCATTATCGGAATTGTTGGAAAAAGACGCAGTTTTTGATTTCAATGAGAAATGTCTTCACGCATTCGAGGTTTTGAAGGAAAAGCTGATTTCGGCTCCGGTTGTTCAAATGCCAGATTGGACAAAGCCTTTCGAGTTGATGTGTGACGCGTCTGACTATGCTGTGGGGGCTGTTTTGGGGCAAAGGGTAGATTACAAGCCTGCTGTGATTTTCTACACCTCAAAAACACTTAATGATGCTCAATTAAATTACACAACCACGGAAAAAGAGTTACTTGTTGTTGTTTTTGCTTTTGAGAAATTTCGGCAATACTTAGTGGGTTCTAAGGTGGTTGTGTGGACGGATCACGCCGCAATAAAATATTTGATGGAGAAGAAGGATGCGAAGCCTAGACTAATTAGGTGGATTTTGCTCCTACAAGAATTCGATATTGAAATCAAGGACAAGTCGGGAATTGAAAATGTGGTGGCTGACCACTTGTCTAGGTTAGAGAGGGTGGATGAACAAGGTTTGCATATACCCATTATCGAGACTTTTCCCGACGAACAACTTTTAAAAATTGATTCTAAAGAACCATGGTTTGCGGAAATTGTGAATTATCTGGCTTGCGGGATCATCCCGGAAGATTGGTCTTATCAAGAGAAGAAGAAATTCTTCCATTCATTGAGATACTATTTTTGGGATGACCCAATATTGTTGAAGCAATGCAGGGATGGTATTCTTCGCAGGTGCGTGCCGGAGGTAGAGTACGAAAGTGTTCTACATCATTGTCATGCGTCGCCTACGGGAGGACATCATGCTAGCTCACGGACAGCAGCTAAGGTGTTGGAGAGCGGCCTTTATTGGCCCACTTTGTACCGGGATGCCTATGATTTTGTTAGGCAGTGTGACCCGTGCCAGCGTGCAGGTAATATCTCAAGGAGACAAGAAATGCCCCTGAATGTGTTTCAGGAAGTCGAGGTATTTGATTTATGGGGCATTGACTTCATGGGACCCTTTGTGTCCTCAAATTCAAATCTTTATATTTTGCTTGCTGTGGATTATGTGTCGAAGTGGGTAGAGGGAATCCCCACAAGGACTAATGATTCAAATGTAGTGTGCAGGTTCGTCAAAGAGAATATTTTCTGCAGGTTCGGGATTCCTCGAATGATCATTAGTGACGGAGGCACACACTTCCGAAATCAGAAATTTGCTTCACTTATGAAGAAATATGGGGTCAAGCACAACATTGGCACCCCATATCATCCACAAACGCAAGGACAGGTGGAGGTATCAAACAGGGAAATCAAGAAGATTTTAGAAAGGACCGTAGCATCTACACGGAAGAATTGGAGTGCATTGCTACCGGATGCACTTTGGGCTTATCGAACGGCGTACAAAACACCTATAGGCACTACACCTTTTAGGTTGGCGTATGGCCGGGCGTGCCATCTTCCGGTAGAATTGGAGCACAAGGCCCATTGGGCGCTAAGAAGGCTGAACTTGCGCTATGACGAGGCCGGGAGGAAAAGAATGTTTGAATTGAATGAATTGGATGAGCTACGCATGACGGCATATGAGAATGCCCGTATTTATAAGGAGCGCACAAAGCTGATCCACGATCGCCACATTGAGATGCGCACGTTCAAGAAAGGAGACAGTGTCCTATTGTTCAACTCTCGTCTCAAATTGCATCCCGGGAAACTGAAATCCCGATGGAGTGGACCCTTCGAGGTGGAAGAAGTGAGACCGCACGGAGCGATTCTCGTGCGAGACGGAGAGGCCACGTTCTTGGTGAACGGGCAACGCTTGAAGTTGTACTTTGGTGAGAACTATAAGAGGAAAGTGAATGAGGTTAAACTCATTTCACTTGTACATGAATGAGAAGAAGGACCGACGTCTAGCCTAAGACGCTAAAGAAGGGCGCTTATTGGGAGGCAACCCAACCATTGGTACATTAGGATAGTTTAATGTTAGGTGTAGTTTGCTTTTATTTTGTTTACTTTTTAGTTTAAAAATGATACCTTGATCCGTTTGTTAAATGTGCAGGAACAGGCAGGGTCGATACCATCGACACATCAGTCGATGGTATCGACATGGGTTCAGGTTGACACCAGCAGAAATCGCACTGCGTCGATACCATCGACGGCCCCGTCGATGGCATCGACATGGTCACAGGCAGGTCGCAATAAAAGTGTCGATGGTATCGACACCCCAGTCGATACCATCGAGATCTCTGGAGATATTCAGACGATTTTTGCTTAGTCAACTCGATACCATCGACGGCCCCGTCGATGGTATCGACATCATCACAGGTTGAATGCAATAAACAGAGGTGTCGCAATAAAAGCAAGTCGATACCATCGACACCCGTCGATGGCATCGACGGACATGTCACCGATCCGCATGAAGACATCGACGACGATCGCAACAGCCACGTCAGCGATCCGGGTGCTGAGTCGATACCATCGACTTCTGTCGATGGTATCGACCCGTCAGCGATCTGGGTTTCTCGATCCAGCAAACGTCAGCCGTCGATACCAGCGACAGATGCGGCTACCCGCGAGACGTGTCGATACCATCGACCCGCGTCGATGGTATCGACGGGTCAACAGGGGCGCCGATCAAGTCTATTTAAGGGGACTTGCAACGTCATATGACATCACACCCTCAGAGCAAGTATCTCCCATTGCGCCGAGCACTCCCCCGAGCCCTCTACACTTGCGGAGAAGCGTCATCGAGCGAAGATCTTCACCGAGCGGAGAATTTCTCTCCATCTTCACCGAGCTCTTTTCTCCCAATCTCATTCTTCTCGCAATCATGGTGCATACGGGCGGAGCATCTTCATCAAGCACGCACCCCATGGAGATCGAGGAGTTTGTTCCTCCTCCAAGCGCTTCCATCTCTCGTCCACGCCTCATTCATGCCAACATGGATGTAAGGAAGGTATACGAGGAGATAATGAAGCGGAAGTTCGAGGCAACCCGGTATGTGGACCGGGGAATGATCAGGGAGCTGGGATTCGAGGCCAACTTGGCCTATGTGTTGGCCGGGCAAGCGCGGCACACCAATCACTTCTATGAGATGGACTGTCATGCGGATGGGCAGCCGTTTTTCGGCGAATGGCCCACATACAAGGAACTGGTGGCTGAGTTCATGGCGTCTCTTGATATCTGCGTCGTACCAAATGATGTGGTACCATCGGACCAGACGTGGATCCAGGGAAGGGTGTCCTTCCGACTCTTCAACAACAATTACAACATCACGTTGAAGCAGTTCAACGACATCTTCGACTGGAACCACAGCCGCCACGATCACCGATGCCCCGACGCCCGCACCGACTACGACAAAATCTTCGCCGATCTAGTTACAGTGCCGGCAGGGAAGACCGTGAGCTACCACAATGCCGCGGTAGCGGATTTTGAGCACCTGTTCGTCCGGGTCCTGCACAGGATGTTGAGCTTGACTTTCTTCGCTCAGAGCGATCTTGCTTTGAGCAAGTTTCAGGAGAGTGACCTGTTCTTTCTCTATGCACTCCTGAAACGTCAAGAGTGCAACTGGGGAGCATTCTGGTTACAGCGCGTCATGGCGGTGAAGCGGAGCACAAGGAAGGCTCCAATACACTTTGGTGGTCTTGTCACCAAGTTGGCGCTTTACTTGGGGCTGAACTTTCAGTCCATGACTCCGATTTCTACGCGGAGTAGGGTGAACGTGCAACACTTGCACCGTTCAAACCTCATTCTTATCCGGGACGGGTTGGCGTACGCTCATTGCCACGTCAACCAAGCTTACCAGGAGGCATCCCTGCCGGACGACGTCTTCCACATCGAGGGCAAGCAGCATTTGTGATGGCCCATCATAGCCATCGAGTCCTCCGAAGAAGAAGGCGGAGGTGAAGACCAAGAAGGCGAGGCCGAGGAGGACGAGGAGGCTTTCACACCTCTTCGAGCACGCGTGGCACCACGGAAGCGTCCTAGGATGCACCCGGGTGCATCTTCATCATCTCATCCCCCGCCGCCATCACCACAGCAAGAGCAGACAGCTGCGGATCCCTACTCCATGCAAGGGATGTACACCATGCTGCAGGACATACAACAGACTCAGCTGCAGCACATGGGTATGTATACCGGTATTCATGACACTACGAGCCGGATACTTGACAACCAACAGGCTATGTTCGAGAATGAGCGGCTCATCCTCACCAACCAAGAGCAAATGCACACCCGGTTGCAGCGGATAGAGACGCAGCAGGAGCCTTTCTTCGACCACTACTGGAGTCGAGACTACTTTGAAGGTTATCGACAGCCTCCGCCGAGGACCCAATATGATCCAAGCTTCCAGGGGGAGTACCCGTCTTGGGATCCTACGGCACCACAATACCCACCACCGCCTCCGCAAGATTGATCAGGGTATCACTGTTCCACCCTTAAGTTGGTTTTTGACTATGAGGCCATAGTCGGATTCAAGCTTAGGGGGGTGGCTGGAACAACTCTATCTTTTATCTTTTCTTTAGTTGTTTTTAGTTTCTGCTTTGTTATTTGTTTTTGCAATTTTAAATTTTTATTTAGGATCCACATCTATCTAGTGTAATCGTGGATGTCTTAAAAATTGTCATCTTGCTGTTTTCATGGGGAAATTAAGGGAATTTAAAATTTTTTCTGTGTCTTTTGGATAGCTTTACTTGGTTGTCCTTGGGGAACTTGTTCTATGAAAATGATTGATTATGTCAACTTTGAAGCAATATGTCAAACTCACACCCCCATTGACTCATGAAAAGTGGATAGTAACGGTTGTTTGAGCCTAACCTAATCAAATGGTAATGAGACCTTAATCAGATGTAAGAGAAAGAACCCTTTAAACTACTACACATGTCAGTAAGGAGGGACACATAATTTTCTTCTAAGGTTCAGTCACTTAATCTTGTGATCATTCCACCCCATTTTCTATAATCCACCCAAGAATTGGAAGTAAAGTGCAGTTTCAATTTCTTTTGTGTGCATAGCATGTAGATAGAATTTGCATTGTTATTTTCATACTTTTGCATAAAACGAGAAAAAAAATGTATAGTGATTCATGCACATTATCTTTAGGTGCATGTCATGTAGTTGCACTCATACTTTCATGATTTTCATGCATAAGTACACCATGTATCTCAGTTGACCTGAAAAGTGATCTAAATTGTTCCATACCCTCGCATTAGTACAAAGATTTCCAATCATGAAGAAAATAGCCTAACACATGTATCTCTAAGAAATTATGGATATGTGGGCTAAGAGGAAAAGAAAAAAATCTGAAAGAAAAAAAAATTTTGAAAAAAAAAAGAAAAAAAAAGAAGAGAATTTAGAAGGAATTGGAATAAGAGGGAGAAAGGAATGATATCACTTGTATAACAGGGGAATTGAGTACATGATGTGGCTTGAGTAGATTTCTATCTCATTTTGAGGTAGAAGGTTAGTGCATGCATCATTCCACCCACTTTTAGGCATTAGGGCATTCTTAATGTGCATTTGCATCATTTAGGGCATTTTGTTATATGCATACTGAAACTGTGTAATACTTCCATATTCTCCCATGAACCACCCATTCCATCCACCCGTTGCTCGAATTGGTAGGTCACCGTGATTTTCTCCTCACTCATGATTATAAGGAGGACTGCTTCCATGTAGATGGTAGTTAGGGCGAGCAACGTAGTTTAGGCGATCACAAGATGTACCATGGCTGAATCGGCGAACTTTATTATGTTAACTGCCCTATGTGATAGTGTTTATCGATTTGAAGGATAATTTCTTTTATTGATGATTATTGTCGCCTATAGGGTAATTACTGTTCTGTGATTAGGGTAGGCCGGTTTGAGAACGTCCAGTGGGAGTCATTTGTGATGTGGGTTGGTTTTTTGATTGTTAGTTGACATTCGCAATTCTATTCTAAGGATTAGTTGCTCGAGGGCGAGCAATGTTTAAGCTTAGGGGAGTTTGATGTGATGATTTTGAGTCGCATTTATAGACCGATTTCATATGTGTTTTGTGCCTTAATTACTCATTTTCATGGATATTATTGCATAATTCACTTTATTTGGTCTTTGCCATCATTTTATATCAAATCCCCTTTGTTTCACTATTTTAAGCATTATTGATCATCTTATCATAAATCGTGTGGATTTACTTGGTCTTGTTGTGCAATTTCAGGAAGAACAAGTATCTGCTTCCGTCGATACCATCGACGGATGTCGATACCATCGACCAAGCCACAGGTTGTCAGCCGAGAAGAGCAATACAGAGTCGATACCATCGACACCCATGTCGATGGCATCGAGATGTCTCCAGGCTGCTGGTGAGGATGAAGTCGATACCATCGACGCAAGTCGATGCCATCGACTCAAGGAGAGCTACAGCGTCGCTAAATGACAACAACCGACGCTAAAGGAGTCGATACCATCGACACCCAAGTCGATGGTATCGAGATCATGACCGGCGCTCAGAATAAAAGAAAGGAAAGATGCCGCTAATCCGTTGTGTCGATACCATCGACTTGCGTCGATGGTATCGACGCCGGCAGATATGCGTTGGATTTGTTGTGATTTCGATCGGACGGCTATTGTTATTTGACGACCTAATTAGGGACTTATACCTAATGACGGCCGCCCAGACGTGAGGATCATCTCATTTTTGGATTGCACGAGTGCCGAGGAGGAGAGAAAGGAGAACGGAGGCCGAGAAGCTCATTCCGGGTGATTCGGACGCTGCCGAAGACAATTTCCACCACCGACAAGCGGGGAAAGCTTGTGTTCTACGCCAAGGATCCACCGGTTCTTCTCCGTTCAGGGGTTTTTCCATTTATTTCACGTTTTTCTTATGAATTCCCCAATTTCTACCATGTATTCGTGTAAGATGAACATGAGAGGCTAAAACCCTCAATCTTTAGGACCGGGAGTAGCCCGGGGATACATTGTATGATGATTTTATATTGATAATTCATACTTTTCTCTCATATCCGTGGTATAAATTCGTTTTCTCTATTGCTATTGTTATGTTTGATCACCATAATAATAAATTAATTCCCTTAATCACTTCGACAGAAGGATTAACGGTTGAAAAGAGACGAATTCTACATTAATTAATAAAACCCTTGACAAAGGAGTTGTAAAATTAATGGTGGGAACTGAGGGACCGATCTTAATGCGCTTAGTTTAGGGGAATGATTACTATGACGATGGAATCAACCTAAATCTAAGTAGTGGATTACACCACGACAGTGGGTGATTCTCATTTCAGGCCACTACCCGGATAGAGAGAGAACTGTGAGGAATTATATGAAATCTAATACAATGTTGACCCGCGGTGAAACCGCCATCCTAAAGATATCCTTTTAATTGATTAAATTAACCTTTAATCGATTGTTTTCTTTGTTTGATTTTTATTTTCTTTTAATTTGAACAACAAAACCTTACTTTGTTAATCGGCCTAGCTGATTGCGATTAGTTAGTAGAAGTCTCCAATAATTCACGTATCCCTGAGTTCGACTCGGGCCTCACAAAGGCCTATATTACTCGACGCGTACACTTGCGTTTTTAGCACGTAGTAAAATACACGTCAGTCATGCCTTCGGTCCTTCTATCGATGGGGAGATTCCATACCTGATTGTTGAGGAAGTTGGTGATACTGATGAGGAGGCAATTGAGAATGATGGCAAGGATGGTTTAGATGACCCTCATGATGGCTCTACTAGTGCATCTAGTTATGAAGGTGAAGTTACTATCTATGTTGCATCCTCAAACAAAGATGATGACTATGAGCCAGAAGCCTCTACTGATGATGATGATGATGATGTGGACATACATAGCCTAGATGTTTAGATGTTTAAGTTTTTAGTCTTTAGATGATGATCATATAGATCTTTGGGTAGGCGGGCACTTTATCAAATATGTACAATTTCTATCATCATGTTGTTTTCATCATTTTATCTTGTAGTTGTTTTTGAGGACATGCTTTCAGTGTTGTAATCTTAATCATATGTACACTTAATCTTTGATTGACTATATCTCATGAGTTGGTTCTATGTTTCCCATATTTTGATTATGACTTTGATTTCTTGTCTCTCTCATATCTCTGTTTGATATGTTCTTTGAGATTGTATGTTTTGATGTTGTGGATGTATGTTTTGGTTGTGCTTGGAGAAGACCTATTTTGGTGCTCTTCAACCCACCTTACTTTTTGATAATGCCAAAAGGGGAAGATAAGTTTAATGTTTTGAAGCTCAACAATAGTGCTTTCATTGCCTATGTGATCCTTTTCTTGTTCAATATATGCTTTATCATGTGACTTGCTAAAGGACCATATAGTATGTTATATTTCTTTGTGTAGAAAGACTAAATATGCAGGTAAGAGTGAACATAGATTGAGGGGGAGAAATTCACATTGTTAAAATTATGAATCCCCTTGCAATTCACAAGGCTAAGGTATAACTTTACATATCCTTTTTAATATGATTGAGGAATAATTTGTCATTGTCAAAAAGGGGGAAAATGTTGATTTGAGAGTTATACATTTCCCATATTTTGATAATAACTTAACAATTCCCTTCATATTTATCTAATATGTTTGTTTAAGATTGATTTCAGGCTTTAGGTACATGAAAAGGTTCAAATTATACAAGCCCTAGCTTGTCCAAGTTCAAGTGAAATGCAATGCAAGTGTGCAATTTGGAAAATCACTCCAAACCACCTTAGAATATTTATGTAATCAATTGTATTGATGATATGACTTATAACTAAGATGAGAAAAAATCAGGGACACTTAATTCCAATTTTTGGTCACTCTAAAACTATTTTGAAAATTTTGTCACAACAACTTTGTCGATCGAGTTGGAATCTCAACTGAGCAGTGATGGATTTTTGGAAATGGGTCAATTGGTCGAATTGCACACTCACATAACTCAATTGAATGATTTACTGACCAAAACAAATTTTGACTCATCAGTCGAGTTTTTCAGAACAAACTTGACCGATAGTTTGAAGATTAGCTTTTTTAGTTAGTGGATTGGTCATGTTATCTTTATTGAAACTCGATCAAATGTATTGTACGGAAAATGTATAAAAAGTGATTCTCGTCGTTGGATAGTGGTTATAAATGAAAATAGATCTGTTGCAAGTTTTAAAATGGCTATTTTTTGTTCTTAAGTGATCCCACACTCAAAGGAACACTCCCAACTATAAATAGGACATGTTGGAGTTCATTTCAAGTTTTCTCATTTATGCTATCCTTGGTCCTTGCTATAGTTGAGTGAGTTAGGCATGTTTTAAGAGAGCTACCTTCATATTATCTTATAAATCTCTCATTCCTTCCATATTCCCAATCCTCTTTCTCAAAGAGTGAAGGTTGAAGTGAGATTCTCTGAGTGAAGATGAAGTTGTTGTTCTTCTTCGAGGTTGAAGAAGGAGTGAAGATCTTTTCCAGGTGAAGGAGAAGCGCAAGGCAAATATTCAAGAACAGTGGGTAATTGTCACGAAACCAGAATCCCAGTCCCATGAACCAAACGTATACCAAAGGAGAAATGCAGAAGCGTAAAGCTTAGCACACATGAACATATAACAAGATAAATGCACCAACATAATCTCAACAATCAACAAGATATATTAAGAAACATCATTATATTACATGATTTCAATTACATGTTCAAGAGTGACTTTATACAAGTCTGCTCATGTATACTATATCTGGATCTTACAACAAGTACACCTAGCATAGCTCACCAAGCCCTTCATCCTTCTAGCCATCTCTGAACCTAAAAACAACATACGAGAAATGGGTCAACACACGAGGTGTTGAGTATGGGGCCAAAAGATACACATATATATAAGTTTTGCATAATTTTGAAAAGATTTCAAGACTAAATGAACAAGAATAAACATGTTAATTGTTTAACAAATGTGAAACCATATTTTATGTCATTTCACTCCATTATACCAACAATATCAAACATGTTTAAGGCCTTTGACCATCTTCCCGTCGGAAGGGTCTGTAAGGGTGCTCAAGCTTAGCTACCCTTTTATACGAGAGGGACCTCAAGGTTGTAACCAAGAGCCCTTTATCAACAATATTATAATGGAGTTCCATATATATATATGTGTTCAAGTTATAAAATAGATGAAGCAAACATCGAGTATGACATATCAATACTACATGGCAATATTTGAGAAAATAGACAAACAAGCATATAATATATGTCTTTTCAAGCAAGAAAGTGGTAGTCATATAACTAGATAAGGCCCATACCTGATTCAGAGATTCTTAACTTAACACGTCCATTACCATCTAGATCATAAGCCAACCTGATTAACAAAAAGATTACATATATGCATTAGATTCTCATCATTAACCCTAATCAGATGCATTTTAGAGTTTGGCCAAGATGGGTTCCAAGGTTGGTTATTGGTTCATTAGGTGACCTTATACTGATTTAGAGTCCATCATGTGGGTGTGGTTCAAGTTTCATGCCATTTTGATGTTCCACGCACTTTCTATGATCATATCAAGGTTTAAGGCATTTACATGCATTCTAGGGTCGAAGGACTCACCATAGAGCATCCTCTATCATGATTCATCAAGTCGAGAGGTCTAAATCTAAAAGATGATTTAGATCAGAAACATTAAGTCATTAGAAACACCTAAAAGATTAGGTCGGTGACATTAGAAGCAGGATCAGCAATTTAGGGCAAGTTCAACATTATAGTCTGCATTAGGCACATATGTACACAAAAAGGAGTCGTTTATGAGCAATAGGGAATTATGACTCCCATTAAACTCAATATGTACAAAAGTTATTGACTTCAAGGTTAGGAGGGTAGGTGTACATCAAATATTCATCATTCATCACAATTATGCATTAAGTATTGTCAAAGAAGTCAAAGACCACATATCTAGCATTATCAGAGATTTATAGGAATATTCAGGTTCTAAAACAATTCTCATGTTGTAGATCTTTTCGAGTTGATCGATTTGATATATAGGTTCGTGCACTTTGGACTTAGGGTCTAGGAATTATCATATTTCCAAGAATTAGTCTTAAAAAGGGGAACAATACCTTATATTCCTTGACTGGGCCTTGGCCATCCATGAGTGATGGGCCTCTGGCCTTGCCGGTCCAAGCCCAAGCGGGCATCTTCCCCTACCTCGCAATTCCCCTGTTACCCGCTCATGAGCAGGGGAAAAACAGGGGACGGTGGGTGCCAAGGTCTGACCGGGCAGAAGAGGGAAGGAGACGAAGGGCGCCTGGCGTCAGTGCGGACAGCCTCCGGGAGTACCCAGGTGCGCCACTTGCACGAGTCCCGCCTGCTGCGGCTGGCTGCTGAGGAGGAGTGACAGGCGCATCTCCATGGTGGTGTCGGACATCCACGGTCTGGATCAAGAGCAGCGGCAGAGCGTGGAAGTGCTGGTGGTCAATCTTAGTGTGAAGAGGAGGCCAATCACGGGGAGGTGACGCCGAGGGCTGACGGCGCCCTGGAGGTGCGTGTAGCAGGTGCTCATTAGTTGCGGCTACACTCTGGATAGAGCCTCCAGCCGTGAAGCAGAAAGGAAAGAGGACGGTCAAGCAGGGGAAAGATAGAAGAGGGGCAAAGGCTAGAGAATGAAGGTTTTATAAAGCGGCAAGTTAGGGTTGTCAGATCATAGCTTCGCATCCGTTACTCAATCTGGGTGGCGGCGGAGAGCATTTCATTGGTCATTCGTTAGTTTCCAGAAGAGGAAAAGAGAGGTGGAAACAAGTAAACGGGCTACAGTTTTGTATTGGGCCTATGTGGTCGGCCCAACAGAGATAAAGGCATAGAATTGAGCTAAAACAAGGTATAAAAAGAGTAGATCTTAGGAAAAAAAATTATAAAAAATCGTAGGAATGTCCAAATGGTCTCAAATTTGGATCATAACTTCATAACAGGGTCTAGAACAAGTTTGCAAAATTACAAATCAAAAAGATCATGCATGATCAAGATTTAAATCAAAGGGTTCAAGGGTATAACAATACTAACATTTCATGCATATATGTGTATCATATTGACTCAAAATGTGGAATCTTTGACTTTGGTGGACATTATAAAGTTATGAAATCAGAGGGGACATAAAAAGTGAGGACTTAAAGTAACAAGAGTAATTATGCACAAATAGGAGAAAATCCACTTTATCACATCCTTCCCTCCTTACAAGAAATTTCGTCCTCGAAATTTGTCCAAGATCATAGCTAAAAGTCAAAGTCATTCCCTACAATAGGGTGTACACTTTGGTTATCATCATTAAAGGTGTACTCATCTTATTTGTGTACATATTACTTTGTACTCGAATGTTGTATTACGACATCATCACAACATTAGGGTTTACCCATCCCTCAGTGTCCACACATTAGGGTTTTTGTTCATATCATTATATGAGACCAAAGGGTATCATCAAAATTTGTGTTATCAATTCTCAAACGATTCTATTTGTGGTCATGGATTCAAAAAAGACTATCATCGAGTGTGTATCTCATCTTTACTCTAGGTTTTATGCATGTTTTCACTTTTCCCCCAAAATTCAACCAACTTTACCCAATCATGTTCATTATTTCTCATTTTGGATCTGAATTTAAGCAATTTATTCATCTAGTTTGTTCGAGTTATCATTCCAAGGGCAATATCATATCGAGTTAATTTGTTTCAATTTGGGTATGATATTAGTCATGTTACCCCTAATTATTCAAGGTAAGATCTCTAGACATCATCAGATCCAGTTCATGATTTCAAGGCTACATCTTTTATGTATAGTATGATTTCATATTAGGTCTAGCTTATTAGGTGGCTTATCATGCATATTCAAGTTTTTAAACATAAGCGAGATATTTCATGTACAAGCATCATTCTAAGAACACCATTACCATCAACATCACAGTTTTCAAATTCTCTCACTTATATCTAGAAAGAGCTCCACAAGTTCAAGCCACTCAAGCTAAGATATATGTGTCCCACAATACATATTAACCACAACCTTCTACGTGTAACAAAATTTCTACCCATCTTTCGAGAAACAAGGATAACCACTAGATTCCTTTATATACATACTAACCCGAGTATGAGGCTCATCATGGATATCATACATCATATACATCATCTTAGGTCTTAGGACATCGCCCTCACCTATATATCAAGCATCAATTATTCAATTGCCTCTTTCTCTAGGGTTAGATATTTTCATAGGACATCTAGGGTTCAACATTTTCATGGAAACCGCACACTAGGTCACTCAACTCATATACTTAGAGGTATTCTAGCTAGGGACTCATCATCAAGTATTTCATTATTCCTATTTTTCAACATTTCAAATATTTTGGAGTTTAGGTACTCTAACCTTCTCCCAATACGGGTCAAATCATATCAACATGTCACCCTATTCATATGTCCCATGCTAGATGTCCTACTTTGTAAAGAGATTGAGGCCCATGTTGGTCTCAAACTATATATCACATATCGTATCTCAACACGCACAAGACCTAGGTACAAGCAAACATGCCATCCCACTAGCTATGTTTAGCACATCAACCAAGTCATATGTAACAACAAGGTGCTAGGTCTAGCTAGGGTTGCATGGTCAAGCTCATTCCAAATCATCAACCTATGTGAATTCCTCAAGGACAAACTTGGGTCTTATCAATATCAACATCATCATCAACATCAACATCAATATCAACATTGAGATCAACATTAACATTATTATCATTATCATCACTATCATCACTATTTTAGGTTATCTATGCTACTCACTAGCCTAACCTTTATCATGGCACTAGACAACTCTATCATCTAAACACTCATCTAGACTTGATGTTACATCTCTTTCTCTTAGGTTACATAGACACTCATTGCCTTTCTGGGTGTGGTAACATTTTTATAGGTTCATATACTAGTATTTGAAATAGTTTTTCTCCAACGTTGAAACATTCGATAAAAACCACCATACTCCATTCGAATAAAACCAAAATCAAAACGAGTTACCACACTCATTAGGCAGTCTAGTATCATGACACCTAGAGAACTAGCAAGAACATGGTGCACACTTGTGTAGACATCCTAAGCACATGTCGTGAATCATGTCTAGGGAGGTAACTTACACAAGTCTACACCTAGTTCTAGAACATCTAGGTTCTAACCTAGAGGCTAAGTCAACCTAGTCCACAAAGGACATCTTATTTGGTTTCTAGGGTTGAGATGTAAAGTGAGTTTAGTTTGTGTTTCATGTGAGCAATGTTTGGTGTAGTTATTGTTCATGCTCTGATACCATCTGTCACGGAACCGGAATCCCAGTCCCATGAACCAAACGTATACCAAAGGAGAAATGTGGAAGCGTAAATCTTAGCACACATGAACAGATAAAAAGATAAATGCACCAACATAATATCAACAATCAACAAGATATATTAAGAAACATCATTATATTACATGATTTCAATTACATGTTCAAGAGTCACTTTATACAAATCTGCTCATGTTTACTATATCTGGATCTTACAACAAGTACACCTAGCATAGCTCACCAAGCCCTTCATCCTTCTAGCCATCTCTGAACCTAAAAACAACATACGAGAAATGGGTCAACACACGAGGTGTTGAGTATGGGGCCGAAAGATACACATATATATAAGCTTTGCATAATTTTGAAAAGATTCCAAGACTAAATGAACAAGAATAAACATGTTAATTGTTTAACAAATGCGAAACCATATTTTATGTCATTTCACTCCATTATACCAACAATATCAAACATGTTTAAGGCCTTTGACCATCTTCCCGTCGGAAGGGTCCGTAAGGGTGCTCAAGCTTAGCTACCCTTTTATACGAGAGGGACCTCAAGGTCGTAACCAAGAGCCCTTTATCAACAATATTATAATGGATTTCCATATATATATATATATGTTCAAGTTATAAAACAGATGAAGCAAACATCGAGTATGACATATCAATACTACATGGCAATATTTGAGAAAATAGACAAACAAGCATATAATATATGTCTTTTCAAGCAAGAAAGCGGTAGTCATATAACTAGATAAGGCCCATACCTGATTCAAAGATTCTTAACTTAACATGTCCATTACCATCTAGATCATAAGCCAACCTGATTAACAACAAGATTACATATATGCATTACATTATCGTCATTAACCCTAATCAGATGCATTTTAGGGTTTGGCCAAGATGGGTTCCAAGGTTGGTTATTGGTTCATTAGGTGACCTTATACTGATTTAGAGTCCATCATGTGGGTGTGGTTCAAGTTTCATGCCATTTTGATGTTCCACGCACTTTCTATGATCATATCAAGGTTTAAGGCATTTACATGCATTCTAGGGTCGAAGGACTCACCATAGAGCATCCTCTATCATGATTCATCAAGTCGAGAGGTATAAATCTAAAAGATGATTTAGATCAGCAACATTAAGTCATTAGAAACACCTAAAAGATTAGGTCGGTGACATTAGAAGCAGGATCAACAATTTAGGGCAAGTTCAACATTATAGTCTGCATTAGGCACATATGTACACAAAAAGGAGTCGTTTCTGAGCAATAGGGAATGATGACTCCCATTAAACTCAATATGTACAAAAGTTATTGACTTCAAGGTTAGGAGGGTAGGTGTACATCAAATATTGAACATTCATCACAATTATGCATTAAGTATGGTCAAAGAAGTCAAAGACCACATATCTAGCATTATCAGAGATTTAGAGGAATATTCAGGGTCTAAAACCATTCTCATTTTGTAGATATTTTTGAGTTGATCGATTTGATATATAGGTCCGTGCACTTTGGACTTAGGGTCTAGGAATTATCATATTTCCAAGAATTAGTCTTAAAAAGGGGAACAATACCTTATATTCCTTGACCGGGCCTTGGCCGTCCATGAGTGATGGGCCTCTGGCCTTGCCGGTCCAAGCCCAAGCGGGCATCTTCCCCTACCTCGTGATTCCCCTGTTACCCGCTCATGAGCAGGGGAAAAATAGGGGACGGTGGGCGCCAAGGTCTGACCGGGCAGAAGAGGGAAGGAGACGAAGGGCGCCTGGCGTCAGTGCGGACAGCTTCCGGGAGTACCCAGGTGTGCCGCTTGCACGAGTCCCGCCTGCTGCGGCTGGCTGCTGAGGAGGAGTGATAGGCACGTCTCCATGGTGGCGTCGGACATCCACGGTCTGGATCAAGAGTGGTGGCAGAGCGTGGAAATGCTGGCGGTCAATCTTAGTGCGGAGAGGAGGCCAATCACGGGGATGTGACGCCGAGGGCCAACGGTGCCCTGGAGGTGCGTGTAGCAGGTGCTCATTAGTTGCGGCTGCACTCTGGACAGAGCCTCCGTCCGTGAAGCAGAAAGGAAAGAGGACGGTCAAGCAGGGGAAAGATAGAAGAGGGGCAAAGGCTAGAGAAGGAAGGTTTTGTAAAGCGGCAAGTTAGGGTTGTCAGATCATAGCTTCGCATCCGTTACTCAATCTGGGTGGCGGCGGAGAGCGTTTCATTGGTCATTCGTCAGTTTCCAGAATAGGAAAAGAGAGGTGGAAACAAGTAAATGGGCTACAGTGTTGTATTGGGCCTATGTGGTCGGCCCAACAGAGATAAAGGCATAGAATTGAGCTAAAACAAGGTATAAAAAGAGTAGATCTTAGAAAAAAAATTATAACAAATCGTAGGAAGGTCCAAATGGTCTCAAATTTGGATCATAACTTCATAACAGGGTCTAGAATAAGTGTGCAAAATTACAAATAAAAAAGATCATGCATGATCAAGATTTAAATCAAAGGGTTCAAGGGTATAACAACACTAACATTTCATGCATATATGTGTATCATATTGACTCAAAATGTGGAATCTTTGACTTTGGTGGACATTATAAAGTTATGAAATCAGAGGGGACATAAAAAGTGAGGACTTAAAGTAACAAGAGTAATTATGCACAAATAGGAGAAAATCCACTTTATCACAGTAATTCCTTCAAGGCCAAAGACTTGATGCAAGTGTGGGTAAGTCCTTGGTGAAGGCTAAAAGAAATCTTGATTAAGTGGGTAAGTCCTTGTGTAGGTGAAAGACACTTTTCTTGAATAGGTAAGTCCTTGGATGTATGGTGGTCTCCTTGTATCTCTTATGATGGAAATGGGTATACATTGGTTGCAAAGTCCTATAGGTTGACCTCTCTAGGTATTGGATTGACGGTCTCCTAGTGTGGATATTGGAACCTCTTTAACCACCTTGTCCAAGTGTATGTTTCAATCTCTCTCATCCTTGTTATGCTTGCTTAGATAGGACTTCAAATTGTTCTTAAGCATTTAGTTTCAATTGACATAATTTGAAGGTCTAACTATTCTTGTGAGAATTTTGAAGCTCTATTCACCCCCCTCTAGATCCCTATATCCAAAAGACCTCTCCTTCAACAACTTGAAAGAAAGATGAAACTTGTCATCCTAGACAAAAATAATACCTTTCCTAGTCAACTTGGTTAGGGGTAATGCTATAACACTAAAATTATTGATGAATCTCCTATAGTAACAAGCCAAACTTAAGAAACATTGGACCTCTGTTGGTGTCTTGAGCTGCCCCCGTTCCAGCACAAAATTCACCTTCTTCAGGTCTATACAAACACCCTTAGTAGATATCGATGCTTCCTCAACAATGTCAATGCCGAGAGAAGATGATACTCATTCTGTTGTTTGTCTATGGAGTATATCAAGATATCATCTATGAAGACAACCATAATCTGATCCAAATATGGTTTAAACACGTTGTTCATCAGGTCCATGAAAGTTGTCGGTGTGTTGGTTAACCCAAACGACATAACCACAAACGCTATGATGTCCCCAAATTTCTTAAATATTAACTTAATGTAACTTGTGATGTCCAAATTGAAACCCTCACCTCAACAGGAATCCCAATTTAAACACCCCACACTAGGATAAGAAGTAAAAAAATAGAGGAAGTCAGAAGGAAACAACGGTAGCACATGTACATGAACAATAATAAAACCAAACAACACATGCACGAATCAATGTATAATTACAACATGAATTGTTACAACATATGATATTTCATATTGAACAACAAACTTTTAAATATACATGTATTACCACTATACAACATTATCTTAAGACAACATGTCCACCTATATATCAACTCGCCACACAAATCTCAACTATCCTCGTTCTTCAAGAGCATATGTCCACATACCTAAAATAGATATTACATGTGCACGTTAGCACAATATTCTAAAATATTGTATTGAGTATGCCTACAACTTGTTAATAAGATAAAACTAATACTTGGCAGTAACAATAGGAATATATAACAAAAGCATTATTGAACAAAGATGTTTATTAACAAAAGAGAACACATATTTTAGGAACATTTTCCATTATATATCCATGCATTTACCAACAAAGGTTTTGATACATTCTCTTGACTCTCAAGGAGTTCAAGATTAACACCTTTATGATCGACTACCAAAGAGTTAGATCATATGTATAATGTGACCGACTACCAAAGAGTTAAGTCACTTCCAAGCACTGTACTACCGAAGAGTTTAGTGTTTTCATACAATGCAACATATATATTATGTTTCATGTGTTCATAGCCATAAATATGGAAAATCAAGCAAGATATCATACAAGAACAATCATTTCATGTAATATCATATGCCAATGTTTTACTACACACATTACAACTTTACTACATAGTAGGCCAAGTAAGAGGTAATGGTGTACCTTGATCAAGAGATAATCTATACCACATATTCTTGATGTCAACTTTAACCTTGGTCAACCCCCGATTAAAATAAGATCATATACTAACATTAGATTGTCCATCTTAACCCTAGTTAATTCATTAGGGTTTAACTTAGTTCATTATGCTATTCCCATCATTAATTGTTGTCTTACTCTTCTTGTTATTTGGGATTTATGTTACTGATGTTGCATTCCAGATTATAATCAGTTGTAAGAACACTAGTTTCCATATCATTGTTTGCATGTATTAACTCTAGATTATATAAATTAATCCAATTAGGATTTTCTCATCATTATAGGATCCTTAAACATGTAACCTTATTTATATTCATAAATATGATTTTATAATTAAATATTAGGTTTTGTATACTGATACGAGCATATACTGCAAATTTCAGGATTTCTTGAACATATTTGTAATTATTACACATTAATTAGGGTTATTATCCCTAAGTAGCCATATTAAGAAAATTACATGATTTTGTGTGCCAAAATTAGAATTATTGACATCATATGCATTATAAATATGATTATGGATTTATTGACATATTATCATAATTTTAGACCATCGTTTGATACTTATTATCTATGAAACAAGCATATAACATATCCCATGATATTACTGACATTTAAGCTTCAATAGACTGATATCATACTTCCATATTGTTCTACTCATTTTTTTTAGAATTGTGGAACTTTGTTTGTAATTTTCTGAAAAATGAGCTAATTACTATGATATTTCTAAGATATGAGAAATTTTTTGGTATTTACCTTCTAGAGACAATTAAATGTTGACACATGGTCATATTGCGGCACAATTGTTACAAGTCGAGCCAATTTTTAGTTGGTTCCCTTATGTTCTAAGTGGACTGAGATTCGGGCGGTTCAGGGTCTGGACCGCTCTACCTTCTCCCTTTTCACGATCTCGTGTTTGATGCGATCCATCTACGTGAGCCTGGAATAGGGCCGCCGCACAGACCATCACCTGTCAAGAATCCTAGCTGCTTACCTACTCCTCACCTATCGAATCTGCCATAATAGATTTGACGTACCTTCCCACACCATTCTAGCTCCTCAAGGATCTTCGACATCGGTTGGATCTCATTCTTCGTAGGGCGCTGCCACCAGGCTTTGGCTATGCCGGAACAAAGGGGCAAATAGCCTCTTCTCAGCTTCATGCTAGTTTAAACTATCAAAAAGCTTTGGCCAACCTTCCTCTACTTGTTCCTCTTCTTAATTGCCTCTGCGAGCACCTCCTTCGACCACAACAGACTCCACGACCTCCTCCATCAAACTAACTTTGTCTCCCATGGAGGTCGAAGATGGAGGCGAGCTAGGTGGCTCTCTAGATTTGTCTAACTATGAGGAGTATTTTCCCTTACATTGATCCTCCTAAATGAGTCCTCAACTCCATCCTACACTTCCGATCACCACCTGCATGTTGTAGTAGAGAAGTTGTGCTTGAAGATTTCTTGTTCTCTTTGTGTGGGTGTTGGTTTATCCCAAATGAGGGATCGAGAAGGTCATGGTAACTAGAGGAATCCAACTCCTCAGTTTGTTCTTTCCCACACCCCACAATCTGGATGAGTGGTGGCTAGGAAAGTCGGGGCAACTACTGCTCCCTCTCCTTGCTCTAATTGAAAGGTGGGAGATAACTAGACAACCCTTGATCTATCATCCAAGGGTGGATCTCTCTTAACTTAAACTCAATCTGTGGCATCTCCTTCTCATAGGCCACAACCACTAGATTAGAGATCTAGGGATAGGTTCTAGCCGTGTAGATACAACCCAAAACCAAAAGGCGTGTGACACATCTTGAAATCAAAATATAGCTCTATAATATCTCAGAAAAATGCACATTATTTCAACATCATCAAATCTAAATAACTTCCTCTAGGATCATCAAAATCTAATGAAACTTTGACCATAGTTTTATCACAACTCAAGCTAAATTGCAAAAAATTATTGGTGCCAAAAAGTCACTACTTTTCCAGTCAAATAAATACTTCAAAAAGGCATAAACTTAAGGATCTTAATCATGACATCAATATAATTTGGCATTCAAACTTTATCAAGACACTTGTAACTCTCAAGATAACTGAACATTCATGAATTCACTTATATCATTAATTATTCACAGAATCCAAAAGTTCAATCTATCACATGCTACACACCTTAAAAGAAATTTCATCCTTGAAATTAACCTAGAAATCAAGTCTATCACATCACATACATCTTAAAAGAAATTTGTCCTCAAAATCAAACCATTTCTTACTACCTGAAAAAACCAAAAAGTCTATATTCAAATGTAGGGCACCTCCCTATGTGGAACATACAAAAAGAAGCTCTAGAACTATATCTATACCTTCTAGGATATTTTAAAACATATAGGGTGAACTACCAACCATATAACATGTTCACCATGCTTAGGTTATGTCATGCCATATTTCACATTTTAGAATTTACATCCTCATTTTACCCAAGTATTAAGGGTTCCATCAACTTTAGCCAGTGATTTTTTTCCTACATTCATCATACTCATAAAGAACTATGATTAGCACCTTATCTAATTTCATATTATATTCACCATCTTCATTAAGAACTAACACTAACACCACATTCAATGTTTATTAATATGGTCTCATATTTTTTTTCACATTAAGTCACAAATTTTAACAGTCACTCCATCATTTGATTAACCAACTATATCACATTATCATCATTATTCATGTATATTGTTAACCATCTATAGAGATTTATATCAAAGCATGACTAGGGTTTTAAATAATGTCATGTTCATATATCACATCTCAAGATTGTATCACATTCTTATCTATGTTTTATCATGGTTGTACTAAACCAACTTATATGAGTTGATCCTAAAACATAGATCAAAACTTCATCTAGTCCAATTGATGTTCTCTTGACTCATATCATGAGGGTAGTTCCATGCTCAGTCTCTCTGAGCTAACTCAACTCAATGAGTATCTCATATGCATATACTTTATCTTTCCTCTCTTAGTCTAGGGTTCTCAGATTACCTCATTGGCACTAGTGATAGATTTACAAGCTCTAGCCACATAAGCAAAAACCAAAACATGATACGATATTCTCTTTTCATTGATCTCTATCCATGAAATACTATATCTCATCTCTCTCTTACATGTTCACCACTAGAGTCCTACATGGAATCACCAACCCAAGGATGAGGCTTCATAGAAACCAACAGAGTTACCTCCTCTAGGGTCTTAGTACTCTAACTCCCTCGCCTAGATGGTAGGTTGTTATATTCATATTCACATATGCTCATATAACCAACATCTCTTTAATTCTAGGGTTTGGTCCTCCCAATGACATCTAGGGTTCAACAAGACTATAAAAATCATGCATAAAGTGACTCAACTCAATCACTCTTGAGTATTCTAGTTTAGGACATATCATATCACATATTTCTCATAATTCACATATCTTGGAGTTTAGGTTCTCTAATCTTCTTGCAATGGGTCTCACCCTCTCTGGAGTTAACGCTAAAACTATTACTAACACTAGAGGACCTCCTTCGTAAAAGATATTGAGGCTCTTGTTGACTCACATCTTGTCTTAACTTATCCTAACCTACCTTAGAAAAGTACACATGCTAGCATCATCAAAACTTATCTCAAATCCTCAAAACTGAACCTTAATCCTTAAAGACAACATTGATCATCATAAACCATATTATATCATATATATAAGACTTACATCATATCATAAAAACTTATTTCATTTATTCCATCTATCATATATTCTAATAAGGATTTAGTCATCTAATATAGAACTACTCTCTCTTCTAGACAGATGTCACTCACTTTCACTTAGGTTTCATGACCACCTCCTACCCGTTCATGTGTGGGGACACATTTTTGTAATAGTTTATTATATAATAAGATATTACATAGTTTTCTCTGATAGAACAAGTTTTCGAGAATACTATTGAGTCTCTATCCGATTGGAATCAAAACCAAATCCACAAAATGAGTGTCTCACGCATAAAAGAGAGTCTAGTGCCATGTCACCTAGTGAAAATGGTGAGAACAAAGTGTAGACTACTGTAGCTACCATAGAAAACAAGCGCTATATGTCTAGGATTTATCTTCCCTTGATGAACATAATCTCCTAATAACACAACGTCCCATACCACCACATTATAAGGATATAATGACATCTTAGGACATGCTATACGACAAGCACTAGTCCAAACCTAGTTCTCAGACATCTAGATTCTAACCTAGAGGCTAGGTTAGATCTAGTCTCTGAAAGACAACTAATCTAACCCTAAAGATGTTTAAGTTCAAGGTTTTCTTTAGTTTTGAGTTGCATAATGAGAAAATGTCAAGCTTTGCTATTGTTCAAGCTTTGATCCCACCTGTGATGTCCACAGCTTTTCTAAATCTTCACTTAATCTAATGTGTGACATCCAAATTGAAACCCTCACCTTAACAATAATCCCAATTTAAACACCCCACACTAGGCTAAGAAGAAGAAAATCAGAGGAAGTCAGAAGAAAATGACAGTAGCACATGTACACGAATAATAATAAAACCATATAACACATGTTCACCATTCAATATATAATTACAACATGAATTGTTACAACATTTGATCTTACATATTGAACAACAAACTTTTACATATACATGTACTACCACTAAACAAGAGGATCTTAAGACAACAACTCCACATGTAAATCAGTTTGCCACACAACTCTCAACTATCATGTTTCTTTACGAGCATATGTCCACATACCTGAAATAGGGATTTCATGTGGTACACGTCAACACAATATTCTAAAATATTGTACTAAGTATTCCTACATGTCTTTTTATATACCTCTCATTAATATGACTTGTCAATAAGATAAAATTAATACTTGACAGTAACAATAGAAATATATAACAAAAGAATTATTGAACAAAGATGTTTATAAACAAAAGAGCACACATATTTTAGGCACATTTTCCATTATATATCCATGCATTGACCTCCGTAGGTTTTAATGCATTCTCTTGACTCTCAAGGAGCTCAAGATTAAGGACTTTATGATCGAATACCAAAGAGTTAGATCATATGTACAATGTGATTGTCTACCAAAGAGTTAAGTCACTTCCAAGCATTGTACTACAAAAGAGTTTAGTGATTTCATATAATGGAACAAATATATTACGTTTCATGTGTTCATAGCCATAAATATGGAAAATGAAGCAAGATATCATTCAAGAACAATCATTTCATCCAATATCATATGCCAAACATTTTACTACACATATAACAATCATACTACATAGTAGGCCAAGTAAGAGGTAAGGGTGTACCTTGATCAAGAGGTTATCTATACCACTTATTCATGATGTCAACTATAACCTTGGCCAACCCATGATTAAGACAAGATCATGTACCAACATTCAATTCTCCATCTTAACCCTAATTAATTCATAGGGTTTAACTTAGTTCATTAAGCTATTCCCATCATTATTTCTTGTCTTACTCTTCTTGTTATCTGGGATTGATGTTATGGATGTTGTATTCTAGATAATAATCAGTTGTATGAACATTAGTTTCCATATCATTGTTTGCATGTATTAACCCTAGGTTATATACATTAATCCAATTAGGGTTTTCTCATCATTATAGGATATTTAAACATGTAACCTTATTCATATGCATAAATATGATCTCATAATTAAATACTAGGTTCCGTATACTGATATGATCTTATACTATAATTTTCAAGATTTCTTGAACATGTTTGTAATTATTACACATTAATTAGGGTTATTATATTAAGCAAATTACATGATTTTTTGGACCAACATTACAATTACTATCATCGGATGCATTATAAACATGATTATGGATTTACTGACATATTATCATAATTTTAGACCATTGTTTGATATTTATTATCAATGAAACAAGTATATAATATATCATATGATATTACTTACATTTACACTACAAAAGACTGGTATCATACTTCCATGTTGTTCTACTCATTTTTCTGATAATTTTGGTACTTTTTTGTAATTTTCTGACAAAAGAGCTAATTACTATGAATTTCTAATATATGAGAAATTTCTTGGTATTTAGCTTCTGGAGACAAATAAATGTTGACACATGGCCATATTGGGGTGCACTGCTTGCTGGTTAAACTAATTTTCAGTTCGTTCCCTTTTGTTCTGAGTGGAATGGGATTCAGGAAGTTTAGGGTCTGGACCAGTCTGGTTTCTCCTCTTTTCGCAATCTCTTGTTCCACAAGATCCATCCGCATGAGCTTGGAACAGGGCCACTGTACAGACCATCACCAGTGAGGAATCTCAGCTTCTTACCTACTCAGCTACTGAATCCACCACAATAGATTTGAGTCACCTCCTAGCACCATTCCATCTCATCAAGGAGCTTTAGCAACGGTTGGAGCTCATACTCCGTAGGGTGCCACCGCCAGGATTTGGTTGCAATGGAACAAAGGGACAAATTTCCTCTTCTCATTTTCATGCCAGCCTGAACTATCAAAAAGCGTTGCCCAACCTTCCTCTTCTTGTTCCTCTTCTTGATTGCCTATGAGAGAACTTCCTTCTACCCCAATAGACTCCACAACCTCCTCCATCAAAGTGACTTCGTCTCCCATGGAGGTTGAAGCTAGAGGCAAGCTAGGTGGCTCTCTGGATTTGTCTAACTATAGGGAGTATTTTCCCTCACATTGGTCCTCCCAAATGTCTCCTCAACTCCACCCTACAATTCTGGTCACCACCTACATGTAGCAGTGGAGAAGTTGTGCTAGAGGCTTTCTTGTTCTCTTGGTGTGGGTGTTCGTTTATCCCAAATGAGTGATCGTGAAGGTCATGGTCATTAGAGGATTCTGAATCCTCAATTAGTTCTTTCCCACACCCCATGATCTAGATGAGTGGTGTCTAGGAAAGTCAAAGCAACTACTGCTCCCTCTCCTTGCTCTAACCGCACGGTGGGAGGCAACCAGACAACTCTTGATCTGTCATCTAAGGGTTTGGATCTCTCTTAACCTTAAACTCAATATGTGGCATCTCCATTTCATAAGCCACAACTACTAGATTAGAGATCTAGGGACAACATCTGTCCTTGTAGACCCAACCCAAAACCAAAGGGCATGTGACACATCATGAAATCTTCAAACCTAAATAACTTCCTCTAGGAGCATCTAAATCTAATGAAACTTTGACCATAGTTTTATCACAACTCAAGCTACATTGCACTAAAATTTGGTTCCAAAAAGTCACTGCTTGACCAGTCAAATAAATGCTCCAAAAAGGCATAAACTTAAGGATCTTAATCATGATATCAATATCATTTGACATCCAAACTTTTTCAAGACACTTGTAACTCTCAAGATAACTCAACATTCATGAATTCGCATATGTCATTAATTATTCAAGTATTCTAAAAGTTCAATCTATCACAAACTTGTAGTGACCATACCTAGTCCTAAAAGTAGTCTTAGGTATGACATATGCCTTGATCCTGAGATAGTGATATCCTGATCTCAAATCTATCTGGAGAACACTGTATCACCTAGAAAATTATCAAATAGATCATTGATCATCGAAAATGGGTACTTGTTCTTCACTGTAACTTTGTTTAACTACTAGTAATCTATATAAAGCCTCATAGAACCATCCTTCTTCCTAAGTAACAAATCGGGAGCACCCCAAGGGGAAGTGCTCAGTTGGATGAAACCCTTCTCCAACAACTCTTGCAAATGTTTATTCACTTCCTACATCTCTAATTGCGCCATCCTGTAAGGTGACTGGGATATCTATTGTGTGCCAAGAACAAGATTGATCTCAAAATCAATCTCTCTAGGAGGGGGAACTCTAATAAACTGTTTAGGAAATACATACGCAAACTGTAATAACCTCAAATTTTGGTAAAATTGAATTATATAATTGGACTATTTTTGTAGTTTTCCCAATGGTACTATTGGTGGAATAATAATTTTAATCACATGTGTGGCATGGGTGCTTGTAGCACAAGGTAAGATAAGGAGAATATGTTTAATTATTTTCCAAACAAAATACCTTGCCTTTCCCCTAATACCACTTAATGTTTGAAAAGAAAGGTATCTTTATAAGATAATGGAAAAAGATATATCTTTTAATGGAAAGGTATTGATTGTTTCTTTTCCTTACAAAAAATCCAAGATATAAGAGAGTGGTGATTCCAGACAGATCTATATAAGATAATGACGATGGGTTTTATTAATAAAGTAGAGGAAGGAATATATATATTAAGATTGTTTCCTTAAATATTTGGGAACTTGACCCATCAATTACATACGCGTGAGAATATGACTCTCGATAGAAAGGAGTCCAATTACATTAGGAAAGGAGTTTGACGTTTTGCCATGATATGAAGATAATTGATTTAAAAGATATATTTGTGGAAAGAGATGACTTTGGATAACAAGTACAATGGTTTTGGTAAGCTGTACAGATTGGGGTTTCCTACGAGACCTATGGTTTTTATAGAAAGAAGGGAGGAATGTAGATAATTCCTACCTTTTCTTTACCCATCGTTGTATAAGTCCTAGGGTAAATAGGATTACCAATCCACAAACTTGGCGTGGTATTTATATGGGTGCAAGCATATAAGAGGAACTACCCTCGTTTCTCTTCTTGTGTTACGGTTTTGCCTCCTTCCTTAGCCTAGTACGAGGGTTCCTTTCTCCTTCCTTGCTAGTATGTCTCACCATGGATGAGGGTCGTGGACTTAGTATTCCTGAGAGAGAGGGCATCAGGCACCGCCGCTGCTCGTGGCCAAGGGATAATTCTCTATCAACGTTGAAGATCAGCAGCAAGCATCAGCTGCAGATCTCACGCCACCGACAGGGGAGAACCAAGACAACACCTATCTGAAAACTACTAGAGGGGGGGTGAATAGAGTTTTATAAAGATTTTAATAATAATTTAACTCAAACAACCACAATGAAAATATTGGACAAGGAGACACAGGGTTTAGAGTGGTTCCAACCTTAGCAAATACTAAGGAAGTCAGTCCACTACCCGGTTGCTTACCCAACCGGGATTTGAAAAGAAATTTATTTTATTACCTCGCAAGGACTTTACATAAAATACAATTTCTTTTCCCAAACCCTTCAAGCAGCCTTCACCTAGAAGTAATCGCCCAACCTTGAAGCAGCCTTCCCTTGAAGTAGGTGCACCAACTCCCGTTGCACCAGCCTTCTGAAGTAGCTTCCCGTGCGATAGACTTCTTGAAGTAGCTTGAAGTCCCCTTCTCCACCTGAGAAGTCAACCCTCTCCAATCCGCAGCCTCCAACCCTAGGAGTAGGAATGATAGTACAAAGGATAAAAAGGAACAAGAAAGGAAATAGAAATTACAACTTATCCTTTTAAGCACAAGGCTTGATTTGCCTATATCAAGCGTATTGATCTCCTAACCAATGAGTGTAGAAGTGTAAGTGCTGTAGTAAGGAGATGCTAGCCTATAGGACACGAATTTGAGCTAAGGGGAAAGTAGGCCAATGATCACAGTGCTCAATTTGCTTGCAACAGATTGCTCAAGTATGCTCAAGTATTTTCTCAAGTGTAGCAAGTGTAAAACAAGTGTTTTTAGGTGTCCTATGGCTTGTCCTATTTATAGGAATGGCCTAAGGATACTTAAGGACGTTCTAGACAACTTCTAGGGGTTTCTAAGTGCTTAACTAGTTGTTAGATACAAAGTTGTTGCTTTAACAACGGCTAATTAATTAATTCTGCAGTTGCTGTCAGAGACCATCTCGGTCGACCATTAGATACCTACTCGGTCGAACTTTTGTCGACCGACAGGCTCTCTGGAACAAGTGATTTGCAACGTCTTTCATCAACTGCCAACTAACTTTTCTGTTGTGTCTAACGACTACTTTGGATCTTTCTCGGTCGAGACGATTGTCGACCGAGAGTGTCTCGGTCGAGGAGTTTGTCGACCGAGATTGATCCTGTTTCAAGGTTTCAATTTAGGCACTAATTATGTGTGTGAGTGTGCATAAGTAATCCTATTTGAATGGGATGACTTGTCTAACTGTGGTGTATAGCTAGGGAGAATCTAACGCTTGATTTACATGCAATTCTAAGTACTTGTACATTATATATTTGTACAAGTTTTTACAACAGTGATTACATTGCATGAAAATATAAATATGTAAGCTTGTAGATTTTCCCTTGTTGCTTTGTCATCCTGCACACTCAAGTAGCTCGTTAGATTAATAAGAATGAAATGTTTGTCATAATCAAAACAAATGGATTTATAGATGTCCATTTAGCCAACAATCTCCCCCTTTTTGAAGATGACAAACATTTCCAAAATATAAATAAAGGAAATATAAAACATATGAGTTTCATACCTTTAGATTACCTTTTGTAGCTTTTTCTCTTGTGTATAAAATGTGTGCTTATTATTCCCCATGAGTTATGGAACATGAAATCCAGATCATTTGGGAATATAGCAACTTTCAATGTAAATCCAAGAGTTTATTTATGAAACTCATTAATTGAGTTTGACTAAATGTTAATTTTATATTTATCTCTCCCCCTTTGTCATTTCAAAAAAGATAACTGTTAAGAATAAAAAACTCCCCCTTAATTAGATATCCTATTAGGAACATGGATTTAATATCATATTTTTCTAATTTAGCCACAATTTGTTTCTCAATCATTTGCAAAGGATGTTAAGCCTTGAAATGATATGAGATCCTGTTAGATATATGTCATATGTATTGATTTCTCATCCATTTTACAAGGAATGTTAAGCCCATAAAATGATATGAGAATCCGTTAATCTCAGAGTACATAAAAATGTCTCCATCCAAATGCAAGGGATGTTAAGTCCCGATTTGTTTAGAGAGTTCCTTTAAGTACAAGTTATATCATTTTTATGAAATTCATAGATTTCTTCATAACCAAAAAATACTAAGGTCGTAATAAGCTCCAAATAATGTTTTTGTAAGCTTCTTAAACAAATAATCAAATTTGTTTTTATGAGCTCCCCCTTAATCTTACAATTAAAGCAATTTAAGGCTGCTAAGGTCACAAATGATTTTAAGTTTTGATTTTGACCTTTATCAAAAAGTATACTAAGATTAAGTACATTAAAATGATGTCCATATAACAACCAAGAGCTTGTGTTTAAGTAGAACCAATATCAAAGAAAACATCTTCCAAAGTGGAAGCGGTTTTGCCAATTTTATCTTCAACATGATGAGGAGAAACATGATTAATTTGTGAATATATTCAGTTTTATTGCAAACTTGACAACAGAAACCTGCTCAGTCGACGATCTTTCAACCGATAGAGTTCTCGGTCGAACAGTTTCTCGACTGAGAATGTGTCTGGATTTGTTTCATAGCTGTTTTAAGTAATTTGTCAATTTTTCCACAATTATAAAGGTTGCATTTTTATTTATTACTCCCCTTATTTGGTATGTTCTACAATGATGATCTTATAATCCATATTTTGAATATGTCTCACATAAAAATATCCATTGGAATCAAGTAAAGATGGCCAATTTTATTAAAAGCATGTATTACAAGCATAAAAAGATAGACACATCATATAGAGATGACCCATTACAATTATTCAAAAGATATCATTACAATAACTCCAACATTTACAGGAAAGACTTAAGGATTACATCAATGTCAGGGTCTTTTCCAAGAAAAGGCTCAGTTCCATAATACTGGACCAATGTTTGCCAATCTAGAGCACCTGTCTTAGTTAGAGCATATGCTTCCAAGAATGTAGGTACTCGGTCAAATCGGAAATGAGCGGCAATATCTTGCAGTTGCATGGATGAAAACTGAGTGTGTGTAAGATCCACAGATGGTGGAGGTGGAGTTTGATAATAGTTGTATGAAGGATTGTATGGATTGAGCATGCCAGGATTTAAAGAATACGGATATTCATCAGGTTGGTTTGGTGAAAGGGTTTGCATTCTTTGGTTTATATAGGTCATGGCATGATGGTTATAGTCTAGTTGTTTGCTCAGGTGATATTGGGAGCCAGCAATATAAGTAAGAGTGTTTTGAATGGGGTCATGTGATAGGTTAGTAGAAGGAGGGGGTGGTGGTATGTCTTGATGAGATGTTTCTCCTTCAACTCTAGCCCTTTTATGACCAAAATCAATTCCCATTTTTTCTACTGTATTCTTACTTATCTTTTGTGGTCTACGCTCCCATGTATATCCCATATCCTCAAGTTGGGTCTTAAGGAAATGTTGAGTAATTTGACATACAAAATCGGCATATGGAGGATTGCCAGAAAACTCAAGCATGTTTTTAAGAATGATGCGGATAAAATTTGTGGGAATACGTTGAATAATGGCATATATTAGACACATGCGAAAAACAGGAACTTCAGACTTATTGGCTCTAGGATGTATGTTTGTTGAAACAATGAGGTTTACAATCCTAGCAGCTGGTTTAAGATTTATAGCATAATATGTGCCTCTATCTTCATGACAGGTTGTATTGGATTTAAAAATGGTCCTTTTGATGTCACTAAGACTAATGGTATGGTCATCTTGGAGGAATTGGTTAAGGGGGTTTCCAGAAGTAAGGTCAAGGGTGTCTTGATATTCATCTATGTCAATGTTTAGCATTTCAAGAATATCCCCTTTAGTAAATCGGAAGTTATGCCCATTGACCATAGTGTAGAAGAAGATAGTTTCATTTTCAGAGTGGGAAATGAGGTTTGCATAGAATTCATTCACTACCTTGATTGAATAGGAAGGAAAAGAAGGGTTGATGAATTCTTTTAACTTTTGTACTTCGAAAAGGTCCTCCAAGTCGACGATGTTGATGAAGTCCATAACTTCAACTGGTCGTCGTGGGAGAGGAGCTTTAGAGGAAAGCCGTAGATATCGATCACCAGCATCTCCATCGACGAAGGCAATGTCGTTGATGATCGTCAGTGGTGGAGTAGCTTCCCGAGCTTCTCTTCCTTTCCTGCCGGCGACCTTCTTCTTCCCACGAGCAGATGATGAGGCCATTGTGTTGCTTGAAGATGGAGAAGAAGCAAGGAAGGCTTGGGGATGAGGATGCTAAAGAGTTGCACAAAAATGCACTAGAGAGAGCCTATGGAAGCAAGAGTATGCAAGTGTGAGGGAGTGACCCGTTTTTGGTTCCTTTTATAACATTCCAACGACCTGGTCGGTCGACGACTCGTCGACCGAGCGTCCGCAACGGTCATGTTGCAGACGCGCCACTTGGCTCCCCAACGGTCATATAACGGTCATAAACAGTCATAACGGTCGGTTTACAACGGTTATATCCAACGGCTATTTCTCGGTCGAACAATTGTCGACCGACATTGTCTCGGTCGAACATTTGTCGACCGAAAGTGTGTCTGATACTAAATCTGTATAGATTCTGTCGGTCGAGAGAGAGGGACTGACCGAGAGGTTTTCGGTCGAAGAGTTCGTCGACCGAGAGACTTACTGAGTATGAATTTGAAGCTGATTTTTAAGATTATTTTTGTAGAGCACACATATATATATTTTCCAAGGGATTAATATTGTGTTTATTATTGACAGTATTGGGACAAGTTGTGATCATAAATTAATTTCTTTTAACCATAAAAGGATATCCAAAATAGTTATTATGTCAAACTTATTTTAGGTCGAATTTGACTACGACCATAGCGCCCCTTAGTCAAATTTTATTTTGACCAAGAGGCAAATTTTGCAGATTTTTCAGATTGAGTATAATATCTGCATAAAATTTAATTTAAATATCAAGTTGAAGCATACTACTTAATTGGAGGCACAATTAATTATTTCAAAGATACTGAGTTAGAGATTTTGTTGCAAGCAATAACATATAACTAATAAATTATTTTTCTTGCTTATATATTTTCATGGATCCATGCATACAATTATCTATGCGCACCTAATGATGAAAGCATGGTATAATGGTAATACAGCATACAATGATAATTCCATTTTATGATTAGTATATGAATAGACCAGAAAATACTTTTACGAAAAATCATATGAAAATAGGAATTTTCTTTTCATTTAACTTAAACTTTAAATCATCTAGGGAACAAACTAATAATAATTTCATTTACATTTGTAATTATGTAGAGTTGAGATAGACATAGAAATATGCAACTAATGTCTTTGGTCATATCTCAACTTGATTTTGTTCATTTAGTTTGGAGGTTTTGGAACCCAAACTAACTCTACATCTTTTCTCTTATAAGGACATGAAAAAGAGTAATGTCCAAGACGTGAGCAATAATGGCAACATATAGAATCAACCTCAAGTCGTTTTCTATGGTTTTGTTCTAGGTTGTTCTTTGGTAAAAATGTATTTGTTCCTTTCGGTACATATATAGATTGATGGGTTTGTGACTTTTTCCAACTAGGTTGATAGGACTTCCCTTTAGGCTTATAACCTAGTCCTCTTCTCCCAATCTGATGATAGGAATTATCTAAGATTTGATCAAGAATGCCTTTATTATTTAAATTACTGACTTTTTGTTGTAACTTGGTAATCTCTTCCATTCTCTTCTTAATATCTAGTTTTGCTTGGTCTAGATTAGATGTCAATACATTTCTTTCTTTAACAATAGTGTCATAATCTATATGGGTGCACAATAATGGTTGTTTTTGAAGATCGTTTACTTGAGTCTGTAAGTTTGAATTTTCAACAGAAAGGAGCTTGCAATCGGCTTCCATAGATTTTAACTTAAGATCAGAAAATTTATTTCCCTCTTTGAGATCCTCATTTTCAGATGCAAGAGCAAGCAGTTTAACATTTAGATCATCATTTTCCTTATTTGATTTCTTTAATTTCTTTTTGCACTCAACATATTTATTATGTGTCTCTTCAATAATAGCAACTAATTCTTCCTTAGATAAATCAAAAAGACTTACCTCTTCTTCTTCTTCACTAGTTGTAGCAATAATACATTCTTTGTGCTCTTCCTTTGATCTCCATGGGCATCCGGTTGTTTTGTGGCTTGTTCCTAAACACCAATTGCAGCATGTTGTGGTTTTGTCCAAACAGCACCTTTCACCATTTCCCTCCATTCTTCAAGACCTGGTTAGGGTTCCTTGAAGCCCGCTCTGATACCAACTGAAAACTACTAGAGGGGGGTGAATAGAGTTTTATAAAGATTTTAATAATAATTTAACTCAAACAACCACAATGAAAATATTGGACAAGGAGACACAGGGTTTAGAGTGGTTCCAACCTTAGCAAATACTAAGGAAGTCAGTCCACTACCCGGTTGCTTACCCAACCGGGATTTGAAAAGAAATTTATTTTATTACCTCGCAAGGACTTTACATAAAATACAATTTCTTTTCCCAAACCCTTCAAGCAGCCTTCACCTAGAAGTAATCGCCCAACCTTGAAGCAGCCTTCCCTTGAAGTAGGTGCACCAACTCCCGTTGCACCAGCCTTCTGAAGTAGCTTCCCGTGTGATAGCCTTCTTGAAGTAGCTTGAAGTCCCCTTCTCCACCTGAGAAGTCAACCCTCTCCAATCCACAGCCTCCAACCCTAGGAGTAGCAAGGAGAGTACAAAGGATAAAAAGGAACAAGAAAGGAAATAGAAATTACAACTTATCCTTTTAAGCACAAGGCTTGATTTTCCTATATCAAGCGTATTGATCTCCTAACCAATGAGTGTAGAAGTGTAAGTGTTGTAGTAAGGAGATGCTAGCCTATAGGACACGAATTTGAGCTAAGGGGAAAGTAGGCCAATGATCACAATGCTCAATTTGCTTGCAACAGATTGCTCAAGTATGCTCAAGTATTTTCTCAAGTGTAGCAAGTGTAAAACAAGTGTTTTTAGGTGTCCTATGGCTTGTCCTATTTATAGGAATGGCCTAAGGATACTTAAGGACGTTCTAGACAACTTCTAGGGGTTTCTAAGTGCTTAACTAGCCGTTAGATACAAAGTTGTTGCTTTAACAATGGCTAATTAATTAATTCTGCAGTTGCTGTCAGAGACCATCTCGGTCGACAAATGGTCGACCGAGATACCTACTCGGTCGAACTTTTGTCGACTGAGAGGCTCTCTGGAACAAGTGATTTGCAACGTCTTTCATCAACTGCCAACTAACTTTTCTGTTGTGTCTAACGGCTACTTTGGATCTTTCTCGGTCGAGAAGATTGTCGACCGAGAGTGTCTCGGTCGAGGAGTTTGTCGACCGAGATTGATCCTGTTTCAAGGTTTCAATTTAGGCACTAATTATGTGTGTGAGTGTGCATAAGTAATCCTATTTGAATGGGATGACTTGTCTAACTGTGGTGTATAGCTAGGGAGAATCTAACGCTTGATTTACATGCAATTATAAGTACTTGTACATTATATATTTGTACAAGTTTTTACAACAGTGATTACATTGCATGAAAATATAAATATGTAAGCTTGTAGATTTTCCCTAGTTGCTTTGTCATCCTGCACACTCAAGTAGCTCGTTAGATTAATAAGAATGAAATGTTTGTCATAATCAAAACAAAGGGATTTATAGATGTCCATTTAGCCAACACTATCCATATCATCAACCTCTCCATAGCAAGCGTCGGTGCAGAGTTGCCTCTTGGACCAGGGGAGAAACGCTGCTCAGAGCCTTGTGCGTGGCCAGCTGCCCTACAAGTGGAAGAGAGAGCGAGCTGATCTCCCACAGGGTCACCATGAACGACTTCGTGGAGGTTTGAAACCTCTGCCAACCTGGATGATCGCCCAAAGGGAGTAAGGGTCAGGGCTAGAATGGCCAAAGGTAGCAGTCGTACCAACAGCATGGCGGCAAGGCGGATACCCTCAGTTGTGGGGAGGCTCGGCGCTGAGAGCCTTGCAGTGCGGTTGTGCGTTGGGCGGAAGTTGCCGCAAGAGAACAGAGAGAGATGAGGGGGAGTTTAGGGCAGCCGGATGGCGGTGAGGGAATCTCTGAGGGTGGTGCCCTCATCTGCGAGGCTCATCATTGGAGATCCTTGGTGGAGGAAGTGTGCGGTGGTAGGGGCTATATGTCGTCGTGTTGCCTCTGGCAGCACCGTGCGCGCGGGAGTCGCGACTGCAGACCGCGTGAAGTTGGAGGAGAACAGAGAGTCGTGAGTCGGACGGGTCCAAGAGCTGGCCGATGGATCAACTGAATAAACTAGCTAAACTCTGGTTTAGAAATGAACCAGAAGGTGAACCACGCCCCTAGTTAACCAACGTGGCGATGGCGTTGACCAATAGGAAGGCGCCACGTGGCCCAACTATGAGGTAATATTACATATCTTGTTTAATTCATAGAAAATGCTACATATGTCCAAATATAATGAACCTATATATAAAATTGCTCAGAAAAACGAGAGAAACCCAAAGAAAATATAATTAGAGTCTGATTAAGCTTCCAATTCTGAAAGGATATGAAATACGTGTTTAAATGTGATTAGAATAAAGGAAAAACCTAGATTTTGCTTAATATGATGCTTAATTGAATAGATTCATTCATGATAGGCTAATACCTGATCTAGACCTGCATAATGAAGAAATCTTTGATAAGGAGGAATAATGATGTTTCTAGTTTAATAAACTCATACAATGCTGATTAGGGTTGTGAAACCAGTATAGACATCTTGCTATAATCATAATGATGGGTAATATGATTTAGGTGTCATGGGTAATCCAATGTGCTTGAAGTTGATAATTAGGATTTTGCCTAATATGCATAACTAAAATCGTAATCTTAGAAACCACGATATGATAGAATTAGGGTTGGTATCCCTAATCCCAGTTCCAAACATGAGATAGTCCTAAACCCTAGTTTAGGAGCGCATCTAGATCTGAGTAATATAATGTGAATACATGGTGACACATATATAGTATGTATATTTCAGATTAAATGCTTTGCTAATTGGATGTTTGGATGCACTCGTAAAGTACATGTTAGATTCTGCATGGTTTCTGCGATGACATAAGGTACGTGGTTACGCTTATGAATACATGTATCGAATTTCGAGATTGCCGATGTTTCTCGATGAGATTAAACGACAAATAAACTACTTGCTTGTTTATTAGTTCTTGCAAACTATAAAGTGCATATAAGTATCGTGTAAAGTAAATAATAGTATTCTGAACCCTGGGTTAGACTGATCTTAAGGGTAATGCACACGAGCCCCAGAGGGACAGTGATTACACTTGAGGTAGTAGACCAGATAAGGGTTAGAATATGAAAATAAGTTTATATTCTTACATGCAAGATAAAAATATTTGCTTATATCTATACTTGTGGTTATTGTTTGAATCCACATACCAGTATAGAAATATACTGATCGCGTATTTGTTTGTCGGCGTTTTAGGTATCAGATATACTTGATTCGTGGACATGAGGGTACAGATAGAGATGTTGAAGACACTACAGTTTAATCATGAAGGTTTAGTCTTAATGGTTTATCTTCACACATGTAAGTGCTAATTCTGTTTAAAAGTTATGTAACTCCTGAGAGGAGCTTTTTATCTAAACATGTAAATATTTGTTCATTAATGGAAATTGTTTACTATTCTGTATTATTTCATGAGTCTGATCCTGGAGTATATGATTAACGATCTGTGACTTTAAGGTCTTTTAGACACTCAAAAGTGCGGGTCATTACATTTGGTATCAGAGCATAGATTCATCAACTAATACATAATAGTTTATAATTTCAAATAATCCTTAGAAATGTTAAGAGAAAAAAATAGGTTTCTCATCTCACATTTTCATCTACTTCTCATCTCTTGCTTTAAAATAAGACTTTGAAAAGAAAATATTAATAAGAGAAGTAAAATGTGAAATTTAAAATCGGTAATCAACATGGTGTGGTGGTATGGGACACTACCCATGTGAAAATTTAAAATCGGTAATCAACATGGTGTGGTGGTATGGGACACTACCCATGTGAAACTTAAAATTGGTAATCAACATGGTGTGGTGGTATGGGACACTGCCCATGTAAAATTTGAAATCATGAATAAGAAAGACAAGGGATGGTTTAGGTAACCTAGTCTCCCATGCATGTGTGCATGAGGAGCATAAAACTTAAGTGATAAGTCTTAAGAGATATTAAAAACCCAATATATGAAAGTTGAATATAACTTGCTCAAACTCCACATGGTGTCTCTTGAAGTTTAGTGATGGTGGCCAATCCCCTAGAGGGGAAGGCCGAGGTAGCACCAAGCCCTGGAGGGAAGGTGACCCAAGTTCATTGAATGGACAGAGACCATGAGGGGGTATTCCATAGGTTGAGAAAACATGGGTTGATATGTTATAATGATAAAAGTTAATCTTAATGAAAACATGGAGGATGTCTAAGAAACCTTTAAGGTTAGTGAGCCAACCTGGGGTGGGTCAACCCAAAGAGTGGGAAGATGACCTATGAGGGAGGCAAAACCTTAGATCTTGGGATCAGATTGTGGCTAGAGAGCCTAACCCCCTCCTATGAGCCAAGAAGGCACCCTAGGTTAGGACTTTCCCTTAAAAGGTAAGTGAATAAATATAATTAAGTATTGAGATAACCTTAATCCTCACCTAGAGGGGTAAAGAGTTAAAGATATAATAATGAAAATCACTTAAATTCATTGAACCCAAGGATGCCAACTCTGAGTGACACAGCTGGTCAAGCACAGGAGGGAAGACCAGTAAGGCACCAAGCCCAGGAGGGAAGGTGGCCTAAGTGGACGACCAAGCCCAGGAGGGAAGGTCATGAAATGGTCAAGCCCAGGAGGGAAGACCAGGAAGGCACCAAGCCCAGGAGGGAAGGTGGCCTAAGTCCACAATGCAGTTGTTTAGGATCAAGCCCCTGGAGGGGAAGATCACAGAGGTCAAGCCCAGGAGGGAAGACCGACATGGCACCACGCCTTGGAGGGAAGGTGGCCCGAGCCCAATGATGGGATGACACTACATTATGTGTACTCAAAAGAGAGATATGAAGGCAATCTGGGTTAAAGAATTAAACAAGATAATAATGTGTGACATCTCAAAAGAAACCCTTAGGGAGGGTAGAGTCCTAATGCAGTCCTAGGGTCAAGTAGGGTGTATTAGAGGTACATTGGACCGATGGGTTAGGAGTTGATTGTTCCCTGAATGCACAAGACCATGTGGTCGGGAGGTAACAGCTAGGTTTATCCAAGGTACACGACTCAGGAGATTAGCTACCTCCATGAGGATCATGTAGCCTAATGGGTGAATGTGAAAGGCACTCTATTCATGCATAAGGATGAGATCACTCCAAAGGTACCTATACCCCTAGAGACCCCAAGGATTTGGCTAAGGCTCATAATGATACATGAGATGTAAATATAAAAGATATAAAGAAGTCATGAAAAACTTAGAGAAGTTGTGTCTTAACTTAAGAGTAAGAAAAGGGACACTTGACTTCATGGAACATAAGAATTAAGAACAAGTAAGTTTAGAGTCATACTGAGTATGATTCAACTTAATATGTGAAATTGAAAGGTAATGTGTGGATGTACTATCTCTGCTCTTGGAATGAAATGAACTTTGTGTTTGGGCTGCAGCCAAATGTTTATTTCATTTCATTATGAGGGAGGGAGATTGGATAGACATACGTGATGCTTAAAACTGAGATAATGAGGATGAATATCCTACATTTAATGTGTAATAACGTGAACTAGGGTTAGAGGTGTCACCTCACCCTTGTGTGAAAATAATGAATAATAGGTTGGAAACCCAAGTGAAAAGAGAAAGCACCAAGTAATAACAAAATCATCAAGTGATGATAAGATGTGTATATTATAGATTTGGATATACTTGAATTTCAATTCAGGTGTCAATCTTAGTAATAAAATGAAAATCGATATACAATGGAAAAGTTGTTAAAGATGTCTAAGTAGGGTGCTAACCCTAATACTGGAAACCAATAGGAGTATCATTCACCTAGGCTTGGTAGGCCTGAATTTTGAGGACAAAATTCCTTTTAAGGAGGGGTGAATGTAATAACCTCAAATTTTGGTAAAATTGAATTATATAATTGGATTATTTTTGTAGTTTTCCCAATGGTACTATTGGTGGAATAATAATTTTAATCGCATGTGTGGCATGGGTGCTTGTAGGACAAGGGAAGATAAGGAGAATATGTTTAATTATTTTCCAAACAAAATACCTTGCCTTTCCCCTAATACCACTTAATGTTTGAAAAGAAAGGTATCTTTATAAGATAATAGAAAAAGATATATCTTTTAATGGAAATGTATTGATTGTTTCTTTTCCTTACAACAAATCCAAGATATAAGAGAGTGGTGATTCCAGACAGATCTATATAAGATATTGACGATGGGTTTTATTAATAAAGAAGAGGAAGCAATATATATATTAAGATTGTTTCCTTAAATATTTGGGAACTTGACCCATTAATTACATACGCGTGAGAATATGACTCTCGATAGAAAGGAGTCCAATTACATTAGGAAAGGAGTTTGACGTTTTGCCATGATATGAAGATAATTGATTTAAAAGATATATTTGTGGAAAGAGATGACTTTGGATAACAAGTACAATGGTTTTGGTAAGTTGTATAGATTGGGGTTTCCTACGAGACCTATGGTTTTTATAGAAAGAAGGGAGGAATGTAGATAATGCCTACCTTTTCTTTACCCATCGTTGTATAAGTCCTAGGGTAAATAGGATTACCAATCCACAAACTTGGTGTGGTATTTATATGGGTGCAAGCATGTAAGAGGAACTACCCTCGTTTCTCTTCTTGCCTTACGGTTTTGCCTCCTTCCTTAGCCTAGTATGAGGGTTCCTTTCTCCTTCCTTGCTAGTCTGTCTCACCATGGCTGAGGGTCGTGGACTTAGTATTCCTGAGAGAGAGGGCATCAGTCACCGCCGCTGCTTGTGGCCAAGGGATAATTCTCTATCAACGTTGAAGATCAGCAGCAAGCATCAGCTGCAGATCTCATGCCACCGACAGGGGAGAACCAAGACAGCACCTATCCATATCATCAACCTCTCCATAGCAAGCGTCGGTGCAGAGTTGCCTCTTGGACCAGGGGAGAAACGCTGCTCAGAGCCTTATGCGTGGCCAGCTGCCCTACAAGTGGAAGAGAGAGCGAGCTGATCTCCCACATGGTCACCATGAACGACTTCGTGGAGGTTTGAAACCTCCGCCAACCTGGATGATCGCCCAAAGGGAGTAAGGGTCAGGGCTAGAAGGGCCAAAGGTAGCAGTCGTACCAGCAACATGGTGGCAAGGCAGATACCCTCAGTTGTGGGGAGGCTCGACGTTGAGAGCCTTGCAGTGCGGTTGTGCGTCGGGCGGAAGTTGCCGCAAGAGAACAGAGAGAGATGAGGGGGAATTTAGGGCAGCCGGATGGCGGTGAGGGAATCCCTGAGGGTGGCGCCCTCATCTACGAGGCTCTTCGTCGGAGAACCTTGGTGGAGGAAGTGTGCGGTGGTAGGGGTTGTATGCCGTCGTGTTGCCTCTGGCAGCACCGTGCGCGCGGGAGTCGCGACTGCAGATCGCGTGAAGTTGGAGGAGAACAGAGAGTCGTGAGTCGGACGGGTCCAAGAGCTGGCCGACGGATCAACTGAATAAACTAGCTAAAGTCTAGTTTAGAAATGAACCAGAAGGTGAACCGCGCCCCTAGTTAACCAACGTGGCGATGGCACTGACCAATAGGAAGGCGCCACGTGGCCCAACTATGAGGTAATATTACATATCTTGTTTAATTCATAGAAAATGCTACAGATGTCCAAATATAATGCACCTATATATAAAATTGCTCAGAAAAATGAGAGGAACCCAAAGAAAATATAATTAGAGTCTGATTAAGCTTCCTATTCTGAAAGGATATGCAATACGTGTTTAAATGTGATTAGAATAAAGGAAAAACCTAGATTTTGCTTAATATGATGCTTAATTGAATAGATTCATTCATGATAGGCTAATACCTGATCTAGACCTGCATAATGAAGAAATCTTTGATAAGGAGGAATAATGATGTTTCTAGTTTAATAAACTCATACAATGTTGATTAGGGTTGTGAAACCAGTATAGACATCTTGCTATAATCATAATGATGGGTAATATGATTTAGGTGTCATGGGTAATCTAATGTGCTTGAAGTTGATAATTAGGATTTCGCCTAATATGCATAACTGAAATCTTAATCTTAGAAACCACGATATGATAGAATTAGGGTTGGTATCCCTAATCCCAGTTCCAAACATGAGATAGTCCTAAACCCTAGTTTAGGAGCGCATCTAGATCTGAGTAATATAATGTGAATACATGGTGACACATATATAGTATGTATATTTCAGATTAAATGCTTTGCTAATTGGATGTTTGGATGCACTCGTAAAGTACATGTTAGATTCTGCATGGTTTCTGCGATGACATAAGGTACGTGGTTACGCTTATGAATACATGTATCGAATTTCGAGATTGCCGATGTTACTCGATTAGATTAAATGACAGATAAACTGCTTGCTTGTTTATTAGTTCTTGCAAACTATAAAGTGGATATGAGTATCGTGTAAAGTAAATAATAGTATTCTGAACCCTGGGTTAGACTAATCTTAAGGGTAATGCACATGAGCCCCGGAGGGACAGTGATTACACCTGAGGTAGTAGACCAGATAAGGGTTAGAATATGAAAATAAGTTTATATTCTTACATGCAAGATAAAAGTATTTGCTTATATTTGTACTTGTGGTTATTGTTTGAATCCACGTACCAGTATAGAAATATACTGATCGCATATTTGTTTGTCGCCGTTTTAGGTATCAGATATACTTGATTCGTGGACATGAGGGTACAGATAGAGATGTTGAACACACTACAGTTTAATCATGAAGGTTTAGTCTTAATGGTTTATCTTCACACATGTAAGAGCTAATTCTGTTTAAAAGTTATGTAACTCCTGATACCAATTGTAACGACCCCGCCTCCTAGTAACCCCCAATTAAGGGAGACCCGAAGGTCAGAGCCGTTATCTAATTAACAGGATCAAAGGTTTGACAAATAATCAGTAATAATTAATAAACTTTACCAACTAAACTGAAAACTGGTATAAAATAAAACTTTTCTTACCTTGGAAAAATTGGGATTTCTAAACTTCTATCCATGAAGATGTTACTCTAACTAATCCTCTTGTGTACGTTACTTCTCATTTTATTCCACATATGCCATTTTACTGTTTGTTCTTTTCATTTGTACCTAAAACGCCGACAAACAAAACCTCGGTCAGTATATCGAAATATACTGGTATGTGGGGACAACCAAAAGTTTGCACATATGGATAACAATTTAAATATCACAATAAAATTATTTAACAAGCCCATTTACACTTTTCAGTATGACATTCTCCACCGCTTTTGCCCTAACCCTAGCATACCCACCTTAGGGTGCCCTTTTGCCAATGACTTAAGGCCACCTTCTCAATCCCGAGCTTGGTGCCTGGAGGTCACCACTCATGGTGCCCACTAGTCATGCAATATCATAGGCCACCTTCTTGGTGCCTGGGGTCACCACTCAAGGTGTCCATTGGTCTACCCATCTGGGCCTGACTCTCTTGGCATCATCCATCAGGGTGGAATGTAAGTGCGAGAATACATACTTCTACTATTAATGTGATAATCATAGTGACTTTATGATTTGCAAGTATGAACATCCAAACAGTTTAGTTGCAGTCAATGCGATTAACCATCTGGAAAACACGCGGGAAACTAATGCAGTTATTCATAAGCGTAACCACATACCTGATCCTGAGCAACTTGTTGTCCAAGCAATAATGATAAAGAATAAGCAACAAGCAATCAACAAGTATCCTGAAATTAATGCATGACATCCAAGTGTTATAATTTATCCAGAACATTCTAAAGCTAGACTTGGATTCCATCTTAGGTTTTTTAGACCACATTAGGGTTTTATTAGGGTTTTTGCCTCCATAACGCTTTTATCATATTAAATGCTCTCTTAGTTCATAAACCCTAATTTCAACACCATAATCCCAATTAAAGTTGATTATTTCTCTTTTATACCAAAACTACCTTCTTTATCCTTTTAATCTATTTCAAGGTCATTCGACTCAATTATCACCTTTAGTTTCTTTCAGATTAACAACTCATAATTCATGATGGTCTAATTCCCATATGAACTCTATATAGTATTAATTCTACCTTGATTCAATCGAAAACCCTATTTCTATATTCAGGTTATCTTTCCACAATTTAGTGACTTTAATACTCAAAATAGCATATTCCAACCTTAATCATGAAATTAGTCAATTAAAGCCATTAAGAGTTGAATTTACCAACACTAGGGTTTCATGGCTCATTAAAGTATTATTCATGCACATTAAACTCGAAATTAAACTAATTACATGCAAATTCATCCTTTTCCAATCTTAATGATCCTTTTTTTCATTAACAGGCTAATATCAACTTTATATACTTATTTAACCCTTTCTAACTCATTAATCATCAAAGGTTAGGGTTTTTCAATAATTAAACTATTAAAGATAGTATCTCTATATACTTTTCGAATTTCATAAGGAATCAGGCTCCAATTATATTTTATTTAGATTCCTCTCGATTTTCTGAGCAAGTTTCATGTATAAAGCGCGTCTATCCGAGCCACGGTTATTGAGATACGGATTTAGCAAAATTACCTATTTTGGGCCAATGAGGAGCTGACACGTCGCCTACCCCATGCAATACGTTGGATTTGGAAAAGGATGAATTTGCATGTAATTAGTTTAATTTCGAGTTTAATGTGCATGAATAATACTTTAATGAGCCATGAACCAAGCATGTCCCAGGTATGTCATGTACTTCCATTTTATACCAATTGTAACGACCCCGCCTCCCAGTAACCCCCAATTAAAGGAGACCCGAAGGTCAGAGCCGTTATCTAATTAACAGGATCAAAGGTTCGACAAAGAATCAGTAATAATTAATAAACTTTACCAACTAAACTGAAAACTGGTATAAAATAAAACTTTTCTTACCTTGGAAAAATTGGGATTTCTAAACTTCTATCCATGAAGATGTTACTCTAACTAATCCTCCTGTGTACGTTACTTCTCATTTAATTCCACATATGCCACTTTACTATTTGTTCTTTTCATTTGTACCTAAAATGCCGACAAACAAAACGTCGGTCAGTATATCGAAATATACTGGTATGTGGGGACAACCAAAAGTTTGCACATATGGATAATAATTTAAATATCACAATAAAATTATTTAACAAGCCCATTTACACTTTCCAGTATGACATTCTCCACCGCTTTTGCCCTAACCCTGGCATACCCACCTTAGGGTGCCCTTTTGCCAATGACTTAAGGCCACCTTCTCAATCCCGAGCTTGGTGCCTGGGGGTCACCACTCATGGTGCCCACTAGTCATGCAATATCATAGGCCACCTTCTTGGTGCCTGGGCTCACCACTCAAGGTGTCCATTGGTCTACCCATCTGGGCCTGACTCTCTTGGCATCATCCATCAGGGTGGCATGTAGGTGCGAGAATACATACTTCTACTATTAATGTGATAATCATAGTGACTTTATGATTTGCAAGTATGAACATCCAATTAGTTTAGTTGCAGTCAATGCGATTAACCATCCGACAAACACGCGGGAAACTAATGCGGTTATTCATAAGCGTAACCACATACCTGATCCAGAGCAACTTGTTGTCCAAGCAATAATGATAAAGAACAAGCAACAAGCAATCAACAACTATCCTGAAATTAATGCATGACATCCAAGTGTTATAATTTATCCAGAACATTCTAAAGCTAGACTTGGATTCCATCTTAGGTTTTTTAGACCACATTAGGGTTTTATTAGGGTTTTTGCCTCCATAATGCTTTTATCATATTAAATGCTCTCTTAGTTCATAAACCCTAATTTAAACACCATAAGCCCAATTAAAGTTGATTATTTATCTTTTATACCAAAACTACCTTCTTTATCCTTTTAATCTATTTCAAGGTCATTCGACTCAATTATCACCTTTAGTTTCTTTCAGATTAACAACTCATAATTCATGATGATCTAATTCCCATATGAACTCTATATAGTATTAATTCTACCTTGATTCAATCGAAAACCCTATTTCTATATTAAGGTTATCTTTCCACAATTTAGTGACTTTAATACTCAAAATAGCATATTCCAACCTTAATCATGAAATTAGTCAATTAAAGCCATTAAGAGTCGAATTTACCAACACTAGGGTTTCATGGCTCATTAAAGTATTATTCATGCACATTAAACTCGAAATTAAACTAATTACATGCAAATTCGTCCTTTTCCAATCTTAATGATCCTTTTTTTCATTAACAGGCTAATATCAACTTTATATACTTATTTAACCCTTTCTAACTCATTAATCATCAAAGGTTAGGGTTTTTCACTGATTAAACCATTAAAGATAGTATCTCTATATACTTTTCGAATTTCATAAGGAATCAGGCTCCAATTATATTTTATTTAGATTCCTCTCGATTTTCTGAGCAACTTTCATGTATAAAGCGCGTCTATCCGAGCCACGGTTATTGAGATACCAATTTAGCAAAATTACCTATTTTGGGCCAATGAGGAGCTGACACGTCGCCTCCCCCATGCAATACGTCGGATTTGGAAAAGGATGAATTTGCATGTAATTAGTTTAATTTCGAGTTTAATGTGCATGAATAATACTTTAATGAGCCATGAACCAAGCATATCCCAGGTATGTCATGTACTTCCATTTTATACCAATTGTAACGACCCCGCCTCCCAGTAACCCCCAATTAAGGCAGACCCAAAGGTCAGAGCCGTTATCTAATTAACAGGATCAAAGGTTCGACAAATAATCAGTAATAATTAATAAACTTTAGCAAATAAACTGAAAACTGGTATAAAATAAAACTTTTCTTACCTTGGAAAAATTGGGATTTCTAAACTTCTATCCATGAAGATGTTACTCTAACTAATCCTCCTGTGTATGTTACTTCTCATTTAATTCCACATATGCCACTTTACTATTTGTTCTTTTCATTTGTACCTAAAACGCCGACAAACAAAACGTCGGTCAGTATATCGAAATATACTGGTATGTGGGGATAACCAAAAGTTTGCACATATGGATAATAATTTAAATATCACAATAAAATTATTTAACAAGCCCATTTACACTTTCCAGTATGACATTCTCCACCGCTTTTGCCCTAACCCTGGCATACCCACCTTAGGGTGCCCTTTTGCCAATGACTTAAGGCCACCTTCTCAATCCCGAGCTTGGTGCCTGGGGGTCACCACTCATGGTGCCCACTAGTCATGCAATATCATAGGCCACCTTCTTGGTGCCTGGGGTCACCACTCAAGGTGTCCATTGGTCTACCCATCTGGGCCTGACTCTCTTGGCATCATCCATCAAGGTGGCATGTAGGTGCGAGAATACATACTTCTACTATTAATTTGATAATCATAGTGACTTTATGATTTGCAAGTATGAACATCCAAACAGTTTAGTTGCAGTCAATGTGATTAACCATCCGACAAACACGCGGGAAACTAATGCGGTTAATCATAAGCGTAACCACATACCTAATCTAGAGCAACTTGTTTTCCAAGCAATAATGATAAAGAACAAGCAACAAGCAATCAACAACTATCCTAAAATTAATGCATGACATGCAAGTGTTATAATTTATCCAGAACATTCTAAAGCTGGACTTGGATTCCATCTTAGGTTTTTTAGACCACATTAGGGTTTTATTAGGGTTTTTGCCTCCATAATGCTTTTATCATATTAAATGCTCTCTTAGTTCATAAACCCTAATTTCAACACCATAAGCCCAATTAAAGTTGATTATTTCTCTTTTATACCAAAACTACCTTCTTTATCCTTTTAATCTATTTCAAGGTCATTCGACTCTTAATGGCTTTAATTGACTAATTTCATGATTAAGGTTGGAATATGCTATTTTGAGTATTAAAGTCACTAAATTGTGGAAAGATAACCTTAATATAGAAATAGGGTTTTCGATTGAATCAAGGTAGAATTAATACTATATAGAGTTCATATGGGAATTAGACCATCATGAATTATGAGTAGTTAATTGTTACCCGATGTTACGACCCCACCACACCACACCATGTAAGCATCCTCATGTGAATGTAAACCCTAAAGTCTGTGACCCATGTGAATTAAAGAGGGGAAGGATGTTACGCTCTGATACCAATTGTAACGACCCCGCCTCCCAGTAACCCCCAATTAAGGGAGACCCGAAGGTCAGAGCCGTTATCTAAATAACAGGATCAAAGGTTCGACAAATAATCAGTAATAATTAATAAACTTTACCAACTAAACTGAAAAATGGTATAAAATAAAACTTTTCTTAACTTGGAAAAACTGGGATTTCTAAACTTCTATCCATGAAGATGTTACTCTAACTAATCCTCCTGTGTACGTTACTTCTCATTTAATTCCACATATGCCACTTTACTATTTGTTCTTTTCATTTGTACCTAAAACGCCGACAAACAAAACTTCGGTCAGTATATCGAAATATACTAGTATGTGGGGACAACCAAAAGTTTGCACATATGGATAATAATTTAAATATCACAATAAAATTATTTAACAACCCATTTACACTTTCCAGTATGACATTCTCCACCGCTTTTGCCCTAACCCTGGCATACCCACCTTAGGGTGCCCTTTTGCCAATGACTTAAGGCCACCTTCTCAATCCCGAGCTTGGTGCCTGGGGGTCACCACTCATGGTCCCCACTAGTCATGCAATATCATAGGCCACCTTCTTGGTGCCTGGGGTCACCACTCAAGGTGTCCATTGGTCTACCCATCTGGGCCTGACTCTCTTGGCATCATCCATCAGGGTGGCATGTAGGTGCGAGAATACATACTTCTACTATTAATGTGATAATCATAGTGACTTTATGATTTGCAAGTATGAACATCCAAATAGTTTAGTTGCAGTCAATGCGATTAACCATCCGACAAACACGCGGGAAACTAATGTGGTTATTCATAAGAGTAACCACATACCTGATCTAGAGCAACTTGCTGTCCAAGCAATAATGATAAAGAACAAGCAACAAGCAATCAACAACTATCCTAAAATTAATGCATGACATCCAAGTGTTATAATTTATCCAGAACATTCTAAATCTAGACTTGGATTCCATCTTAGGTTTTTTAGACCACATTAGGGTTTTATTAGGGTTTTTGCCTCCATAATGCTTTTATCATATTAAATGCTCTCTTAGTTCATAAACCCTAATTTCAACACCATAAGCCCAATTAAAGTTGATTATTTCTCTTTTATACCAAAACTACCTTCTTTATCCTTTTAATCTATTTCAAGGTCATTCGACTCTTAATGGATTTAATTGACTAATTTCATGATTAAGGTTGGAATATGCTATTTTGAGTATTAAAGTCACTAAATTGTGGAAAGATAACCTTAATATAGAAATAGGGTTTTCGATTGAATCAAGGTAGAATTAATACTATATAGAGTTCATATGGGAATTAGACCATCATGAATTATGAGTAGTTAATTGTTACCCGATGTTATGACCCCACCACACCACACCATGTAAGCATCCTCATGTGAATGTAAACCCTAAAGTCTGTGACCCATGTGAATTAAAGAGGGGAAGGATGTTACGCTCTGATACCAATTGTAACGACCCCGCCTCCCAGTAACCCCCAATTAAGGGAGACCCGAAGGTCAGAGCCGTTATCTAAATAACAGGATCAAAGGTTCGACAAATAATCAGTAATAATTAATAAACTTTACCAACTAAACTGAAAAATGGTATAAAATAAAACTTTTCTTAACTTGGAAAAACTGGGATTTCTAAACTTCTATCCATGAAGATGTTACTCTAACTAATCCTCCTGTGTACGTTACTTCTCATTTAATTCCACATATGCCACTTTACTATTTGTTCTTTTCATTTGTACCTAAAACGCCGACAAACAAAACTTCGGTCAGTATATCGAAATATACTAGTATGTGGGGACAACCAAAAGTTTGCACATATGGATAATAATTTAAATATCACAATAAAATTATTTAACAACCCATTTACACTTTCCAGTATGACATTCTCCACCGCTTTTGCCCTAACCCTGGCATACCCACCTTAGGGTGCCCTTTTGCCAATGACTTAAGGCCACCTTCTCAATCCCGAGCTTGGTGCCTGGGGGTCACCACTCATGGTCCCCACTAGTCATGCAATATCATAGGCCACCTTCTTGGTGCCTGGGGTCACCACTCAAGGTGTCCATTGGTCTACCCATCTGGGCCTGACTCTCTTGGCATCATCCATCAGGGTGGCATGTAGGTGCGAGAATACATACTTCTACTATTAATGTGATAATCATAGTGACTTTATGATTTGCAAGTATGAACATCCAAATAGTTTAGTTGCAGTCAATGCGATTAACCATCCGACAAACACGCGGGAAACTAATGTGGTTATTCATAAGAGTAACCACATACTTGATCTAGAGCAACTTGCTGTCCAAGCAATAATGATAAAGAACAAGCAACAAGCAATCAACAACTATCCTGAAATTAATGCATGACATCCAAGTGTTATAATTTATCCAGAACATTCTAAATCTAGACTTGGATTCCATCTTAGGTTTTTTAGACCACATTAGGGTTTTATTAGGGTTTTTGCCTCCATAATGCTTTTATCATATTAAATGCTCTCTTAGTTCATAAACCCTAATTTCAACACCATAAGCCCAATTAAAGTTGATTATTTCTCTTTTATACCAAAACTACCTTCTTTATCCTTTTAATCTATTTCAAGGTCATTCGACTCTTAATGGATTTAATTGACTAATTTCATGATTAAGGTTGGAATATGCTATTTTGAGTATTAAAGTCACTAAATTGTGGAAAGATAACCTTAATATAGAAATAGGGTTTTCGATTGAATCAAGGTAGAATTAATACTATATAGAGTTCATATGGGAATTAGACCATCATGAATTATGAGTTGTTAATTGTTACCCGATGTTACGACCCCACCACACCACACCATGTAAGCATGCTCATGTGAATGAAAACCCTAAAGTCTGTGACCCATGTGAATTAAAGAGGGGAAGGATGTTACGCTCTGATACCAATTGTAACGACCCCGCCTCCCAGTAACCCCCAATTAAGGGAGACCCGAAGGTCAGAGCCGTTATCTAAATAACAGGATCAAAGGTTCGACAAATAATCAGTAATAATTAATAAACTTTACCAACTAAACTGAAAAATGGTATAAAATAAAACTTTTCTTAACTTGGAAAAACTGGGATTTCTAAACTTCTATCCATGAAGATGTTACTCTAACTAATCCTCCTGTGTACGTTACTTCTCATTTAATTCCACATATGCCACTTTACTATTTGTTCTTTTCATTTGTACCTAAAACGCCGACAAACAAAACGTCGGTCAGTATATCGAAATATACTAGTATGTGGGGACAACCAAAAGTTTGCACATATGGATAACAATTTAAATATCACAATACAATTATTTAACAAGCCCATTTACACTTTCCAGTATGACATTCTCCATCGCTTTTGCCCTAACCTTGGCCTACCCACCTTAGGGTGCCCTTTTTCCAATGACTTAAGGCCACCTTCTCAATCTCGAGCTTGGTGCCTGGGGGTCACCACTCATGGTGCCCACTAGTCATGCAATATCATAGGCCACCTTCTTGGTGCCTGGGGTCACCACTCAAGGTGTCCATTGGTCTACCCATCTGGGCCTGACTCTCTTGGCATCATCCATCAGGGTGGCATGTAGGTGCGAGAATACATACTTCTACTATTAATGTGATAATCATAGTGACTTTATGATTTGCAAGTATGAACATCCAAACAGTTTAGTTGCAGTCAATGTGATTAACCATCCGGCAAACACGCGAGAAACTAATGCGGTTATTCATAAGCGTAACCACATACCTGGTCCAGAGCAACTTGTTGTCCAAGCAATAATGATAAAGAACAAGCAACAAGCAATCAACAAGTATCCTGAAATTAATGCATGACATCGAAGTGTTATAATTTATCCAGAACATTCTAAAGCTAGACTTGGATTCCATCTTAGGTTTTTTAGACCACATTAGGGTTTTATTAGGGTTTTTGCCTCCATAACGCTTTTATCATATTAAATGCTCTCTTAGTTCATAAACCCTAATTTCAACACCATAAGCCCAATTAAAGTTGATTATTTCTCTTTTATACCAAAACTACCTTCTTTATCATTTTAATCTATTTCAAGGTCATTCGACTCAATTATCACCTTTAGTTTCTTTCGGACTAACAACTCATAATTCATGATGGTCTAATTCCCATATGAACTCTATATAGTATTAATTCTACCTTGATTCAATCGAAAACCGTATTTCTATATTAAGGTTATCTTTCCACAATTTAGTGACTTTAATACTCAAAATAGCATATTCCAACCTTAATCATGAAATTAGTCAATTAAAGCCATTAAGAGTCGAATTTACCAACACTAGGGTTTCATGGCTCATTAAAGTATTATTCATGCACATTAAACTCGAAATTAAACTAATTACATGCAAATTCATCCTTTTCCTATCTTAATGATCGTTTTTATCATTAACAGGCTAATATCAACTTTATATACTTATTTAACCCTTTCTAACTCATTAATCGTCAAAGGTTAGGGTTTTTCATTGATTAAACTATTAAAGATAGTATCTCTATATACTTTTCGAATTCCATAAGGAATCAGGCTCCAATTATATTTTATTTAGATTCCTCTCGATATTTTGAGCATGTTTCATGTATAAAGCGCGTCTATCTGAGCCACGGTTATTGAGATACGGATTTAGAAAAATTACCTATTTTGGGCCAATGAGGAGCTGACACGTCGCCTCCCCCATGCAATACGTTGGATTTGGAAATCATTTCGAAATTCCACTTTTGCCCCCACGTAAGTCATGGCTTCTTTATACCCGGGAGGGGTATAACCGTCCAAAGGAGCTTTTAGGTTTCTTCTACCTCGCGAGGACCAGGCCGCCGCCCTAGCCTGCTGTCCTACAGCCTTCGCGGCCTTCCTCCCTCTTCCTCGAGGCTCACACCATGCTGGGCTCTCCTCCCTGCTTCCGCCCCACCCTATCGCAACCAACCATGCTGTGAAGCATGGTCAACATGTCCGAAAGAGCATGGGGTTCTCCCCTAGTCGCAGCCGCACCTACAGTGCGTCAAGGTCTGTCCTCCTCCCTCTCTAAGGTCCGAAACACGTCGCCACCCTCCGCCCTTGCTCTGACGGCCTCCGCAACATCTGGGCGCCTCCCAGCTTGCAATCTAGGCGTTCGGTTTGGGCAGGGTAGATGTGCGACCTATAGCCATGGCTCCGGCCTTCTGCTGGCTCGGCACGGCGTTTATGGTCATGGGGACGATGGCAGAGCCCTCCTTGGGTTCGTATCACTTTGCTCATCCACTCAGGTGACTCCACAGATCTCTGTTGCTCCAAGAAAAATTCTACTCGTGGATTAGGGTTTTACCCAAGAAGAAGAAGAAGAAGAAGAAGAAGGGATATGTGGGATCTCTCTCCTGGCTTCGGCCTAGGGCTCTACCCCTCTTATAGGGGAGAGTATCCATGCCCCATGGTGCTCACCCATGATTTAGTAAAGCTCTTTCCTAATAGGAATATAATTCTTCATCAGAAAATAAGCTCTCTCTCTCTGTCTTTCCTTGAATATTCCCTATTATATGGGTATTAGGAGTGTGAAATTCCTCTTTCCTCTCCTTTTTAATCCATAGGAACGAAATCCTATTTTCTTTTAATGACAATTATTTTCTTTTTAGAAAATTTACATAATCCATTAATTATGTATTCCCATTATCTCTTTATTTTGTAGTTATGTATTTTCTCTTTCTTCTCCCTTATTGGGGCTCCTTGGAACCCAAGAAACTTTAAGAATTCGAAATTCCTTATTAAAGGAATATTCATTATCGTTAAATGCATCAAAATGCATTATTCTCATTATCTTGTTTTATTTCTTATTAAAATATTTCCTTTTGTGGATTTCTCTGTATTTCTCTCTTATTTTCCTCATTAGTGTTCCTTTTATTATTAGGAATCCTTGGGACACGAAATTCCTCTAAGGATTACCCATCTATTCCTCTTTTCACATATTTTCCACATTTCACCAATGTTTTCAATTTCTTTATTAACAAGGAAATACTTAATCGATATTTTCTTTCTTATTGCCTTTTCTTTGCAACTTTGGACTCCTTGGAACCCAAGGAATCTAAGAGGCACGAAATCCTCTTTGGATTTTCCTTCTAGAGGTCTACATACCTTTCTCATCTCAAATTCTTAGTTAATCATTAATTAATTGAATATCCTTGGTATTGGGCCCAATAGCCAACAAAGCCCGCAAATAATTCAACAAGGCTATTTTAAACGAAAATCATGCATCCATTCATTATTTGTTAATTTATCTTTCATATGAGAAATTATATTTCTCAGCAAATGAACCCAAAATTGGGGTTGTAACATCCTTCCCCTCTTATGAGAATTTTGCCCTCAAAATTCCATCAAGCAAGCAAACAAACAGGATAATCCATTCTTATGTCCATCAGGGCTACCCTGTGGCTTTACCCTATCCATGGTGTTTTCCAAGAACCTTCATCATCTCATATTCTTCCATCTGAGTTCTTTCTTACCTTGGTATATCGTACCCTTATAGGTGACTCAGGACATTTCAGCCTCTCAAAAGCTGAATAGGTTTAGGGCTCAACACATGGCTTGGGTACCTCACATAGTGCTCTAGATCGGACTCACATTACACATCATGTTATCCTGAGGGGCAAGGTTAAACACAACCATCTCCACCAATCCATCTCAAATGGACCCATATATCGGGGATTCAGCTCTCTCAGTTGTAGCTTAGAGGGGTCGGATTTTCACATTATATTCCTCCATAGTGAAATGCATGTCAGTCTACTTTGCATCAGCTCGTGACTCATGTCACCACTGTGTTCTCTCTCAGCCATTGCACGATCAAAGTGACTTCATCTGCACACACCTGGGGTTCTTTTCTGACCTTCGTGAGGCCTCCTTCACCAACATCATCATAATGAAGTGGTGACCGACACAACCTCCCTATAGAACTTCTTGCATCCCGATAAAGGCTATGGTGGTTAACATTACATCTTAAGAACTGTCTCCATGTATCACCCTAAATGAGCACGCATGCTCTCTTCAGACCCTCTAGTCTGGATCATACTGTCCATTAGTATGGGGTGAGAAACTGTACAAACACTGAGCTCTTCATGTATCTACTTCCACCTCATGGAAGTGAACCTTTGGGTCACATCAAAAACTTTTGAATTCACATCATGGTGTAGTTGAACCATCTCTTTTCATATGTAGTTCAACCAGATTTGTCCCTTGACAGAACTCTTCCTTTCTCATGTCATCTAGGTAAGGCGATCTACCATAACCCATATTGTATCTTGACCTTCTTGGTCTAGGAGAAACTCACAACCTCCATAATGATGAACTCCCATTCCTTCTCGGGAACTCTTTATACTTTATATCCATGCACTGGGTTAATAGTGTTCGTCCTTCACCTCTTGGCTTGCATGGCCACATGCTACATGCAACCTTGCAGAAAGCTACCATCACTTACTATTTTGTAGTATCAAGGTGTATCATGATCTTAAAACCATGATCTCTTGTATGTCATGATTCCTCGAGATTGATACCTCAGAAACCCTAAACTACTTTCATCAGGGTTTTATTACCTCCCTATCCAAAGAAGAGTATCTAAGGTGCTATCCTTTCACTACCTCAAGGACTAAACTGGCTAACCAAATGACCATTAGTTTGTTCAACATATCAAAACACATCTTCTTTCCAAACTTAGGGTTAGCCAAACAACCTCCACTTCTTGTAGTTCCAGCTAAACTAGGCAGCTATACCTCAACCAGAGTATTTATCACTACTTCACATTCTTAGGTATTAGGTAAAGTGACGATATACATCTCCATGTATTATACTTATCATCTCATCTCAAACTCTAAGTTGGTCTCCATCAAGAAACTCTGAGCTCATCCTCATGGTGATTCAACTCAACTTTGCATGACTTGCAATCTCTACACAGCTCGTGATAAAACATCCTTACAAGATGATTTCCTTAATACTCTTAATGTTAGTAAACCATCCATGTATTATTCTCTCCACAAAGGTATGTTATCATCTCTATCCTCATACCTTGTAGCAACGTTCCAACTTACATCATCTTTATCCTTGGTGTAAGGCATGCGTACTGTCCTATCTCTCACTCCCATAACAAGAAGAAATAAGCATATGGCTGCAGTCCAAATACAGAGTTCTTCCTATTCCAAGAGTAGAGATGGTACAGCCCACCTTGCCCGTACACTTTCAAATCCAAGTTGAAACGTGCAGCTTATGTCTCTATATCACAAACATCATGATATCCACACTACTTCCAGGGAAGACTGGTCTCGGACTTACTTGGTCCAAGCATAATCCTAGGTCATCTCCTCTAGGTCTATAGGGTGCCGGTACTTTTGGTGTCATCCCTCTTCCCTTATGCATCCAGAGAGTGCCCTACACATCTGCCTTTTGGGTCCCATGAGTTCATGAAGGTGATCAATCTCCTAACCCATGGCCCTCAGACAATGATAGTTGTTACCTCCCGACCCTATGGTCATGTGCAACTAGGGAATTAGGCAACTCCTTCTTCCATCGGTCTTATCCCTACCTGACCCTTGGATAGACTTAGGATTCTAACATAGTACATGTTCAACTTAGAACCTTACCCAATCCTTCATCATCTCTCTCTGCATTCATGACTGACTTTCATCCTTTCTCAGGGATCATGGCGACCTGCCTACCTTGGTCAGGCCCCATATTGGTTACCTTCATGGTAACACATCCATATGCACCTAGAGATGGTTATCTATGGGTTTACTGGTTCGTTCTTGTACCATGTACTTTTCACTTAGCTTCTCAAGATCCCATGAACCCTCTTTAGGTTACCTCAAAACCAACAAAACTGGTATACACCCTACCAACGGGTCCTTCTCCCAGGATGGGAGGAAACTACACCTGGATAACAAAGGTCACAAGCATCCTTATGTTTAGGGTCTGCATCTACATGAGCTTGCTTAGCCCTGGAAAGCTACTAAGGCACAACCAGATACCTACATAGCCAAGCTAGGTCACACCTTCCCTCGTACTCAACATCAAATCAACTTATTCGTGAGGGGTTCATCAAACATACCCTTACCTTAAGGGGTTTCCTTTACCTCTACACATTAAGAGTACCATGCTCGAAACTATAGAGACTCAAATCTCACCATGAGCATTGGATACACTGCTTCCCCTCTTAGGCCTAGGATCCCTAGATTATCCTTTGGGTATCCCACTACATGCTCAAACTCTTAACCATGAACCAAGCATATCCCAGGTATGTCATGTACTTCCATGATCCTTTCATAAGAGCAACACCACAAGGTCGAGTCCCTCTCAAGGACAACCATCTAGGTATAAAGCCTCACAACTGGTTACTTAACCCTCCTCAGGGTTTAAGGTACTCTTTACCTCATCCAGCAGGTAGTCACTTATACCATGGGTACCAGAAGGTTCTTCAAGATATTATCAGCCTTCAGGGATCAAACATAAGGCAACCTCTATCATCCACTTAGGTCGCATCATCCTCAATTCCCCATTGAGCCTCATGTTTAAGCTTCCAACCCTTTTTGCTTGGTTACTGCTTTCTCTTTCTCGAGCTAACTCGACTTCCAACCATACTACTCGAGGTCCTCTCTCTCTAAAGGCTCATGCTCACAAGCATACCCCTATGTGGGTGAATCTGGTGTTCAACTCATGTTCGGCTCTAGATTATCCATATGCTTACCTCGTAAGCCATCCATTGTGCCCTTCTGGCCAGGGTTTCAACCTACTACCGTACCACTGGTGTACTCTGGGTGTAAGATATATCCTTCTTGCAACACCCCATAAGGTTTATATATGTTCTTCTCTAACATATCAAAAGTGCGGGTCGTTACATTTCATGAATATGGCTTGTACTTTTATAACCTCAAATTTTGGTAAAATTGAATGATAAAAATGTAAAGCATGATTTGATAAGTAATCCTCCCCAATGGTATTATTGGTGGAATAATAATATGAATCATTCATATGGTATGGGTGCTTGTAGCATGAGTTAATGTAATAAAAGGAATTTTGAGTATTTGGTGGTTTGCAATAATCCATTAAGGAAGGGAGTCCTAAAGTAATGGACAATTAATATTGTTAAATATACAATTATGTGGAATTCTCTAGAAAAGAGAATTATCGTGTAAAGAAATGTTAATAGCTTTATATTGTAGAAAAATAAAATTATGGACAAGTTTCCAAAAGAAATAAGATACGTACTGGTTTAGAAAATTAAAAGAGTAATCATCTAACCATTATTGGAAACATAATGTTTGTGGAAACAATTAGTGTTATTCTAATGTAACTTTTGTATATTAACAAATATGTCCAATTAAGCATCATATTAACCAAAACTAGGCTTTCCCTTACATTAAATACATTAGAACATGTATTGTACATACTTTTAGAACAGGAAGCATAATCAGGTTCTGCTATTATTATATTCGGATTCTTCTTATTTTTCTGATCAGTTTGATATATAGTTTTGCTATATTCTGCATTACCTTTTATTAACTAGATTAATTGCAAGAATGAACTGATATGGACTAATCATCCGCTGACACGTCAGCATTTGCTAGGCTCTTATTTGCCATGTGGGCTCAGCGCAAGGCCATGCGGGCAGGCATTTAAAAACATAACAAAAAGACTCAAATGCCCTTACCTTGCCTGTAGTGGCCCATGGGCATTCGTGTATTTTCTTTTGAACTCCATCTTCCTCGTCGCGATCGGGAACCCGCACGCACAGGTTGTGTTGCCCCCGTCACAGCCGCGACTTGCGTCGCCAGGCGCCAGCGGCTCTTCATTGTGCATTGCTACCTCCTCGAATTCGCCGGTTTCCTACACCTTCACAGCCGCAGCTCCAACACCTGCGACCGTCCATGGTCTCGCACACGGGCACCTTCTGCTCAGCGGTCGACGCTGCTGCCTGCACCTACGTCGATCCCCATCCCGGGGTGTCTAGAGACACCCCAACCCTCAGAATTTGCACCCTCGTGTTGCTGCGAGATTGTGCTTCACGCCCTGGGGGGGTATTATGATCAGACTGACATCGCCCGTCTCCCTCCTCACACAGACTCGCTGTTGTGACACAGGTGTCGTGGCCGAAGAGAGAGCAAGAGTCGGCCATCTGCTCTTGCACGCAGCCACAACCCCTGCTTGGTCTCCCGCCGCCACCTCGTCCTCACTACCATGTGTTACCGGGGCTCAACCAACTACAGCAGAACTCCGACGGTGGACTTCTCAGCCAGGGGTGCCGCCCTCTTGGGCTTACTCTTCGCTGTCGACCTGCAGACTCCAAGCGAGAAACCACGCCTCTATCTGCTTCCTGACGCTATGCACGGGAAGTACATGCTTTGCCGCTTATGAGGGGTTTATTCTGCTGGTCACTGATGGGACCCTAAGTGTTCCGCTCATCTCCTTCTTCCCCTGCACGCCACTAGGATAGGGCGCCGGATACAGGGCGATTTGGCAAGTACAACTTCCCCTACCACAGCTATAGTAGCCACTACCGCCATCTAACAATTAAGCAACCACCCACACTCCTTTGCTGAAAGAGAGAGATCCCTTGGACAAGGTGTCCCCTAGCAGCAAGGTTACTGCCCACCTTACATAGATGTGGGGAGAAAACCCTAGGTTTGGTTTGGAGGAGGGGTGGAGAGTCCCAAAGGAAGGGATTGTACAGTATGATCGGGAAACATGTGCCTTCTTCCTCATACGCCTGTTTATAAAGGAGACAAGCCTTCCACGAAAACCCAATCCACTCGTATAGAAAGGACATTTAATTGTATTATCTATCTATTTATCATAAAGTGTTTCCCAAAACTACTCTACTTCTTGTCCAACATGGACTCTTGGGCTTGACCATATCCCTTCAGAAAAGGTAACGTCTTTGGCAAACAAAAGCCCTCAAGGAAAGCATATAGCCACTCGGTACACATTGGTTAATTGTTCACTTATCTTTTTAGGAAACACATATGATTTGGAGTTGAAATAGTTCATTACATCTTTTCTTTGATATATTTTCCCAAACCAATTATCCTTACTTTAAGGAAAATCATAATTCCTTTGCCTTGTGCCCCAAGGACATATTCGTTAATATACAAAAGTTACATCAGAATAACACTAATTGTTTCCACAAACATTATGTTGCCAATAATGGTTAGATGATTACTCTTTTAATTATCTAAACCATTACGTATCTTATTTCTTTTGGAAACTTGTCCATAATTTTATTTTTCTACAATTATAAAGCTATTAACATTTCTTTACACGATAATTCTCTTTTCTAGAGAATTCCACATAATTGTATATTTAACAATATTAATTGTCCATTACTTTAGGACTCCCTTCCTTAATGGATTATTGCAAACCACCAAATACTCAAAATTCCTTTTATTACATTAACTCATGCTACAAGCACCCATACCATATGAATGATTCATATTATTATTCCACCAATAATATCATTGGGGAGGATTACTTATCAAATCTTGCTTTACATTTTTATCATTCAATTTTACCAAAATTTGAGGTTATAACATTCACCCCTCCTTAAAAGGAATTTTGTCCTCAAAATTCAGGCCTACCAAGCCTAGGTGAATTATAACTCATATTATTTCAAAACTTAGGGTTAGCACCCTACTTAGACATCTTTAGCAACCTTTCTATAGTATATCAAATTTCATTTTATTACTAAGATTGGCACCTGGATTAAAATTCAAGTATGTCCACACCTATAGTATACACATCTCATCATCACTTGATGATTTCGTTATTATTTGGTGATTTCTCTTTTCACCTAGGTTTCCAACCTTTTATTCATTATTTTCACACAAGGGTGAGGTGACATCTCTAACCCTAGGTCACGTCATTACACATTAAATGTAGAATATTCATCCTCATTATCTCAATTTTTAAGCATAATGTGTGTCTATCCAATCTCCCTCTCTCATAATGAAATGAATTAAGCATTTGGCTGCAGTCCAAACACAAAGTTCATTCCATTCCAAAAGCGGAGGTAGTACATCCACACATTACCTTTCAATTTAAGTTGAATCATGCTCTATATGACTCTAAACTTACTTTTTCTTAATTTTATAGCATTCTTCTATCTCATGGAGTCAAGTGTCCCTTTTCTTACTCTTAAGTTAGGGCACCACTTTTCTCAAGTTTTCATGACTTCTTTTGTATCTTTTATATTTGCATCTCATGTATCATTATGAGCCTTAGCCAAATCCTTTAGGTCTCTAGGGGTATAGGTACTCTTTTGGAGTGATCTCATCCTTATGCATCAAGAGAGTGCCTTTCAAATTCACCCATTAGGCTACATGATCCTCATGGAGGTAGCTAATCTCCTGAGTCATGTACCTGGGATAAACCTAGCTGTTACCTCCCGACCGCATGGTCATGTGCATTCAGGGCATATCAACTCCCAACCCATCGATCATATGTACCTCTAATACACCCTACTTGACCCTAGGATTGCTTTAGGACTCTACCCTCCCTAAGGGTTTCTTTTGAGATGTCACATCTTTTAAGCACATTATTCTCTTATTTAATTCTTTAACCAGAATTGCCTTCATATCTCTCTTTTGAGTACACATAATGCCGTGTCGTCCCATCATTGGGCTCGAGCCACCTTCCCTCCAGGGCTTGGTGCCATCTTGGTCTTCCCTCTTGGGCTTGACCTCTGTGATCTTCCCCTCTAGGGGCTTGATCCTAAACAACTGCATTGTGGACTTAGGCCACCTTCCCTCCTGGGCTTGGTGCCTTCCTGGTCTTCCCTCCTGGGCTTGACCATTTCATGACCTTCCCTCCTAGGCTTGGTCGTCCACTTAGGCCACCTTCCCTCCTGGGCTTGGTGCCTTACTGGTCTTCCCTCCTGGGCTTGACCAGCTGTGTCACTCAGAGTTGGCATCCTTGGGTTCAAAGAATTGAAGTGCTTTCATTTTTTTTATATCTTTAACTCTTCACTACTCTAGGTGAGGATTAAGGTTATCTCAATACTTAATTACATTTATTCACTTACCTTTTAAGGGAAAGTCCTAACCTAGGGTGCCTTCTTGGCTCATAGGAGGGGGTTAGGCTCGCTAGCCACAACCTGATCCCAAGATCTAAGGTTTTGCCTCCCTCATAGGTCATCTTCTCACTCTTGGGTGGACCCACCCTAGGTTGGCACACTAACCCTAAAGGTTTCTTAGATATCTTCTTTTCTTTTATGCCTAACATTTTTTTCTTTCTTTCTTTTCATTATAACATATCAACCCATGTTTGCTCAACCTCTAGAATACTCCCCTCATGGTCTCTATCCATTCAATGAACTTGGGTCACCTTCCCTCCAGGGCTTGGTGCTACCCCGACCTTCCCCTCCAGGGGCTTGGCCACCATCACTAACTTCTAGAGACAACATGAGGAGTTTGAACAAGTTATATTCCAACTTTTCATTTTCTGATATATTCAACTATTGGGTTTTTTATATCTCTTAAGACTTATCACATAAGTTTTATGCTCATCATGCCCACATGCATGGGAGATTGGGTTACCTAAGCCATCCCTTATCTTTCTTATTCATGATTTCAAGTTTCACATGGGTAGTGTCCCATACCACCACACCATGTTCATTACCAATTTTAAGTTTCACATGGGTAGTGTCCCATACCACCACACCATGTTGATTACCGATTTTAAGTTTCACATTTTACTTCTCTTATTAATATTTTCTTTTCAAAGATTTTTAAGAAAGAGATGAGAAGTATATGAAAATGTGAGATGAGGAACTTAATTTTTCTCTTAAAATTTCTAAGGATAATTTGAAATTATAAACTATTAAGTATTAGTTGATGAATCTGTGCTCTGATACCAAATGTAACGACCCGCACTTTTGAGTGTCTAAAAGACCTTAAAGTCACAGATCGTTAATCATAACTTCCAGGAAATTATTTACTATTTTGTATTATTTCATGAATCTGATCCTGGAAGTTATGATTAACGATCTGTGACTTTAAGGTCTTTTAGACACTCAAAAGTGCGGGTCGTTACATTTATAACCTCACAGACTAAAGAGGGGAATACACTCACGACTCTCTGTTCTCCTCTTCATGTGAATTAGACCATCATGGGTTAATGGTTTTGTGGGTACGCTTGTGCCGTAGTAGTTGTTGGTGTAAGCATGCTCATGTGAATGTAAACCCTAAAGACACTTGTGATCCTTTGTTATCAAGGAGTAGTTTCCTCCCATCTTGGGAGAGGGACCCTGTTGTAGGGTGTATACCAGTTTTATTGGTTTAGAGGTAACCTAAAGAGGTGCTAAGTGAAAAGTACATGGCATGAGAATGAACCTACCCATAGATTACCATATCTAAGTACATGTGGATGTGTTACCATGAAGGTAACTGATGTGGGGCCTGACCAAGGTAGGCAGGTTGCCATGACCCCTGTGAAGGGATGAAAGTCAGTTGGGAATGCAGAGAGAGATGATGAAGGCTTGGGTAAGGTTCTAAGATGAACATGTACTATAATGAAATCCTAAGTCTATCCTAGGGTCAGGTAGGGATAAGACCGATGGAAGGAGGAGTTGCCTAATTCCCTAGTTGCACATGACCATAGGGTCGGGAGGTGACAGCTATCATTGTCCGAGGGCCATGGATTAGGAGATTGATCACCTTCATAAACTCATGGGACCTAAAGGGCAGATGAGTAGGGCACTCTCTGGATGCATAAGGGAAGAGGGATGACCCCAAAAGTGTCGGCACCCTATAGACCTAGAGGAGATGACCAAGGATTGTGACCCAAGTAGGTCCGAGACCAGTTTTCCATGAAAGTAAACTTTGATATCGAGAAGAATGTGATGTTGCGACATAGGTGGCACGTTTCAACCTAGATTTAAAGGTGTACTGGCAGGGTGGGATGTACCATCTCTACTCATGGAACAGGAAGAACTATGTATTTGGACTGCACCCAAATACTTATTTCCTTTTATTATGGGAGTGAAAGATAGGACAGTACACATGCCTTACACCAAAGAATAAAGATGATGGAAGTTGGAACGTAGCTACAAGGTATGAGGATAGAGATGATAACATACCTTGGTGAAGTGAATTATACTTGGATGGTTCGCGAACACTAAGGGAGGTAGTGTAGTCAGCTTATAAGGATATTGTGGAATTTGCAGATTAACCAAGGTCGAGTTCGATCACAGTGAATATGAGCTCAGAGCTTCTTAATGAAGATAGACGTAGAGTTTGAGATGAGATGATAAGTACAATACATGAAGGTGTATGTTACCGAACACTTAAGGATGAGAGGTGGTAATGAATACTATGGTTGAGATATAACTACCTAGTTTAGTTGGAAACTAGAAGAAGTTGAGGTTGTTGGCTAACCCTAAGTTTGGAAAGAAGATGTGTTTTGGCTAAAACTCGGATATAATAAGATATGTTGAACAAGCTAATGGTTGTTTGGATAGCCAGTTTAGTCCTCGATGTAGTAAAAGGATGGTGATAGAACCTCAGATACACTTCTTTGGATAGGAAGGTAATAAAACCCTTTTGAGAGTGGTTTAGGGTTTCCGAGGTATCAAGCTTGAGGAATCATAACAATACAGGAAGTCGTGATATACCTTGGTACTGCAAAGATAGTAAGTGATGGTAGCAATCTGGATGCTTAAAACAAAGTTGCATGTAGCATGTGGCCATGCAAGCTAGGAGGTGAAGGACGAACACCATTAACCCAGTGCATAGATATAAAGTAAAGGGAGTTCCCGAGAGGGAATGTGAGTCCATCACTATGGATATGGTGGTAAGTCTCCCCTTGACCAAGGAAGGACAAGATGCAGTGTGGGTTATGGTGGATCACCTTACCTAAATGACATGAGAAAGAAAGAGTACTATCAAGGGACAGACCAGGTTGAACTACTTATAAGAGAAAGAGATGGTTTAAATACACCATGATGCAAGTTCAAAAGTTCTTGGGTATAACCTAAGGGTTCAATTCCATAAGGTGGAAGTAGATACATGAAGGACTTGATGATAAGTATAGTTTGTCACCCCTAACTAATGGTTAGTACAATCCAGACTAGAGGGTCTGAGGTGAGCATGTGTGCTCATTCAGGGTGATACATGGAGACAGTTCTTAAGATGTGACGTTAACCACCATAGCCTTTATCGGGATGCAAGAAGTCTTATAGAGTGGTTGTGTCGGTCACCACTTCATTAAGATGATGTTGGTCAAGAAGGCCTCGCGAAGGTCAGAAAAGAACCATCGTGTGTGTAGATGAAGTCGCTTTGATCATGCAATGGCCAAGAGAGAGCCCAATGGTGACATGAGTCGTGAGCTGATGCAAAGCAGACAGACATGCAGTTCACTATGGGAGAATGTGTTATGTAAAAATCCGACCCCTCTAAGCTACGGCTGAGAAAGTTGAGTCCCCGATATATGGGTCCATTTGAGATGGATTGGTGGAGATGGTTGTGTTTAGCCTTGCCCCTCAGGATAACATGATGTGTAATGTGTTACAAAAGTCTGATCTAGAGCACTATGTGAGGTACCCAAGCCATGTGTTGAGCCCTGAACCTATTCAGCTTTTGAGAGGCTGAAATATCCTGAGTCACCTATGAGGGTATGATATACCAAGGTAAGAAAGAACTCAGATGGAAGAATATGAAGGTTCTTGGGAAACCCCATGGAAAGGGTGAAGCCACATGGGAGCCATGATGGACATATGAAAGACTTATCCTTTTTTTGCTTGTTTGATGGAATTTTGAGGGCAAAATTCTTATAAGAGGGGAAGGATGTTGCAACCCCAATTTCGGGTTCATTTGCTGAGAAATATAATTTCTCATAATAAAGATTTTTTTTTGAACAAATAAATGATATAATCTATTTTGAATAAATGGATTTCATTTACAATATCCTTGTTGTTTGATTTGAGGGCTTTATTGGCTATTGGGCCCAATAACAAGGATATTCAATTAATTAATGAATAACTGAGAATTTGAGATTAGAAAGGGGTGGAAACCTCTAGAAGGCAAATCCAAAGAGGATTTCGTGCCTCTTAGATTCCTTGGGTTCCAACGAGTCCAAAGTTGCAAAGAAAAGGCAATAAGAAAAGAAAATATCAATTAAGTATTTCCTTGTTAATAAAGAAATTGAAAACATTGATGAAATGTGGAAAATATGTGAAAAGAGGTATAAATGGGAAATCCTTAGTGGAATTTCGTATCCCAATAATTCCTAACAATAAAAGGAACACTAACGAGGAAAATAAGAGAGAAATAAAGAGAAATCCACAAAAGGAAATATTTTAATAAGAAATAAAACAAGATAATGAGTATAATGCATTTAGATGCATCTAGAAGGATAATGAGTATCCTTAATGAGGAATTTCGAGATCTTTGAGTTCCTTGGGATCCAAGGAACCCCAATAAAGGAGAAGAAAGAGAAAATACCATAATTATAAAATAAAGAGATAATGGGAATACATGATCCATCAATTATGTAGTTTTGATAAAAAGGAGTATTTCCTATTTGAGGAGAATATAATTTCGTGATCCATGAATTAAAAGAAAAGACTAAAGAGAATAAGGGAAGGAATTTTCGTATTCCTATATAACCAAGTAATAGGAAATATCCAAAGGAAGAAAAGGAGAGAGAGAATATGTTTCTCCTTGAAGGAAAAGGTTTCCTTTAATCATTGGGACTCGGTTTCTCTTGGAGCAATGTCTTAGGGCGTGAATGACCTCCCCTATATAAAGGGGAAGCCCTTTCGAGTCCAGGAAGAGATCCCACGACCCCTCTCTTCTTTCTTCTTCTTCCTCTACATCATTTTTCATTCAAAACCCTAGCAGGGTAAGGCAAGATGATCCTGGCATGACAAGGAGACCAAGCGGGACTAAGAGGGAGTCTGGACGTGCCCCGAGGTTAGAGCAAGGCTTAGCCATCAAGGCCGCGCCCCGAAGCATGCACAACAGTCGCTGCCAAGCAGCAGTGACGGCTGCAGGTGCTGGGCATAATGGACGAGCAACCGATCATCTTGGTCGCGGTTCTTTAGTGCCCTGGGTGCGCGAGGGCTTGGCGGAGCTAGCGGGAGCATCGCCGGAGGTCGAGGGAGTAAAGAGAGGCAAGGAGAGGCGGCACAAGTGGCCGCAAGGGCGACATCAAAGGCAAGTCACGAGGTTGAAGAAAGGAGGGAGACATTGGACCAATATGCCCTCCGCACTGTGCTGGGCCGGATGGATAAGTCAAGGGCAAAAACGGGATTTCAAAATGTTTTAAAGCAAACCAGCCAACGTTGCATGCAAGGGCCTACGTGGCAACCTCCTATTGGCCAGGGTAAGTAAAATTTGTTTAATTCATAGTAAATAAATGGTAGGTCGAATAAGGACATGTTATACATGAAACTTGCTCAGAAAATCGAGAGGAACCTAAATAAAATATAATTGGAGCCTGATTCCCTATGCAATTCGAAAAGTATATAGAGATACTATCTATAATAGTTTAATCATTGAAAAACCCTAACCTTTGATGATTAATGAGTTAGAAAGGGTTAAATGAGTATATACAGTTAATATTATCCGGTTAATGATAAAAAGGATCATTAAGATTGGAAAAGGATGAATTTGCATGTAATTAGTTTAATTGCGAGTTTAATATGCATGAATAATACTTTAATGGGCCTTGAAACCCTAATATTGGTATAATCGACTCTTAATGGCTTTAATTGACTAAATTCATGATTAAAGTGGAATATGCTGAATCTAAGCTATTTCAAGCATTAAAATCCTTAATTTGTGGATAATGGACCTTAATATAGAAATTAGGGTTTTCGATTGAATCAAGGTAGTAATTAGGGTTTTCTCAGGAATAAAAGGGTAAAATTATAGTCAAAACCCTAAAAAGGCTGGTAACCCTAAGGCACGAGTAGGTCTATTAGTTTTGTGTGCCATGATCAATGATATAAAATATTGAATGAATATTTCAGGATTGAATTGTGTACTTGCTTGATTCTGGATTACTTGCTTGTTTGGAATATTCCTGCATCTGAGTCTGCCTGACGAGTATGTGGTTACGCTTATGAATAATCACATTAGTTTCCCGCATGGTTGCCGGATGATTGATCGCATTGACTGCAAATTATCAGTTTGGATTTTCATATTTGCAAATTATAAAGTCACTATGATTATCACATTAATAATAGAAGTATGGATTCTCGCACCTACATGCCACCGTGATGGATGATGCCAAAGGTCAGGCCCAGATGGGTAGACCAATGGACACCTTGAGTGGTGACCCCAGGCACCAAGAAGGTGGCCTATGATATTGCATGACTAGTGGGCACCATGAGTGGTGACCCCCAGGCACCAAGCTCAGGATTAAGAAGGTGGCCTTAAGTCATTGGAAAAAGGGCACCCTAAGGTGGGTATTCCAGGGTTAGGGAAAAAGCAGTGGAGAATGTCATACTGAAAAGTTTAAATTGGCTTGTTAAATAATTTGATTGTGATATTTAAATTGTTATCCATATGTGCAAACTTTTGGTTGTCCCCACATACCAGTATATTTCGATATACTGACCGACGTTTTGTTTGTCGGTGTTTTAGGTACAAATGAAAAGAACAAATAGTAAAGTGGCATATGTGGAATTAAATGAGAATTAACGTGCACAGGAGGATTAGTTAGAGTACCCGCCTCCTGATTACATTCACATGAGCATGAGAGTCGTGAGTCGGACGGGTCCAAGAGCTGGCCGACGGATCAACTGAATAAACTAGCTAAAGTCTGGTTTAGAAATGAACCAGAAGGTGAACCACGCCCCTAGTTAACCAACATGGCGATGGCGCTGACCAATAGGAAGGCGCCACGTGGCCCAACTATGAGGTAATATTACATATCTTGTTTAATTCATAGAAAATGCTACAGATTTCCAAATATAATGAACCTATATATAAAATTGCTCAGAAAAACGAGAGGAACCCAAAGAAAATATAATTAGAGTCTGATTAAGCTTCCTATTCTGAAAGGATATGCAATACGTGTTTAAATGTGATTAGAATAAAGGAAAAACCTAGATTTTGCTTAATATGATGCTTAATTGAATAGATTCATTCATGATAGGCTAATACCTGATCTAGACCTGCATAATGAAGAAATCTTTGATAAGGAGGAATAATGATGTTTCTAGTTTAATAAACTCATACAATGCTGATTAGGGTTGTGAAACCAGTATAGACATCTTTCTATAATCATAATGATGGGTAATATGATTTAGGTGTCATGGGTAATCCAATGTGCTTGAAGTTGATAATTAGGATTTCGCCTAATATGCATAACTGAAATCGTAATCTTAGAAACCACGATATGATAGAATTAGGGTTGGTATCCCTAATCCCAGTTCCAAACATGAGATAGTCCTAAACCCTAGTTTAGGAGCGCATCTAGATCTGAATAATATAATGTGAATACATGGTGACACATATATAGTATGTATATTTCAGATTAAATGCTTTGCTAATTGGATGTTTGGATGCATTCGTAAAGTACATGTTAGATTTTGCATGGTTTATGCGATGGCATAAGGTACGTGGTTACGCTTATGAATACATGTATCGAATTTTGAGATTGCCAATGTTTCTCAATGAGATTAAACGACAAATAAACTGCTTGCTTGTTTATTAGTTCTTGCAAACTATAAAGTGCATATGAGTATCGTGTAAAGTAAATAATAGTATTCTGAACCCTGGGTTAGACTGATCTTAAGGGTAATGCACACGAGCCCTGGAGGGACAGTGATTACACCTAAGGTAGTAGACCAGATAAGGGTTAGAATATGAAAATAAGTTTATATTCTTACATGCAAGATAAAAATATTTGCTTATATCTGTACTTGTGGTTATTGTTTGAATCCACGTACCAGTATATAAATATACTGATCGTGTATTTGTTTATCGGCGTTTTAGGTATCATATATACTTGATTCGTGGACATGAGGGTACAGATAGAGATGTTAAAGACACTACAGTTTAATCATGAAGGTTTAGTCTTAATGGTTTATCTTCACACATGTAAGAGCTAATTTTGTTTAAAAGTTATGTAACTCCTAAGAGGAGCTTTTTATCTAAACATGTAAATATGTGTTCATTAATGGAAATTGTTTACTATTCTGTATTATTTCATGAATCTGATCCTGGAGTATATGATTAACGATCTGTGACTTTAAGGTCTTTTAGACACTCAAAAGTGCGGGTCGTTACACAAACTCTTGCACAATAGATGCCTCCTGGATACTAGGTTCCTCCTCTTGGTATCCATGACATGATCCAAGAAGACCTTACAAACTTGTCTCATCAACCTCTCTACTATCACAACCAACACCAAATAAATAGGAATAATCTTTCTATCTCCTTTGAAGACCCAAAAAACATCACCATCACGGAACGTTTCCACCTTGGAACTACAATCCAAAATGACCTTGTACTTTTCCTAGGTATCCATCCCTAGGATCATATTGAATCAATACATATCAAGTGGCATCAGATACACTTGAATGTTGGGTCTAGAGAAAGGAAGAACGCAAGATGGACACACCTCCCGTAATTCAACTGAACCAACTAAAGGGGTTTCGAGTAAAAAGCTATCAGATACTCTATAAATAGGTAGATAACAACTACTAATCACCTCTATGGTGTTAAAAGAGTGTGTTACACAGGGTCAACCAGAATAGATACAAAAGAAGAAGTAGATAAGTCAGAATGAAAAAGCTCCATCTGACCTGTCATGACCCATGGATTGACCACTCCCTAGGGTTGACACATAGCATAGAATATAGTTGTCTCCTATCATAATCCTGTACTAGCTAGCATAGAAGATCATGTCTGTAATGTTTGACCACATCCTAAACCACCACCAATGATATACTACTACTTACACGAACCTCATTGACTCTACCTCGGCTAATGTGTGACTACCTCATCTTTTTATAGGGCATGTCCACCTCAGATGCCCTGCTTGTCCACACTTATGGAAAGTACTCAATTCATATTGAGGCCTAGTTGACCTTGTCACCAATACTGATGATGTATTATGTGCTCCTACTGGAAGAAAGCTGCAACCTCTACCCTTACTCAGGGACCAATTTTAATGTACTTGTAGTCTCGATTAAAAAAAATTGATCTTTGATGTGACTGTAGTAAGCATGACCCTTTGCTTCCTAAAGATACCAGATGATTGCCCTTATCATTGAGATGGCCTCTTCTTAGTGCTAGCTTCCCTCTTTTCGATAGCAGACCTATCAATCCTCCTCACGTACTCAAAAAAGGTAGTCTCTATTTTCCAAAGCATACGTTGTTGTAGACAACTATGTGCTCAGACCCATCTCAAGCCTCTAGATCCTCTCCTTCTCTATCTCCACCATATGAGGATAGAACCTTGAAAGCTCCATAAACTTCACCTCATACTGATTGATGGACATTGAACCCTAATGCAACTTCTCAAACTATGTTGTCTTCCCATCGAAGTACCTCTCTAGGGAGTAACACCTCATGAACTCTTTCCAAAAATCTTCCCAACTCACAACAACTCTTGATCTCTTCTCCTCTTCTATGGCCCACCAATGGTCAGCACTACCCTTCAATAGGTAAACAACATGTTCACCTTGTCCTCTTTTGAGATGTTGAAGATTTCGAATGCCTTCTCAAGCTCAATCAATCACATGTCAGCATCAGTCGGGTCTATTGTACTCATGTATTTGATCACCCCCACACATATCAACGTCTTGAATGTCTTCCCAAAACCGTGAGATTCCATATTAGGGAAAGCTTCCCTAGCTTGAGGTATAGGCGTCCTATCTACTAAGTGTGTAATTGTCTCCATGAGCTGTCCAAACATGGACTACAAAGAATGATTAGCTATGGTTGCAGGGTCAAATTGAGGCATCAGGGGTTGTTCTGGTCCCTTGTCTGGAACTCTACCATCATGTGATAGCCTCCTACTGCCACCTCCTAGCATGACATAGCTACTCTTTGCATGCTCTTCACATTCTTAAAACATATATGCATAAGCATAAGCTATGATCAGATATGTTGGATTATGTAAGAACAAACACAAACCTAAGTCTTATGTCCCTATAGACTCAATGAACCCAAAGCTCTTATACCAATCAAACTATGCAACCCCTTCATGCTAATCAAGATTACTCAAAACAAAACACACGTCACTAATTAACCATACAACTAGAAAAGTGGGTAAATTAAAATTGATTTAAACATTATCATTATATTCAATAATATTTACATAAAGTTCCAAAAACTTGCATATCAACACATACCATATCAAGTATTTACATGTATGTCCTATGGCTGAGGACACAATCTATATACAAAAGATATTGTTCCACATATACATTCCATATAGAAACATCAACACATTGTCAAAAGCTTGAGTCAATATACATATAATATACAAAAAAATCCCCTGCTTAGACCTGAGAGTACATGGATGACTCTAGGACACACTAATTACTAGCCAACCTCCTTCTACTGATCTTTAGACTAATCTTCCTCACCACCATGATTCCGATGACATCGCTGACGATCACCTAAAAATATGTGGTGACCCACGAGGTGAAACCAACATCCCAGTGAGAGATATTACTCTCAACAAAAGTTATTTATTATAGTAGATTATATTATTAAACAAAATAAGAAAATTAAACAGATTGAGCAAGTTAAACGGATAGGCATAGAGACAGACATGATTAACAAGTATATAACAAAATAGATAAGACTATTGATTAGTAAACAGTTGACTTATCCTACTGTATTATACAACAACTAAGTTGTATAATAAACAAGGCAAGGGTTATCAACCAGTGTGGGTCTTGTTTAACCCTAAGTAGATAAGCTACATGGATGGATTACGATGTCTATTAATCCCTAGGGAGTTAATTGACCACTGCGAAGTACCATACAGTTCAGTATAAGATCTAGGACAACCAGAATCCTAAGATCTCATCCGCCCTCGATTAGTACAAGTACGCCACAATGACATAACAGTCCAACTACAAAATAGGCTAGTCCTTCCTTGGTATATAGGTAACGACCCTAGTAAGTAAGGTATACAAACCCTATCATCTGAGCTACAACCACATATGTCCTCAAGCACATCACACACACACACACACACACACACACATATATATAGGGATTGTACTCATTGCCCACGCGGGTAGTTTGTTTATAATACCCGTGTCTTGAAAATACGGTGGCTTGTATTGTAAATAAACGGAATATCAGCGCCACCCGGTCGGACTCCCATCTCTGCGATATGTACAATCGAAAGTCCGTAACATCTCCGTCATTCGTCCTCAACGGCCCGACCATCTCCTCCATTGTCTGCGAAAGACTCTCGTGTGGCCTGTTGGTTCCCCCCCCCCCACCACACACACACTTGGCGGCCCCTGCTTTGCTTTGCTGCTACGGAGGAGAGAATGGCAGTACACCACAGAAATAGGCAGAGAAGACCGACCACTACTATCACAACTACAACTGCTGCGACCACGACCGACGCAGCCCACCAGAGCTGCGACCATGACCGGTGCAGCCCACCAGAGCGACATCCCACTTCTTTCGCCTTCTACATCCACTTCTACCACACTAACTTTTACCGTCGTCTTCTCCCACCACTGAATTGATCCTTACTGCATGTCGTTCCCGTCAGCATCATCATCAAAGCACAACGTCCTCCATCGACGCCTGAACCTCTTGCCGTTTTCTGCTCCTCTTAAACCCCCCCTTCCTCCACCACAACGGCACCGCTCCCTATGCCGTCGCACACCATCTGCTAAACTAAACCCACTTCCAGAATGGGCCTCGTCTTTTTCTTCCTCCACTTCCTCGTCCTATTCCTACCCCTGTCCACCGCCGCAGCCGTCCTGCCGGCCCCGCTCCCTGCCCTTCTCTCCCTCAAGTCCGCGCTCGACGACCAGCTCAACACCCTCAACTCCTGGAAAAGAAGTTGCTGAGAAGCAACAATAAAATTGATTTCAGGCTGTGACACTCCATCTTGATGATCAGCGTCTGTGATACCCTTCGACAAGGTGACATCCTCCAATCTCATCTGACGCAAGTCCGCTTCAAGTACTACAACACCGATGCAAGGACAAAGCCATAAGCACCACCTCAAATCCTTAGTCCCTAATGGCCCCTCCCATCCCTCTTTGCAAAATTGTGTCTTCATCGGTGTTTTCCCTAATAAGTCTACTGACGACTGGATTGCAAACAGGCGCCACAAATGTAAGAGGTCTCTATTTCATCTCAGAGCACACCTTGAGCGAGGGAGGACACTTTAGATCCCTATTATGGAGGAGTGTGGACCAGGTTGCTCCAGATTTCATCCCAGAGGAGAAGATCCAGACGCAAGAGGTCCATGTTGCATTGCCTTCTGACTATGATCGTCATCTTGTACACGATGCCACTGAAACACGGAGGCTCACCTTTGTTAGCCCTGTGAAATCGTAGTGCGGCAGCGACAGAATCGTAAGACGATTTCTTCAGCACTGCCCAGTTTACCGAGAAGAGGCAAAATAGTGGAGGTGGTGAAGGAACAACAAAGAGTAGTGACACGGGAAATTGAAAACAACTTGGCGAGAAAATTAGATGCTATGTATGCGAAGAGGACATTTATAATCTTTTGGCTGGCCGGCTACAGTGGTGTAAGATTGGTGATGCACCATTCCTGGAGGAGCCCAGGCTTCTACAGATTAACGATCACTTGTTTCTGATGGTTGAGACAAGAAACACACAGGCGATGAAGCAGCTGCAAACACCATACGTGATCATGGGCAGATTGATTAGCTAGTTAGAATACATGTTGTGAATTTGTAAAAATTCATACAACATTGCCTTACAATCATATGAATCTGAGGTTATTGTTGGAGCTAGCGATGCACCTGCTTAGTCTTAGTCTGGACATGATGATTGATTTCCAATACTTCATTAACGTATTCCTCTTCACTTTTTTATTGAAAAAGATTGTGTAGGTCCATTAGATATACTAGAAAATGCATGAGATTCTAGAAGGATGATTCCAACAGATGTACGCGAAGTGTATGATGAAATGTTTGGGCCACATGATATACTCATATTGTAATAAGAAAGTGGCATATGTAATATGGACAATCACATTGTAATAGGCAAGAGCTAACCGTAATGTAGGTGACAATTTTGTAATATGGATACTCATTGTAATAAGTAAGTGTCATATGTAATATGGACAGTCACATTGTAATAGGCAAGAGCCAACCGAAGGTGACAATTTTGTAATATGGATACTCATATTGTAATAAGTGTCATCTGCAATATGGACAGTCATATTGTAATAGGCAAGAGCCAACCATAATGTAGGTGACAGTTTGTAATATGGATAGTCATATTGAAATAAGAAAGTGTCATCTGTAATATGGATAGTCATATTGAAATAAGAAAGTGTCATCTGTAATATGGACATTCACATTGTAATAGGCAAGAACCAACTGTAATGTAGGTGATAGTTTTATAATATGAATAGTCATATTGTAATAAGCAAGTGTCATATGTCATATGGATAGTCACATTATAATAGGCAAGAGACAACCATAATGTAGGAGAAAGTTTTTAATATGGATAGTCATATTGTAATAAGCAAGTGTCATACGTCATATGGACTGTCACATTGTAATAGGCAATAGCCAACCACAATCTAGGTGACAATTTTGTAATATGGATAGTCATATTGTAATAAGAAAGTGTCATCTGTAACATGGACAGACACATTGTAATAGGAAAGAGCCAACCGTAATGTAGGAGACAATTTTGCAATATCAATACTCATATTAATATGGACAGTCAAATTGTAATAGACAAGAGTCAACCGTAATTTAGGTGACAATTTGTAATATGGATAGTCATACTGTAATAAGCAAGTGTCATCTGTAACATCTGTAATATGGACAGTCACATTGTAATAGGCAAGAGCCAACCATAATGTAGGTGACCGTTTTGTAATATGGATAGTCATATTATAATAAGCAAGTATCATCTGTAATTTAAATTGAATATACAAGTGAGTTTGTGAAATTTATGTATGTAGTAACAAAATATAATGTGGTTAGGCATACTATAATATGTAACTCGCATTGACAAATCATATATCCTCTACATGGAAAATATAATTATGTGTTAAATATAATAATGTGCATGGAAAATCCTGACCAACTCTTACTTAAAATGCAAAACTATTAATTATTAACTTTAGAAAATGAAATCCCAGCCAACACAATTTTCTCCATCCTAACAGCCGACCGCTGTTCTCACAAAATAAGAGGACCGCCAACAATGAGAGTTTTCATAAACTATTTCTCAACCACAAGTAACCACCGTAATATTCATGTATCAAACACCAATGTACAAGTACAACACGTTTCGTCCAACTATCACCCACACTATGCACTAATTTATCAGCTTAAAAAATCTTGGGCTCGGTTATACATAAAGAAGTAGAAACTTCAAAATTTTGTTTACAATTTGCATTCATGGATGGCCAAATGACACTGGCATTTCAACAAACAGGACACGACCATCATAACAACGTGATGGAGATTTTTTCTGGGAGCATCTTAGTGTACAATATTAACGATGCAAAATTCTTTGACCGAGGGGTGGGGTTTGAGATAAAGGAATGAAGTTCTCGTCTATCCTCTGTTCTCAATTGAATGCGTGCAAAGAACGAGTTTGGTCTGGCATCAAAGCTTGATGATATTACATAATAGCATTCTAATGAAAGGAACGGAAGCCCTTTTTCCCCTTTTTCTGTTAAGGCCAAGGTTCTGCTGTTTTCCCGTCTCCTAAATCATAGGTACAACATGTAGAGTATTGCGGTCACTGGAGCCGCAACCATCTGTTCCTGCATCAGCAAAAAACTATAAGATGGCAGAGTGGACCCACGAGAAGCTCTTCGTCGGTGCTGAGGGACAAATTAATTGAGTGATTGGCGTCACCCTCCATCACAACGTTGTCGGTGCTAGCGTTCCGATGGGTCCGACCGGCCTTATGTCTTCCATCGTGGATTCATTAGCAATGGCGGCTTTAGTACCTACTGGGCGAAGACGTCGGCGTTCGACATGCTCCTCGTCCAGTTCGTACCATATGAGTTGTGATTTTCCATAGCTCCATCTCACCGATTCATGCTTTGTCAGATGCGTATCGGGCCAAGAACGCCATAAACAACATACTCCTTGACCTGGGGCGGCAGGGATCTTTTTACTATATGTTTGGGTACAACTTCCCATTTGGCACAACAACAACCTGTTTCGGAGGCACTCGCACACGAAAACTGTGAAAGTAGTGAACAAGACAGCAGAGACCGACATCAGGGTGTGAGCTAGAAAAGGTGAGGAACTAGACGTGATCTGGTTGACTCAGATCGTGGTGACTCTCGTTGTTTGGAAAACACAATATATCAGGACTTGTGGAATGGATCCCCTCTCAGACCATGAACCAGATTCGCCCTCAAGCAAGGAATCCCCGCAAACTCAAGTCTTTCCCCTGCGCCGCTCCGCCGGAACCACGGCTCGGACCTTTGTAGATATGAGAGAGACGTGAGTAGTTAGGCCGATAATTACAATACATGCCACCATACTTTCAGACACGGGTAGTGAACTTAAAGTATCCGCGCGGGCATCTAATGAATCCATATATATATATATATATATATATATATATATATATATATATATATATATATATATATATATATATATATATATATATGAGATATGAACACAACCATTCTCTTATCAAGGTACGACTATAGCCATTCTCAAAAGAAAACATGCATATACTCAACAATATACGACTCCAAGTTCCCATTATAGGAATACTCATTTCACCATCCAACAAGTTTCGACACTGGAATGGATCTAAGCACATGGCACAATACACTAGTACATAATCGACCTTTAGTGTTGGTTATTTAATGCATTTGGCGTCAGTTTCAAAGTGACACCCAAGTGGGTGCTGCTAAAAGTTGAAACCTTTAGCGTCAATTTTAACACCAACGCCATAACGCTTCCCGCCACCAAAAATGCGCTACCAAGGGCACTATAGGCGTCAGTTATTTAATAAAACAGACACTATATCCTGGTCAAAGACGTCGACGTTTCACAAAAACCGACACTATATAACCCTTCACGCCACCAATAAAATGTGCCAACAAGGGCACCATCGGCGTTAGTTTTTATATATAATTGAAACCCATAGCCACATAGACCTCGATTTTTTGCTAATAATTGACACTATATGTATTTTTTGTCGATTATATACTAATAACCGACGCCTATTTTATGATGTTTTTTCTTATCAGTTTGCAGGCCTACTGTATGGTTGGTCAGCAGGATGTAGAACCTGCAGTTGAGTTCTAAACTGCAGGTTTACAACATCTATTGATATCAGCCAACAACAGGCCACAAACCTGCAAAATTAACAAGATGGACAACAATTTATGATCACACACATGTATAAGCACATTTAATTCATATTATTTTTCATCACACACATGTAGAAACTAGTAGTTCCATTTCAAAGTTCATCTATTTTCACACACATTTAGCAACCTACAGTTCCATTCATTGCATCTCTTTTCACATTCAGACACATGTAGAAACATTCATGTATTAATCATCTTCACATTCACACATATGACAATTCAGAAAAATTCATTCATATTCACACAAAAATTATTGTGAGAACAAAGTTTTAAAATATCATTCTTTATTCACCATCATCATTATTGCCATCACTATCCCAATCATATTTAAAAATCCCCACTACTTGTAGGGCTTTTGCCCATTCTTCTCTTACATCATCTAATTCTTCGCTCGTATAGGGAGTATGTACATCTAATAACTTTCCACATGTAGTCAAGTCAGTTTTAAACACCTGCAAAGAGAATGACGTATATATAATTAATAATATATAATAAGATTGATATATTTCATATGATCTAATGAGACTATATATAATACCTTATGTATAGTATCAATTTCCATTGTGGCATGTTTGATGATTAGGTCCATAAATTGCATCACATAGTATGTACATGCCCAACCGTTGTCTTATGTAGCACACTATAAATGGAAACATACAAAATATTCAAAAATACAAATAAGCATAGTTCACATAAATAATATATACATTGGAGTCGGGAAATTACTTCCACAATCTCCCAAATTAGTGGTTAATTCTTTTTCTTGGGGACCTTTCTTCCAGCCCTACATGTTAATGTAACACATTCAATTGCATAATTAAATAGTAATATAATAATAGATGTTAATAGATATAAAAATATGAAATATTTCTCACGGGAATAATGTTTTTTCATTGTGTGTCCATATAATGTATTAAATTCATTCCCCGCAGGATCTAGATAATGAACAGTGAACGTCTTGGGGACAATAACTAGTAACTCCCAATGCCTACCACTACAGGTAAGAAAGTTAAAAATTAATAACTCAAAATCCACAATAGAAATGTAATTTTCTTAAGTCCAAATTATAAGCAAAGTAAACTTACTCGACATTGAATGGAGCTATTATCACTGTCTTCTTTTTTTTACCAAAATATTTAAAAGAAGCACCGCAATATGAAGTAGCTGAAGAAGTGTCTTTATCTACAAGACTAATCAAAGATGGAACAAAAAATCCCACATGGGAAAATGAAAAAATTGTACATATCGTGTGTAAGTGGTTGCAAAACATGTATTACATATGCATTAATATACCAGATCACCGTATATAAAATAAGGTATATGGATGTATAAATAAGATCTCACCATATCCATAGCTCTATCATAGATGTATTCAACCAATCATAACAAAGCAACTCCAAAATATCTTTTATAAATAGCTTGTTATCGTATGATTGACCGGCATCATCCTCCGGAATAGAAACATTTATAGGGAAATTTGGATCATGTTCACCTATCCATACTACCATACCCCTACAATTAGGACCTAACGAGCGTGTAGGTCCCTTGGAAGACAACTTGGTACTTCAGGAGGTGGAGGTAGAGGCCAAGATGTAGCGGGTGTCTTCCTTTTGACTTGTATATATAATTTTAGATCAATTGATTCATATATACACACTAACAAATTTATGTAATGTAAATTTACCATACAATATTAGTATAGACAACATCCGCTTTGGGCCACATTATCACTCCACCTTCTGCCTCACCAAGCATTTCAGAATCTAGGTGGGCATATGGCAATGGAAGATCCCTCCAATTGGGGAGTACCTGTATCGTGCTCGCACAAACCACACCAGATGGTACTAGGGCCCCATGAAACATGTCCCCTGGAAGGGCTGGGTAAGCCTATGCCTCTGCAATGATATATTCTTGACTTTTTAGATGGCATGGCTTCAACCCCTACAAATTTATGTAAAGAATGTTATATACATATATACATAAACATATCATCTTGAAAAGACTAGATACTATATATGTCATAAAAATACTTACAGCGGACGTGCTAGGGGGTGGGTTTATAGGATTACTCCCAACCACCTCTACAGTAGGAGAAGAGTGGCACGCCACATGTATTGTCTGAATGGCAGGTTGAGACGCATGTCACTTGCTAATTGCTTCATTGAGTCTCTTATCAAGTGCTTCTTTGACTCTCCTATCAAGTACTTACTCGACTCTGCTATTAATTAACTCATCTACCTATACATGGAAAAAAGAAATTCTATCTTTTGATTATTGAATTCCCTTTCGAGATAACATTTTGAAAAAAGAACAGGTTACCTCAACATTTGATAGTCCTTCTTTTGGGACAGATTTGCATTGTGATGTCCCAAAGAATGCTTTTATGCCCACACCAGCGCCTGTACCCCTAACATGTCTAGGATGATATGGGTTACCAAGAGCAACTATCAATTCATCCCTTGTGCCCTCAGGGATGAACTTGCCTTCCTTCCTCTGCTCGTGAAGCTCCCTCTAGTCACCATCAATAGAAATTGGTAAGTAAACATAACAATAATCAATATCGATTGCTCTAAGAGTTGAATTTTACCATTTTTGTAGCCGCCTCAGTAGTTGCGGGCTTCGCTATATCTCCCTTCTTATTTTGCCTCCCAGCTATCCACATTGCATGGCGAGGCAGAGGTGCGGGACCAATAGTAGAGGACTCTACAATCTCCTAAGTAGTAGTAGAGTGAGCAGTAGACTCATCCTATAGTCTTTGGTGAATGCCTGCATAGCCTCTTAGACCCATTGTGTGGTCATGCACATTCAGTGCATGCCTTGGTCTTTGAGCATCGCTGATGTAGTAACTTGTTCATCATAGTGACACCCCTCACTTTTTCAATTTTTTTTTGCTGCTCATCAAGTGCCCCAAGTTCTTCAGGGGGTACATCATCAACCTAAAATTTGACAAAATAAACACACTTACATGATATAACTATAAATGGACATATAGATAGAAATATAGGATATATTTTTAAAACTTACATTGTGAGGTGGCGCATTGGTATCCTCATACTCATGGTAATCATCATCATGGTCATCATGTTCATGCACAACCATCTGAATGTGTCATTAAAAAATCAAACATTTAGCATTTGACATAACTAGAAGATAATAAAACAGTGTAATGTTCACATTCAGAAAAATAAAACACTTAAAAATTTTAAACATGCATGCCTCTAATATTGTGATCTTTTATCAATTAGCAATCCTTCATTGTGATCTCCGCGCACATACAAGTCATCATTAGCTTCAATATTTGGTGGTGTTGGCAACCCAACTGAGAATGGACTGGAGTCATCATACTTATCATAGTAGTCTTCTTCATTTATAGGATCTTCAATGAAGTGTCTTTTACCATGAAGAACAACTGACCATTTATCATTTGCAGGATCATCAATATAAAATACTTGTTTTGCCTGTGATGCCAATATGACATGACTTTTGATTTCATCACTTGTGCTGACTTTCAAGTTGTTATTGCAATGCCTACATCAAGAGTAGAACCTATCTCCAGGTTGTTTCCTATGTTCCTAGGCAAATCTAATAAACTGATCAAGACTAGAAATAAACTCTGGGGTGCAGTGATTTGGAATGGACATCCATGATTTATCCATTCTATGATCAAAGAGAAAACACATATATATTAGGGTTTAGGGATTACATATTAAGTTAATGATTATTAGGGTTTATTGTTTTAGATTTAGGGATAAAGATTTAAAGATTAGATTTTAGCATTAAAATATTAGGGTTTAGGGTTAAAATATTTGATTATAGGATCTTTTATATATATTAAATGTGTACCACCTATCCCATTCTAGAACACCTAATCTCACTAGTAAGTGTATAATGTGTGTTGGGTTTTCAAGAAAATTTTGGCAGCATTTCCCCACTCTTCTCCAAGTACATATGTACTTAGAGAACAAACAAGGAAATGTTGTTGAAATTTTCTTGAAAACCCAATACACATTATACACTTTCATCCTAAGTGAGATTAAGTATTCAAAAACAGTCCCAAACTGGGGACTATCCAAGATTTACTCCTAATGAGTAAATCTCAGATGGGATTCTAGGCCAACAAAATACATGTATATATGTTGTCATTACTTTATATATGATCATCGTTTCATCATTCATATCCTAGGTTTTATGTGTCATCAAAAACATCAAGATGCTAATTGGATATCTACACAGTAGGGATGGTCATTAGGGCAAGACTTTTGTTAATGCGTCGCTTAACACTTACAATCACTAAGATAATTATCCTAGAGTTTAATCCTTTTTCAACTTTCCAATTAAGGCTAGTATAGAAAGGGTCGATCCCACAGGACAACTTTTTAAGATTGTTTCTTTTTATCCTAATTGTTTTGAAGAACTTGTTATTTGTTTTTGGTATTTTTTTAGATTTGGAACAAAAAGTAAAAGTCGAGTTTTGGGGGTTGATGATTAACACTAAGGAAGGAAATGCAAGAAAGAAAATGTGCTTAACAAGAATGTAAATTTGCCCTGTCACAATGAAAATTAAGATTGTTGTTAGCACAAGAAAAACTATTATGAATGAAAAAACTACAAAGAAAGCAAAAGCAAGCGGTGATTAGATCAAGAAATGAGAATCTAGGCTTTAGGGGTTTTCACCACCTTAGCCTAGGCAAAAACAAACTAATCCTTAAAAATGACAGATTCGATGAAAGCAAGTGAATTAATAAAAATCCACTAAAGATGGACTCCACATGAACCCATTGGTCTTGGTGCTCATGTTTCTTAGTTCATCATCCTACAAGAAGAAGATCCACGGTCGTTTCAAAACTGCTATGTGATTGAGTTTGTTGTTCTAAATCTGAACTTCCATGGTCATATCCATCCAGATTAACTTTTGATCAAATCAATTAATTACTTTGATAGATCAATTAGTTATCAAACCCAAAAGCCATCTAGAATAATTTTTAAGGAAAAGTTGATAAAGCCATGGATAAGGGGTTATTCCCCTTACCTCGATAGAGAACTAATCTATCATGCTTGTAGAGAAAAGGGAGACGGAGAGAAGAAGAGTTCTAGCCATAGTCTAGTCTTACTAAAGGATAGTTCCTTCGGCTAGAGTCTATGAAATGGCCGACGCTTAATCCCTTACTCCAGTCCACAGAAGAATAAAAGGAAGAAGAAACTAGATCTAAACGAGCAAAGTAAAAGAACAACAATTTAAGGAAACACTTAGCTTGCAAAAACTAATATTTATTGATGGAAAGAACAATAACATAAGAACACAAGAAGATTGCTTAGAAATCCCGTACAAAGATGATACAAAAGATGATCCTTGGGAGGAGGAAGTGCCCTTCCTTTTATAGGAGAAGGAGGGGTAGGTCATCCAAAAAAAGAGGGGGAAAAAAGAGAGGGAGCTATCCTTTTGAATTTTTAAGATTTGGTCAATAGGAATTTGATAGACTTTAATTGTCTTGACCATGTAACTCTCTTCAATGCAGATGCCCGCAGCAGCGATTTCGAATGCGTTTCACTCCCATAAAACGCATAAAAGCGGTCCCAATAATTGCATATTCTTTTAGGACATTAAATTTTCTTTCGAATGAATACGTGTACACTCAATTTGGACTTTGGATGTAAGAGTTATGGAACTTTTGGTGACAGATATACAATAATTACAGGACTGCTGCAAATTGTGCAATTGTACTCCAAGAATATTTATCCCATTTCCTACAAAATCCAAGAAAATATAACTAAAATTCTTCTTGAAGAGAAAAATATAATATAATGTAATTAATTATAAAACTAAGAAAATAAACACCAATACAATCATAAAAAGATATCTAAAAGATGCAAATAAAAGTGATGAAAACACATTTATCAAAATACCCCGGACTTCAATCTTTGCTTGTCCTCAAACAAGTAAAATCACAAATAAAGTCCAATTTATACTCCCAATATGCCATCCTCACCTTAATAACATCACTACAATCCTAACCTCTAAATTTTGGCCAAGTGACCCGATCTCCTAGAACCACATAGCATAAAATTCTATATTCCCTATCAAGACAATTGTCTAATCTAGCTTCTAAAATAAGAATTTGTAGAAAAATAGGCATCTCTTACTTTCACTTTGACACTCTCAATTTTTTATTACTCTTTTTTCTAAGTTATTGCACAAGAATAGGACGAATTTGGGGGTGTGAAAATAAATAAAGAAGTGATGAAAATATATTGATCCCTCCTCTATTTGACTCGGGATATGAATTTATGGAGTTGTGGCTACATTGGTCACAATTTTTTTTTCATGTGCACTTTTAGAATCTTTTGATGGTACGCCCCTTTGTGGGGTATGAAGTTTTCATTTTGGGAAGCATGCCACACCGGACTTGATTTTTGTCTGGTGGTGATTCTTTGCTTCTCTTTTTTAGAAGAAAAATAGAGGGAAGGAAGAGATGTTCTTGTGCTTATAACTTTCAAAATTTTTTTCATATATTTTTGTCGGAGAGTGTCATTGCTCTAGTTAGAGTACTCCTATAAATCACATCATACAAATTTTATAACAAGATAATCCATTATTTAAATATAGGGAAAATTATGTTTGGTTCTAATCGATTCCTTATGACTTGTCAACTATTCCGAGGAGTGATGTTATTAAGGATCCTAGGTGACATGGTGGTTTCAGACATGGCAATATGTAATAGTCTTTGCAAAAAAATTACTAAATTCAATTTGGGGTACAATGATATATGTCTACTCAATGGCTGACTAGATAAAGGTCATTTTGCAACAAAAGAAATAAAACATGGCCGACTAGATAAGGGCCAAACTAAAAAAATTGAAAATTTGTGATTTTTTAAGGAAATTAAAACTAATTTATATAACATAATGAAAAATTTCAGAAAAATAAGATAGTATAGGTGGAAGGAGTACGTACCACCCACCTCCACCCCAGACTTTAAATTTTTGCTCATCCCGAGCAAAATACAAATCCAGGATGGGGGGAAGAAAATCACTGGGATCACCGGGAGGTCCTGGTATCTCAAAAAATGTTCAGCTAAAGGAGATGTTGATGATGGTTGTAGCTTTGAACAAAGGAGCTTCATGGTACACCCAATGGATGGGTGATCATAGAGGCTGAAAGTGGATTTCATAATGTCTTTTTCCTCGCACTCCTTCCAAAAGGATCCACACATATTCCTTTAGTAGTAAAGGAAATGTCATAAATGTGAGTGGCTTGATGGGGATTGGCGGGTGTTCAATGGGTGGCACATATGGTGTCGACTCTGCAACATCGGCTGGGGGATCAGGCTTTGGTTTCCCTCTATCATATGGATCTACATATAGTAAAATTGGTGGTAATATGAAGGGACACACGAATTTAAATCAGCATCATACATATTTTAGCTCTCAAAATTCATGCAATCAACCTTGGGATAGATGGATTTCATGGTTGATATTGCAGGTGACTGTAGTTCCTCTATGCAAGGATTTCCCAAGGGTTCTTGAACGATAAAAGTGGGGATATATTCCTGGCAGCCAGTAGAAGGGGGTATATAGATTTATTGTAAGGAGTTCTCCCCTTCTATATCATCCTTATGTAGAATGGGAATTGGTTGTGGCAGAATGGAAGGAATCATTTCATCAATGGAGGTGGGTTTCTCATTATCCAGAATAGATCCTAACAGAGGGGATTGGTCGTCGATAACAATTGGACTTTTGCAAATGATGGGAAAGGTTGTTGGGTCTTTAGGATGACTCTCTGAGATTGACTTTTCATACTCGAGTAATAAAGTCTTCAAGGGAAGGTTGGGAATGCCAATGTCCTCATCGCACAAGAAATACGACCCAATGGTATGTATTGTTTCTTTAGAATCCAACGTATATGACATAAAAATTAGATCATCGTCATCATCTTTGGGAAGAACTGTCTTAGGTTGCTCTAAGTCCTCCACATATTTTTGTTCTTGGGTCTCTAGTAAGGATGCTAAAAGGGCTTGGCTGGTTTCTAGGTTTTTCTATCCTTCTACTACCATTTTTTCCAAAGCCCCAAGTCTCTCTTTTAGTTGATTTTCATTATTAGATTCATACATCCCAAAAAAATTGCCATCCTCACCATTCCCCCCATAAGGATCTTGGTCATGGTACCCAGTATGTTGGTTGTGGTGTTGCTCCTCATAATAATATTTAGTAGATGGTGGATTGTTATTTCCATTACTCTCATCATGGTGGGAAGATACAATATTACAAGGTGTCACCGAGTCATGGGGGAACATATTTGGAACATCTGGGTTTTGGGATTGGGCTTTCAACAAGGTGGCCATCAAGGTTTGTCTAGTTATGAGTTCTGCTGCCATCTTCTCTAGGGACCTAAGTTTCTCTTCTTGTTGAGGATTATGTTGGGTATCATAAATAGGTCCATTTCCCCCAAAGTTTTGTTGGTCATACCCTCTCTCAGAATATTGATAGCAAGGTTCCCCATAATGGTTCTCAGAAAAATAAGGATTTACATTGTACCCACCAGGATGAAAGGGCTCATAAAGAGGGGTGCTATGGGATAAAGTTGGACATGCAAGAGATGTGTGGTGGCAATGACCACAATAATAACATTGTGGGAGATATTGCAATGCCCACTCCATTTTAAAAGTTTTTTTTTACAATTAGAAAAAGAGCTAAAGATTTTTTACAAGACCGTAAATTACAAAAAAAAATCTAAGGGATTATGACTCAAGGTTAAAATTTACAAAACTAATTAAAATTACATTTTATTTACAAACTAGCGTATTTGTAGAAAAAAACGGACTACCAGAATGGAAACTTGGCAGAAGGAGGAGTAGCACTTCCAGAATGTTACTCGGAAGGCATAAAAAAAGGAAAAAAAGTTTTTTAAAAAATTTTGGGGTTCGAAAGAAGCAAATCCGTTGTCCTCGGCAACGACACCAAATTGTTAATGCATCACTTAGCACTTACAATCACTAAGATAATTATCCTAGAGTTTAATCCTTTTTCAACTTTCTGATTAATGCTAGTATAGAAAGGGTTGATCCCACATGACAACTTTTTAAGATTGTTTCTTTTTATCCCAATTTTTTTGAAGAACTTGTTATTTGTTTTTGGTATTTTTTTAGATTTGGAACAGAAAGTAAAATTCGAGTTTTGGGGGTTTATGATTAACACTAAGGAAGGAAATGCAAGAAAGAAAATGCGCTTAACAAGAATGTAAATTTGCCTTGTCACAAGGAAAATTAAGATTGTTGTTAGCACAAGAAAAACTATTATGAATGAAAAGACTACAAAGAAAGAAAAAGCAAGCAGTGATTAGATCAAGAAATGAGAATCAAGGCTTTAGGGGTTTTCACCACCTTAGCCTAGGCAAAAACAAACTAATCCTTAAAAACGACGGATTCGATGAAGGCAAGTGAGTTAATAAAAATCCACTAAAGATGGACTCCACATGAACCCATTGGTCCTGGTGCTCATGTTTCTTAGTTCATCATCCTAAAAGAAGAAGATACATGGTTGTTTCAAAACTCCTATGTAATTGAGTTTATTGTTCTAAATCCGAACTTCCACGGTCATATCCATCCAGATCAACTTTTGATCAAATCAATTAATTACTTTGATAGATCAATTAGTTATCAAACTCAAAAGCCATCTAGAATCGTTTTTAAGGAAAAGTCAATAAAGCCATGGCTAAGGGGTTATTCCCCTTGCCTCGATAGAGAACTACTCACTCATGCTTGTGGAGAAAAGGGAGATGGAGAGAAGAAGAGTTCTAGCCATAGTCTAGTCTTACTAAAGGATAGTTCCTTCGGCTAGAGTCTATGAAATGGCCGACGCTTAATCCCTTGCTCCAATCCACATAAGAATAAAAAGAAGAAGAAACTTGATCTAAAAGAGAAAAGTAAAACAACAAAAATTGAAGGAAACACTTAGCTTGCAAAAACTAATCTTTATTGATGGAAAGAACAATAACATAAGAACACAAGAAGATTGCTCAGAAATCCCGTACAAAGATAATACAAAAGATGATCTTTGGCGGGAGGAAGTTTCCTTCCTTTTATAGGAGAAGGAGGGGTAGGCTATCCAAAAAAAGAGGGGGGAAAAGAGAGGGAGCTATCCTTTTGATTTTTCAAGATTTGGTCAATAGGAATTTGATAGACTTTAATTGTCTTGACCATGTAACTCTCTTCAATGCAGATTCCCACAGTAGCGATTGCGAACGCATTTCACTCCCGGAAAATGCACAAAAGAAGTCCTCATAATAGGATATTATTTTAGGAAATTAAATTTCCTTTCCAATGAATACTTGTACACTCAATTTGGACTTTGGATGCAAGAGTTATGGCATTTTTGGTGACAGATATACAATATTTACAGGACTGCTACAAATTGTGCAATTATACTCCAAGAATATTTATCCCATTTCCTACAAAATCCAAGAAAATATGATTAAAATTCTTCTTGAAGAGTACAATATAATTTAATTTAATTAATTATAAAACTAAGAAAATAAACAACAAAACAATCATAAAAAGATATCTAAAAGATGCAAATAAAAGTGATGAAAACACATTTATCAACTTTCAAGAGACTAGAGCTTCAATTATCAAAATACATACTAAGGACATATTTCAAGTCAAGATTTAGGCATTTAATCACCTTAGGGTGCATACGTGATTCACAAGGTATTTGGGTGCACAAAGTGATATGTTATTGATTTAGGAGTTCACATAATCATTTTAGACATAGAAGACCCACATGTGAGTTAGGTTTGAGATTTAATATCAATGTATCTTTAACACAATGTTTCAAGGTTCAAAGTACATAATAAAATCAAATTAGGATGCTAGAATGGACAAGTTTAAATATTAGTTCAACATGCATCAAAATTTACTGAATTAGGTCAAGCATGAGGATTAGAAGCACATTCAAATCAAGTCTAGGCATAAAAGGAGTAACATGTAGCATAAAAGCCCTTTTTAGGTCATTTTATCAACATAGGGTCTTTTTATGGTGCAAAAGCTAGTAAAGTTCCAATATTGATGTAAGAGGGTGTTCAAATTACTAATATAAGCTCTCTTACCTAGGACTAGGGAAAGAAGAGGAAGTGAGTGGCGACGGAGTGGCAGAGGTAGTGAGTGGCATCAAGCTCAACAACACGAGTTGCGGTGGTGTTCACCACTACCACCGAGGACAGCGGCGAGTAGCAAGAGAACAGTGACAGAAATGGTGGAGAATGGAGGTGGAAAGTAGTGGAAGCGGTGGTGGAGAACGGCAGTACTGAGGAGCTGGAGTAGTAGGCAAGCTGGAGCAGAAGTGGTAGTGGAGGCTGTAGCAGTGACAGTGAGGCCAGAGCGGCGATGACAAGGCTCGAGCTCTGGTTGGACGAAGGCTGGATCACGACGGTGACAGTTGGGGGGAAAATCACCAGAGAAGGAAGGGAAACCGGCAATGGAGGAAGAGTAGTAGGTGGCAGGTGTAAGCAGAGGTAGAGTAGTAGGCGAGCACTGGCGGCAGAGTAGTAGGTGGCAGGAAGCAATGGCGACAAAGAGATCGGCGGCGGAAGGAATTGCCAGACCCTAAACTAATCGGGAATGAAATAGAGAAAGGGGAAGAGTCTGGTTCACACAGGTGCTATTAAGTTAACTATAGACATCAGTTATTCTACACAACTGACACTTAAAACAATAGGCATCAGTCACCATAAAACAACCAACATCTATGTTCAATCATAGTCGTCAGTTTCAACTTGAAAAATCGACGTCTCTCTACATATTCCGACAAAAAAAAGTTCTTGAATTACGATCATAGTCGTCAGTTTCCATACACAACCGATGCCAAAGGGGGGTAAAAATTTTCACAGGGACAACGCGTGAATACACATCTATGTTTAAGAAAACCGACGACAATAATGGGGCCAATTTATGTCTCACGAAAAACCTTTAGTCGTCGGTTACTTGGTCAACAACCGATGTCGTATGTGAAATTTTGGAGGAATTTTTTTGCACTAGAAAAATTGGATTTGGCGGGTGATTTTACGCGTCAATTTCTTATTGAGCAACTGACGCTAAATAAAAAGTGATACCCATGTCTAGCCGGTCTTCATATATAGATGTCAGTTTGTGTTTTCATCCGACGTTGTAGGGTATAGGCGTCGATTGTTTGGATACAACCGACACCTCTAGATGTGACGTTATAAGCCATTTCTATAGTGGTGATATGATTAGGGCTTCACTTGATTAGTTAATGTCAATTGGGTGAGTTAAGGTTGCATCGATGAAGTTGCATACAAATCCCAAAAGAGTTCTACAAAAACATGGTATGTTGCAACTTTAGAATATCTAAAACACAAGAGACATGTTCTTATCACATCATTATAGGATAACAATCCTTGTGACATCATGAAGAGGATAACACTTTAATTAGAAAACAAAACTATGTCTAAAGGTCATAAGACTATTCGCATTATGTCCTACAAAACATCATTATCCTTCATGTCTTACCAGAGGCTCAATAAACCATCACTATTTATGTGGTACACAAACTCAACATAATATTACATTAAAGATCTACGATTTTCACATTATAATATATTAGGGATACAATCATGGAGGTTTTTTTTCTTTCATCATATCAATCATATAAGGAAACTAAGTATGATTAACTGTCATCACCATTTTGTATTAGGGTTTGGTTCAACAAGTTAAATTGAATTGAAGTTACAAAACATCACCCAAGCATAAATCCTAGATCTTAGCATTTCCATTAGCTCATGACTGCATAAGATGATTCGATACAAGGACCATGCCTACACTTGATTGAGGGTGGCCAGGTGGAGGGCGTGCCTCTGGGTTTTGTCCTCACGTTTGCTGCGGTGACCACAATAGTGACTCCCATGGGAACAGGTCCAACCATTGGAGCTGGGTCTACAGTCAATATGGACGCATCTAAGGAGCGACTAACTAGTCATATGTATAGGGACTCTGCAACCTGGTCAATGGTGGGCTTCCAGCCTTCACCAGCATTGGCGATGACTGAGGCCACGGTGAACTAAGGAGGAGGTGAGCATGTGCAAATTGCTAATAAATTTACAACACTCAACAACAACGACACAAGAGTTGGCGAGACCTTGGGTGACCCAGGGGCCAGCCTCAGTCCTCGACGTACCTGCAACACCACTATTAATGGAAGAGGAGGAAGCAACAACCAGACCTGCTCTGACAGAGGGAGAGGGTCTTTTACCAGATAAAATGTCTATCTTTACTTGGAATGTGAGGGGCGCCTCACTTCCTTGAAGACAAAAGAAATTCAAAGAAATTATCAACGGTTTGGGAGTTGATTTATGCTTTTGTTTGAAGACAAAAATAACGAGGGACATAATGGAGAGGTGGGCACCTTATTCCCAATTGGGTGGAACTACTTGTCCAACCTGAATCAAGTGGAGTTAGGCAAAATTTGTGTTGGTTGGAACCCAACCAGTTGGAGCTTGGTTCCCATTGCTGAAACGGGACAATGCTTCACTGTTAGTTGCTTTAACAAAGGTGAATTTTCCTATATAATTTCTATTGTTTACGGGGAACACTTGGAAAGATATAGGTCCCATATGTGGGAAAGCATTAGACAAACATCTCAGAGATCTTTTGGTTGGTGGTTGAGGATTTCAACATAGTAAGGCTAGCTGGTGAGAAAAAAGGAGGAAAACCAGTGCCCGAGTCTGTTATGGATAATTTTAACCAGGTTATTGATGATGTGAAGCTCACAGAACTAAATATGATAGGCGGTCATGTGACATGGTCCAATAAGCAAGGTGTTCACAGATGCATTGCTTGCAAGCTGGACATAGGTTTTGTTAATGAAGCATGGGCGGACATCCTTCCAAACTCATTCATCAAGCTTGGATCACACCCTTTCAGTGACCATGCTTGGTTGCAACTCAATTTGAAAGAAAAGGAGTCCTCCCCCAAGCCTTTTAGATTCCTCAATCTGTGGAGTTCTTGGTTGGGATTTATGGAGGTTGTCGACAAAGGATGGAATGAATGTATATAGGGTAACTCCTTATATGTTGTGTGTAAGAAGCTAAAAAATACCAAGCTCTGTCTAAGGAAGTGTGTCAAGGACAAAATTATTATTAAAAACTTACTGCCCATTGCTAGAAACAACTATGAGCAAGCTGCCATGCAGGAATGCAATAATCGGCTTTGTCATGGAGCGATAGAAAAGGAAAGAGATACGGAGAAAAAACTTATCAATCTCAAGAAATAGGAGGAGTGTTTCTACTGGCAAAGAAGTAGAATATCATGGCCTAAAGATGGAGACCATAACACAAAGATTTACCACTCATCTATGAAGAAGAGGGCACTCAAAGATGATATCTTTTTCTTGATTAAAGAAGATGGGTATACTATGGAGGGGAGAAAGTAGGTGGGTGATGAGGATGTACATTACTTCCACAATCTATATAACCAACGTACTATACAACCTTGTAATGTGCCTCTCCCTGTGAGGATAGTGATCGAGGAAATGAACATCAACCTATGTAAACCGGTGACTGATGAAGAGGTGAAGCAGGCTGCTTTCTCCATAGGGGCTAATAAGGCCCATGGCCCCAATGGGTTCAATGGGAGATCTTTCTGACATGTTGGCCGGTCATCAAAGATGACATATGTAGAGCGTTAAGATGGTTTATGGTGGGGGAGAATGGTGAGGGAGGTTAACCATGCCTTCATCAAACTCATTCCCAAAAACATACCTTCCAACAATATGACAGATGTTAGGTCGATCGCCTATTGTTTGATGTTTTACAAGATCTTTGCCAAGATCATAGGTAATTGGCTTAAGATGTGCCTCCCAGAGATCATCTCACAAAATTAGAAAACGTTCATAAAAAGGAGAAGCATTTCTAACTATGCACTACTTGCCTTGGAGTTTCTCACAGATTTCAAAGTAAAGAATAGTTCCAGGAAAGCTTGTGTTAAACTAGACATAACCAAACCATATGATTGTGTCAAGTAGGAAACACTATGGAAGATCATGAGATCTATGGGGTTCTATGATAGATGGATCACCTTGATGCAACAGTGTGTACAAACCACCTCTTTCTCCATACTTGTTAATGGGGCCCCTATGGGTATGTTCACAACAAATAATGGACTACATCAGGGTGACCCCCCCCCTCTCCCCTCCTCTTTACTTTAGTCATGGAGAGCCTTACTACACTGATTAAGGAGGCTGAGGATCACAACAAGATCAAGCCTTTCAAGGTCAAGGGCGCCAAGGTGTTGTCCCACCTCATCTTTGCAGACGACGTACTCCTTTGCTCCATGGGTCATGCTAAATGACTTGTGGAGTTTAAGAAGGTTATGATGAACTTAGGAAAGCTCACAAGTTTATTCATGAGTGATGTTAAATCAAGGATTGTACTCTCTAAGTCTTGTGATTTGAGAAGGGGAAGGCTCAAAAGGGCTTTTGAGATCAAGAGAGGATGTTTTCCCACCTGATACCTTGGCATTCCTCTGTCTGGTGGGAGAGGGTTCTCTAGAGACTACAACATGTCCCTTGACAAGATTAGGGGGAAGATATATAGTTGGATTGGCCTTCAAATTTCATTTGTAGGCCACTTGATGTTGATCAGATCGGTCATTCAAAGTATGGTGTGATTATGGTGCCACATATGCACCCTACCTACTCTAACTATGTTGAGTATTAGATGCCTAATGAAGTCTTTCTTGTGGAGTTGCAAAGGTCATGGTGTTTCTTGGGACACCATTGCCAAACCACTTCAATACGGTGGTCTTGGGATTCAAGACATGACAGAGACCCACAGGCAGTCCAACCTCAAGAGGGTTGATCATTTCCTTAGGTAGCCCCTTGGGGTTTGTACTTCCTGGATGAGAGAGAGATACAATGGGGTACTGGGGGGTCCAGTACCACCACTACATATGATTCCCGTGTGTGAAAACATATGAACATGGGGGGATGAGTTTAGTCTTTTGTATAATCATGATAGTGATGGGATCTAGACCCTTGTAGATTCCCATGTGTACCCATGGAAGACTATAGTATGCAACCTTGTCCCTTGGCATTCACTCCTCTAGGGTAGGTGCTTCACACCCAAGTGGAGTACCCTAACCTACAGAGCGATGTTGGGGAAATTACCTACCAGAGACATAATGGTTCATTGGGGGCTGGATACAAAGGTCTAGTGTTCACTTTGTAGAGAGGAGGAGGAGTCCCACACCCACCCGTTCTTTGAGTGTAATGTTTCCCATTACATGTGGGAATGGTTATGCCTAAAGAATGGGTGGGGCCACTCCCTACCTATCCAACTACAGGAAGCAGTGACTTGGACCATGGATAGGGTGATAACTAGGTTTGGTGGAATCTGCCTTATGGGGCTTTGCCACAAGGTATGGTAGGTGAGGAACAACTTAATCCATGGGCAGACTGCCAGGGATTATCTACACCTTTTTGATAGTTTACTGAAGGATATTGCTAGGCTTGTTAGAGCCAAACCTCCTCTATATTCTAACCTAACCCCTCAAATTAGGCGTTACTGGGATTTTGTAGTTTAACCAACTTGTACAGGGTTGGGTTTTGCTTTTGGCTCCTTCTTTTTTAGGATTTTACACTTTTCTTGTTTCTTTATTGGAGTGAATATATTACTTTTTCCAAAAAAAAAACTCTTGACTCATATTCATAGGATCAGAAAACCCATCAACCATAGAATCATAAAGTCTTAGCAACCACTAAGGTTTGAAATCTCATCGACTACTAGGGTTAGAAATCCTAGCGACCACTAGGGTTACAAATCTTGGTGACCACTAGGGTGAAAAATCTCATCTACCACTAGGGTTAGAAATCCGACGTCAACTAGGGTGGCACTGTAGGAATGGAATCCTTGAGGACTCCAGGGTCAGGGTCACACACTACTTCCTGAGGGAAGAAGATACCAGAATGGAAACTCATCATGATCCATAAGAGGAACATTCCACAAGCTAATAATAGATTAAATATTTAGAAATATTGGGTACCACTAGGGTTAGAAATTTGATTGACCACTAGGGTAAAAAATAATGGGGAACACTAGGGTTAAAAATCTTGGTGACCACTAGGGTTAGAAATCTCATCGACCACTATGGCTAGAAATCTTGGCGACCACTAGGGTTAGAAATCTTCGTGACCACTAGGGTCAGAGATCTTATCAACCACTAGGGTTAAAAATCCTAGCGACCACTAGGGTTAGAAATCTTGGCAACCACTACATTCAGAAATCTCATCAACCACTAGCGTTAGAAATCTTGATGACCACTGGCATTAGAAATATCATCTACCACTAAGGTTAGAATTCTTTGTGACCAACATGGAATTCAAAACCTTGGTGACCAAAGGAGTTCAAAATCTTGGTGACCACATGAGTCAAAATCTTTGGTGATTAACAGAGTTCAAAATATTGGCAACCACATGAGTCAAAATCTTTGGCGACTAACAGAGTTCAAAATAACATTGACCACTAAGAGTCACACACATAAGAAAGGTTAGGTTTTCTATATTCAAGGATGAAACATGCACCATGTTTAGTGGTACATCAAGAAGGATTATCTACTCAAGGTCTACCATCTAAGCTCAACCCTAGGTAAACATAACATCTTTCTACTTGGAACAACATTTTAGGGCAAGATCATGTACATGCAAGATAAGAGAAAGCAATAAATGTGGATAAGGTTATATAACTCGCCTCTAGGATGAAGATGAAGCTCCAAACAACAAGGTAGCTCGAGGAAGGAAGGGGGAAACCCTAGCTTCAACACTCCACTTGGCCAAGCTAGCTCATTCTACAAGGACAAGAAAACCCTATGTCAAGGAAGCAAGAAAAAAGGTGTCTTCAACCTCTAGACCAAGATCCATCATGGATCTGACCAAGAAGAAGAGAGATAAATGTAGGATCGAAAAGAAAACAAAGGAAATGAGGAAGACCTTACTTTCTTAGGTTAAGATCAAGCTAAGGAAGCTCCACTAGCTTGAAGAGAGGGAAGATCCAAACCCTAGGTTGCATGCAAGCAAGATCAGTCAAGATTCCTCTACCTTGACTCATTGTTCTCCACAAGCAAGGGGGATGAGATCCAAGCAACAACAAATAAGAGAGAGATATGTGTAGAAAGAACTCATTTACATGTAAGGATGGAGGTTCATAAGGCATAGGGTGAGAGAGAAAGGAAGGGAGAGGTGTCTAACCTTGATTGCCATGTGTCCAAGGTCAAAACATATTGTCCATGAAACTAGGCTGACTACAAAAAATCTTGGCGACCAAGATGAGTCGAAAAACTCATCAACCACCAAGAGTCAAAGAACTTGGCGACCACCAAGATATCTCGGTGACCATGATGATCAGAAAACCAAATGACCACCAACACTAGGAATGTTGGTGACCAAGATGGGTCACTCATCAAATGCCAACACTAGAGACCACTTGAAACCATAGAGACCGCCCAAACTAGGTCACCCATCGGGTCCAAATGCTCAAGGTCAACCATTGAGTTAGCGCATCTATGAGAGAAAACCCTATGCTCAACACAAGGCTAGATCTCACCACTTAAACTAAGGTGTAACAAGGCTTCCCAAAGCACCACTATAGAAACATAACATGAAAACATGGGAATCACAACAAGCATGTGACACATTTCAATAAAAACACTAGATATGGATAAATTGCATAAAAGTCCAAAATAAGCACATATTCTCATAACTTGCTCAAACAGTGTCCAAACTAGACCAAACTTGAAACTTAAGCTTGTCACACAATATAAAAGAAATATTATTATTTAATTTGGGTTTTAAGCTTCCAATTATAATAACAAAGCATGTTCATCGATAAAGCAAGGTCAGACGTCTTACATTATTTTTTGTTTTATTTTCCACAATAGGGTTTGCAGTTTGTTGATATTCTCTCCAAGGATTACACGTTGACAGTTTGATGTCTCATCTATTTGTAGTCAATTTAAAGGAAGAAATTAATTTGAGAAAAAAATTGGAATTGCAAAAAGGTAGGAATTATCATGGAATGCAATATTCGAATGTAGATATCTCAACTCTCCATTACAACTACCAAAAATTATGTAATAGAATTTCTTCAATTTGTTACTGGAGCATTCCTTTTTTGATAACATACTAAATAAAAGAATTCACAAGTCATCATACTTCTAAGGTTCAAATTGAAAAAGGTTTTCACATTTGAAGAGATATTTTTTATCTTCACTAAAAGGTAGGCCTTTGTTCTTTAATCATTTGTTTCCTACTTTTCTAGAATCAAATGATTCTCCAATCTATGTAGGAAAATATGCTCAATAATTAGGTGGAATTATTTTTATGTTTGTAATAAATTGTACATGTCCTTCAAAAGGATTATGGGGACTAAAATCTCACTTTTATGACCATATGATAACTTTAATTCTCATAATAATACAACTTATATTTCTATGATGGAAAGTTCATAGTCATTCTTAGTAATCCCCTCAGCCTCAAAATGTTGGCTCCTCCCCTAAGTAGAATTCAAACAACTAGAAATTTAACGATTTAAATTTCTATAAAAGAAGATAAATCAAGATACATAACCACCTCTATCAGTGGGATATGGATTGTCCAATCTATGAACTTGGTTTTGAGATCCATAATGGCTAGTGCATCATTAGTATTGCTTTGATCTCTAATAATTTGATATATCTCCAGTTCCTAAGGAGACATTGTATTTGTCTAACTAAAGTTGTCAAGGCTGGATTCAATAGTGTACCGTCAATCACAACTTGCACAACTAGCTTGTTGTCCTGTTACACCACTACATTATTCCAACCCTTCTCTCAGGATTTCTATAATTCCATATGAATGGAAACTAGCTTCATTCCTTAACCATTCTTGCAATCTTTTTTCTTCCCCAACCATTCAAATTCTTTCATTATATGACATCTAACCCATCCTGATTCCTCCTTAGTAGATCATTGATATTGAGTAATCAGCCATTAAGACAGGCCATCTGACTTATTTTGTGACAAGCCTCCACACTAAACAAGAATATCCCAAAGCTAAAATATTAATCAAACACCAATTAACCAATTACCAAAAAGGTATAAATCAAAATTGAAAAAAATTCTAAAAATTTAGTTAGAGTATTTATACCAAGGCCCAAAAATCACATGTATTTTGAATAGGTATCTTACATGAATATCCATGGCCTCATCCATGACCTATATACAAAAGGTGATTTCAGATAATTACATCCTTTAAATTGTTCAGGGTATACAACAAAAAATGTGAGTCAATATATATCATATACAAAACCCCATGTCTGGACCAGACAGTACAAGGATGACTACATGACTCTACACAGACCACACAAACCTATCAGCTCTATGGTCTCCCAACCAGGCCTCTTCTCCAACACAGGTCAGAGCACTGTTGTTCACCTAATAAGGTATATAAACCCATGATGTGAGACCCCAAGTCCCAGTGATATGATATAACCTCTAATAACATCTATTTCTTACAAGAAGGTTAAGATATTAATCAAGGAAGTAAATATTATAACATATTAGAAAACTAAACAATGTATATGCAATGAACAAGCATACTTAAAGTTACAGGTACAACTAACTACACATGAATGAATATCAATAACATATGATACTAGCGGGAAGATCGAAGAAAATATTATTATCTAATGTGATTCAGCAAATAAATCTAATAAGTATACTACATAGTTGGGCTACACATTTCATTCAGCAGTGGCTAGTTTGATGTGTACCACTCTAACTACAAGTTGACCACTACAAAGTCATAATCATCCATGTATAAGATCTAGGATGACCCAAATGCTAAAGATATCTTCCCCTTGGTCAGTACTAGTGAGAAATTGTAGTTGCATAATGGCTCAACCTACTAGAAATCAAACCTATACCACCCTAAGTACACACACAACAACATTAGAACTAGCTTATAAACCCTTAAATCCAAATTATGATATTATCCACTCTCTATCACATGAAATCTGAGGTACAACATCAACCTCTCTCTAAAATCTTGAATCAGGATGATAGAGATATATCCCCTGTTCACCATCATATACTAAATAGTATACGACTCTGAGCTCCTTTTTGGATTACTTATTTCATTATCCAAAACTTGGTGGCACTTAGATAGTTCTATGATCACGTGGCACTACATTAAAAAGGTGACACTTGATTAGATAAGACAATTATGTATTTTTATTGCATCAATCAAGTTACATACAAGCTCCTAAATGATACTTGTAAAATAATAATGAATGACAACTTCAAAAGATATAAAACATATACACTAGTTCAATTTTATTCCATAATAGTATAATTAGTCATCCTTGTTCACAAAGAGGACTAAACCTCAAACTAGGGTGCATAAAATCCCAATTTGTCATTTACACCATAACAATGATAACTTCCTATTGTAATCTCATTAACATTCAAAATTTTGTAGAGATCTTAAAAAGCATAAAAGAGGTAGCACCCAAAATCAAATCTTTAAGCTCCAATGTGTGTAAAAGTTTTGAAAATTATAAGAACTAGGCAATCCATGCTCAAATCCTATCATGGATGAGAAATTTTTCTTACCATAATTCCATCTATTAATCATTTTAGCACCAAAATAGTTAAGAAAAGATTTGTTATTCATACAAGACAGCCAACATACATCAAGGTTTGACATGTAGGTCTAAATTCCTATAGAATAGCCAACATACATCATTGGGGACCAAAACACAATGAAAATGACATTTTTGAGAACTCTTGTACTTTTATCAGAATTTATGTTCTTGCATGCTTAAAGAAGATATTTGTAGTACATAATGAAATATACTAAGCCATATGCAAATGGGTAAGAAAAGAGGGTTCCTTAGCCATATGCACAAGTTTCCAACTTGTAGCTCCATGGATCTTTGACATGGTGTAAGATAGGAGGGAAAATAGTAAGGAGAAGGTTTTAATAGAAGAGATCTTATTCATATGGAGTAATAAATAATATTAGTTGACTCAGATCCATCTTTGGCAAGTTTGATCCAAGATCCAAAGCATGTATCCATGAACTTGCACCTTCCTCGAGCACTGATGGACCTTCATAAGTCTCTAAATGTAGTTCGTGAATCTTACCAAATTTTGTTAGAAGAGAATGAGAAGGAGTATTTATAGGAAAGGGGGTAGTCGAATGGTTTAAAGGCATATTTTGGTTGTTCAAATGGGCCAAAAAAATTCATCGACCAACAAGTCTAGAAAAGCCATCGAAGGTGTGTGCATGATGCCCTCTCGTTGGTCAGAGGATTCTTGTTTCAATGAAGGAGGGTTGTACATCAGAGGGCCTTTTTTCTCAGACTATATATATATATATATATATATATATATAGATATAGATATATATATATATATATAGATACATACATACATATATATATATATATATATATATATATATATATAGATACATACATACATACATACATATGTATCTATATATAGATACATACATACATACATACATACATACATACATACATACATACATATATACATACATACAACATACAACATACATGCATACATACTAATCATACGCGCGTCACCTTCCTTGGGTCCGTCTGGGAGATTTCCAGGCGACGCCGACCGAAGGGAATGGCGCCCACGTTGACGGCTACCCCAGCCGTCAGCGTCCACCCCCAACCGCACGCCAAACCTGCCACCACGTCCCAGCTCGACCACACACACGCGGAACAGGAGAAGGAGAGGAGAACTGGAACTGCCGGTGCCAACCCTAGCGGCCAGGCACAGAGTGACGACGCCCAGCCGAAGGACCCCCTGCCCGCCGGGGGGGGGGGGGAAATTACCAGAAAGGACGGCCGGAAATCATGGAGCCAGGTCCTGAAGAAGCCGTCCCCAAGCAAGGAGACCGAGGAGAGCTTTCCGGCGCCTAGGAGGTCGGACGGTGAGATACACGTCGACCTGACGGAGGATGAGTTCGAACAGATGAAGAACATGTGGGAATATGCGATCATGACCTACGTCGTGGGAAAACGACCCTTCTATCCGCACTTTCAAGCCTGGATCAAGAGGACCTGGGGTCCCAAGGGGGCTTTTGATCTGATCTCGAAGGAGTCCGGTGTCTACCTGATCCGTTTCTCTACGACGACAGACAAATAGGCCGTCCTCAACCTTGGTCTGAGGTGGTTCGACGGGAAACTGGTTGTGACCAAAGACTATCGGTTTGGAGATGAGTTGAAGCGTGATACCTTTGCCACGATTCCCACGTGGGTCACTCTTGGATCCATAGGCCGATCATGGACGAAGTGAGCGGCCGGCACCATTGCGGCAGGAGCGGGCAGAGTTCTACACATCGAAGAGCGCTCTCTGGTGTCCGACAAAGCTAGAGTCTTGGTGGAGCTAAACGCGGAGGAGGAAATCGTGGAACGGGTATGGCTAAACGTCCACAGACGGGAACCCTTCCCAGTTCGGATACTATATGACCATAAGCCGCCGAGGTGTGACCACTGCAAGGCTTTCGGCCATCCTGATGGTGCATGCAAGGAGAAGGAGGTGCCTAAGCCAGACAAGAATGAAGGGACCATTTCCTCGCAATGGGTGGAGAAGAATCGAAGAAAACCAGTTGGTAACCACACAGACGTCGCTAACCCGCTTGTGGCTGTTACGGCTGGAAATACTGTTGTTGTCCGAGGAGAAAAAGGGTTGGGCGTGGGGCATAGTAAGGATGCCTCCACATCTGTTGTTGATCCGGCCACTACTGTTGAAGGTGGAAATGGACAGAATGAACAGGCAACTGTCGGGAACGTTGTGGTTGCAGACATACCGTCCATGCCTACTGTGAATGTAGAAGAGGACAGTGCTGAACAGAAAGAAGAGGGAAAGTTTACTCCCACGTCCAGAAAAAGTCCAAGTAGAATACCAAAGACACAAGGGGTTGGTTCCATACTGGAGGCCTCCAATAGGTTTGATGCACTCAGTGAATCCGATGCAGAAGAACCGAAACTGGTTGAACCAGAGAAAAAGAGGGAAGGTAACAAGAAGAAGGAGCAGCCCAGGCGTACTAGGGCAAACAAAAACCTTTAATATGTCTATTTTAATGTGGAATATTAAAGGGGGGTGCGATAAGAATAAGAAGAAGGAAATCCGGGAGTGAATTGCTGCTAGTGGCCACTCTTTGGTTGCTTTGGTGGAGACGAAAATAAAGGTACAAAATAAAAATAGTATCAAATATATGTGTCCGCAAGGTTGGGAGCAAATATCCAATGTTGATTGCGGCGGGGTTGCTAGAGTTTGTGTAGCTTGGAAGCCTAATGCTTGGCAACTTTCAGTTGTACAAATGTCAGATCAGCAAATTACGGTGGACTGTGTCAATAATGGAGGATTGCACATGTGGTTGACAGCTGTCTATGGGCACAATGATGGCAAAGCGAGATTGGATCTATGGGATTCTATGGTTTCTGTCTCTAAACAGGTTGCGCTTCCCTGGATGGTCATTGGTGATTTTAATACGGTGCGGTTGCAGGTTGAGAAGAAAGGAAAAAGACTTACTATTAATGCTGAAGTGGATGCTTTCAATCGAGCCATTGATAAATCTTGTCTTTTTGAGCTACCAATGGTTGGTGGGGATATTTTTACCTGGAATAATGAAAGGGGCCCGGGTGACAGAATAGCAAGTAAGCTGGATAGAGCTCTTGTGAATGATGAATGGCTGAAAAGTTTTCCTAATGTGCAGGTGAAGGCTGAAGGTTCTGACATTAGTGATCACGCTCCTATTGCTGTCCAGATTTCCGAGAAAAAACAGAAAAGAAGACCTTTCAGATTTCTAAACTACTGGGCGGACTGGAAAGGTTTTGATGAGGTCGTAAAACAAAGTTGGAGTATCCAAGTGACAGTCAACCCCATGTATGTCTTTGCAAAGAAGTTGTCAAACACCAAGGTGGCTATCAAAAAATGGGCGGAAGAAAAGGTGAATATTCCAAAAATGTTGAAGGAGACCAAACAGGAGTGCAAAGATGTCTGAGAAAGACTGTTAACTGATCCTCTAAATCCTACGTTGATAGAGAAAGAAAGGAACTTAAAAATGATGCTTGAAGATCTAAAAAAGGCAGAGGAAAATTTTTTCTGGCAAAGAAGCAAGGAGAAGTGGATGGATGATGGGGATAGAAACACAAAGCTATATCTTTCTGCGGTCAAAAGAAGAGAGGCAGGTAATATTATTTCTGAGCTTATTAATGCTAATGGGATGGTTGTCAACAAACAGGAAGACCTTGAAGAACAGGCGATTGGGTTCTACACGTCTCTATACAACAAGGAGTTTTCTGACAATATTGATGAACATGAGGAAATTGACTGGAAGTTCAAACTCACTAGCACTCACAATAATATTCTTACCAGAAGAACTATTGAATAGGAAGTCAAGGATGCTATTTGGAGCATTGGAAGCAATAAATCGCCGGGGCCTGATGGTTTTAATGCTTTCTTCTACAAGAAAAAATGGGAGGTTATTAAAGGTGACTTGCTTGCTTATGTGGACTGGTTTCTCCAAGGAGGGAATATGGTGAGACAGGTTAATCATTCTTTTCTTGTTCTTATCCCGAAGAAGAAAGTTACATCTTCTCTTACTGATTTCCGACCCATTGCCTGTTGCACGGTACAATATAAAATTATTGCAAAAATCCTAGCTGCCCGGCTGAAAATGGTCCTTCCATTTCTGATTTTTGCAAACCAAGGAGCTTTTGTTACAAGTAGAAATATTAGTGATTGCGCCCTTCTTGCTGGTGAATTTCTACTAGACTACAATGTTATGAGAGGTAGTATGAAGGCTTGCTTAAAGCTTGACGTTTCCAAAGCTTATGAAAGTGTTCGGTGGGACAAACTGTGGTGGATTTTGCAACAGACAGGCTTCAATGAACAATGGATTTGCTGGATGAAACAATGTGTCGGGACTACCATTTACTCTATTCTGGTGAATGGTACGTCGGCTGGCCTCTTTAGGGGCAGCAATGGGCTGTGCCAGGGTGACCCCCTATCCCCCCTTCTTTTTGTGATTGTCATGGAATACTTTACAAGGAGGATGCAACAAGTTGAAGAAGAGAAGAAAATAAAGCCTTACACTGTACATGGCGCGAAGGTAATGACACATTTAATTTTTGCTGATGATGTCCTGGTGTTCATTGAAGCCAAGCAGCAGTACTTGGAAAATCTAAAAGGCTTACTGAGGGACTTCGAGAAGCAAACAAGGTTGTGCATTAACACAAATAAAACACATATCTTCTTGTCAAAAAATTGTCATCAGGTGGAAGCCAGATTAACGAAGGCAATGGGGATTGAAAAAGGAATATTCCCAACCAAATACTTGGGATTTCCGCTTGCAGGTGGCAACCTTCAAGTCAAAGACTTTACAGACTGCATTGATGAAGTGGAGGAAATGATAAATAGATGGCCTACACAAAGGACTTCTATGGCTGGGCGGAGTACTTTGATCAAAGCTTCTATTGAAGGTCTCCTCATTTTTTGGGCACAACAAGGTGAAATTCCTATCTCTGTTCTAGATAGAATTGAAATGAAGATTGCTAATTTTCTGTGGGGAAGTGAGCACCACCCTATGAAGTACTCCCGACTTGCTTTTCCTAAGGATGAAGGAGGGCTGAATTTGAAGACTCCCAGAGATATTGCTAGATGGGGTTCAATGAGAAGACTGATTGCATATCAAGAAGGCACATCTACATGGGGTAAATGGATGAGGGATAGATATCCTAGAGGACTGGATTTTATCCCGAAAACAAGAGAAGGGTATTCTAGATCCATCAACATCATGAGGGAAATATGGCTACAAATTAAGCACATGTTTATGGTTAACAATTCTGGTGGATGGCAGCTCATAGACAAGAAGATAAGCTTATGGGAAATGTCCCGTAACAGGAGAGCGAAGGATATCGTGGGAGAACAAATATGGATGGATAGGTATGTGCCAAAATGGAGTATGTGTGTATATAAATTTCTGCATCATATTCTCTCCACCCTTGATAGAATAAAGAGCTGGAATTATGATATATCTACTGTATGCCTACTATGTGAGGATAAGGAAGAAAGCCACAATCACCTTGTGGGGGAATGTAATTTCACAAAGGAAGTGTGGGACCATTTATGCAAGGAGTTTAGGCTCCATCTTCAACTCATTGCTGAACCGAGAAGAATGCTGGCTAGGTGTGGAAGAGATGTGAAGAAGAATCTGTTGTTTGCTACCCTATGCTACCATATCTGGGAGGAGAGAAATGCTAGAAGACATCAAGGAAAGTCTATGAATTCCTCCAATATTGCTGTAAAAATTTGTAAATGCATTAGACATAGACTGTGTATAGATTAAATGCGTGAGTTGTATTGCTATTTTGGGTGTATGGCGTTGGGCCTACATGTAATCTGGACCCTCTAATATTTTTTAGGGGGGATTTCGGAATATATTTACCTGATTCCGATATATACATACATACATAAATAGATATAGATATATATATACATATATATATATAGACATTGATATATATATATATATATATATATATATAGAGAGAGAGAGAGAGAGAGACAGAGAGAGAGTCAGGCTAGAATACACTCGAGTGTATCCAGAGCGGAATACACTCAAGTAGTTTTTCATGATGCAATATTTTTTTTGAAAATATAATCCATTGATCTTATTAGACATCTCGTGAACAACTCATACGCAAAATTTGAGCACATTTGGATATGTATAGCTCATGTTATGAAGACCGCAAAAAATATGCATTTCAAATTAGTTCCACACGTCGATTTTGTTGCCCTTGGATGAGTGACTTGCATTCATCCAAATGGGCTCAAAATTTGTATGTAGCCTAGTTATAGTATGACGGTGAAGATCAATGGTTTATATTTTGCAAAAAATAGTCTTGATATGCAAACAGACTTGAGTGTATTCGTGCGATCCGTACACTCGAGTGTATTCTAGCCTGACTCTCTCCCTTTGTCTCTCTCTCTCTCTCTCTTTATATATATATATATATATATATATATATATATATATATATATATATATATATATATATATATATATAATATCCATCTGAGGGAAACTAGTACTTCCATTTGAGTTCATTATTTCATAGGTCTAAACCATCGAGGCTCATCTAGAAAGCACGCTCCTTGATTAATCATTTTCATCAAGTACATCAACTTGGATATCAAATATCACAACAAAAGATATATTTATCTTTCCCACTAACCACTTGTCGAGTTGGAATTGGAGCCCAACTAGATCATTGTATATTTAATCTTCATTAGAGGTATATCACTTGTCAGCTCCAAGCATGTTACCAATAAGGTGTAAAGCCCAACTAGAAACTTCAAAGGAGCACGACTAAGGAGACGGTTTGACTAGCTTATTTTCCACTTGGACAGACAACATGACTAGCTTGCTTCATCGGTCCAACAAAAGAAATAAGGTTACATTGACATAAACAATAAAGCTTGTAGGTCCGATTCTAATCTATCATGCCATCAGTGCTATACCATAATCTCATTGACCCCACTAGGAAAACAGTGTTCGGCATAGGACATGCACTATTTCTTCCATCCATTCATTGGTCAAAGTAAGTTGACCAAGGGTAAGACAAGGAGGAACTCGATGGTCATTTATCCAAAAATATGGTATCCTATGAAAAAGTCATTACATTGGTGTGCAGCCAACAGGCTTCCTATCCACAAATATTTTTGTCAACTGGAACAAGACCACTAACTATAATATAAGGGACTAGTACCCCATGAAACAAAGTTCAACAATATTCAAATAACATAAATCTTACCATATTGTTAGAAATACCATGTAAAAAGTTAGCATGTTTTAAAACTGCATGCTAGACCTTCAAAATTGGGTACTTGTATATAAGCCCACAAAGTACATAAATTGCATAATTGAACCAAATAAAACCCGATTTGGTTCAAAATTTTAATAATAGCTTTTTTACCTAATACCAAAAATTAATCCAAAGTTCACTTATGAAACTAAACACCTAATTAAGACAAATAATCATGTTTATGAATTAATCAAGGTTAGGAGCCCCATAAATCCCTAATGAGGAGTTTGCCCCCAAAATCCTATGTGAATAGAGAAGGACACTTTATATTTATCTCATATTTTAACCACAAAGTGGATTCCTCTACATCACAACGATCCCACAACATGTTCACTAAAGATATATTCTTCTTCCTTAGCTTTTACACAAGCTTGTCTAAGATCAACACTAGATCCCTCAACATAATAAACATCATCATCCAACTCCCCTTCTACTTGTTCTATTGTCTACTCTATATTTGGGTGACACTTTCTCAACATAAATATATGAAATAGATCATGCAACCTATGCAATTCTAGTGGTAACTCCATCCTATATGGCATATTTCCAACTCGGTCTATGATCTGGTAAGGTCCTATAAGCCTAGGATTCAGCTTACCCTTCTTCTCAAACATCAAAAAACCTTTCAAGGAGAGACTTGAGATATATAGGGTCCCCAACTTGGTACTTCAATAGTCTACAAGTTGCTTGACCATTCCTTCTAGCTAACTCATAACATAGAATCTAGCCATGGCCTATTGTCTTCCTCGACCTCTGCTTTCTGGTCATGAAGACCACACTTGAGATGTTTGGCCATGTCCTCTATTTCTCACAACTACTAACAAACTAATGTTGTGAGCCATTTTGTCTCTATCTTAGTTGTTCCATATCTTCCTGGTTCTTCATGGGACAAGACTATTTCACATGCTCAACCCAGACCTACTTGAAGTATGCCCTTGTATCATAGTGTGTCTAGAGAGCCCTATAACAGACATAGAACCCAAACCATTCCCCCCATATGGAGGAATAATATGTTCTCTTCCCTACCTAAGAGACCATTGCGACTGTACACATGTCCTTGGTTCAGAAACTACCAATATCTATGGTGACTAATGATAATATGGTGCAGAAAAGTCTACTTTTTGAAAAGTCTTGATGAATCTCTTTGAAATTGGGATGACCTCTTTTTTGTACTAGCTTCTCACTAGTCCATAAATATCCTATATATCCTCCTAGATGAATCTACAAAGGTCAAAAACTTCTCACGACACTCCAGAGATGATGTCGTCCATGTCAACATGGAATTCAAGCCCTTCTCAAACCTTCTAATCTACTCCTTCTCTATCGATGACATGTTAGGATAGAATCTCAACTACTCCATAAAAGTTTTCTTGTAGTCATTCACTAACCACATTCCTCAGCATAACCATTCAAAATGAGCCATCTTCTCCCCCATATACATTTCAGGAGAGTAGCCATCTCACAAATCCCTATCAAAACTCCTTTTAAATGATCACCTTCCCCAATCTATTCTCTTCCTCAATGGCCCATCAATGGCCATTGATTTAGCCCTATTTTAGGGCTTCATCTATTGTCTTATTGCATTTCAATCACATCTACACCTATTATATTACATGTTATTTCCTTCAATATTCATATTTGTTTAAAATGCACTTATGGACATTATTTGCATGTTTTTCAGGCATTTAGACCATGCTTGATGGAAGAGAGAGGAGTGATCGTAGGGTTTCTCTACCCTTGGAGAGACCTAAAGTAAATTTTGATGCTCCCTCAACCTACCCCTAGTGGACAAAGATCCATTGAAGAAAAGATGTCCAAGAAAATCCAAAGAAATAAGTCCAAGTGTTGATCCAGAGGTCAGCATGACCGTGGTACCATAGAACGACCATGCTACCACACTTGCGTATCAACAGAGCCATATCCAAGAAAATCTAGAATCACCATGGCCATTCCACTCACAATGGCTGTCGTGAAGTGACCTAGAATGGTTGTGCCATCTTTCATAGCCATGTGACCTTTAGAGAAAAATGGCCATGGAGTAGAGAACAGACTGAGCAATCCAAGCCACCACTACCATGGCGATCACCATAGCCGTGGTAACCTAGCCACACAACAGTCGTGGTATCCACCACGGCCGTGCCACCTCTAGTATAAAATCAACCAAGTCCCTATGATTTTTCTCCATTTCTCACCTCTATCATTCCCATCCACCATGAACGCTCTCGCCCCTCCCCACCACAGCTTTGGTGACCACCACAGTCGTGCTACTCACAAAAACCTAGCTATTTTTGCACTACATTTTCGATACTACCCCTACTTGACATATTGCTTCCCTCACACCTATATATACCTAGGTGGCGGATGGAGCACAAAGTTGGCCACCCCTAGCTCACTCCTATCTCTCCATTTTCACATCTTAGTCATTCCACTCATGCCACCTCCATTCCACACCATTTCACCATTTCCACCACCAAAACCCTAGTTTCCTAGTGTTTTGCCCCCATTCCACCATCATTATGTGCCATTACACCTTAGAGGAGAGAGAAGGACATTTTGTATCAACTAAAGTGGAGGAAATCTTCATCTACACCGAGCTACATGGCTTCTTCTACCTCTTTCTCCCTTCTTTTTGTATTTTGCATTGCTATGAGTAGCTAGGCCCCTTGGGTGGGCTGTTTGGGGTGAAAAATGTTACTTTGATACCATGTTGGGCGAAAATAATATGTAAACATTATAATTTCATTCAATAATGATTATGTTCTATTTCTATCTCACTCTTTGTGAATTGCTTGTTGGTTTGTGCTTGAAATTACCTAGGAATTTAGGGAAATTGCTTATATGTGTGAATTTTGGGATTTGCTCCTAGGTCCAATTCTTAGATCCCTAGGTAGCTACCCATCATCCTACATTCTAATCAATTCACCTAACCCTACCTGAGAGATCTAAGTAGCTAGTTTAGATGAATTTGGTGTGCTTAGCATGGAGCTTTCTCAAGGTTAGAATGTGGGTGATAGGAGGCCTAAAAACTCTCTTCCCCTTCCATTACTAACGTCAACCCCTAATCATCCTAAGATCATATAACCTAGAAACCTAGACTTGTTTAGACTCTATTTTGAATTACACCTAAACCCTAACTCAATTGAGCCTCGTAAGGGTAGTAGGAGGAGTTAGGGACTAGATCCCCTATACACAACCTAGCATACCCATGGCTAGTTAGTAGTCTAGGGAAATTCATTAGACTCTACCTTGTTGTTTGATTTGATAATTTAAATGAAATCATTATGTTCACATGTCACCCCAACCTAATTGATAAGTGCATCCCCTAAACAGCCCATGTTTCCCTTTATTGCTTTAAAATCCTAATTGACTTCTTGATTAGTTAGTGTTATCTTAGTTAGCTCTTTACTTGCTTAGTTAGCTTCTTGCTCTGTTCTTGCTTTGTTCTTTCTAGTTTAGGTCTTTACTTTTTATTTTTCTATATTTACTAGTTTAGTGTAGTATAAGTCTTTGCTTGCTTGCCTTAGTGTAGATTGCTCTTTTCTTACCTTTCCTACTGGACGTGTCTTTTCTTGCTTAGTAGAATTAACTGTCTAGGGTTAACTTAGGTTTTGTTCTTGCTAAACCCTTAGTTTAATCATCAAATCTACCTTGAAACCCTACAAACCTAGACTCTGTAATATGAACCTAGACCAAAAACTAACCTAGCTCTAGTGCCCCCTTTTCTCCCTGTGGATTGACCCTATACTTGTCACCTTACCTATACTACGACACCACCCCGTGCGCTTGTGGGTTAGCATTTTAGTAGAAGTAGGTTGCTTGAGTTTAGGTCCTTTATAAATTTGAAAGTTAATCTACCGTGTGTTTATGTCTGTCGAATCACATCTATTCAAATCTCAATTGAGTAGTGTGTAATGCCATTGGTAGAAATGCACCAAGATTACTGGCACCATTGTCGGGGAGAAAGGTGCTTGGCCTAGCTAGTTAGTTTTGCTTTGACTTTCCTACTGCCCTCATCATTGCTATTATTTATTCTTTATTCTTTGCATTATTTGTGCATATTGGTTTGTGAACATGTTCTCTTTTGTTTGGTTGTGCCTTATGCATGTCACAAGCCACTCAGGGGAGGACAAGATGGAAGGCCAAAATGTACCCCACAACCCACTTCAAGATTACTTCATGCCTAGAAACTATAAATCACCAATTGCTAGCAAAGTCGATCAAATGCCAAGGGAGCAATTCTCCATTCCTCCAGGTCTTCTTGGGCTCCTACCCATCTTCTATGGCTTGGAGAATGAGAACCCCTACAAGCTCATGGACTCATTTCTTGAAGTATGTCGAACCTTTAGGACGCCGATGGCTAATGATGACACAATCTATTTGAAGTTGTTCTCTTTCTCCCTCAAAGATAAAGCCAAAGATTGGTATGATTCAAGAAAAAACATCATGAGTTGGGAAACAATGAAGAATAGCTTCTTAAGGCAATTCTACTCTATAGCAAGGTTAACACAAATGTCATGTATTGTGATAAGTTTCAGTGAATTGGGCAATGAACAGTTTCATAATACATTGGGGAGGTTTAAAAAGATTGTGAGGGAGTGCTCGCACCATGAGATCCCATTGTGGTAGCTAGTTTAGTCCTTTTACTCTAGTCTATATAAAAATAGCCAACCCTCAATATATTATTCTTGTGGAGGAGTTTTCATGGCTAGGCCACCCGAGGAGATATGGCCCTTGTACGAGCAGCTGGCAGAAGGTTCAATAATCCTAGCTTCAAGCATGATGAATTATGGTGGCCATGCCATTGATATGACATCTATGACTCATAATGACTTGAGCCCACAAGTGATGAAGATTCTTGGTGACATGGTGAGTTTCATGAAGAACCAAGTGAAAAATGTTCCTTGACACCCAATCCATTCTATTGAGTTCTATGGTGAAGAAAAGAAGACACCTCACTCCTATAACTACCAGGAACCACAAAGTCCAAGATATAGTTTAAAGTTTTAGGAAGAGTTTCTCTCTGGGTTGAAGAGATTTGATGACATACAAATGAATGTGACAAGGCTTGAGGAGAGAATAGAGCAGCTATCTTCTGTGATTGCTCTCCAAGAAGAAAAATTGTCTTCCAAACCCATCTTGAGTTTAAATGAAGCAAGTGGACCAATGCCCTATTCACAAGTTTTCTATAGTCCCCATCCAATGCAAGTTCATCCCATATACCATTTACAAGGTGATCCCAAGCCTTATACTCCTACCCCCTCCAATACCTCAAATTTCCCAACAATTCACCTTCCAACCTCAATTCTCCCCTCCACCTCAATTTTAGTACAAAGTATTACCTCCACCTCCTCCACAGGAACAACTAGCTCCCCCTCTCCACCATGAGAGAGGAAGTGTTATTATAAGGCGTGGGAAAACTCTTGAGAAGCCTGCAAGTCAAAGAAAGTTTGATAAAAAAAAGTAAAGGTAGCCAAGTGGTGATACTGTGATTGAGATTGATGAAAATGATTGTGTGACACCTCCTATTGATGTTGGGATACGATGTGCTCCACCTCACACTCCATTTGCAGGTCCCACCATCCCTAGTGTTCCATCTCATGTTGACGCAAGCAAGGCCAAAGAAAGTGAGTCACCAATCATTGAGGCATTAGATGATCCACCGGAAGTAAAGAGGAGGCAAAAGCACAATGTAGACATTCTTGAGGTGTTTTGCCAAGTGAAGGTCAATATTTGATTATTGGATGCTATTAAGAAAATCCCATCATGTGCCAAGTTTTTGAAGAACTTATGCACTATGAAGAGAGGGTCAACAGGGAGAATACCAAAGAAACTAGAGTTGATTAAACAAGTGAGCTATATCCTCCAACACTCACTTCCCATGAAGAGGAAAGACCCAGGAGCACCAATCATACCTAGCTACATTGGGGGACATAACATTGGCAAATCCCTACTTGATTTGGGATCCGGTGTGAATTTGATGCCATATAGAGTCTATTTTGAGTTGGGTTTAGACAAGTTGAAACTGGCACATTAGACTCTCCAATTGGTGGATCGCTCCATCAAAGTGCCTAGAGGATGAGTAGATGATGTCTTTGTGATGATTGACAAGGAAAGAGGAGCAATTTTCTTAGCTGATTCTGTTGTTCTTGACATGGAGCTGGATGATAGGACGATCCCCATCATCTTGTTGAGATACATGTTTGCAGCGGCATATTGATAGTCTCTTTCATGGACATGAAGATAAAGATCAACATATACAAGTCCTCAAACCAGCGAGTTTGAGATGAGGATATTGGATATGGTCACTTTAAGAGTCTGATTGATCATTTGAGAGAAGAAGATCAAGATGAAGGATTTAATGACATCTTTTATGATCAAAGGGATGAGGAGCATATATTGAATGCAAATGAGAGATGTATCTATTGCAAGAATGGGCACATGAGGATGCCAAATGGATGAATGATTCAAGAATCTCCAAGAAGCCTAGGTGAAAGGATGAAACTCAGTTCTTGTGGGAGGCAACACCTAGGTTTGGGGAATTTTTCACCCAACCTTCCATTTTTTATACTTTTGCCTTATTTTTACACTTTTCTAAGAAAACACATACACACTCTTATTTTTGATAGTTTTTGTTTAGTTTTAAGATGTGTGGGTGAAAATAGGGTGAAATGAAGAAAATTAGATGAAATTTGGGCGAGTAATCCATGTAAAATCATTTTGAATCAAAGATTTGATGTTTTGATAAGATTTGAGTTGAAATCAACTACCACATTACTCACCACAGTCATTGTGACATGGAACGGTCGTGGTGTCGCATTCATAATCAATAGGGGAATTGAGAAAAAAATCAAAGAAGTCGAGAACTGAAGAACAGACCTACCACAGTCATGAAAGGCAGCACGATTGTGTAGCCACCCACTCAGAGCGGCCATGTGGGGTACTACGATCATGTAGAAAGTGAGCCACCATGGACATGTCATGTAGAACGGTCGTGCTACGGCCCGACTCCAACACTTAAGTTAGCAATTTGCAAAATCTCAAATCAATTCTATTCCCAACTCCACAAACACCACGACCATTCTCTTCGAACGGTGGTGGTGAAACACCTCCCAATCACTCCACCACCCTCAAATCACCACCAATCCATATCCCCATCATTTCCACTACCTTAATCTCCAAATTCCACCCATTTTCATCCAAAAAACACCCCATTTCTCTCCAATCCACCCCAACAACGCCGTTCTTTGGAGAAAACCTAAAATCCCATTTTCTCAACCAATTTTGTTCCAAAATGAAGCTACATGTCACACTTTTATCATTTTCTTTTACACTCATGTTATTAGATTTACAGAATAATCTTAATTTCTCAAATTTATGTCTTATTTTATTTTGATACCATAGTTACAAATGTTTCTATATTATTCATTGACTCGTATAGTGTTCATTTAACTATCTGCTACCACTGCCAATAATAAATTGCTAGAAGAATTTCTACTAAAAATGGGTAAGCCATTGTTAAGAAAAAAATCCATAATTTCTAGTCTCATTTTACTTTTGCCTAATTGATCTATGTAATTCACAACAAAATTCGATCATCCAGGTATTTCTTAATCTAAATTTTTGGTAATTTTACCCACTTGATGGTGACATGCATGTAACATTTTCTATCTTCGAAGTATATTAATGTTAGTGAAGCTAATTTAACATGACTAGTTTCCATATATATTATATCTATTTTATTGAAATGTATCATGAACGAAAATAAGTTTCACTTTTTATCAGTAACAAGTTGATTCATTATGAAACAATTATAAGATTACTTGCCTAATATCTTGTTGGCAAATGAATAACTATTATCGCGTTTAAATTACATTATGACTATGAATGCCCTACAATAGAAAAAGGGTTTAGCTCATTGTTTAAAAAACAAACCAAACCCGAACGAATGCATGTGGAACTAACAGAATAAAAAAAGTACCTTAAAGGTAAAATCAGATTACTGAAAATGAAAATAAAACAAAGGCATTATATTTAAGCTACATTATGCTATAATGTGAAGTATGGGTAAAATCACATTACTGTGATGAGTGCCCGGACAAGAAGATATCTAATACGAGGAGGTAGTCGTTGGGTGGGAAGCTAAGGGCATGTCTAGTTGCAAGTAAAAGCAACCCACACCATCTTTGGACTAAAAATGATGACCTTTGATCAATGCATCTAAATTATCATTGTTTATTGGTAAATGGTATCAATTCTTGACTTTGTACATACTCATCACCTCTCTTGTATTTGTGAATGTTTTGGTTGAATTGTGACTTGAGCAATCAATGAGCGCTTAGTACCTATGAAATCACTTGATAGAAGTATCAGTTTCAAGTTGTTCATTCATGTGGTGTGAAATTTCTGGATGAAGTGATGGATAAATTTTCATACATGAGACCTTATGTTGAGAATCACGTCAGTGACCCCTTTTTGACCCAACTCTTCACTCACTATCTTCTTAACCATCCGCGTCGTGAAAGGATGCCAAAGTGCACATATCAGTCGTTGCCACCTCTAAAAGTTTGGGGTGGCCACATCTACATCTCATCGCTTCACTCTCATCACCATATGCCCTATCTACTCCAAGGGAAAAGAAAAAAAAATGCAAAAAGAAAAAAAAGGTGCTCCTATTTAAGAGCATCTAAATAAAGAAAATATGAAAGTGTAAAATCACTCAAAAAACTTACAACAATCCTTTCTTTCATTTTCATACCCATTGAGCTAGGAAACATGAAACCCATCTCACTTTACCCTTTTTCCACAACCACGTGGGTCACTTGGTATGGTTTGAAGCATAAGGATGAATGCATGAAGGTGAAACAACACTCGTAGTCATCCTTGATTAATGCCATCATGAAACGGTCTACCTGAAACTACATGAAAGAAATATGGATAGCTTGTGTGTTCTATGAGTTATATTTGAAGTTCATATGCTTTTGTTGTTTTCATGATTGGTTTGTGAAAGCAGGAGAGGAGAGAGGTGGAATACATGCACTTAGTGATTGTCGATTCCATTTAGCAAAAATCATCATTTGCATTACATTTTTCATTTCTTGATTGTGGAAAAATTGTAGAGAAATTGAGTTGGAGCATACTTGAGGACAAGTATCTTTTAAGTTTGGAGTGGTGATTTAGTCCTATTTTAGGGCTTCATCTTGAATCTTATTGAATTTCAATCACATCTACACCTGTTAGATTACATGTTATTTCTCTCAATATGCATATTTGTATAAAATGCACTTATGAACATTATTTGCATGTTCTTCAGGCATTTGGACGACGCTTGATGGAAGAGTGAGAATGAGTGATCCTAGGGTTTCTCCACCCTTTGAGAGACCTAAAGTGAAGTGTGATGCTCCCTCAACCTACCTCTAGTGGCCAAAGATCCATTGAAGATAAGATGTCCAAGAAAATCCAAAGAAATAAGTCTAAGTGTTGATCCAGAGGCCAACATAACCATGGTACCACAAAATGACCGTGCTAGCACACTTGTAAATCAATAGAGATGTCTCTAAGCAAAGCTAGAATCACAATGGTTGTGCCATTCAGAATGGTCATGGTGAACTGACCTAGAATGGTCATGCCACCTTGCACGAACATGTGACCTTCACATTAGAATGGTCGTGGAGAAGAGAATGGGCTGAGCAATCCAAGCCACCATAGACATGGTGATCACCACGGTCATGCTACCCTAGCCCCACCACTGTCGTGGTGACCACCACAGTAGTAGTGACCACAATGGCCATTCCACTTCTAGTACAAAATAAACCATGTCCCTGTGGTGTTTCCACATTTCTCACCTCGGTTGTTCACATCCACCACGACCATTCTCACCCCTCCCCACCATGGCCGTGGTGACCACCACGGTCGTGCTACTCATAAAAACCTAGCTAATTTTGCACTGCATTTCCCATACTACCCCTACTTGACTTATTTCTTACCCAACACCTATATATACTTAGGTGGAAGATAGAGCATGATTTTGACCACCCCTAGCTCACTCCTACCACCCCATTTTTCCCCTTAGCCATTTCACTCCATTTCCACCACCAAAACCATAGTTTCCTAGTGTTTTTCCCCCATTCCACCATAATTCCATGACATTGCACCTTGGAGGAGATAGGAAGATTTCCTATAGCATCTGAAGTGGAGGAATTATTCATCTACACCGAGCTCCATGGCTTCTTCTACCTCTTTCTCCCTTCTTTTTGTATTTTGCATTACTATGAGTAGCTAGGCCCCTTATGTGGGTTGTTTGGGGTGGAAAATGTTACTTTGATACCATGTTGGGGAAAAATGATATGTAAACATTTTAATTTCATTTGCTAATGATTATGTTATATTTCTATCTCACTCTTCATGTATTGCTTGTTGGTTTCTTCTTGAAATCACCTTGGCATTTCGGGCAATTGCTCATATGTGTGAATTTTGGGATTTACTGCTAGGTCCAATTCTTGGATCCCTAGCTAGCTACCCATCTTCCTACATTCTAATCGCTTCTCCTAACACTAGTTGAGATATCTAAGTAGCTAGTTTAGATGAATTTGTTGTGCTTTCTAAAGGCTAGAATGTGGGTGATGGGAGGCCTAAAACCTCTCTTCAACTCCCATTACTAACCTCAGCCCCTAATCAACTTAAGATCACCTAACCAAGAAACCTAGACTTGTTTAGACTGTAACTGAATTACACCTAAACCCTAACCCAATTGAGCCTCATAAAGGTAGTAGGAGATGTTAGGGACTAGTTCCCCTATATACAATCAGCAAACCCATTGCTAGTTAGTAGTCTAGGAAAATTCATTAGACTCTAACTTGTTATTTGGTTTGGTAATCTAAATGAAATCATTATGTCCACATGTCACCCCATCCTAATTGATAAGTGCATCCCCCAAACAACCCATGTTTCCCTTTATTGCTTTAAAACCCTAATTGCATTCTTGCTTAGCTAGTGTTAGCTTAGTTATCTCTTTACTTGCTTAGTTACATTCTTACTCTATTCGTGCTTTGGTCTTTCTAGTTTAGGTCTTTACTTACTCATTTTCCATGTTTGCTAGTTTAGTTTAGTATACATCTTCTCTTGTTTTCCTTAGTGTAGATTGACCTTTTTTAACCTTTCCTGCTTGCCTTGTCTTTTCTTGCTTAGTAGAATTAACTTCCTAGGGTTAACTTAGGCTTTGTTCTTTCTCACTTTCCTTTACTTTCTTTCTTATTAAACCCTTAGTTTAATCATCAAATCAACCTTTAAACCCTTCAACCCTAGAATCCGCAGTAGGAACCTAGCCCAAAAACTAACCTAGCTCTAGTGCCCCCTTTTCTCCTTGTAGATCGACCGTATACTTTCCGCCTTACCTATACTACGAAATGACCCCGTGCGTTTGCGGGTTAGCATTTTAGTAGAATTAGGTAGTTTGAGTTTAGGTCCTTCATAAATTTGAATGTTAATCCATTGTGTGTTTTTGTCCGCTGAATTGCATCTATTCAAATCTCAATTGAGTAGTGTGTAACACCATTGGCAGAAATGCACCAAGATTTCTGGCCATCACTACCCCTTAGAAGGTAGATCACATGCTTAACCTTGTCCTCCTTGGAAATATTCATGATCCAAAATGCTTTCTATAACTCCATTAGTGACATGTTCATGTCCCCAGGTCTACTATACCCTATACATGGTGGAAGCAATATGTTACAACCTCGGAAGGTCTTCCCTGGACCCTATGACTTAGCATTTGGAGCAAGTATACTAGGTAGTGGTACAAGTTCCATGGTACGCAAATGCATGATCATCTCCAATAATTGTGCAAAAACTAATTTGGAGGCAGGATCAACTAATGTTGTAGGGTCATAAAGATGTAGGACATGTTGTTTTGGCCCCCTCGTGGGTATTCTTCCCTCTAGTACCCATACCCTATCACCATATATATGATCCATATAACTACTCTCAACATATTCTTCACGTTCTCCAGACATATCCATATGACCATAAATAATGAATAGATATGTTGGATATGTAAGAATAGACACAACAACCTAGTTCATATGTTCATGTAGACTCAACAAACCTATATTTGTAATACCACTAAATGAAGACCTCCCACACAAAATGAGAATTGCACAAAAATAAAATGTTGACCAAACACTAACTAACCATATCACCAAAAAGGTACACAATTAAAACAAAAAAAATCCAAACATTCCATGAGAATATTTGTACCAAAGCCCAAACATCACATGTATCTAGAAAAGATATCTTTACATGAGTATTTATGGCCTTAGACAAAACCTATATACAAAAGTTGTTTTTAATATGATTATAAAATTTACATTGGTCATGACATACGGAAAAATATCTGAGTCAATATACATCATATATAAATCCCCCTACCCAAACCTGAGAGTAAAGGATGACTCAAGGGATCTACACAAGACCACTCCAACTTCTAATCTATTGTGGCCTCGAAACAAATGCTCCTTGCTATCATGGGTCTAACAACATTGTTGATCACCTAAAAAGGTACATAAACCCATGAGGTGAGACACTGAGTCCTAGTAATATAATATCAACTTTAATAACATTAATTACTTACAATCAAGTTATGTAATTCAATCAATTTAGTAGATATTGTAATACATTTGAAAACTAATCAATGTATACAATGAACAATAATAACTAAAAGTTACATGTAGATATCTACACATCAATGAATATGAATCCCATATGATGCTAGAGGGAAGATCAATGCAAAACTTATCATCCAATGTCATTTTCAAAATGACTCTGATATGTATACTACATAGATGGGATACACATTTTATTAAGACCTAGATAATTTAAGGATAAATACTAAAACTAATAGTTGACCACTGTGATGTTGCAGTTAGCCCCTTACAAGATCTAGGAAGCCATGAATCCTAAAGATGTCTTCCCCTCATTCAGTATGAGTGAAAAAAGTAGTTTCTTAATGACTCAACCTACTAAAGTCATACTAAAGTCAAACCTAGTCTATCCTGGTTCCATAAGACACACCACCAAAACTAGGGTATAAACCCTTAAATCTGGGTTACTATTACAACTTCCCTCTATCACATTAAATTTGAGACACAACCTCAATTGTTCTCTAAAAACTTAGAATCAAGATGATAGAGATATATCCACCCTTCACTAGTGTATACTCAACAATATACAACATCGAGCTCCTTTTTGGATTAGTCATTTCACTATCCAGCATGTTTGAAAACTGAGATAGTTCTATGGTCTTAGGATAATACATGATAAGGATTACACTTGATTAGTTAAGCCAATTAAGTATTTTGAGTGCATCAATCAAGTAACATACAAGCTCCTAAATGATTATTATAAAATAAATCATGAATTATACGTCAAAAGAAATAGTTCAATTCAAGGTATATTTATCTATCTTTGGCCATAAAGAGGACCAAACCTTAAAATAGGGCACATAAAAGCCCAATTTTTCATTTACACCATAACCGTTATAACTCCCTGTAGATATCTAATTAGCATCCAAATTTTCTATATAGCTTAAATAGAAATAAACAAGGAATAACCCAAATTTTCAACTTGAAACTCCAATGTAGGTAAAAGTTATTCTATTTCTAAGAATTAGGAAAACAATGCTCAAATACTATCATGGATGAACAACCTTTCTTACAAGAATTCCTTCTATTAACCACTTTATCATAAAAATATTAAATGAAATATTCATTATATCCATAAGATTACCATCATACATATAAGTTTAATATGTGGGTCGATATACCCGTCATTGGGTACCAAAATATTCTTGCACTTGTATTTCTGATTTGATTTAATGCACGCTTAAAGAAGATATTTGTAGTAGATCATGAATATACTTGTCTAAAATGTACTTCAAAATTTATATTATCATTTAGCTCATTTAAAATAGTACATAAAAGACCATCTTTTAGTATTTTACAGATTTCCTAGAACAAGTTAAGGTCGTGCATGTAATAAAGTAGGAAAGAAATACTTCAAAAGTTAAATAACTTGGCTTAAGGGTGAAGGAAACTAGGTGCACACCAGCAAACACTTAAAGATCAACCATGATTCCATATTTCCCCCTCAAAACTTCCAAGAGAACTCTTTTTGTACCAAGAACAAGGTCTATTTGGAGAAAAGAGGGAAGAAAAAAGGGTTCCTTAGCCATATGCATAAGTATCCAAATTGTAGCACTATGTATCTTGACCACGGTGGAAAGATTAGGGAAATCAGCAAGAAATAGATTTTTGAAAACAAAATCTTACGTGTTTAGATTAACAAATAAGATTAGGAGACTTAGACCCATCTTAGGATAGCTTGATCTAAAGTATGCATCCACAAACTTGCACATTCATTGGGCTCCAATGGACTTTGTCTCTAGAGGCAATTGGAAAATATTGCAAAATATTGTTATCATAGAATGAAAAGGTGTATTTAATGGTAGAAGGGTAGTCAAAGGGTCTAAATCCATATTTTTATCGGTCAAAGGGATCGGAAAATCCGTTGGACAACAAGTCTAGTAAACCCGTGGGAGGTAGTCATCATTCAAAATAATATCCTTGAGATGAAGGAGGGTCGGGCATCATAGGTTCCTTGAATATATAATGTATTTGCTTTGCATGTGGTTTCTAATTATCAATAAATAATGAAATAAACAAAAAGTTAGTAAGAAATACATGATTCATATGTTGTAAATTAGCTATTCATAAAGAGTAACATATACCATCATTCAATTATATTTTTCACATTTGGCATTACAAAAGTATCAAATCACTACATGGTAACTACACTACTTTATGAAAAGTAAGGTATAGTTTATTCTTCACATAGATATTGACAATCCTTACCACCTTTCATTTTCATATGTCTTTTGTTATATTCATGTCTTGGCTAACATGTTTTTAGATGCTTGTATTTTCCCCCTCTTTGTGGCATGTTTTTATTGGTCTTGTTCATGTTGTTACATGATTCTTGATTTTCTCACATGCTCTAGTTATAGTACAAAAATTCACCACCTAGAAGATAGGTAGAGTGATGAATAAGATTTTTCATTTTTATTTGGTACTAATGATGAGGAATCATCTCAATGAATATACAACCATGAGTAAGTATATGTATGTGTTTTGAGAGTAGATTTTTACACTCACCACCTTATATTAGAAAAAAAATTTCATAGTCTCATCCCCTATTTTGTGATATCACTATATATTATTATTACCAAAAAAAGAGTAGAATTTAAATCTTATAAAAAAATGCTATAATGAAAATTTATGTTAATTTTCGAGACTACAATAGTTTTTTAATAATATCACAAAAAAATGTTGAGACGATGCACATCATTTATTACTTGTGTTCATTATAACTATTAGTCAATATTGATAAGTGTACCATGCATATCTAAATATAGATGAACAGGTTTTTACAGACTCAACTACTACAACAATTACATATTAGACAACTCACAGTGACATATAAGTGTTCGACTTTGACATCGATATCATTTTTTATCTGTAAAATTTTCATGATTTTCAATTACATGTTCCTAGTCAAAGACTTGGTGTTTCTTATGTTCTGGATGAAACAATTATATTATACTAGTCTACTTTTCTTTATTTAGTGTAAAATATTATTGTACTTCCCTATAAATAATATTTTTAACTCATATTGAGTGTCGATACAATTAAAGCTTAACTTTCTTGTTGATCAACATTACTGACCATACACTCCAAGAATTACAACTCACTTGACATATGAAATATATATTTTTGTTTTTATTTTTTTTTAATTATATACATTAATAAACGTTGTGATACTTTAATTTGTTTTATTACATGTTTTTTTTATTATATATGACTTATGACTACACAAAGTGTTTTATATTATTATATATATCATCATTTATGCATCCACTAGCAAAGTCACATCACAACTTGAGTGTAGCATAGGTGTTACATTGTTAGAGTTAGGTTAACAATGAAAAATGTCTCAATATTATTTATTCCTCTATTTCTTATGTACCCATCTATACTCTATTACATGTAGTCCTCATTCTAATCCTATATATGTTGAGTGTCCACACTAATGAAGGAAAGAGAATATAATTCTATCTATACAACCTTGATATGTCCTTTAGGTCACATAGAGGTACCAAGGACAACAACGCATATATTAACGTATCTCATAGCTTTTCGGTTGATCATATGTGCATGTTAGGGTTTTCCTCTAATAGATCATCGCATATTTAATAGGGACTAACTTGTACATAGTTAGGGGTTTTCTTATGAACTAAGACTATTGACACCTATACAAGAAATTAGGGTTTCTAGGGTGGGGATAACAAGTTTTGGTATGTTACAACAAGCATGGTGGAAGAAGTGACACCAGAGTCTCAAATGGAGTGGAGAAAGATAGACAACGAGAAGAAAAGAAAATCACTACTGTTGGTTCCCAACTAGAGCTAGAATATGAGTTGCGCACCTCTTGATTTGGATCTAATGACTCTGATTAAAGCCCATTTTAAGCATAATCAAGATTCCATTTATAAAGAAAATTTAGATAAAATGTATTTTAAATATACATAATTTTAGTTTTTTTTTTTAATTATAGATAGTACTTTTTTATTTTATTCCATATTTTACATAAACTAAATGTCATTGTCAACATAAAGAGAAACATGGCTGCATAACTGACATGATTTTACCGTGCATATAATGCAAGTGCACGCATCAGAGTAATATAGGCCTTTGTGAGGCCCGAGTCGAACACAGGGACACTAAACTATCGGTAGACTACTGTCACGGAACCATTCTTACCCCAATCCCAATCCTACTGTCGAAACAGTAGAAAAAGGATTGAAGCACCCGTCCCTGAGTGGCCCCGTAGGATCTAACACACTGGCATATACAAAAAGAAATAACATTCAAAAACTGGATATTTAAATAAACAAACTAACCCAATATGGAGATACCCGGTTTATCTTTGTCATCAGAGTGTATGAGTGCGGAAGCGATCTTATTCAATATTCCATTTGTATTTCCTAAAATTAAGAAAATCGAGACACAATCATGCAATTGCACGATACTCTATCAAAATCAAGTAAAATGATTTATAACAAAATAGTATACTTGGCATGACTTATATTCAAAGAATAACAAGCAATTTGCAAAACCAACATTTATTCGACAAGTTTTTCAAGCAATTCGAATTTCTATTACGAGTTCCCATTATACTATAATTCAAGAAGCATGCTTATATATTTTGTGTGACTTTATCACCCCAACGCGATGGGGGAAGTCACTGGGCTCCTTCTCACCACAGGAACATAGGAGGCCAATGTACAAGTCCCACCTCCAACTGAGGGGGTTGTTGTACTCACTATCCACATTATCAACATTATCAATATCATCATCATCATCAATATACGGGCAGTCATAATGGGCATGCAATTTATATTTTCATGTTTTTCAAAATATAGTATAGAAAAATAGAAGACTAATCATAGGGAACAATAGCTCATCCAAGTAAATAGCCAAGTATACAATCAAGAGATACATAAAAGTATCTACAATACAATCAAGGAGAAGTCATATAATAGCGTACCTTTCACCGAGATTTCGAGTATAGATCATGAGTAATAGGTTGATCCTTCGAGTTAGATCCTAAAACACAATATTTGGATCAAGGGTCAAGATCAAGATATTTGGATATCATGTTGTAATATTTGAGATTAGGGTTACGCTTTCCTAGGTCAACCTTAGGGTTAGGTCATCCACTTATGATCAACCAATATTTCAATTTGTCCATCATTATTTCAAATATCAAGTATTTTCAAGTGTGAATGACTTTCCAAGGTTTCTAAAATCATATGTGTTAACCCTAATATTATGATCATTATTCAAGTCATCATCAATTTCTAGATTATCATCATGGTAATTGGGAATCAAGATCAGATTGATGGGTCAAAACTACATCAAGCGTTTTGCAAGATTAGGATCAAGATTACTCATTATTCGTTATAGTCAAGATTGAATCAAATAAATAGATATAGATCACTAATAATTCACTTTCAAGAATAGATGATTCAAAAGATCGGATCTAGGTTACAAAGTATCATCAGAGTCAAAAAATAGGGTTTTCAAGGATTAAATGTCATTATTGAGCCATATGACAAATTAAATGAGCAAGAGTGTATGATTTAGGGATATCAGTGAGTATAATTTAGAATCAGGCTTCAAAAGTACTTTTAACAGATCAGTTAGATTTTTTTGATCAAAATGGACTATAATTTCATTATTTTTGGAGCTACAGATCTCAAGATATCGATTTTTCCATAATTAGGCTATATTCTAGAATTTAGGGTAGAGGGCAGAAAAAATCCCGAAAATCAGAGGTCGTCGATCGGTGATTTACCGTGGTCTCGCGGGGCAGATCGGCGGTGGAGATAGTCTGTGCTCCCAGGCACGTGCTCGTGGGGGAGAAAATAAGAGGGCTCGCACAGGGATGCACAGTCGTTGATCTGGGTGGTGGTCAAGGTCTGACCGAGATCCGACGGCAGCTGCAGGTCAACTCGACCAAAAATACAGCCAGCAGAAGCGGCGGTGCCACGGCGGAGGTGGCGGCCGGAGAGACAAGGGGTGAGAGAGGGAGAGCACGGCGCGAGAAGGAGGTGTCGTCCGAGATCGTGGGGGCGCGATGAACCCAAAGGGGGATTTATATAGTTGTTTGGGCTAGGGTTAGGGTTTCCCAAAGGGAGGGAAGATCGCCAAGGGTGGCGGCGGGTTCCCTTGGCTTCCAAGGCAAGTTTTCGCAAGACTGAAAGGTGTGGAAGTTTTGAGAGAGGGCAAGCGAGAGAGTTTCAGTATTAAATCGAAGCCAGAGTGGGGGGTTAGTCGGGATTGGTTCTCGCCAGTTGGGCGGACCTTCCATCTTGGGCGTGAGCTAGAAGACGACCCCAGCACCGTTGGATCAAGATCCAACAGCTGTTGGGCCGCACGATCGGCCTAGTTGAGTCGGGGATCAGAGCCCCGTATGCATCTGATCAGTGGCCGGTTCAAGGGAATTTGTTCCCGGTTCAAAGGCATTGGAGTCGGGTTAGATCAGGGAGGCGCCCTAAGCGGCTAAATGGGCCGGGCCCAACAAATAACAAAAGATAATTGTTCCAGAATCAAAGGTATATCATAGAAAATTCATATAAAATCGTAGGAATGTCCAAATGATCTCAAATTTGGACCACAACTTTAAAAAAACGTGGAGAACCTTTAGAAAAAGTTTGAGGACAAGAAGATGAATTTGGTTGGTCAATTTCTTTATTTGTACAAAGTGATGATTAAATCAAATATAAGGTGTTATAATGTGCATAAAGTTCACATTGTTCACCATATTTTGTATTTGAGTCTCAACTTTGCTTATGTAGATAAGAAAATTAATTTAGAACCACTAATGGATATAATGAGGTCAAAAGAGTAATTATTTTATTATAATTCTAAAATCCACTTTGTCACATCCTTCCCTCTCTCAAAAATTGATAATATTCAACCTAAGCCATTTCCTCAAATACTGTTGTATCCTTAAGTATAAAATCAAAATCATGTCCTCAAACTTCAATTAGTCCCATAAATCACAATTGAGATTCCATGTTCCATATAATAATCAACTTGGTACTAACATTATTTCATCATCGAGCAATTGAATATCAAAATCAACACATATATTGTCCAAAGTCATCATATAAGTCACAAATATGGAAAGCATCCTATTGTTCACAAATTTGGACATATTATCTTTTAGGTCAAACAAAAGAGTCCTTGGATCAAGTGTACAAGGTGACTTCAATCCCAAAATCTTAGGGTCTTAGCTTCTACGTTGGCCTAGGTGGGGTTATCATCCATGATTTGAGATTTCATATTTCAACATTTTGAGACAACATCATACTTTCAATATCATTATTTCGAGCTCAAAATCAATGGGAAGGTCCCACCCTAGTCCTAATGAGAGCTAAACCCTAAATCATAAATTGAGAGAGTCAATATAGTCATCATTTTGAAAATTTCAACATTTGGGATTTTGAAGTCATTAGTCATATATCTAGTATGATTTGTAGATCAAAATAATGTGAACATAGGATTTGTATCATTATTGAGATCTGATAATCATGAGTCACAACTCCATTAATCAATATCAAGAGTCGAGATTGTAAGCATCAAAAGTCATAGATCCATAATTTTGAAACTAGGGTTTAGATTCCTATTTAGACCTTAGGGGAGATCACTCATCTATATTCAATTTCAATATTCAAGCAATATTCGAGCAACATATCAATATTTCATTATCATTGTATCCAAGGTTGATGAATGATCTACACCTAAGTCTATCTAGGAAGACAACCACAAGCTATAGTCAATATTGTCATATATCAAGATCATTATCAAATCAGTATTCAGATCGAGTATCAACCATGGTTTTAACCTATTAGGCTTAGGTCAACCAATCCAAAATCGGGTGAAAGGAGATACTTTTCCAAACTCTAAATAATCAATAGGATGAAAACTTAGAGGTAGTCGTGATGGGGATGTGACCTAGGTTAGGGGAGTCATGAGTCAACTACCACCCTAATCTGGCACATTACCAACATTAGTCATTATCAATTGAGCTTATTCAAATAGGGAGAGTATCCATGATTAGATCGTATATATCCAGGTCATAAGATCAAAATTCAAGATAATAGGTCAATAATGTCAAGATTTGCAATTTTTTTTTCTTTCATGATCAAGGTAGTGATATAATTTGGAAATTGAGGATTTTAATTTGACATTTGAGGAATTAGAGCATAATAGTGCAAAAACTAGCCCATCATCATCATATCAAAATCGAGATTGCAAAAGGCATCAATAGTCAATAGAGAAATTGTTTTTTTTTGCATCATGGTCTTACATCATGATTTTGTGAATCCTAAATTAGTCAATTTGACAGCATAGTCATGATGGGCATCCAATTGGGAAAAAGAATTTGCTTAACTATGTTTGAGGTTTAATCAACAATATGGCATCATGGATATCAATCAAATCGAGACCTCATCAGCAATGAGATATAATGCTTAAGTCACCCTTATTTCACCAAATCATAATTTTTACAGTTTACCTCAAACATAGGGAGCATGTAGTCTAATTTTGATTAAATCAGGTTTTCATGAAGGGTCAAGCATGAGTATTTCATTTCAAAGTTTTCATTGATCAAAATTGAGTTTTCATACTAAGGTCAGATCATGGTATCAACTTTCAAGATTTAGTGATTCCCATGCTTAAGCTTACCATAATCGAGACATCATGTGGTATAAGGTCACAAGGAAGGATCACATGAGGAGATGAGAAGACTACCTAATCTTCATCTACATGGGTGGCTTAGGATTGTCCTTAAAGAAGAGATGAGATGCTAGAAGACTCTCTAAGGTTTTACAAGAGAACCTTTAGGTCCAGTTCTGGATCAATTGAGGCCAGGTAGAGCGAGGGATCTCAGCCACCGTGAAGACGGATAGGAGAAATTATGCCAGAACCCCAAGCCTAGACACCTCAATTTTCACCATTATGGACTTTAGGGTTTCTTGGGTGTAAGAGACTTGAGAAATTATTTACTTAAAGTATATGGGAGTGTGAAAGCTCTGATACCAACAGTCACAGAACCGTTCTTACCCCAATCCCAATCCTACTGTCGAAACAGTAGAAAAAGGATTGAAGCACCCGTCCCTGAGTGGCCCCGTAGGATCTAACACACTGGCATATACAATAAGAAATAAAACTCAAAAACTGGATATTTAAATAAACAAACTAACCCAATATGGAGATACCCGATTTATCTTTGTCATCAGAGTGTATGAGTGCGGAAGCGATCTTATTCAATATTCCATTTGTATTGCCTAAAATCAAGAAAATCGAGACACAATCATGCAATTGCACGATACACTATCAAAATCAAGTAAAATGATTTATAAAAAAATAGTATACTTGGAAGGACTTATATTCAAAGAATAACAAGCAATTTGCAAAACCAACATTTATTCGACAAGTTTTTCAAGCAATTCGAATTTTTATTACGAGTTCCCATTATATTGTAATTCAAGAAGCATGCTTATATATTTTGTGTGACTTTATCGCCCCAACGCGATGGGGGAAGTCACTGGGCTCCTTCTCACCACAGGAACATAGGAGGCCAATGTACAAGTCCCACCACCAACTGAGGGGGTTGTTGTACTCACTATCCACATTATCAACATTATCAATATCATCATCATCATCAATATACGGGCAGTCATAATGGGCATGCAATTTATATTTTCATGTTTTTTAAAATATAGTATAGAAAAATAGAAGACTAATCATAGGGAACAATAGCTCATCCAAGTAAATAGCCAAGTATACAATCAAGAGATACATAAAAGTATCTACAATACAATCAAGGAGGAGTCATATAATAGCATACCTTTCACCGAGATTTCAAGTATAGATCATGAGTAATAGGTTGATCCTTCGAGTTAGATCCTAAAACACAATATTTGGATCAAGGGTCAAGATTAAGATATTTGGATATCATGTTGTAATATTCGATATTATTGTTACACTTTCCTAGGTCAACCTTAGGGTTAGGTCATCCACTTATGATCAACCAATATTTCAATTTGTCCATCATTATTTCAAATATCAAGTATTTTCAAGTGTGAATGACTTTCCAAGGTTTCTAGAATTATATGTGTTAACCCTAATATTATGATCATTATTCAAGTCATCATCAATTTATAGATTATCATCATGGTAATTGGGAATCAAGATCAGATTGATGGGTCAAACTACATCAAGCGTTTTGCAAGATTAGGATCAAGATTACTCATTATTCGTTATAGTCAAGATTGAATCAAATAAATAGATATAGATCACTAATAATTCACTTTCAAGAATAGATGATTCAAAAGATCGGATCTAGGTTACAAAATATAATCAGAGTCCAAAAATAGGGTTTTCAAGGATTAAATGTCATTATTGAGCCATATGACAAATTAAATGAGCAAGAGTGTATCATTTAGGGATATCGGTGAGCATCATTTAGAATCAATCTTCAAAAGTATTTTTAACAGATTAGTTAGATTTTTTTGATCAAAATGGACTATAATTTGATTATTTTTGGAGCTACGGATCTCAAGATATCAATTTTTCCAGAATTAGGCTATATTCTATAATTTAGGGCAGAGGGCAGAAAAAATACCAAAAATCAGAGGTCGTCGATCGGTGATCTACCGTGGTCTCGTGGGGCAGATCGGCGGCGGAGAGGGTCTGTGCTCCTAGGCACGTGCTCGTGGGGGAGAAAAGAAGAGGGCTCGCGCGGGGATGCACGGTCGTTGATCTGGGTCGCAGTCAAGGTCTGACCGTGATCCGACGGCAGCTACAGGTCGACTCGACCAAAAATGGAGCCTGCAGAAGCGGCGGTGCCGCGGTGGAGGTGGCGGTCAGAGAGACAAGGGGCGAGAGAGGGAGAGTGCGACGCGAGAAGGAGGTGCCGTCTGGGATCGTGGGGGTGCGACGAACCCAAAGGGGGTTTATATAGTTGTTTGGGCTAGGGTTAGAGTTTCCCAAAGGGAGGGCAGATCGCCAAGGGTGGCGGCGGGTTCCCTTGGCTTCCAAGGCAAGTTTTCACAAGACTAAAAGGTGTGGATGTTTCGAGAGAGGGAGAGAGAGAGAGTTTCAGTATTAAATCGAAGCCAGAGTGGGGGGGTTAGTCGGGTTTGGTTCTCGCCAAGTGGGCGGACCTTCCATCTTGGGCATGAGTTAGAAGACGACCCCAGCACCGTTGGATCCAGATCCAACAGCTGCTGGGCCGCACGATCAGCCGAGTTGAGTCGGGGATCAGAGCCCCTTACGCATCTGATCAGCGGTCGGTTCAAGCTAAATTTGTTCCCGGTTCAAAGGCATTGGAGCCGGGTTAGATCAGGGAGGCACTCTAAGCGGCTAAATGGGCCAGGCCCAACAAACAACAAAAGATAATGTTCCAGAATCAAAGGTATATCATAGAAAATTCATATAAAATCGTAGGAATGTCCACATGATCTCAAATTTGGACCAAAACTTCACAAAAACGTGGAGAACCTTTAGCAAAAGTTTGAGGACAAGAAGATGAATTTTGATGGGTCAATTTCTTTATTTGTACAAAGTGATGATTAAATCAAATATAAGGTGTTATAATGTGCATAAAGTTCACATTGTTCACCATATTTTGTATTTGAGTCTCAACTTTTCTTATGTAGATAAGAAAATTAATTTAGGACCACTAATGGATATAATGAGGTCAAAAGAGTAATTATTTTATTATAATTCTAAAATCCACTTTGTCACAACTACTTACTAACTACTTGCGATCAGCTAGACTGATTAAAAGGTTTTGAGAGTTGATTGAAAAATAAAAGAAAAATAAAAGAAAACAAAGCAATAGATTAAATGTTGAGTTTAATCAATTTAGATGGGAATCTTTTGGATTGTGGTTTCACCGCAGGTTCTCGTTGTATTGATTTCTATATAGTTAATAAAATTCGTCTCTCATTCCGGGTAGTGGCATGTAGTCAGAATTGTTCATTGTCGTGATACAATTCACTACCTAAAGCTAGGTCAGTTCCACTATTGTAGTAACATATACCCTAAACTAGGTGCATGAAGACCAAACTCTGGGTTTCCACAATTAACCGTACATCACCTTGTTCAAGGGATTTATTAACTAATGTGAATTTTGTCTCTTTTCGGCCGTTAATTCTTCTTTCAAAGTAATTAAATGCATTAGATTATCATTATGGTGATCAATCATAATGATATGATGGAGAAAACGAAATCATACCATGGATTTAAGAGACAAAATATAAATTACTGTGATAAAAATGTCATACAACGATTACCTGGGCACTCCCAGTCCTAAAGACAAAGGGGATTAGCCTCGCATGTTCATCTCAATGAAAGACATGATGGAAGAAGGGGAAAATAAGGAGAAACGTGAATGAAAGTGATGTAAACCCCTCAACGGAGGAGATCCGGGCATTCCTTGACATAGAGTGCTCAATCTACAGCCTTCCAGTGGTGGAAAACATCTTCTGCGGCTCTCGGAATGATCGGCGCGTGATTCTAGGCTCCGTTCTCCTCTCCACACCTCCTCATGATGTGTGCTTCAGCTAATGACATGATAATCTGCTTAGGGCTGTCGTCATTAGGTATATGGACCACTTTTGGTCGCCAAAAGATCACCACAGTCCAATCAAGATCGATCTGAGACAAAACATATGCTGACAGTGTCGATACCATCGACGCGGGTCGATGGTATCGACCCATCATAGTATCAACAAGTTCTCTTCTCTTCTTTGACGTTCCACATGATGCAGACTCGATAGCATCGATGCAGGTCGATGGTATCAACACCTTTAGGTGTCATTTTTTTCACATTTCTGACGTTGAAGCTGTGCAATGTCGATAATATCGACCTTTGTGTCAACAATATAGACCGACAGATTACTGGCTCGCTGAAGGTATCTTGCTACCATCGACCTCCCAGTCGATGGTATCGACTCTGCTTGGCTCCTTGCGGCTATCTTACTGTGACTGTGTCGATACTATCGACGGATGTCGATGGTATCGACAACTGTGTATATTCATTTTTCCTGAAATTGCAAGACAAAGCCGAATCAGCTATGCTAAAACCCATTATTTGATCATTTATAATCAAAAAGATAAAATATGAGAGATTTGATACAAAATGATATTATAGACTACAACGAATGAATCATGCGATACTAACCACAAAAGTGACTAATAAACACATAAAACACATGTAAAACAAGTTTATAAAAGCGACTCAAAATCATTGCATCAAACTCCCTTAAGCTTAAACATTGCTCATCCTCGAGCAGCAAAACTATAGAATAAAATTGTGAGGGTCAACTAAAGAACATATTTTATCATAGCAGACATTGCCATATGATCCCCGCCAGACATTCACATACCGACCCTTACTGACCACAGAATGATAATTACCATCTGGGCGACAATGATCATCCATAACCGATATCCACCCCAAGATTGATGAACACTATCCAATAAGGCAGTTAATATATAAAAATCCTCCAATTCAGGCTTGGTGCATCTTTGTGATCTTCTATCTACGTTGCTCGTTTCCTAACTACCATCTAAATGGAAGCAGATCTCCCAATATCAATGAATGAGGAGATAATCACGGGTGGCCTACCAATTATAGCAACGGGTGGATGGAATAGGTGGATGTGGAAGAAATGGAAGCATATAACAGTCAATCATGCAATACAAAAATTAATGCCATGTCATAATGCAAAATGCACATGAAAATGTCCTAATGCTATATTTTAGGTGGAATGATGCATGCACTATCATTCTATCCCAACAAGAGATAGAATATCTACAAACCTACAAATGTGCTTGCTCTTCTTATTCTTCATATGAAAAATTCCTTTCTCCCTCTGATCTTCATGCTTTTTTTTTTCAAGCCCTTATCTTTCTTAATACAACATGATGAAATTTTCAATATCTTTCTCTTGGGCTTATTCACATATCTATTATTATTTTTCTTCTCTTTTTTAAAAACTTTTCACAGAGTATGAAATAAGTCCATTATTTGAAGAAGAAGAAAAGCACATCATTGTACAAGATGATTAATGTTATGCAAAATGCAACTAAAATGACATTGACATGCACTCTAAATTTGTGAATGCAGGATTATAATGAAATTTTTTTTTTCATTGCAACAAATGTAAACACTAATCTACAATGCAATCCTAACTACATGTCATGCAACCAAAAGATGACAAACTGTATAGTGCTCCCAATTCTTATGGTGGAGTGTTAAATAAGATGAAGTGGATAGATCACAAGATTAATTGACAGAGCCATTGGAAGATATTATATGTCCCTCCTTACTGACATGTATAAAATCAAGAGGTTTCTCTCTCTTATTTTAGATTAAAATCTCATTACCATTTGATCAGTTCAGGCTCAACATCTAATTTCGTCCACTTTTCTTGAATCATAGGCATGTACAGTTGTGATTTTATGTTATTAAGTTGACAAACCCAATTATTTTCATAAGTCATATGCTCAAATTCAAACAAAGCAAGCTTGAAAATTCATTAAAAATTTTCAAATTGACCCCTGACTCCCATGTGACAAACAAAGAGATGACACATTAAATTAAACATCCATGGATACACTACATAGAATGTGGATCCTAAAAACTAAGAAAATTTCTAGAATAAAAGAAAAGGCAATAAATGATAAAAACTAGAAATAAAGATAGAAAAATATAGAAATTGTTCAATCTCCCCCCCAATCTTGAATTCGACTATGGCCTCATAGTCAAAAACAATCTTAAAAGTGGAACAGTGATACCCTTCATTGTTCAGGTGGTGGGTACTGCGGGGCGGTAGGATCCCATGATGGATACTGCCCCTGGAAACTTGGATCATATGGGGGCATGGGCGATGGTTGCGGATATCACCTGAAGTAATTTTAGCGCCAATAATGATCATAGAACGGTTGTTGCTGCATCTCCATCCTATGCAACATGTCATGAATATTTTCTTGGTTGGCGAGGAGGAGGTGACCGTTCTCGTAGATGGCCTGCTGATTTAAGAATAGTCGGTTCGTAGTCTATTGAATACCGGTGAAAGAAGCAGTGTGTTTTTGTTGGGTCTGCTGGATCTCCTGCAACATAGAATACATTCCCTACATAGAATATGCATCCTCTCCTTGTTGAGAGAGCTGAGGTGGCAGAGGCTGCAAAGATGATGATGCACCCGGGTGGAAGCGGGGATGCTTCCGTGGTGCCACTCGTGCACGAAGAGGAGTGAAATCCTCCTCTTCCTCTTCTTGCTCGTTGTCATCATCATTGTCGTTGTCATTACCATCATCTTCTTCTTCGGATTCATCAATGGCGATGATGGGCCACCGAAAATGCTGAGCTTCCTGGATGTTGAAAATGGGATCTGGAAGTGCACACTCCTGATACTCCTCATTGAGATGGCACTGTGCATAGGCCATGCCATCATGGAGCGTAAGAAGATTGGAGTGGTGTAGATGATGCAGGTTAACTTTATTCCTGTTGGACAGTGGAGTGAGTTGGGAAAAATCCAACCCAAGGTAGAGAGCAAGCAGTGTGATAAGCCCCCCAAAGTGGATGAGAGCTTTTCTTATACTTTTCTGCATGGCCAGCACACGCGTCAAGAAAAACGCATCCCAATTGAGCTCTTCCCGTTTCAACAGCTTATACAGAAAGAACAAGTATGTCTCCTAAAACTTACTGAGAGAAAGATCACCCAGAGAAAAAAGAGTAGTGCACAACATGCGATGTAGAATCCGCACAAAGGGATGCTCAAAATTAGCTACGACTACATTATGATAGCTGACAGACTTGCCTGGAGGCGCGGTCACCAACTGGGAGAAAATCTCATCATAATTCATCCGGTTATCCGGCCTCCTGTGTTGATTCGGATAATGGTACCAGTTGTAAATTGAATTGAACTGCTAGAGGGTGAGATTGTAATTGTTGTTGTAGAGTCGGAAAGAAATGCGTCCCTTGATCCATTCCTGATCGGTGGTGATGAGGTCGTTAGGCACGACACATATGCCCAGCGATGCGATAAACTCTGCCACCAGTTCTTTGTACGTCGGCCACTCGCTGAAAAAGGGGAGGCCATCAGTGTGGTACGGGACCTCGTCAGACCTCCTGCTCGTATGCTGCGCTTGCCCCTACAGGACGTAGGCGAGGTTGGCTTCAAACCCGAGGTCACAGACCATGGTATGATTGACATATCGGGTTGGCTCGATTTTCCGCTTGAGCAACTGCTCGTATATCTTTTGTACTTCCACCGAAGGATGAACAATCCTCAGAAGAGGAATGGAGCTGGGTGGTGGAGGAACAAATGTCGCAATCTCCATCGGGACTTCCCCTGAAGAAGAAGCTCCTTCCGTATGCATCATCATCACAGAGAGAGAGGGGAATAAGAAATAGAGCTCGGTGAAGGTAGGAGAAGACGATCTCCGCTCGGTGCAGAGCTCAGTGAAGATATCTCGATCCTTGGATGCTCGATGAAGGCCTCCGGTCACTCAACAATGCTCAAAGCACAAGTGAAAGGAAGAAGCTCTGAAGGTGTGAAGAAAATTGAGAAACAACCATTCCTTTTATAACTGATTCCGTCGTTGTTGTCGCTCCGTCGATACCATTGATGGGGGTGTCGATGGTATCGACACCTGGAGGCACGATCCTCTCTTTGTGACTTTCGACGACTGTTGATTGCTGGATTTGGGGGCTCGGATCGGTGACGCGTCGATACTATCGACGCGGGTCGATGGTATCGACCCATACCTCAGATCGACTTCCGAAAATGGCGGGCTCCATTGATTTCTTCTCAAGGATCGGTGACGTGGTGCGTCGATACTATCGACTTGAGTGTCGATGGTATCGACGATGTGTGGTTCGAGTACCCTCGCGAGGCCCGGGTGCCGCTTTCTAACTGTTTCCATGTAGAAACCATCGACAGGGCTGTCGATGGTATCAAGATCACTGAGACGAAATCTTTTATAAATCTTTAGGGATCTCGCAAGCATCGAATTTGGAGTCGATACTATCGACCTAGAGCTATCTTTTTCTTCAATGTCGCTGATGGTATGTTGATACCATCGACGAGACTGTCGATGGTATCGACTCAGAAAATTTTCTACGGCTAATTCCCTGTACCCATGTCACTACCATCGACCCTGTCGTCGATGGTATCGACTTTGTCTCAATATTGCACACTGAACAAATGATTAAGGTATCATTTTTATAATAAAAATGAAATTAAACAAAACTAACTTGTAAATGTGAAAGAAAATGAAAGAACTACCAATGGTTGGGTTGCCTCCCAACAAGCGCCCTTCTTTAACGTCTTCGGCTAGACAAAATTGAGTTCATCATTCATACTTAAGTGTTATGAGTTTAACCTCATGCACTTTCCTCGTGTAGTCCTCGCCAAAGTACAACTTCAACTACTGACCATTAACTAGAAATCTCATCTCTCCATCACGCACCATGATGGCACCATGTGGCCGTACCTCCTCCACAACAAAAGGTCCACTCCACTGGGATTTCAATTTCCCGGGATGCAGCTTCAACCTCGAGTTAAACAGCAACACACGATCTCCCTTTTTGAAAACACACACTTGAATGTGTCGATCATGAATTAGTTTTGTTCTCTCTTTGTAAATCCTCGAATTCTCATAAGCATTCATCCACAACTCATCTAGCTCATTGATCTCTACCATTCGCTTCTTCCCTGCCTCATCATAAGTCAAATTAAGCTTCCTCAGCACCCAGTGCATCTTGTGTTCCAGCTCTACCGGTAAATGATAGGCCCGCCCATAAACCAACCTAAAAGACATAGTGCCTATAGGTGTCTTATATGCAGTCCTATACGCCCATAATGCATCCGGTAGTAAAGTACTCCAATTCTTTCTTGTCGAATCCACTGTGCGCTCCAGAATTTTCTTGATTTCTCTATTTGACACTTCGACCTGCCCTTATGTCTGTGGGTGGTATGGGGTACCAACATTGTGCTTCACACCGTACTTTCTCAACAACACAGCAAACTTTTGATTCTTGAAATGGGTGCCTCCATTGCTAATAATCATCCTTGGCACACCGAATCTGTAGAAAATGTGATCTTTTACAAACCTGCACACTACAACAACATCGTTAGTCGTTGTGGGTATTGCTTCGACCCACTTCGATACATAATCAACAACAAGTAAAATGTATAAATTAGAATTCGAGGACACAAAGGGTCCCTTAAAATCGATGCCCCACAGATCAAATACCTCAACTTCTTGAAACACATTGAGGGCATCTCTTGCCTCTTGGAAATATTACCTGCCGTTTAACAGGATTCACATCTTTGCACATAGTCGTAGGGGCCCCAGAAGAGTGTAGGCCAATAAAGACCACTCTCTAGCACCTTGGCAGCCGTTCTTGAACTCGCATGATGACCACCGGTTGGTAGTGTGTGACACTGACTAAGTAAATTGTCATATTCTATCTCCAGTACACACCTACGCAAAATGCCATCCCTGCATTGCTTCAACAATATGGGATCATCCTAGAAATGATATCTCAAAGAATGGAAAATTTTCTTTTTCTCTTGATAAGTCCAATCATCTGGGATTATTTTATAGCCAAAATAATTAACAATGTATGAAAACCATGGATCCTTGGATTTTATAGAAAAGATTTGCTCATCAGGGAATGTCTCAGTAATGAGTATATTAATATCCTGCTCATCTGCCCGCTCTAACCTAGACAAGTGGTCCGCAACCACATTCTCAATTCCCTCCTTATCCTTTATTTCAATGTCAAATTCTTGTAAAAATAAAATCCACCTAATCAGTCTAGGTTTGGCATCTTTATTTTCCATCAAGTATTTTATGGCGGCATGGTCCATCCATACCACAACTTTTGACCCTACCAAATATTGCCGAAATTTTTTGAATGTAAAAATGACGGTGAGAAGTTCTTTTGCAGTTGTGGTGTAGTTAAGTTGTGCCTCGTTTAAAGTCTTGGATGCATAGGAAATTAGCGCGGGTTTGTTCTCAAAACGCTGCCCAAGAACAACCCCTACTGCAAAATCCAAAGCATCACACATGAGCTCGAAAGGCTTTGTCCACTCCGGCGTTTGAACAACCGGTGCAGAAATTAACTTTTCCTTTAGTACATTAAAAGTAAGCAAACATTTTTCATTGAAATCAAACATCGCATCTTTCTCCAACAGTTTAGACAATGGTTTAGCGATTTTTTAGAAATCTTTGATAAAGCGGCGATAAAATCCTGCATGACTGAGAAAACTTCTTACCCCCTTAACCGAATTAGGTGCGGGTAATTCTGAAATAACCTCTATCTTGATTGGATCCACCTCTAGGCCCTTGCTAGACACCTTGTGTCCAAGCACAATTCCTTCACTAACCATCATATGACACTTTTCCCAATTGAGAACTAAATGTGTGTCCACACATCGTTGTAAAACTTTATCAAAATTGTACAAGCACTCATCAAACAACACACCATAGATGGAAAAATCGTCCATGAAAACCTCTAGACAGTGCTCAACCATATCAGAAAAAATAGTGAGCATGCAACGCTGAAAAGTAGCTGGTGCGTTACACAGGCCAAAAGGCATACGTCGATATGTGAATGTTCCGTAAGGACAAGTGAAGGTAGACTTTTATTGGTCCTTAGGATCAATGGAGATCTGATTGTAGCCGGAGTAGCCATCTAGAAAACAAAAATGAGATCGACCAGCTAGTCGCTCTAAAATTTGATCAATGAATGGAAGAGGAAAATGATCTTTTAACGTAGCAGAGTTCAACTGACGGTAGTCAATGCACACACGCCACCCGATTACCAATCGGGTCATGACCAGATCATTTAAAAAGTTGTGAGTGATAGTGATTCCCCCCTTTTAGGGACTACCTGTGTGGGACTTACCCATGTCGAATCGGAGATAGCATAAATGATGCATGTAGAAAGGAGCTTGATCACCTCCTTCTTGACAACCTCCATCATGCTTGGATTGAGTCTACACTATGGCTGGATTATAGGTGTGGCTCCTTCCTCGAGCCAGATCTTGTGTTGGCAAAGTGTAGGAGAAATCCCCTTGATATCAGCAACTGACCACCCGAATGCACCATAGTGGTTCTTCAGCACGATCATCAATTGCTCTTCTTCATCGACACTCAGATATGCCGAAATAATCACTAGTAGTCTTTCACCATCAGCTAAGAATGCATATTTCAAATGTAGAGGCAGTGACTTTAGTTCTAACTCTGGTGGACTGATAAATGATGATTGAAGTGGTGGTGGGAGTGGTACAAGATCTTCATAATGCTTGGCATAATAACACGGAAGCACTTGAAGCATCTTGACACATTCTTGTAACGACTTGCTTCTCATCCAGTCAAGCATTATGTTGACAAGGCAAGCTTCAAGGGGTAGTTCTGGATATGCGTCAAGGACAGAGCTTGCTATTGCATCATCTTTGGTAGAAAGAGGAATTTCCTCCTCTTCATCATTTGGAAAACCAACAGCTCTGCAAAGAGAAACAACTTTGGTCTGTTCCATAATGTCTACAGCCAGTGTTCCCTTATCTACCTTGGTCATTACATGAGCCATATCTAGAAATGGCTTCCCTAGGCAAAGAAAAATGTTCTGATCAAATTGTTTTACCATGCGAAACTACTCCTTTGCCTTTGATTGTGTTATACTCGTGGGCATAACCATTTCAAATCGGTCATCCGTGATTCCCAATGTCATACAACCTCTTCCCATTTCGAGTATCATATCTGTTGTAGCTTGGAATGGTCTTCCAAGGAGAAGCTCATTCCCTTGGTCATATTGCATTTCCATTACCACAAAATCTACTGGAAACACAAACTTGTCAACTTTAACAAGTACATCTTCAGAAATACCATACGACTTTACCACAAAATTATCCGCTAGATGAATCATCATGTTTCTATGTCTTGATTCTTTCAGTCCCATCTTCTTGAACGTAGAAAGAGGCATCAAATTAATACTTGCCCCGAAGTCACACAATGCTTCGCCAAATTTCACCTTACTGATGTAACATGAAATATTGAAGCAGCCCAGATCTTGTCTTTTTGGTGGCAATGTGCCCATAATGAAGGTGCTCACTTGCTCTTTAAGAACCACCACTTCAGTATCAAGAATCTTCCTCTTCTTTGTAATTATATCTTTCAGAAACTTGCCATAGGAGGGTATCTGCTCTATTGCTTCTAAAAGTGGAATATTGACATAAAGTTTCCTAAAGCTATCTGGGAACTTCTTGAACTGAGAATCCGCTTTCGTAGCCTTCAAACTATTTGGATACGACACTGGGACAGTCTGTGCCCTCTGATGTGGCGGCACATATGGTGTCCTCTTTTGAGTTTCTTCCTCAGCAATGGGTTATGGTGTGGCTTCCTCTACCGCATCCTCTATCTGCATGGTTGTAACCTCCTATTGTAACCTCCTATGTGGCCTCACCTGTGGTTTCTGGCTTGGTTGTGCTCGGTTCATCGGCCCTGGGGTTTAAAATCTTCTTTCCACTCTGCAACAGAATTGCCTTGGCTTGCTGATTCCCTCCTAGAATGTTTGTATTTCCAGGAAAACCTTGCTGCGCTGGCTTCTTCATTCTTGAAATCTCTGCTGCCATCTACGCTAGAGATGTCTCAAGTGACCTCATTTGAGCTCCATGACTTTGTAAAGTTTGCCCAAATTGATTCACGAATTCTCCTTGTTGCTTAATCTGTTGGCCAAATGTGCTCATGAGTTCCTAATTTTGCTTGATTACTTGATTGAGCAACTCATTTCTCTTGTCCTCTACCGACGGTTGTGGTTTGGCATCGGGGTCCTGTAGGAAATTGTTTGGGTCCTTCCATGAATTTTTTTTGTCTTTCCTACAAGAATAATCATTGTTTCTGTACCCCTATTGTTGGCACATAAATTTCACTTGCGCATCATCATCAGATTCTCCATCTTCATTTGCTAGCAATGTCTTGGCTAATAAGTCCATTTTTGCATTCAGCTCCTTGATGGCCTTTGACTCACATGTGACTTGGACCTACTCTGGTGTCTCTCTGTCACCCCATGATTGCTTTCTATCCATGTTCTTCAATATTTCCCAACACCTAGTGCCAGTGTTGTTCAAGAAGAAACTGGAACCTGCTGAGTCTAAATTGCTCCTGTCATGCTCATTCAAAGCAAAGTAGAAGATCTTCACTTATTTTTCTTTATCTAGCCCGTGATGTGGACAATTCCACAACATTATCTGGAAAAGCGCTCCCATGTCTCAGAATATGCCTCGCCATCCCTTTGACAAAAATTGTGGATTTTCCGTACTAAGTCATTGGTTTTCTCCGGTGGAAAGAATCTCTCAAAGAAAACCTCGATCATTTGATCCCACGTCTCAACGGTCTCATCATCTAGGTTATGCAGCCATTCATGTGCATTACCTGCAAGAGAGCTGGGAAACAACTTCAGATATAGTGTCTCCTGTGGAAACCTATCTAACTTGATCATATCGCAATTTTCCACAAAAGTGTTGATGTGTGCAACAAGGTCTTCATTCTTCAGCCCGTGGAATGCTTGGGACTTGACCAAGTTTATTAGTGTCAGATCAATCTTATAGGTTGGAATGTTAACTTCCTGCCTTTTTATCGGCCCCTTTTATGATGAAGAGGAAGAAGCTTTTATCTACTCCCATATTGTCTGTTCTTCCGCCATGGCTTCTGGTTCAGAGTCCGAATCTATATCTTTAGGTTGATCATGAATATTGTTCTCTTCGTCGTCTGATCCCAACGGTTGAACCTCTGGTGATGGCAGTGTGTAGTCTGTGCTACGCATCCTCACCATGCACTAGTACCTACAAGGTAATAAATTCGATTCAGCACAGTGCTAGACGATTGCTAAATATGAAAGATAAACGATGAATTTCAAAAATAATAATAAAATAAAAATAAAAAGTGGCCTAGAGTGGCCGCTTGTAGCACTCATAGTGTCGAAAGTTACCGTGTCCCCGGCAACGGCGCCAAAAACTTGACATGATTTTACCATGCGTATAACGCAAGTGCACGCGTCAGAGTAATATAGGCCTTTATGAGGCCCGAGTCAAACACAGGGACACTGAACTATTGGTAGACTACTTACTAACTACTTGCGATCAGCTAGACCAATTAAAAGGTTTTGAGAGTTGATTTAAAAATAAAAGAAAAATAAAGCAATCGATTAAATGTTGAGTTTAATCAATTTAGATGGGAATCTTTAGGATTGTGGTTTCACCGTAGGTTCTCGTTGTATTTATTTCTATATTGTTAATCAAATTCATCTCTCATTCTAGGTAGTGGCCTGTAGTCAGAATTGTTCACTGTCATGATACAATTCACTACCTAAATCTAGTTTGGTTCCACTGTCGTAGTAACCTATACCCTAAACTAGGTGCATGAAGACCAAACTCTGGGTTTCCACCATTAATCTTACATCACCTTGTTCAAGGGATTTATTAACTAATGTGAATTGCGTCTCTTTTCAACCGTTAATTCTTCTTTCAAAGTAATTAAAGGCATTAGATTATCATTAGGGTGATCAATCATAATGATATGATGGAGAAAACGAAATCATACCACAGATTTAAGAGACAAAATATGAATTACTATGATAAAAATGTCATACAACGATTACCTGGGCTACTCCCGATCCTAAAGACAAAGGGGATTAGCCCCGCATGTTCATCTCAACAAAAGACATGATGGAAGAAGGGGAAAACATGGAGAAACATGAATGAAAGTGATGTAAATCCCTGAACGGAGGAGATGTGGGCGTTCCTTAACATAGAGTGCACGATCTACAACCTTCCAATTGTGGAAAACGTCTTCTGTGGCTCTCGGAACGATCGGGGCGTGATTCTGGGCTACGTTCTCCTCTCCACACCTCCTCGGAATGTGTGTTGCGACTAATGACATGATAATCTACTTAGGGCCACCGTCATTAGGTATATGGACCACTTTTGGTCACCAAAAGATCACCACCGTCCGATCAAGATCAATCTGAGACAAAACATATCCTGACAATGTCCATACCATCGACGCGGGTCGATGGTATCGACCCATCATAGTATCGGCAAGTTCTCTTATCTCCTCTGACGTTCTGCCTGATGCAGACTCGATACCATCGACAGGGGTCGATGGTATCGACACCTTTAGGCGTCGGTTTTGTCACCATTCTAATGTTGAAGCTGTGCAATGTCGATAGTATCGACCTTTGTGTCGATAGTATCGACTGGCTGATTGCTGGCTCATTGAAGGTATCTCACTACCATCGACCCCCCAGTCGATGGTATCGACTCTGCTTGGCTCCTTGCCGTTGTCTTACTGTGACTGTGTCGATACTATCGACGGATGTCAATGGTATTGACAATTGTGTATATTCATTTTTCCTAAAATTGCAAGACAAAGCCGAATCAGCTATGCTAAAACCTATTATTATGATCGTTTATAATAAAAAAGACAAAATATAAGATATTTGATACAAAATTATATTATAGACTACAGCGAATGAATCATGTGATACTAACCACAAAAGTGACCAATAAACACATGAAATGCATGTAAAACAAGTCTATAAAAGCGACTCAAAATCATCACATCAATAACTAACTTCAATCTATGGAATTCAAATTTACCATTAGTAATAGAGTGTGATATAATTACTAAGGAGATTTAATATGTTCGAATCTACTATCATTATCCCAATATATGATAGTTTGAAATCGTAATTTATCTTAATATATAGGATTTAGGTTTATACATAGTTTATATATCATGAAAGGAGTTGAGTAAATCATCGTCGACTAAATGTAGTAAATTAAGTCTTTGTGTCAATAAAATAAATTATTAACTTAGATAATGCTAACTTTAATAATTCAAACTCATATAAAACATTTAATTATTATCTCTTTAGTTATTTTTGATATATTCATTTAAGTATTTTTTTCTTGTAGTATGACTATTTATAAAAAATAAATATATTTTTAATACTTCCTTTAACATCATTCATTGTTCAAGCATATTCCAAATGGAATTAGTTTTTTTTGTTTGAATAAATATAATTAGTCTATCACACAACCACACAACCTCTCTAAGCAAGCTAAGGCAAGTTGGAGTGATCTATTATAGTCGTAACTCCTCTTACATATAGCACCCTAGTTCCTAATCACACTCAATATCTGATTTCTAATGTCATTAACCAGACTACGGTTCATATCTCATTTTTACAAAAGTATAGGATCGCTCGAACAAAATAGACCATGTACAATAAGGAATGGAGCTCCAAATAAAAACTTCATCAGAGCACGGCTAAGGAGCGGGTTTGATGGAATCATTTAAACCCCGTCAACCCTCCTTCCTTTATTTCCAAAAGTGCAGATAGAATGATTAACTTGCTTTATCAGTCAGAGAAAGATAAAAATAGGTCGACAAAAACAATAAATCTCGTTGCTTTGATGCTATTCCATCATCTCATCAACCCCATAAGGGAAGCATATTTGTCAAAAGACATGCGCCTTATCTTTCAGCCACACATGAGTCAAAGTAAGTTGATCGAGAGAAAACAAGGACGAACTAATGATGACTCATACAACAACATGAGGTCTGATGGAAAAGTCATTTCCATCGGCAGGCCACTGACAAACTTCATGTCCACAATTATTTTCATCAATTAGCACAACACCACAAATTAAAAGAATAAGATATTGATACTCCATGTAACAAAGTTCAACAATATTTAAATGAAAAGAAACTTTAAAAAATTATTAGAAATAAATTGTAAAAATTATGAATGTGTTAGAATTGTTGTTAGGCCTCCAAAAATGAGTAAATTACTTACAACCACACAAAGTACATAAATTTATATAATTTGGGAAAATGGAGCCCAGGTTGGCTTCCATTTTAAACATATATTTCTCACCTAATAACAACACTTCATATAAAGTTTAATAAAAAATGAATTACCCAATTAGAATAATATTTATGAATTAAGTAAGGTTGGGCCTTATTGAGATTTATATTTATCTATGTCTTTTTATCTTTTAATTCTTTTTTTAAGTCTTATGTAATATGGGCCTAAGTATAATAGTCCAACTAGGGTTTACTATGTACTTCCTTATTGTTTCCTTTCCTATTCATAAGAGAGGGTTTTACTCTTTTTTTTCAACATACAAAGATGGTTGTACTCAACATGGTATCAGAGCAAGCCACATAGCCACCACAAGACCTCTCCTTCCCAAACTAATGTTGTTTTCATCTCTTCCCCCATCTCCACTCATCATATTCTTCCTTCTCCACCATTGCTAATCACAACAAGGGAGATCTAGTCTCCCTATTAACCCTATCCTCTTCCCAATAAGAGAATCTAAGAAGACTTCATACAACCTTTCACCTGGTCTTATGCCCTAATGATCGAGTTAAAAAAGTTGTAAAACAACTTATTTGTGATCATCTATGACCACCTCCGTAGGTCTTTGATCACATATTGTCAGATATGATTGGACACTCCAACACATCTCTATTTATCTTAGTGATCCATGAGGTTCACCATATCTTCTGACCTATTTTCAAGGTGAATATTGTTTCTACATAATCCTACACAGTGTGTGACTCATCTACGCAGTGTTCTTCCATAGTTAATCTACGTTGATTGAAATCTGCATCTGCTACATGACATGTCAAACCTTTGACACTACGTAACAATGACTCTTTACTCTAGTCTTGTTCAAAGTGACATGGCATTCCAAACTTGTGACACAGTGTAACAATGACTCTTTTTTCTACACTATTGCAAAGTGACATAGCATGTTCTCTTTTTAACACATTGTGTTAGTGACTATCTGCCCCTATTTCTATTTTTCCTTTGTTTCTCCTTTATGCCTTGCAAGTGGTATTTCATGGGGTCATCCTATTTTGTGATTGGGATGCCCAAAACACACCCTAAGTGTGTCACTACTATAAAATATAATAACTCTAACTATGTTCTTTGGGAACACTCATTTCAGATCTATGCATACTCCTTAGGGAAACTAGACCATTTGACAGATCTACCTACACTAAAGGATGATACATCTGACAAGAAGAAAACTATCGAGGAAGCATTTGAGAAATTGAAGATGATTAAAAAGTGGGTTCAACATGATTCACTAGTTCTATATTGGATCTTGAATAGTTGTGAATCACATATTTCTACAATTCTTCTCTTCACCAACACCACCAAGGAGGCATGGGATCACCTTGCCCAAGTATATTTGTAAAATACTAGATCTCAGACCCTACCCTAGAAGTTGACATTTTGGACTTAGCCAAACAAGGTTGAAGGTTAGACTTAAATATATGTTTAGTATAACCCCAATGAGCTAATACATGTATATATCATCTTAATATAACCTAATTTTCCTACATTAATCTTAGGTTTATAACGGATACATAAAATATGCCACATAACTTATTTTGGTGTTAATATGAAGATAAGAAACATAATTGGATGAATAATTTAGATAATGGGCCATATGAAATATCTCATAAAAAGAATTCTCAAAAGTGGAAACAAACTTCAAATTCAAAATCTACATATCAAAATTATCCTACATGTCAAATTTCATCTAATTTAGACAATCTTGAAATATTAGGATAAGTCTAGGAGAGAGAAAATGAGTAAAAGGCGTAAGTAATGAATAATGTGATTATATAACATAAAAATATGGAAATAATGGAAAATTTATATTCAAAAAATCAAAGATAACTTGTGGATGAAGTTTGGTCTAATTTGGATGTTGTTTGTTCAAGTTATGCAATTTTAGGTTCATTCTGGACTTTTTTGCAATTTACCCAATTGGGAGGTTTTCATTGCAAATTGTCACATGCATTATAATCCTTATATATTACCTTACCATTCTCGAGTTTTTTCACCATAGGCTACCTGGTTGCACCTTGGTTTGAAGGTGTTTCTTTCCAAGGATATTTTAGGGATTACTCTCTTTATAAATGAGCTTATCTTTAGAAGCTATCAACCAATGGGGTTATTTCTTTGATTAGACGTCAGTTGGGATGGCCTATAAGTGTCCATAAACTAACATTTGATATTAAATAAGCCTCTATGAGTTGTCCTCTTGCATGGCCATGAAATCCCTAGTATAAGGACACATGGAAAGCTCCATGGACACCTCATGCTTGACTTCTTCCTTATCCATAAAAGTTTGCATGTCCATAGGCACACTTAGCATTGGACACATGGAAAGTAACTTGACACCTCATTCTTGACTTCTACCTTATCCATAAAGGCTTCCATGTCCATGGCCACCCTTATAAATAACACATGCAAAGTCTCATAGACACCTCATACTTGACCTCTTTCTTTATATAGTCATATCTACCCCTTCCCAACTCCCAATTAGAAAACTCTTTCTCTATTTCTTTCCTCTAGATTAGAGCATAACCCCTACTCTATTTGGCCACGAAGGTTCTGTCCCAAGGTAAAAGAAGGTTCCTACCTCTGTGAGGAAGGCTCCTAGGGTTCCAAATTTACTCTGTTTTGGGTTTCTAAAGCTCTTCCTTGGTTATTTCGACCAAAACTAGTAAGTTTTCTCCTTTCCTTCCCTATTTTCATGTTGTTAGTCTTCCTTCCACCTTCCTCCAGGTCATAACCATGGAATTCCATGGTGAAACCCCACCTAGAACCCATAAACACCTCATCTCCATGTTCTTTTGTTAGGATTTTTCACCTCTAAAGTGGAGAAGGTGCTTCTTGCTCGAGATAGGAGCTCTGTTGGAGAAACTAGCCTCTCTAAGCTTGGTAAACTTACTTATTAGACATGTCCACCTTCCCTAGAGGTTCTTTGGAGGCCTAGGATTGACTTGTATTATTTAGACTCTTAAGTTGAGGTATGATGTATCCCTTATTCTTATATGTTGAACAATTCACCTATGCTTATTCATTCTCTTTGTCATATGGACATTAGCCTATACACAATGTCTTTTCTTTTGAAAATCATGGTTCATGTGAACTACCTTATTTGATATTGATCATGTGATCATGGATATTCTTTATGATGGAACTCTAAAATATGGCATGTGATTTCTTTTGCCCACTTATGAGGTGGATGTATATGTTGGTTACTTATGTGGTGACTAGTTTATATATTCTGACTATACTTTCTACTTTCCTCTACATTTAACATGTTATGTAATTCAGTAGCACTAGATTAGTGTAATTGCATTGGTTTTTATGGTAGATGTGTTATTTTCTGCCGAGTAGATGTGATATTTCCCTCTCTTTTGGGATGGAAAGGAACCTCATACCCAGGGAAAGATGTGTGATTAATGGCCCATGTTTTATAAATTTGGGAGATTGGCAGTATTCCTTTTCTCTATCAGGTTTCAAGTTTATGAGACTTGGCTGCCTTTGTGTTTATATTTTTCTAGGGTATGTTTATCTTACTTGCATGCAGGTTGATGATATGGGGTGTGTGCCCTAATTATTTACATGTGCTTGTGTGGCACAATCTTTATGTTTTATTAATGGCAAGTATTCTTTTGTTATCATATGATTTCAATTCCTTTTATCTTGATACCCATTTGGGTGGTCCTTATCCTTTCTATGGGAATCCTTTTATGTTTGTTGTCCTTTATTTCATATATAGCTCAATTTTCCTATTTAGTATTGTGGCATCCAACTTATAAAACACGAGATTAACTAAGCGGAAGCGAATCATTTGCAGTAGATTGCTAAAAATCCCTAAAAATTAAAACTTTTTGCAAAGAGATCCACACATAGGAAATCTTTTTCATCAAGATCCAAAGTATAATATTTACATTTTGTTCCATAAGTACACAACCTGTACTATCTCTTCTCAAGGATTACAATATCAGCTGCCCTATTCAACATTATATACAGACAACATAAAAAACCTCGAGGCATCAAGCCAAAATCTCAGATCGATTAAATAAAAACACTAACTACTGACTCTGAGGACCTGAGAATACAGAGATGACACATAGGACTTTCTAACTATAAGACTAGACAGGAAGTATCTCCACCTGAGATATTACTGCTGTCCTTGATGTTGCTGATGTTCTTTCTCTGCTAAAGTTTTCCTGCCTCCTTGTCCACGTCCACCTAAAAACATTGGATCCCACGGGGGTGAGAAAATTGTAAATTGTCACAGCGAGAGATATAACTCTCCGCTAAAACATCATTATTGCAATTAAATATATAAAACTGGACAGAGGATATGCATTTTAAAGCATTGTAACTATTTATGATAGAACAATAGATCAACTATTCACTTAATAAGGAATAGGAAGAACATGTATATCATTTATCCTTCGTATCATACCATCATGTCAAACTTCTCTTGTGACACTCGTTATCTTGATATGCCACCCATGAGACATTCTTAATTCAACTTATAGGCCTTGGCCAATTTGCTAAACAGATTTTTGGTTGTATTGGACATGAGAGTGTACATCATCATGTCTTATTCAAGATTGGTCTATACCAATCCTTTATAAATATTTCAGGCATTGGATTACACCAATCCTGTGCAACTAGTACAAGCATTAGACTTGTACTATTCCTGTGTATCCATTCCAAGTATTGAACTATGTCAATCCTGTGTAACCATTCTAAGTATTGAACTATGTCAATCTTGTGTAACCATTCCAAGTATTGAACTATGTCAATCTTGTGTAACCATTCCAAGTATTGAAATATGTCAATCTTGTGCAACTATTCCAGGTATTGGGTTATTACCAAAACTGTATTATTATTCCAGGTATTGGGTTATTACCAATCTTGTGTTATTATTCTAGGTATTGGGTTATTACCAATCATGAGTTATTATTCCAGGTATTGAACTATGTCAATCCTGTGACATTATTCCAGGTATTGGGATTTAACCATTCCTGTGTTATTATCCCAGGTATTGGGTTAGTACCAATCATGTGTTATTATTCCAGGTATTGAACTATGTCAATCATGTGACATTATTCCAGGTATTAGGATTTAATCAATCATGTGTTATTATCCCAGGTATTGGGTTATTACCAATCCTATGTTATCATTCCAGGTATTGAACTATGTCAATCATGTGACATTATTCTAGGTATTGGGATTTAACCAATCATGTGTTATTATTCCAGGTATTGGGTTATTACCAATCCTATGTTATCATTCCAAGTATTGAACTATGTCAATCTTGTGACATTATTCCAGGTATTGGGATTTAACCAATCATGTGTTATTATTCCAGGTATTGGGTTATTACCAATCCTATGTTATCATTCTAGGTATTGAACTATGTCAATCCTATGACATTATTCCACGTATTGGGATTTAACCAATCCTGTGTTATTATTCCAGGTATTGGGTTATTACCAATCCTGTGTTATCATTCCTGGTATTGAACTATGTCAATCCTGTGACATTATTCTAGGTATTGAACTATGTCAATCCTATGTAACCTTTAAAACATTTTGTTACCTCTCACTAGGCAACAATCGTCCTCATAGCTCATAAGGCCATTACACATCTTTAGAATTCAGGCATGTTCATTACTCTTAACATATATCATTAAATGATTCTTAGTACAAGGTATGAGTTCATTCCTCATCATGGAGTTCAAGCGGTCCCAAGACCGCATGAAGCCAACTGGTCCCGAGACCGCATGGAGTTCAAACGGTCCCAAGACCGCATGAAGCCAACCGGTCTTGAGACCTCATGGAGTTCAAACGGTCCCAAGACCGCATGAAGCCAACCGGTCCTGAGACCGCATGGAGTTCAAACGGTCCCATGACCGCATGAAGTTCAAGTGGTCCCAAGACCGCATGAAGCCAACCGGTCTCAAGACTGCATGGAGTTCAAACGGTCCCAAGACCGCATGAAACCAACCGGTCTCGAGACCGCATGGAGTTCAAACGGTCCTAAGACCGCATGAAGCCAACCGGTCCCGAGACCGCATGGAGTTCAAACGGTCTCAAGACCGCATGAAGCCAACCGGTCCCGAGACCGCATGGAGTTCAAACGGTCTCAAGACCGCATGAAGCCAACCGGTCTTGAGGTCCAAACGGTCTTGAGGACCAAACGGTCTTGAGGTCCAAACGGTCTTGAGGTCCAAACAGTCTCCAATTCGTTTGGACTTCACTTAAGGTCTATAAATAAGACCCCAAGGGTCCATCACGGGATATCAAGTTTCAGACGTCCAAAGGATGCCTCACTCATTCCAGAGCTCTTGTTACTTCCATCCTCCACCCTAGGGCTGCCAGTCTGAGACCCACATTCCATCTTGAAGCTGCTTTCTCTCTCTCCATCAAAGAAGGTGGGAAGAGGGAGATCTCGTCAACAAGAAACCTGTGAAGCTGGTGGATCGTTTCTCTCTCTCCAAGGGGTTGACTTTCCTCCCTCCTTTGTGGGGATGACACACTCTCTCTCTCTTCTTGCCTCGTTCTTTGTCCTAGTTATGAGCGAGTAGACTCTCTCACTAGGGTGCGGAGAGTAGCCCCGCTACCCATGCTTTCATATCATGTAAATGTAATCCTTAGGTTGTAATATAGAGTTCTTATCTTTGTCAGTTCGACATCAAATGATTAATGAATGCATGTTGCTTGATCTCCAACTTGTGTTATCTTTTATCTTTTAGTATGAATTGTCTACGTTTGTACTATTAGATTCGAAACTCGTTTGTATGTTGGTTCTTGGTGCATGTACTCACCATGCATCTGTTTCAGTATCTAGAAGTGTATCTCAAGAAGTGGAGTAGACTCACTATCATATGTTGCACTTCCATACTATGAAATGGAATCAGTTGACGTATGGAAGTGCAACCTTGATAAGTCGAGGAACACACTTTGTGAGGGGAATGATGTAAAGTAATGTGACCATTTGTTCAGGAATGGCTGGCGTTGCAACATTCCCACACTTCTCATAGTTAGATTCTCCGAAAGGAGGCTAAGTATACAAGGATACTAACTGACTTGACTCTTTTTGCAGGTTAAGTTTTGCTTTGCATGTGTTGATCGATGTGTAGTGGCGGTGAAAAACCGATCACACCCTAGTGATCTTTTATCATAGTTTAACTCATTAGATTTACCTGCTTTGTTTACTTTTCACGTTCTTAGTTTAAAAACATCAAAATTCAACTTTCGATATAAGTGCCTGCTAGTAAGTGACCAAGTGAAATTCCATACATTTTCCATCTTGTTGCTTGCAACAAGACCGTTGTCCCGTGGATTCGACCCTTAACTATACTGCGATAAGACTTCAACGTATCTTAGATTACGTGGGTGGAGTTTTCTATCTAGTATAAGCAAGGCTAAACTTAAAGACTTACCATCTTTAGGATTTTTAGTGGTACACGCAATTCCACGTAAGTGGAAGCTCCATCAAAAATTGGCGCCGTTGTCGGGGACAACAGAACGTTGTAATTTCACTTAGTACCTTTCTAGTTAGTTAGGATTTTACACTTTCATTTTAATCATAACTCTATATCTTCTTGAAACTATCATATCTTTGTCATTATCTAAAGGTGTTTCTCTCTACTCAGGTAGGAATCGTGTATGCAACCTGCGCATAACCTCGGATTCTCTCCTGATCCAGAGTTTGACTCTGAGGTAGAGAGAAGCTTCCACCGCCGCATTCGACTCAACCGCCAAAGGGCTAGGTAAATGGCTGAAGATCAACGCAAGGCTGCTTTGGTGATGGAGAGGGTCAACGCCGCCATCGCCGCTCAAAGGGCACAACTCATCGCTGAAACTCGTGCCCAAATCCAAGCGGAGATTCGTGCGGAAGAGCAAGCTCGCATCAGAGCTGAAACTGAGGCAACAACCCAAGTTGCTCAGTTGGAGTTAAGAAACAAACAATTGAGGGACTACGTTGTCCCAAAGAACTATGAGGATAACCACCCGGTCCGACCTCCGATTATTAATATCACCAACTTCGAGATTCGGACCCAGTGGATCCAGATCATGCAAGGCATCTCTTTCTCCGGAGGTTCTGGAGATGATTACATGGATCATCTAAAAAGGTGTAAGGCGTTGTGCCACCTAGTTCCACAAGATGGTGTCGCTTATGATGCGATAATGCTCCATCTGTTCCATTTCACCCTATCTGGGAGGGCCTTGAGTTGGTATAACTCACTTGACAGAGAACCAATAATAACCACCTGGGCTCCTCTTGAGGAAAAGTTCTTAGAGAAGTTCTTTCCACCCTCACTGACCTATGAAATCAGAGGGCAGATCAATCACTTCTCTCAGCTGCCTGGAGAAACACTTGCTGAGGCATGGGAGAGATTTAAAGAACTTCTACGTAAATGCCCCCATCATGGAATCTCCCAGAATCAACTGATAGAAACCTTCTACCGGAGAGTAAGCGATGATATTAAACAGTTCTTAGATTCCTCATCTGGAGGAAACTTCATGAGGAAGAATTACGAGGATGCATGGAAGATCGTTACTCTCGGAGCTGAAAACCAGTCCAACTGGGGATGGTCAGCCAGTAAAGGTGTCCTCAAAGTTTTCAAAGCTGAAGAATCTATAGAGATGAAAGAAATAGTTGAAGTCCTGAAAACCATAGTTCATAAACAGCAAGCTCTCGAGACTTCTCTCGGAGAGATCGATAAGAAGAAAACTCCGCTAGTTCAACAAGTCAAAGCCATCACGGGATCCTGTGAGGCTTGTCATGCTTCTGACCATCCGACCCTTTCCTGCAGTATGTTATATAATGTGATGATGGATCTGCATCCACCACAACAACCATATGAACCTATCATTGATCAGTCGGAAGAGCAACTACCGGAACAAGTTAACTCTATCCACTCTATCCCTGGGCAAGTCTACTACAACCCTAATCAACCAAGGAATCATCCAGGGTTTCAGTATGGAAACCCTGCTGGAACTGCCAATCCTCAGCATCAAACACAGGGGGGAGATGCTAGTAGGCTACCACCTGGATTCCCAAACAATTTCAACCAAAATCAAGGGAATTCTAGGAGCAACTTCCCTAGGGCTAACTACCCCAGGAACCAATCAGCCTACTACCAGTACACTCATCCTCTGCTCCATCCATAGCTGCATACTCAGCAACCTCAACTGGCATTACCACCCCAACAATCTCAACAAACCCAGCAACCAATTCCTCTGAAAAATGCTCCTGCCCAACCGGAAGATGAAATATCCTTGATCAGGCAGATGTTACAATTGCAGCAAACTATGCTCGCTAACCAGCAGGCTCAGCAGAAAGCAGTTGAAGCTCAACTTGCTCAGATCGCTGCACAATGAAAGCCCCCAGCAGGTACATTTGTTGGGCAGCCTGAATCAAATCCTAAGCACGAACAAAACATACATGAGCAGTTGAATGCCGTCACCACCAGATCTGGACGCATTTTTCATGAGCCTACCAAGATCAATCTTGATAATGATGACACATCGATTCTTATGACGAGTGAAAGTCCGCAACAAGGAATGGAGAAGCCCTCAGAAGGCACAAAGGGAAAAGATAAAGTGTCCACAGAACATGAAGTTTTGCAATATAAACCAAGAATCCCGTACCCAGGAAGACTATGAGAAACCAAGATGGACACCAGGTTTCAAAAGTTCAAAGAAGCAATGAAGAAACTATACATTGATATCCCACTCCTTGATGCTCTTTCCGAGGTGCCAGCCTCGGCGAAATACCTCAAGACCCTACTATCAAGAAAGTACATCACCGAGGAGCAAGAAACTGTTAAGCTTGCTCAAACCACTTCGGACATCATCTTAAACAAGATGCCCAAAAAGAAGAAGGACCCAGGCTCCTTCGGAATCCAATGTTGCATTGGAAATGCATCCACTAAAAAAGGATTAGCTGACCTAGGGGCCAGTATATCCATCATGCCTTACTCCATGTGCAAACGTCTGGGTTTCACTGAATTGCTGCCTACAACAATGACTATCCAATTAGCTAATTCCACTATAACCGCACCTTTGGGGATCATTGAAGATATCCCGGTAAGGATAGGCAAGGATTCTTACGTACCGTGTGACTTCGTTGTCATGGACATTAAAGAAGACCTAAGGTATCCAATCATTTTTGGCAGACCATTCCTCGCTACTGCCAGAGCGCTGATTGACGTTGAAGCTGGTACCATCATTCTTAGGCTCGAAAAAAAAGCAATTCAATTCCAAGTCCTTAATAGTATGAAAGGGCCCAGCATCCAAGAGGAGGTTTTCCTCCTTGATTCTATCCAACAAATGTCACAATTGGAAATCTCCGAGTCAGTTGACGAACTTGAAAATGTTCTAATCAATCCGGAGGTTGAATTCTCCGTGAATGAATTAGTTCAACAATGCCTCCAACATCTAGAAAAGGCCGAAGAAGCGCCAAAGGCCACTTTTGAAGAACTTAAATCTGTTACTGTTATCGAAGCAGTTGAGCCACTGAAAGCCCCTGAATTGAAGACCTTACCTATAGGGCTCAAACATGCTTTCTTAGATGAAGAAAAACTATGCCCAGTCATCATCAGCTCCACCCTTTCAAGAGATCAAGAAGAAAAGCTTCTGAATGAGCTGAGGAAGCATAAAAATGTCATAGGATATAAGATAACTGACCTAACGGGCATAAATCCAGCCCTGTGTATGCATAGACTTCCTATGGTTGACGAATTCAAGCCCTCACTAGAACATCAAAGGAAACTGAATCCTAATCTAAAGGAAGTAGTTCGTCTGGAAGTCCTTAAACTACTCAAAGCCGGCATGATTTATCCTATTTCTGACTCCCAGTGGGTCAGCCCCGTTCAGGTTGTTCCAAAAAAAGGGGGCACTACTGTAGTGCTCAATGACAAAAATGAGCTAGTGCCTACCAGGACTGTAACTGGATGGCGAATGTGTATTGATTATAGAAAGTTGAACAAAGCCACAAGGAAAGACCACTACCCTCTACCTTTCCTTGATGAAGTCCTGGAACACCTAGCTCACCAAAAATATTTTTGTTACCTCGACGGTTACTCCGGGTTTTACCAAATACCCATACACCCGGAGGACCAGGAAAAAACACCTTCACATGTCCTTTTGGGACATATTCTTTTAGAAGAATGTCGTTCGGGTTATGTAACGCACCCGCCACTTTCCAACGATGTATGTCTGCTATCTTTGCCGGTTTAACAGAATCCATCATGGAAGTGTTTATGGACGATTTCTCAGTGTACGGAGATTCTTTCGACAACTGTTTAATAAACCTTGGACAAGTTCTACAACGCCGTGAGGAAACGAACCTTATCTTGAATTGGGAGAAATGCCATTTCATGGTAACAGAAGGTGTCGTCCTCGGACACACGGTAAGTGATAGGGGAATAGAGGTTGATAAAGCAAAGATCGATGTTATCTCAAAGTTGTCACCTCCAAAGGACATAAGAGGAGTTCGAGCTTTCCTGGGTCATGCAGGATTCTATAGGAGATTCATCAAAGATTTCTCAAAGATTTCCAAACCCATGACCCAACTCCTGACCAAAGATGATGAGTTCATTTTCAATCAGGAGTGTATGAAAAGTTTCTCTACCCTTAAGGATGTGTTAATCTCCGCACCTATTCTAAGAGCTCCAGATTGGTCGCAGCCCATCGAAATCATGTGCGACGCAAGTGATTATCCCATAGGGGCCGTTCTAGGATAGCAGATTGATAAGAAACCCTATGTTATCTACTACGCATCTAAAACGCTAGATGAAGCGCAGAAAAACTACACCACCACAGAGAAAGAGTTTCTGGCTATCATCTACGCGTTTGAAAAATTCCGCTCTTATCTGATTGGTTCTAAAGTCGTCGTTTATACCGACCATTCCGCCATTCGATACCGATTCAAAAACAGGATGCCAAACCCAGGCTTATCCGCTGGGTGTTAATGCTTCAGGAATTCGACTTGGAAATCAAAGATAAAAGTGGTGTGGAGAATGTTGTGGCCGATCACCTCAGTAGGATCGAGGTTGAAGAAAAAGATAAAATCCCTATCCGGGATTCTCTTCCTGATGATCAGCTTATGAAGGCCACTCATGGTTTCCCTTGGTATGCTGATATCGTTAATTATCTAGCCACATGGATTATCCACCCATCCGCTTCCTACCAGGATAAAAGGAAGTTTCTTCACGACATAAAACACTATTACTGGGATGAACCTTACTTGTTCCACCTTTGTGCCGACAGACTTTTTCGTCGTTGCCTGCCAGCAGAAGAAATAACCCCGGTCCTAGAACATTGCCATTCCGGACCCACGGGGGGGGGGCAAATGAGTGCCAAGAAAACCGCCATATAAGTTTTACAATCTGGGTTCTTCTGGCCCACCATATCAAAGTATTCTTACGATTTCGTGAAAGCCTGTAACAAATGCCAATTTTCTGGCAATATATCAAAAAGAGACGAAATGCCACTCACCATGTGGCACGAAATTGAGCTTTTTAATGTATGGGGGGTAGATTACATGGGCCCTTTCCCCTCATCCTATGGATTCTCTTACATTTTGGTCATGGTGGACTACGTCTCTAAGTGGGTCGAAGATGTACCCACAGTGTCCAGCGATTCCAAGCTTGTCATCAAATTGTTCAAAGATATTATTTTCCCAAGATTTGGAGTTCCGAGAACTGTCATATCGGATGGCGGGACCCATTTTTTGGAACGAAGTTTTGAGGCCTTACTGAAAAGATATGGAGTCAATCAAAAAGTCGCCATGCCTTACCATCCACAAACTAGTGGTCAGGTGGAGGTATCTAATAGACAATTAAAGGCGATCCTTGAAAAAACGGTGAACAAAAACCACACTGACTGGTCCACAAAACTTCCTGATGCCCTTTGGGCATGCCAAACTGCTTATAAAACACCAATCGGGACAACCCCATTCTGTTTGGTGTACGGGAAGTCTTGTCATCTTCCAGTGGAGCTGGAACACAAAGCCTGGTGGGCCATCAAACAACTAAACTTTGATCTTAAAAGTGTGGGAGAAAACAGACAACTTCAACTATAGGAGCTAGAAGAGCTCCACATGACGGCCTATCAGAGCGCCAAAATATATAAGGAGTAGACAAAAATGTGGCACGATGGTCACCATAAGAGAAAAGATATTGTCGTTGGTGACAAAGTTCTCCTCTTTAATTCCAAGCTCAAGTTGTTTCCCAGAAAACTTAGGACAAAATGGTTTGGGCCTTTCACTATAAAACATATCCACCCAACTGGAGCAGCCATTATTATTGACAACAACGGAGGAGAAAGAACGGTCAACGGTCACCGTTTTAAAAGATACTACGCTCCAGAAGACAAAATACCAAGACAAACCATCGAAATCAAAGCTGCTATGCAAGTAGCATGACATCATTACAGATTCGTCGAGCCAACGACGTTAAACCAAGGCGCTACTTGGGAGGCAACCCAAGATTTCAACCTTTCTCTTTAATTTCCATTCTTTTATTTTCCTGGTTTTATCTTATGAAAATACAAAAAAAAATTCACATAACCAAAAAAAATAAAAATAATAATAATAATAATAAACAAAATCAAACAACATAAAAATATATAAATAAAAAACAAACATAAAAATATAATATCTTTTCTACCTTTGCCCTTCCAAACGGTCTTCAAACCGTTTGGAGCCAAACAGTCTTGAAACCGTTTGGAGCCAAACGGTCTTGAAACCGTTTGGACTCCAAACGGTCTCGAAACCATTTGGAGCCAAACGGTCTCGAAACCGTTTGGAGCCAAACGGTCTCGAAACCGTTTGGACTCCAAACGACCTTGAAACTGTTTGGAGCCAAACGGTCTCGAAACCGTGTGGACTCCAAACAGTCTTGAAACCGTTTGGAGCCAAATGGTCTTGAAACCGTTTGAAGTCCACACAGTCGCTAAACCGTTTGACTTAAGGTTTTTATCCGGTCAACCCCCCGTTTCCTATAAATATTAACCCTACCCCCTCGTCTTTCTTTCCTTCGACTCCCGAGCCTTCTGAAACTCTCGCGCAGTGCTGTTCCATTGCTTTCGCCTCCCAGTTCCCGCACGACTCGCCGACGAACTCTGCGTCCTCTGTTCCGCGCAACCTCCATCTCCAACGTTCTCTTCACCATCAACGCTACCATCTGCTGCAAGGTAGTCCAGCAATGCTACCATCCTTCGCTTCCGCAGCCCCCCGCACCGCCATTTTTGTTATCGACGCCACCACGGTGTTCCCTCTTCTCCAACGCCGCCGCCACCTTCATCTCCATCACTGCCGGTTCCGCCGCTATCATTTTCATCTTCATTTTTATAACCGGCAACTCCACTTTCATGATCGGAGTCTTCGCCGTTTTCACCAATAGCCATGCCCACCGTCGTCGTCTTCCCCACCGTCTCCATCACAAAGAGCCACCGCCATTTTCATCGCCCTTTTTACCACCAGATTCACCGTCATTTTTATCATTTTCACCATCGCCCTTATCGCCGATGATCACCACCGCTTTTGCCTTCGTCGCCAACGCATCCATCGTCGCTACACCATTTTACCTTCATCTTCGCCTTCGCCGATGGCCACGCGACGCTTCATTCTCCAAACGGTCTTGAAACTGTTTTGAAACCATTTGGGACCAAACGGTCTTGAAACCGTTTGGGACCAAACGGTCCTGAAACCGTTTGGGACCAAACGGTCCTGAAACCGTTTGGGACCAAACGGTCCTGAAACCGTTTGGGACCAAACGGTCCTGAAACCGTTTGAACTTGCACATTCATCTAATTTCCATAAATATACAAAAATACATAAATATTAATAAAATCAAATCTTTCTAAAAATGATATTCTAACTCTTGATTTCTCATTCTACAGCTATGGCAACACCAGCAAAGAACGTCATCAGGTTCAAAGACCCTGAAATCTGGAACAGAAAGGAACTGCTGGAAAAACAAGCTCGGTTCCAGAAGATAAGAGTTGACTTCAACAGGACCGGGAAGGCACCTCCAAATATCAAAATAATGGACGTCCTGTGCGAGCTTGATCGCCTCTAGAAGTTCCTGGCTGAGTCACCTGAAGAAGAAGTTGAGATCTCCTCTTCTGATGATGAAGGCTCGAAGTACAATCCTAACTCCGAGGAGGAATCCCCTACTAAAGAACAAAAGGGGAAACACAAGGTCCTGGAGACTGCATCTGGGCAGCCCTCCAAGAAACGGGCAAGGAAACAAGTTCGACCTACCTCTGCCATGGATCAACCCTTTGCAAAACCTACCCCCACCATCCCTGCTACTACCACCACTACCACCACCATTCCTGCTACTACCACCACCATTCCTGCTACTACCACCACCATCCCTGTTACCACCCCCACTTTCATTCCCATCACCACCACAACACCACCACCAGAAAACCTCTTCATCCAAATCAACCTCCCCGCTGACAAAACCTTAAAACGCACCAAGTATGTGTGCTCCAGCATACTGCGTAGGATGGGGATATACGACCGCACTTTCGACGTGCTAGACAAAGCCAACCTTGCCAGGTTGTGTCTAGTACCTGAAGTATCCTATTCCGAACCCACTACAGAATTCTTCACTTTTCTGACTAAAGAGCCCGTCGACATCATGGATAGGTCACGGGACGGGGGTGACAGAAGGCTCGTCACCCAAATCTTCGGCAGCAAGGCTGTCATAACGGAAAATATGTTGAACACAATCTTCATTGACAACCAAGACCAGCTGCGGAAAGCCATAGAGGTGGGGACCGAACACTCAGAGTTCAACATACACAAATTCTGGAAATCTCTAACTGGAATCCCCACCTATGACGCGAAGACATGCAAAGCGTCAAATATACACTCTGGCATTGTGCGCAAAATTCTCACTGGCGCACTCTTCCCAAGGACAGAGGGGGAAATGTTATAATTTCAGATCTTTTCATTCTCTGGTCTATTCTTAATGAAAGGTCGATCAATATCGGACGACAACTGATCCAAAAACTATCAACCTCCAGCCTGGGGAAAGAAATCTGCATGGGGGGCATGTCACATCTATTATCAAATACCTTAAGATGGACAGACCCCTACCCCGCTGCACGCAACTAAAGGGCGACATCCTTACCAATGAACAAACTCTGAAGAACTCCTTCATCATCAAGGAAAAGGATGGAAAACTACATTATGTCTTCTGCCCTATGGTTAAGTCATCCAGAACACTCATCCCGCTTCCGGAGCTAGCACAGTACGACACCAAACCGCTCCTCTTCTCTGATGAGGAGCTTTCTCAACTACTAGCTTCGGTTGAGAAACGGGACAAACAAAAATACCTGTCAAACGACCTTATAGAAGGCAGTCGTTGGCCCAACAGCTGTCAGGGACACCAACATCTAAGCCAAATCCTAAGGCCGAGAAACTCCATGAAGAAATCTTAACCTCCTCCTCAATCGACTCTTTCATTCAGAGTCTACACGAGAAGCTAACCGCTGCCACAACTCCACCTTCCACCATTCCAACATCTACCACTGCTTTCTTCCCCATCACATCCACGCAACCATTCACATCCTCTTCATCACCCCTTTTCCCTTTGGGCTTTCCCTTCTCTATCCCTATGCCTGACTTCACCACTTTCCCTTTCACCTCTGTAGTTTCCACCCCATCACTATCGCTACCACCGCTTTCACCACTTTTCACATCCGCCACCACCCCGACACCGCTGGTGACTACATCCACAGTCACTACACAGCTCGGGGCATCATCAGTGTCTCTTCCGCAAGACACTAACACCATCCCACGCAGACCCCAGCCATCCCACCCTTCCGCTCCTGGGGTCCCTTTTGCCAATATCGGTGAGGAATTTGGCCGTCAATTCGACGATGTCCGAAACCTCCTCACCGATCCTTCTAATATATTAAATTCTATTTTTTCTTGTGTGTAGGGTTTATCACGACAGGTGGCCACGATCGACGAACAACACCGAGCCTTTCCTACCATCCTCCAAGGCTTCCAGCAACGATAAGATGAGGTGGCTAAGCAAGTTGAGCACATCAACAGTCACCACAACACCTTGCCGGACCTGGTCCTTGGAGTGCGACGTCAGCAAGAAGCAACGGCAAAGCAAGTCGATGAGATATCCACACAGACTCAGCCTCTGCCAGAGACTCTCCATGCGCTCCAGCAACAACAAGCATATCTGAGAACGCACTTGGACACCATCAACAGCACACTCACACAGCTACAACATCGCCAAGAGGAGTCCAATAAGGATGAAATCCAGTAGCTACGTGCTCAAGTTACAAATCTTACAGCACGTCTCCTCTCCGCCGAAGGCAGATATACCGACCTCAAAGAATCCCATGATGCACTGCTCGATACACACGAGAATCTGCAAGTGGCTTTCGACGAGTTACAAGCTACCCATCGGCGGTGCAAAACGTCCGCAAGTAAAAAACAAGCAGACAAGGCAGCGGACGACACAGATGGCGATGATGACGAAGAAGATGACTCCGACTCATATGCTGATTCAGACAAATATAAAACCTCTTCTGGTGATAAACATGATGACAGAGAGGACCCTGGAAATGCAGCAGAACCTTCCCACAGAGGTTCCGACAAAGGTCACCACGATAGTGACAATCACCCCAAGTCCCCACACAATGATAATGTCAACATGTCATATGGGGACCAATTCTTTGATTATTCCGCGTTGGGGTCCATCGGGGAAGCTACTAAAGACACGGCATATGCTGAGTTCCACCAGTGTATACTAGAAACCAGCGCCAGCCCACCACAAACAAATGCCCCACCTCTCTCCACACCTCCTCCCTATGACGAGGGCGAGGCAGAACGAGTAAGTTTAGACACCGATGAAGACCTCGATTCTGCCTCCGACTCGAACGATGATCTACCATGCCATGAATAGGACTTAGAACAACCTACTTCTCCCCCTCCACAAGAACTTCCCCCACCACCACCTCTGCCGCACAAAATGCATGACCTGGATATGGCGGCCATCTCCACTTTAGATGCTCATGATATTTTTATACTGAACACTATAGTGGACGATGCAAAAGCGGGGGAAGACATCATTTATCATAATACAAAAACTAGGCGTAAGTTGACACGTGAAGACTTCCGCAGCATCCTCCGACCTCAGTCCACGATTCCTATGGCAATCTTCCGTGTCCTCCTCGCCAATAGTATAGAAATGTACAGAAGTTCTAAGCGGCAACAACCGTTATTTAACGCCTCGCCCGCTCTGTCTATTGGCCTTTTATACAAAGACATAAGAGCAAAGTCAATCGAGCGGCTGTGTGCTGGTCTAGCACGTTGGGCACGTTATCTGGCCGTTCCTTTCCAAGTTTCGGACCACTGGATTTTTATGATCGTGGATATAGAGGCTCGGGATGCCAAGGTGTATAATTTCTGTGGCACCGAGCTACCAGCCGACACAATAAACTTCATCGGTGAAGCAGCAGGAGAAGCAAGGTGCATACCCTTCCCGCTGCTTAAATTAATTTGGGCTTCCCGCCCATCTCTTCGCCAAGATTGGAACCAACCTTGGTTCAATATCATAAACCCTCAAGTCCAAGCCACCGAGGGATCTGGGGATTGTGCTTTCTGCACCATACGTCACATACAAGCACTGAACCAGGAAATATCATTTCACGATATGGTTGTTGAAGATTTTCACTCCTTACGCGGACGTTATGCCATGGAGCTCATCTGTGATAGGCGGTTCTTCATGGACCCAACTATGGCACCAGATGACGTTCCTCGCTACCTCTTCTCAGCTATCTAGCGACCGCAGCGGCGACCCTTCTATCAAACTCTGAAGGAGTCAGAAAAGACCAATATGACAGTCGTCGATACCGAGCAAGCTACAAGCACTATCGATCCTCTTACTGCCATCGAACCAACCTTTCCTGATTTTGATCGCGATGCTTGCAAAGGTCTCTCCGACCTCGAGATGCGTCTCATTATGACGTGGCTCTCAGCTGACAAAGATGGGCCTGTATTCATGTCTCGAGACATTCTTGTAATGACAGACACTCTACGAGAGACTTTACAAATCAAAGGATCGCTATCAGTTTCTACTTGGCCAAAACAACCCAACAACATTCATGGCGTCCCCATATATGAAAGATGATCTTCTAAAGCTCAAGAACTTCGACACAACTGATGCGCTGATATTCTATCTACAGCACACAACGTCGACGTTCATCATGTTACCTTTCCTCTATCATGAACACTGGATGCTCCTGGCAACAAATCTCCCAGAAGGAACAACCACAATATATAATAGTTCTGACAGCCAGTACAATGCACGACAGAGAAACTACGTTGTGACACCAAAAACGCCAACTGAAGTAGTGGCAAAGGAGTGCGTCGACAAGTTAATAGATTTTCTGAGTCAGCATACAAGGGCGTACGATAAAGAGCATTTCCACCGCCCTTCCTTCTTCCACAAATGCCCCCAGCAAATCCGACAATTGAACGACTACGGCTTGCACGTCCTCTACTGGATGTACACCATCATCGTTCTCCAACGACCAGTAGAAGAGATGACTGACATGGATTACCACGCTCTACGAGGACAGTTCGCATCCAACCTACTTCATTCCCCAGGGGCAAATGCAAATTTACCTTAACCTGCAGCCCTTGTCCTAATTACTCCTCAACCTATCACTTTGACACTCTGAGGACAAAGTGAGTGATAAGTTAGGGGGGGTACATTAGATAAGGGCGAGGTATCATTTTTACATCCCTCTTCCTTCTTTTCCTTTCTCTGTTTATACACTTTCCCTTTTTAACTTTCTTTTTAATTAACCCTTTTTAAGTAGAATCACCCTCATTTAACTCTAGAATCATGTTAGTCCCCAAAAGTAAATAGCACTTAGACATTTAATGGCGATTCAATAAATGTCACTCCACTATTGATTTGCATGCTTTTGCTTCAATTCTTTATCTGACTCTCCACAGGTCAAAATCAAGGCAGAAATAAGCCAAGCTCTCAAGGATGAGAGGGGAATCAGGCAACTTCCAAATCAAGAAGTTCAGCAAGTGGACCACAAACCAAATAAGTGCATGTTGAAAAACTCTAAGAACAACTTTCCTCTCTTCAAAATAAAAGAGGCTTGGCCGCCCAAAATAAATTCCCAAACAAAACCCCAAAACCCAAGCCTGCGAGTTATCGAATAAAATCTGGAGAGACGAATAAAATTATGAGAGTTGTACCATAAATAAGGATCTATATAAAGAACCGATGAAGGTTTCACCCGGCCGGCACATTCCGCTGCCCTCACAAAGGCAGATGTGTCATGCCCGGTAGTGAAATCCTAAGGTATCTAAATATATGAAAGGCTCATAAAGGACTTACCCGACCGGTACATTCAGCTGCCCTCACAAAGGCAGATGTGTCGTGCCTGGTAGTGAGATCCTAAAAGAATAGACAACCCCTCCCCCACTTGAAGGGGGAGCTACACCTTAAAGCCTTTAGCCAACCATCATACCCTCTCTAGCTTCCAATAGGTCTTTTTGAGAGGTATAAAGCTGATTAGAGTCAACAACATGCACAAAATAAAGGTGGTCCCAATGCGAACTACGAGATACGGAAAGAACCTGAGACCCAAGCAACTCTCGAAATCTGAAAGAGTCAAGGCAAGCAATAAGACTTGATATGACCTTAGGGGAACTCAGGTTAAGAATTGAAGCAAGAGTATGGAAATCCAAATTAAATAAGTTTGCCTCACCATTGCATGTCTCAGCTCTATCTAACTTGAGGACAAGATAGACTCTAAGTTAGGGGGGTGATAACCTCCTATTTTGAACGATTATCTTAGTCCTTTTTCTTAGTTTCTCATACTCTTTCTAAGTTTAAACTATACATAATCCTAATTTTACCCTTTTTTTTGTAAATATACCATCAGACTAACTTTTCCTATCTATACATGCAGAAAAAGCACAAAAAAAAATCATAAAAGAATAACTCAATCCCGAGACCGCATGGAGTTCAAGCGGTCCCAAGACCGCATGAAGCCAATTGGTCCCGAGACCGCATGAAGCCAACCGGTCTCGAGACCACATGGAGTTCAAACGGTCCCAAGACCGCATGAAGCCAACCGGTCCCGAGACCGCATGGAGTTCAAATGGTCCCAAGACCACATGAATCCAACCGGTCCCAAGACCGCATGGAGTTCAAGCGGTCCCAAGACCGCATGAAACCAACCGGTCCCGAGACTGCATGGAGTTTAAACGGTCCCAAGACCACATGAAGCCAACCGGTCTCGAGACCGCATGGAGTTCAAACGGTCCCAAGACCGCATGAAGCCAACCGATCCCGAGACCGCATGGAGTTCAAACGGTCTCAAGACCGCATGAAGCCAATCGGTCCCGAGACCGCATGGAGTTCAAACGGTCTCAAGACCGCATGAAGCCAACCGGTCTTGAGGTCCAAACGGTCTTGAGGACCAAACGGTCTTGAGGTCCAAACGGTCTTGAGGTCCAAACGGTCTCCAAACCGTTTGGACTTCACTTAAGGTCTATAAATAAGACCCCAAAGGTCCATCACGGGATATCAAGTTTCATACATCCAAAGGCTGCCTCACTCATTCCAGAGTTCTTGTTACTTCCATCCTCCGCCCTGGGGCTGCCGGTCTGAGACCCACATTCCATCTTGAAGCTGCTTTCTCTCTCTTTGCCAAAGAAGGTGGGAAGAGGGAGATTTTGTCAACAAGCAACATGTGAAGATGGTGGATCATTTCTCTCTCTCCAAGGGGTTGACTTTCCTCCCTCCTTTGTGGGGATGATGCTCTCTCTCTCTCTTCTTGCCTCCTTCTTTGTCCTAGTTATGAGCGAGTAGACTCTCTCACTAGGGTGCGGGGAGTAGCCCCGCTACCCATGCTTTCATATCATGTAAATGTAATCCTTAGGTTGTAATATAGAGTTCTTATCTTTGTAAGTTCGACATCAAATGATTAATGAATGCATGTTGCTTGATTTCCAACTTGTCTTATCTTTTATCTTTTAGTATGAATTGTCTACATTTGTACTATTAGATTCGAAACTCGTTTGTATGTTGGTTCTTGGTGCATGTACTCACCATGCATCTGTTTCAGTATCTAGAAGTGTATCTCAAGAAGTGGAGTAGACTCACTATCATCCGTTGCACTTCCATACTATGAAATGGAATCAGTTGATGTATGGAAGTGCAACCTTGATAAGTCAAGGAACACACTTTGCGAGGGGAATGATGTAAAGTAATGTGACCATTTGTTCGGGAATGGATGGCATTGAAACATTCCCACACTTCTCGTAGTTAGATTCTCCGAAAGGAGGCTAAGTCTACAAGGATACTAACTGACTGGACTCTTTTTGCAGGTTAAGTTTTGCTTTGCATGTGTTGATCGATGTGTAGTGGCGGTGAAAAATCGATCACACCCTAGTGATCTTTTATCATAGTTTAACTCATTAGATTTATCTGCTTTCTTCACTTTTCACATTCTTAGTTTAAAAACATCAAAATTCAACTTTCGATATAAGTGCCTGCTAGTAAGTGACCAAGTGAAATTCCATACGTTTTCCATCTTATTGCTTGCAAGAAGAACGTTGTCCCGTGGATTCGACCCTTAACTATACTGCGATAAGACTTCCACGTATCTTAGCTTGCGTGGGTGGAGTTTTCTATCTAGTATAAGCAAGGATAAACTTAAAGACTTACCATCTTTAGGATTTTTAGTGGTGCACGCAATTCCACGTAAGTGGAAGCTCCATCACACACTTCATATATTTCTTACTCAAATAGATTGGATTTGAAATGCATCGAGGTATATCACTTTCTGCATCACCTCTATCTTCCTTGAGTTATCAGCTTATCTTGTATTAAGGCACTTCCCATTTTAGTACTTTCATCCATTGACCTATCACTCTCATCATGAAGTGCATAGGTCACACACAAGAATGGTCCAAATACCTTTAATGATGTGGACTCATTTTCGGTTAAGGCATTGCCTACAATAATGTTGCCTATACTCAATCCTTTAAGGTATTTCACCTTTATAAGGTTTCACCCTCCACTTTATTATCAGGTTTCTGGTTTTTCATCATATTGTACAAGGTTAGGGCTTTAAATATCATAACTCCATTTAGAATTCCACCTACCTTTACCCTTTATTAGGGCTTTGGGGTTTCACTTACTATTCATCTGAACTAGGGTTTCTCATGACATCACCCTCAATTAGGGTTTCTCATGGCATCACCATCAATTAGGGTTTCTCATTGCATCACCATCTATTAGGGTTTCTCCTTTCCTATCAATGGGGGATACTCATCCCAATTTGCGTTTCACTCTTTATTCCCCTAATTGGGGTTTTACATTATGTTACCCAGAACTAGGGTTAAGATTCATTAACCTTCTGGATTAGGGTTTCATGATCTCTTTATTAAGGATCATAACATAATCATCACGTGATCAATACTCATATATGAATTCATCTCTATCTTCCTCCCAACTTGATTAGGTCACATCAACCATTCAATCAAGTACATACAACTATGGTTAACATAGTGTACTAAGACATTACTCTCATAACTTTTTAGGGTTAATTAATCTAAAGGTATTGATCATCTAGGTACTTTAGGGTTACAACCTTTGTACCTAGCCTTAATAATATTCATTGGATCAATGGATCATTCATCATCTTAATTCTCAAGAGATTCAATCACATTGAACTTCCATTACATAAGGTTTCCAAATGAATTGACCAATTGGATCTTCTATTACAATAGGTATCCAAGTGGATTAACAAATTGAGTCTTCAATTACATTAGGTATCCAAAAGGATTAACCATATTGATCCTCAAACAATTTTGATTACTTGGGCCCCAAACGGTCTTGGTCTTTCAAAGTTCAAAACGGTTTGAAACCGTTTGGTAAAAGTGACCTTCAAGATCGTTTGCTAAAGTACCTTTTTGAAACCGCATGAACTCAACTGGTTTGGGATCGTTTGGTCCCAACTGTTCTTGAGACCATTTGGTCCAAACCTCCTCAAAACCGCATGGACCAAAGATGGTCTCAACTACTCCAATCGGTTTAGGGTTCTCAATGTGGATTCCATCAACCATTATATTCATGTAACTAATCATCAATTGGACCTATTAACATACTTTAATTGAGTTAAGTAGGTCATACTTCAACTGATTTGACTCACAATTGACCCTCAATTCATCATCAATTAGGGTTTGAATCAATTGGATTAGGGTTTGGAATCGATGATCCTTCAACATTAATCAATGTGTAACTAGTTACTTTAAAACTATTGGACCATCATCCAAATGGAACATGACCTGACCCCAAACGGTCTTGAGGTCTTTTGGATAACCTCCAAATGGTCTTGAGACCATTTTCCCATCTCATCACTCAAATCCAAGTCATCCAATTAGGGATTGGATCATTGGATTGATCACCAAACCAGCATTTGATTGTACATCAACTTAATATCTTTGGACCTTATATTGCTCAACCATAATTAACCTTAGACCTACAATCAGTCTTGGGTGATCACCAAATGGTCTTGAGACCGTTTGGGTAATCCCCAAATAGTTTTGAAACCGTTTGGGTCAATCAACCAAAAACATCATCTCAATCACTTGCAAAATCAGCACTTAGCCGATTAGAGTTTATACCATATCTTTGGATCTTCAAACACGTAACCATACTCAATCCTAGACCTCCAAACTTTCTTGAGACTGTTTGGGTGATCCCCAAATGTTTTTGAAACCGTTTGGGTCAATCAACCCAAGTTTCCAACTTAATCAAATTACAAATCCGCACTTAACCCGATTAGGGTTTTGGTGATTGATGGACCTTCAACTCATGAACCAATTGGAACTAATCAATCATAATTGATGGGTCATTAACCTAGATCATTTTAAAAATATCTCCAAATGGTCAACCCTGGTCACCACCACCAAATGGTTTGAAACTGTTTGGTCTCATGCGGTTTGGTGAAACTGTTTGCTTCTAAACAGTTTGAAACCGTTTGCTCCCAAACGGTTTGGGAAACCGTTTGAGCAACAAAAGTAAACCGTTTGCCTTGGATATTTTGGAGAGGTGTGTTCTTATCACCTTCAAGCTCTGAAATCATGAAACTTGCTGTGGTTTTCATGGTGATTTCATCAATCAACCAAAAAAAATTTCGGGAATGTAAAAAGGATCACCAAGTGATAAGGAATTAATTGAAATAATAATATTAAGGGTTCAAGTTATAAAACCCACCTCCAATTGATCTCCAAAGATACAAGATCACGGCAACAATGGTGGATGAATCTCTTACAACTCCCCCTAGGCTTGTCCTCAATCTTTTGGTTGAAAAGTTTGGCTAGGGTTGAAGAGGAGATCGAATTAAGAAGAATTCAATGATTTACTTTCAATTTCCACCATGGAATCAAGGGGAAAAGAGGTCAACAACCTTACCAACAGGTTGGGGTCGTCCTCCTCATATTCCTGAGCTTCTCTTGGGGTTGGCCAAGGCAAATAAAGAAAGGAAATCTGAAAAGAAGTCCTTAAGTGAGTGGAAAAAGGGATATGTATAAGGAAATCCCAAGGAGAGAGAAAATGGGATTATTTCCTTTAATTCCCAAAATAATTTCCACAAAATCCCCCTCCATTTCTTGTCCACCAAGACATCTTCATGTTCTAGAAAAACCTCTTCATTATCCAAGAATAAAGGGAAAAGAAATTAAGCACCTTAACCCTTATAATATTAATATCCATTTTTTAGTGGAATTTCTTTTTCTTATAATAATGGTGAGTGGAATTTCACCTCCTTAGGATATGCTCGTGCCTTGCAAGGCTTAAGCTCGTACACACATATGAATCTAACAATTTTAATTTTGGTTGAAGGCCCCTTCAATTATTTTATTTATTTTTGCATTAAATTGAATTAGGGTTCCAATTAGGCTTAAATCTTGATTATTTTAATATCAAGATTCTCTCTCCTCCAACTTAATTCAAATGAGGCGCCCCTCTCATTTTATTTGCTCTAAATTATGTCAAGAAACATTAGGGACCTTATTGATGTGGTAATTTTCATATTGAACCTTAGGTTTAGGGTAAATTGCACTTTACACCAAAACTAGGTTTTAATGCACAAACATTGTCCAACAAGCTCTATCTTGGTGTCCAGGCTTGTGGAAACCATACCACTACATCATGTTCATTCTTATGATGTCTCAATACCATAGGAAAATATTATTATGTAACATGTGTAAGTTATCCCCTTAACTTGGGTAATATGCACTTTAGTCCAAAATAAGCAAACATTGCTTCAACATTGTTCAAACAGGACCAAAAATTGAAACATAAGTTTCTCATGAGCCCTAATTACTTTTCACAAGATAAGATTAAGCATATAATCATCTTTATTTATTAAAACACCTAGGGTTAAAGCATAATCCAGGTCAGCGATGTTACAAATTATCCACCCCTCATAAGGATTTCATCCCCACAATCCCAAATAAAGGAAAACAGTTATTATTCATGCATCATATCATCATGTACTCACATAAGACCTCATTATTATGGAGACACCATAGAGTTTTGATCAATACAAAGTTATTACGTGGAATGATTCACATGGAACATATACTTCCATGTTCCTTAATTAATTCAACCTTTATCATACAAGAATCACCATTATATTCTGTCATTCACTTGGGACTATAAGTCTTTTTATGCTTCAATTGTGTCACCTTACCTAATGACACAGCACAAGCTTTCCTTGTTACATGCACTAACTATCTCATTAGTTGTGCATTTTCTTACCATAAGAAGAGGTTACATATCAACCAAGAACTTTTCTCAAGGATATCTTCAATTGTTATGTTTATGAAAAACATAAACCCCTAACATGTGATGTTCATATTATTTTACATATTTAATTTGATTTCATGGTTGACCATTCCAAGTAGTCAACATGAATCATCTGATATATCTTTATATACCAGGATTTCTTACCTTGGTACATATCACATGTGTTGAAGACACATGACATCTCTATCTTCCTTTCATCTTGGAACTTTACTTATTACATATATCTTCATCTTGAAGCCAAATCCCAAGATAAACCGATACATTTCTAAGTATCCATCTAATAAACATCTCTGTATTATGCACATCAAGTGTCCTATGACCCACTTGATTGTCATGTCCTTGAAAGGAAAGAAAACAAGGATTCATATTCCTCGTATTTATTACTGTGTTTTCAACTATTCATGAACCATTTACTCTTCAACTCATCCTAAGTTCCTTGCCCTAAGCTCAGGAATCTATAAGGATGATCACATAACATTATTCTTTTCTTTATTATTATCTAACATGTTTATGATCATCTTAGGATCTCATCACATTTTCCATTCCCACATCATGGAAGGGATCTTTATAATACTTACAACTTTATTGGATCATATTCATCTCCCTTATTTTCATTCTTATCTTATGAGGAGTATACTTTTAATTCCTCATACAACCATGCTCATCTGCGGTTATCTCATATTTCTATTTCTTATGCTTAGGACAGGACACATTTATTCATTCCATACTTATTATTTCATGATACTCATTAGATTGTATCAGAATGACTTCTTGATCAGGGCAATCAAAAAGATAACAATCTAAAAGTCTCCATAATCACTTTATCATCAATAGTTGTATACCTGGCCAGGGTATATAAATATTGAGATCAAGTAGTATGCACTTACTTTATTTTATGTTTTTCATCTCTTTAGATTTAGTATATTTAATATCTCAGATTTCTTCTGAGTTCCTTTTTCATCTCTTCCCTTTCTTGATGGAGAAAGAGAAACTTAAAAACATATAAAAGAATATTAAACTGAACACAAATTTCATACTATTATCTCTTCCTCATATCCTTAAAGGATTATACAGATGAACTAAACAACAACTACTTTTCTTATAGTAGGAAACAAAAGGTAACTCAAAATAGAAAGTTCTATCTTGACAAGTCTACCTTATACAAGATAACTAGCATCTTATCTAACCCAGAATGTGGACTTAGTTGTTATTTGTTATTGCCTTTGTCATTTACTACTAGAATTAGATGGACTAAACTCTGACACTTGTCTTTGTCCTCTATCATATGCTCCAATTGACTGAGGTCCTTGTGGGTTTTATAGATTATGCCTTGACTGCTGGGTCATTTCACTGTTTCTCCTTGGACATTGTTGTCTAAAATGTCCTAGATGTCCACATTTATGACAAGCTCGACCCCAACTTGATGACCCCTGCATATGTGCACTATATTGTGGTTGGATTGGTGAATATTTTGGTTGTCTACTGCCACTACTCATTAGTCCATGTGACTGTGTAGACTTTCTTTTGAGGTTTGTCTCATGTTTCTTTATTGTAGATATTTCTATTCTCTGTATAGACTCCACAAATGTGGCAAACCTCTCCCTACTTTCTAGGGCAGATGCCGGAATGGACATCTCAACATTCAATACTTTCTCAAAACATCAAATCTTTTCCTCCTCAATAGCAGCCATATGGGGGAAAAATCATAAAAGTTCCATGAACTTAAACTCATATTCACTTATTGACATGGCTCCCTATCGTATTTTCTCAAACTGTGAGACCTTTTCATCTAAATCCAAAGTATAATATTTACATTCTGTTCTATAAGTACACAACCTGTACTATATCTTCTTGAGGATTACAACATCATCTGTCCTATTCAACATTATATACATACAACATAAAAAACCTCGAGGCATCAAGCCAAACTCTCAGATCGATTAAATAAAAACACTGCCTTCTGACTCTGAGGACCTGAGAGTACAGAGACGACACATAGGACTTTCTAACTATAAGACTAGACAGACATTATCTCCACCTGAGATATTACTGCTATCCTTGATGCTGCTGCTATTCTTTCTCTACTAAAGTTTTCCTACCTCCTTGTCCACGTCCACCTAAAAACATTGGATCCCACGGGGGTGTGACAATTGTAAATTGTCCCAGCGGGAGATATAACTCTCTGCTAAAACATCATTATTGCAATTAAATATATAAAATTGGACAGAGGATATGTAGTTTAAAGCATTGTAACTATTTATGATAGAACAATAGATCAACTATTCACTTAATTAGGAATAGGAAGAACATGTATATCATTTATCCTTCATATCATACCATCATAACAAACTTCTCTTGTGACACTCATTATCTTGATATGTCACCCATGAGACATTCTTAATTCAACTTATTGGCCTTGGCCAATCTGCTAAACAAATTTTTGGTTATATTGGACATGAGAGTGTACATCATCATGTCTTATTTAGGCATTGGTCTATACCAATCCTTTATAAATATTTTAGGCATTGGATTACACCAATCCTTTGTAACTAGTACAAGCATTAGACTTGTATTATTCCTGTGTATCCATTCCAAGTATTGAACTATGGCATTCCTGTGTAACCATTCTAAGTATTGAACTATGTCAATCTTGTGTAACCATTCCAAGTATTGAACTATGTCAATCTTGTGTAACCATTCCAAGTATTGAAATATGTCAATCTTGAGCAACTATTCCAGGTATTGGGTTATTACCAATCATGTGTTATTATTCCAGGTATTGGGTTATTACCAATCCTGTGTTATTATTCCAGGTATTGGGTTATTACCAATCCTATGTTATTATTCTAGGTATTGGGATTTAACCATCCTATTTTATTATCCCAGGTATTGGGTTATTGCTAACCCTGTGTTATTATTCCAGGTATTGAACTATGTCAATCATGTGACATTATTCCAGGTATTAGGATTTAACCAATCCTGTGTTATTATCCCAGGTATTGGGTTATTACCAATCTTGTGTTATCATTCCAGGTATTGAACTATGTCAATCCTGTGACATTATTCCATGTATTGGGATTTAACCAATCCTGTGTTATTATTCTAGGTATTTATTACCAATCTTGTGTTATCATTCCAGGTATTGAACTATGTCAATCATGTGACATTATTCCATGTATTGGAATTTAACCAATCTTGTGTTATTATTCTAGGTATTAGGTTATTACCAATCTTGTGTTATCATTCCAGGTATTGAACTATGTCAATCCTGTGACATTATTCCAGGTATTGTGTTATTACCAATCCTGTGTTATCATTCTAGGTATTGAACTATGTCAATCCTGTGACATTATTCCAGGTATTGGGATTTAACCAATCCCGTGTTATTATTCCAGGTATTGGGTTATTACCAATCATGTGTTATCATTCTAGGTATTGAACTATGTCAATCCTGTGACATTATTCCAGGTATTGAACTATGTCAATCCTGTGTAACCTTTAAAATATTTTGTTACCTCTCACTAGGCAACAATCATCCTCATAGCTCATAAGGCCATTACACATCTTTAGAATACAGGCATGTTCATTACTCTTAACATTTATCATTAAATGATTCTCAGTACAAGGTATGAGTTCATTCCTCATCCTTATCATCGTATGATTACATCATACTCATTAGTTTGTCTTACCCTTATTCTCAAGGTATATTAGCTTATGCTTGTCAAGGTATATCAAACTCATTACATTTGATTGTAATAATTTACATAACACACTTCATATATTTCTCACTCAAATAGATTGGATTTGAAATGCATCGAGGTATATCACTTTCCTCATCACCTCTATCTTCCTTGAGTTATCATCTTATCTTGTATTAAGGCACTTCCCATCTTAATACTTTCATCCATTTACCTATCACTCTCATAATCAAGTGCATAGGTCACACACAAGAATTGTCCAACTACCTTTAATGATATGGACTCATTTTAGGTTAAGGCATTGCCTACAATAAGGTTGCCTATACTCAATCCTTTAAGGTATTTCACCTTTATAAGGTTTCACCCTCTGCTTTATTATTAGGGTTCTGGTTTGTCATCATATTGCATAAGGTTAGGGCTTTAAATATTATAACTCCATTTAGAATTTCACCTACCTTTACCCTTTATTAGGGCTTTGGGGTTTCACTTACTATTCATCCCAACTAGGGTTTCTCATGACATCACCCTCAATTAGGGTTTCTCATGGCATCACCATCAATTAGGGTTTCTCATGGCATCACCATCAATTAGGGTTTCTCCTTTCCTATCAATGGGGGATACTCATCCCAATTAGGGTTTCACTCTTTATTCCCCTAATTGGGGTTTTACATTATGTTACCCTGAACTAGGGTTAAGATTCATTAACCTTCTGGATTAGGGTTTCATGATCTCTTTATTAAGGATCATAACCTAATCATCACATGATCAATACTCATATATTAATTCCTCTCTATCTTCCTCCCAACTTGATTAGGTCACATCAACCCTTCAATCAAGTACATACAACTATGGTTAACATAGTGTACTAAGACATTACTCTCATAACCTTTTAGAGATAATTAATCTAAAGGTATTGATCATCTAGGTACTTTAGGGTTCCAACCATTGTACCTAGCCTTAATAATCATCATTGGATCAATGGATCATTCATCATCTTAATTCTCAAGAGATTCAATCACATTGGAGTTCCATTACATAAGGTATACAAATGAATTGACCAATTGGATCTTCTATTACAATAGATATCCAAGTGGATTAACCAATTGAGTCCTCAATTACATTAGGTATCCAAAAGGATTAACCATATTGATCCTCAAACAATTTTGATTACTTGGGCCCCAAACGGTCTTGGTCTTTCAAAGTTCAAATGGTTTGAAACCGTTTGGTAAAAGTGACCTTCAAGATCGTTTGCTAAAGTACCTTTTTGAAACTACATGAACTCAACCGGTTTGGGATCATTTGGTCCCAAACAGTCTTGAGACCATTTGGACTCAAATGGTCTTGAGAACATTTGGTCCAAACCTCCTCAAAACCGCATGGACCAAAGATGGTCTCAACTACTCCAATCAGTTTAGGGTTCTCAATGTTGATTCCATCAACCATTGTATTCATGTAACTAATCATCAATTGGACCTATCACCATACTTTAATTGAGTTAAGTAGGTCATCCTTCAAATGATTTGACTCTCAATTGACACTCAATTGGTCATCAATTAGGGTTTGAATCAATTGGATTAGGGTTTGGAATTGATGATCCTTCAACATTAATCAATGTGTAACTAGTTACTTAAAAACTATTGGACCATCATCCAAATTTAACATGACCTAACCCCAAACGGTCTTGAGGTCATTTGGATGACCTCCAAATGGTCTTGAGACCGTTTTCCCATCTCATCACTGAAATCCAAGTCATCCAATTAGGGTTTGGATCATTGGATTGATCATCAAACCCACATTTGATTGTACATCAACTTAATATATTTGGACCTTCAATTGTTGAAACATACTTAACCCTAGACCTACAAACGGTCTTGGGTAATCACCAAACGGTCATGAGACCGTTTGGGTGATCCCCAAATGGTTTTGAAACCGTTTGGGTCAATCAACCCAAAACATCATCGCAATCACTTGCAAAATAAACACTTAGCCAATTAGGGTTTATACCATATCTTTGGATCTTCAAACACTTAACCATACTGAACCCTAGACCTCCAAATGGTCTTGGGTGACCGCCAAATGGTCTTGAGACCGTTTTGGGGATCCCCAAATGGTTTTGAAACCGTTTGGGTCAATCAACACAAGTTTCCAATTTAATCAAATTACAAATCAGCACTTAACCCGATTAGGGTTTTGGTGATTGATGGACCTTCAACTCATGAACCAATTGGAAATAATCAATCATAATTGATGGGTCATTAACCTAGATCATTTTCAACAGATATCCAAATGGTCAACCCTGGTCAACACAAACAAACGGTCTGAAACCGTTTGGTCTCATGTGGTTTGGTGAAACTATTTGCTTCTAAACGGTTTGAAATCGTTTGCTCCCAAATGGTTTGGGAAACTGTTTGATCAACACAAGTCAACCATTTGCCTTGAATATTTTGGAGAGGTGTGTGCTTATCATCTTCAATCTCTAAACTCATGAAACCATCTATGGTTTCCATGGTGATTGCATCAATCAACCAAAACAAAATTCGGGAATGTAAAAAGGATCACCAAGTGATAAGGAATTAATTGAAATAACAATATTAAGGGTTCAAGTTTTAAAACCCACCTCCAATTGAGATCCAAAGCTCCAAGCGCATGGAAACAATGGTGGATGAAGCTCTTGCAACTCCCCCTAGGCTCGTCCTCAAGCTTTTGGTTGAAAAGTTTGGCTAGGGTTGAAGAGGAGATCGAATTAAGAAGAAATCAATGATTTACTTTCAATTTCCACCATGGAATCAAAGGGAAAAGAGGTCAAGAACGTTACCAACAGGTTGGGGTCCTCCTCCTCCTATTCCTGATCTTCTCTTGGGGTTGGCCAAGGCAAGGAAAGAAAGGAAATCTGAAAAGAAGTCCTTAAGTGAGTGGAAAAAGGGATATGTATAAGGAAATCCCAAGATAATTTCCACCAAAACCCCCTCCATTTCTTGGCCACGAAGCCATCTTCATGTTCTAGCAAAATCTCTTCATTATCCAAGAATAAAGGGAAAAGAAATTAAGCACCTTAACCCTTATAATATTAATATCCATTTTCGAGTGAAATTTATTTTTCTTATAATAATGGTGAGTGGAATTTGACCTCCTTAGGATATGCTCGTTCCTTTGAAAGTATTAATCTCGTCCACACAAATATGAATCCAACCATTTTAATTTTGGTTGAAGGCCCCTTCAATTATTTTATTTATTTTTGCATTAAATTGAATTAGGGTTCCAATTAGGCTTAAATCTTGATTATTTTAATATCAAAATTCTCTCTCCTCCAACTTAATTCAAATGAGGCTCCCCTCTCATTTTATTTTCTATAAATGATGTCAAGAAAAATTAGGGACCTTATTGAAGTGGTAATTTGCATATTGAACCTTAGGTTTTGGGTAAATTACACTTTACACCAAAACTAGGTTTTAATGCACAAACATTGTCCAACAAGCTCTATCTTGGTGTCCAGGCTTGTGGAAACCATACCACTACATCATATTAATTCTTATGATGTATCAACATTAGAGGAACGTATTATTATGTAACATTTATAAGTTAGCCCCTTAACTTGGGCAATTTGCACTTTAGTCCAAAATAAGCAAACATTGCTTCAACATTGTTCAAACATGACCAAAAATTGAAACATAAGTTCCTCATGAGCCCTAATTACTTTTCACAAGATAACATTAAGAATATAACCATCTTTCTTTATTAAAACACCTAGGGTTAAAGGATAACCCAGGTCAGGGATGTTACAAGTATGCACATACCAGCCTTTGCTGATGTCATCTATTTTCTCTTCTTGCTGGGTTATGCTTTCAACCCTAGGTGAAGGACTTGGATGATAAGGCATGAAGTTTTGGACTAGATTAAGGAGTTAAAGCTTGGAGACAAAGTTGTTATTGTTTAGATTTCCCTCTACTTGGATCCTTATGTTGTATCATACATGTAAACCCGTACGGGATATTATGATGTACTTTTGTAATATTTTGTGAAAAATGAATATAGTGATTATTTTTATTCTACTGTTATACTTTGGTCTTTTGCATACCATTTATTGAAGTCTGAAAATATTACACCTATTCCAGCATACCTTAGTGTGTTTGTAATGGATGTTTTATTCTTCAAATCTTTAATAAGGGGGTGATCCCGCCTCCTTATAATATTTTAGTAGAGGAAATGAATAGTGGGTATTTGATCTATATAAGCATTTGCATTCTCTAAAACTTGAAGATAACTTTGGCTTCGCCTCACACTTCAATACCTTCAAAGGGATTTGGGGTGAACTCAAGCTACATCACCCCTTATCATATGACATTGTCATAATGCAAAAACAACAAGAGGTGATATAACTTTGTTATTTTTGGCATCTAAACCTCCTAGTTATGAAGTTGTTTGCCAACAAATTCTTTCCTTGGAATCTCTATTGACATTATATGATGTCTATTTGTGATCGTCTCACTCTATACCTTCTATTCCTACTATCGAGGAACCTGCATCCCTTGTTGTTCCCAGACGAGGCAACCTTTGACGTGGATGAGAAAAAAGTCTCAACAATAATGGAGGAGAATCCTCTTCTTCCTCATCTCAACCCAGATTTTGTAACTTTTACAAACTCACCAATCACACTAAAGAAAAATAAAGGAAAAAGGATGGGAAACCCAAATGGGCAAATAAAGCGTCAACTCCCAATGTTGATGGTAATTCTATCTCTATTTTTCGTGTCACTAATCATCAGATGGTGAGACTTAGCTCTTTTGACCTTAATGAATTGATCATGGTCACTTCTACTACTACTATTACTCCTCAAGCAAACATAGTCCAACACTCAAGTGACCCTTCATGTCTTCAAGCTTATTCCTCTTTATAAAAAGATGATTGTATTGTTGTTTCTGGTGCTACCACTCATTCATATGACTGGTAATAAGAAATTGTTTACTTATATGAAAAAATGTACTTGTCATCCTCCTATGTGTCTAGTAGACTAGACCACCTCTACAGTTATTGGGAGAGGAAATGCGAGAAACCACCTACTCCAATTTCTCTTGCTTATGTCTAAATTCCCATTAAACTTGATGTATGTTAATAAAATTACCAAAATTTTAAACTATAGTGTAACCTTCTTTTCTTACACTATTTCTATGTAGGATATCAAAATGAAAAAGAGGATTGGTGGAGGATAAGAAGGTGGAGATGGTTTTTATTACTTGCAGACGTCGTCTAACCCAACTACTACCGCTCTTATGGCCCAATCTATCACTCTTCATTAGTGCACTTGTGACTTGGTCACCCTTCTTCTTCCAAATTAAAGTATTTATTTCCAACTATATCTACGGAGAACTTTTCTTGCCTATCTTGTCAACTTGGAAAACATTATCGAACCATGTTTCCTCATCGTCATAACAATGGGAGTCCAAGTTTGTTTTACTTAGTTCATTAAGATGTTTGGGGACCCTATCGTGTTGCTAACCATACTAGTGTTTGGTATTTTGTTACCTTTATTGATGATTGGTATGTGCTACTTGGATCTACTTATTCAAAAGATCATTATGAACTTTTAGATATTTTCTCTTATTTTCTTAATGATATAAAGACTCAATTTTTCTACTGCTCCTAAATTTGTCTTCACTGATAATGCATCTGAATATGTGTAACATAGTTTTCAAAAGATTTGTATTGCCAAAGGAATCATTCACCAAAATCCATGTCCTTACAACAGAATGGAGTTGCTGAAAGGAACAACATGCATCTTCTTGTTGTATCTCTCACTCTCCTAATTGAAATGAAAGTACCTAAGTTTATTAGACTGATTCAATTCTTTTAGCTAATCGTAGGCAGCCCTTTCTTTGACAAATCTAGCAGCAGGGAGTTCATCGAAACGATGACCCATTGCAAGCTCTCCGACCTTGGCTTCTCTGGCGCGCGCACCACTTTCCGCAGGGGACTGCTCCATGAAAGGTTAGATCGGGCGCTGGGTAATGATCTATGGCTTGAAGATCCTCAATGTTGCCCGATTCATGTGCTTGAACGCAATAACTCTGACCATGCCCCTCTCCTTCTTTCATGTGCCTCCCACAAACGACGCAACCCATTTCACTTAAAAACCTGAGCAAGATGGGAGGAGATGGAAGGGTTTAAGCAATTCCTCTCAGCGCAGTGGAATTCTCACGTCCCACTTCATGAAGCTTGTACAACATTTCTTGCTAAGGCTGCAGCCTGGGATCAGTAAGAAATCCGAAAGCGCCATTACAAGAAGGAGCAGCTTGGCAATAAGATCAGGTGGAACCAGCTCCAAATGGACTTGGGCCACAATCTGCATCTAGCTACTGAGACAGTCTCCCTCCAAGTCGAGCTTGATCATATTCTAAGGCAGGAAGAAATTGATTGGCAGCAGAAAGCACATTGTAATTGGATCAAGATAGGTGATCTCAACACCTAATACTTCCAATCCCTTGTCAAATCTAAACGACACCAAAGCAAGATTATCAAGCTGAAAGACTCCTCTGGCTTTTGGATTGAGAACGAAGCCCAACTACATCATATGATTCTGTCCTTCTTCTCGAACGTGTATAACGAATCCGATCCCCTGGCTCGACAAAGCGCTAGTGTGCGCTTCACTGGCTCGTTTCCTCCGCTTGCCGCACCTCTTGCTGCACAGATCAGCAAAGCACACTCTACTGAGGAGATCGGGTCGAACCTCCAGGCCATGGCGCCGCTCAAGGCCCCTGGCCACGATGGCATCGACATGTCATTCCTCCAGAGAAATTGACCCCTTATAAAGAACCAAATGTGTAATTTTATCACTGAAGCCTTTGCAGGCCTTCCTCTTGTGCAGGGTTCTACTGATTCTACACTCATCCTCATCCCTAAGGTGGCGGCTCTAGAATCGTGCTCTCAACTCAGGCCAATTTCTCTTAACAATGTCTGCACCAAATTAATTTCGAATATCATTACTTCTAGAATCAAGCCGTATATGAAGGATTGGGTTTCCCCTTTCCAATCAAGTTTTGTTCCTAGACGTCGAATTGGTGATAATATAGTTCTTTTTTAAGAACTTGTGCATTCCATGGAGTCCAGGAAGACTAGAACACACATGATGGCGATCAAGCTCGATCTTATGAAAGCCTTTGACAAGCTAAGCTGGTCCTTCATCGAGGACACCCTCCACCAAACTGCAATTCCTACAAATATCATAAGTATTATAATGAGACTTATCAAATCGGGTACTACCACTGTCCTTTGGAATGGTGAGTCGGCTGTCTCCTTCAAACCTTCTTGTGGTGTTAAGCAAGGCGATCCATTATCGCCATACATCTTTGTGCTTTGTCTTGAAAGATTTAGCCAACTTATTTCGGAGGAAATCCATAGGGGTTCATGGAAACCTTTACAGTTAACCAGGCAGAAGATATCTATCTCTCATGTGAGTTTTGCAGATGACATTGTCCTCTTTGGGGAGGCTTCGATGATGCAGGTCTCGACCATCAACCGTTGCCTCAAGCAATTCAGTATTGCCTCTGGTCAATTTCTATCTCATGAGAATCGTCAGTTTTCTTTTCACATAATACCCCACGAAGTCTTCGCTCTCAGATCTGCCGCCGCTTGAAAATCAAGGCCACTGATAATCTGGGTTGCCATTTAGGCATTCCCATCCTGCACAAGAGAAAGAGCAAATCTCATTACTAGTATCTTTGCGATAAACTCCATCAGCAAATCTCAGCTTGGGAGAATAGGTTCCTCTCATTAGCTGGAAGAACCACAGTTACAAAGTCGGTCCTTCTATCTCAATCCTGTTATACAATGCAGATGGTTCAACTTCCTTGCTCCATCACTGACCGAATTGATCAGCTGACGCAGAATTTTTTATGGACGGGCTCCTCCAGGTCAATAGGATCGCATCTGGTTGCTTGGAAGCACGTCACAAAGCCCCTATCTCTGGGGGGTCTAGGGATCAAGAAAGCTAAAGATTTCAATCTATCCCTCATCATGAAATTAGTGTGGGATTTTGGGAAACATAGACAGGTCCCTTGGGTACAACTGATGGAGGCAAAATACCGAAGGTCTCAACGGCGGACTGTCTCCGACTCCCATATCTGGAGATGCATCAATGCTGCTCTGCCCTTCATTCAATCTAATTCTCGTATGGCTCTATCCTCCGGGATTCAAACCTCTGTATGGTCCGATGCTTGGGTCGGAGAGGGTTCCATTCCATCCCTAAAACCGGGTATGCACGTTCCGGATGAGATACGCGATTTGTTGGTGGCCACCTTAGTGATGAATAATGGCTCCTGGGATGAGGACTTCTTGAATGCTTGGTTCACTTCTGAATCCGTTCAGGATATCATCTGCATGCCTACACCTCGACCTGACTATGGGGACGATGGGTGGGTCTGGCTGCACTCCATGAGTGGTGAATACACTTCCAGTTCTGCCTACGACTGCATCTCAAATCACCCTAGCAATGATCACTCTAAAGTTCTTACAAAGTTATGGAGCATGAATATTCAGCAACGCATGAAACTCAATCTTTGGCTGACCGGCTCCTAACCAACTCTACGCGATTCAAGCGCAAGCTCCCTGATGACCCACGCTGCTCCCGCTGCCACATGGCTGAGGAGACAGTTCTACATGCCTTACGGGACTGTCCAGAGGTAAAGAAAGCCTGGTTACACATCATCCCTGCCACAGCTTCGGCCTTCTTTCTTCACGACTGCATCAAGGACTGGCTTGACTATAATCTTCTCAACATGCGTCAAATTGAGGATTGGGCGCTGATGTTTACGATCACCTGCTGGTGGATGTGGAAGAATTGAAATCTCTCGATTTTCGAAGGACGCAGTTATACGTCCACGGTCCTGATATCCAATGCCCGGACAAGCTTGGCCTCCACGAGCATTGCTTTCAGCAAGCTGACCATCATGAACCAAAGGAGTCCTTGCACTCTCTCTCTGACACTTTCGTCTCAAATCCCATCTGCTATTCTACACGTCGACACGGCTGTAAATGCTTCCATGAATATCAAAGCTACGAGTATAGTTCTTCGGGACAATACAGGATGGTGGATCGAGGGCCGCACCTGCAAGCATTCTGGAAAGGACCCTATGGATGGGGAATTGAGGGCCATTCTTGATGGCCTATGAACTACTGTCGCACACAACCTTCCCACATTCTTGCTTTTTAGTGACTCCAGCAATGCGGTGGATTGGATTCACAGAAAGAGCCCAACTCCAGCCAAATATCGACTTCTAGTGCTATCCGTCCAACGTTTGCTCTGTCAGGCATCATCGGAGATTAGCTACCTGCATCGCGAGCAGAACAAGCTTGCAGATTTGCTGGCAAAGAGACCCCTTAAATAGCCGGATCATGAAGCTCACTGGAACAGCTGCCCTAATTTTCTAGAACACTTGTATCTCCAGGAGTTAGAGTCCTGCCCTGTCCCTTTTAATCGTGCTCATCCCATGTAATTCCAATTTTCCTTGCAGTATTTTCTCCAAAAAAAAAAGTAAGAATCCTTATGATCTTCTTTACCCCCATGAACCTATTTTTGATTTACTACCAAGAGTGTTTGGATGCCTATGTTTTGTTCACAATCCTCTACTTTGGCAGGATAACTATCAACTCATTCTTTCCATTGTTTCTTTCATGGTTGATCTCGTACATAAATGGGATATAAATTCTTTGATCATGTTGCATGTTGTTTGTATGTCAGTGCGGACATCACCTTTATTGAAGATACAACTTTTTTCACTGAACTGAATGACCGTATGCCACTACAAACTATGCCCATTCCTTAACCTACTAGGTCTAAAACTTTACTTGAAGTACCCCCTACATTAACATCTTCTAAGGCTAATGATCCACCTCAAGACAATGATAATATTATTGTTCCTATTAAAACTTCTAATTCTGATATTCCCATTGCATTATGTAAAGGGTGACGATCTGCTGCTAAATATTATATTTCTCAACATATTTCCCTAAATCAATTAAATGCTTCCATGTCTCAATTTATTGTTGTTTTACTTGTAATCTCCACTCCTAAGAATGTTCAAGAGGGACTACTACACCATAGATGGAAACAAGTCCTGGTTGAAGAGATGGACACACTTCATTCTTGTGGGATATGGGACCTTATTGATCTCCTTGTATATAATAAACTCGTTGGTTGCACATGGGTTTTTACTGTGAAATATTTACTTCAGGGGATAGTTGAACATCTAAAGGCCAGACTTATTGCTAAAGGATACACACAATAAGTTGGCATTTATTACTTTGAAACCTTTTCTCTAGTTGCTCATTTTAAGTTTGTCTACATTATGAATTCTATTGTTGTTAATAAAGGTTGGCACTAACATCAACTAGACGTTAAAAATGCCTTTTTATATGGTGATTCATAGGAGATTGTCTATATGTCACAACCTCCAGGTAACATGGTTCATACGGAGAACTCTAGGAAAGTATGCCATCTAAAAAAAGTAATTTTTGTCCTCAAACAAAGTCCTCGATCTTGATTTGATAATTTACAACTTGTATTGCACAAATTTGGTTTCATACGGTCTCAACCACTCTATGTTTATCAAAACCACTACTTCTGGCATTATTGTTCTTTTTGTATATGTCTATGATACATCATGTCTAGCAATGATGTTATTAGAATTGTTGCTATGAAGAAATATCTTATGAAACATTTTGTTACCAAAGACCTTGGACATCTATGATATTTTCTTGGAATTGAGGTAGCACATAACAAGGATGGAATATATGTATCATAGAGAAGGTATACTCTGGACCTACTTAGTAAACTGAAATGCTTGGTTGCGGGATTGAAGTCTCCCCTATGGATCAAGATCAAGATCTGTGGTTTGAATCTACTCATCCCTTAGCAAAGAAATTTGGTTATAAATGCTTGGATGGAAAACTTCTATGTCTTACTATGACAAGGCCAAAAATATATGATTTTTTGTTGGTGTTCTCAGCCTATTCATGGATTGTCCTAGGTAGTGTCATTGACATGTTGCATACACATTCTTCAGATATTTGAATAATGCACCTAGATAGGGACCATTTTATAAAAGAAATTGGCATCTAGATGTGATTGGATAATCTGATGTTGATTATGCTATGTGTAAATATGATAGGAGATCCACCTCTAGCTATTGTACTTTTATAGGAGGTAACTTGGTTGCCTGGAGAAGTAAGAAACAAAATGTTGTTGCCAGATCCAGTGTAGAATCTGAGTATGATGTGATGGCACATACTACTTATGAGTTACTATGGATTAAATCTATTTTGTCTAACTTTGGCTTTCCCATCACTCATGCTATTCCAATATACTGCAATAATTGTGCTTCTACCTTCATTGAAAATAATCCTATTTTTTATGGAAGGACCAAGAATATCGAGGTGGATTGCCATTTTCTCTGAGACATTGTGCTAACTAAGAAGATAACTACCCTCTTCCTACCAACACATGAGTAAACTATCGACATTTTCACAAAGTCTCTCTCTGGCAAAAGAGTTGCAGAGGTATGTTGCAAGTTGGGAAAGATTGATATCTATGCTCCATCTTGAAGGGGAGTATTTAGATATATATTTGTATGTAGTTGTTTTATTATCTTTTAGTTCTTATCTTATGTCTTATGTAATATGGGCCTAATTATAATAGGCTCATCATGTTTTGCTATGTGCTTCATTGTTGTTTCCATTCCTATTTATAGGAGAGGGTTGTACTATTTTTTCAACATAGAAATACAGTTGTTCTCAACAGGACCTACAACCACTAAATCTTTAACAAGTATTTTGGCCCCAAAATCCTACGTGAACAAAGAAGGGTACTTTCTATGCATCTCATATTCTAACTACCATGTGATTTCTTCTACACAATGATGATGCCACAACACCTTCACCTAAAGATATATCATTTCGCCTTAGCTTCTGCACACGCCTATCTATGAACAACATTGGATCCTTAACATAAGAAATATTATTATCAAATTCTGCTTCCACTAGGTATATCATCTACATCTTAACTGGGTGAAACCCTCTCAACATAGAAATATGAAACACATTGTCCACCCGTTCAAGTCTTGTTGTAACTCCAACCTTTATGCCAACTTCCCAACTTAAGAAATGATAGCATAAGGTCCCATAAACCTAGGAGAAATCTTACTTTTCTTCCCAACCCCTACTTTTCCAAGGATAGGTTTTGAGAAATACCCAATATCCAATGTGGAAATTCAATGATTTACAACATATGTCTACATATGATTTGTGCATGTCTTGTATAGCCTTCAACTATTTCCTAATTACCTTGATCTTCTATGTAGTTTGTTGTACCAACTTAGGTCTAAAAAATTAATATTCACCTACCTTGTACCAACAAATAGGTGACCTACAATGCCTAATGTATAAATCCTCCTTCAGTTCCCTATCTATGCTCCTTTGGTAGATATTATTATAAGCAACATCAATTAGCTAGGCTCAAGTGAATATACCAACTCCCAAGAATTTGTAGCATACATGTCCTTAACAGATCCTTTGATGTATGTATGGCGTATTCTAAATGATCATCTATCTTCAGGTGAAAGGAGGTACAAACCTCAAATGTGTATTCAAAGTCATACATAAATTCTCCCAAATTCTACTTGGAATTGAGGTCCTCTTTCTAATACTATAGTAGCTAGTATACCGTGTAGATAAACTATCTAATCAACATAGATATGTTCCAACTTCTCTCTAGTGTAGGTGGTCTTGATTAGAAAAATGTAAGTTGACTTTGTCAGCCAATCAATGATCACCCAAATAAAGACATGACCTTTAGCCATCCTAGGAAGTCCAACCACAATTTCTATGGTTATGTGATCCCAATTCGACTATGGAATTGGCAATGGTTGTAACATCCCTAAGAGTTGTTGATATTCTACTTTGACCTATTGACATACCGTACACTTGGTTGCAAACTTTTCCACATTATGTTTCTGACATGGCCACGAGTATAAATTTTGATATTGTGATGCATCTTTGTACTTCCAGGATGTATTGCATACATGGATGAATGAGCAACCTCAAGTACCATCTCCCTCAGACCACTTGTTTTAGGAACCACCATTCAGTTGTGAAAGAACACTTTTTCATATAATTATCATGAAACCCATAATGCTTTCCACTAACAAACTCTAAATTAATATTATATATCATGATATCATCCTTCTGAGCATTTTTGGTCTATTGTATGAATGTCAGATTCACCTATAATTGTGCTACCAAACCTACCAACAAGGGGACTTCAAACTTTTACATTCATCTATTGAAATGACACCAACATGTCCCACTTCTAACAAGCCATGGAGTATAACTGCACTTTGTTTTAGATGACAATGAAGACAAATGTGACTTTTTGCTCAATGAAACAACCACTAAGTTTTCCTTTCCTGGATGATAGTCTATCGTAGGATGTCTAGAGTCTAAAAGATCTATTCCCCTCGATTAGTACGAGTGACAAAATATAGTTGCGCAATGGATCAACCTACTAAAAAATCGGACTTGATTTGTCCTAGAACCATAGGCCACAACACAAAAACTACTGTATAAACCCTCAAATCTGAGTTACAACCAAAGTGACCCTCTATTTTATAAAATCCAAGACTACCTCCACCACTCTCTAAAACTTTAGAATCGTGATGACAAAGATATACATTCCCTACACCCACATATATTCAACAATATATGACTCTAAACTCTTCTTTGTATTACTTATTTTACAATCCATCTGGTTCTGACACTAAGATAATTTTAAAGTCATAGGGCACTATATGATTAAGGATACATTTGATTATTTAAGACAATTGAGTAGTTTCACTCCATCAATCAAGTTATATACATGCTCCTAAACGATTCTTACAAAATAAATCATGAACTGCAACTTTAAAAGATGAATGTGTAAATTAGTTTAATATTACTCCATAATGGTACATTTATCCATTCTTTGCCATAAAGTGGATCAAACTTCAAACTAGGGAAAATAAAAACCCAATTTGTCAGTTACACCATAATAGTGATAACTCCCTATAGCAATATCATTCACATTCTTGAATTTTGTAAAGAGCTTAAAAAGTCATGTACAAGGTAGCATTGCAAAAATCAATTTTGAAAGTCCAATGTATGTAATAGTTATTTTGTTTCTAAAAATGAGGTATTCAATGCTCATAGACTAGCATGGATGTGTAACCTTTATTATTAGAATTTTGTCTATTAATCATTTCAACACAAAAAAGTAAATAAAATCTTCATAATTTCAACAATATAACCAGCATATAGAAACATCTAACATGTGGGTCAAAATTTCCATCATTGGGTACCAAAAAACCTTAAAAACCATATTTTTCAGAACTGTCGTACCTGCATTTCATATTTTAGTGCATACATGATGAAAAAATATATCTGTCATACATCAAGAAGTATGCTTAGTGTCTAAAGAAGACTTCAAGTTTTGTATTACCATTTTACTCATGCAAAATAGTACATCAAAGACTATCTCTTAGCATTTTATGAATTTCCTTGAAAAAGATCAACTCCATGCATGTAATAATTAGGCACGAAAATTATCATAAGTTATATTATTTATGTTAGGGGTGAAGGAAACAAGGTCCACACTAAAAAACACAAGAAAAATCAACCAAGATCCGAGTTTTTTCCTCCAAATGTTCCAGGAGAACTCCTTTTTACCAAAAACACGGTGTATCTAGAGCAAAGATGGAAGAAACGAGGTTTTCTTAGCCATATGCACAAGTTTCAAACTTGTAGCACCATGGATCTCGACCATGGTGGACGAGAGATGGGAAAACAATAAGAAAAAGGTCCAAGAAGAAGATATCTTACATTTATGGAGCAAGAAACAAGATTAGGGGACTTAGATCCGTTTCACACAAGCTTGATTCAAAGAAGATATCCATTAACATGCACTTTTATCGGTCTCCAATGGACTTTTTTCGGTCTCCAAATGCAATAGAGAAATCTTTCAAAATATTGCGAGAAGCAAATGGGGAAGCGATATTTACACATAGGATGTTACTCAAAGAGTCTAAAGATGTATCTTAGTCAATCAAAGTGATTGGAAAACCCATTGGCCACCAGTCTAAAAAACCCATCAGAGGTGTGTGCATGCTTCATGTTTGTCAAAAAGAAGAATCTCATTTGGATGAAGGAGGGTCAGGCATTGGAAGGGTTTTCTCATCAAAGTATGTACATATCATAATATACATCGTAGGGGTAACCAATACTTCTTAGACTTCATTATAAAGCATCCAGGATCATCTAAAAAGCACACTCCTTGATTTATCATTTGTGTCAGTCACAACAACTTAGATGTCAGAGTTCACCACAAAAGATAGATTCAACAGCTCCACTAACCACTCATTAAATGGAAATTAAGCACATCCATATTTTTGACTATCTAATCTTCATTGTATCTCTCTCACTCATCGGCTCCAATCCTGTTACCAATAAGGAATAAGTCTCCATAAAGAAACTTCTTGTAGGACAATAATGAGAGAGTTCGATGGAATTAGGGGCGGAGCCAGTCACATTTAAAGGGGGGCACAGTTGCTAAGAAAATTAGCCATTAACTAGAAATTTTTGAAAAAATATGTTAACATTAGTGGTTGTTAGTTCATATCTAAATTACACTCAAAATAATAATATTTGGATATACTAATACATTTCACAATGAAAATTATAATGTCATTTGACACAATTTTTTTAGTTTTCATCCTGTGAAATTATTCCACAATTACTTTATTATAAATGGTGTCAAACGTGTCTTTTCCAATATAGACAATCATTGAATCATTGAGCCACTTATCATCCATTTGGTTGCGTTGACGATTTGGGAAAGAATTAGATGTTGACCAATGTTTGGACAATGTGTGAACATTTCTCTTCATATCATACAATATTGAGATTTTATTACTGTAATTAGAATAAGTGAATAAAAAAATCACAAACAGATCATGTTAAACATGATACAATTGTATATTTATTAATATCTCAAAAATAAAAATAAAAACAAATTGGTAGTAGTATGCCAATACATCAAATTACCAATATGTTTAGTTCATAATAGTTGTTACATTGATTATATTATTGTGATTCCAGTACTAAAAATTAAATTAACTAAAATAATATAGAATAATGTATCTATTCCTCCTAGAAATGATAGAAACCTCAACAATTCTTGTTAGACATCAATTTCCAACTTATAAGTAAGAGTAATGACTAGTTGAAATACTAAATATCATATTCTGCTGATAATAATGGATACAAGATGAGGATGTGAAAAGCATCCAATGTAGCTGCCTCCAAGACTACAAGGATTTACAAGTTATGGTGATAGACATAAAATAAACTCCAAAGCTTAGACTGCCATTCACAATATAATTTTTGATATGATATGTTTTGACACAACCACAACATAACAATTTCTTTCACATTATGTTAACTATATATCTAAATCCTAAACACAATATATAATAATTTCATTATTTAAATCCTAAATATATTCATGATCCACTATGTCTACCACAAATCACTCTAAAAGAATTCATTTACTTGGAAATCTAGTACATCATAATTTCAATTTTTTGTATTATTCATTTGGTCATGTAAATATTATGGATGTCAAGTTTTGAATTTGGTCAAGGTTCCTTTCTCGATTGAAGCTAGAAGAATCCCATGTAAAGGAATTCTACGACTTTTGCTTCTCCTCTGACTAGCGGTGGCAAAGACTTTCTTTCCACTGCCACTCCTTATGAACTTGTCGCACATGTTTTGTTGAAAGTAAATAGCCATGGGTAGTCGAGTGAACACAATTTTAATTTTTTGATTGTGTATTGATGAAGTGATCTCTAGTTACCTTTTTTGAATTAATTTTGTAAAAATCATCTTGGAATAAATATGCATCTAACGGACTTTCCCATGCACATTTTGTGAAAATTGAACATTCAAAAGTATTCTCATCAACATAATTAAATTTTCTAAAATTGATGTATATTAAGGGAGTGGTTATTGGAGTTGCCTTTTTAGATTCAATTATTTAGAGTATTGTTTGGTCAAAGTTTAGTATTTACTATGAAAGTGTGAATTGGAATAAAATATGTTACAAAGAACACATTTAAGATGGGGTGAGATGGTATTTTACTAGTATTACTTTGTTTTAGAGTTGTGATGGACATGTACTAATGCTATTAAAAAAATTATGGAGTTGAGGGGGGCATTTACTACTACTATTTTAAAAAAAAATTGAGAGTGGAGGAGGGGCACTTGCCCCTCTATGCCCCTCCCTCCTCCAATGGATGGAATCATTTAAAGTTGTCAACCCTTCTTCCTTCATTTACACATGTACAACCAACATGATTAACATGATTCGTTGGTCCTCTAAAAGAAATAAGGTTAGGATGATGGAATGAATAAATCTCATCGATTTGATATTTTTCCATCATCTTTCTGACCCACAAGGAAAACATTTTTTGTTGGAGGGCATGCTCTCTTTATTCCAGCAATGCACATGTCAAAGTAAGTTGACCAAGGGAAATACAAGGAGGAACTTGAGGGTGACTCATCCAATGTAATGGGGTCTAACACATTTCCATCATCTGCATCTGGTGGACCTCCTATCCACAAATATTTTTATTTGTCAGCACAACACCACTAACTAAAAAGAATAAGGGACTAGTACCCCATTCAACAAAGTTCAACATCACCTAAAAACACTAAGCAAAAAATTATGCATGTGCTAAAATTATAGTTAGACCCCCAACAATAGGTAAAATGCATATAAACCTAAAAAGTAGATACAATTGCATAACTTGAGAAAATGAAGCCCAATTTGGATCAATTTTTTTACAAAGCTTTCTCACATGATCTCAAAACATAATCGAAAGTTCAGTTATGAAAAGAAACATCCAAATAAGACAAACAAGCATATTCATAAATTGAGCAAGGTTAAAGGACTACACATCTTGACTTTCTAGACTTTATCAATGTTCTTTTCACTTTAAGAAGAGATACTTCAATTTCCTTTGTTGGGTTTTGGATCTTGATGCATTCTCTTTTGATATGTACAGGTTGATATTCAGACACCTCCTTATTCCTACTTGTCATACTACTAAAAAACTACAATAAGTATAGTTTGATGCTTTGAGATAGTTTCGAGGTTCAGTTTCATCTATTCTTCTCACAAGGATGAGAGGCAATCTTCGCCCATAGAGCATGGTGCACTGGTGTGGATCAACACCAGTCATGTAACTTGTGTTAAAGTCTCTTCCTCCTCTATTCTTTTTCCATACACAATTATTGGTAAAGTGATGAAACTTCCTTATGAAATTCCTCATGAGGCTATCAAGGTTGATGATCCACGTGAGCATTGTTAACATTGCCAGGACTTAGGCTTATAGGACTATTTTCCACTATTGATCTCAACTTCTTGATTTCCATGTCAGACAACTGAGTAGGAAATTTTCCCTAGACTTGTTGGTGTCCACCAATATCTGTCTACTTCATCATTTCCCATAGGTGCCACCAAGTAGGTAATGTAGTTCAATACCTGATCAGGATAGTAGGTTTGTAGGAACCATACATCCCACTCACTGTTGATCTTGACTAGGTGAGAAATCAGTAAGTCCTTAAGCTTGTATCATTATGTTTAATTAGCACATCTCTCAGCTTATGAAATCTGAGATCCTAGTGATCTTCCTAAACATTCATCGAGTATTGTTCATAATAATCTTCCTATTATGAAGCTTTACTAGAGGTTGCACATCTGATACAACTCTCAATGGGCCTATGGAACATTCACCAAGATATCCAATATAAGGTTTATATTAAATTCTCCATTTTTTTGAACTATATAGTTTCACTTCTCATCAAAAAATCACATGCACTGTACATAAGAACAACATTGTTCCAATCCTACATAGAATGGATATCAAGTTTGCCAACTTCTTTGCCACAAATTATATCATTCGCTACAAGAGAAACTAGTTGTTGCTTCTTGCCTCCTCCCCAAATAAATTTCAAGGTGATGTGATAGATTTTAGTGCATATACTTCTTTGTAATCATATTCACTATATCTTATAAGTGGGCATTGAAGTGATTACTGACTTCATATGACAAATTTTCTAGGCAACGAGAGGTTCTTGGTTTACCAACATTTATATGACCTTCAACCTTGTATAGAATACTATCATTTTTTATTCTACAATGAATAACTTGGAACCTAAAGTAGCTTCTAAGAGTGTATCTGTGAAGGATTCATGATCAGACTAGTAAGGAAGAAGTTCATTATGACTGAACCATTCTAACCCTACTCCCAATCCCACTGTCCAAATGGGAAGTGTTAAAGGGATTACAACACTCGTCCCTGAGTGGCCCAAAAATCACACACAAATAATATGCAAAAAGGAAATAACATTCTTCTTTTATTGAAATGAACCAAAGTTTTTTTACATAAACCCGTAGGCAACATGAAAAAAAAGTAGATAAGAAAACTAGCCAACAACTACATGCCTTTTAGAACATAGCTCCTATGTAGAGTCCATATTTGACGTAGCAGTCATTGTTTCAGTAGATGATAAAATAGTAGATAGCATGTGCATAGTCTCTAGTTCCTTGCATTACCCTAAATCAAGAAAATTATGACAAAATCAATGCAATTTCATGGTACATTATCAAAAACAAGTAAAATAATTTATAGAAAAAAGTAGTATACTTGGCAGGACTTAATTTCAAATAATTAATCAAGAAATGATTTTCCAAAACCATATTCATTCGATAAGATTTTATTACACATTTTGCATTATGTTGATATCAAGAAGCATGCTTATATATGTTCATGTGGCTCCATCGCCCCAATGAGATGGGGGAGGTCACCATGCTCCTTCTCTCCATATGAGGAAGGAGGTCAAATAAACTTGTTCAAGGTCCACCCTCCAAATGAGGAGGTCACTTGTACTCGATATTAATACTATCATAATTTTGGGAAGTCATAATGACCATTTTCATTTATGTTCTAGGATATCTCAAAGTATAATATAGGAAATTCATAAGACTAATCAATAGGGAACAGTAGCTCAACCAAATACATAGCCAAGTATAACTTCAATAGATACATACAAATATCTTCAATATTTCTAGTCTCGTCAAGGAGGAGATATAATAATATCATACCTTCTTGATTAGTATTCAGAGTATGGATTCCAAGAAAGAGTAGATCAACCCCTTAAGTCAGATCCTAGATCAACAAAATTGGAGCAAGGGTCAAGGTCATGGTTTTAAAGGATCATGTTTCATTCGAGATTAGGGTTAAATTTTCCTATTTCAACCTTAGGGTTAGGTCATCCACTTATAATCAACAATATTTCAATATGTCCAACATTATTCATGTTTCAAGAATGTTTCAAGCATGACTGGCCCGCTTAGATATTTAAGGAACATATGTAAACCTTAATTGTTATCATCATTATTCAAGTCATCATCAAATCTCTATATCCTCATCTTGATGAATTAGCATCATTGGAAAACAAGATTAGATCAAATAGGGTCATGGGTCAGACATATGATTAAGGATTTTGCAAGATTAAGATCAATCATCAACATATCAAAATTAATCCTTATTTCAAGGTGCATGATTCATATTCTGGGGTAGATGAATAAAAAAGGTTAGATCTAAACTCTTATTTAGTCAAGTTTGGCTTTATTGTCTCAAGATGATCATAGAGAGATGTATTAGGGTTTCCCAAAAGAGTAAACACATTACAGAGTCATTCACTAAAATATTATGAGCAAAAGATCAAAACTAGAGATATCAGTAAGATCCATAATGAATTAGACATACAATTATTTTTTAATAAAACCTTGGCTTTTTCTGGTCAAGATTGATGATTTACTCATAATTTTTGAAGCTAGGATGCATTTTATATGATTTAAGAAAGATCCGGCCTTTTAAAGGAATTTTGAGTAGAGTGGAGAAGAAATACCCAAAAAATAAATGCCAGGAAAAACATAGACCGTTGGATCCCTTGGTTAACCTTGACCAAGGCCGAGATCTTGTGGCTAAGAGATCACAACCTCCTAGGCACGTACAAAGGAGAGGAGGAGAGAAGCAGGTGCACGCCTTGACCCTTAGTCGTTAGTCTCTAGTATGGTCAATAGTTGACCGTGATCAAATAGGTGTTGGTCGTCGTCTCAGTCGAAGACTATCTGTAATGCCTGAGCCCACTACCCAAGGCTCTAGTAGAGTTTTAGGAATGACGATTGGCCCCATAGACCACCACTAGCCTTAACTGCATGCTTTTTCCTCACCCACATGCATGCCGGGGTAAACTTCCTGACTGGTCACCCATCCTAGTACTACTCCAAGTTGAGCAAGCTTAACTGTGGAGCTATTTAGTCAGGGGCTCACATAAAAGGAGGTGCATCTTGGTGATATGGGTAGTCTAATCATTCCTTTTAAGATCAATTTATCCAAGGCCTCAAATCCTGGGACGTTACAATCTCCCCCACTTAGACTCTTGACATCCCATCAAGGATCAATATTCGATCTCATAATGTCTTCCCCATTTTAGTGAAGACCTAGAATGGCCCATGGACACCCAACTCTCATCCATGCCTACCAATGCAAGGGAGGATCCATTTCATCTCAGTGGATAGCCCTTTCAACTTGCCCGGACCGCATGACTTAAGACATGCATGCAACATGCCCATGTGGGCCCCACCTTCTGGAGAGGAATTGGCTCTGATACCATTTGTAATTCTTGGGCCCACTGCCCAAGGCTCTACTGGAGTTTGAGGAATTATGACTGGCCCCACAGACCCCTACTAGCCTTAACTATGTGCTTTGTCCTTACTCACACGCAAGTCGGGGTCAACTTCCCGACTGGTCACCATCCTAGTACTACTCCAAGCTGAGTACGCTTAACTATGGAGTTTTTTAGTGATGATCTCTCAGAAAAGGAGGTGCACCTTGGTGATATCAGTATTCCAATCATTCCTTTTAAGAGCATGTTATCCAAGGCCTCAAATTCAGGAATGTTACACAATCCATGCATGAGCAGGGCTACACTACGGCAGATGTAACGCCCGGACCCACTGCCCAAGGCTCTAGTAGAGTTTCAGGAATGATGACTATCCCCACAGAACACCACTAGCCTTAACTGCGCACTTTGTCTTCACCCACATGCATGCTAAGATCAACTTCCTGATAGGTCACCTATCCCAGTACTACTCCAAGTTGAGCACGCTTAAATATAGAGTTCTTAGTGATGGGCTCCCTGAAAAAGAGGTGCACCTTGGTGCTATGGGTAGTCCAATCATTCCTTATAAAATCTTTTTATCCGAGGCCTCAAATCCTGGGATGTTACAATCTCCCCCACATAGACTCTTGATGACCTCGTCAAGGCTCAACTATACGGCCTCATAATCTCTTCCCCATTTCAGTGCAGACCCAGAATGGCCCATGGACACCCCGCTCCCATCCAAAACTTCCAGCGCAAGGGTGTCTCCATATCGTCTCTACGGATAGCCCTTTCCAACTTGCCTGGACCGTACGACTCAAGACTGTCATGCCACATGCCCATGTGGGCCCCACCTACTGGAGGGGTTGTGGCTCTCATACCATTTGTAACGCATGGGTCCACTGCCCAAGGCTCTAGTAGAGTTTCAGGAATGATGACTATCCCCACAGACCACCACTAGCCTTAACTGCGCACTTTTTCCTCACTCACGCGCATGCCACGATCAACTTCCTGACAGGTCACCCATCCCAGTACTACTCCAAGCTGAGCACGCTTAACTATAGAGTTCTTATTGATGGGCTCCCAGAAAAGGAGGTGCACCTTGGTGATATGGGTAGTCCAATCATTCCTTATAAGATCTTTTTACCTGAGGCCTCAAATCCTAGGATGTTACAGCAGAGCAGGAAGATGGATAAATTGGACGAATTGTAAGGAGGGAAAGAGAGAGAAATCTAGGGCGTCAGTCACATTCGTGGGAGCACACTGAAGTTGATGGTAGGGTTTTTATAGATGGAGGAGGCTAGGTTTAGGGTTTCGAGAGGGTGTCCATGGTAGCGGTCGAAAGGTGTGATTGGCGTCTTGTTGGCTCTAAAAATAGGTCAAAGCAAGGATAATTAAAGGCTAGATGAAACCAAAATGGTGAGGCAGGCATCTCTATTTGTGTTGATTTTTGAAACGGGGTCGAGTTGATTCTTCGGCCGCACAATTTCCTCTCCACTAATTGTGGGAGGTAGGGGATGACCTCGTGACCACTCGGTCAGGACCCCAATCAATGGGAGCCTAATCTGAGGATTAGGGATTACTCTCAAGCCTAGCAGTGGATCGTTGACCTGGCACAGGTTGAATAAAATGCTAATAAAATGGGTTTCTAGTATATAACTTAACAAACTCATAGAAGTTAGTAGTAAAGTCTGATTGGAGTGAAATTTGGATCATAACTTCAAAAAAATGTGAAAAATATTTAGAAAAATTTTGAGGACTAGATGATGGAGTTTGAGGGACAAAATTATATTTTTGGGTAAAGTGATACATTAACCTAATTTGACGAGCTTTAGGATCTGAAGGTACCGTCCATGGCTTCAAATGGGGAGTGGGACGAGGGCTTCATCTCTCACTGGTTCACTGAAGAAACTGTTGTAATCATCCTTAATATGACCCCTCCATTTCAGGTGGGAGGCACAGATGTATGGTTCCATCTAGATGAAACTCACAGCCATTTCAAAACCCAAAACTATTATAGAACGATTATGAAAAATGCATGTATCCAATCTCTTGGTAATTGGACCACAATTTCGAAGTTGGCCCTGCCATAATGCACCAAGGTGTTCCTATGGAAGGCCCCCCATGAAGGCCTCCTGTCAAACTTTAACCTGTGTTGGAGAAGCTTCACCAGGGATGACAAATGTCCATGATGCAGTCACACTGTAGAAACAACCATCCATGTTCTCATAGACTGTCCCTATGCACAGGAGGTGCGAGTTGGTATTACCAAGTCCTATAATGTGGCCTTTGAACAAGGCAACACCTTATTAGAGTGGTTCTCATGCAATCTGAAGCACAAGCATGGACATCGAACCAGATCAACCTAGTTCGCCATGATGACGGAATAGTTGTGGCTGCAAAGGAATGATCTGATCTTCAAGGGCAAGCAATGTCCCCCAATCGTTCTGGAAAGGAACATCTCAACCAGAGAAAACTTCAGCCTGGTTACTTTTAGACCTATAGCTCCTGAGAAAAACTGTGCACCAAAAGTAGATTGTATACCAATCCTGGAGAACACTATTAAAGTCAATGTCGACGACTCAGTTCGAAAATGTACAAATAAGGTGGTTACAAGATTTTTCGTGAGGAATGCACAACAGTAGTGGCTCATGGGTGGCGCTCGATCGGCGTGTGGCCATCATATTTTGGAGGTGGAACTACTAGCAATCTTTAGGGGGCTCGAAGAAATAATCCACAGATCAGAGCACGTAATGGTGGAAACTGACAACAAACTAGCATGGTTAATCCTAACCTCTAGAGAAAATCACATGCCTAAGTATAAGATCTTCGTCACTAGAGTTGAAAATCTCAAGGCGCAAAAACCCGATATTCAGTTCCACTTCGTCAAAAGAGAGTCGAATGTACTAGCTGACTGCCTTGTCAAATGGGTAGTCCGACATGTGAAGGAACCCACCATATGGACTCAATGCCCTAAGTTCATCCCAACTGAGATCTGGAAGGGACAATGGGTGAATCATGTAATATCTTATTCTACCAATTTGCCTGCATTCCGAGAGAAGGATGAATAAACAGTCTCGGTACCCCTCCAAAAAATATGTGTATACAAATCACATTGGTCATCATATTCCAAATTTGATTCTCAACATTGATTATGTAGCCAAGAAAAATAAATTGGGGCCATGATTGAACATAATGAGGTCAAAAAATTGGAATTGAACAAAAGTAAGGGTAAAACTCACTTTATCACATCCTCCCATCCTTATTAGGAATTTTGTCCCCAAATTTAGACTTCCTTGAAAAGGTCAGGAAATCTTTCCTCTATATCTAACTTCAACTCCCAGGTAGCATCATCACTATCATGGTGCTTCCACACCACCTTGACCATCTCGAGCTTCTTATTTCTGAGCTCTTTGGTGCAATTATCAATTATCTTGAATGGAACTTCTTGTTATACAAGGGTGTCTTTTAATTCAATTGGTTCATGATTTAGGAGATGGCTAGGGCCCTAACATACCACTTCAGGTTCGACACATGAAAGACATTGTGTATCATGCTATATTGTTGAGGTAAAGCCAACTTGTATGCACATTCCCTAGTATGGTCTAAAATTTCAAATGGACCTACATATCTGGGGCTAAGATTTCCTTTATTCTTGGAAATGGCTAAAATTGGTCAAATCTTCATGAAAACATGGTCGTCTACCAAGAACTGAGTATCACTCTTGTGTGCATCAACATAAGACTTTTGAGGAGTGCCCTTTTCAATCTTTGCTTGATTAGGTTGACATTATCAGAATAAAGTTGTAATTCTGTAGATTTTAGAATCTGTCTTTTGCCTACTTCATCCTAGTAAAGTGGAGATCTACTCAGTCTTCCATACATAGATTCAGACGCAGACATGCCTATACTGGTCTGGTAGCTATTATTGTAGGAGGACTCAACAAGAGGGAGGTAGTGGTTCCATCAACCACCCCAATCAAGGACACATGATCTCAGCAAATCTTCTAGGACTTGGATTGTCCTCTCAGACAATCCATCATTTTATGGAAGATAGGCATTACTAAAGTTCAATTGAGTCCCTAATTCTTCATGTACTTGTCACCACAAGTGAGAAGTGAATTTTGCATCGTCATCTGATACAATAGATACATAAATTCCATACAGCCTGAATATCTCTCAAATGTATAGCTCTACTAACTCTGGGATTTTGGTTGTTGTCTTGATCGAATAAAATGGGTTATTTTAGACAGACGTTCGAATACAACCCAAATTGTGTCACCCCTTTCCTAGTCCTAGGAAGACCCACCACAGACCCACCACAAAATCAATGGTTATGTTTTCCCATTTCCACTCAGGGATAGGTAGGGGTTGCAGAAGACCTCTTGGACGTTCATGCTGTTGGTATAGTATGCCCAAAGAGCTAATCATATGATGATTGCAATGAGGAATATGATACTTGATTTGATAATGATAAAGGTAATTTTGTCTATTATGTTTGTCTCACTCATGAGATGATGACACATACATGATAGATGTCTAAAGAATGATGTGACTCGATGAAATATATCTGAAGGTTGAGGACCGAAACAATGAGACCATATGTATGATAAGAGTATATACATTCTTGTTATGTCCCTAGTCAGATATGACTGTGGAAGAAAAATAGACAATAATTTTACATAAGACTAGAGTGTGTGTTGACTGATGACATAGTCTCATTAGTCATGATATATGATATTAAGTCTAGCACATAGACATATGTTAGAGAATAGTATATCAGATAGACCCACCATGAGAGTGATACATGGATACCATGGAATGGTAGTCACAATCGTCTCTCAGAGTGATGGTGGTGATTGTGGTTCTTAGACCTGAAATCACTACACTCATCACATGCGATTGGGTACACTTTGATATCATCAAACGCAGTCCTAAAACAAGGGTTGTTATAATGGTGATGATTGAGTGACTTTTACACATGAGGACTTGACTGTGAGTGATAGTTATGGGATTTGTCCCTCCTACAAGGAGTATGATATCTAGGGCCCCTTGATAAGAGAGACTGAGAATTATATGGCCATACTCATGTGATTCAATATATGATATGTGAATTCAAATTCATCTTAGACAGTCTACTCTAGGTCAAGGAACATGGATTGAATGATGAAGAGGATGGCGTTCCATGCCTCGAGTTCAATTTGGATGTCAGACACAAAGGAACAATACGATCACTATAACACTAATAACATATTGTAGGTTGAAGTTGTTGTTCAACTTTCTGAGTTACTTGGGTAGTAATGATGAGTTACTAGATTCCTATCATTGCTTATGATGTCATAAGTTGTTATGAACATTCATTGCGAACATAAATTGGAACTTGTAGGGTCACACACATAGGATACCCCTAGAAGATGATATTGTCCATGAATAATGTTTAGATTAAGACTAAAGGTGTTTAGGTACTCAATTAAACATACAGTTGACTAACTCGAATCAGAACTATCAAGTTCAAGTGTTGAACTAGCTGGTTAGAGTGTTAGGTCGATTGGAGACTACATTGGCAATGTCAGGACTGCCAACTGACCGGTTCACCCTTGTGAGCTGAACGGCTAGTGTGAGCCAACCGACCAGTTCACTTGGTGAATCAGGTGGCTCACAGTCCTTCCAACCAATGAAATAAGGATTTGTCTAGTTGGAGGAAAACTTTCACGTTTCACTTTTTCAATTCGATTGGAATAAGGATTAATCTTTGCATTTATTGGAAACAATTGAGGAAAGTCAATTGCAGGCATGTCTGGGAAGTGAAACGACTGGTTCACTGGGTGAACCGATCGGCTCACACTCCCAACCGACTAGTTCACTAGTGAACCGGTCGGCTCACCTTGCCAAATGACCATTTCAGTTATGAAACGACTAGTTTTCCTACCGCAGTGCAAGTTATTGATAGAATTTCTAGATCCTTCTACTCCCAAATAGACTGGGAACCCAGACCCTACCTTCTACTATAAATAAAGGGGTACTGGGGGCTTCTCAGAACACATAACTCAGAACATCATTTTCTCTGCAAAGTTGTTGTCCTCTCTGGTTTTGGCAACTGAGAGAGCCTGAGCAAGTGATGCCTGACTCGGGAGGCACAGTGAGGGAAAGACAACTATAGAAAACCAGTTTGAGTTAGGGGGAGCATGGTGGTGCTAGTACACCAAAAAGAGGGTCATCTCCTTCCGACCAGTTCTTCTAGAATGATAGGAATTCCAAGTGGTCTGCATGGACTATCTGCAGAGGTGGGAGATGTCTGCCACTCAGGAGGACACATCAGCCATAGTCTGTGGTGGAGGCCAGAGTCCATGGTGAATACAAGGAGTGGCACAGACACCGTCCAAGACATGGCATTGAAGACCGCACATGGCTATGAGGTATTGTCACTGGGCAAGCCCCAGGACCAGGTATATCTCATTAAAACCATCCTTCCAATTACATAGTCATTGATGCGATCTTCTATTATGAGTTAATGTCCAGTAAAATTTTTGTTTCTGCTGCCTACTCTAAGGCCATGAAACCCAACAATGGTATCAGAGCCATGTTAACGTGTTGTGTTTTGGGATAAATCGATATGATCAGATTTTGGTTTTATCATCATTTATTTATTGCATATGATGCAGATATTTAAAATTACTAATGTGCATATCTGACTAAATACCACATGTGACCACAAACTAATATACATATATGATATGGTATATATGCAATTGATATGTGTCGCACTAAAATGGTTTTGATGGTGGATGTGTAGCATGGTCATGGCCTATAAACCCTATGTGTTCTTGGTTGGTTATGCTTGTTTGCATCTCAGTTTGCATATCGAGCATCTACCTTCTATTCCACATATACCTAGAGATAACTTGAGATTCTTTCTCTTATACATTTGCTACTCTCGAATGTAACTCGAGGTTTCCCAAAGATTATGTAAAAGTAGAATAGTTTATTTTCTATTACATCGAAGAAGAAGACGTTCAACACCAGACAAGTCGATTGCCTAGAGGATCAAGGAGGATTGCAAAGGAGCCAGATAGACCGTCTAATGGCCCAACCGCTTGTTGGAGGTGTCTAGACATCGAAGGCCAAACGACCAACCAACCAACCACGAGGCGAGTCGATCATGTCATATGATGAGCCGATCAACTCGGAATAGTTCAAGCACAAAGATCTTCATCAACATTAGGTTGCATATGATGTAGACCTTAGATGGCCGTAATTCCTTGTCTCCAAGGAATTACAATAGGATGGCCATAATCATTACTTTTATCAATATTACATGTTTCTCATTGGGGTTATAGCATGTATATGATACATATTATAATAATGTGGTGATTAGATATGTATATGTACTTATATAAAATACCTCAAATATAAATATTAAGTTTAAGATGCATTCTAAAAAAAACACACATGAAAATCTTGATCGACTAAGTGTGGGCACGCCTTTGCGTGGCGCGCCGCCTATCTCATGGAAGTGTGATAGTGAGTATGTGGGTCTTCCTTCATAGGGTGCATACTCATTGTGTTGGCTTTTGGGAATAGACTCAACAAGGTGATCTTAATAGGATTAAGCACCTTGAGCCATGCAAATGTTCATGACAAAGAGTTGTTCATAATATCTATCAAGAGTTGCATATGATGCAATTAGAAAAAGTTGCCTACCTGAAAGAATCTAGTTGTGGGTGACAGCCCTCGCTAGTCCATAACTTAGAGGAAGTCAGGATCTTCCTCACTAGAAGGTTGTACATTGCAATCTTCTGAATTGATACACAAGGGTTATCAATCTGAACAAAAATAGTGGGAGTGATAATTAATTAAAGGCCTAACTAATATCATCAAATTTATCAAATCAAACAAAACAAACATGTTTTGAAATGTTGCAAAAATTCTTTGGTAAAATCCAAATGACAAACATAAATATATTATCATTGCGATCAGTTCATAAATGGGATAAACTTCAAATCCGGTTTGGGACCTTTGAGAAGTGTTCTCAATGGTGAGTGTAAACTCGAAAGTCCTTGAAAGACCAGAGCCAGTTGAGCCACTCAAAATGCGCCTAAGGCTAAAATTGGATACTTACTTGAAGTATGCCAATGATGCCTAAGATATCAAGAACCTTATGTTGAGCTATATGAACTATGAGTTGCATAAATAGCTTGAAGCATGGACATTCTTGAGATAGTTATACATCTTAAAAATCCTATAAAGTGTGAAAGGTATAATGTCTTCAAAGTGATGTTTGAGTATAATCATACAGATGGAGATTAAGTATAATCTCATATGCTCAATATTATTGTGGATATAGATTAACTATGATTTATTATAGGTCAAGACTTGACCAAACATATGATTCTACAAATTGTTGTGTAAATCATATATCCAGTTTATCAAATGTTGAGAAACTTGGCCAAACCACTGTCAGAAGTACTTGGCGTGTTGATGCAAAGCATGAATGAAGAAAGGATAGAACCTATGATAATGATCAGCAGAGTGAAGTCCATAGACTAAAGCAAGGTAAAGAGGTATTATGAAGCCAAGATTAAGTCCAAGTCTTCATCATTCAAGATATGGAGAGGGGTAAGTAGGAAAGGGAAATAACCTCTTTATAGAGGATCTCATGAAGATGATAGAGATAGAGATCTCTAATTTAGGACTTGAGAGGAAGTAAGCTACAAACTATACAGAGCAATATTTTCTACCATTACAGTTCCATTTTGACATTCATGGGCATGTAATAGAATTAGTGGATTGATATTATATGCATGCCATCAATGAAAAAACCATACATCTTGTATGGGAAAGAGTGTTATGGGCTGATGTTTCATTTTAAAGATATGATCTTTGTTGTCAATGCCTATGTCTCACTAACTATACTTCATAGTTAAAGAGACAAATGTGTGTGACAAATGTAATGAATGACATGATAACTCAAACTTGAATGCCTATAGTGATGTCATCTAGAGCGCATAAATGGGATTGAATTTTTGGAATCCATATGATGGATATCTAGACTCTTTTGGTTGTAGAACCAATAGAGACATGATAATATCATTCATTGTGCAATATGACAAAGGTTCTTCACTAGATGTAGTGGGAGGATGATTATTCTATTAAGGATTATACATATTGTTGTATATAGACCTTTTAGAATAAATGCTAAAGGTAATCACTAGTACTTCAATGTATTTACTGATAACATCACTAGATATGATAGTTTGTATTTAGTGAAATACAAACACAAATCTCTTGAAGTGTTCAAGAAGATCAGAACGAAGTACATAATTATCTTGGTATAAGTATTAAATTTCAATATGATTGATTTGGAGATACTTTGAACTAAGAGTTTGAGAACCTTCTGGAAGATCATGATAATGTATCATGATGGACTCCGTCTGAAGCACAATGATAGTGTATCATGAGAAGTGTATCAGAAAGAAGGAATCACACCTTAATAAGTCAGAGTGTGATTACTAGCTAAAACTTCAAATTTCCTTTTGGGTACATGCTTAACACTGGGAATAAAGAGAATCACAAAATGTTGTGGAATCTCAAAGTTCCATAAGTAACACACAAAAATCATGGTTCTAGTATAACACACCTAGATCTTGAATGATATATGATTTCTTATGGACAAGAAGGCGGTGAGTTGATCATATGATGAGTCAACAGTCTACCAAGAAGCTAGTGAGAGCCAGAAACTAAGATATGGCTTGAAGCCATGAAATCCAAGATGGAATCCATGTACATGAACAAAGTATGACTTTGGTTGATCCACCTAAAGGGGTAAAACAAAGGGTACTTTTGGGTCTTCCAGAAGAAGGTTGACATGGAGGGTAAGTTGGTTGAAAAGAGTTTCTAACAAGTTTAAGGTGTTGAACATGATGAAATCTTTTCAGCAGTTACCATGGATAAATCCATCTAGATAATGCTTGCCATTGTAGCTTAATATGACTATGACATTTGGTATATGGATGTTAAAACCACATTCCTTAATTGGAATATAGTTCATGATGTGTATGTAAAACAGCCTAAAGGTTTTATAAATCTGATAATGCAAATAAAGTTTATAAAGCTGCATAGATCAATCTTTAGATTGAAGCAAGCACCTCAGAACTGGATCTTCAACTTGACAAGATAGTCAAAGAGTTTGACTTGAGTCAGAATGAAGATGTAATGTGTGATTACAAGAATTTAGTGGGAGCATATATATATTCCACATATTGATGGGGAGTATTATCCTTATACTACAAAATTTGGCAATGAAGTGCATTCTAAAAGGGTTTTAGAGAAGCATCCTATGTGATATGAATCAAGATCTATAGAGATAGATTAAGAGGGATTCTTGTCCTAGGAAAGAGAACATATATCGGCAAGATGCTGAAAGGGTTCATCATGGTGTTAGAGAACTTGTCCATGTTCCATGGAGTTAGTCTCTCAGGAGCCAAGTGTCCCAATTTTTATGAAGAATGAGGAACACATGGATAGATGCCATATGCATTTGCAATTGGATCTATCACGTATGAACTCATCTCGCTATCTTGTATGTATTGGACATGATAAGAAAATATGAACTAATTATCTTGTATGTATTGGACATGACAAGAATATACAAAATAATCATCTTGTATGTATTGGACATGAAAAGAAGATATGAAATCATCAACTTGTATGACAAGATGATATAAATATCCAGTAATCTCATATATATTGGACATGACAAATGGATATCTGTCGAACTCCAGTAAGAGTTACTGGAATACCATGAAGGACATCTTTGTGTACTTGTGAAGTTCCAAAAGGATTAGATCTTTAGTTATGGTAATAAGGAGGAGTTGGATGTAAAGAGTTGCATCGAGGCAAGCTTCCGAAATGACAAAATTGTATTTGATCTTAGAATTAGAATTGTTAATTGGAGATGTTCCAACATAAAACAATTCATTAATTCTACTATAAGAAGTTGAGTACCTTAGTGTTACATACACTATAAATGATACTATATGCATCTAGAAGTTCATATGGATGAACTTATGGGAGATTCCAACCATTGGTGACTTAGTAGTAATATTGTGACATCAATGGAGCTATAGGTTAGGCAAAGGAATTTCAAATAGCATACTACGACACTTCCATCTCATACGAGTTGTCGTATAACAAGGGGATGTGAAATATGCAATATACCGACTTGAAGCAAATGTTGCTTACCTGCTATAAAAGAACTTGTGCAGAAGAAACATGATGGACATGTTAAAATCACTTGGAATATGATTCGTGGGTGACTAGCTCTAAGTGCAAGTGGGAGTCTGTTCGTATAGTATGCCCAAAGAGCCAATCATATGATGATTACAATGAAGCATATGATACTTGATTTGATAATGATAAAGGTAATTCTGTCTATTATTATTGTATCACTCATGATATGAAGATACATACATGATAGATGTCTAAAGAATGATGTGGCTCGATGACATATGTCTTTAGGTTGAGGACCTGAACAATGTGACCATATGTATGATAAGAGTACATACATTCTTTTTATCTCCCTAGTCAGATATTACTGTGGAAGCAAAATAGACAACAATAACACATAAGACTAGAGTGTGTGTTGACTGATGATAGAGTCTCATTAGTCATGATATATGATATCAAGTCAAGAACATAGATATATGTTAGAGAAAAGTATATCAGACAGACCCACCGTGAGAGTGATACATGGATACCATGGAATGGTAGTCACAATCAACTCTCATAGTGATGGTGGTGATTGTGGTTCTTAGACATGAAATCATTGCACTCATCACATGTGATTGGGTACACTTTGACATCATCAAACACAGTCTGAAACATGGGTGGTTATAACAATGATGATTGGGTGACTTTGACATATGGGGACTTGACTATGAGTGATAGATATGGGATTTGTCCCTCTTACAAGGAGTATGATATCCAGGGCCCCTTGATAAGCGAGACTAAGAATTTTATGTCCATACTCATGTGATTCAATATATGATATGTGAATTCACATGCATCTCAGATAGTTTGCTCTAGGTCAAGGAACATGGATTGAATGATGAAGAGGATGATGTTCTAAGCATCGAGTTCAATGTGGATGTCAGAGACAATGAAACTATACAATCACTGTAACACTAATCATAGATTGTAGGTTGAAGTTGTTCTCCAACTTTCAAAGTTACTTGGGTAGAAATGATGAGATACTTGACTCCGGTCATTGCTTGTGATGGCATAAGTTGTTATGAACATTCATTGCCAACATAAATTGGAACCTATAGGGTCACACACATAAGATACCCCCGGAAGAGGAGATTGTCCATGCATAATATTTAGTTTGAGACTAAAGGTGTTTAGGTACTCAATTAAACATATAATTGACTAACTAGACTCAGAACTATCAAGTTCAAGTGTTGAACTACCTGGTTAAAGTGTTAGGTTGATTGGAGACTCATTAGCAATGTCAGGACTGCCAACTGACCGGTTCACCATTGTGAGTTGATCAGCTGGTGTGAGCCAATCGACTGGTTCACTTGGTGAATCGGGTGGCTCACAGTCATGCCAACTAAGGAAATAAGGATTTTCCGGTTGGAGGAAAACTTTCAAATTTTACTGGTTCAATTCAATTGGAAAAAGGATTAATCTTTGCATTAATTGGAAACGATTGAGGAAAGTCAATTGTAGGCATGTCTGGGAAGTGAAACGTCTGGTTCACTGGGTGAACTGATCGGCTCACACTTACAACCAAATAGTTCACTAGTGAATTGATCGGCTCACCTTGACAAATGACTGTTTCAGTTATGAAACGATCGGTTCGCCTGCCACAGTGCAAGTTAGTCATGGAATTTCTGGATCCTTATACTCTTGAAGAGACTGGGAACCATGATCCTGTCCTCTACTATAAATAGAGGGGTTCTGGGGGCTTCTCAGAACACACAACTCAAAACATCAGTTGCTCTACAAAGTTGTTGTCCTCTCTGGTTTTAAAAATTGAGAGAGCTCGAGTAAGTGCTACCCGACTAGGGAGGCATAGCGAGGGAAGACAATTACTAAAAAGTAGTTTGACTTCTGGAGAGCAGGTTGGTGCTAGTACACCAACAGGCGGGTCATCTCCTTCCTACTAGTTCTTCTAAAATAGTAGGAGTTATAGGCGGTCCACATGGACTATCTATAGAGGTGGGATATGTCTGCCGCTCAGGAGGACATATCAGCCACAGTCCATGGTGGAGGCTAGAGTCCATGGTGGAGGCTAGAGTCCATGGTGAAGACTAGGAGCTACACAGACACCGTCCAAGACATGACATTGAAGACTGCACATGGTTGTGAAGTATTATCACTGGGCAAGCCCCTGGACCAGGTATATCTCGCGAAAACCATCCTTCCCATTACATAGTCATTGATGCGATCTTCTATTATGGGTTGATGGCCATTAAATTTTTTTATTTCTGCTGCCTACTCTGAGGCCATAAAACCCAACAGATGTTCATCCTTAATCTGTTGGCTGGTCAAACACCAAGATATGAATGTAGCAATATCAGTCCTTCCTCCATGAAAAATATATTTGCAGATCCTTGTTCATTTTAGTTGATCTAATATGCACTATATATGTGACACCCCGCCATCACCTAGACAACTAGATGACACGCAAAAACGTGCAGAACTAATTGAAACTGAAAACACGGGTTAATTAAAACGGATTGCGGAAAGCATACTCAAGGGAACTTTTTCATTCAGATCCTATAGAGAAAGCATGTTATAAAAATATTTACAGGCTTTGATATATGTTCAGCTCTTATTGGAGCCAATTATACCATCAGCACTAGAGTTCATCACATGTTTATATATACCTAATGGCCACGTACGACCAACAGCATGATTATATAAAAATTACAACAGTTAGACATCATGAAACGTCGTCAAACACCTTTGAGGACCTGAGAGTACAGTGATAACTCTAGGACTCTACTACAAAACCATCAAAACAACAGCATGTCCATCTCTTGCCTTCTACTTCTCTTCTTGCTGCTCGGATGCAACCTCACGACCACCACCACATCTATAGTGATCACCTAAAAAGGGTGTAAACCAGCGGGGTGAGACACACAGTCCCAACGAGAAACATAACTCCCTACCGAACTATAAAACCTCATAAGGTTAAAGCAAAAATAGCAGAATACTGATAAAGTGTATAGCAAGACCAGCATACTGAGCAAGGCTATTATTACCATCAACCTTACCAAGATATCCAGGAGGCGTATAACCAAGTATTTCTTTATGGAACATGATTGACAAGATAAGCTTTATAAGAACTTATCACAAGATATAAGGATCATACACACAACTGCATAGTTCAACTAGATCATCTATAAGCAAGGCCTCAATCAATGTTTTGTATTTTTCTCTAAGCAAGATATACTATTCGGCTGGATTACATTTTATTATGCCATGAGGAAGTGAGCCTTCCCTACTCAAATCCAACCATTGGCTGTGAAGCCCAATCCGGTGCCACACAAGGTCTAAGGAGATCCAGACTCCATGACCTCACCTTCTCATGGTCAGTACACGAATCATCAAGCAAGACCGCAGTCTCATGCTTATAGGGCCTCAACCTCTGGATCAGCTCCGCAAGCTACCCATATAAATATCCCAGCCATGAATGCATCATGCTTGTCATCACATATCCTGAACCATGGGTATATTCACCATGCTCCACATATCCTGATTCTGCAACCACAGTTGCATTCAAACCCTCCTATTTTAGGCTAGGGGAAACCTCACATATTCAACAATATGCGCTCCAGGTAATCCTACATGATAAACCTATTTCACCATCACCAAATTCTAACGATGATGGATCTATGGCCAAGGCAAACTATGTGATATGTTCATCTATAATTAATTAGTATATTTTAAGCCAATTATTGAGGCAACCAAAGTATAAACATTTACTTATAGAATTATGTCATCAATGCCATCATCATACTATCCTGGGACCTCAATCCCTTATTATAACAACCACTGCCCCTCAAGGCATCATATCATGCATCAACATTCTGGGAATGCATCCCTTAACACATCATCAGAGGATAACACCTCAACTAGGCACTCAGCCTTTATCAGGTCCTCAGACCTATCAACCTGTTATCTCTTTAGCAAGGATTATCATCTCATTGGGCTAGTCAAAGCACATATTTCTCATGGCTCTCACCAGACTATGAATCCACATAGTATACCTTCATGGTTAGTATACACATTCAGAGAGATAACTTAAACCATCATGGATTAATAGGATTGTTATACTATCCAGTATAGAGCAACATCCATGATTATAAGCTTTATCATTCATAGTATTATTGTCAATCATGAGTACATATATTATGCCATATACTTGTGACCATATACATGTGTCACATTAACATGTGTAGCAACATTATATCTTTCCAAACATACCTGGTTCACAACCTATCATCTAATCTCATCATCATAGATGCAGAATTCAAGGTGGTTACATCATATCACTTGTATTATCATTATTAACAGAGTACCATCAACTATAAACATTCTGGGTTATCAAAACCCTCACCAAAGCTTTGGCAACCCTTACTATAGGTATGGCGAGCAGCGCCAACCCTCACCAAAGGGTGTTTCGGCTAGGGTTCCAACCCCTAGAGCACTTGTGCCATCATGTTGACCAACCATGCATCAACCTATCGTGCACCCAGCTCACAAGGTGTTAGGAAACCAGATATAAGGATGGATCGTGCATCATCAGCAGGGGTTGTCGACTAAAAGCCTATCATGCACACGAACTAGGGTTAGAGTTAGGGTTCCTCTATCGGCTAACCCTCAACATTGACCATATAAGACAAAGGGTATAACGCCCAAGGCACCTCTATTCAAACATCTCCATGTCGTTCAAGGGTCATCCCTATCGGCCAGGGCACCCATGTCATCCAAGATACCATATAGGGCATGGACATGCTGGCTACCCATCCAACATATCGACCAACACTACTAGGGGTCTCTAAACCACCATCATCTCGGGCACCACAAGACTACTTCATACCACCAAGACCCATTACAAGGTGTGTCGAGAAGAGCACACATCAAGGTATATTGCCCAAGCTCTAACTCTACAAAGGGTATCAACCAAACTCAACACAAGGTAGGGGTATCGGGCAACCTTACCTCAAGATGTATCATTCAGAGCACAAGATATAAGGTGTAATGGTTAAGGGTACAACCCAAAACAAGGCTATCGGGCATCACTACTCCAAGGTCATATCGTGCAAGGCACAACCTCAAGCACAAGGGCACCAAGCCCTAATTTATCAAGAAGATCGGCTCACCTCTCAACAACCATGAGAGAGGGGTTTTGCACAACCTCTATCACAAATCGGGCACCCACAAGGAACAAGCCTCAACATAGGTCAACACAAATCCGAGAGCTCACCTCTAAAATCCATGGTTAGAGGAGGGTGTTGCCCAAGAAACTAGAATATAAGCTCAGCTCTCAACTTAAATGAGAGAGGGGTATTGCCTACATCACTTGAGCTCAAACTCACTTCTCATAAACCAAGGAGAGAAAGGGGTATTTCTACCAAAAAAACCCCAAACTCTAGTTTGGCTAACTAGGTGTAATGGCATAGAAACCATCAACAACATCATGCTCACTATATCCATAAGATCAACAACATGTGCTAGAGCAAGAAACATAACATACAATGGTCGATCATCAACATATATGAATCATGAAACATAGAGAAGGTAGCATAGCTAGGGTTAGAAGTTATGTAACCCACCTTAAGCAAACTCCTCAAGCTCCACAGCTCCAGGCTTCAAGCTCCTAGCTCCAAGCACACCACTTTCGGCCACCTCAAGAAAAAGGAACAAGAACCATAACCACCATGGATGAAGGGTAGGCAAGATGGAGAAGAAGATGCTAAGGAAAGAGGGAAGATGCTTACCAAAGAACAAGACCCACCTAGGGTTCGACCACCAAGCTCTCCAAGGAAGGTGTGTCATACACACAGGGAGGGAAGAGCAACAAAAGAGCTAAAGGGTTCCCAAGGAAAAGAAAGGCAAGGCATATATAGATGAGGGTCAAGGTTAAACCAAGGCAAGGTGTCACCATACTAAGGGATACTTTTCCATACACTTTACCACCTTGCAAACCTCATGCACATGACATGCCACCACTCAACCAAGGTTCGACCACATGTCCAAGCTAGGGTGACACAACCAAAGCAAGGAGGTCAAACAAGGTCAAAGGCCAACACAGCACCACCACCTTGGCCGACACACCCATGGGTGATACCCCATGGCTGACACAAGGAATCCTTTCCTGATAAAGGGCTCAACCAAGCAAGGAAAGGCCCAAACAAGGGGAAACAAGGCCCAAAAGAGCTAAACCAAGCCCAAGGCAACTCAAGGCATTAGCCCAAACCTTCCTCGCAACCCTAGAGGAAGCAAAAAGAGAGAAAGACATCTCTCAAGGTGGAAAACTTGCTCTTAAACCCTAACTCAGGTTATTTTGCAAGTAGCACCTCAAACTCTCAACAAAACACAAGAAAACCCTAATGACCACTAAAGGTGATTAGCAAGCAACCAAGAACAAGGTTTAGGCAAAACAAATAGGGTAAGCCCAAAATGAAGGTCAGGGTCCTTACAATATATTTCGACCCATGACCTTCTCTCAACATCGTTCCTATCATATTTGAATCTTCTGGGACCCATATGCATTGTTTTTACTAGATTCCACCATCCATACTGACTATCAGATGTGTCTCAGTTTTTTTAGCAGTTTAGTCATTTCATCAAGGCTCTTACTATTCTTTTGGACTGACATGATCTATGACTGGAGGCCTAGTTTGACATGGATGTTGGCCAATAAGAGAACATTGCCCATACGCCTCAGGGCCCAAGGTGATATGACTTCCATGTTCTTCCATTTAGTGGTGAAAATGGTAGCACATTTAGCCTACTTTCTATTGAGCGCATCGACCACTGCATTTGCCTTACCAAGATGGTAGACAATGGTGAAGTCATAGTCTTTGGGATACTCCAACCATCATCTTTATCTAAGATTGAGATCCTTATGTGTAAGGATGTACTTTATACTCTTGTGGTCGATGAGGATGTTGAAGGTGGCACCATGAAAGTAGTGTCGCCATATCTTTAAAGCATATATGATGGCATCAAGCTCGAGGTCGTGGGTTGGGTAGTTGACAATTTTTGGCTTCAATTGTTGAGAGGCATAAGAAACTACCTTTATTTCATGCATGAGGACACAACCGAGACCAAATCTTGATGCATCAGTGAAGATAATGAATCCATCATTTCCCAAGGGAAGGGCCAAGACAGGTGTAGTAGTCAGTTTTGTCATCAGTTCTTGAAAACTAGACTCACACTATTTAGACCAGACAAACTGCTCTCCTTTCCTGGTGAGCTTTGTGAGGGGCAAGGTTGTCTTGTAGATGTTCTGAATGAAATGTCAGTAATAACTAGAAAGGCCAAGAAAACTTCTAATTTTAGAAACATTTTTGGGAGCTTGCAACTCAAGAACAACAAAGACTTGCAATCTCCCTACAACCCTAATGAGAGGCGGCGGCTCTGGGCGATCGAGAAGTAGAGGAGGTCGGGCGGATTCGGCCATGCCCGACCTCCACCAGAAGGTTCCAACGGCGAGTCTGTGGGCAACGACCTTGACGAAGATGGAATGATCGAGGCTGATAAATCTACAGATCACGAAGACGACGCTTGTATGGTGGAAGATCGTGAGCAACCGATCAACTCTGGAGACGGGACTGCGGCATAGCACACAAAGACGTCTTATAAAGATACTGTGATTGGTCAACATTGGCAAGATGGCTACCCGGTCATCTGTCCATATCTCTTAAAATTGTCGGACTTGATCATTGATTGCAGCGGCACCATATCGGCAATCTCCATCAGAGAGGAAGTCATTCCCCCTCTCCTAGAACCTTGGAAATTTGCGATAGTCATTAAGGCTATTGGCATGAACATCAGATTTCAGACACTTGTCAACCACATCACTATCCTCTGGGGCATCCACGATAGATTCTGCATCATCGACCTTGATAATGGATACTACGCGGTGCATCTCTTCTCCAACGATGACTACATGAAGATCTTGATGGGAGGGCCATGGACTTTGTTCAGAAACTACCTTTCTGTTCAAACATGGTCTCCACACTTTCGTTCCTCCAACCCGATCCCAAGCAAGCTGGTCGTCTGGATCAGAGTTCCTAAACTGCTGGTTCACCTTTATCAAACAGTGCTTCTTACCGGAATAGGAAACCTGGTTGGGAAGATGATCAAAATTGACTCAACGACAGCACAAGGCAACATGGGCAAGTTCACGAGAATTGCCACATAAATCGATACCCGACAACCTTTACTCCCAGCAGTGTTCATCAATGGAGAGATCTTCAAGATTGAATACGAGAACCTTTCGTCCATGTGCATCCATTGTGGGCACATAGGTCATGAAGAAGATCGTTGTCCCCTCACAGTGTTGGCAGCATCTACGGCGAAAGCTGCCCCTGAACATGTAGTTCCCTACTCTGCTGCGATGCACGCGAAGAAACCAGAGAGGCGTCCGCCTCACAACTTCCTAGAGAAAACCTTGTCCCAGGAACAGCCCCCCTCCTCGCAAGCTAGTTCTGGAGAGGAGATGGCCGACGATTTGTAGATAGTGACAAACAGGAAAAACTAGAAGAACATGGCGGGGGTAAACCAATCGAACACCTCTAATAAGAACTTGGAGGCTAGAGAAGCTACTAGGACCTCTGACACAGTTGTAAGTCTCATTAGAGATGACACCTCCATCGGCAGAGAGCAGGGCAACGAGGGTCCTTCCCTCCAATTTAGTTTTGGAGCCTCCCCTGAGACAAATGGAGGCACCAGTTCAGCAAGACGCAGAGTCTTACTAAGGAATAGGTGCATAGTCTACCAGACGACGCCCAGCATCCCAGATAGAATTCGTAAAAACGGGAAGGCACATGAAGCCCCAGAGAGTGCAAAAGCGACCGAGGCCCATCGCCTCTTCATCTCTTATGTTTCCAACTCTGAAATGGATGACTCGGGCAACATTATCCATTCTATCGAAGAAGATGACCCTGGTCCTGCCAACGGACAGCATAATGTAGCTTAATCATCTCTTTTAATGAATTACTTATTCTGGAATATCCAGGGCGCTTGCTCTGATAAGAAGGTCCAGTTTCTATGCTATCTAAAGAGGAAATTCAAGTTAAATCTTATAGCCATTGCAGAACCAAGGTGCAGCGGCGTAAGGGATAACAATATAATAAGATCTATGGGGTTTTCTTCCTCACACTGAGTGGAGGCCATTGGTTATACGGGCGGTATTTGGATCCTCTGGGATCATAATACCACATCTATGGAGATTCTACTAAACCACAAGCAATTTATTCACTGTCGGGCTAATGGCTCTTTGGTCACCTTCGTCTATGGAAGCCCAAACCTGACCACACGCAAACTGCTTTGGAAGCACCTTACAAGAATTGTGAGCACGGTTTCCAGTGACTGGTCACTCATTGGGGACTTCAACTCATTGCTCTCTATTAATGAGAAGGTTGGGAATCGTTACTTCGATCACTCAGCCGGTTCTGCCTTCAATGAAGCGCTTTTATCCTCAGGCCTCGCTGAAATCCCTTTTGTTGGACAGTGGTTTACATTCCATAGAGGCAAGCTATTCGAGCGTTTGGATAGACTCCTAGAAAACGTAGCCTGGCTAGACACTAATCCCTCTACCACTGTGTCGGTTCTTCCTCACTTTATCTCCGATCACAACGCACTTTTGGTCACTCGTCGGCCTCAGAATACTCACCGTAAAGGTCTCTTCAGGACGAGATCAAGATGGCAACTCCAAGTTGATTTCCCTAACATAGTCGCTACATTCTGGGACTCTTCACTTCCTTTCTCGGAGGCCCTCAACATGTTCTCCCCGGCAATATTGAAGTGGGAGGACAACATGATGTGTTCTCAACACCAGCAAAAGAATCGCATTCTCAAATAGCTCGATAGTTTGCAGGTATCTCTCTCCTCAACTCCTACTTCTAATGAGCTCAGATGCATTGACCTTCAGGAGCAGCTTCAAAACATCCTCATGAGGGAGGAGGCGGACTGGAGGCAAAAATCCCACATTGATTGGCTTCAGCTAGGAGACAACAACAAGAAATTCTTCAACTCCTATGTCAAGGCACGACGCCAGCGCAATTTGATTAGCAAACTCAAACATCTGAATGGAGGTTGGGTCACAGATGAGGAAGAGCTTAAATCCCTTGTCAGGATGCACTTTAATAAATTATTGGCCTCTCCTCTGAGCATCACTCACCAGCATGCTGCGTATGTGGGCACCTTCCCAGGCATCTCTAGCACTGACCTATCTAACCTTGTGGCAATTCCCTCAAATCAGAAATTAAAGGGGTCCTATTCAAGATGAACCCCATGAAGGCAGCTGGTCCAGATGGTGTACGTACACACTTCCTCCAAAACAACTAGTCACTGGTTGGCCCCTCTGTGGTTTATACTATATGCCAGGCCTTCTCTAAGGTGACTATTGAACCTGAACTCGCTAACTCACATATGGTGCTCATCCCTAAATCCAATAACGTGGAGTCATGCATCGACTTGAGACCTATCAGCCTCACTAATACTTGTTTGAAATTGATCTCCAAAGTAATTGTAGAAAGAATCAAACCTCTTCTAAACGGATGGATTGCTCTGACATAGTCTAGTTTCATACCAGGGAGGAGGATTATAGACAATATCCTTCTTGTCCAAGAAGCCAGTCACTCTATGTGTATTCAGAAGGGAAAGAAGTGTTGGATGGCGATAAAACTTGATATGTCCAAGGCGTTCGACAAAATGAGTTGGCATTTCATTGAGGACACGCTGACTAGGGTGGGTCTTCTAGACCACATAGTGAAGCTTATCATGAACATCATCACATCTGGACACACCTCCATTCTATGGAATGGATCTCCACTTCCTCCCTTTAAGACTCTCAGAGGAGTTAGACAGGGGGACCCTCTAAGCCCTTACATTTTTCATTCTTTGTATGGAACGCCTACATCAGGACATAGCATTGACTATGGGTTGTGGTGATTGGAAGCTACTAGTTATGAACAAGAATGGACTACCCATCTCACACGCCTTGTTCGCTGATGACATCATTTTGCTCGCTGAAGCCTCTGTTAAACAAGTACAATGCATCAACCGTATCCTCCGAGATTTCACCGCAGCCTCCGGGCAAGAAGTCTCTACAAGCAAGTCGAAGTGTTTCTTCTCTCCTAACACTCCGACGGCGGTTCGGAGTCATATTAATCGATGCCTGAGTATCCCTCCCACGGAAGACCTGGGAAAGTACCTAGGGGTGCCCATCCTCCACAAGCAGGTTAACAGAACTACACATGCCTCCATTGTCAAATCCATCAGAATGAAAATGAATGGGTGGACATAGCAGCACCTCTCATTCGCAGGTCACGTCTCCCTTGCCAAATCGTCTCTACAATCCATCCCCGCATACACCATGCAATCGGCGCGCCTCCCTCAAGGGGTGTGTGATGACATCAACCAACATATTAGGTGCTTTATCTAGCAAGGGACGGGTGAACAACGTAAAATGTCCTTAGTGTCTTGGAAAAAAGTGACTTCATGCAAGAAGAAGGGTGGTCTGGGCATTCGAGATGCGGCTGCCCAAAACACTTCGCTCATGATGAAGAACACCTGGATGTTCCTAACCTGCCCTGAGAAGTCATGGGTTTAGGTCATGAGGAACAAATATTGCCCCAGAGGATCTATCAAGACTGGGTCATGCTCGCATGCATGGTCCTTCATCCATACTTCTATCAATGTTGTGAAGGCTAACAATCGTAGAATCGTGAACAATGGAGCTCACATTAACGTGTGGTCTGACGCCTGGTTCAGTAATAGGAGCCTTGTGGATTCTAACCATGTGTTGATCATTCCTGAGAGTCTTAGCAATCTCAGGGAATAATCCATGGTTTCTTTGGACGGTTCTTGGGACTGGGATTTCATCAGGAATTTCTTCCCCACTAACACTTGGGCACAAATCAAGAGCATCCCCCCTCCTACACCGTCTGTCGGGCCAGATAGCTGGGCTTGGAATGAGGACTCCTTGGGCAAGTTATCGTCTACCTCAATGTACACATGGATTAGGCGCCAGAACGAATCTAACTGCAACGGCGCTTGGCCAGCTATATGGAAGTCCAAGCTCCCCAACTGCATCAAAATGTTCCTCTAGTTATTAATGCATAAAGCTCCGCTTACAAATGTGGAGAAAGTCAGGAAGCACATGGACACACCTAAACTCTGCATGCAGTGCGGTGAGGAGGATGAAACTCTCCTCCACTGTCTTCAAGATTACCACTATAGAAAAGTTGTATGGCAAGGCCTTGGTGTGCACTACAGTTTCTTTAACATGGATGTCGACACATGGTGCTTGCACATCATCTCGTCTGCCACTTCAAACCCCCTATATGTTGTCACAAGATGACATCTTTGGAGGGTAAGGAATGAGTATGTTCACTCTCTCAGAGCTGCTCCACTATAGGTGCAAATCAAATTTATCAAAGAACGTGCAGGTTCTATTGTTGGCCTCCCGAGCCATATCTTCAAACATGTCCCTGCCATTGAACTGTCGATCAAACTTGAAGGCATAGACTTCCTTGTATTCGTGGATGCATCTTTCAACAATCACTCTCACCAATGCGCCTCTGGAGTTTATATCACAACCACTTCTGGAGCCCTTGTGCGAGGATTCGACGCTCCTGGTTATGCCTCCAGTGCAGTTGAGGCAGAATCAAAGCCATCTCGCATGTTGTAAACACTTGTCGGTTGGAGGGTGTCTCGAGACCCCTCATCCTCTCTGACTCAAAAACGGGCATCACCTTCTTCAATAATATGGAGGAGGCACCTCCCTGTCTGAAGCCCATCTTCAGGCAATAGTCCAAGGACCAACTATCTTCCTTTTCCTTCCAGTTCTTACCTAGGAAGTATACCCTAGTTGCTGATGATGTGGCCAAGAACGTTATGCTAAATGCCTTAGCCGTAGATTTTACTGACAAACCCCCTGGCACCTGCCAGCCGTCTCGCTATGTAATCTGGTTGAGCATTAATTAATACAGTTTTTCTTGCAAAACAAAATAAGAACAACAAAGACTTCGTTGGGGTCAACAGAAATTTTTCCACTAGAAATTATGTAGCCCAAGAACATGACTTCAGAAATCTAGCATTCACATTTAGACAGCTTTACATAGAATTTCTAGAATTGGAGGATATCAAGAACTTTGTGAAGATTGATAACATCCTTTTTGGGGTTATTTATGGCCTATATTTTGTTGAAAAAACTGCCCTCTAAACTATTTTTCCTATCAATTTTGTTATGTTTTGAACAAAACTAAACTGCGCTACGCTCTGACCAAATTTTGCATCCTTTTGTAGAGTTTTTCCTTATCTTTCTACCAAAAAGGCCCGTCCCGGCCCATGAATGACGTTTACTTGCATCGACCCTCCTACCAGTCAGCTGACACACTCATTACCCATCGCATCGCTGCTCAATACAATTGTCGTGTGACACGGGTATGTCACGCAAGAAGACCCCACTGGGCGATACGTCGGTTACCTAACAGGGAGTTGTACTCACCACGAACACTCTCCTGATGTAGTGTGCCCGTGATACGAGCCACCCACCAGCAGGTTCCCACCCATCATGACTACCCAACACGCTTGCAACCTGGCACCCACTGTGTCGGACGACACGCATGTCAATCATCCCCGAAGCCACACTGATGGAGTCGATGGAGGACACGTGGCGCTCGGAGAACCTCAACTTCTTCCAACTGCTGCCTATAAATAGCAGCTACATGACTCTGATGGGATGGGTCAGAACTCTAGCAAAGGCTAACTTTGGGAATCTTCAGGAGCTAGTGTGACATGTTCCAAAGGCATACTGGGCGATACTAGGTGATCACACCACCTACCCGAGAGGGGTGGGAGTGGTTCACTTAGAACCCATCCTGGTAGCCGCCACAGCCGATATGACCAAGAAGGCCACCCAATGTGTTGGGTTCCTAGTTGGTCCCTTGCCCGAGATGGCTCGCACCTATACTTGATACAAGGAACCCGATAACCTAAGTCATCTCTAATTCAACCATGTTTTCAATGATCTTTTTAGACCTATTGGGCATCTTCCCAAGAAAGTCACTTCATGCAGCTGCATTTAGCGATACTCTTTCTTCAAGAGTCAGACCATTGTAGAACGTTGTTATCAGGAAACCTTTCTTGTAATTGTGGTGAGGGCACTCCCTCTGATACTCCCGGTATCTCTCCCAGGCTTCATGCAGGTTTTCTCCTTGCTTCTGTGTGAAAGATGTGATCTTCTGTCTGTTCCTGACAGTCTTCTCGGTAGGATAGAACTTATTTACAAAAGCATCTGCTAAAGCATTCCATCCATTCAGAGATTGATGTGGCATTCCAAGGTACCATGACAGTGCCTTGTCCTCCAAGGAGAAAATGAAACCCTTGCAGTAGATCACTTCTTGTGGCACTCCCCTCATCTTGATGGTGTCACATATATTTTTTAAAGCATCGAGGTGATGGTAGGGGTTATCATTTTTGGAACTTCCTCTAAAGCTTTTATTTTGAATCATGGAGATCACAACTGGCTTCAACTCGAAGTTTACAACATCAAACCTTGGGATAACCACTGGGCATCTTGAGTTATTGGCTTTTGTAGCTGCCAACTCCCAGAGAGTCTTTTCTTCTTCTTCTTCAGAATCTTCACTTTCGCGGTCTCTATGATTCCGTTCTTGATTATGTTGATTCCTTCTGTGCCGATGGCGATGACGACGTCCCTCATGATGATGATCATCCCTATGTTGTTCTGATTCAGGTTCTTCTAGCTCTTCATGTAAATGATCGTTATTGTAACAGTCGTTGTCCCCATATGGAGGTGGGTGTGGTCCAACTCTAGCATTTCACTCATCCTCGGAAAGAGGTGGTTCCACGCGAGGTGGCATGATGAACAGTGTTCAACCGAACAGAGTGCTTCTTCCCTGAGTACCTGAATAGAATGTATGATCAAGTTAGAAAACATGTGTTAATGAAATGAACTATTTTGTACACATTCAGGTTAGAAGACTAAAAGAAATTGTGCTATCAAGCTTATTACTAAGCTTGAGGCACATGAGTGTAGTTAGTGGATTCGGGTTCATTAACAGTACCATTTTGCCTTGTCCCTGGCAACGGCGCCAAAAAGTTGACCGACCTAAATCACGCGTCCAAAAGGAGAGGATCTGAAGTAGTCGGACTTTTAAATAACCCGACTATTAAGCCCCCGCAACGATAACGGGGTCAAAAGTAGCGATGGGGGTCGAACCACAAGGACAAGGGTGGTTGTGCTAAGAACATGGAATCGACACTCTACACTCCGGTAAAAGATGGGTAAGAAAAAGTTCCCAAGGGAATGATAGATCAAGAACGGTAAACAATAGAATAAAAGGGAACAAAATGCTACAAGAGAGCGTTATAAAGAAAAAGCTACCTCCAACTGGAGTTAAAAGGAAGATTTAAGGTTTTGGCATTCATCAATTTTTAGGAGTTTTGTGCAACGGAACTTTAGGAGATAACACTATTGCTTAGGTAAGGAACAAAGGAAGAAAACTTAGGCATAACAAGCAGCAACAGAAAACATCCAGTACCCCTTCTCTCAAAGTGGGTACCTCCAACTAAGTGCCAGCACCATCTATCAAAGGTAGAAGACTTGGTTGGAGTAGAAAGATAACTAAGGCAACTCCGACCCTGGGTACTCTCGTACTCCCTGATCGGACCAAATGCTAGAGTTACAACACCTCTCTCTAGGGAGTTGCAACGGGAAACACGATTCGACAGCTAGTCAAAACATGATGCAAGCATACAAGCCAGAGTTCATATGTTAAGATAAATAAACCATCCAACAAAAGGGAACCAAACACAGAGCAATAGGTATTAAAACTCCATTAATTCCATTAGTATGAGCATTGTATAAAAGGTTTAGTTACATTGCGTAAATAAAGAAAGTAAATGACTGTAAAAAGAGAAGATAGTTATCGCCTCCTTGATATCAGAGGATGATATACAAAAATAGACCCCTAAGGTGTCTTTAACCCAATACCGGGTGGGAGCTCTGACCGAAATGCCCATGTCAGGCGACCGGCCCCTTTCGGGTGACAGGTCGTGACAGGCAGGCGTATCGGTCAAGGCACCCTACCCGATACGGGCGTGGTCAGGGTACCACCCTTTTAGGTGACACACAATGATGGGTGTTCCGTATCGGGTTTAATATTGTGTCGACTGTCACCTATGGTGAAGGAGGACACGAAATAGATAACTGTGTATATACTCAACCTGAAGAGTCGAGTGATAGAGAAACTGAAGAGGAGGAAGGTGAGAACGTCTCTTATGTCAATTTCAAGAGGCCTGATCCCCTCGGTTTCGGCTATGGAAACAAGGATGTCGTAGAGAATTCACATCAATTGAATAATCCACCCAAGCAACCACCCAATTTTGAGAAGAGAATCGAACAAGGGCAGTACTTCAAGACAATTTCTTTTCAGACAAACAAAGCTAGTTACCAAGGCCAGGGAAAGTTCCAACCCCGTCACATAGCTAACAAGAGTCAGGGGCAAGTGCAAGCTCAAGGGCGAAGCCAGACGAAAAACAACAGCCAGTCAGACTTAGTGGATCAACTTTTTGACTTCGTCAAGAGACAAGACTCTATAAGCAATCAGCTAGCAGAAAGTGCACTATCGAACTCTGGTGTACTTAATACTATGCATGTCCATATGGCATATATGCAAATGCATCAATGATAGATAGAACAATAGCTCACTCAGATGGCAGAGTTGATGAAAAATCCTTTAGGTAAGATACCGTCTAACACGGAATCTGCCAAGATGGCAGTCTTAAGATCGGGGAAAACGGTGGAACGCCCTGAATCGACCAGACCTGAAGAACCAGAGCCCGGAGTTGCTGCAAAAAAATCAGCTGAAGGAGGCAGCCAACTAGCTTATGTCAGAGAAACATAACCTATGGAGAGCTTGTTTGAAAAAAATAGTCAACACTCTCTGAGAGTGTCTTTTCCACACAAGCTCATAAAAGCACATCTTAAGAAGAGATATCAAAGGTTTATGGAGTCGATGAAAAAGCTCCATCTCGAGGTGCCATTTTTGGATGCCTTGGAAGAAATACCGACTTATGCCAAGTTTTTCAAGGACTTGGTCACAAAAAAAGAAGATGAGGAAGGATTGAAACGGTACACCTGGCTAGTATGTCTACGACCTTCATCAAAGATGATTTAACAACAAAGAAAAAGGATCCTAGAGCCTTCACTATACCCTTTGTTGTAAGGGATAACACTGAAAGGAAGGGCCTAGCAGACTTAGGGGCTAGCATAAGCCTCATACCCATAAGCCTCACACAACGATTGGGGCTGACTGACATGGTCAGAACCAACATGAGAATCGAGTTGGTAGATCATTCATTCAAAAGACTCATGGGGTAGTTGAAGTTGTTCTGATTCGGGTAGGGTGGTTCTTCATCCCATGAGACATTGTTGTCATTGACACTGTTGAAGACCCAAAGTGCCTCGTCATTTTTTGACACCCTTTCCTGGTAATAGGGAAAGCGCTGATTGATGTCGGTGAAGGCATCATAACTTTAAGAGTCAGAAATGACCACATTGATTTCAAAGTGAAGGACTCCATGAAGGGACCATCCCTGTTAGAGTCTTCTTACTTCATGGATAGCTACTACCAATACTGCAAAGAAATAAGAGAAGAGATTGTAGTTGTAGACCCTCTTATGAGGGCGTTAAACAATTATGATTCAGAAACTGAAGATCCTCAGGTTGTTGAGATCCTCGATTACCTAAATCAAAATGAAGATGATCTGAGCGAGGGTGAGGAAGTTATAGAGACAGTCAAATATGCTTCCCTAGAAATGGCACCAGAAGAAGAGAAAGTACATAAGCCCAAACCAGAGCTGAAACAGTTGTTAGAAGGTTAGAAATATGAGTTTCTCGACCAAGAGGAAAACTTTCCCGTTACAGTTAACGCCAGTCTGACTGAAGAACAATTGGAAAGACTTCTCAAGGAGTTGAGTCTCCACAGACAATCTATAGGCTATTCAGTAGAGGACATCAAGGGACTTAACCCTGCTCTGTGCATGCACCGCATAAATCTGGAAGAATCCGCCAAACCTTTGTCCAACCCCAAAGAAAGATGAACCAGATGTTGAAGGAGGTTGTAAAGAAGGAAGTTATAAAGCTGAGAGATGCAGGGATTATCTACCCTATTAGAGATAGCAATTAGGTAAGCCCCATTCATGTTGTACCAAAGAAAGGGGGTATGATGGTTGTGAAAGGTGAGAAGGGTGATGAAGTAGTTGTCTGTGTTGTCACTGGATGGAGAATGTGTATAAATTACAGGAAGCTAAATCAAGCAATGAAGAAAGATCATTACCCACTTCCCTTCATCGACCAAGTTCTAGAAAGACTAGCACATCATGAGTATTTTTGCTTTTTAGACAGTTATTCCAGATTCTACCAGGTCCCTATCCTACCAAATGACCAGGAAAAGACCACGTTCACTTGTCTTTATGGTATGTATACTTTTAGAAGAATGTCGGTTGGACTGTGCAATGCTCCAACAACATTCCAACGTTGCATGATCTCAATGTTCTCTGATTTTTTGGAAGATATCATAGAGATCTTTATGGATGACTTTTCAGTTTATGGGAAAGACTTTGATTGTTGTTTGAAGAACCTATCATTGGTCCTGCAGTGCTGTGAAGAAAAGAACCTAGTTCTCAACTGGGAGAAGTGCCATTTCATGGTACAAGAGGGCATAGTGCTAGGCCATAAAGTCTCCAAAAAAGGCATCAAAGTGGATGTAAGCAAGGTTGAGGCTATTTCCAAGCTACCCCCGCCAAAGTCTGTGATAGGGATATGAAGCTTTCTCAGTCATGTCAGGTACTATAGAAGGTTCATAAAGGACTTCTCCAAAATATCAAAACCTCTTTCAACATTGTGAGTCAAGGATGCATAGTTCATTTTCTCTGATGATTGTCTAAAGGATTTCCAAACACTGAAGGAATACCTAGTAACACCCCCTATTCTCTAAGCTCTGGATTGGGAGCTACCCTTTGAGTTAATGTGTGATGCTAGCGACTTCACTATAGGGGTTGTCCTAGGGCAAACAAAAGATAAGCAGCATCATGTAATTTGCTACGCCAGCCGAACTCTAGATGAGGCGCAAGTAAATTACACCAAAACAAAAAAAAGAGATGCTAGCAATTGTCTTCGCCTTTGACAAGTTCAGATCTTATTTAATTGGGACCAAAGTGAAGGTTTACACTGACCACGGAGCAATACAGTACCTGTTGAAAAAGAAAGACACTAAGCCTAGGCTGCTAAGGTGGGCCCTATTGCTCCAAGAATTTGATCATGAGATAATTGTTAAGAAAGGCAAAGAAAATGTAGTTACAGACCATCTCTCAAGGATAATCTACAATGAAGAAGACCGGTTTCCTGTCAATGACAGCTATGTTGATGAAGGCCTGTTAATGGCTCGATCTAATGAGCCGAGTCTACCATGGTTTATGGATAATTGTAATTACCTTGCTTGTGGGGAGTTACCTCTGGAAATAACATACAACCAAAAGAAGAAACTCTTCTCAGACATAAAGAATTATTATTGGGATGATCCTCTACTCTTTAAGAGATGCTCATCTAATCTATATAGAAGATGTAATCCAGAGGAATAGGTGCCAAACATTCTAAGGGAATGTCATTCCTCGCCTTATGGAGGACACTTGGGTGGCGAAAATATTGCTTTTAAGGTCTTCCAGTCAGTCTTTTATTGGCCAACCTTGTTTCAGAATGCCCATGCTTTTGTAAAATCTTGCAACGAGTGCTAGTGAACAGAAAATATCTCCCGTCGGAATGAGATACCACTCTATGATTGGATTGAAGTTGAGATTTTTGATGTGTGGGGCATTGACTACATGGGACCTTTTCCATCCTCTTTTGGCTTCAGCTGTATTCTTGTTGCTTTCGACTATGTCTCTAAGTGGGTGGAAGAAATTCCTACCACGAATTGTAATGCAAAGGTAGTAATCAAACTTTTTACCAATATCATCTTTACGAGGTTTGGAGTTCTGAGGATCGTCATTAGTGATGGTGGCTCTCATTTTGCAGAAAGACAGTTTGAATCATTGCTACACAAGTACAACGTCTGTCACAAGGTTGCAACATCGTATCATCCCCAAACATCAGGGTAGGTTGAGGTCTCCGATCGGCAGATAAAGCAGATTTTAGAAAAGATAGTAGGGAAGTCCCGCAAGGACTGGTCAGCTAAGTTGGATGAAGCTTTATGGGAATATCAAATAGCTTTCAAGATGTCATTGGGCACCACACCCTACCGCTTGATTTATAGAAAAGCTTGCCATCTTCCCTTTGAACTGGAGCATAAGGTGTTATGGGCGATAAAACGCCTCAATATGGACCATAAGCTAGCCGGGAAGAAAAGGTTTCTTCAGCTCCAAGAACTTGAAGAATTGAGACTTAGTGCATATGAGAATGCCAGTATTTACAAAAAAAGGACAAAGGTGTGGCATGATGCCCACCTAAAGAAAAAGGACGTGAACGAAGGTGATAAAGTTTTATTATTTAAATCCCCTATCCGTCTTTTTCCAGGAAAGCTACAAACTAGGTGGTCTGGACCCTTCACCGTGGCGAAGATCTATCCATTAGGGATGATGGAGCTATACGACAAAGACCATCCAGAGAAGGTCTTCCTGGTGAATGGACACAGAGTCAAAAGATACTATGAAGATGAAGCGTTTGTGCGAAGATTAGAAATAGCACTGTAAGAAGCAGAAGGATCCATATAGAAGGACTTGAAGCCTGTCGAGCTGACGATAGAAACTACAACGCTCTTTGGGTGGCAGCCCAAAATTTTACTTTTCTTAGAATAGGATGTTATTTTCCCTTTCTGAAAAACACTACAAACATTATCATTATAATAAGGCCCGATTCAGTGCATGCGCCACATGCACAGACTCTCTTGTTTTATGGGCCACTGGTTTAGTTTTATAAAGCTCTGATAGGTAATACTATCTAAGGTAGGGAGAGTGTCCTTTGAATATATCAGGATGTCATTAATGAAGACCACAACAAACTCATCGAGGAAAGGTTGGAAGACATTATTCATCAAGTTCATAAACACACCAGGGGCACTGGTCAACCCAAATGGCATGATCAGGAATTCATAATGCTCATACTGAGTTCGAAAGGCAGTTTTAGGGATGTCTTCTTCCTTACCTTGAGTTGGTGGTAAGCATAACGAAGATCAATTTTTGAACAGACATGGGCATAACAAAGTTGATCAAAAAGGTCGTTGATTTTGGGCAGCAGATACTTATTTCTCATAGTAGCTTGATTGATCATACGGTAGTCAATGCACATGTGAAGGGATCCATCCTTTTTATTAAAAAATAGAATAGGTGCTCCCCAAGGAGCGACATAGGGCGGATAAAAACCTTGTCTAGCAATTCTTGCAACTACTTTTTTAACTCAAGTCAATTCTGCAGGAGCCATCTGATAGGGTGCCTGAGAAATGTATGTGGTATCGGATACCAATCAATAGAAAGTTCAATGTCACAATCAGATGGTAGCCCAGGGAGCTCCTCAGGAAAAACACCCGGGTACTCATGCATTATATCAATGTTTTCTTAGGAACTCATATCAGGATTGACTACAATTATAGTTGTTGGGTATGCTTTGCACCCTTTGGATATCAAGTTTTGGGCTTTAATATGAGAAATAATGATATTTTGATTTCGATCGTTTCTTCCAAGATTTACAAGAATAGGGAGGTTGGGATTGGAAATAATGATTTTCTTAGCATGATTTTTATGGAGCCAATCCATCCCCAAAATGAGGTCAAAGACTTCCATGTCTAAGATTATGAAGTCTGAATCGAGATTATGACCAACATAAGATAGAGGGACTTTTTCAACAATATAGTAGGAGACTTTCATTTTCACACTTGGGGTGGTTACATCAAGTATGTACCCTAAGTCCTCTGTTTTAAGATTGAGCATAGCAGCCAGACTCTTAGACATGAAGGTGTTTGTTGACCTAGAGTCAAATAGAGTAACAACATAATGGTCATTGATGTGCATCATACCTAAGTATACATATATATTGTGTAAGGAATTTGTACAAGGTAATCATGATACAATGTTCTAGAAATAATTTCAAATTTAAATGGTACCTTCCATGAGTTTGTTTCCATTGGAATTCTCGTCATCTATGTTTACTACAATGACAGGTATGTCGATGTTCACCCTGCTTGGCCCATGCTGGAGGAGGGTGAGGGCAGTTGCCACTGAAGTGTCCCTCCTATTTGTTGAAGTGGCAGACTGGGGATGAGTACTTGCACTAGCCAGAATGGAGGTTACCATAGTTGTGGCAACAACATTGTGATTCTGGTCTTGACCTCTATTTTGGCCATAATTTTGGTTTTGTGTAGGGCCACAATTGTAGTTATGGTTCTAGACATGATTGTAGTTCTGAGCAGGAGGATTTCTATGATTCTTCTATAAATTTTTGTTCTTATTGCTACCATTATGGGGTTTCCCTTTTTGTTCAGGCTTTGTGGGTACAGCTTCAGTAACCCCTAGGTAGTAAAGGGTAGGTAATGGTTTCCCATGTCCCATCCCTAGGGTTCTTTCCATGAACAAGGCATGGTCATATTCATCTAGTAGAGTGGTGGGTTTGGATGTGGACACAAAAAAATTTAGTGTAAATAAGATCCCATCAATGTAAGGGTCAAGTTTCTTCTCTTCAGTGAGGTTGGTGACATGTATCTCCAGGAGATGGAACTGTTGGTTGTACTAAGCCATTGTGTTGGTTCCTTGCTTAAGGGTGAGGAATTGTTTTTGTTTCCCTTTTCTCTCAAAGGTGGGCTGGAAATGATTGGTGGAAATAGGTTTGAAGGCTTCCCAGTTGATAGGGATGACATGTTCTGATTGGACGTAATTCTCCCGCCACAAGTTTGTCATGTTCTCCATGGACACTAACTAGGCATAGGCCTTAATTAGTACATCATCTTTATCTTGCCCATAGAAGGCTTATGGGCTAAGTTTCAGGAAGTCTTGGATGGTAATGGGTTTTAGGTTATGGGTTGGTATAAGAGATGTTGTAAAAACTTCTAGGTCACAGAGAGCATCCATAAAGACTTTCTTTGTCATTTCCCACTCCCCCATATTGGTGGTCTCATTGGAGAACTGACATCCTCATCATCATTATGTGAGGCTTCTTTCCCTTGTCTTTGGTACCAGAGGTTCCTTCACCATCCCTATTGTTTCTGGCTTTTGGGTCCATCTACAAGGGTTCAATTGATATGAGTTTTCTCATTTATAATTTTGAAATCAAGGATATAATAGATCATGGAAATAGTGCAACAAATTTTCTCAAATTATTTTTGAATTAAAGTTGTTCCCATCCTTAGACTACCCAAAATAGGGAAAGTATATAGATCAAGTCATGAAACCTCAATGAGAATGATAAGATGAGAAGTCTTCGTACTTCCTTCTAATAGGTGGCTTTGGTAATCCTTAAAGAAGACATGAATTGCTAGTAGACTCTCTAGGGTTATAGGAAGTCCTTCCATTCATTTATGGATCTACTATGGCCAGGTGGAGAAGGAGGAACCTCAACCACCATGCAAACAAATAGGAGTAATTATGCCAAAAACCCCTTTGTGCTCTTTCTAGACACCTCAGTTTCACCATAGTGAATTTTCGGGCTTCCTTGGTTAAGAGATTAAGAAAATCATTTCATTAATACATATGAAGTGTTTTATGTATTTGATATTGAATGTCACTGTGACACCTCATCACGCTAAATGATATTACTCAAAATATAAAACACGATCAACTACTAATCAATCACATAATCAAAAATGCGGAATAATTAAAATAGATTCCAACAATGTAAATAAACTATAGAACATTTACAAAAGGTCCATCATTCCATTAACATATGATGTAACAAGTATTTACTTATGGTTCCAAAGACCTCAGTCACATCCTTCATACAAAAGATATTTCACATGTACATGCCATATATTTACAAACATTGGCATACTACCAAAATATCGTGTCGATACAAGTATATCATCTAGAAAACACATCCCATACCCGGACCTAAGATTACTGGGATGACACTAGGACTCTACAACTAACATCTACAACTAACCAACCTTCTGAATCTATTGATCACCAGGTTGGTTTTCTTCCACATCATGACCTCGATCCCATTGCCCACGACCACCTAAAAAAAATTTGGTGACCCACGGGTGAGACCCAATCCCAGTGAGAGATATAACTCTCTCCAACATATAATAATTATAACATATTAATTAACAGTAAATACATTCAGAAGTTAGGGTATTGAATAACAAATATGAATAGGTTGAATAGTTTAAGCATACTAAGCAGTTAAGCAAATAAGTTGTAACATCAAGTAGAATTGTACACTTTCATAAGTTTGCATCATGTAAGACCTATGTAGTGTAAAGAAAAGACAAGGGTTAATCAACCAATGCAATGCATATTAAACCCTAGCAATTATACTACACAGCTGGTATCACTTATTTTATTATTATGCCCTGGGGAGTTTGAGTCATACCACTCAAAGTCCAACTAACCACTGTAAAGTGCTATTCAGTTCCATATAAGATCTAGGAGTGTCGGAATCCTAAGATCTCTTCCCCTCGGTGAGTACGAATAAACTATAGTGATATACCATTCAAACTACCAACAATGACATATAGTTAACTGATAACAACTAGTTTGTACTTGATACAAGTTACGACACTAGAAAACAGGGTATACAAAACCCTCAAATCCAAGGTACAACCGCAGCTGTCCTCAATCACATCAAATGTTAGAGACATGACCATAGCCATCCTCCATAACCTGCAATTGTGGATGACAAGGATATATCCTCAACTTGCCACCCCACATACTCAACAATATGTGCTCTGAGTTTCCCTTGGGAATACTCATTTCACCATCCAATAAGTTCTGACACCGAAGCTGGCTCTACGGCACAAGGATCTACATGATTAAGGTTACACTTGATTAATTACTACTAATTGAATGCATTAAGGCTTTATCATACAAGTGGACATTCAAAACCTAATTCTTTTCTAACAAGAGTATATGTAGCTCCAACTTATATGCTACATGTCTAATACGAGCTAGGATAGGGTATGATCCCATAAATCTAGGAGCCAACTTACCCTTCTTTCCAAACCTCAGCACACCTTTCCAAGGAGAAACCTTAAGATATACTCTATCTCCCACTTGGAACTCAAGTGGTCTGTGTCAGTTATATGCATAAGATTTATGCCTATCCTGGGCTACTTTCAACTGTTGTTGTATCACTTTAATCTTTTCTGTAGTCTGATGTACTTGATCAGGACCCAAAAGTTGATATTCACCTATCTCATACTAGCAAAGAGGAGACCGACATCGTCTCCCATACAGAGCCTCATAAGGAGACATATCTATGATTCTTTGATAGCTATTGTTGTTTGCAAACTCTATCAGATTCAGATGTACATCCCACCTACCAAGAAGTTGCAGCACACATACCCTCAAGAGATCCTCTAAAGTCTGAATAGTCCTTTCAGACTGGCCATCGGTCTGCAGATGAAAAGTTGTGTTGAATCTCAAATGTGTTCCCATTGCAGAATGCAGATGCTCCCAAAAATGACTTGTAAACTGTGGACCTCTATCAGAAACTATAGTCACTGGAATGCCATGCAGATGAACTATCTCATCAACATATATTTGTGCCAATTTCTCTGCTATAAACATCGTCTTAACTGGCAGAAAATGAGTTGACTTAGTCAATATGTCTACTATCACCCATATGGAATCATGACCCTTGTCTATCCTAGGAAGACCAACCACAAAGTCCATAATAATATGATCCTATTTCTACTGTGGTATTGGCAAGGGTTGTAATGTCCATGCAGGCTTCTGGTGCTCAGCCTTCACCTGCTGACAAACTGGACATTTGCCAACGAACTATGCCACATCACGCTTTAGACCTGGCCACCAATACATGTCTCTCAAGTTTTGGTACATCTTGGTACTTCCAGGATGCATTGCATAAATGGAGGAGTGAGCCTCCTCAAGTACTATCTTCCTCAACCCATCAACATTAGGAATTACTATCCTATTATGGTAACAAACTATACCATCATCTACCTCATGAAAGCCATCATACTTTTCACTGCCAATCCCTGATCGAATATTTTGTATCATAGTATCATTCTGTTGTGCATCATGAATCTACTGTCTCAAGGTAGGTTTCACTTGTAACTGTGCCAACAATCTTGCCAACAAGGAAACTTCTAGTTGTACATTCATCTGGTGAAGAGACATTAGCATATATCTCTTTTGGCACATCAAGGAACTTAATTGTGCATTATCTACCATTGATGATGAAGATGACTTTCTACTCAATGTATCATCTACCACATTAGCTTTCCCTAGATGGTAGTATATTGTGCAATCATAATCCTTAATCAGCTCCATCCATCTCCTCTGCCTCATATTCAGCTCCTATTTTGAGAAGATAGATTGTAGATTCTTATGGTTAGTGAAGATCTGACACTTTTCTCCATAAAGATAGTGTATTCAGATCTTTAAGGCATGGACCACCACTGCAAGCTCCAGATCATGTGTTGGGAAATTCTCCACATGTTTCTTAAGTTGTCATGAAGCAAAAGAAATCACATTTTTATCTTGCATCAACACGCATCCCAACCAATTCTTTGAAGCATCACAAAAGATAGTATAGTCTTTTATTTGCTCTGGTAGTACTAACATCGATGCACTAGTCAACTTTTATTTCAAAAGTTGGAAAGAATGTTGACACTTGTCATTCTAAGAAAAAGGAACATCCTTCCTCGTTAACCTAGTTTGGGGTAGTGCTATAGAACTGAAGTCTTTGATGAACCACCAAACCTACCAGACCTAGGAAACTATGAATCTTTGTCGGTGTCTTCAATTGTTCCCATTCTAGTACAGATTCCACCTTCTTGGGATCAACAAAAATGCCTTTTGCCGATATAACATGGCCCAGAAAAGACACTTTAGATAACTAGAATTCACACTTGCTGAACTTAGCATATAGTTGGTGTTGCCTCAACAAAGTCAATACCTGGAGAAGGTGTTGCTCATGTTGTTGACTATCTTTGGAGTATATCAGGATATCATCTATGAACACGACCACACACTGATCAAGATAAGGTCTAAACACCCTATTCATTAGATCCATAAAAGCTACAGGTGCATTGGTTAGCCCAAATGGCACAACCACAAACTCATAATGACCATACCTAGCCCTAAAAGCTGACTTGGGTATGTCATCAGCCTTAATTCTCAACTTATGGTAACCTGACCTCAGGTCTATCTTTGAAAACATAGTGGCACCTATCAACTGATCAAAAAGATCAACAATCCTCGACAAAGGATACCTATTCTTTATTGTGACCTTGTTCAACTATCTGTAGTCTATACACAACCTCATTGAACCATCCTTCTTTCTAACAAACAATATGGGAACACCCTAAGAGGAAGTGCTCGGCCTGATAAAACCCTTCTCTAACTGTTCTTGTAACTATTTCTTTAACTCCTGCATATCTGTTGGTGCCAATTTGTATGCTGACTGTGCTATGGGTTGTGTTCTAGGAACAAAATTAATCTCAAACTCAATCTCTCTAGGAGGGAGAATGCTAGGAAATTCCTCAAGAAATCCATCCGTGAATTCTCGCACCACAGGTACCTCCTGGATATTAGGACCTCCCACCTTGGTATCCACAAAATGAGCTAAGAAAGTTTCACATCCTTGCCTCATCAACCGCTCAATTGTCATACCTGACATCAAACATGTAGGAAGAATCTTTTTATCACCTTCAAAAATCCATTGTATATCTCCATCATGGAATGTCGCTACCGTAGTACTAAAATCCATGACTACCTTGTATTTTTCCAAGGTATCCATTCCTAGGATTACATCAAAACCAGCATGTCAAGTGGCAAAAGATCCACTTGAATGTTGTATCCAGAAAAAGAAAGAACACAAGAAGGGCACACTTCTTGCAAATCAGAGGAATCAACCAAAGGATTCTCTAGTCGCAGGCAATCAGATCTAAGACTAACATGTAGCTAACAACTATCTATCACCTCTCTAGTGATAAAAGAGTATGTCTCACCCGAGTCTACTAACGCATATACAAAACTAGAAGCAGACATATCAAAATGAAATAACTCCATCTGATATGTCACGACTTGTGGATTGACCACTGCTTCTAGATGGGTCATGGCATAGAACCTTGTTGTCGCCTGCTACCGTCCACATCCTCTGCTTGCTTGTCCAGAGGATCCTACCAGGGATGCCTGACCACATCCTCTTCCACTGCCACTACTAAACTATTGTTGTTGTGGACCTTGTTGACTTTGCCTTATCTGTTGAGTCACCTCCTCATATTTCATCGAGTAATAAGGTTTGGTATGCCACACTTGCCCACACTTTTAACATGTTCTGGTGTCCTGATATGGCCTAAATGGTCCTATCACTAAAACTGATGAGGTACTATAGGTTCCCAATAGTGGAAAACTATGACCTCTACCCTGACTCGGGGTCCACTATGATGGTGCATGTGATCTTGGTTCACTGAAGGTTGACCTTGGTTGTGATGGTGGTGGGAAAAACCTTGGCTTCTTAAAGCCTCTAGATGATTTCCCTTGAAACTGCATAGGTCACTTCTTAGCATTAGCTTCACACTTCTCTATGGAAGACCTCTCAATCCTCCTGATAGATTCCACAAAGGTGGAAAACCTTTACCTGTTCTCCAAGGTTGATGTTGTAGTAGTCAACTCCGTACTCAGACCCTTCTCAAATGTTCATATCCTTTCCTTGTCTGTTGCTGCCATGTGTGGGCAGAACCTTAGAAGTTCCATAAACTTTGATTCATACTCATTGATAGTCATATTTCCCTAATGAATCTTCACAAACTCAGAGATTTTCTTATCTAGGTAGGTCTCTGGAAAATATCGGCTAACAAATTCCCTTCAAAACGCCTCCCATCCTATCACAACTCCTAGACTTTTCTCCTCTTCTATGGCCCACCAGTGGCCATCACTACCCTTCAACAAGTATATTGCATGCTTTACTTTGTCTTCTTCAGAGATGTTTAGGATTTTGAATGTCTTTTCCAGCTCAGTCAACCACATGTCAACATCTACTGGATCAGAAGTACATGCATATTCAATCGCCCCAACACGTCTAAGACGTTCAAATGTATTCCCGACACCTTGGGACTCCACATTAGAGGCGGTTGCCCTAGCTTGAGGTGTTGGCGCTCTGTCAGCAATATGTGTAATTGTGGCCATCATCTGTCTAAACATAGACTGAAACTCAGGATTGGCCATCATTGTCGGGTCTAGATGAGGCATTACGGGATGCTCTGGCCCTTCTTCTTGCACTCTCTCATCAGTTTCCTACCTCCCTGCACCTCCTCCTAGTGCAACATAGCTACTCTCAACAAGTTCTTCATGTCCTCCAGACATATCTGCATAAGCATAAACTATGATAAGATATGTTGGATACATAAGAACAGACTCAAACCTAATTCCTATGTCCCTATAGTCTCAGTAAACCTAGAGCTCTGATACCAACTTTAGTGTGACACCTCATCATGCTAAACAAGATTACTCAGAATACAAAACACGATCAACTACTAATTAATCACATAGTCAAAAATGCAGAATAATTAGAACCGATTCCAACAATGTAAGTAAACTCTAGAACATTTACAAAAGGTCCATCATTACATTCTCATATGCTGTAACAAGTATTTACTTATGGGTCCAAAGACCTCAGTCACATCCTGCATACAAAAGATATTTCACATGTACCTACCATATATTTACAAACATTGGCATACTACCAAAATCTCGTGTCGATATAAGTATATCATCTAGAAAACGCATCCCATACCCAGACCTAAGAGTACAGGGACGATACTAGGACTCTACTACTAACATCTACAACTAACATACCTTCTGAATCTATTGATCACCAGGTTAGTTTTCTTCCATAGCACGACCTTGACCTCATTGCCCATGACCACCTAAAAAAATGTGGTGACCCACGGGTGAGACCCAGTCCCAGCGAGAGATATAACTCTCTCCAACATATATTGATTATAACATATTAATTAACTATAAATACATTGAGCAGTTAGGGTATGGAATAAACAATATGATTAATTGAAAAGTTTAAGCATACCAAGCAATTAAGCAAATAAGTTGTAACATCAGGTAGAATTGTACAATTTTCATAAGTCTGCATCATGTAAGAACTATGCAGTGTAAAGTCAAGACAAGGGTTAATCAACCAATGTGATACATATTAAACCCTAGAAATTATACTACATGGCTGGTATCACTTCTTTTATTATTATGCCCTGGGGAGTTTGATTTGTACCACTCAAAGTCCAACTGACCACTACGAAGTTCTATTTAGTTCTGTATAAGATCTAGGAGTGCTGGTATCCTAAGATCTCTTCCCCTCGGTCAGTACAAGTAAACTGTAGTTACATACTAGTCAAACTGCCAACAGTGACATATAGTCAACTGATAACAACTAGTCCATACTTGGTACAAGTTACGACACTAGAAAATAGGGTATACAAAACCCACTAATCCGAGATACAACTGCAACTGTCCTCAATCACATCAAATGTCAGAGGCATGACCATAACCATCCTCCATAACCTGCAATTGTGGATGACAAGGATATATCCTCAACTTGCCACCCCCACATACTCAACAATATGTGCTCCGAGTTTCCCTTGGGAATACTCGTTTCACGATCCAGTAAAATCTGACACTGAAGATGGCTCTACGACATATGGATCTACATGATTAAGGTTACACTTGATTAATTACTTCCAATTGAATGCATTAAGGCTTTATCATACAAGTGGACATTCATAACCTAATTCTTTTCTAAAAAGAGTATATGTATAAAAACTTCAAAGGATATAAAACATTTGAGATATAAATCTTAATCACATTACCACATTCTATCATTCATTCCAAATTAATGGACAACACTTATCATCATACTATTACAAGATACAAATATCTTACCACAAGTTCCAGGGTTTTAACCCTTATTGGAACATGAGGAGTATTTCACCTCAATCATGTCTTCAAACATGCCCAAAGGTCATTAAGACCATCACATTATTCATAGTAAGGTTATCATCATCATTCCATGCTTTAAACAAGGCTCAAAATATCATTAGCACATATGTGTCCATAGATATTAACATGGCAAGGCACTATGATATTCAAATAGTTCTACGTACATTGTGGTTTCAACACAAGAAGAGTGTAATTCATTATCACATTAATCATTCAAGAGGTATGATTATAACCAATCAGCATCATATAATTACATCAAGGTTAGGTATAACAAGCTAAATCACATGGGAGTTAAACATCCACTTATTATAGTGATTTATCAAATATAACTAAATAATGGCAAATGTAAGACTACCAATTAATTGTATTGAACCATTGAAATATCATCACTAGGACCCAAAAATAATACCATGTGATTTATTTTGGTCCATTGGATGTTAAAGCATCCAATATTATTCATTGGACCAGGTTCATTATTCAAGGTTATCAATTGAAGTATAGGTCTAACCATTACATCAATTGATCCAAGGAACCATTGGTTCAAGGTTTAGTCAAATCTACAATTACATTTATAATTAATAATATATGGTGATGACCTAATACACCATTAATTTTTATCATTAGGTCATCCTTGGTTGCTAGATCAGTAACACATTCAGTTAACACCATCAAATATTAAGCCAATATCATCATCGATTGATAACATCATCAGAATACTTAGTGGATGATAATTAAACGTCTAATTGAGTCAAAACTAGTCCTAAGGGGGTGACCATAGGTTGTCACCATAAATTTGACACCTTGGATCATGAACATCAATTGCGAAGATAGCAACACTATTGGTTTTTGAATGGTATGTCCATCGGTTGTGTGATAGAGAAGGAAATAGCTTGAAAACCCTAATTTGAACCATCAATTATTTTGTGCTTAGCACCATAGGTTGATGCTATCAACCTGTCCCAGATCATGTTACACCTTATAAAGGTTGTACAAATGTTTACAAGTTCATATAGAACTGGAAAAAAATAGGGAACAACACAAAAATTCATAATTCTAAACAAGCATGGTTTCTCTATGCTTAAATCAACACATTAAGGCATAAACATGAACTAACAAGCTTCTAGTAAGAAATATAAGTGAAGAATCTTATATAACTCGCCTTTATATATTAGGTAAGATCCCAAAAAGCAGGAATATATAGCAAATAGGGCAAGAAAACCTTGGATTCAGATCTGAACTTGGCCAAATAGGTATTTCCCTCCACAAAGAAGCAAAATCCTAGAAAAAGAAATAAGAAGGATAGATTTTTGAGTTGTAGAGCCAATTTCACCATGGAACAGTAGGGTTTTGACATGGAGGAAGGTATAATGAAGGAGAATATCAAGAGAAACGAAGAAGGAAGGAAGAAAACAACTTGCCTTGGTCAACTTCCCTAGAAGATGACCTTGGAAACCCTAGGTAGGGCTAGATGGAGCCCTAGGAGACCTTCTTCTTCAAAAAGGGGTTGTCTTCTATCTTAGAGCAGTTGGTTCTGCAGAAAAATAGAGTGTATTCATTTCTCCAGGTTAGAGGAAATAGAAAGAAAGCATAGTTTTGTATTTGGGCAAGGAAGAGTTAAATATAGCCCATGGATAAGGATAGAAGCAAGCATGAGGTGTAAAAGTAGATTCCCCATGTGTTTATGGCCTTAAACTATCAAGAATATACAAACACATACACAAGAAGATCCCCCACCGTCCTTATTAACCTTCTTAGCTTTCCTTTGTCGAAATTCCCAGCCAATCACATAATTCAATAGTTGATAGCTACTAAAAGTAGCTCATTCGTGAAGGGGTAAACCCTAAAATACCATTGATGCAAACACCATCAAACCATGGCTCAACTAGGATCCCCATGGCTCAAAAACCTCAAGAATGATAATATAATATATAAGGAACATAATTTAAGTGACAATTTGCAAATAAACCCCCTCAATTTGGTAAATTGTAGAAAAGTCCAAAATGTACAGAAAATTGCGTAACTTGCTCAAACAGTGTCCAAATTGGACCAAATTTGAAACTTAAGCTGTCTTATGATTTCAAAGCATATAAAAAGGTTCTATTAGGGTTATAAGCATTCAATTATGGTAATGAAGCTTATTCAACTCATTAAGCAAGTTCAGGGACTTTACAACTATAAACCCCTAACAAGGATTTCGCCTCGAAATCCTACGCAAAAAGAGATGGGTATTTTCTACGCATCTCATTATCTAGTTCCCATGTGGATTCCTCTATGACATGATGATTTCAAAAAACTTTCACTAGTATTATATCTTTTCTATTTAGCTTTTACACCCTTCTATCCGGGATCAACACAGGACCGTCAACATAGGAGATATCCTCATCTAACTCAACCTCTACTAGTTGGATTGTCTGGTCAGTATCTAGATGGCATTTCCTCAACATATAGATATTAAAGACATCATGCAAACTATGTAGCTCTGGTGGTAGCTCCAGCTTATATGCTACCCCTCCAACACGAGCTAGGATAGGGTATGGTCCCATAAATCTAGGAGCCAACTTACCCATCTTTCGAAACCTCAACACACCTTTCCAAGGAGAAACCTTAAGATATACTCTATCTCCCACTTGGAACTCAAGTGGTCTGCGTTAGTTATAAGCATAAGATTTCTACCTGTCCTGGGCTGCTTTCAATTATTTTTGTATCACTTTAATCTTTTCTATAGTCTGATGTACTAGATCAGGACCCAAAAGTTGATATTCACCTATCTCATACCAAAAAAGAGGAGACCGACATCATCTCCCATAAAAAGCCTCATAAGGAGCCATATCTATGCTTCTTTGATAGCTATTGTTGTATGCAAACTCTATCAGAGTCAGATGTGCATCCCAACTACAAAGAAATTACAGCACACATGCCCTCAAGAGATCCTCTAATGTTGATATAGTCCTTTCAGACTGGCCATCGGTCTGCGGATGAAAAGTTGTGCTGAATCTCAGTTGTGTTCTCATTGCAGAATGTAGATTCTCCCAAAAACAACTTGTAAACTGTGGACCTCTATCAGAAACTATAGTCACTAGAATGCCATGCAGACGGACTATCTCGTAAACATATATTTGTGGCAATTTCTCTACTGTAAACATTGTCTTAACTGGCAGAAAATGAGCTGACTTAGTCAATCTGTCTACTATCACCCATTTGGAATCATGACCATTGGTTGTCCTAGGAAGACCAACCACATAGTCCATAGTAATATGATCCCATTTCCACTGTGGTATTAGCAAGGGTTGTAATGTTCCTACAGGCTTCTGGTGCTCAGCCTTCACCTGCTGACAAACTAGACATTTGGCAATGAACTCTACCGCATCACGCTTTAGACCTGGCTACCAATACATGTCTTTCAAGTTTTGGTACATCTTGTTACTTCTAGGATCCATTTCATACATGGAGGAGTGAACCTTCTCAAGTACCATCTTCCTCAACCCATCAACATCAGGAATTACTATCTGATTTTGGTAACAAACTATACCATCATCTGCCTCATGAAAGCCATCATACTTTTCAGTGCCCATCCCTGATTGAATATTCTATATCACTGTATCATTCTATTGTGCATCATGAATCTGTTGTCTCAAGGTAGGCTTCACTTGTAATTGTGCCAACAATCCTGCCAACAAGGAAACTTCTAGTTGTACATTCATCTGGCAAAGAGACACTAGCATATATCTCTTATATCACATCAAGGAACTTAATTGTGCATTATCTACCGTTGATGATGAAGATGACTTTCTACTCAATGCATCAGCTACCACATTATCTTTCCCTAGATGGTAGTCTATTGTGCAATCATAATCCTTAATTAGCTCCATCCATCTCCTCTGCCTCATATTCAGCTCCTGTTTAGAGAAGATATATTGTAGATTCTTATGGTTAGTGAAGATATGACACTTTTCTCCATAAAGATAGTGTCTCTAGATCTTTAAGGCATGGACCACTACTGCAAGCTCCTGATCATGTGTTGGGTAATTCTCCTCATGTTTCTTAAGTTGTCGCGAAGGAAAAGAAATCACATTTTTGTCCTACATCGACACGCATCCCAACCCATTCTTTGAAGCATAACAAAAGACAATATAGCCTTTTCCTTGCTCTAGTAGTATGAACACTGGTGCACTAGTCAACTTTTCTTTCAAAAGCTGGAAAGAACGTTGACACTTGTCATTCCAAGAAAAAGGAACATCCTTCCTGGTTAACCTAGTTAGGGGTAATGCTATAGAACTAAAATCTTTGATGAACCTCCTATAATAACCTGCCAGACCTAGGAAACTACGAATCTCTATTGGTATCTTCAGTTGTTCCTATTCTAGTACATATTCCACTTTCATGGGATCAACACAAATGCATTTTGAAGATATAACATGGCCCAGAAAAGACACTTCAGATAACCAAAATTCACACTTGCTGAACATAGCATATAGTTGGTGCTGCCTCAACAAAGTCAATGCCTGGCGAAGGCGTTGCTCATGTTGTTGACTATCCTTAGAGTATATGAGGATATCGTCTATGAACACGACCACACACTGATCAAGATAAGGTCTAAACACCCTATTCATTAGATCGATAAAAGCTACATGTGCATTGGTTAGCCCAAATGGCACAACCACAAACTCATAATGACCATACCTAGTCCTGAAAGATGACTTGGGTATGTCATCATCCTTAATTATCAATTGATGGTAACCTGACCTCAGGTCTATCTTTGAAAACACAGTGGCACCTCTCAAATGATCAAAAAGATCATCAATCCTTGGCAAAGGATACTTATTCTTTATTGTCACCATGTTCAACTGTCTGTATTCTATACACAACCTCATTGAACCATCCTTCTTTTTAACAAACAACATGGGAGCACCCTAAGGGGAAGTGTTGGGCCTAATAAAACCCTTCTCTAATAGTTCTTGTAATTGTTTCTTTAACTCCTGCATCTCTATTGGTGCCATTTTGTATGCTGATTGTTCTATGGGTTGTGTTTCAGGAACAGGATTAATCTCAAACTCAATCTCTCTCGGAGGGGGAATGCTAGGAAATTCCTCAAGAAAGACATCCTCTAATTCTCACACCACTGGTACCTCCTGGATACTAGGACCTTCTGCCTTGGTATCCACAACATGAGATAAGAAAGGCTCACATCCTTGCCTCATCAACCGCTCAGCTGTCATAGCTGACATCAAACATGTAGGAAGAATCTTTTTATCACCCTGGAAAATCCACTATATATCTCAATCAAGGAACGTCGCCACCTTAGTACTACAGTCCATGACTACCTTGTATTTTTCCAAGGTATCCATTCCTAGGATTACATCAAAACCATGCAATTCAAGTGGCAAAACATCCACTGGAATGTTGTGTCCATAAAAAGAAAGAACACAAGAAGGGCACACTTCTCGCAACTCGGCGGAATCAACTAAAGGAGAGTCTAGCCGCGGGCTATCAGATTTAAGACAAATAGATAGTTAACAATTATCTATCACCTCTCTTGTGATAAAAGAGTGTGTCGCACCCGGGTCTACTAACACAAATACCAAACAAGAAGCAGACATATCAAAATGAAATAACTCCATCTGACCTATCGTGACTCGTGGATTGACCACTACTTCTGGATGGGTCCTGGCATAGAACCTTGCCGTCGCATGCTGTCGTCCACATCCTCTGCTTGCTTGTCCAGAGGATCCTTCCTGGGATGCCTGACCATGTCCTCTTCCACTACCACTACTAAACTGTCGTTGTTGTGGACCTTGTTGACTTTGCCTTGTCTGCTGAGTCATCTCCTCATCTTTCATAGGGAAATAAGGTCTGGTATGTCCCACTTGCCCACACTTGTAACATATTTTGGTGTCCTGATATGGCCTAAATGGCCCTGTCACTAAAACTGATGAGATACTACGGGATCCTGTTGGTGGAAAGTTGTGACCTCTTCCCCGAATCAGGGTCCACTATGATGGTGCATGTGATCTTGGTTCACTGAAGGTTGACCTTGGTTGCAATGGTGGTGGGAAAAACCTTGCCTTCTTAAAGCCTCCAGAAGATTGCCCTTGAAACTGCATAGGTCACTTCTTAGCATTAGTTTCACGCTTCTCTATGGAAAACCTCTCAATCCTCCTGACATATTCTACAAAGGTGGAAAACCTTTCCTTGTCCTCCAAAGCTGATGTTGTAGTAGTCAACTCCATACTCAGACCCTTTTCAAATCTCTGGATCCTTTCCATGTGTGTTGATGCCTTGTGTGGGCAGAACCTCAGAAGTTCCATAAACTTTGATTCATAGTCATTGATAATCATAGTTCCATGAAAAATCTTCTTGAACTGAGATATTTTCTCATCTAGGTAGGTCTCTAGAAAATATCGGCTAACAAATTCCCTTCAAAACTTCTCCCATACTATCACAACTCCTGGCCTTTTCTCCTCTTATATGGCCCACCAGTGGCCAACACTACCCTTCAACAAGTATATTGCATGCTTAACTTTGTATTTAGTGATGTTTAGGATTTTGAATGCCTTTTCCAGCTCAGTCAACCACATGTCAGCGTCGGCTGGATCAGAAGTACCTGCATATTCAATCACCCCAACAGGTCTAAGATGTTCAAATATCTTCCTAACACTTGGGACTCCACATTACAGGCGGATGCCCTAGCTTGAGGTGATGGCACTCTGTCAGTAATATGTGTAATTGTGGCCATCATCTGTCAAAACATAGACTAAAACTCACGATTGGCCATCATTGTTGGGTCTAGATGAGGCATTGTGGGCTGCTCTGGCCCTTCTTCTGGCACTCTCTCATCATGTGTCTACCTCCCTGCACCTCCTACTGGTGCAACATAGATACTCTCAATATGTTCTTCATGTCCTCCAGACATATTTGCATAAGCATAAACTATGATCAGATATCACTACTACAGAAACACCATTCAATGTCGCTTTTCTGGGCATCGAGTATTTAACAAAACCGACACCTATAATATTCAATGTCGGATATTTAGGAACCCCGACGTCTATATTCAAAGACCAGCCAGACATGGGTACCACTTTGTATTTAGTGTCGACTGGGTAAAACAAACTGACGCCTAAAATCGCCCGCGAAATCCAATTTTCAAGCGAAATTTTTTTGCCCCAAAGTATCACATACAACGTCGGTTTTTTAACCATTAACCGACGCCGATATAAGATGGAAATTTGTGCAAAAAGTTCCAATTTAGGCATCGGTTATTATGTGATAACCGAAACTGATAATGGTTCCCGCCAAATAATTTAGGGCAAAGATTGTCTAATTGGACGTCAGTTGTTTACTATCAACCGACGTTGAAGAGTGAAAGGCGTCGGTTTTGGAGATAACCGATGCCATTGACCAACTTAATAGACCCGATCACCCGACTCTTCCCCTTTCTTCCTATTTCATCGCGATAATTCCTGTGCTCGCCGCTCTCACCTAAAATTGTCCGACGACCCTGTTCTCGCCGCCGCTGTTGCTGGTGCGCTCTGCTCACCATCATCGTCGCCGCGTCCTCTTTCTATTGTTGCCGCCGCCACTGCTGCTCTGCTCTCTTCTCCTGGTGCCAGTGCGAGCGTCGCTCTGCTATGCTTTTCTTCTACTCGCCTCTACTACTGACGCCGCTCACCGCCACTCTTCTCCACGCTAGCTCCAAGTAGCCCTAGCTCCTTACCCTAGCTCCTTCTCCCTAGCTCCTTCTCCCTAGCTCCTTACCAACAGCAAGCACGGCCGTGGCTGTGTTGGCCTACCACAGTCGTGCTGTCCAGCTCGGCCGTGGTAGGCCAACACAGCCACGGCCGTGCTTGGTGTTGGTAAGGATATGAACAAATCTTTATGTAATGCTTTATGTAAATCCTTGGATACGAACAAATATTTTTCTTGCATATATTTGTGCTTCTAATCCTAATGTTAGACCTAATTCAGTAAATTTTGATGCATGTTGAAATAAGATTTAAACTTGTCCATTCTAGCATCCTAATTTGATTTGATTAAACCTAACATTGATGAAACCCTAACATCAATTGTGATGAAATGCTAACATTAATTGTGATGAAACCCTAACATGTACATATCTATTATTGTGTTTGTTGGCCTAGAAACTTGTCTAAGATTTACTCATTAGGAGTAAATCTTTGATAGTCCCTGGTTTGGGACTGTTCTTGAACACCTAATCTCACTTAGGATGTAAGTGTATAATGTGTATTGGGTTTTTGAGAAAACTTCGATAACATTTCCCCGTTTGTTCTCTAATTACATATGTACTTAGAGAACAGCGGGGAAATGCTACCGAAGTTTTCTTGAAAACCCAATACACATTATACACTTACTAGTGAGATTAGGTGTTCAAGGATGGGATAGGTGGTACACATTTATTAAATATAACAATGACATCACATGTGTTTGTTGGCCTAGAAACCCATCCAAGATTTACTCATTAGGAGTAAATCTTGGATAGTCCCCGGTTTGGGAATGTTCTTGAACACCTAATCTCACTTAGGATGTAAGTGTATAATGTGTATTGGGTTTTTGAGAAAATTTCGGCGGCCTTTCCCCGTTGTTCTCTAAGTACATATGTACTTAGAGAACAGTGGGGAAATGCTGCCGAAATTTTCTCAAAAACCCAATACACATTATACACTTACTAGTGAGATTAGGTGTTCAAGGATGGGATAGGTGGTACACATTTATTATATATCATAATGACATCACATGTGTTTATGCCCTAAATTTCACTACTACAGAACATGTCTTTGGCGTCAGTTGTTTATGCCCTTTTGTTGTTGCCAACTCCACAAAATATTGAAGCTAATGATGACTTATATCTGCGCGGAGATCACAATGAAGGATTGTTAATTGATAAAAGATCACAATTTTAGAGGCATGCATGTTTATATTTTTTTTATTGAAGCTAAATGTTTGCTTTTTTAATATCAATATCATTTTAGATTTGATGTTTCATTATCTTCAGATGCTAAATGTTTGCCTTTTTAATGACATTTTCAGATGGCTGACCATGATGAGCATGATGTCCATGATGAGCATGAAGTCCACGATGAGCATGTTGTCCATGATGAGCATGGTGAGGATACCAATGCAAGTTCTAAAAACATATCCTGTATTTCTATAAAATTCATTATCTTCTAGTTATGTCATATATCCCATATTTCTATATTGCGTTAATTCAGTGTGTTTATTTTTGTCAAATTTTAGGTTGATGATGCACATGTACCCACTGAAGCACTGGAGGAACTTGATGTGCATCACCAAAAACTTAACAAGAAAAGGGGCATCACTCTGTTGAAGAAGTTAATAGCACTAAGCGGCAGTGGATCCAGATTGGTTGTGGAGTTTGATAATGGAGGAAATGCAATTGGAGTGAACCGCAATAATTTTGTAAACTATCTTGGGACTGTCACTCGAAGCCATTGTGGTGTTAAGTATGATAATTGGCATAAAGTTCCTCAGACGAAGAAAGACTTGATATAGAAGGATTTATGCGTGAGCTATTATTATTTGCAATTCTATTTTGTAGATTACAAATTCTATTATTTGCAATTCTATTTTTGGATACTAGTTAATAAGAATTCTATTTTACAAAATCTATTTGCATTGGATGAGAAGCTGCATCGTAAAAGTGTGATGCAACGTGCTGGAAAGATTCTAAGGAACTATAGGATAAATCTCAACAGAGAATACATAAAAGATGGTGATAAGAAGAAGAAGAAGTCAACCCTTGAATAGTGGAACTTCTTGGACAAAGAATATTGGGACACGTTTGTTGCTTCAAGAAAATCTGAAGAATTCAAGGTATTAGGCATCACTCCCAATTTAATTAATATACGTTGTATTCACCTATTCAAGATTAACATTTAGTGCTACTAACCAAATCATTAATGTGCATACTAACTAGGTCCTCAGTGAGGCGCAAAAAGCAAGGTGTGCACTGAATGTGCATGACCACACTATGGGTCCAAAGGGCTATGCAAGCATTCGCCAAAGACTACAGGCGGAGTCTGCTACTACTCAAGAATCCTCTACTATAGGAAGCACACCTCTACCTCACCATGATGTTTGGATAGTTGGGAGGCAAAATAAGAAGGGAGAAATAAGGAAGCCCGCAACTGCTGAGGTGGCTGCAAAAATGGTAAAATACAACTCTTAGAGCAATCGTTTGAATATTGATTATTTGTGGTGTTAATTTACCAATTTTTGTTGATGGTGATTAGCGGGAGCTGCACGAGAAGAGGAAACAAGGCACGTTCATCCCTCAGGGCACAAGGGATGAGTTGACAGTTGCTCTGGGTAACCCATAGCATCCTAGACGTGTCAGGGGTGCATGCGCTGGTGTGGGCATCAAAGCATTCTTTGGGCAATCCTAGCGCAAACCCAGAGCGGGACTTTCACAAGAAGAGGTAACCTATTCTTTTTTTATAATGTTACTGCAAAAGGAAATTCAATAATAAGAAGCTAATGTTTCTTTTATCCATGTATAGGAGAATAAAAGAGTCGAGGATATAGTTGCTAAGATGGTCAATGATATAGTTGCTGAGAAGGTCAAGGAAGAAATAGTGTGGTGGCAGGCATCTCAGGCTTCCAATCAGCCTATGGCGACCCACTCTTCTCCTGATGCACATACTGAGAGTAATCATGTAGACCCACAGCCTAATACGTCTACTATAAGTATTGTTTATGACATTGTAGCTAGTCTTTTCAAGATGATATGTTTTCAAGATGATATGTATATATGTATAATATTATTTACGTAAATTTGTAGGCATTGAAGCCATGCCGCATAAAAATACAAGACTATGTTGTTGCAGAGGCACAGGCTTACTCGTCCCTTCCTGGGGCAATGTTTTAAGGGACTCCAATGCCACAGGACTACGTTCGTGTGAGCCCGATATGTGTATTACCCGATTGGAGGGAAGCTACATTGCCATATCCCCACCTGGATATTGATACACTTGCTGAGGCATAAGACGGGGTGATATTGTGGCCCAAAGCAGATGTCGTCTACACTACTGAAATTGTAAGATAAATTTAAATTACTTTAGATTGTTAATGTGTATATATGAGGTCAACTGATCTGAAATTATATATACAGGTTAAAAAGAAGACACCCGGAGCACCTAGGCCTCCACCTCCACTTCCTACATTACCAAGTTGGGTTCCAACTTACCTAAAATACATGTTAGGTCCTGCTTGTAGGGGAATGGCATGTTGGCTACGGGCACATAATATACATTTCCCTATAATTGTTTCTTTAGAAGCGGATTATGCAGGTCAATCATATGAAATCTCTTTATTTATACAAGATATTGAGTTGTTTATGTATGATTGGCTGAATACATCAATGATAGAGACATGGATAAGGTGAGATCTTGTTTATACATCCATATACCTTGTGTAAGATCTGGTGATCTGGTTTCTTATATATTAATGCATACATAATACATGTTTTGCAGCTACTTAGTCGAAGACAATTTGCATTTGATCATGTGGGATTTTTTATTCCATCATTGATTAGTATGGCAGCTAAAGACCCTGATAGTGTTCAACAATACTGTATACATGCTTTTATAAGTTTTGGTCAGCAAAAGAAGACGATAATAATAGCTCCATTCAATGTCAAGTAAGTTTACTTTATTTATAATTTGGACTTAAGAAAATTCCATTTTTATTATGCATTTTGAGTTATTAATTTTTAACTTTTTTACCTCTAGCGGTAGGCATTGGGAGTTACTAGTTATTGTCCCTAGGACGTTCACTGTTTATTATCTAGATCCTGTGGGGAGTACATTGAATACTAAAATTGGACACGTAATGAGAATGCCATTATTCTGGTGAGAAATATTTTATTTTTATATCTGTTAACATCTGTTATTACATTACTATTTAATTATGCAATTTACTGTGTTACATTAACATGTAGGGGTTTATATGCATTCAAAAATGCTGGAGGATAGGTCCCAAGGAGAAAGAACCAGCCAATAATTTGGGAGAATGTAAAAGTAAGTTCCCGACTCCAATGTATATATTATTTATGTGAACTGTGCTTAGTTGTATTTTTAATATTTTGTATGTTTCAATTTATAGTGCGCTACACAAGACAACGGCTAGGCATGCGCATACTATGTGATGCGATTTATACATATGATTATCCGATATGCCCCATTGGACATCAATACCATACATGAGGTATTATATATAGTCTCATTAGTTAGTATGAAATATATCAATCTTATTTTTATATTATTACTTATATATATATATCATTCTCTTTGTAGGTGTTTAAAACTGACCACAATATAGGTAAACGCTTAAAAGATGTACATGCTCCATATACGATGGAAGCACTAAATGAAATAAGAGAAGAATGGGCAAGAGCCATACAAATAGTGGCGATTGTAAAATATAATTGGGATGCAAATAGCGATGTTGAATGATATTTTGTAAATGAATATTTTTTAATGTTTATACATGTTTGAATGTTTTTACATTTATTTGAATATTTCTACATGTGTGAATGTGAGAATTGAATTGATGTCTGAATGTATCTACTTGTGTGAAAAGTATATATGTTGATTTTGTAGGTTTATGGCCTGTTTGTAGGCTGATATAAATGGATGTCGTAAACCTGCAGTTCAGAAAACTGAACTGCAGGTTCTCATCCTACTGACTAGCCACAGCAGGCCTGCAAACTTATTAGAAACAAAAATTAAAACATAGGCGTCGGTTATTTATATAACACCGTCATCAAAGGCTTACAGCATTGGATATTGGATAACAATCGTCGCCTAATATGACAAACAATCTGACCGTGCAGGAAAGCACGGCCGTGGCAGAAAAAGCGTCGGTGATTAGTATAAAACCGACGCGTATGGTACTAAACACGGTCGTGCAGAGAAGCACGGTCGTGGCGTCTGGAACTATGGCATCAGTTATTTAGTTGTAAACCGACACAGAAAGTGTCCTAGATGGCACCCTTTTTGTGGCGCAAACCCTTTTAGCGTCAGTTGTAGAACTGACGCCGAAGAGTTCAACCTTTAGCGGCGCCCACATACGCGTCGTTTGAGAACTGTCTCTAAAAGGGGTTAAACAACTGACGCCAAAGACATGTTCTGTAGTAGTGTATGTTGGATACATAAGAACAGACTCAAACCTAAGTCCTATATCCCTATAGATTCAGTAAACCTAGAGCTCTAATACCAACTTAACTATCATACCTCATCACGCTAAACGAGATAACTCAAAATACAAAACACGATCAACTACTAATTAATCACGTAGTTAAAAATGCAAAATAATTAAAACCAATTCCAACAATGTAAATAAACTCTAAAACATTTACAAAAGGTCCATCATTCCATTCTCATATGTTGTAACAAGTATTTACTTATGGGTCCAAAGACCTCAGTCACATCGTGCATACAAAAGATATTTCACAGGTACCTACCATATATTTACAAACATTGGCATACTACCAAAATCTCATGTCAATACAAGTATATCATCTAGAAACTAGATCCCATACCCTGACCTGAGAGTATAGGGAAGACACTAGGACTCTACTACTAACATCTACAACTAACCAACCTTCTGAATCTATTGATCACCAGGTTGGTTTTCTTCCACAGAACGACCTCGACCTTGTTGCCCGTGACCACCTTAAAAAATGTGGTTACCCATGTGTGAGACCCAGTCCCAGCGAGAAATATAACTCTCTCCAACATATATTATTTATAACATATTAATTAACAGTAAATACATTGAGAAGTTAGTGTATTCAATAAACAATATGAATAGATTAAATAGTTTAAGAATACTAAGCAGTTAAGAAAATAAGTTGTAACATCAAGTAGAATTGTACAATTTTCATTAGTCTACATCATGTAAGAACTATGCAGTGTAAAGACAAGACAAGGGTTAATCAACCAATGTGATACGTATTAAACCCTAGTAATTATACTACACGGCTGGTATCACTTCTTTTATTACTGTGCCCTGGGGAGTTTGAATTGTACCACTCAAAGTCCAACTGACCACTATGAAGTGCTATTCAGTTCCGTATAATATCTAGGAGGGCCGATATCCTAAGATCTCTTCCCCTCAGTCACTACGAGTAAACTGTAGTGACATACCAGTCAAACTGCCAACAGTGACATATAGTCAACTGATAACAACTATTTTGTACTTGGTACAAGTTGTAACACTAGAAAATAGGGTATACAAAACCCTCTAATCTGAGGTACAACCGCAGTTGTCCCCAATCGCATCAAATGTTAGAGACATGACCATAGCCATCCTCCATAACATGCAATTATGGATAATAAGGATATATCCTCAACTTGCCACCCCCACATATTCAACATTATGCACTCCGAGTTTCCCTTGGGAATACTCATTTCACCATCCAGTAAGTTCTGACATTGAAGATGGCTCTACGGCATAGGGCTCTACATGATTAAGGTTACACTTGATTAATTATTGCCAATTGAATGCATTAAGGCTTTATCATACAAGTGGACATTCAAAACCTAATTCTTTTCTAACAAGAGCATATGTATAACAACTTCAAAGGATATAAAACATTTGAGACATAAATCTTAATCACATTACCACATTCAATCATTCATTGCAAATTAATGGACCACACTTATCATCGTACTATTACAAGATACCAATATCTTATCACAAGTTCCAGGGTTTTAACCCTTATTAGAACATGAAGAGGATTTCACCTGAATCATGGCTTCAAGCATGCCCAAAGGTCATTAATACCATAAAATTATTCATAGTAAGGTTATCATCATCATTCCATGCCTTAAATAAGGCTCAAAATATCATTAGCACATATGTTTACATAGATATTAACATGGCAAGGCACTATGATATTCAAATAGTTCTACATTGTGGTTTCAACACATGAAGAGTGTAATTCATTATCACATTAATCATTCAAGAGGTATGATTATAACCAATCAACATCATATAATTACATCAAGATTAGGTACAACAAGCTACATCACATGCGAGTTACGCATCCACTTATTATAGTGATTTATCAAATATAACTATATAATCGCAAAGGTATGACTACCAATTAATGGTATTGAACCATCAAAATATCATCACTAGGACCCACAAATAATACCATGTGGTTTATTTTAATCCATTGGATGTTAAAGCATCCAATATTATTCATTGGATCATGTTCATTGTTCAAGGTTATCAATTGAAGTATAGGTCTAAGCATTAGATCAATTGAACCAAGGAACCATTAGTTTAAGGATTAGTCAATTCTACAATTACATTCCTAATTCTTCATATATGGTGATGATCTGATCCACCATTAATTGTGATCATTGGGTCACCATTGGTTGCTAGATCAGTAATACATTCAGTTAACACCATCAAATATTAAGCCAATATCATCATCGATTGATAACATCATTAGAATACTTAGTGGATGATAATTAAACGTCTAATTGAGTCAAAACCTGACCTAAGGGGGTGTCCTTAGGTTTTCACCATACATTTGACACCCTTGATCATGAACATTAGTTTCCAAGATAGCAACACCATTGGTTGTTGAATGGTATGTCCATCGGTTGTGTGATAGAGAAGGAAATAGCTTGAAAACCCTATTTTGAACCATCAATTATTTTTTGCTTAGCACCATAGGTTGATACTATAAACTTGTCCCAGATCATGTTACACCTTAGAAAGGTTGTACACATGTTTACAAGTTTATATAGAACTGGAACAAAATAGGGAACACCACAAAAATTCGTAATTCTAAACAAGCATGGTTTCTCTATGCTTAAATCAACACATTAAGGCATACACATGAACTAACAAGCTTCTAGTAAGCAATATAAGTGAAGAATGTTATATAACTCGCCTCTGTAGAGTAGGTCAGATCCTAAAAAGCAAGAATCTCAATCAAATAGGGAAAGAAAACCTTGGATTCAGATCTGAACTTGGCCAAATAGGTACTTCTCTCCACAAAGAAGTAAAATCCTAGAAAAAGAAACAAGAAGGATAGAGTTTTGAGTTGTAGAGACACTTTCACCATGGAACAGAAGGATTCCAACCTTGAGGAATGTCTCAGGAAGGAGAAGATCAAGAAAAATGAAGAAGGAAGGAATAAAACAACTTTCCTTGGTCGAATTCCCTAGAATATGACCTTGGAAACCTTAGGTGGGGCTAGACGGAGCCCTAGGAGACCTTCTTCTCCAAAAAGGGGTTGTGTTTTATCTTAGAGTAGTTGATTCTGTAGAAAAACAGAGTGGATTCGTTATTCTAGGTTAGAGCAAAGAGAAAGAAAGAATTTTTTCATATTTGGGCAAGGAAGAGGTAAATATAGCCCATGGATAAGGATAGAAGCAAGCATGAGGTGTAAAAGGAGCTTCCCCATGTGTTTATGGCCTTAAACTATTAAGAATATACAACCACACACACAAGAAGCTCCCTCACTGTCCCTACTTACCTTCTTAGATTTCCTTTGTCTAAATTCCCAGCCAATCACATAATTCATTAGTTGATAGCTACGAAAAGTAGCTCATCCGTGAAGGTGTAAACCCTAAAATACCCTTGATGAAAACACCTTCAAACCATGGATCAAATAGGAGCTCCATGGCTCAAAAATCTCAAGAATGATAATATAACATCTAAGGAACATAATGTATGTGAAAAATTGCAAATAAAACCCCTCAATTGGGTAAATTGCATAAAAGTAAAAAATGTATAGAAAATTGCATAACTTGCTCAAACAATGTCCAAGCAATCAATTATGATAATTAAGATTATTAAACTCATTAAGCAAGTTTAGGGACCTTATAGTCACGGAACCATTCTTACCCTAACCCAATTCCACTGTCCAAATGGGTAGTGTTAAAGGGATTAGAGCGCCCATCCCTGAGTGGCCCAAAAATCATACACAGATAATATGAAAAAAGGAAATAACATTCTTATTTTATTGAAATGAACCAAAGTGTTTATTACATAAGGCCCATAGGAAACTTGGAAAGAAAAGTAGATAATAAAACTAGCCAACAACTACATCCCTTTTAGAATTCAGCTCCCATGTAGAGTCTAGATTTGATGTAGCAATCTTTGTTTCAGTAGATAATAAAAGAGTAGATAGCATTTTCATACTCTCTAGTTCCTTGCATTACCTAAAATCAAGAAAATTATGACACAATCAATGCAATTGCATGGTACACTATGAAAAATAAGTAAAATAGTTTATATCAAAAAAAATAGTATACTTTGGAGGATTTAAGTTCAAATAATTAATCAAGAAATGATTTTATAAATCCATATTTATTTGACAAGATTTTATTACATGTTTCCCATTATGCTGATATCAAGAATCATGATTATATATGTTCATGTGGCTCCATCACCCAGACAAAATGGGGGAGGTCACCAAACTCCTTCTCTCCATATGAGGTTGTAGGTCAAATCAACATGTACAGGGTCCACCCTCTGAATGAGGAGGTCACTTGTACTCAATATCAAAAGATTATCATCTTTATCATAATTTGGGGCAGCCATAATGAGCATTTTTATTTATGTTCCAGATTATCTCAAAGTATAATATAGGAAAATTAGAAGACTAATCAATAGGGAAAAGTAGCTCAACCAAATACATAGCCAAGTATAAGTTCAAGAGGAACATACAAATATCTTCAATACTACTAGTCTGGTCAAGGAGGAGATATAATAATAGCGTACCTTCTTGATGAGTATTCAGAGTATGGATTCCAAGAAAGAGTAGATCAACTCCTTGAGTCAGTCCTAGATCAACAATATTAGATTAAGGGTCAAGATCATGGCTTCAAAGGATCATGTTTCAATATTCGAAATTAGGGTTACATTTTCCTATTTCAACCTTAGGGTTAGGTCATCCACTTATAATCAACAATATTTCAATATGTCCAACATTATTCACATGTCAAGAATATTTCAAGCACGAATGACCCACTTAGGTATTTTAGGAGCATATGTCAACCCTAATTGTTATCATCATTATTCATGTCATCATCAAATTTTTAGATCCTCATCGTGATGAATTAGCATCATTGGAAAATAAGATTGGATCAAGTAGGATCATGGGTCAGATATATGATTAAAGATTTTGCAAGATTAAGATCAATCATCATCCTATCAAGATTAATCCTTATTTCAAGTTGCATGATTCATATTCTAAGGTAGATGAATAAAAAAGGTTAGATGTAAACTCTTATTTAGTAAATTTTTGTTTTAATGTCTCAATATGATCATTAGAGTCAAATATTAGGGTTTCCCAAAGATTAAACACATAGTAGAGTCATTAACGAAAATATTATTAGAAAGAGAATAAAACTAGGGATATAAGTAAGATACATAACTAAATAGACTATACAAGTATTTTTAATAAATTCCTTGGATTTTTTTGATCAAGATTGACTATTTAATCATAATTTTTGGAGCTACGATGCCCTTTTATGATTTAAGAAAGATCTGGTCTTTTAAAGGAATTTTGAGTAGAGAGGAGAAGAAATACCCGAAAACGAAAGGCTGAGATGAATGCAGGTAGTTGGATCCCTTAGTCAACATTGGCTGAGGTTGAGATATTGCACCTAAGAGAGCACAACCTCCCAGGCATGTGCAAGGTAGAGGAGGAGAGAAGGAGGTGCGCGCCTCAATCCTTTGACATTGATCTTTGGTCTGGTCAATAGTTGACGATGATGAAACAGTTGTGGGTCATCGTCTCAGCCAAAGGCAATCCACACGTGAGTAGGGTTGCACGGTAGTAGAGTAGGCAGCCAAAGAAATTGGGCAAATGGTGAGGAGGGTGAGAGGAGATCTAGGGTGTCGATTGCGTTTGCGGGAGCACGCCGAAGCTGATGGTGGGGTTTTTATTGATGGAGGAGTCTTGGGTTAGGGTTTTGAGAGGATGTTCATGGAGGCGTCCAAGAGGTGTGATTGACACCTCACTGTCTCTCAAAATAGGTCAAACCAAAGATAATTAAATACTATATGAGACCAAAATGGTAAGGTGGGTGTCTCTGTTTGTTTTGATTTTCGAATCGGGGTCGAGTTGAGTCAATTGCACCTTCGGTTGCCCAATTTCCTCTCTGTTGATTGTGGGAGGTAGGGGATGACCCCATGACTACTCAATCAGGGCCCCAATCCATGAGAGCCTGATCGGTCAAGGATCACTCCCAAGCCTAGCAGCGGATTGTTGATTTGGCACAGGTCAAATAAAATGTAAATAAAATGGGTTTTTACTATATAACTTCAAAATTTTGTAGAAGTTAGTAGGAAAGTTCAATTGGAGTGAAATTTGTATCATATCTTCATAAAAATGTGAAGAATATTTAAAAAGAGTTTGATGACTAGTTGATGAAGTATGGTGCATAAAATTATATTTTTGGGTAATGTGATACATTAACCTAATTTGTAATGTCAAAATGTGTATACAAATCACATTGGTCATCATATTTTGAATTTGAGTCTCAACATTGATTATGTTGCCAAGGAAAATAAATTGGGCCCATGATTGAACACAATTAGGGCAAAAAATGGAATTGAACAAAAGTAAGGGTAAAACTCACTTTATCACATTCAGTGTGAAATACAGGAATGTGTTATCAACTTTCTTTGGTTTTAGAAGGTTGATTTCTCCTGGTTGTATGCACTTTAGTTGAAATTAGAAATACATTGCGATGAGATAGTATCTAAGATAAAATTATTATAGAGAGATCATCATGTGTATTTTTCCATTGTTCATTTGCAATGACCATGTTGAGTTTCTCATCTAAGCTTCTAACCTAGAAAGTGAAAACTAGCCTTGGGCCTTCATATTAGCAAGATGCATATTCAATAGGGTGTCATTGAATCTAGAAGAAGCATACTTATCAAATAGTTTACACTTTCTCCTTGTTTATTTGAATCATAGTGTTAAAGTCCCCAATCAGTTTTCATGAATCTTTTTTGTTCATTGATTGATTTAAAAGACTTTCCAAAAGGAATATGAGTTTAATTTAGCATAGGATATCATATTTTATTGTGGGATATAAGTTGTTGTCAACCTTGCAATGAATCAGTTGACAATGATTATAGAGAAATTCAATTGTACATTGAGTGTTTCCCATAAGGTGAATTTCTTATCATAGAGAATACCTTGAATGTTACAAAAACATACGTTCATAAAAAATGGTTGGATATAAATTGGTGATAATATTGAAAGTTCATGCACAATCCAATAGAATGGTCTCTGTGATGAAGTGGAGTTTTGGAATCCCTATATGTCCAATGACACAAGTGAAGTCAGGCATGTTGAGTTGTTTTGAGAGTCCCAGGTGTTTTGGTAGAGCTTAATTGTTGATCGAGGTTGACATCATGATCAAGATCTCTCGTTAATGCCTTTTGAGGAATTTAATTGAATGGTTAACATTTCATTTTTGGCACCAAATTTGATTAGAATGTATCTTGAGAGATAGGAAAGCTATGGTTAAATAATTGGTGCAAGATGCAAGATGGACCAATGATTTTCATTTGTTGGCCTTTCTTTTTTATAATAAGAATGACACGGCCCATTTTAGTCCAAGGGATGGTCTGTGTGGCCTTTGTGGTGGCTTTTCCACCTTGGACCTCTAATCTAGTGGGCATAGCCTTGAGATGGGGGTGCCACAGATCTAGCATCTCATAACCCTTGGATGGGAGCAACGACCTGATCTCCTCCCTTTGAACCGCAGTGAGATCGTGGAGTGGGGAATGAGCACCTTCCATACATCCATGATTAGTGATCGTGTAATGGAAGGAGCAAGAGATGAGGCAGTTGCATCTAGTATTGCGGAGGCAGTCTACGACCCCCCCCAATCATGTAATACAAAACTAAGAGCAACGAGTATGAGGACTCTCTCTCCATTGTCTCTCCACGACAACTGCGGGCGTAGAGAAGCTTCAGTGTACTGGCGGTGATGATCACATGTATGGCCGACACACACCTAGAAGAGGACCAGTGGCAGCGGATGCTGTTGTGGAGAACAAAGAAGATGAGAGTAGTCTTCGACGTCTAAGAGGAGGAGGTTCTGGCGGCCGACCGCAAGCTAGGGAGAAGAACAATGACAAGCTCGAGGAGTCGGTGGTATTCCATCCTAGCACTAGTGCCCACAACACAGCAGAAGCAGGCAGACACATATCATGGAGGAGGAGGAGAACCACCATCCGTGAGCCGGAGAAGTTGGGTGCATATCGTAGATGCACGAAGGTATCAAGCGGGGAGGCAGTTGTCCATTGGCGCAGAGCAGAGGTTGAGGAGGAGGATATCATGCCAACCGATTGCCGGAGCAGACCCAACCACGACGGAGCTTGAGAGCATGGAGACCTGAAATGGCAATTGGTGGTAGTGACCTCACAGAGAAGGGGATATATACAACGGACTCATGTAGACGGACCTCTCAAACTTGCAAATGTAGGCTAGCATCAAGCACGACAGATTGGAGCAGACCCAGCCATGATGGAGCGGCACTGATCTCTCACCAGAGACCAGACTCGCAGCGGCGACTTCATCTGAGGAGGAGAGGTGCGATGTTGATCGCTCGTTGTAGGAGGTTTGTTTTGTTGCAGGAGATCTGGAGAGGCGGTGGCGCTAGTACTTTATGGAATAATAGGGTCACGCTGTGAGAAACAGACCTGCGTGAGAAGGAGAAGGGTGTTGATCGTCCTAACACTAAACCGGGCTCAAAGTCATGAACTGGTTGGACCTGAGTAAAGATCAAGCAGGAGTCGTGATTCCTCAGGGCCACGTGGCACCCACCGATTGGCCTTAGAAGGTATTAATTCCCAATTTGTTCAATTCTTCAATAAATCATAAAAAATAGCTCTGAGGTCCGAAAAATACATATAATATATAGAAATTCTTATAAAAATGAGTAGAACGCACTAGAATGATAATATCAGTCTTTTTATGCATTAATATCAGGAATATCATGTAATATGTATTATGCTTGTTTCATGAGTAATAAATATCTAATGATGATATAAAATTATGGAAAAATGTCAGTAAGTCTATAATCATGTTTATAGTGCTTATGATGTCAGATATGGTCATGATGATGCATGAAAGCATATAATTTGATTAATATCTCTAATTAGGGCTAATAACATGAACGATAATGCAATTAATGCATACATGCTCAATAAATGATGAAATTTATAGAGTAAGCTCATATCAGAATATTGAACCTAAGATTTAATTATGAGATCATGATGATGAACATAATCTATGTTATATGAAGATGATCTGTAATACATGTGATGTAACCCTAATTCGAGTAATACATGTAACCTAGGGTTAATATGAGTACAAAAAGGATATGGAACCTAATGTTTAGATAATGAATTATAATTTGGAAAAATGACATCAGTAAGATAAATCTAAGATAAGAACGCAAGTAAAAGTGGGAATAGCCTAATGAGATAAGATAAACCCTAATGAACATGAATAGGGTTAAGATGAGATGTAAGAAGATGAATACCTGATGATAGTATATGATTGTGTCTTGATCAGGTTTAACAAAGATATAGAGGACATCAGGAATGTGGTATAGATAGTGATATCTCTTGATCAAGGTATGCCATTACCTCTTACTTGGCTTATTATACAATATGCTTGTGTTATATGCATAGTAAAATACTTGGCATATGGTATTGGATGAAATGATTGCTCTTGTATAATATGTTGCTTGAGTTTCCGTACTTATTGCTATGAACACATGAAACATAATATATTTGTTCCATTATATCTAAGAACTTCAACTCTTTGGTAGTAAAGTGTTGGAAACAAGTACTTCAACTCTTTGGTTGTAAAGTACTTGGAAGTGATCCAACTCTTTGGTGGTAGATTACATTATGAAATGATCCAATTCTTTGATAGTAGATCATAAAGGCCTTAATGCATTCAACTCTTAGGTAGTAAATGCATGGATGATGTAATGGAAAATAAGCCTAAAAGTTATGTGTTCTCTTTTGTTGATAAACATTCTTATTCAAGTATGATTTTCTTATATTCTTATGTTACTGCCAAGTATTAGTTTTATCTTATTGCCAAGATATGATGAGAGGTATATAAAAGACATGTAGGCGTACGCAGTACAATATTCTTGAATATTGTGATGATGTGTACTACATATAATCTTTTGTTTAGGTTGTGGTTATGCTCTTGAAGATCTAGGATAGTTGAGAGTTGTGTGTCGAGATGATGTATAGGTGGACATGTTCTCTTAAGATCCTGTTGTTTAGTGGTAGTACATGTATACGTAGAGTGTTCTATTTAATATGTAATATCAAATGTTGTAACAATTCATGTTGTAATTATATGTTGAATGGTGAACATGTGTTGCATGGTTTTATTATTGTTCATGTGCATGTGCTACTGATTGTTTCCTTCTGACTCCTTTGATTTTCTTCTTCTTAGCCTTGTGTGGGATTTTTAGGATTGGGATTCTCACTGAGGTGAGGGTTTCAATTTGGACGTCACACATCAGTTTATGTTTTAGAAAATATGGGACCTCACAGGTGGTATCAGAGCATGAACAATAGCAAAGCCTGACATTTGCTCATTATGCAACTCAAAACTAAAGAACCTTGAACTTAATAATCTTTAGGGTTAGATTAGTCATCTTTTAGAGACTAGATATGACCTAGACTCTAAGTTAGCACCTATATGTCTGAGAACTAGGCCTAGACTGGTGCTTGTTGAGTAGCAAGTCCTTAGATGTCGTTCTTTGCTTATAATGCAGCGGTGCACTATTTGGAAATGAGGTGCATCAAGGGAAGAGAAACCCTAGAAATATGGTGCTCGTTGTCTAGAGTAGCTACACTAGTCTACACCATGTTCTCATCCTTTTCACTAGTTTTCATGACACTTTACTCCCTACTATGTGCGGGACACTCATTTTTAGGATTTGGTTTTTTATTCCAAACGGATCGAACCTCGATAGTTTTCTCTGATGCATGTTTTATCAGAGAAAAACTATATAATATTTTATTATGTATATGTATTACAAAAATGTGTCCCCACACATGTGTGAGTAGGAGGTGGTCATGCAACCTAAGTGAAAGTGATGACATCAGTCTAGAAGAGAGAGTAGTTCTAGATTAGATGTCTAGAGCCCTTTTTGATATATATGATAGATGGAATAGATTAAATAATTTATGATGATATAATTCAAGTCTTATATAGGTGGTATAAGATGGTTATGATGATCTATGTTTGTCTTTGAGGACATGGGTTCAGATTTGAGGTTTTGAGATAAGTTTTGATGATGAATGTATGCATTCTTTTATGAGATAAGATATGTTAAGCTGAGACAAAGTTGTGAGTCAGCATGAGCCTCAAGATCTTTTATAAAGGAGGACCTCTAGTGTTAGGACCAGTTTTGGGGTTATCTCTAGAGAGAGTGAGACCCATTGGGAGAAGGTTAAAGAACCTAAACTCCAAGATATGATCACTATGAGATATGTGATGTGATATGTCCTAAACTAGACTACTCCTGAGTGATTGAGTTGAGTCGATCTATGTATGATTCCTATAGTTTTCTTGAACCCTAGATGTCCTTGGGAGGACCAAACCCTAGAGATAGAGAGAGGCTCGTTATATGTGTACATATGTGCGCATGGATATGAATGTGAGAACCTACCATCTGGGTGAGGGAGAGAGCCCAAGACCCTGGAGGAGGTAGCTATGTCAGTTTTTGTGAAGCCTCAAGTTCAGGTTGGTGGTTTCCCACATAGGAATCTAGTGGTGTATATAAGCGAGTTTTGGGTAAGCATGTTTCATGGGTAGAGACATATGAAGAGGATGTTGTAGCATGTTTTGGTTTGTGCTTATGTGGCTAGAGTTTCTAAAGCAATCACTAGTTCAAATGAGGTAATCCGAGAACCATAGACTGAGAGGAAAGATAAAGTATATGCATGTGAGATACTCATAGAGTGGAGTTAGCTCAAAGAGACTGAGCATGCCACTACTCTTATGATATGGGTTGGGAGAACCTCAACTGGACTAGATAAAGTTTTGATATATGTTTGACAAGCCACTCACATAAGTTTGTTTAGCACAACTATGATACAATATATGTAAGCATATGATCTAATCTTAAGATGTGATACATAGACATGATATGATAAAAACCTAGAGATGGTTTAATAGATATCAATACAATAATGGTTAACCATATACATGAATAATGATGATAATGTGAAATTGTTGGTTAATCTTGTGATGAAATCACTAGTAAATGTTGCAATTTATTATGATAAGAAATAAAATGAGATCAAAAGAATGAAACGTATTACATGAGGTGTTAATCTTAGTGCTTAATAAAGACAAAAGAAAATAAAGTTTGACAGCTAGCACAACATAATGTTGATGACACCTTGATATAATGGGTTAACTTTAATTAACTCCTTTAGAACATGATAACATGATGTAGAAACCCTAATGCATGGATAAAGATAAGGATGCAACCCTAACATATGAGATATGTCATGACCTAATCAGAGTTTTTTAAACCCTTGTTTGAGCTTCTATGAAGTGATGTTCACCCTAGATGTTGTAAAACATCATAGTAGCTTGGATATAGTTCTGGGGCTTTTGGCTATGTTGTACATATAATGGTGCCTACATGTGGATGAAGGCAAGATAAGGTTTTCCTTGGAAGTACGAGTATGGTTGACTTTCGAGGATGAAAGTTCTTTTAAGATTTATATGATGTGAAAGACCAGATTTTAGGTTTAATTCCGAGGATAGAATTTCTTTTAAGGTGTGTAGGATGTGATGAAGTGGAATTTTGGAATCCTTATATGTCCAATGACACAAGTGAAGTCAGGCATGTTGAGTTGTTTTGAGAGTCCCAGGTGTTTTGGTAGAGCTTAATTGTTGATCGACGTTGACATCATGATCAAGATCTCTCGTTAATGCCTTTTGAGAAATTTAATTGAATGGTTAACAGTTGATTTTTTGGCACCAAATTTGATTATAATGTATCTTGAGAGATAGGAAAGCTATGGTTAAAGAATTGGTGCAAGATGCAAGATGGACCAATGATTTTCATTTGTTGGCCTTTCTTTTCAATAATAAGGATGACACGACCCATTTTAGTCCAAGGTATGGTCTGTGTGGTCTTTGTGGTGGCTTTTCCACCTTGGACCTCTAATCCCATGGGCATAGCATTGATATGGGGGTGCCACAGATCTAGCATCTCGTAACCCTTCGATGGGAGCAACGACATGATCTCCTCCCTTTGAACCGTAGTGAGATTGTGGAGTAGGGAATGAGCACCTTCCACACATCCATCATCAGTGATCGTGTGATGGAAGGAGAAAGAGACGAGGAAGTTGCATCTAGTATCGCAGAGGCAGTATATGACCCCCCCAGTCATGTAATACAAAACTAAGAGCAACGAGTGTGAGGACTCTCTGTCTCCATTGTCTCTCCACGACAACTGCAGGCATAGAGGATCTTCAACGTACTGGCGGTGATGATCACACATATGGCCGACACACACCCAGAAGAGGACCAGTGGCAGCGGCTGCTATTGTGGAGAACAAAGAAGATGAGAGTGGTCTTCGACGTCTAAGAGGAGGAGGTTCTGGCGGCCGACCGCAAGTTGGGGAGAAGAGCAACGGCAAGCTCGAGGAGTCGGTGGTATCCAATCCTAACAGCAGTGCCCGCAACGTAGCAGAAGTAGGTAGACGCATATCATGGAGGAGGAGGAGGAGGAGAACCACCATCCACGAGTCGGAGAAGCTAGGTGCATATCGCAGATGCACAAAGGTGTCGAGCGGGGAGGCATTTGTCCAGCGGCGCGGAGCATAGGTTGAGGAGGAGGATCTCATGCCAACCGATCGCCGAAGTAGACCCATCCATGATGGAGCTTGAGAGCATGGAGACCTACAACGGTGATGGGTGGTAGTGACCTCGCGGAGAAGGGGGTATCTACAGCAGACTCACATAGACGGACCTCTCAAACTTGCAAATGCAGGCTGGCATCGAGCACGGAGGATCAGAGCATACCCAACCACGACAGAGTGGCACTGATCTCTCACTAGAGACCAGCCTCGCAGCGGCAGCTTCATCCAAGGAGGAGAGGTGGGCTGTCGATCGCTCGTTGTAGGAGGGTCATTTTGTCACCGAAAATCTGGAGAGGCGGCGGCGCTAGTACTTTATGGAAGAACAGGGTCACGTTGTGAGAAATAGACCTACGTGAGAAGGAGAAGGGCGCTGATCGGCCTAACACTAAATTGGGCTCAAACTCATGAACTGGTTGGACCTAAGTAAGGCTCAAGTAGGAGTCGTGATTCCTCAGGGCCACGTGGCGCCCACCGATTGGCCCGAGAAGGAATTAATTCCCAATTTGTTCAATTCTTTAATAAATCATAGAAAATAGCTCTGAGGTCTGAAAAATACATATAATATATAGAAATTCTTAGAAAAATGAGTAGAATGCACTAGAATGATAATATCAGTCTTTTGATGCATTAATATTAGGAATATCATGTAAGATGTATTATGCTTGTTTCATGAGTAATAAATATCAAATGATGATATAAATCTATGGAAAAATGTCAGTAAGTCTATAATCATGTTTATAGTGCTTATGATGTCAGATATGGTCATGATGATGTACGAAAGCATATAATTTGATTAATATGTCAAATTAGGGCTAATAACACTAAAGATAATACAATTAATGCACACATGCTCAATAAATGATGAAATTTATAGAGTAAGCTCATATCAGAATATTAAACCTCATATTTAATTATGAGATCATGATGATAAACATAATCTATGTTATATGAAGATGACCTGTAATACATGTGATGTAACCCTAATTCGAGTAATACATGTAACCTTGGGTTAATATGAGTACAAAAAGGATATGGAACCTAATGTTCAGATAATGAATTATAATTTGGAAAAATGACATCAGTAAGACAAATATAAGACAACAATGCAAGTAAAAGTGGGAATATCCTAATGAGATAAGATAAACCCTAATGAACATGAATATGGTTAAGATGAGATGTAAGAAGATGAATACCTGATGACAGTATATGATCGTGTCTTGATCAGGTTTAACAAAGATATAGAGTACATTAGGAATGTGGTATAGATAATAATATCTCTTGATCAAGGTACGCCATTACCTCTTACTTGGCTTATTATACAATATGCTTATGTTATATGCACAGTAAAATACTTGGCATATGTTATTAGATGAAATGGTTGCTCTTGTATAATATGTTGCTTGAGTTTTTCTACTTATTTCTATGAACACATGAAACATAATATATTTGTTCCATTATATCTAAGCACTTCAACTCTTTGGTAATAAAGTGCTGGAAATAAGTACTTCAACTCTTTGGTAGTAAAGTACTTGGATGTGATCCAACTCTTTGGTAGTAGATCACATTGTGAAATGATCCAACTCTTTGGTAGTAGATCATAAAGGCCTTAATGCATTCAACTCTCAGGTAGTAAATGCATGGATGATATAATGGAAAATATGCCTAAAAGTTATGTGTCCTCTTTTGTTGATAAACATTCTTGTTCAAGTATGATTTTCTTATATTCTTTTGTTACTGCCAAGTATTAGTTTTATCTTATTGCCAATATATGATGAGAGGTATATAAAATACACGTAGGCATACTCAGTACAATATTCTTGAATATTGTGCTGACGTGTACCCCATGTAATCTTTTGTTTAGGTTGTGGTCATGCTCTTGAAGATCCAAGATAGTTGAGAGTTGTGTGGCGAGCTGATGTACGGGTGGACCTGTTGTCTTAAGATCATGTTGTTTAGTGGTAGTACATGTATACGTAGAGTTTTCTGTTCAATATGTAATATCAAATGTTGTAACAATTCATGTTGTAATTATATGTTGAACGGTGAACATGCGTTGTATGGTTTTATTATTGTTCATTTGCATGTGCTACTGATTGTTTCCTTCTGACTCCTTTGATTTTCTTCTTCTTAGCCTTGTGTGGGATTTTTAGGATTGGGATTTTCACTAAGGTGAGGGTTTCAATTTGGACGTCACACATCAGTTTAAGTTTTAGAAAATCTGGGGACGTCGCAGTCTCCCACATAGGGTTTCATATCTTCATCATGTCTTTGGATTTATTTGACTCCAATTATTTTTGGAAGTCTAGCAATCTTGTAATATCTTTTCTTGACTCATGGATGGGTCCATCATCTTCATTTGGGTGGCGATCATTTCTACCTTTTTCCTAAACCAATTAGGGATTAGGATGGTTTGGTAGACAGACCCTCTATGAATCATCATATATCCACTACCCTCCTTCTATGGTGAACATGTGGTTGACAAGGTGGCTTTGGAGATTCAATGAACTTATTGTCTTGAAACTTGTAGGATATTTTGTTAGCATTACTTGATAGAACTTTTGTGATCTTTCTTGAGTTTATTCTCCTTCATATGCACTAATGTGTCACTGCAATGGTCATCATCCTAAACCTTTTTGGTTTCTGAATTCTTGCCTTTTCCTACTGGAGTTTCCTCAATATATTGTTGGCTGTCCTTTTTATTTTGTTTTTCCTTTGAACCTTCTCCACTCCCCTTAATCATCATGGGGAGCTTCATCATTAGAAATAGAAATTGTTTTGAATTATTAATTTCTCAAGTTCAAGTGTTTACCTTTGGCAATGCCCTTGTTTGCCTTTTTATTGAATTTGTGTTTCCATGGTTAAGGCTAATGTTTCTTGGTTTTCATAGCATAGTGTAAGACCCCTGACCTATCTTAGTTCTTGATCTTGTTTTTTTTTTCTTAATAAGTTTCTTAGACCTTAATCTAACCATGTGATGTGTCCTAATAACATGTGACTTGCTTATGTTTTTAGTTTGGTCTAATTTGCATGATTTTTGAGCTAGTTGTGCTACATGCGTGCTTGGTTTGGACCTAATTGAAATTTACCCACGTTGAGGGTTTATCTTGAAATTTGTCACATGCCTCCTATGTTTTGGCATCATGAGAGAGAGAATGATTCTTAGGGGTGCCTTTTTGTACCTTGGATGTTGAGGAGAGAAGTGGTGACATCTTGTGTGATGATGTTTACATGGTTTGCTTTGGTTCCTTGAGTAGATGGTTGACCTTATTTGAGTGTTGACTCTTTAAGTTGGTTTTAATTGACTACCTATATGTTTTCGTGGATCTAATATCTACGGTCCAAGATGTGTTGAGTGTGCCTTGAGTCCCCTTCAATCGAAGAAGCTTGGAGTTCTCTCTTGGTTCGATGAGAGACCTAGGGTGTTGAGGTGTTTAGGTCTTTGACTGATGAGACGTTTAGTCTATGTTTCTATTTGACTGATGGTCTTATAGGACCAAGTGAGGTCACTGATCAATCTTGGTTTTCATGATCTTAGTTGCATGCATGGTTAGTGGTTGCATGGTTGTTCAATGATTGACAAGTGGCATTTAGTTGGACACCTAACCTTCCACATCTCTCTCCACTCTTGGGTATATATACCTCCCTCTTTGTTTGCATATGATCCTTTTTCATCCTTTCTTCCTATCCTCTTTCTTGGAGCTCGTCCCCTTTGGTGCTTGGAAGAGAAGGAGCTCAACCTTGGTACAAGGAGGCCGAACCTTGCATGTGGCGATCTAGGGTTGGAACATCTTCCTTTGTTGATCCTTGTGCTAGGTAAGTGATTTATTCTTATTGATCTCATTTTTATTTAAACTTACCCTCTATTTTTCACCTTGGCCAAACCATGGTTCTCCATGGTGGTCCTTTTGAGGAAATTCTCTCCAACAGAGGTTGAATATATGGTTTTACATAGTAGTACCTAATTGAGATGGAGATATCCTCCTTCTTCCTTTCTTTTTGATCTAGGGTTTTAACCCTCTTCTCTTGATCTTTCCTTTGACCTTGGTTTCTCTTATTCTCTTGAGGTGAGCTTACTTGGCCGAGCTATATTTTCTTCTCTCTCTTAGAGCTTCTTGTCTTTTGGAGTTGATCTTCAACTCAAGGTAGGTTATATAACTCTCTCCTCTACTATTGTCACACCTTAATCTTACATGCAAAGCTTATCTTATCTCTAAAATGTGACTATGTGTTACCTGATGATGATACCTTGTTTTATGATTTATGATTTTGTTGTAGTTTAGCATATATTAGCTCTTTCTCTTAAACCCTAATTCTTGTTCTTGAGTTTTATGGATGGTGAGAAGTTGATGCTTGCATGCACTCCTTGAAATGTTGGTTTTAATCCCCTTGATCATGTTTCATCTCTCTTGTAGAAGATGGAAGTTTTGGTTATCCATATCTTGTGTTTGATGTATGGCTTTCTCTCTCATATCATGGTTTGGTTTTGCTATGTTTCTAGGGTTTTGGATGATGTTTCCCTTGATGTACTACCCTCTTTGAGGTTTCAGTTTTATATAGTTAAACCACCTATTTTGATTATGTTTTGACCCTATGATGTTCTTCATGTTATGATTCCAGTGGACAAAGGTTTGATGATGGCTCTTGGTCAATGACATGGTTCCTTGAAGAGGTCACATAAATGACCTAGGGTTTTTAGCTGATGAGGTTGTTCTTTTGTGTTCCTTCATTCGCCATGGTTGTTCTTCATGTGTTGTTGATGTTTGAACCTTCGCTTCGATCGATGACATGGTGAGGTGAAATTTGGTCACTGAAGTTGTCTTTGACCTAGGTTTTTCCATTTGGTCAAAGGTGGGAGGATGTTTCTCTTTGGTCTCCAAAGTTGATGTTTGTCTTCAACCAGTGTGGTTCGTTTTCTCTTCGATCACAGAAGATAGTTGGCTTTGGTCCTCTTTGACTGATGAGGTTTTCTAGACTCATGTTCCTCTTATGGTTGACCTAATAGTGATGATGGTTAACAATGATATGTGCTCCAAGAATATGGTAAGTAATGATATTTAGTGTTGATGTTATATGTTTTTCTGGAAACTCAAATCGGTTACATTGTTGAAACCCTAATCCAAATTTTTTAGTACAAGTGCTTAATGTTTACTTGCTTGAATGATTATCATATATTGAAGTATTTCTCTCTCCTACTTGTGTAACCCTAATGTTGTAGGTTGAATGAACATCATAGCTTGTGGTTTTGATGGTATCTATGATGTGATAGGTGATGATAATTATGAGCCTTAATGAGGCATGATGAGATAATGATGTTGTGCAGGAACGATGTGATTGGGTCTTATGACCTGGCAGAGGCTCTGTGCCTAGTTTGAGGTGATATCCTCTAGCAATGAGATGACAGATGGTTATCCCATGATGATGTGATAATGGTAAAGTCCTTGTGTATGGAAGTGAGACAGTATCATGAGATGATCTGATTAGCTTTATCCTTAATATGTTTGATATCTTCTAATGTTGCAATCTACCCTTATTTTTGTGGAATTTGTTTAGGGTTTATACTTTATAACTTGATTGATGCATTAAAAGGTACCCAATTGGCAATAATTAATCAAGTGAAACCCTAGTAATGTAGCTTCCCTGAGCCATAGATCCATCTTCATCATCAATACTTGTTGGATGGTGAAATGAGTAATTCCTATGGGAAACCCAGAGTGCATATTATTGAATATGTGAGGGTCCAAGTTGAGGGTATATCCTTTCATCCACAATCATTGTTTTAGAGGATGACTGTGGTCATGGCTCGGTAGGAGAATGACTGAGACTGTATCTCAAATGATATGTTTTCAGGGATGGTTGTGATCATAACTTGGAAGGAGAACAGTTGTGGTCGTATCTCACTAGTGTCATGCCTATATACCATGGTAGACTAGGATGATTTGCAGTTTTACTCTATATGTCACTACAGAAGACTCAGATTGACTGGGGGTGTGGAAGATCATAGGAGTTCGGTCCTCTTAGATCTTGTATGGAACTAATTTTGACTTGGCAGTGATCAGTTGGACTATGAGTGGTATACCTCATCTCTATAGGGCATATAAAAGACGTTATACAACATATAGTATATATGCTTAGGGCTAAACACGAACCACATTGGATGACCCCTTTTCCTAGTTTCTTATACTATTTAGTTGATAACATTTATACATTTTCTTCATATTCCTGTTGGGTTTTAGGGAAATCAGATAAGGTAGCGGAAACAAAAAATTTCTTCTCCCCAAACCCAAAATAAAAGAAACGTGTCACCGTATATACAATAGGAAGGATGGTTTGTCGAGTTGTACCTTGTCCCGAGGCTTGCTTGACAATGTTACCTCACGGCTTGCGTGGTCTTCACCTCCGATCTTGGACGGTGTCTATGCAGCTCCTGGTCTCACTGGGATTGTCAGGATTGACAGCTGTCCTCCGAGCGGCAGAAGTCTCCCATCTCTGAAGTAGTCCACACAGACCACCTAGAACTCCGATCTCCTTGTCCCACAAGGAATCGGAAGGATTCGCACGCTCCTGTCAGCATACTAGTCACTGACACACTCTCCTTCCACCATTCACTTTCTATAATTGTCTTTCCCTTGTTGTGCCTCCCTTATCAGGTAGCACTTGCTCATGCTCTCTCTCGGTTACCAAAACTAGAGAGAACAACAACTTTGCAGAGCAACTGGTGCACTGAGTTGTATTGCTGAGAAGCCCCCACTACCCCTATATATAGGAGGGTCATGGGATAGGGTTCTCTATCCCGGGTAATGTGAGATTAATGCAGGAGTAGAAGGGTTCGATATTTTCCACAAAACAACCAACTGTGCCACCTAAACCGATTGTTGAAAACTACTAGAGGGGGGTGAATAGAGTTTTATAGACAATTTAACAATTATTGAACTCAAACAACCACAATGAAAATATTGGACAAGGAGACACAAGGTTTAGAGTGGTTCCAACTATAGCAAATACTATAGCCGTCAATCCACTACCCGGTTGCTTACCCAACCGGGATTTGAAAAGAAATTTATTTTATTACCTCTTCAAGGAATTTACATAAAATACAATCTCTTTTCCTAAACCCTTCAAGCAGCCTTCACCTAGAAGTAATCGCCAACCTTGAAGCAGCCTTCCCTTGAAGTAGATGCACCAACTCCCGTTGCACCAGCCTTCTGAAGTAGCTTCCCTTGCGATAGCCTTCTTGAAGTAGCTTGAAGTCCCCTTCTCCACCTGAGAAGTCAACCCTCTCCAATCCGCAGCCTCCAACCCTAGGAGTAGCAAGGAGAGTACACAAGATAAACAGGAACAAGAAAGGAAAAGGAAATTACAACTTATCCTTTAAGCCCGAGGCTTGATATGCCTAGATCAAGCGTAAGATCTCCTAGCCAAGTATGTGAACTTGTGATTGCTGTGGGTAGGAGAATCTAGCCTATAGGACACGAGATTGAGCTAAGGAGAATGTAGGCCAATGATCACAGTGCTCAAATTGCTTGCAAAAGATTGCTCAAGTATGCTCAAGTGTATTCTCAAGTGTAACAAGTGAATTCTAGTGTCCTATGGCTTGTCCTATTTATAGGAATGGCCTAAGTATGCTTAAGGACGTTCTAGACAACTTCTAGGGGTTTCTAAGTGCTTAACTAGCCGTTAGGTACAAAGTTGTTGCTTTAACAACGGCTAATTACTTTATTCTGCAGTTGCTGTCAGAGACCATCTCGGTCGACAAATGGTCGACCGAGACACCTACTCGGTCGAACTTTTGTCGACCGACAGGCTCTCTGGAACAAGTGATTTGCAACGTCTTTCTTCAACTACCAACTAACTTGTCTGTTGTGTCTAACGGCTACTTTGGATCTTTCTCGGTCGAGAAGATTGTCGACCGAGAGTGTCTCGGTCGAGGAGTTTGTCGACCGAGAATGATCCTGTTTCAAGGTTTCAATTTAAGCATTAATTATATGTGTGAGTGTGCAAAGGTGATCCTAATAAAATGGGATGACATGTCTAACTATGGTGTTTGGCTAGGGAAAATCTAACGCTTGATTTACATGCAATTCTAAGTACTTGTACATTATATATTTGTACAAGTTTTACAACATTGATTACATTGCATGAAAATATAACTAAGTAAGCTCTTGGATTTTCCCTTGCTACTTTGTCATCCTGCACACTCAAGTAGCTCGTTAGATTAATAAGAATGAAATGTTTGTCATCATCGAAACAAAGGGATTTATCATAATATCCAATTTATCCAACAATTGTTTCATACATGAAACAGTCGGTTGGGGAGTTGAGCCGATCGGTTCACACCTCAACCGATCGGTTGGGGCACCTGAGCCGATTGGTTCACTTTTGAGTCTATCGGTTCATGGTCCTAATCCAACTCAAATTTACTTTCAAATTTGTTTCTGATTAATCAAATATTAATCCTTATCCAAATTGAATTTGTATAAGTGAAACAAATTGTATTTGCAAGTCTTCTGACTTTCCAAACGATCTCTGTTACACCAATTGAGCTGATCGGTTCAACCCTTGAACCGATCATCTCAGCCTATCTTGAGTCGATCAGTTCATCACATGAGCCGATCGGTTCACCAACCTGAGCCAATCGGTTCATCACATGAGTCGATCGGTTGGAAGTGCAGACTGTGCAAAATCAGTCAACTGTAGTTTCAATCAATCTGATACTCTAATCAATTGGTCCAACACCTTGAACACTATGATTTTGAGCTATTTATTAATTGAGTGTTTAATTGAACTTATAAACTCCTATAGTAATCAATCTAAACATCATTTGCAGAAAAACCCCTCTTCCAGGTTAAATCCTATGTGTGTGACCCTGCAGGTCCATTTCACGTTGGCAGTGAAAGTCCATAACACTTGTGACTTCACAAGCAAAGAGTGGTGCCTAGTCACACATCAGTGCTACCCAAGTGAAGTAGAAAGTTGGAGAACAACTTTCAATCCTATAACCCGTGAATGGTGTTACAGCGAATGTATAATTCCTTTGTCACTAATATCTCGAATGAACTCAAGGCATGGAACAGTCATCCTGTCAATGTTCATTCACTTTCTTGATTTCAGAGTAGATTGGAGGAGATGTGTATGACATCAATATCACATACTAATTCACACATGTATGTGCACGCCTATCTCAATCCTACTCATCAAGTGGCCATGGATATCAAACTCCCTCAGGAGGGACAAATCCCATATCTATCGCTCACCCCTCAAAAGCCCCATGTGTCAAAGCCACCCATCATCACCTTTATAACAACCCATGTTTCAGGACTATCTTTGATGATGTCAAAGTGTACCCAATCACATGTGTTGAGTGTAGTGATTTCAGGTCAAAGAATCACACTCACCACCATCACTGTGAGAACTGACTGTGACTACCATGTCATGTTTCCATGTGTCAAACTCATGGTGGGTCTGTCCGGTACACTTGTTCTCTAACAAGTACTTATGTGTTTGGTTTGATATCTCCATATCATGACTAACAATATTTTGTCATCAACCAACACCACAATCTATTCTTGTATGTCACTATTGTCTATTACCTTCCATAATGACATCTGACTAGGGACATAATAACAATGTACAAGCTCTTAGCATATGTATGATCTCATCGTTCAGGTCCTAAACCTGAAGGCATACTTCATTGAGTAATGTCATTCTCTAGACATTCAATTTGTTCTATCATTATCTCATATGACTGAATCAGAAAGAATTGGAAGCTTTCCTTTGATATTTATCAAATCAATCTTAATGTGTCCCACCAATCATCCTATGATCGGCTCTCAGGGCATACATACCAATAGACTCCCACTTGCACTGTGAGCCAATCACCTTTGAATCATATTCATAGTGATCTTCAAACATGTCCCACATGTTACTGTACTCTAGTACCAACATAGTGAGTTATGGAAATAGCTTTCCAAAGTCATTATTAATTGCATGTCTCTCATCTCTTCGATGTACGTAATACGTATGAGATGGAGTTGTCGTAATATGCGATACAGTATTCCTTTGCTAACCTTTAGCCACATTCTATGACCAAGCACTCCTTACTTGTCATCAATGACCGGAATAACTATAAGTTCATCTCTCTGAACTCTTAGATCCATATAGTATCCACTATTGTTCTATAACACACGGATATTCAGTTTTTCCCTTTAAACAACTTTATTGGAACATTTCCATTTACCAACAAACATTCACTTTTATATATCTCATATATATATATTGCGATTAATTCTCTATCCTTTTTGGAAGTTCACATCAGTGTAACTCTTTATAGTGAATCCTTCCTTATTTCCATAGAACTAGTACTTCTCAAGTACTTATCAAGTTCTCATGGTATTCCTGTAACCCTTACTGGAACTAGACAGACATCCACTCGTCATGTCCCACATATGAGTTATCAGGATGAGCATATCATATTGTCATGTCCTACATACAATATGATAAATGTGTCTTGTTCTTTCCATGTCCATACATGCAAGATGATGGGATGTTTACATACATGATAGATCCATCTCTATTCTTAGTGTTCCCATTCTTCATAAGAATTGAACACTTGGCCTTGGGATACCAACTCCATGTAACATGGACAATTTTTCTCCCATTGAATCTATGTACATGGAACCCTTAAGTATAGATGGCCAATGTATGCTATCTCTTTTTAGGTCAAGAGGTTTTCAAGAACTATCTGTATAGATCTCTATTCCTATCTCATAGGAAATGTCTCTATCTTCCTTAAAGATAATTTCCACTTTGGATTTCCATTCTAGAACATTTCATTTCACATCAACACGTGGAATGTGAATACGCTCCCACTAAATCATAGATCCCTTCTTTATCTTTGTCATATCAGTCAAACCCTTTGACTATATCATCAAAATAAAGATCACAGTTCTGAGTTGCTTGTACTCAATCAATCACATTGATTAGTCCATTGTAACTTATAGACTTCATTTGCATTAATGGATTCATAAACCTTATAGGTTGTGTCACGTACACATCCTTGTTTTATTCCTTATAGGAATGCGGTTTTAGTATCCATATGCCAAATTTCTTAGTCATTAAGTTGCAATCAACAAGCATCATCCTTCTCAAATGTCATCCATGTATCTTAACGATTAAGACTCATTCACACTTATGGATTTTATCCCAATGGGTTTTACCATCAAGGTCATACCTTATGGTTCACATGGAAGTCATTTAGGATGTAATGGTCATAAACCATAACTCAAAATCTGGTTCCTAGATTCATCTAGATAGTTGACTCATCACATGACCAACTCATCACATAGATAATCGAGATGTATCTATCAAGGATATAAGAACTCACAACTCTTTGTATTTCTGAATGTCCTTTATTAGTGCGGGGTATTCTTTATTTAAGAAGAAATTAGTTATTTGATAATCATCCTATAACTCCTTAGAGTATGACTCCTTGTTGATTTAGACATCACCATGCCTTAATCACGAGCCTACTATGATACACTATAATAATCACTCATAAGGATCTCAAACATTTGGTTTAAGTATTTCATTTATTGATCTCATCAAGAATTAACACTTAATCAAATTCGCACTTCATTTATGATATTCTTAAACACTTCAAGATATTCATATTGGTATTTCTCTAAACACTGTTTGAAGTACTATAATTCAGTCCAATAGGTATGTAAATACATCACATGTATTATACCTAATAGGATAATCATTCTCCCACTACCACTAGTGAAGATTTATTAATCATGTCTAAGAGATCCATGTCTCTTACTAGTTCTTTAACCAAAAGAGTCTAGACTTATCCATCATATGGAAACTAGAAATGAATTTCTCATGATTTATGCTAATTTGATTGTTTGAGTTATCAATAAATTTTAGGTATAATTTTATCTTATGCATACCAAGTACCATAAGATAAACAAGGCATTGCCACAAAGATCATATCATTGAGATTGAAACACCAACTTTATTAATTGCTATCATGGCCATACAATATGCAAAAATAATGTGTTTTTATCCATTGGCAAATATGAAATAGCAGTTCATAACTCTATTACATGCCTTTAAGGCTGAAAATAAACTAAAGTACTCCTATCTATGGTGGCAACACTTGCCCCATTTATTGAGTGCTTTACATTTTATATCTTGGTATCATATACCTCAAAAATGTTACAAGTTTATTTCATGACACCTTCAGGTGGGGATGTCTGTTGCCTCCTTCTTTAGTTCTTCCAGATAGATTGGACAATTCCTTTTCCAATGTCCTGGCTTTTAACAATGGTGGCAATTGCCTCTCTTGGTCACGCCTCCTTTGGTCTTGAGATCTGAAGATGACTTGGGCTGCTGGCTAGCATCAGAACCCTTCTTATCTTTACCCTTGCCCTTGCGCTTGGACTTGCCCTTCTTGCTGTTGATCATCATCACAGACTTAGGCTTGTCCTTCTTCATCTATTTCTCAGTTGTCCTCAACATGCCCAACAACTCTGTCAATGGCTTGTCAAATTTGTTCATGTTGTAGTTCATCACAAACTGACTGTAGGATTTTGGCAATGATCAGAGTATCACGTCAGTAGCCAACTCTTGGCTCAGAGGAAATCCCAGTCTCATCTGGTTCTCCACATACCCAATCATCTTGAGCATGTGAGGACCAACTGGATCTCCTTCTGTCATGACACACTTGAACAACGCCCTTGAGACATCATATCTCTCTTGTCGTGCTTGATCTTCATATATGTTCTTGAGATGCTGAATCATCTCAATGGCACTCATGTTCTCATGTTATCTCTACAACTCGTGGTTCGTGGAGCACAACATCAAGAACTTTGCATCAATGGCATCATCAGAATGCTTCTTATAAGCATCCCTTTCTGCCTTTGCTGCGGTAGGAGCAGGTTCCTCTGGAACTAGAGTATCCAAGACATAGAGCTTTCGCTCTTGAGTGAGAACAATTCTCAATGTCCTAAACCAGTCATCGAAGTTAGTCCCATTCAGCTTGTCCTTCTCAAGGACCGATCGCAATGAAAAGTTATCGTTGTTTGTTGTCATTTATACTACAAAAGGAAATATATGCAATTTAGTCCAAAACTCAAATTTGACTTATTTGATTGATTTGAAAGGTTGACGATATAATTAGGACTTTAATTAATTATTGCTCCCACTATTTTTTTTCAAATTGATAGCCATCACCATCAATTCAGAAGATTTCAACGAGCAATCTTCTAGTGGGTCAAGATCCTAAAATCCTCTAAGTCATGGACCAGCTAGGGCTGTCACCCACAACTTAGATCTTCCAGGTAGGCAACTTTTGCCAATTGCATCATATGCAACTCTTGAAAGATGTCATATGCAATTCTTTGCCATGATCATCTCCATGACTCAAGGTGATAGATCCTATCTAGGTCACCTTGTTAAGTCTGACCCAAAGCCGACACAATGAATATGTACCCTTCTAGGGCAGACCCACATATCCATCCTTCATGCTTCCACGAGATAGACGGCACACCATGCTAGGGCGTGCCCACACTTGACCGATCAAGCTTTTCACGTGTGTCGCATTTGGAAGGCATATAAAACTTTAATATTTAATGAGGGATTCAGTTTTTATAGGTACATATACATATCTAATCACCACAATATATATAGTACATATCATATACATGCTATATCCCATAGAAAACATGTGAAATGATAAAAGCAATGATTATGGCCATCCTAATGTGATTCCTCGAGCCAAGAGGAATCATGGTCATCTAGGTCTACATCACATGGAACATGTCCGTGATGAAGTGCTATAGTTGTGCGAGTTGATCAACTCATCATATGAAAGACCTATTCACCCTGGCTCGGTCGTATGGGTGCCACCAGCTGATCAGTTGGCTCCTCCAACCGATCGGTTTGCCTGGTTGTCGTACATCTCCCCATGGCCACCACCCGATTGTCTCACTCCTTGAACTGTTCGTCTAGATGGCCAACCGATCGGTTCACTCCTTGCACCGATCGTTTCATTCGTCTTCAGATGTCCGCCGTTCTTTGACATAATAGGAAATAAATGATCTATCTTATTTTACATTTGAATTGGGAAACCCCGAGTTACATTCGGGGGGAGAAAAGGTAGGAAAGAAATATTGAGTTATCTCGAGTTACATCAGGAATAGGACATAGGGAATCAGTGCGCAGACCGAGATGCCAGCAACCACATACAACCAAGCACACATAAGGTTTATTGGCCATAACCACACTATAGATCCACCACAAAACTCATTTAAGGGTGGCACATATCGAGTGCATTTATATTATATATCATATATGTATATTGGGGTTTGTGGATTTAGGATTGGGCATGCATAAAGCCAATTTTATTCGCATCGTATGCAATAAATAAAGGCGTCAAACTAAAATCGATCATATCGACAATCCTAAAGTATAGAGCAGTTGACGTGGCTCTGATACCACTGTTGGGTTTTATGGGAATCAAAGAAGGCAGCGGAAACAAAAATTTTCTTCTCCCCAAACCCAAAACAAAGGAAACGCGTCAACGTCTGTACAATAGGAAGGATGGTTTGTGGAGGCATACCTTGTTCTGAGGCTTGCTCGGTGATGTTACCTCACAGCTTGCAAGGTCTCCACCTCCATTCTTGGACGGTGTCTGTGCAGCTCCTGGTCTGACCAGGACTGTCAGGATTGACAGTTGTCCTCTGAGCGGAAGAAGTCTTCCGCCTCTGAAGTAGTCTACACGGACCACCTGGAACTCTGATATCCTTGTCCCACAAGGAATCGAAAGGAGTCACACCCTCCTATCAGCGTACTAGTCACCGACACACTCTCCTACCACCAGTCACTTTTTGTAGTTGTCTTTCCCTTGTTGTGCCTCCCTTATCAGGTAGCACTTGCTCGGGCTCTCTCTCGGTTACCAAAACCAGAGAGAACAACAACTATGCAGAGCAACTAGTACACTGGGTTGTATTGTTGAGAAGCCCCCACTACCCCTATAAATATAGGAGGGTCATGGGACATTGTTCTCTATCCTGGGCAATGCGGGATTAATGCAGGAGTAGAAGGGTTTGAGATTTTCCACAAAACAATCAACTGCGCCACCTGAACCGATCGTTTCATACATGAAACAGTTGGTTGGGGAGTTGAGCCTATCAGTTCACACCTCAACCGATCAGTTGGGGCACCTGAGCCGATCAGTTCACTTCTGATCCTATCAGTTTATGGTCCTGATCCAACTCAAATTGACTTTCAAATTTGTTTCTGATTAATCAAATATTAATCCTTGTCCAAATCGAATTTGTACAAGTGAAACAAATTATATTTGCAAAATAGTCTTCTGACTTTCCAAACAATCTCGGTGTTGAGTCGATCGGTTCAACCCTTGAACCGGTCGTCTCTGCCTATCTTGAGTTGATTAGTTCACCACATGAGTCGATCGATTCACCAACCTGAGCCAATCGATTCATCACTTGAGTCGATCGGTTGGAAGTGCAGACTATGCAAAATCAGTCAACTGCAGTTTCAATCAATCTGATACTCTAATCAATTGGTCCAACACCTTGAACACTATGATTTTGAGCTATCAATTAATTGAGTGTTTAATTGAACTACTAAAATTTTTTAGTAATCAATCTAAACATCATTTGCAAAAAAACTCCTCTTCCCGGTTAAATCCTATTTGTGTGACCCTACAGGTCCATTTCACATTGGTAGTGAAAGTTCATAACACTTATGACTTCATAAGCAAAGAGTGGTGCCTAGTCACACATCAGTGCTACCCAAGTGAAATAGAAAGTTGGAGAACAACTTTCAATCCTACAATCCGTGAATGGTGTTATAACGAATGTATAATTCCTTTGTGACTGATATCCCGAATGAACTCAAGGCATGGAACAGTCATCCTATCAATGTTCATTCACTTTCTTGATCTCAGAGTAGATTTGAGGAGATATTTATGACATCAATATCACATACTGATTCACACATGTGTGCGCATGCCTATCTCAATCCTACTCATCAAGTGGCCATGGATATTAAACTCCCTCAGGAGGGACAAATCCCATATCTATCACTCACCCCTCAAAAGACCCATGTGTCAAAGCCACCCAATCATCACCTTTATAACAACCCATGTTTCAGGATTGCATTTGATGATGTCAAAGTGTCCCCAATCACATGTGTTGAGTGTAGTGATTTCAGGTCAAAGAATCACACTCACCACCATCACTGTGAGAACTGACTGTGACTACCATGTCAGGGTTCCATGTGTCAAACTCACAGTGGGTTTGTCCGGTAAACTTGTTCTCTAACAAGTACCTATGTGTTTGGTTTGATATCTCCATATCATGACTAAGGAAATTTTGTCATCGAAATACCACAATCTAGTCTTGTGTGTCATTTTTGTCTATCTACCTTCCACAATGACATCCGACTAGGGATATAATAAGAATGTACAAACTCTTAGCATCTGTACGATCTTATCATTCAAGTCCTGAACCTGAAGGCATACGTCATTGAGTAATGTCATTCTCTAGACATTCAATCTGTTCTATCATTATCTCATATGACTGAACCAGAAAGAATTGGAAGCTTTCCTTTGATCTTTATCAAATCAATCTTAATGTGTCCCACCAATCATCCTATGATTGGCTCTCAGGGCATACATACCAACAATTCCTTCTAAAAGTATATGATGTTCTACTGGTCAGTTTTAGCTGCTTAATCTGCCTAAGTTGTGTTATAAATTTTCAATAATTCATTTAGCTGAATCTGCTCATTCTGTTAATAGTATAACATTTTTTCTATGTATCTATCTATTTTAACAATAGTTGTTGATGACGATTTATATCTCTCGTTGGGACGTTGGTCTCACCCCATGGGTTTCCACATCTTTTAGGTGGTTGTGCATGATGCAGTAGAATCGTGCGGTTGAGGAAGAGCAACAAGGAGATCATTAGTTGTTGAACGTTGGATATGTTTCTAGTGTTTTTAGTAGAGTCCTATATGTCCTTGTACTCTCATGTCCTTGGGTTTTTTTTATAGATGTTGTACATCGATACAAGGTTTTTGGCTGCATGTCATCGTTGTACATGTATGTCTTGTATATGTGAGAATGTTATCTTTTATAATAGGTTTGTGGCAAGATGGCCACATTATAGTGACATATATACCTTTCTGGTATGATGTGTGATATAGGTGGCACAATTTGTAGACTTCCATGTAATATTTTTCCGCTTGTGAATATATAAGTGATCGATTGCAATTTACCCTATTTTGTGGTAATATGGTTGTTAGTTGGTAATTATGCACTTTGTTTTGAGTAATATCACTAGTGTGGTGGTGGGTCATCATACATAAATTGGCATAGTGTAAGTTATACCAAGCATATATTTGATAGGGTTGATGTAGAAGTAGAGTTGTTCAACAAATTTCAATATTGTTTGCATTTTTACTCCAAATGACACACCCAGACATATTTCATGGAAACTATTGGTAGGTTTCTTTATTCAAGAAAGAAGTGTTCACCAGATAAACATTATAGAGATAAATGGATTTGAAGTCTTAACTTCAATTGAAATTCTCAAAAACATTCCATGATTCCCCAATAATGTGTCATAATTAATCTTTGATCTTCTCCCTATAAGAATGTTATTCTAATAGAGGAAAATTGACACATCAGCTCCTCCCACATAGGAAACTACATTACTTAGTATCATATATAAGGAACAAAAAGAAGGGGACCAAGATTGCATGCACAAATAATTGTTGAAGATGGTCCAAAAAAACATGACCATCACTATCAGGAAGTAATCATGATTGACAAACATGATCATTTAGCATCCTTATTCAAGGTCAATCACCCTAAACTATTCATTCAGATGCCACAAAAGTTGTATCTTGTTGAGAAGAGCCAAGAAACCAAGCTTTATGCCCACAACTACGACATTGACAACATGTTTCCAAAATTCAAGAAGAGGTTGTATGATTTCTATAAGGATTAAAAAAGATGGGATAACATTGATGCTGATGTTAGTATCTTTTGGTAAGTATGGCAATATAGCATTTAGGTATATGAAGGTTGCTCCACTGATACATGAAGTGGCTACTTGGTAGAGATGTTTTGCTACATTGTTCTTTACTTCTATATTTGACATGTCTATGTCTCCCTTCTTATCATTTGGTTTTCTTTGACTACTTTATTGTTGTTCACAATGTTTCCTTCTTCTTGTTTCCAAGTGTCATGGGATTTAGGGTGATGATTGTCATCTTTGTAGTTTTTTTATGGTTTTTCATAGTGGCCATGGCATGATGATTCCAAGACCCTTCCTCCACCATATGTATTGCTAAACCCTAGAGACATTGTGTATATGTTGCCTAATTATTGAAGTTTCTCATTTTGGTTAATGATATTCTATGTATCATGTTTATATCTCTTCTATAATACACCTAATTTTTACTCTAGAATTAGTTTTCCTAATTGTTTCTTAGTATGAAAGATTTGAAGAACTCATCTGGGAAACTCAAGCTCATCGCTTATAGGGATTGACATTGAAGTGGGAAACATTTTTAGCTTATTTTTTAATATTTCCAATCAAATGTGGTTGATTAATACATATGTGTTGATGGTGTAGGATATAAAACTCAATTTTCAAATTTGAAGTTTGTAGGTTTGTGGTTTTAATTTGATTCATCATCCTGAAACCTCATCTCTCTCCATTATGATGTTTAATTACAAAACTAGAGATGGGGTAGTAGCATTCCTACCATGATTTCTAATGGTGTATATGCCCAGAGAGACAATCATGCTATGATTGTAATGGCATAAATGTAAAGGATTTGATTATTAATAAAAGGCAAGCTTCAAATTTATTCTATTTGTTCAGTTATGAGATAATGAAATAACATAATAAACATCTAGAGAATGATATTACTCAAAGACATATATCTTCAAGTACGTGACTAGGAAGAATGAGATCATACAGATGTTGAGATTATATACTTTCTCATTATATTCGTGATCAGTTTTTGTTGTGGAAGGTAAATAGACAGCAATAACACATAAGATTATTGTGAGCTGGTTGATGATTGAATCTCATTAGTCATGATATGGCGATATCAAACCAAGCGCACATATACATGTTAGAGAATAGTGTATTGGACAGACCCACTGTGAGATTGACACATGGAATCCATCATAATGGAAGTCATAGTCAACTCTCACAGATATAGTGGTGGTTGTGGTTCTTAGACCTGAAATCACTACACTCATCACATGTTGTTCAGTATGCTTTGACATCATCAAACAAAGTCCTAGAACATGGGTTGATATAAAGGTGATGATTGGGTGAATGTGACATATGAGGATTGACTGGGAGTGATTGATATGGAATTTGTCCCTCCTAAGGGAGTATGATATCCTAGGCCTCTTGATTAGCGAGGCTGAGAAAAGCATGCATGCACATGTGAGTCAATATGTGATATTAAGCTTACATATATCTCAGACAGTCTTCTTTGGTTCAAGGAATAAGATTGAATTATAATGAGAGTCACTGCTCCATGCCTCTAATTCAATCTAGATATCGGTGATAAAGGAACTATACAAACACTATAACACCATACACAAATTGTAGGTTGAAGTTGTTCTGCAACTTTCCATTTAATTGGGTAGCAATGATGTGTGACTAGGCACTTCTCATTGCTTGTTATGTCATAAGGTATTATGGACATTCACTACAAATGTAATATGGGACCTATAGGGTCACACACATAGGAACTCATCTAGAAGAGGAGTTGAATCTTGAATGACAACAGAATTAACTATTAAAATGTTTAGGTAATTGATTCACACAATAATCAGGTTGACAACACTGCCAAACAACCATATCAAGTGATGAGACGGGCGTCTGGAGAGTTTCAAATGGTCATCTCAAGTGTTGAGACGGGCGTCTAGAGAGTCAGGGTTGTTTTGAGTTGAAATTGTCTAAGAAACAAACCGACCCAACCGGCTGGCTCAAATCGTGTCATCAAACGACCATCTGGGTGACCGAGACGACCATCTTGCATGGGTGAGATGGTCCAGTTTGGTTGAGGGAAGGTTCTAGAATTTCCCTATTTGTTTTGCTTGTGCATTACTTGTTGTGCAAGGAAATCAATGTCCAACATTGATGGGAATTGAGTTGCCACTTTTGTGAACAATTAGGAAATATCTAAATGGTTGTCTAAGTTGTGCCAAACGACCGTCTGGTAAGACAGACAACTAGGTTGTTGCAGGTTGTGAGATTTCCAGATTTTTTAAGAAAAATTGAGATCGTCCAGTCCCTTCGACTCCCACACACACTGGGAACTTGGACCCAAACCACACCTATAAATAGAGGGGGTACTAGGGCTTCCCAGAACACAACATAGACAGTAGAGAATCAGTTTCTCTAAAAAACGTTGTCCTATTAGGTTGTGGTAATCATGAGAGTCCAAGCAAGTCCTACCTGACTAGGGAGGGATAGCTACAGGAGAGAAATAACTAAGAATCATTATTGTGGGAGAGTAGGTTGGCGACTAGTATGCTAACATGAGGGACAACTCCTTCATGTCCACTCTAATATGATGACAAGAGTTCTAGTTGGTCCTTGCGGACTACTCTAGAGGAAGAAGTCCTTTGGCTACTTCTAGGAGGATAACATCAACTCATAGTCCATGGCGAGATCAGTGAACCTGCTACAATAGTTGTCCGAGTCTGCTATCCTAGGAGGAGCAGTCAGGCGAGTCCTAGTGCAACTAGGAGTTACAAAAACATCGTCCAAGACAGAGTGCATATCTACATTAATGAGGATTGTCGCTGGACTTGCTCCAGGACCACGTATATCTTCGTAAATCCATCCTTCCCATTTCATAGTTATTGATGCGATCTGATGGTTTATGGGAAATGTATCAGTAAAATTTTTGTTTTTGCTTCCTATCTGATTTCATATTTCCCAAAAGTAGTATCGGAGCCACATCAATTCATTGTGTTTTGGGATAATCGATATGATCGGATTTTTGGTTTTATCAAGTCTATTTATTGCATGCGATGCAAATATTTAAATGGGTTGATGTGCACATCTGACTAATCACTACATAATAACCCAAATGAATATATATATATATATATGATATGATATGATATATATGCAATTTACATGAGTCACCCTAAAAGTGAGTTTTGATGGTGGATGTGTAGCATATTCATGGCCAATAACCCTTATCATCTTTGTGTGGTTGTATGATTGGTTTATCCCTTTATCTCAGTCTACAAAATGAGCCCCTACCTTATCTTCCCAATGTAAAAGTATTATTCTCTTCTACCTTTGTTCCCCTCGAATGTAATTAGAGGTTTCCTGATAATAATGTAATAGTGGGATAGTTTACTCTCCTATTATGACGAAGAAGAAGAAGGGTGTCCCGCTGATGCCAAACGATCGTCTTGACGATGTGTCGACCGACTGGAGGACTATGGAGGGCCTGATTGACAAGTCAAACTAAATGACTAGTAGACCCGACTGATCAGTTAGAAGAGCCATATATGGTGGACAGACAAAACCATATGACTGCGGAGATGACCAAACAACCGGCTAGGAGGTGAGCCAATCGGTTCAAGGGTTGAGCCGGTCAACCCGGATTGGCAAGCATATATCTTCATCAACAATATGTTTCTACATGTGATATGGACCTAGATGTGGTAATTCCTTGTGCCTCTAAGAAATTACATTAGGCTGGCCATAACCATCACTTTTTGTTTATTACATGTTTTCATTGTGGGTTATAGCATGTATGAGATACATACTATATATGTGTGGTGATTGTTAATGTATATGTATTATACAAACTTCCTCAATAAAATATTAATTCTAAGATGCTTTCCATTAGTATCACACATGAAAAGCTTATCAGCCAAGTGTGTGCACCCCAACGGTGGTATGTTGTTTATCTCGTGGAAGTGTGATGGTAATTATGTGGGCCTTCCAAGCAGGATGCATTGTTATCGTGTTGGCTATTGGGTCAGCCTTAACTATTGATTCTTAGAGAGTCTAAGCCCAGAAGCATGCAGATGATTATGGTAAGGAGTTGCGCATATCATCTATCCAAGAGTTGCATATGATGCAACTAGCAAATGTTGCCTACTTTGATAATTGGTCATGAGCAGTAGTGTTGGTTGGGTATTGATAGAATTATTTTGTATCTTGGCCCACTAGAAGATTGTATGTTGCAATCTTCCGAATTGATATTAAGAGCTATCAATTTAAATAAAATAGTATGAGCGATAATTAATTAAAGACTAAGTAATATCAACTTTTCAAATAAAAAATGGTTTTTGACAAATGCAAATTTTCTCTTGTAGAATCAAATGGAAAACACTCAATCATCGCAATTGGACGAATTAAATGAGATTTACTTCCATAACTAGTTCAGGACCTTGAGAAATGTTCTGCACGTTCTTGAAACACCAGAGCCAGTACCCACTCCAAATTTTCCTAAGCTAGAAATGGATGCTTCTTTGAAGCATGCCAACGATGTTGTAAACATCAAGAACCTTATGCTGGGCTATATGAACTATGAGTAGCATAAACAACATGATAAGCATGAATCAATATCTCTATGGCTCTATTTGAGTGCAAACTGATAGAGGGATATCTAGTAGAGCCTCATATGCTCAATATGATTGCTCATATGAAGCATCTTGAAAGACTAGGATTTTAAAAAAAAATTATGTAATACAAATGTTGCATAATTTGTCTATAACACCCAATGATTGGAAAATAAGAAATTGTTGGGAAATATGACATCAAATACGTAGCAGAAAAAAAGTAATTACTGACATATTTTGTATAAACTAACAGATCGCGTCAATAACTATGCAATGGAAAGGATGGTTTCACAAAGATACACACGGTCCTGGAGCAAGTCCAACAAAAATCGTCATTTATGTAGATGTGCACTCTGTCTTGGACGATGTCTATGCAACTCCTAGTAACACTGGGACTCATCTGGCTTCTCCTCCTAGGATAGCATACTCAGACAACTACTACAATGGCTTCCTCTAATCTCACCACAAACTGTGAGTTGATGTTGCCCTCCTAGCAATAGCCAAAGGACTCCTAACTTAAGAATACTCCACATGGACCAACTATAACTCCTTTCATCCTACTAGAACTAACATGAAGGAGTTGTCCCTCTCGTTGGCATACTAGTCATCAGTCTGCCCTCCCATAACAATGATCCTCAGTTGTTTCTCTCCCGTAGCTATCCCTCCCTAGTCAATTAGGACTTTCTGGGGTTCTCGTGGTTACCACAACCAGAGAGGACAACATTTTTCAGAGCAACTAATTCTCAATTGTCTATATTATCTTGTGGGAAGCTCTAGCACCCCCTCTATTGATAGGGGGGTTTGGGTCCAGGTTCCCAGTCTCTATGGGAGTGGAAGGGACTAGAATATCTCAAATTTTTGCAACAATTTTGGAAATTTCACAACCTACAACAGCCCAGACACTCGTCTGGCAACCTAGACGGTCATTTGCCAAAGGTATGTTTTTTTTTAGTTGTTGACTTTTTATCTTTTGATATTTATGTTATATACACTTGTCTCTAGATCTATTAAGTATAGACCATATAAGACATCGGGGCACTGCATAAAAGATCTCATCTTTACTAATTGAACATCTTCCATTCTTTATAAGAAAATTGAATCCTTTCTTGTCCAAACAAGATACATATATGATGTTCCTATTAATAGGAGGTACATAATAGCATTTCTCTAACTCTATTACAAGCCCACTTGGTAGAGTTAACTCATAGGTTCCAACTGCGCTGGCCACAAATCTTGTGTCATTTGCAACACGTAGTTCAACCTCATCTTTCTCTAAAGGTCTACTTCTTTTAGATCCTTCACATTTGAACAAGTGTGTGATCCACATTCGACATCTAATACCCATGATGAATAAGTAGTGAAGTTAATCTCAATAACATACATACCATAAGTAGAGATCTCAATCCCTTTCTTCATCTTCCTAGGTTCCCTTATCCTTCTCCTTATTTTGAGTGCAGAAGACTTAGACTTTGGCTTAGCCACAGAATGCTTCTTGGTTTTGCCTTTTTCCTTGGACTCAACTCTGTTGATCATCATCTTAGATTTGTCCATCTTCATTTATGCTTCGACACTTATCAAGATGTCAAGCAACTCTGACAACACTTTAGCCATGTTACTCAAGTGAAAACACTCGATAAACTGGCTATATGATTTAGGCAACGACTACAAAATCGTATCTGAACCCCTTCTCAGAATGACGATTTTGGTCTACCCCATCAGGATAAAACCTCCATTGACACTCTCACCTTACAAGAAATGTATAGCCAAATTAGGCACAAAGAGGGTAACTGTGTTACTTGCCTATTATTTTAAGGAGAATATACTAGGGGTCAAACTTGTGACACTCCATTGGGAGTTTTTGAGCTACACCACTTGGTCACTCCTCTTCGACAATCACACAATTATTGAAATGGAAGCATGTATACCATTTTAAAAGATAAAAAAGTCTAAGTATTGAGTTGATATATCTATTAAGTTAAAAATACTAAAAAAATAATATTTTATGGAACTCTAATTTTGGGTATTTTAACTATGATAGATCAAGAAACCCATGTCTATGTCTCTCAAGAGTTCTTTATTGCTACTAATCAAATGAATATGTTTTAGCACATAGTTATTGATTAATTATTCCATGAAACCCATGCCACTACAAGTGAGATTCTCAAGATGAGATGGAAGTGTCATTGTACATAACACTTAATAGCCTCGTCTTCTGATAAATACATAAACATATGACTAAATTATAATCTGACCACTTACAAGCTTCAAAATCCAAATGAGAGTTTCTTAGGGTGTTCATAAGAGAATCTAGAGATCTCATATCACTATGAAGTCAACAAATACATGTTTATGGGCCATTGGAATATCAAATTGTCAACAAATGAGCTAGAGTTCAGTTCATTAAACTACAGAAACACAAAACACGATAATGAAGAAAGAAGATGATAAAAGACATATCGATAATTTCTCTAGGAACTTGTTTGTATGGATTAGGTCAAGGGAGCTCATTAAAAAATAGAAATTAAAGAATTTGTTTTTGTGTTGCCGACAGTGAAGAAAAGTAAATAACTATCAAAGGAAAATCCTAGGCCATGGAAAATCTAGCTGGATTTGACATTGTGATTTGTAGATTACACAGGAAGAAGTTTCGATGATTGAGATGGTGTCATGGGTATGCAATGAATATGATCAAAATGACAATTTGGAGAAAAAAATATACAATCAAGTGAAGGAAAATGATGAAAGAGGTTTATAATTTTCGTGGACCACTCAAGATAGTGTGAAGCGGTGGCTCATAATCATGTGAAACCCCCACAACAATAGTGTTATTGTTTGGTTACACTAAGGTAATGTCATGATTCATGTATCTGTGGATACCAATTGTGAAACTTTACTTGACAAGGGAGGTCAAAAGCTCCATATATCTTGGATGAAACTACTATAGTATGAGAAGAGACCTCGTGCTAAACACCACACGATTATTTATAGTTGTGACACCATGGGATAGAAGATGACATGGAATTCTTGAAAGTTCTTGGATTACTAAGATACATGGTGTTCCTTGTCGTCCGCAATCCGTATCAAGGTCAAGAAGATAACTTGTACTTTTGGACGGAAAATGTCTGTGTTGCACCTAACGATACATTTTTTTTCAAATCCAGTAAGTTCCACTACTAGACTAGTATTTTAATGTAGAATAGTCCCAGAAATTTAACGGTTTGCTCACAGAACCGATTCCCTAAATTCATGTTGCAGTTTCTAGTATAACAATTATGTATACTAACCCGAAATAGGCCTCATAATGAATATACGTTATTCCTTGTTAATATTCCCACAGAGAAAGGAAACTGGTTTTTGTTAATTAGATTATTCGACTACAAATTTGAGACCACTATGTTGGGGTCGTAAAACACCTTTTCGTTTGGTTCTCAAGCTAGACTAATTTGTGCTGCAAGAATCTGCTCGCAAACATAATTTTGCAAACACACAAATTTGTACTGCAAGAATCTGCTCACAAACATATTTTAAACTATAGTCAGACACCGCGCGAACTGCCTCAACACACAAGTTATTCTCACACTCACAGATATAACTTTTCTTTAACAACGGGAGAAGCTAACCAAATTGGACATAATCTAGAATAGATATTTCAATTTAGGGTAAACTGTGTTATTTACATTATAGTAGGTGACAGACGGACAACAAGCTGCGCCACTAGTCCTTTTTTATGGCAAAGCCGATCTTTTGAAATACTAAATTCATACACTTAGGAGACATTTCGAATTCAAGGCTCGTGTTCGCAAATTAATACTAATCTTTAACTGATGAGGTGAATTATGACGCAGAAGGGTGATATGGTTGTGATGCTCACAGTTGTGCTGCTTTTATTCCAACATCCGTATTTTTTTTTGCTTTTCTCGACGGATCGACATTTTAGTGGGAATCCTATCTACCAACTACCAAAGAACCCAATCACTCTCTAAAAGATATAAAAACCAACCACCCAACCGGAACATGAAATTGTCCCTCTCCACTCTCCAGCGTTCAAGCGCCTCAAACTGTCGGGTACGTGTCTGTTCGTTTGGCTCGCGTACGCCAGCAACTTGGTCCCGCATCAATGAACCCAAAATCAAACCAGACATGATTACTAAATAGTGATAAGAACGATTATCACAAACAAGTTACACCACCGTATTCTCACCAGCGTTTCGTCAACGACCTACGGCATTTCCTAGTCAATCGAAGTCGTTAACTTCTATCAATGCTTCCTTAGGGCATTTCCCAGTCGATCGAAGTCTATACATTTATTATGTAATTTTACACAGAAAAAACGCAGTTTGTAACCCGACTACATTTCCCTCATTATGCGGCAATATTTAAATTTGCTTCCCCTCCTAGTGGGGTCTGGGGTGGGCATTCAATCGCCGGGGAAGCGTTGACCTGTCCACACATATTTTTCATTTGATCTGGTAGTGTTGCATACTCGATTTAACTTATTGATCTAAATGAACTTTATGAGTCTTCATATTATATACAAATAACTGCTCATGTTGATTACAGGTCGACAATGAGCGAAAAAATCTTGTTCCGGTCATACGATAGTCCTCCGGCCAATAAGTAATGGCCAATCAAAAACATAGTCACAGATCCAACTCAGCATCCATGCTACGAACGGGATGAGATTTTTCCGCCGATGTGGGGTAAGAGGAGTCAGGAGAGGATGGACATTGCACGTACCCATGCGGTCGTCTCCGTCCAGCTACAAAGGCACCAGACAGAGAATGTCCTGCAAACAATGATTCAAAAAATGTAATGTACCATATGGGAAACCAATGCTTGTTTCTTTTTAGCCTACCTAAATCAACCCGATCAAGTTAGCTGCTCTTTGTGGAAAAAATTACATTTGTTTATTAAAAGATAGGACAAGAATCACAGTCTCAAAATCAGCCAAAGAAGGTAGATATAAGATGTACCAATCTTTTGTCAAACCCTTGACCCTAACTAGGTGGGGAAGCAAATTTAAATATTCAAGCCTTGAGAGATCGAGTAGAATATGCAAGGTGAGGTACCTTATATGACAAACCTCCAAAAATAAAGATAGATAAGCAAGCAAAAGTCACAGCTACGGGTCATAGTCATCCTTTCTCAGACGCATCATGAAGCGACTTGAACGAAAAAGTTCCACTAGTGGAGCAGTTAACATTTTGACATCATCGCATATACCCTGATCTTGTTGCAACGAACCGGCATCAACTGTAAACAGGATATACAGCAGGGGGTGGCAATTGGATTCGGGTTGAGCGAGTTTTATTTCGGGTCAACACTTTTTAGTTAGATCCTAAATTTGTAAAAGATAGATTTTCGGGTCGAAACCCTTGATCCTAATCCGACCCGCAAATAATTTCGGGTCTATCAGGTCTGATCCGTAAATCCAACACCAAGATAATAGTTTAAAAAAAATGCTATGACTTGTCTATTCATTGATAATTCCCAAGTGTGATTAATAAATTTCATTGTGATAAATTTACAATGTGATTGAGAAACAAATATAAAGCCTATTGTAGTTTGTTCGAGACTTTTAAACACAAATTCCTAATATAATTAGTATAATAAATCATACAAATCAATACAAAACTATGTAGAATTGTCAAAATAAACTTCATGATTGATGGATTAGTAAATTAATGGGCATCGAGCGTCTCTTAAAGTATAGTATTTGTAGTTTTATTTGAAAATATAATTCTGAATTTCGGGTCAATCGGGTCAATTTGAGTCTTAAGTCCAAATCCGGACCCGATCCTAAATTAATTTTGGATTCGGGTCAATTTCGGATCGGGTTGAAAAACCTTAGACCCTAAACTTTTGCTTAAAATTTCGAGTTCGTGTCGGGTCGATCGGGTTGGATCTTGTTTTGCGAGCCTTATATACAATATTATAGAGATACGTTTCATTAGCAAAGATATCTGAAAGAGAATGAGAAGAACCGTAAGAAAAACTGAATTCTTTCATTCCGTATCACCTAGACAATAAAATAAGCAAGATAGGATGAAATGACATGGGAAAACCACGGCAATTACATTTGTTTATTAAAAGATAAGACAAGAATCACAGTCCCAAAATCAGCCAAAAATACAGATTTAAAGGAAGGTAGATATAAGATGTACCAATCTTTTGTCAAAAGTTTGGAGTGCTGATAGAGAGATCGAGTAGAATATGCAAGGTGAGGTACCTTATATGACAAACCTCCAAAAATAAAGATAGATAAGCCAGCAAAAGTCTCAGCTATGGGTCATAGTCGTCCTTTCTCAGACGCATCATGAAGCGACTTGAACGAAAAAGGTCCACTAGTGGAGCAGTCAACATTATGACATCATCGCATATACCCTTGATCATGATCTTGGTGCAACGAACCGGCATCAACTGTAAACAAGATATACAGCATTGTAGAAATCCGTTTCATTAGCAAAGATATACGAAAGAGAATGAGAAGAACCGTAAGAAAAGACTGAATTCTTTCATTCCGTATCACCTAGACAATAAAATAAGCAATAGGATGAAATGACATTGGAAAACCATGACAATTACATGGAATTTCTCTACTAATTAATAGGAGTTTGTTACTTCTAAAAATATCCAGTGTTGTTGATTATAGTTTCTAAATATCAATAGCATGTAGGCATGTATGTAGCTATAACAATAATAATTATATATTATAACCATATGTATAGTATGAATTTATGAAAATTACATTACAATAATTGGAAACAAAGAATTAAAAAAGTAGGAGCATGTAGTGGAGGCTCGTCGAATGATCATTGTCGCAAAGATAACTTTCGCGGCTCCTAGCTTTTTAGACAACGTAGTCTCCCAGATTCAACCACCCTAAGCTCCTGATACGACTACCTAGTGCCAACAAGTGAACTGTGTTGAACCCGATCATTAGCCGATAAATCGTCAATCATAAAATAAAGCATCTAATAGGAAGATGAAAAGGTAAATTAGTCTTTGATGAAGTTGGTGGATAGAAAATTGTTGGGAGAATATTTTTTTAGTGGAGTGGTGGAAGGAATGCAATGTGATGACTTTCACCATCTTCTTTTTTATTCCCAAATGACAAGACAATTCCGTTTATATAAAGAAATTACTCATTGGCTCTCATGAAATACATGTACACCTCATCATTATAGATAACCATGAATGACTCGGTGGACCAACAATTGAAAATTTGAGAGTAAAGGTTAAAAGAAATAAAACATATACAATTTAATGGGTTAAATTATTTGCTTACTTCATAGATTGAGATTTCTAATAGAGATTTTGAAATCTCAAAAAAGAAAAACTAAAACAAGTACAAATAATATTTCAAGACAAATACATAAAATCATGCTCGATGTTTTGAGACAAATATTTATAATAGATATATTATTTCCAAAATTCTCTAACATGGTTTATAAACTTAATAAAAAAAGTAAATAATGTATGTCAATTAGTATAGATAGTTTGTTCATCTATATTTGGAAAGACACAGTGAACTATCTCTTGAACCATACTCCCTTATTGATCTCACTAAACTAGACAACGTAGAACAGATACAAGAACATTGTTCTTGGCGGGTGTGCGTGTTACACCTTTCACATGAATTCTTTTTCGTGAGTGTTCTAGCAAGAATACCAAACTCACATAAACCCTGACTGTGGATTACATTCATATAGTAGGGATATCCCAAAGGTGTACTTTTAGCACAACAACTTAACAAACACATGGCCTCTACCCCATTCAGAGAAAAGCTCTTCCTTTACCCAGACACCACCAAAGAAAAAATGCCAAAAGGAAGGGTTTGGAGAAAGACTCTAAGGTTGTGCTTGCACTAAATGCATACACAACTTAGTTGTATCTTTGAACCATTCCTCGTGAGATTTCTGGTATCAGTACGGTAAAATTACAAGTATGTATTCCTATTTATGGGTAGAAGATCCAAGCCCCTTGATGAATTGAGTACACAACTCATGATTACAAGTCTCTTTGCTAAACTCCTAGAAACTAGCCTTCCTACTAGACCAATGGCAAGAGACTGTGTTTCTTGCACTAATCTTTCTCACACATAAATTCTAAAAAATATGCGTATTGAGTACATGAATCTTGATTACCGATATCTCACCTCTTTGAATTTAGATGAAACTTTCCATTATAAATTGTACAAATGTCTAGCTACTCTGATTTTAGGGGCGAAGACAAATAATAGTCTCATTTATACCAATACTTCTGATTTAGTCATCAGGGAAAAAGACCTTACATTAGGGTTGTTTACTGCAACATTATTACTGCATCTATCATTATGAGAGTTAGTCCCTCTTTTTTATAGAATAAAAAGATCAAAGACAACATGTGGTGGAATGTTGAACGTTAAGAGAAAAAAGTGTTTCTTATTTGTAGTTTAGCCAGAGCATCATCTACTTTGCTGTTGTTTCTCCGAATGAACTATGGCACTTCAGTTTGGGATATACTTTCCTCATGATTGATATTTTCAATCCAAGGATGATGGGTTGTAGGTACTGGAGTGGAAGAAGAAATCATATGAACTGCAATTTTAGGATCAATTTTAATGTTGCAAATCATAACACCTTCCCTTGCTAACTTGAGTGTTTCCAAAATCCCTAGAGTTTATCGTCTACAATGTTTGTTACCATTCCTTTCTTGTTTATAACCATGAGCCAATCACCCTTGAAGTAAGAAGCTATCATACCTATAACTACAAAGCCATCTTTTCCCATATACATGCATCTGAGTTGATTTTGATACTCCATCTCTTAGGAGCTTCCCACATAGAAATGTCAGATCCATGTTCTTTGTTAGGGATCTTCACCTTTTGATAATTCTTTCGTATGTTGATTGTTGCAAGAATATCCACCGAATTAACATTGTATAGTTGGCCTCTACCATTGAAAATCAAGGACGACTTTTATTTCCATAGGAACCAAAATTTAGCACTAAAGATAAGGACCCCATGGGGGATAAGGTTACTATTTTCTAGATTACAGTTAAGCAAGATCATGTCATTATAGGAAAAGAACTCTAGAGGATGGTTTTTCCTTGAGATGATATCGAGACTTGTAGACTAAAGGGACAATGATGGTTAACAATTTCTTCACTAGACTTGCATCTAGGATAGTAGTCATTATTAGTTATGTGTCTTCTCCTACTCTCCACATCTATAAAAAGGCTACCATGCATCATGAGTCAATGGTTAACATAGAACTTGGATGGCATGGAGTGTTTCTTAATATCAATTCACTCGCCATGCATATTATACTTGTCCGTACGTAGGAAAGCGTTGTTTGAACAGACACTGAACCATCCATCCATTTAATGGTTCCAAATCCAAGTATCTCTCCCCAGGAAGAATTTCTCAAGCTAGGGATGATATAATTGACACCACTGAACCCAACAAATATATAGATAAAAAATCAGTTTCCCAAAGACCATCATGCACCAGAGTACCTACTTGTATATTGATGAACACATATTCATCATGGAATTCAATTATCATCTTAGGTTCATTTTGACTCAACACATCAAATTTCACTCATTAAATATCAAAATGCATCATAATGCGCAAAATTACTTAATTGATTCGATTATCATGGTTTTAACCAAATTTATGATTGATTTAATGCAGGTCTTGATAAAGTTGAACAATCAGCTGGGGCCCACCTTCGTTCAACCTTGGTCATGGCCAACCGATTTGACCATTCAGTTTTAACCAATCGGTCTCATCAAACGGTCTCATCAAACGGTCTCACCAAACAGTCTTGACCATTCAGTTTCAACCAATTGGTTTCAACCAAACGGTCTTGACCATTCAGTTTCAACCAATCGGTCTCAGCAAATGGTCTTGACCATTCAGTGTCAACCAAACAGTCTTGACCATTCGATTTCAACCAATCGGTTTCAACCAAACGGTCTTGACCATTTAGTTTCAACCAATCGGTCTCATCAAACGATCTTGACCATTCAGTTTCAACCAATCAGTCTCATCAAACAGTCTCACCAATCGGTCTCAAGACCGAAAGGACAGTTCCATTTGAAAACTGTTTAGCCGCGAGGAATCGAGCAATGCATGAATTCAAAACCTCGAAGAAGAGTCTAGACCACGGTCATTTTGAACCACCACATCAGTGGCAGATCATCCCCAACACCTGAACATTCTCACTCGCCATGACCGTGTTGTCACGCCACGGTCGTGGCACACCACCAGCATCTACCCTCTCTCTCCCGCCACGCCCGTATGAGGCAGCACGTCCGTGGGGGCAGTAACCACACCACGACCGTGGTGTCACGCCACGGTCGTGGCACACCACCAGCATCTACCCTCTCTCTCCCACCACGCCCGTATGAGGCAGCACGTCCGTGGGGCAGTAACCACACCACGACCGTGGTGTCACGCCACGGCCGTGGCACAATGCCATCAGAGACCATGTTCTCACCCGCCACACTCATGCAAGGCAACACGACTGTGGGGGCAACAACATCACCACGACCGTGGTGCCTCAACACGGCTGTGTCACGTCGTCTCCTACCTTTGCACCTCCGCCAAGCAGCACTTCTTTTCTTCAATACATCTGATCCCGGCGGTGACTTGCTCCTAGAACTCTGCCCCATCCAACAGCAGCTCCGACTCTGTCACACCTACTACTGCAGCACCACGCCTCCGCCAACCATACGGTCCCAGACCGTTTTCTAAAACTGTTTGCTCCGCCAGCGACACAAGACTGAATCAAAGACCGTTTGCCCTTACTATCCACGTGAAGACCGTTTGGAATTAGCTAAAGACAAGACCGAATCAAAGACCATTTGCTCTTGCTATCTACATGAAGATCGTTTGACAAGCAAACAGTCTATGAGACTATTTGGTCCCAACCGGTTCTCAAACCGTTAGAGCCAAAGTACTATAGACCATTTGGTCAAATTAACATGAAGACCATTTGAGATATTCATTTGGTTTCCAAACTGAAAGGAGCCAAAACCGTTTGGTTATTAACGATTTACAAACTGTTTGGCTGAGATGAAGACCGAATGAGTAGACTATTTGCCAAAGTTGTACAAGACTGTTTGGTCAAACTTTACAAGACTGTTTGAGCAAAAATATCCCCCAAAACCGATTGGACTGGAAACACACCAAAAACGGGAGGACCAGTCATGTGCCTATAAATAGGACCAATAGGGTCCCCATTTGGGGCATCGGTTCCGGGACGCCGATAGGCTGCCTGTACACAGGTCTGATCCAGATCCAGTACCGACCATGCCAGTTTCACTCCACGTATTGCCCGTGTTACAATCAAGGAGACCGAGAAGAGAAGGAAGACAGAGCAGGAGAGACTGTCCGGTTTGTCTTGGCATCTCCCGTTTCGCATCCAGATCTGCTCCGACACGATGTAGAAGACTGCATTATCTTCACCGAGCTGCGACTACCTACTGCACCGTGCTCATGACAGATTTCTCTCTCTTCCTCATTCTTCTTATTTCTCGCATCATGAGCGAGTAGTTCCTCTTCGCTAGGGTGCGGGGACTAACCCCGCTTCCCATGCAAACATGTTCTTTTGTTAAGCATTCCATGTCAATGTATATAACTTTTCATTTCATTGTGAATCGTTATGTTCGTAGTTGGATTAATTGCTTGCTTTCATCTTTGTTCTTCCTACGTTGTGAGAACTTCTATATGTAGGATTGTATGTCGTTTAGCAAGTTGACTCCCAAACTAGAAATAGAATGGGATTCCTTGAGGTTATAAGTGTATGATCCGCGAGGGGATGAGCCATCTAGCCTTCGGTGACACTTCTGTGTACCTAACTCCTATATAGGGGGGTTCACAACCTTAGTTGGATTTTGTATCTTCTTGTTAATCGTTGATGTTTGCTCGTATATTAATCGCCTGCTTGCTTATCGATTAATGTGGTTGACTCCCAAACTAGAAATAGAATGGGATTTCTTCGGAGCCGTAAGTAAGTGATTCGGATGGTGATGAGATATCTGATGCCTAAGGTGATGCTTACGCGGACCTAACGCCCGTATGGGGGGTTTTGTAGCAGCTCTATTTGGATAGTTATACCTTTCCTAGATTGTTTGCGATTGAATGTGTTTGCATGTGTAGCGGTGGTGAAATCCGATACCATCCCAGCGATTCCATATCATTGATTTAGATCCAACTCTAATTCCTCTCTTTACTTCCTTGCAATTAGTTTAATTAATCTCAAATCAACCAATCATTCTAAATATTAGTCTTACTTTAACTAGATTCGACTGACAAGATTCTTAAAAACATTGTCCTTTGCATTCGATCCTTAACTATACTGCGATAAGAATCGTCTTCTTGTGGGTGGTATTATTGCACATTGGTTTTGGTAAAAGCTCAAGGATTTCAACCTCGAGTGAGTTTGTTAGTGTGATAAAATCCCACATCAAATTCTGGCACCGTTGTCGGGGACAACGGAATCCGTTAGTCAAATCTAGTTCTTTTGAGGCTAATCTAGGATTTTAATTTTCTTTTGATACAATCGATCATCTACTTGAATTTGACTCTACTATGTGGTTCTCACTTTTGAAATCTTTCTAATTCAGGTACAACCCAAGGCATAGTGCATGCATCGCTTGGACAGCCCCAGACTAATAGCGAGCTTTGATCGCGAGATAGACAGAACTTTTCATCGTCAGATCAGAGAAAATCAAGCAAGGATGGCTCAAGAAGAAGAAGTAGCCTGAAGGGTAGCTCAAGCCATCAATGTGCAGAGAGAGAGGCTCATGCAAGAAGATAGAGCCACAGTTCAAGAAGAAATCCTAGAGACACAAGCAGCAGCGCAAGCAGTTGAACTGCAAAAGGATCTTAGAGAGTTCTCAATCCAAAAAGTTGTGAATGTTCATCATCCATTACAACCTCCCCCCATCAATGCTGCCAATTTTGATATTAGGGCACATTGGATCACCCTGCTTCAGAACAGCCCATTCTACGATAAACAAGGAGAAGACAACCAAGAACATCTTCTGAGATTCATCGATCTATGTGCCATGACAAAACAAAACGGAGTATCTGACGATGCTATTCGACTTCGTCTCTTCAAGTATTCCCTTACTGATAGAGCCATAAGTTGGTACAATTCATTGCAAAGTGAAATACCCATCATCACCTGGGAACAACGCCAAAATGTGTTTCTAGAAAAGTTCTACCCTCCATCTCTCACTTATGAAATTAGAGGGCGAATAACAAATTTCACCCAAGTCCCTGGAGAAACTCTTGCTGAAGCATGGGATAGATACAAAGAGCTTCTACGCAAGTGTCTACACTATGGAATTCCTAAGAATCAACTCATTGAAATTTTCTATAGGGGTGTGGACGATGATATCAAGAGATTCTTAGACTCCTCATCTGGAGGAAATTTCATGCGTCAAAGTTATGACAATGCATGGAGAGTCGTCACCCTTGGAGCAGAAAATCAAGCCAATTGGGGAAGATATGTAGGTAAAGGAGTATTGAAAGTAGCTATGGCCGAAGCTACTCCCGAGTACAAGTCTATCACTAAAACCTTAAAACTCTTAGTTGCCAAGACCATATTAAATCATCTCTTGCTGCGATTGGAAGAGGACATTCGCCCACTAGACAATAAGAACAGGTCAGGTCTGCCACACTGTTTTGTGAAGCATGTAATGGCACAAATCACTCCACTTTGGCATGCAATGTTATCTATTGTGTTGTTCTAAGCAATGTATGTGGCCAAGGAGATAATAATCAAATGGAGAACCTGAATGTTGTTAATACCATCCCTGGTCAACGTTATTACAATCCGAATTAGAACAAGAATCATCCAAGATTTCAACATGGAAACCCCTCTAGAGTAGTAAACTCACACCAATTTGGTTCGAACAATCAGCGACGAGGACCACCAGAATTCCAGTACAATCAACAACAAAATTTTGGAAATCAAGGAAATTTCAAGGGAAACTTTCAGAATAGGAACTTCAATAATTATCAAAACAATTCCCAGTACCAGAGTCTTAACCAAGTTCCTTATCAACAACAAGGATAGCAAGCAAGTCCCGTATCACCTGATGACAAGTTAACAACCATTGAAAAGATGTTGCAAACTCAGCAAACTATGATAGATAACCAACAAGCTCAACAAAAGGTTGTTGAATCTCAACTAGTTCAACTTGCAGCTAACATTAAGCCACCAGCTGGGGTTTTTGCTGGCCAACCCGAGAATAACCCAAAGCACCCAAAACAACTGAAGGAAGTAACAACCAGGTCAAGAAAAGACTATTCTGATCCTCCTATCAAGACACATGTGGTTGTTACTAATGAGGATGAGCCTGTGATCATTCAAGACTCAACAACACCAAAGTCTCAACCAGAAGAACCAGTAATTGCTGATAAGACAGATAAGGAAAGTCTTGAGAAACCTATTGATGAAGAAACTGAAACACCAGAACCTGATATTCCTATATACAAGCCTCGTATACCATTCCCTGCTCGTTTAAGGCAAACAAAGCTAGATACTCAGTTCAATAAGTTTAAAGAAGCTATGAAGAAACTTCATATTGATATACCTTTTTGGATGCGCTGGCTGAGATACCAGCTTGGACAAAATACTTAAAGTCACTCCTCACCAGGAAATATATAGCTGAAGAAAATGAGATGGTCAAGTTAGCTAAAACCACTTCTGATATCATCTAGAGTAAGATACCAAAGAAACAAAAAGATCTAGGATCTTTTGGGATTTCCTATCATATCGGTGATTCTTCATGCAAGAAAGGAGTAGCAGATCTTGGTGCTAGAATCTCCATCATGCCACTCAGCCTTTGAAAAAGGCTAGGGTTTGCTAAACTTCTTCCAACTGGCATGACCATACAACTCACAGACAATTCGATAAAATGCCCATTAGGAATTATTGAGGATGTACCTGTCAAGGTAGGAAAAGATTCCTATGATCCGTGTGACTTTGTCATCATGGACATAAAAGAGGATGCCAGATATCCTCTCATCTTTGGACATTCATTCCTCACCACCGCAAGAGTTCTAATTGACGTTGAAGTAGGAACCTTGCTTCTTAGATTAGGCAAGGAAGCACTCAAATTTAAAGTTTCTGAAAGCATGAGAAGGCCAAGTATGCAAGAAGAAGTCTATCTTATCGATTGCATAGAGCAGATGTCACTTCTGACTCAAGAGAATCATGAATCAGACGATCCATTAGAAGTTGCTCTAACAGATCCATCAGTTGATGAACCTATTGACGAACAAGTAAAGGATCACATTGAATCCCTCGACTCTGCCAAAGAAGATCCAGAAGCCAAGATTGAAGAACTCAAGGCTGTGGAAGCTACTGAAGAAACACGCGAAAAACCAGAAGCCCCTTCCCGAGGGACTGAAGTATGTGTTTTTGGATGACCTCAAGGTTTGTCCAGTAATAATAAATTCTAATCTTACGACCGAACAAGAAGATAAACTCCTGAAGGAATTGAAGGAGAGGAAGAAAGCGATTGGCTACAAAATGAGTGACCTCACTGGGATTAGTCAAGTGTTGTGTATGCAAAAGATCCCCATGATGGAAGATCACAAGGCAACTATTGAACATCAATGGAAACTGAATCCAAATATGAAGGAGGTAGTCTGTAAAGAGGTCATTAAACTGCTCACCACTAGAATTATCTATTCGATATTAGACTCAGTATGGGTGAGCCCGGTGCATGTAGTCTCGAAGAAAGGTGGAACAACTATAATACAAAATGAAAATGATGAACTCATACCCACCCAAACAGTCACATGGTGGAGGATGTGCATTGATTATAGAAAGTTGAACAAGGCAACTCAAAAAGATCATTTTCCAATGCCTTTTCTTGATCAAGTATTAGAGCGGATGGCCCATCAAGAATACTTCTATTATCTCGATGGTTACTCTGGATTCTACCAAATACCTATACACCCAGATGACTAGGAGGAAACCACCTGTACCTTCCCATTCGGAACATACGCATTTAGAAGAATGCCATTCAGACTCTGTCAACTTTCCAGCATTGCATGGCTGCTATATTTGCCGGTCTCACCGAAACCATTGTGGAAGTTTTCATGGATGATTTTTTGTATACAGAGATTCATTCAATTCATGTCTAAAACACCTCTCCCTGGTCCTCAAATGATGTGAAGAAGCTCATCTTGTGTTCAACTGGGAGAATTGTCATTTTATGGTAAAGGAAGGAATTTCCCTCGGCCATAGGGTCAGCAATAGAGGAATTAAAGTAGATAAAGCTAAGATTGAAGTGATTTCCAAGCTCTCTGTCCCTATCAATGTAAAGGAAGTTTGAGCATTCCTTGGTCATGCGGGTTTCTATAGATGGTTTATAAAGAATTTCTTGAAGATAACCAAGCCAATGACAAATTTGTTACTAAAGGATGCTGAATTCAATTTTGACGAAGAATGTGTTAAAAGTTTCAACACACTGAAGCATGCCCTTCCAACTACACCCATCATTAGAGCTCCTGATTGGGACCACCCTTTTGAAATCATGTGTGATGCAAGCGATTATGATGTATGTGCTGTCTTGGGCCAATGTATAGAAAAGAAACATTATGTGATCTATTATACATCGAAGACCCTCGATGAAGCTCAGAGGAATTATGCTACTACTGAGAAAGACCTTTTGGCATTCGTGTATGCTTTTAACAAGTTTAGATCCTACCTAATTGGTTCAAAGGTCATTGTCTACACAGATCACGCTGCATTTGTTACGTTCTAGCAAAGAAAGATGCAAAACCTAGGTTAATAAGATGGATTCTCCTCCTGCAAGAATTTGATTTAGAGATCAGAGATAAAAAGGGTGCAAAGAATGTTGTAGCAGACCACCTCATCCACATCCACACTCCGGATACCGAGAAGATTCCGATTAATGATTCCCTTCTAGATGATCAACTAATGAAGGTCTCAGAAGCTATACCAGGGTACTTGGATTTTGTGAACTACCTCGCTGCTGGGGTTATTCATTCTCAATGCATCAGAAATGCATTGAAGAAATTTATGCATGATGTGAAACAATACTTCTGGGATGAGTCGTACCTTTTCAAACTTTGGGTTGATGGTCTATATAGACGATGTATCACCGAAAAAGAAGCTCAACTTATTTCTGAACAATTTCACTCAGGACCAGTGGGAGAACATATGAGTTCTAAAAAGACTGCCTTGAAGGTTTTGCAATGTGGATTCTTCTGGCCAACCATATCCAAAGATTCCTATGACTTTGTCCTATCCTGTGACAAATGTCAAAGATCTGGAAATATAACAAAGAGAGATGAGATGCCACTGAATCTATGGTAAGAAGTAGAAATATTTGATGTTTGGGGGGTGGACTACATGGGTCCATTCCCATCTTCTCATGGATTTTCATACATCCTAGTGGCGGTGGACTATGTCTCAAAATGGGTTGAAGCCATACCAACCGTCACTAGTGATTCCAAACCAGTCATCAAATTATTCAAGGATATTATTTTCCCCGTTTTGGTGTCCCACGCACGGTGATATCCGACGAAGGTTCCCATTTTCTTGAAAGAAGCTTTAAATCATTGCTAAGAAAGTATGGTGTTACTCACAAGGTAGCCTCACCTTACCATCCACAGACTAGTGGACAGGTTGAGGTTTCTAATCATCAACTCAAGAGTATCTTGGAAAAGATAGTAGGCCACAATCTGAAAGATTGGTCGGTGAAAATCAACGACGCATTATGGGCCTATCGAACTACTTATAAAACTCCCCTCAGGACTACACCTTTTCGATTAATATATATAAAGGCTTGCCACCTTCCAGTCGAACTAGAACACAAGGCATGGTGGGAAATAAAACAACTAAATTTTGATATGAAAGAAGTAGGCCAAGCCAGGATTCTACAACTCCAAGAGCTGGACGAACTCAGGATGACAACTTATGAGAATGCATGAATCTACAAAGAACACACCAAACTTTGGCATGATGGTCATTTGAAAAGAAAAGACATACAAGTGGGAGACTAAGTTCTGCTATTCAACTCAAGGTTGAAGTTATTCCCAAGGAAACTCCGCTCTCGCTGGTCTGGACCGTACATTGTTAAAAGCATCTCCCCATATGGTGCTTTCTCTTTATGGAGCAAAAAGTCAGGGGAATTTGTGGAAAATGGTCAACGTTTGAAAAGATATTTCACCACATCCAACATAAGCACCGAAGCAACAATAGATTTCTCCAATCCAAAGGAACCACCGTGAAGTTGAAGATATCACGTTGATCCATCGACGTAAAACAAAGGCACTTGTCGGGAGGCAACCCGATAAATAAAATTTGTTTTAACTTTGAATTAGAAATTTTACTCAATTCTATTTTTAAATTTTAGAATTCTGTACTAAATAAAAATTGGATCACGAGATGCTACTTTGAGTTCTGAATGATCTTTTTGTTTGAGATTTTCAGATGGAGGAAACACACTGATTGGAATGCAACCACATCAAGTGGTTCAAATGGCATGAATTTCCCCTCCATCTTGGATTTAGAGTTTGCTCAGGATGAGAAAATTTCTAAGTTCGGGGTGGAGGGTGGGTGGTACATATCTTATTTTCCACCTTTACCCATCTAAAGATTTCATCGTCACATTTTTGACCTAAATTTTCAAATAAAATTTTCAAAATTTTAAAGTTTTCAAAAGAAATTTGAACAGATATTTGATGAAATTTTGACACGTTTTCAATTTCTATGCCTTTATCATTATACCCCCCTTATCCGAAGCAGATCCTTAAAAGGACCTTATTCTGAAATCTAGCCTTTTGATTGAAATCATCTTGTGAAGCTTATGAATCCTAACATCATGATACTTATGCAAAAATGACAAGTGTTTGTCAGACGGATAGGGATCAAACATGTCGTGCTTCCTAACTAACTAGTGGAACAATAACATGGAATCCCCACCGGATCGTCATCAAGTCATTATCTGAGAAGAGTATGATAAAGAGAACGACCCGATGCATGGAATTGTAAATCAAGCTGCATTCAGATCTGAACTCTCTTCTATCATATTTGTACCCCTCCATCCATAAAAAAGAAATAAAAATAGCCAATATAGTGCCAAACCCTAAGTTCGGGGTGGCACGCCACTTCCCTTTATATCCTCTTCTTCCATACACCTCGCAAATTAATAGGGGCGTACCACTAAAAAATGCAATCTTGAGTCGAATAGAGGAGAGATTTACAAACAAAAAGATGTCAAAGTGCACATAAAAAGAAATGCAAGCTCGAGTCAAATAGAGGAGAGATTCACACAAAAAATGCAATAAATGAAATTGCAAAAATAATAAAATCTTGAGTCAAATAGAGGAGAGATTTACTTCTTCCTTCCATACCACCCTTCACTCCCTTTTCTACCTAAAGGAACAATAAAAAGCCTTCAATGCCATAAAAAATACCAGTGTCAGATCAGATGCACACTTGTCATTCTGCGGGGATCTCTGGACTCTTACAAAATTCTTTGACATGCTTGGTGTTGGAATAAGTGAGGAGGAAGTGATATTGGAAAGCAAACTCAGGAACGAAGATATGGTAAGATGTGTTTAGTGGTCTCAGGAAGTTGAGATACTGAGTCATACCAAGCAAAAAGAAAACAATCATGATGTGAATATGAGGCAATCACACGAATCGAAAGTATTCATTTGGTGACTGTTTCAGATTTTGTGTTACTCGAGGACGAGCAACGTTTAAGTTCAGGGTATTTTGATGAATGCATATTCATCATGGAATTGAATTACCATCTTGGGCTCATTTTGACTCAACACATCAAATTTCACTCATTAAATATCAAAATGCATCATAATGTGAAAAATTACTTAATTGATTCGATTATCAAGGTTTTAACCAAATTTATGATTGATTTAATGTAGGTTTTGATAAAGATGAACAATCAGCTGGGGCCCACCTTCGCTCAACCTTAGTCATGGCCAACTGATTTGACCATTCAGTTTCAACCAATTGGTCTCATCAAACGGTCTCATCAAACAGTCTCACCAAACGGTCTTGACCATTCGGTTTCAACCAAACAATCTCATCAAACGGTCTCACCAAATGGTCTTGACCATTCGGTTTCAACTAATCAGTTTCAACCAAACGGTCTCACCAAATGGTCTTGACCATTTAGTTTCAACCAATCGGTCTCACCAAACGGTCTTGACCATTCGGTTTCAACCAATTAGTTTCAACCAAACGGTATCACCAAACGGTCTTGACCATTTAGTATCAACAATCAATCTCACCAAAAGGTCTTGACCATTCAGTTTCAACCAATCTATCTCATCAAACGGTCTCACCAATCGGACTCAAGACCAAAAGGACAGTTCCATTTCAAAACCGTTTAGCCGTGAGGGATTGAGCAGTGCATGAATTCAAAACCTCGAAGCAGAGTCTAGACCACGACCATTTTGAACCACCACGACCATGGCGGATCATCCCCAACACCTGAACATTCTCACTTGCCACGACCGTGTTGTCACGCCATGACCGTGGCACACCACCAACATCTACCCTCTCTCTCCCGCCATGCCCATGCGAGGCAGTAAGGCTGTGGGGCATTAACCTCACCACGACCGTGATGTCACGCCACGACCGTGGCACAATGCCATCAGAGCCCATGTTCTCAACCGCCACGCCTGTGCAAGGCAGCATGATCGTGGGGCGGGCAACATCACCACGACCGTGGTCCCTCAACACGGTCGTGTCGTGTCGTCTCCTACCTCTACACCTCCTCCAAGAAGCACTTATTTTCTTCAATACATCCAATCCCGAGTGTGCCTTGCTCCTGAAAAACCACTAGAGGGGGGTGAATAGGGTTTTATGATATTTTAAAATTACTTCAACCAAATTAAGCAACCACAAAAATATTGGACAAGGGGACAAGGATTTAGAGTTGTTCCAACCTTAGCAAATACTAAGGCAGTCAATCCACTACCCATTTTCTTACCCAACTGGGATTTTGAAAGTATTTGATTTAGCAAATACTAAGGCAGTCCAAAGTCCACTTTCTCCACCGAGAAGACCCTTCTCCACCTGAGATGTCAAACCCTCTCCAATCCGTAGCCTCTAACCCTAGGAGTAGCAAGGAGAGTACAAAAGATATAAAGGAACAAGAAGGAAAAATAGAAATTACAATACCGTTGTAGCACAAGGCTTGATTTCCTATGTCAAGCATTTTGATCTCCTAACCAATGTATATGAAAGTGTAAGTGTTGTGGGTAGGAGGTGCCAGCCTATAGGACATGAAATTGGAGCACTGGGAATGAATAGCCAATGTTGGAATTGCTCTATTGCTCACAAGAATGAATAGCCAATTGCAAGTATATGCTCAAGTGTTGCACAAGTGTACTTTGGGTGTCCTATGGCTTGTCCTATTTATAGGAATGGCTTATGGATGGTTAAGGACGTTCTAGACACTTTCTAGGGGGTTCTTAGTGCTTAACTAGCCGTTAGGTATCCATTAGTTGCTTTAACAATGACTAGTTAATTAATCTTGAAAATTGTAGACAAAGACATTCTCGGTCGAAGATTTGTCGACCGAGAGTCCTAGTCGGTCGAGGAGTTGTCGACCGAGGGACTGTCTGTAGCAACATTCTGATCCAACTCCCAACTACCTTGTCTGTTGTGTCTAACGGCTACCTGGGTCATTCTCGGTCGAAGAGTTTGTCGACCGAGAGTGTCTCGGTCGAGAATTTTGTCGACCGAGATTGACCCTATTTTAATGTTTTAAACCAAGTACCGAGTGTGTGTATGAGTGTGTAGTTGTGACACTATTGTAGGGGATGATTTATCTAAGTGTTGTGATTGACTAGGGAAGATCTAAACGCTTGATTTACATGATATCTAAGTACTTGTACATTATATATTTGTACAAGTTTTTACATTTGATTACAATCATGAATTAAAGCAATTTGAGCATATAGATCTTCCAAGTTATTTGTCATCCACCTAATTCCTGCAACACTCAAGTAGCACGTTAGATCCACAAGAATGAAATGTTTGTCATCATCAAAACAAAGGCATTATAATAATGTCCAATTTAGCCAACAATCTCCCCCTTTTTGAAGATGACAAACATTTCCAAAATATAAAATAAGGAAATATAAATCATATGAGTTTCATACCTAAAGTTTACCTTTTGTAGCCATTCTTGTTTGACACCTAATTCTTGTTTTCCAAAATATACTAAAGATGTTTTTGATTTTATATTTATTTCTCCCCCTTTGTCATTTCAAAAAGATATCCAAGATAAGCATTTAATATGACTTTTTATTTCTCCCCCTTAATTTTATGCTATGCTCCCCCTTATAGAGATATTCAATTTAAAAACAAGGGATTAATGCAAAGCAATTATTGTTAAATTTAGCCACAATTTATTTCTCAATCATTTGCAAAGGATGTTAAGCCTTGAAATGATATTAGTTCCTTTTAAGTTCATGGCATGTGTGTATTGATTTCTTATCCATTTAACAAGGGATGTTAAGCCTTGAAAATGAAATGAGATTCCGTTAAGCTCATGAGGAATACATATTGGTTTCTCATCCATTTTGCAAGGGATGTTAAGCCCTGAAAATGATATGAGAATCCTTTAAGCTTATAGTAAGGTACATAAAAAGTATCTCTAACCAAATGCACGGGATGTTAAGCCTAGACTTGTTTAGAGAATTCCATTAAGAACTAGATATATATCATATTCATGAAATTTGTAGATTCCTTTATTTTACATTATCAAGATTAAAAATACTAAGGTCATAACATGTTTCAATTTTTCTTTAAGATGTTTACAAAGTTTTTGTAAGATCCTTGTTAATCTTATAGTCAAGATAGTTTTTGTGAGCTCCCCCTTAATCAAGATAATTTAAGGATTCTAAGGTCACAATAGGTTATTAAGATTTGATTTTGACCTTTTATTAGAGCTTTTGTACTAAAATCATGGTTTCAATATGATGAATACATTTTCAATCTAAGATTAAGTGAAGTAAAATGATTAAGTGAAGTAAAATGATGTACAAATAAGAATTTTGTCAAGCTTATTTTAGGTCGAACTTGACTTCGACCATAGCGCCCCTTGGTCAAACTTGATTTAAACCAAGAGGCAATTTCTACAGATTTCCAATTTGAACACTTATATGTGAAGTATAATTTCTGCAGATTTTCAATATAGAATGCATTTGTGCCATGAAGTTTTACTATTTATGCAAAATGGCATCTTCATATGAGATGAATCACAATGATCAAGAATAATATCCATTCATGGTTTGTATATATGGATCAACGATTATTTTAAACAAACCAATGAAACACAATGATCATGACACAATAATTATGATAGAATCAATAGAAGCATATCCAAAATGCAATGATCAAGATAAAATCATATAGATACGATGATTATGATTATTTTAAATTAGAATTCAATAAACATGGTTCCTATATAGATAGACCAAGGAATACATAGGAAAAACTATGTGGATTATGATAAAATAGTAATTCCCTTGATTAAACTAATCATGGTTCATGTTTTCAGTTTTAAGCCAAACCATGTAGAGAATAAACCAAAATAATCTCATTCCGGTTTATAAGTTTTCAATTTTAAGACAAACCATGTAAATAAACATGCTTAATTAACTTTTCCAATCAATGAATAAGGTTTGTTCAAAATCAATCTTCATATAAAACTTTTTCAATATGTTTAAGGATTTCATATTCATAATGTTATACCTTAATTGATGCAAAAAGATCAATATATCTTGTTTCATAGATGGTATCCAAGATTTATTCTGGATTTGCATATTAAATCAATCATTAGTAACAAATTGATAGCAAACTAGATTAATTGAAAACAGGTTCAGCAGAATTTGATTCGGTTGAACTATTTGTCAACCAAATTTATCTCGGTCGACATTTTTCTCGATCGAGAATGCTACTGTGTGTATAGGTTTTATCAGATTTATTACAAACTTGAAAACAGTAACCTGCTCGGTCGACTATTTCTCGACCGACCATGTTCTCGGTCGAACAGTGTCTCGACCGAGATTGTCTTTGTACTATTTTTTTCCAGTAATTTGTTTTATAAGTAAAACATAGATCACTTTTAATTCAATTATGTAATTTAAAAATCAGTTTAGTTGAGATAAAACATATAAATATCAAAGTAATATGTAGATTGACTCTCAACCAATCATATTCAAATATTTAGGTTTTGAGATCCCAAATTAAGACAAATTTCTAAAGATCTGTCTCTACAGATTTATATAAAATGTGTATTTTCAAGTTAGAGAATTGAATCAATTTGTTATCTTATTATTTTAAGTTGAGATAGACATGGAGATATACAACTTAGAGTCTTTGGTCATATCTCAACTTAATTATATTCATTTAGTTTGGGGGTTTTGGAACCCATACTAACTCAACATCCTTTTTCTTGTAAGGACACGAGAAGGAATAATGTCCAAGACGTAAACAATAATGGAAGCATATAGAATCAACCTCATATCTCTTTCTATGATTTTGTTCTAGGTTGTTCTTGGGTACATATGTATATTTGCCTCTAGGTACATTCATGGATTGACTCTTTGGCACTTGTGTCTTTCACCAACTAGGTTTTTGATAAGATTTTCCTTTAGGCTTATAACCTAGTCCTCTCCTTCCAACTTGACGATAAGAATCATTTAAGATTTTATCAAGGATATCATTGTTACTCAAACTACTCACTTCTTGTTGCAACTTAACAATATCATCCATTCTATTCTTGATATCTATCTTTGCTTGATCTAGATTAGATAATAAAGAATCTCTTTCTTTCACAATAATATCATAATCTAGATTTGTACACAAAACAGGTTGTTTTTGAAGATCATTTACTTGAGTTTGCAAGTTTAACTTTTCTAGGGAAAGAAGATTGCAATTTGCTTCTACATATTTTAGCTTAATATCATGATCTTCAATAACCTTTTTGAGATCTTCATTTTCAGATGTGAGAGCAAGAAGTTTAGCATGTAACTCATCATTTTCTTTATTAGATTTCTTTAATTTCTTCTTACACTCAATATACTTATTATGTGTCTCTTCAAGACTAGCAATTAGCTCTTCTTTCGGTAAATAAAAAAGGCTTACCTCTTCTTCTTCTTCTTCTTCACTTATTGTAGCAATAAGGCATTCTTTATGCACATCTTCCTTCTTTGACCTCCATGGACAGCTAGGTGTAGTGTGCCTTATTCCTAAGCACCAATTGCAACTTGTTGAAGATTGGTCGATGCTTTTCCTTTGCTTGCGGTTGTAGACACCACCACCCTTCATTCTTTAAGACTCGATTAGAGATCCTTGAAGCCCGCTCTGATACCAATTGAAAAACCACTAGAGGGGGGTGAATAGGGTTTTATGATATTTTAAAATTAATTCAACCAAATTAAGCAACCACAAAAATAATGGACAAGGGGACAAGGATTTAGAGTGGTTCCAACCTTAGCAAATACTAAGGCAGTCAATCCACTACCCGGTTGCTTACCCAACCGAGATTTTGAAAGTATTTAATTTTATTACCTCGCAAGGATGTTACATAAAATTACAACACTTTCACCAAACCCTTCGGACAACCTTCACCTAGAAGTAGTCTCACCAACCTCGAAGCAGCCTTCCTTGAAGTAACCTCAAGCTCCCCTTGAAGTAGCCTTCCTCTTGAAGTAGCTTCCTGTTGAGACAACCTTCTTGAAGTAGTCCAAAGTCCACCTTCTCCACCTGAGAAGTCAAACCCTCTCCAATCCACAGCCTCCAACCCTAGGAGTAGCAAGGAGAGTACAAAAATATAAAGGAACAAGAAGGAAAAACAGAAATTAAAATACCGTTGTAGCACAAGGCTTGATTTCCTATGTCAAACGTTTTGATCTCCTAACCAATGTATATGAAAGTTTAAGTAATGTGGGTAGGAGATGCTAGCCTATAGGACATGAAATTGGAGCAATGGGAATGAATAGCCAATGTTGGAATTGCTCTATTGCTCACAAGAATGAATAGCCAATTGCAAGTATATGCTCAAGTGTTGCACAAGTGTACTTTGGGTGTCCTATGGCTTGTCCTATTTATAGGAATGGCCTATGGATGCTTAAGGACGTTCTAGACACTTTCTAGGGGGTTCTTAGTGCTTAACTAGCCGTTAGGTATCCATTAGTTGATTTAACAAGGACTTGTTAATTAATCCTAAAAATTACCGCAGAGACATTCTCGGTCAAAGATTTGTCGACCGAGAGTCCTAGTCGGTTAAGGACTTGTCGACCGAGGGACTGTCTATAGAAACATTCTGATCCAACTCCCAACTACCTTGTCTGTTGTGTCTAACGGCTACCTGGGTCATTCTCGATCGAAGAGTTTGTCGACTGAGAGTGTCTCAGTCGAGAATTTTTTTGACCGTGATTAACCCTATTTTAATGTTTTAAACCAGGTACCAAGTGTGTGTATGAGTGTGCAATTGTGACACTATTGTAGGGGATGACCTATCTAAGTGTTGTGATTGACTAGGGAAGATCTAGACGCTTACATGATATCTAAGTACTTGTACATTATATATTTGTACAAGTTTTTACATTTGATTACAATCATGAATTAAAGCAATTTGAGCATATAGATCTTCCAAGTTGTTTGTCATCCACCTAATTCCTGCAACACTCAAGTAGCACGTTAGATCCACAAGAATGAAATGTTTGTCATCATCAAAACAAAGGGATTATAATAATGTCCAATTTAGCCAACAACTCCTAGAACTCCGCCCCATCCAACAGCAGCTCCGAATCCGCCACACCTGCTGCTGCATCACGACGCCTCTGCCAACCATACGGTCCCAGACCATTTGCTAAAACCGTTTGCTCCACCAGCGATGCAAGACCGAATCAAAGACTGTTTTCCCTTACTATCCACGTGAAGACTGTTTGGAATTAGCTGAAGGCAATACTGAATCAAACACCATTTTCTCTTGCTATCCACATGAAGACCGTTTGATAAGAAAATTGTCTGTGAGACCGTTTGGTCCCTACCAACTCTCAAACCGTGAGAGCCAAAGTACTGTAGACCATTTGGTCAAATTAACATGAAGACCAGTTGAGATATTCATTCATTTTCCAAATCGAAAGGAGACAAAACCGTTTGGTTATTAACAGTTTACAAACCGGTTGGCTGAAATGAAGACCGAATGAGCAGACCGTTTGCCAAAGTTGTGCAAGACCATTTAAGCACCAAGACCGTTAGGTCAAACTTTATAAGTCTATTTGAGCAAAAATATCCCCCAAAATCGATTGGATTGGTAACACACCAAAAATGGGAGGACCAGTCCTATGCCTATAAATAGGACGAGTAGGGTCCCCATTTTAGGCATCGGGTCTGAGACGCCGACACGCTGCTTGTACACAGGTCCGATCCAGATCTAGTACCGTCCACGCCAGTTTCACTCCCTGTGTTGCAATCAAGAAGACCGAGAAGATAAGGAAGGCGGAGCGGGAGAGGCTATCCGTTCTGTCTTGGCATCTCCCATTTTACATCCAGATCTACTCCGACATGATGTAGAAGAATGCATCATCTTCACCGAGCTGTGACTACCTCCTGCACCGTGCTCATGGAAGATTTCTCTCTCTTCCTCATTCTTCTTGTTTCTTGCATCATGAGCGAGTAATTCCTCTTCGCTGGGGTGCGAGGACTAACCCCGCTGCCCATGCAAGCATTTTCTTTTATTAAGCATTCCATGACAATGTATATAACTTTTCATTTCATTGTTAATCATTATGTTCGTAGTTAGATTAATTTCTTACTTTCATCTTTGTTCTTCCTACGTTGTGAGAACTTCTATATGTAGGATTGTATGTTGTTTAACAAGTTGACTCCCAAACTAGAAATAGAATGAGATTCCTTGAGGTCGTAAGTGTATGATCCATGAGGGGACGAGCCATCTAGCCTTCGATGATGCTTCTGTGTACCTAACGCCTATATAGGGGGTTCACAACCTTAGTTGGATTTTTTATCTTATTGTTAATCATCGATGTTTGCTCGTATATTAATCGCCTGCTTGCTTATTGATTAATGCGGTTGACTCCCAAACTAGAAATAGAATGGGATTTCTTCAGAGCTGTAAGTAAGTGATCTGGATGGTGACGAGACATCTGATGCCTAAGGTGATGCTTACGTGGACCTAACGCCCATATGGGGGGTTTTGTAACAACTCTATTTGGATAGTTATACCTTGCCTGGATTGTTTGTGATTGAATGTGTTTGCATGTGTAGCGGTGGTGAAACCTGATACCATCCCAGTGATTCCATATCATTGATCTAGATCCAACTCTAATTTCTCTCTTTACTTCCTTGCAATTAGTTTAATTAATCTCAAATCAACTAATCGTTCTAAATATTAGTCTTACTTGAACTAGATTCGACTGACAAGATTCTTAAAAACATTGTCCTTTAGGTTCGATCCTTAACTATACTGTGATAAGACTTGTCCACTTGCGGGTGGTATTATTGCACATTGGTTTTGGTAAAAGCTGGGGGATTTCAACCTCGAGTGAGTTTGTTAGTGCGATAAAATCCCACGTCATATATCAAGAAGGTCATCCATGATAATTTTGATAGTTTTCATAAGGAGTGGGCCATGAAGGGTGTTATGACCCACTCCATGATTAACTAGTAAGCACAATGCTTAGTACATCATTAAGTTGATTAAGTTGAGTTAAGTACTCACAGACACAATTAGTGCTTTGATCTAGTGTTATAGTCTAATTAGCTTTTTTTCTCGCCTTGAGGTCATAGTGAATTTCACGCTTGAAACTTTGGAAAAGAAATCATTTCAATTGGACCCCCGAGGTCATAGTTATGGCATTTTTAAATTTCTTAGATTAATAATGTAAATTACCCATAACTAAAAAGTCCCTTTCCCTTATCCCTTACCTCCTGATCGAGCAAAACACTGCTTGAACAACATGTTTCTCGATCGTACAACAGAGGGTGATGGGTAGGGTGATTAAGGCTCCTTCAGCCGATCTTCCAGCGACATCGTCCTCTTTCCCTTCAACCTCTTCCTTTCTCTTTCATCTTCCTCGCCCCTATTCGCAACTCTAACCAGCCCTAGTGGCACCCCTAGCAGTAGCACAACCACCTGCAGCTATGGTGCCGACCAGAGGGTGATTTGGCGTGAGAAGCACCATGAAAATGGTGCCAATATCTCCGACCTTGAGGCCTAGACCCAAATCCGCAGCCATCTAGCCTTGAATTAGCACCTAGCCTAGCCTTTCCTCCACCTGTGCGTGAGAAATCACATGTTGCTTGTAGCAGGTCTGAACCAGAGCCTTTGGGCACAGCAAAGTACCACCAAACGGTGCCTTTGAATTCGGCCAAGGGTCCAGATCTTGATCCCGCCGCCAATTAGCCACGAGCAGTGCCGATTTAGCTGAGCCCTCCTTCCTGTGTGTGAGCGTGTGCACTTGCTACGTGAAGAAGGTTGTTCCAGAATAATATATACCAAGGTAGAAGAAGATCTGCTGACGCTCAGAAACTAGACTCTGGATGCATTTCAAGTCGATTTCAGTCATCTTGGACCACTGTGAGTAGAATTTCACTCACTAAGCACGTATAACTCTAACAATCAGGTGTTTTTTGGTTAAATTGGTGTTATTCACGGATGTCAATGTTTTCCCAGGTGTCGGGTAGTGTCGACGTCACTTAATTTCTAAATTGCACGAATTTCTTAATTATGCTTGTACGACACTAATTGTTTGATTGATACGTGTGATTTGGATTATTGGAACTACATGATTGATTAAAACCTAATTTGCTCAGTTTAAAAGTTGGAATGAGTAGCACATGACTGGTAATGGTACAATTTATACCCAAGATGTACATTTTTATTAAGTTAATAGATGCTTGATTTCAAAGAAATACGATGACATGAAAGGGTTCAATAGAAACCTAGTTGCACACTCCCGGTCATATTTAATGTGAGTTTATTAATAATAATACGAATCGACACATTTTTTCAAGGATATCATAAGAAATTCTCAATTTTTATCAATAATTTGTGTCATGATAAGTAATTAACTCTTAATAGGGTTAAGTGATGCAAAACTCAGGATTAGGGTTGATGTGCACATTTTTCTAGGAATTTTAGGATAATTTACAAGTGCTACTGATGATTTCTCACATGTTGAGTAATCAACCCTTATCAATATATTAATATGTTTAATTACATAATTTCAGTATGTATGTGCCATGTTGACAAGTATTCTATTTATTTAAATTTACCTGCAAGTACAGTATGTCGATTTCTCAATAAATTATAGTGTTTGAGCATATTGCACTGCCAAGTTACAAATGATATACATGTTGTACTTTTAAGTTTCAGATAAATAGACTCGGTACCATAGAGATACCAAAGCCAAGAATAAGTAAGAGAGAGATGTAATGTAGTTAGAGCTTTTCTAGAATAATAAAATAATAGATTCAAGGGCCCTGACACCGTAGAATCCCTATGAGAGGTCTTCACCTTAGGGATGAAATGACCTACCCTGGCGGTGCGTCCAGTATACGGGGGTCAGAACGTACCAACAGGTGGTACGGGGGATGAAGCCCTAGTGGAAGTCTCCTTAAATTATAGTTTGTCGTGTCCAACATCAACCAGAAGTCCTGGTGGCACTAGAGTACAGAAAAGTGTGTCCAACATCAACCAGAAGTCCTGATGGCACGAGAGTATAGAAAAGTGTGTCCAACATCAACCAGAAGTCCTGGTGGAATGAGAGTACAAAAAAGCATGTCCAACATCAACCAGAAGTCTTGGTGGCTTGAGAGTACAGAAAAGACAATAGGTGGCTTGACTATCTGCCTGTGTGCTCAGGTTAGAGGAGGAGTCCAATTTACGAAACAATATGAGTGACGAGGCCAGAGAGCCAGTTTCTCTATTGTAGACTAGGAGAGTAGTCAGACTTAGCTATCTCAGGGTGTCGGCTAAGTCTTGTACGTTGGGATCTTAGTTCACTACAAGTCTTCATATGTAGAGTACACTACATATGGTCAGGGCATAAGATAAAATATGTTCATATAGGTTCACACAGTTTCTTATAAGTTAAAGAGTTAAGAAAGATTTGAGTTAGTTTCACAGGATTTGTCCTTTAAATGAAATTTTAGTATTCTCTATTATTTAATTGTATCTACAACCTTGTAATAGTTGTTATCTTAATAAAATGTTGACATCTCCTGTTGTTTAAATTATATTGCTTATATCTACTCGGTATAGTATTATCTTTTATTTTATTCCAATTAATAAACAATAAAATGAGTTATCTGTGATGGTTGGGTGAAACTCTTTTCACTGAGCCAGTAGCTCACCAACCTACTGAAACATTTTTTAGGTCAACATCATCACGAGGAAGCTAAAGGATCATATCACCCAAGTTCTTAGAAGGTAGTTTGTAGTTAGATAGAGGTCTCTTAGTCCTTTCCCCTCAGTCTTTGGGCATGTGGTGTGGTAGTAAGAGAATGTATTGTAACATGTAAACTAGTATTAAGTTATCTGTTGAGTTTTACTTTCTGCATGAACAATGTAATATGTCATGTAAATTTGTTTTTCTTCCAAGTAAGGTTAATGGTAAGTTGCTTCTACAGTTTTATTACGATCTGATGTTACTCAAGCTATTAGGTTTCTCCTTTAAGTTAATTATAAGTAACTAAGTAAATAAAAGGTTAAGGGTGGTTTACTGAGGGTGAATCCCCAGTCACCAGGGTCATTAGAGATGACACGGGGATCGGGGTGTCACAAAGGGCCCCCACCTTTCCAACCAAAAAAACAATTTTGTTACCGAGTACAATGCATTATCAACAAAGATACTATTACAAAGATTCATGGCATTCATATGCTCTCTAAGTCTAGGAACAATTGATGAAGTTTGGCTTAGTATTTCTTCTGTATTTAGATATAACTAGTGAACACCAATTGACATATATATTACTCTACAAGTCAAAAATATTCTTGAACAAGAAAGCTTCATTCATGCTTCTTATAGATCACATTCTACAACCTTACTTGTCTATTGGGTTGGTGATCTTTTGCGAGGAGACTTTGCTTCTAGATTTCCAGCCATTACCATTTCTCCAAAACGAATTATAGATTGTTTTATCAATGTTATCATTGGTCAGGTCATGTATCTTGATTGTTTGGATAGATTAGGAAGAAATGATCATAAGGGTTTCCTTAAATAGGGTTAATCTCCCTACATGATTTAGACTCTTAGCTGCCTAGGTGTTCACAACAATTGACATGTTTTTGAGAAACTTTCTTTAGGTACTTTTGTCCACACTCTTATGCGAAATTGGAACCCACATATATCTTCCTATATCATTAGTATCTTAGATTCAAAGGGTATTATTGATATCTCTTTGTTAAGATTTCTTCAAACTACCAAAATACAAAAATTTTGATTTGTCTTTAGACACTTGTAGCCCAAAATCTTTGGTGAAAAGATTAAGCCATTTATGGATGACATGAGCTTTTTTTTAGATTCATTACCAAACAAAATGATATCATCTATGAAATACACATGCCCAAAATCTAAATTTGATCCTATGATACAAATACATTTCCAATTTCCTAAGTTAACCTCTTCATTGATCATATGGTTCAGTCTTTCCATAATGAGAACAAAATATAAGAGGAGAATGTTCTCCTTACTTGACACCTTGGTTAGGACAAATAGGATTAAGATGTCTACCTTTCTAAAGAAGATAGATGCCACTAGAAGAGAAAATAGTTTCAAATCTCTTGACTACTTTATTGGGAAAACCGAGTTTGAATAGAGTGTCAAAAATAAAATTCCAGCTTAGAATGGCATAGGCCTTAGTACGATCAATCTTGATAGCCATGAATTGCTTTGTTGAAGTCTTTATAGAATAGAAGAACTCTTGAGTCAAAAGTATATAATCAATTATCTTTCTTTCAGGTAGAAAGCTACTCATCAAGGTACCCACATGTCATACAATTAAGGTTTTGAATCTTTCTACTAAAATCATAGTAATAAGCATCATAGATACATATTCCAGAGAGATATGACTGAAGTTACTACATTCAATCGATGCATCACACTTGGGAATGAGAGTAACTAGGGTATTTTGCACACAATATTCAAGGATCCCCCTTTCAAAGAAGTCACTAATAATCCTCATGAGTGAATCCTTTAGAATATGCCAATAACATTGTAAGAAACTTGCATCAACCCCTTCGGGACCAAGTTCCTTCTGAGGTACCATTAAGAAGAATACTTCCTTGATTTCTTTGTCTGTAGGTGTAGCTTCTAGTTTCTCTTTTTGTAGTAAAAGAATAATGGAAATTTTTTGGTCCTGCTCAACATTGATCCTAAGATTTTGAGGGGAAGAAATCATATAGAAATATACATAAATCTTTGATTCTAGCTCATTCGCATCATCCACCCAGTGCCTTGATTCATCCTTAAGCTTGATAATCTTGTTTGTTGTTTTTCTTGATTTAACATATATATTGAAGAAGTACGTGTTTCCAACTATAAGTTGGAACCAGTAAATTCTACTATGTTTTCTCATGTTTTCCTCATCATCCCACAAAAAATTCTTATATTGTCTTAAAAAACTCATATGAATAATAGTGATTTGGCCATCATCACAACTATCCATACATTTTTTAACTTGATAATTTTTTTCAGCAAATTATCTTTTAAGCCACAAGTATATTTGTTGGGTTGATAATCCTAAATGGAGCAAGCTAGGGTAAAGGAATGTGGAGCAGTGTAGAAGGGAAGATCAACCTTCCACATTCCAGTTAGAAAATCTTAAAAAACAATGTTAGAATTTCTTGTAGCTTTTGTTTTAAAAAAATCTCTTTGAGAATTCTTTGGTTTCATAAGAATGAGGGGGTAGGGTCAGAGTCAACCCAATTTAAATGTTCTAGTAAGTAGTTGAAGTTTGTAAAAAAAGGGTTAGAACTCTAATATCACAACGATACATTTATATATGCAGCATAGACATTTTAATATTCAATAAAGAAGAATAATAAAGAAAATGAAACTAATTATTAGCTCATAAATTTTGGAGATATAATTACATGGTTGCCTCTCATAGGCATTGGAAAAATTCTATATCATTGTGCAAGATTTGTTAGTACATATGTGCTTATATGGAGCCATAACAATTGAGAAGAGTATGCATCGTACCTATAGTGCAATAAATACACAACACAACTAGTACATTACTTTATTTGATTATAAGTGTCCCATAAGATAGAATCAGGGAACTTGCCTTCTTGTGCCCCATGTCAGACATGAAAAAGATGACTGGTGGAATTATCATGAAGGATATGTGGGTAGTGCTAAGAAAATGACTTTCCTTACAACAACAAGTACGAGATGACAAAGGTCTAAATGAGGTGCATGCTCAGATTATTGTGGATTGTACTATGGAAGAATAAGGAAGGAGACCACTACGAAGGCTGGGATGATTCTTGGAGGGTGGCCAATACTAGGAGAAATGACGTGCATTCATAGGTATGGGATCTCTTTTTTTCTCTTTACGATTAGAATCAATGCTCTAATACCACATGGGAATTAAGATGTGAGGCTAATGAGATTTTTCTTATTGATAGACAACACACTTCTATCCTATATATGAAATGAGGAAAGTACAACGAAGTAGAATTAACCTATTGTGCCAAGAAAATTAGGGCCATATACATTATTATCTAATAAATCAAACAATAAGTTCACCTTATAGGACCACCTCTTCATGTATAAAAATATCTTTCCCTAAAGATCTATTTATGTTAGTATAAAATTTAGACCTATATTATGTCAAAGAAATTTAACAAGTAAAAAATCCCATTTTTATTTTTTTGATAACATTATCGTAGATAATAACACCTTTTTGAATAGGGTTCATACTTTGAATGGACAAAAAATCAAATTGTTCCACTTGACAAGATCACATTTTATAATCATGGAGAGAACATATGAGAAACTACAAATAAGATAAACGTCAAGGATATTTTCAAAATTTCACATTTCTCAAACCAAATAAAGAAAGTAAATATAGAGTTTGCAATCAACATAATTGTTTACAACATGGATATATTTGATGGATTTGAATTCTCAAGACTAGTCAATGAAAACTTAGAAATTAACTTAGAGAAAATATAATGTCATCAAGTTTTGATTTACTCCTTTTATGAGATCTAAACTACATTGACATAGCGCCGAATTATGCATTATCTGATAACAAGACTTACGCTAACTTATTTAATGCTTTGGAGTTTATATGGTATGAATTTTAAAATTATCACCCCACAATCCAAGACTATTCCCAAACTCCTCAATATAAAAGAATTTTTAATAATGATATATATTTTTCGCTATAATATGATACAGATAAGAATAATATCAAGAAGCGGTTTAATTAAGAATTGTAATTATACTAACAAGGAATAGTTATTGAGTAGTACAAAGAAAACACTATGCATGAATATTACAAAATAATTCAATAGAGAATGTGCATGAGAAAGAACAAAAGTAATTTTTCTATCTTACACAACAATTTTTAAAATTTTAATGCATCAACACATTAAACATCTTAAAATTTTATATAAATAAGAAACTTTCTTTAATTGTAACCTAGGTAGTTATATTTTACTTTGAAGAAAGATTCAAAGACTGTATACATCATTTAACATCCCTAAAAGTGAATCCAAATTTTACATGTATAACATCAACATAATCGAATTAGAGACACAACATTTTGATTCTTCTAGGAATTAATATAGAAGGATCACCACCACATGATGGAATCAACCTTTGTATAATATATACCACTTTTTTTTGGCTTCCACATATCAATATGGCATTTTGCACACACATCAAAATAACAATGCATCTAATAAAGGTATGTCACAGGGAACAACATTTTCCTTCTAGTTTTATTGTGGTCCTATGTGTGGGTTTCAAGGTGTACCTCTCATTCCAATATGAACAAAAGTATCATATTTTGAATGAAAGAACAATCTATGGTCATTGTCACAAAACCGTTCTTACCCTAATCCCAATTCCACTACCGAGGTAGACAATGTTAAAGGGATTAGAGCGTCCGTCTTTGAGTGGCTGAAAAATCACACATACATTTATGCAAAAAGAAATAACATTTCATTTTATTAAAAAACAACTAAGAATCTATTACATCAAGGGTCGAAGGCAAAAAGAAAAGAAACATACATGATATAAAGATACACTATATACTAAATTACCTTTATATATAATCCCATGTGATGAGCATTCTTTTTTTGGTAGATTTTGGAAATAGTATAGTAGATCAGCTTGTTTTCAATCCTTCGGTCTTCATGCCTAAAATCAGGTAAATCGAGACATAACCTAAAATCAGGTAAATCGAGACATAATCAATACTAATGAATCGATATGCTTTAAAAAGAACATATATTGAACAATTAAAAATGTTTATAGAAAAATATTGTACGTGGAAAGACTTATAAGAAAAATAATCAACAAGTGATTTTCAAACAACATTTATTCAACAAGATTTTATTTCAAGTGTCCCATTATGTTGATATCGAGAAACATGCATAAATATATTTATGTGGCATCATCGAACCAATGAAATGGGGGAGGTCACCAGGCTCCATCTCTCCATATGAGAGAGGAGGTCAACAACATGTACTAGTTCCACACTTTGAATGAGGAAGTACTTGTACTCAATATCAACAATCATTAATTCTAGCAATCATAATGGACAATATCATTAATGTTTTAGGTGTGATGCAAACTATAATATAGAAAATCAGAAGACTACTCAGTAGGGAATGTTGTAGCTCAAACAAATACATAGTAAAGATTTCTAAGAGGTACATACAAGGTCATCATTCAATATCACTAGTCCGTTCAAGGAGGAAATAATATAAAAGCATACCTCTTTTGGAGTCTAGAGTATAATCAATATCCAAATTATGAGTTTAACAAGTATTTGATCATGATAGATAATGAGAACAAACACATATCAATATATAGCTCATTTCTCTAATGACCTACTAGGGAATTTATTATCTTGCTCATTGTATTTACTGCCCTATAGTCATTAAGAGTATTGATCTAGGGTCACACGATCGAGATCTATATCTCATATTTCAAAATAGGTCTGATCTGAAGTGTGAAAGATATAAAATAATTTAGTCATTTTCATGTACAAACATGTTAATAATAAATCAGATAAGAATCTAGTAGTCATAGTCGTGGGATCTAGTTATCAATATATGATCAGAGCCTACCAAATCATCATGTAACATTTTATCATATAAATCAGGGGTTTCAATAGTATTAGGGTTTGAAATAATATTGGAAAACCCCAATTAAGATGTATGAGAGAATCATTAAATCTCATCATAGAATTTACTGTAACAAGCTGAGCTATTGGTTTCATGTTAAGCTATACATTTTTCTAACAAGAATGCTATTTTATGGGTATTTTTATGATAATTGAGCTATTTTTAAATGGTTTACAAAGATTGACCAATCAGATAGTTTCTAGAGGAATAAAATGAAAATAAAAAAGGGTTGCCAACCTAACTTTGTGGATCAACTGAGAGATCTGGCTCTGTGGATCCTCCTTCTGACCCGCGAGCTGGGTCAACTCACATTGGTTGGAGCATGGGGTTAAAGGACCAAAAGGATGGCAAATAGGGGACACATTAGACATATCAAGAACATGATTGATTGTTTGATCAATCTCACACTGAATCCCATCATGATTTTGTACATAGAAGAAGTAGAGGATTAGTGAGGAAGAAATTGGGCATGTGAGTGTAAGGGGGACTCTTGCAGATTAAACTGGCTTGTGGTTCACTTGGCGGAGTCTTAATGAGCTCAAAGAGCCAGAATATAGCCAAAACAACGAACAAAGTGAAATATAGTGTATCAAGTTGCAAATTTAAGCTAACAAGTGGAATCAAGCATATACCTCAAACGGTAGAGGGCTGAGGGTCAAAATGGCTAAGTGAGTCTCTATGATTTGTCTGGTGGTATCAACTTCCTTGGTAGAGGCCTAAAGGCATCGATCGACGAGCACCCATGCTGGGATGATAACGTCTCATGGATGGAGGTCATTGGACCATCGCGACTCACTATGATGGTTCTGGGAGCTCCATTTGACCTCCCTGATTGTGTAGGTGTAGTTAGCTTGGAGAGGAAAGATGGTGGTGCAAGGCCAATGCTCAGATTTATATGATCGAAGGTGGAGTTTGGTGTGTTGATGACATTGTGATAGCGAGCAATTGATTGATCAATAGGGCTAAAGTGCCACTCACAAAGCTAGAGAGACCCTTAAATAGCACCTCAATAATCTAACGTTGAACCAAGGGTCTTCCTCTTTCGAGCCCTACCCACCGCCCTTTGGGAATTTTTGAAACTGATGGAGACATGGTGTCTATTATGTCTCATTTAAAAGAGCAGAAGATTTCAGATCTAACGCAACTGGTTTGACTAAGTGGGAATTAATAGAGAGAGAGAGAATTGGGCATTCAAAATTTGAAGTAACTATGCATAAGTGACACCATGATAGGCAGGTAGAGAACATGACATCCCCCAGATGCGTCCCTGATGTATCTGGATCCAGATCCAGTTGATCTAGATAATGGGTGTTTTTGGGGTTTTTGAAGGCAATAAAAGGACATTTCTTACTAAATTTATATCTCCCAATATATTTATATGAAAAATTTAGGAAACTAAATATATCTTCATCAGGGTTTATCCTAGCTACATAAAATGTTTTAAGTCAAAATATCAACTTTGAGTCATGAATAAAATCAATGTACTTATAATGGTAATTTGGTAATATGAATTTCACAACCTATATATCATTGGATTTGGGCTTCAAAATTTCAAATTGAGTGTCAAAGTCATCCAAGGATCACAAGAGGGGTGAAGTGGGGACAATTGAGCAAATTTTGAATAGTAGAAGGGCATAATGGAAATTTAGATCATAAATGTGGAAAAATCCACTTCAGCAAAGTCATTTTCATTTGTAAGGCATTACCATGATATACATTTGGGTCATATCATATGAAATAAAAAGGAATACCATACATTTTATTTTTTACATATCAAGAATAGTCAAAATTGTAAATCTAGTTTGTGTTCCTTCACATTTTTTACATCAAACTACATATGTAGATATGGTCTACATTGTCTTGTCCAAAAATCTATGATAACTAATGTTGTTACTCATTTCCATGTGTCTACAGATTCTTAACAACATAGGAAGCAATAGAAATAAAAAGTGTAAAACACATTGGCTTGTATACATATTAAGATAATCATGATTATATCTTAAAAGTCTATGTGTTAATTTCATTCACTACTACTTCATGTTGATTACATCCTTGTCATCTCATAAATAAATGAATTTTTTTTATGGAAGACATTTAAATGACAAATATATCGACATGTCTTAAGAAATCTATCATAAGATACAAAAAGTATTGGAAATAAAAGGCAAATGATGAAGAGATCTAGAGGGTGGGGTAAATAGATCTTTATAAAAATCAAAGAAAAAATAGAATGAAAAAGAAAAGAAACTAAATGAATATGAGATTTAGAGTGGTTACATCTAAGACATCAGTTTACTACCTAGTTATTTCCAACTAGGATTTTGCAAGAAATATTTTTATTGATTTATCTATTAGGACAAACTACAAAAGTACTTATTGCATCTAAACCCTCTTCTTTTATTGGCCACAAAAGAGCACCCCACAAACCTCTTCTTTGAGGGACGACAAAAGAGAACCGATCTCCCTCGTCTTTAACAAACGACAGAAGAGCACCACATCACTTTCTCTTCTATGAAGGCTACATAAAAGGACGTGTGAAGAATCCTTCTTCACAAGTGAGATCCCAGATAGCCACCTCTCCTTGGATTAGTACCACCACAGTTCACGAAAAAAGAAAGAAGATTGGAAAAAGAGAATACCAATGTAACTCTCAATGTCCTAGATCAAGCTTATGGACCAATAACACTATGGATTAGGCAATGATGAATGGATGGTGTTGGAGAACTATGATTGGGACACGAATTTTGCAGGTGTAGAAGATTGCAAATGAAAAAATATGGCACAAGATTTCTCAATTGTTGCTCAAGTATTGTATCTCAAGTGTCTAAGTTGTATGTTGGTTGTCCTATGACCACTACTATTTGTAGGAGTGGATTATAAGTGGCTAGGGCAACTTAGGATAGTGTCTAGAGTGTTATAGGATGAGAAATAGCCTTTATAGTTGGGTAAAAAGAGGTGTAGTGTCTAATTTATTCATTAATAAAATTAACATTCCAAAACCCATCTCAGTTGACGAAATTCTCGACTGGTTATTCCTTGGTTGAGAAATTTTTTGACCAGATTTAGTCTAAGTGCCAAACTTTATTCTAATGGTTAATTGTTTTCCTAACTACTTGGTCAACCGGCTTAATGGTTTTTCCCCGATCCACAAGTTCTTCAACCGGATTTGAATTGTTTGAGAATGTTTTCGACCGGTATAACTCAGAACTATCAATTACTAAAAGTATCTTCGGTGATCTAAGTCTTCGACTGGGGTGGGGGGAGTTCTTGGTCAACAATTTCTTCGACTTAGACAGTCTCGGTCAACAATTTACTTGACCAAAAATCCCTGGAAATTGGTTTTACAAATTTAGGAAAACCTATCTAATGATTTTTCTAATGTGACCAACCTACCCTATACACTTATTTTAGACATATAAATAGGTTTGGGATAGGTGGGCTTTGTCCACAACTTGATTTTTCATGATTTTAAAAACGTATACATTTGTATTACAAATAAGCACATATACACAATAATTCAAGTACCAATCTTGGTTAATTTTTCTCAGCATGCACTTTGTACCGAAAACACTTAGATAACATGTTGAATTCACAAATAAGAAATGTTTGTCATCATCAAAAGATAAGATGAGCTAATGTCCAATTTATCCAACAATCTCCCCCTTTTTGAAGATGACAAACATTTCGATATGCAAAAACTTAAAATGAAATTTTCATACCTTGGTGAGATATTCTTGCGTGTCACAAAAATGTGTGCACTCTTATACTAGAGAGTTATGGATTATATCATATAACTCCCAAAGTAAAGTGCAACAATTTGTTTATGGAAGTGGGTATCTCAACTCAAAAACCTAATTGAAACCATAAAAACTCAAGGATTTAAGTTTTTCTTTAAGATTATTTCTCCCCCTCTGTTATTTAAAAAATAAAAGAATACTCCCCCTTAGTTTAATACACCCCTAAATATGATGCTTATAAGAATGTCATATTTTTCCACAATAGTCATCAATCAGTACTCAAGCAAGATCAATTCATTTATGGAAGAAACCATTACATATTTTCTTAAAAGAAAGATACATCACAATTGCACAAAGGAAAGATACATAAGGAATAGATAAATGGTTACAAAAAGATGTCACTTGAATGAATGACATTCAGCTACAGATCTTTCCCATAGAAAGGTTCAATGTCATAATATTTCGTAGTAGTTCCCCAATCTAATACACCACTCTTGGCAAGGTCATAAGACTCAAGAAATGTGGGTGCTCTATCAAAGCGGAAATGTGCTTCTATATCTTGGAGTTGCATGAGTGAGTTTTGGGTATGGGTAAGTTCGGTGGATGATGGAGGTGGGAATTGAATGTAGTTGATGTATGAGTTGAATGGATAGATACTCCCAGTGTAGTTGGTGTATGAGTTGAAGGGATAGTAATCATGAGTATATGGGGTCAACGATTGCATTTTCTAGTTAATATAGTACATGGCATTGCAGTTATAATTGAAATCTCTCCCAATTTGATATTATACACCTTTAAGGTAGGAGACATCACTAGAAAGGATTTCCACAGAGTATCTAGGGGGAAGAGAAGATGGTGGAGTTATATCTTCATGGGATGTGCCTTCTTCATTTCTAGCCCTTCTGTGGCCAAAGTCTATACCCATTTTATCAACAATGTTCTGAGTTATCCTTTGGGGGCGCTTATCATGGGAATAGCCTAATTCAGCTAAGTCTTTGCCAATTGAGTGTTGAATGAACTAAAAGATATAACCGCATCTTATGGCCCCCAAACTTTTTTTGTAAATTGTAAACACTTCACGAACCTATGGTACAAATTTCATCTCAATTGGAAATTCCTATATTTTTCTACAATTTATTGTAGTTTTATGTGCATTATTTTGACCCAGGACCTAAGTTTTGGATTTTGGATTAAAATGTGTGACACTTAGGTGTCACACACACTTTATTCATCTAGGTCATGGACCCCCTTCTGCCCAGCCCCAATCTCAGCCTTTAGATCAGTGTGATTGTGGATCAAGGAAGATCTGATGGTATAGGGATCATCATCTACCTCTCGTAATATGTAGGACTAGCTCCCAACAACCCGGCAATCATGACCTCTTCTCTCACACCTATCCTAGTTCGAATCTCTCCCTTCTCATCAGATAACTCTCTCCCCCTCACCAGAACCACCTCAACAACCCATCAAATATCACCCCTCACCTTGGAACATGGAGAACTACCTCCTTTATCTACGTGCCTCTCACTAGTGATGGCTCCCACTTTAGGGCTTCTTCACACACACACACCCATGGCTATTTAAAGCCATCCCTAGCTCTATCAGAACCTTTTTAAGCATTCCCCACTATCAATTGATCACAAGGAAGCCCCGACGACCATCCTCCACACTTTCACCTTCGATCACCTACACCAACTCGGCCACACCACGACTCACCTCATCACAACAAATTACCATCACCATCACATTCATCAACTCCATAGCATTTCCAGGGAACCTCGACCACACTGCAACTTCTTATTTAATCTCATACCATCTCTTCACTAGTGAAATTCCCCACCCTTGCAGCAACGAGGATCACCATAGGGAGTCGCGATGCGGGACCCTAACAGCTGAGTATGAAACAACCTTGCAAGCAGGACTCTCGCTGGAGTCTGCTTTGAGCTACTAGAGCAAGGAAACCAAAGGAGAGGGAGGTGGGTATGTGGTTCTAGCATGGACCTACATGGACCAACTGTGAGCAGCCACCTCAGCAAACACCGTGAGTAAATTGAAGGAGGATTATTTACCCACGTGGAGTCCACTCAGCCATCCTAACCAATTGCATGATGCCACGTCAACAAGGAACACATGGGCCAGCGGTCAAGCCATGCCTAATCTTGTGAGATTTGATCAATCTGAGATGTCGATCCAGTCAGATCTGGCTGTTGATCATGGTAATTTCTCAACCTAAACATTTAATTAAATTAGAAATCTATTAAGTTTTTGGAATATCCTCAAAAATGTTATGAATATCAGAAAATAACAAACCCATATATGATTTTTATTAAAAAAATATGAAGAATGGGATAAAAATACTTTCAGTCTGGAATCCATGTCCTTTTTCTTTATTGCTAGACTAAAGCATAATAAACATTTTTATGTCATCTTATTGTGTTATAATGGTGATTCATTATTTTTAAGATGATATTTGGGACATTTAAACCCTAATAAAGTCCCTGATATTCATACATCACGAAACCACAATTAGATGATGGCTAATACTCTAAACAATAAAGAAACCCTAGAAGTGAACTTTTCTCTCTCAATATTTAACTTTTATTTATTGTTTGTCAACCCTAATCAAGTAATGATCTATTGTGAATTATGTATGACTAGATCTAACCCTGAACCACTTGGATCAGGTGAGTCCCAAAAGGGAACCATTAATGATCTAAATCTCTATAGAAACCCTAAAAATGAATGTTCCTTGCTTATATAAAATGGGCTTCATTAATTAGATGAAACCCTAATTTTGAAATCTAGTTTTGTGACTCCAATAAGAGATAAAAATTGAAGATAATCCATGTCTAGTCATAGGAAGATGAAGATAACCCCAACAAGAGATCAAACCAAAGGGGAAGATGATAACCCATACTGACTTTGGATCTTATTTTCTCTTTTAGGGTGATCTACTCTTTATTCTAGGTTGGTTGAAATTTCAGATCTAATCATAATAGGTATGTGGGCTCTATTAAGTATGAGACTAGATTTTGTGGATGCATCATGAAAAGATACACCCTGGCTGATTGTATTTTCATATAAGGTTCTTGGATGAATACTAGTGTTAAACGTTTCACTAAAACATTAAAGAACTTAAAAGGTAAAGATGAGTTGTATCTATTGAAGTGAGATAGTATTCTTTCTCTCTCCTCTAAAATACTAATGTCAAGCACAAACCCCATATACCAAGGGGTGGGGATACCCATAGCCCTAGGGAGGGGGAAGGGACCAACATGTGTGTGAAAATTAGGTGCTGACACACTTAGCAGTACAACTGCGTCTAAAGATATGTCTAAAAGAAATGTTTGCCTGATCTTCCACCCTAAATAATGTTTTTCTTTCTTTATTTCTTTCTCAAGTTTACATTAAGCAAGTTATTTTATGAATATTTGTACCTACATACACAACTTTGGTAATTCCTTTGTTTCTCATATTTCTAGGTGCAAGGAACAAGGAGAGTATTCAAAGTACTTGAATATATTAAATAACATCAAGGGAGGATGATCATCTAGATTGCTTCCTCTCATCTTATTTATATTTAGATAGTTATTTCTTTTCATTAGATGATGTGTAGGGTGTCTATGTTCTATGTACTCTCTTTTCCTTAACAACTTATTTCCTCATCTTGTGAATAATGGAATATGACTTTTATCATTTTTTAATGATGGTTGTGTGACTTCTTGAATGATGTTGTGAATAATGGTATGACTTCTTCTAATATGCTAGTTGACAATCACAATCCCTTATATTTTCCCTTTTGACATCTTATACATATGGGTGCACACATATCTAAGCAATGTCATCATGGAAAGTATATAGGAATTGGGGTCTTTGTACATCTAGTCTTGGGTACATCCTGGAGTTTGTCCGACACCACTAGATGTACAAAGACCTACACTAGGTGGTTTACTATAATCCTTGGAAATCCCAGAATGTAAATGGGAACACATCGCCATGGATTTCATGGTGGGACTACCCAGGACCAGAAAGGGATATGATGTTTCATGGGTTATAGTGGATCGTCTCATGAAGTCCGCTCACTTTCTCCCTATGAAGACTACTGCCAAAGTATCTGAGCTGGCCGATCTCTATATATAGGAGATAGTACGTCTGCATGGAGTTCCAACACACATTGCCTCAGACAGAGACCTAAAGTTCACTTGAAATATGTGGAAACAGGTTCGATAAGAATTGGGCACCAAGTTGAACTTAGTACAACCTACAATCTATAGACAGATGGGCAGTTAGAGCGCACAATACAAATTCTGGAGGATCTTCTATGAGCTTGTGTTCTTGATTGGGAAGGCTTGTGGGACCACTACTTGCCTTTAGTTGAGTTTGCATATAATAATAGATACCAGGTGAGTATTGGGATGCCTCCCTATGAAGCTCTCTATGGCCGACCCTATAGATCTTCGCTAGACTGGGATGATGTTGGGGAGCACACCTTAATGAAATTTGAGGAGATGCAACTGTATATAGAAAAAGTTGCACTGATTAGGCAATGGATGAAGCGGGCACAAGATAGGTAGAAATCTTATGCACTTGCTAACTAGACTAGAACATTAGTTGAAGGAGGGTGGCCATGTCTCTCTAAAGAGCAGACCTATCTGAGCTTTGGCTAAGAATAAGGGGAAGCTCATTCCTCGCTATGTGGAACCCTTTGAGATCCTAGAAAGGGTCAGTGAATGTGCTTATTTTCTTGCTTTGCCACCTTATTATAGTTCCATTCACAATGTATTTCATGTATCTAATCTAAAGCCCTATGTCAAAGACCCCAGTCACATTCTGAATGATGAGCCTCTAGAGCTGAAAGATGATTTATCTTATGCTGAATCCCCAGTCATAGTTCATGATTTTAAGACCAAGGAGCTTCACAGTAATCGTCGCATAGATACAGTGAAATTTCTCTACAACCACCATGATTAGATAGATGCCACCTGGGAGCTCAAGTTCGAGATCGGGCAGAAGTACCCACACCTATTTCAAGCGGCTTGAATGTTGAGGAAAAAATTCTTAAAAAGGAGGGGAGAATGTGATAGCTTCTTCTTTCCTCTCAAACCCTCTCTTCACTGGTGACCTTATCCACCCTTGTGGCAGTGAGGAGCTCCACTGGGAGTCATGGTGTGAGACCCTTACTCGTTAGTACAAAACAACCTCATGAAGGTGCATGCACCTCCACATCCTCGACAAGGCTGAACCTTACGAGCACGACTCTCACCGGAGTCTACTCTAGGTTTCAAGAGCAAGGCAACTATAGGAGATAGAGGTGCGGATGTGGTGCCAACATGGACCTAGGTTGACCAACCATGAGCTGCCACCTTAGCAAACACCGCGAGTCAACCCAGGGAGGACGTGTTACCCGCATGGTGTCCACTCAACCAGCCTAATCAATTATGTGACACCACTTCAACAAGTAACGCGTGGGCCAGTGATCAAGCCACGCCCAATCTCATGAGATCTAATTAATCTAAGTCTTTGATCCACTCAGATTTAGCCATTGATCAAGCTAATTTCACAACCTAAAACATGTAACTAAATAGGTAATCTATTAATTTTAGGAATATCCTAGAAAATTCTAGGAAAATAAAAAAATAGAGAACCTATATATGATTTTTATTTCAAAAATATGAGGAATATTATAAAAATACTTTAAGAACCTAAATGAATTTCCTTTTTCAAAAATACTAGCCTCAAGCATAAGGATTATTCTTATGTCATCTTATTGTGTAATAATGGTGATTCATGATTTGTAAGCTAATATTTGGGACATTTAAATCCTAATAGAGTACTTGATGTTCCTACATCACCAAATTATAATTAGGTGATGGATAATACTCCAAAGAATAAGGAAACCCCAATACTGAACTTTTCTCTCTCAAAATTTAACTTTTATGTATTGTTTGTCAACGCTAATGAAGCAATGATCTATTATGAATTTTGTACAACTAGATCTAACCCTAAACCACTTGGATCAAGTGAATACAAAAAGGGAAACTATTACTGATCTAAATCTCTATAAACCCTAAAAATGAATCTTCCTTATATAAAATGGGCTTCATTAATGAGATGAAATCCTAATTTTGAAATCTAGTTTTGTGACTCCAATACTAGATAAAACTTAAAGATAATCCCTGATATAATCATAGGAAGATGAAGATAACCCCAACAGGAGATCAAACCCTAATATGGGAAGATGATAACCCACACTGACTTTAGATCTTATTTTCTATTTTAGGGTGATCTACTTCTTATTCTAGGTTGGTTGAAAATTCAGATCTAATCATAATAGGTACATGGGTTCTATTAAGTATGCGACTAGATTTCGTGGATGCACCATTGATACTCGTCATTTTGCAATATCAATCACTAAGATGGTTAATCCTAGAGTTTAAACCTTTTTTACTTCTGGTTTTAAGGGTAGTATAGAAGGGTCGATCCCGTAGGAAAACTAATTAGATATTGTTCTTAGAACCCAAAGATTTGAAGAACTTTTATTAATTGTTTTTGGTATTTTTCTTTTTAAAGCAGAAAGTAAATTCCAGTTGGGGGTTTGAATGATTACACTAATGCAAGAAGGAAAGCACTTAACAAGAATTAACATGCACAAGGGAAAATAAAAAGATTGTTAACACAAGCAAACTAAATGAATGAAAGACTAAGAATTAAAGGAAACGAAGATGCGGTGTTTAAAACAATAGATGGAAATTGAGGCTCGTAGGGGTTTTCACCACCTTAGCCTGGGTGATAACAACTAAATCTTAAACGAAAATTCAATGAAGGCTTGCGAATTAAAAACTCACAAAAGAAAAACTTTACAAGAGCCCATTGGTCCTGATGCTCATGCTTCCTAGTTTATCAACCTAAAAGATGAGAATCCACGGTCATATCAAAACGTCTATGTAATCGATTTTATTGTTCTAAATCTAAATTTCCATGGTCACATCCATCTGGAATAACATGCGATCCAAAGATCGACTATTCAATTAAAATCGATTACCATCTAGTCGTTTAAGAAGAAGTCGTTAAAACCATGGCTAAGAGGTTATTCCCCTTGCCCCGATAAGAGACTACTCACACATAGAGAAATGGGAGTCGGAGGAAGAAAGAATTGAAGCCATAGTCTAGCCCAGAAATCAAGAAATTAATCTTTATGCTAGAGACGATGAAATGGCTTAACTCTTTGTTGCTTGCTCCAGAATAAAGCACGGATGAAAGCAGATCAAGACTAAAGCGGGAAGAAGAGACAAGAACGAGAATGGAAGAACGTTGCTTGAATTTAAAACTACTTTATTGCATAAAATAAAAATAATTACAAGCCTAATTGCTGCAGAATCATAATACAAAGAAATCCCAGATCATCCTTGGGAGGAGGAAGTGTCCTCCTTTTATAGGAGAAGGAGGGGTAGGCTATCTAAAAAAAGAGGGGGAAAAAAGAGAGAGAGCCATCCTTTTGAATTTTCAGATCTAGTCAACAAACTCTTGATTGTCTTTCTTTAATGCAGATTTTCGCAGCAGCAATTTCGAGCAAATTTCTGTTGTCCAGAGAATTTAAAGTGCGCCCGAAAATATTATTGTCCTGTAGGCATTTGAATTCCCTTTCCAAATCATATTTGAACATTAAATTCCGCCTTAGGATGTGAGAGTTATGCTAATTTTGGTGCAAGGTATGCATTTAAGTCAGCATTGCGGGAAACTGAATTGCCTCCTATCTTCATCTCTTCTTTTCTCAATTTAATTACTTAGATAATTCCTGAAAATTAGGAACAATATCATAAGATTTCAGGAAAAGTATATCAAGAAGATGATAGTGCTATTTATTTTTGAATTAGCTAAAATTAACAAAAAAATCCTAATTAGTTATTCTAAATGAAGTAAAAATAAGAGATGAATATGCATTCATCAACCATGATAGGATACACCCTGGATGATTGTATTTTCATATAAGGTTCTTGGATGAATACTAGTGTTACACGTTTCACCAAAACATAAAAGAACATAAAAGATAAAGATGAGTTGTAGCTACTGAAGTGAGATAGTATTCTCTCTCTTCTAAAATACTAATGTCGAGTACAAACGCCATATCCTAAGTGGAAGGGATACCCATAGCCCTAGGTGTGGGGAAGGGCCTAGCATGTATGTGAAAATAAGGTGTTGACACACTTAGTAGTACAATTGTGTCTAAAGATATGTCTAAAAGAAATGTTTACTTGGTTTTCCGCCCTAAAATAATATTTTTCTTTCTTTCTATCTTTCTTTCTCAAGTTTTCATTATGCAAGTTACTATATGAATACTTTTACCCACGCACACAACTTTTTTGATTCGTTTGTTTCTCATATTTTCTAGGTGCAAGGAATAAGTAGAGCATTCAAAGTACTTGAAGATATTAAGTAACATCAAGGGAGGATGATTAGCTAGATGGATTCCTCTCATCTTATTTCGATTTATATAGGTATTTATTTTCATTAGATGATGTATAGGATGTCTATGTCCTATGTACTATATTTTCCTTAAGAACTTATTTCCTCATCTTGAGAACAATGGAATATGACTTTTATCATTTTTGTATGATGGTTGTGTGAGTACTTGAATTATGTTGTGAACAATAATTTATCTTCTTCTTATATGCTAGTTGACAATCACAATCCCGTATATTTTCCCTTTTGACATCTTATAGATATGAGTGCATGCATATCTAAGCAATGACATTATGGAAAGTATATAGGAATTGGGGTTGTCACAAATAGTATAATCAATGCCTTTGATTCATATTGAGATAATTAGAGTAATATAAGAATAACGATATCAACGTTATGACTTTGATTGAATTGGGATGATAAATCTAAGCCCTAGATTTAGATGGAATATTCGATTTAAAGAAATAATGTAATATTGAGAAAAATATTAATTTAGGTTACAATTAAGATAATAAGATGATCCATGCCTTTATTTTTTAATTAAGGATATAATTAATCATATGAACCCTTTGGAAGGCCAAGATATGGGCCATTGCCCCTAGCACCCATATCAAGCCCAATTGGGCCAATTAGGGTTACATAAGGGTCCGTAAGATACATAGTATGGAAATGAGCAATTAATGCAAATGATAAAACCCATTAATTTTATATGATAGATGATACAAATATGGGATGATGTAAGAAAATACATAATATTCTAAGTTATTTTGTGATATAGGAAATTCATTTGGTAATTATTTGGTTATTACTTAAATGGAAAGTTTGGAATGTATCACAAATTATTTTGGATGATCTTGCTTATAAGAGAATAAGAGGAAAATTAAGATTTATGAAAATTTTGGATAAAGATAAGATTAAAAATGATTTGTATAATTATTGTTTGAGAAGGGTTTTATTTAAAGAAAAATAGGAAAAGAAATGTGAGAAGGATCCCAGCCGGATCCCAACACTAAAGTTGGGATAGAAATGGTTGAATGGATGTTATCTTCCTCCTCACTCAGAGTTCTATACATGAACACTAGAATATGACTTAGCTACATGACTCCCCCTCTCGTACTATATCCAATAGTTCTACGTGAGATGTGTCATTTTCTTCAATAGAGCATGGTGAATCTAACCATACCCTTGATCAACATTATCCTCTTAAATGAGATAATCCCGAACATTCCACATTTACCCCTAGAATTAGTGTTAACCGTTGTTTCTTCCCCTGAATACCATGCTCCTATAAAAAGATGCCCAAAGGAACACCACAAGGAGGGAAATGTAATTCAACCACATCTTTCACCCAAAAAGCACTACAACCTACTCTCGATCCTCAAGCTCTTGGTCATCAATCAAGTCAAAAGGTGAGCACACCACCACACCTTAGATCACTGCTAGAGACTGTGAACATTCTAGGGGATAAAATTATCCCAACTAGTATGACTATGATGCTAAGGTAACACAATTTTCCTCCTTAGTTCTGATGTTAGCCGAATCTTAGGATCAACCATGGCAACCTCATTCATAGAGGTCTATGACATAGCACCCCACATTGTATGGCTTGTCAACTTTAGCTTAGCCATGTGAAGAACACATACCCTCACCCGGTGCCTTAAATCTAGGAGAGTAGAGTCAACTAGCAAGTTGACCCTGCCATGAAAGAGGGATCTTCTCCAGTGGAGGCAAACAACCCTTGGGAGGATTAGACTAGATTCCCCACTATATGTGCGACTACTTCACCAATAACACAATGGCAAAAAAGTTCTTCATCCTCTCCCAATCGCCTAGCCTGTGTGGACAGGGTTCTGATGAGGTGCAAACCCATTGGCCACTGCTGGATTTGGGGCCCATGTGTTTATATGATATGCTTTATTTTATTGAAATGTTGAGCTAGGATTAATCTAGTTATAATTATCTTATCGAAATGCTACTAATTTATTAGTAAATCGGATAACAATAAACATATATGCGGATTTGATCAAAAAAGAAGTAGGTTATGAGTAAAATATAATTAGAGTCCAATTGTGGTTCTTGTTCCATAACTATAGGTGATATCTAAATCTAATGTGATTCGTACACTAAAACCCTAGATTTTATTAATATATTGTTCAATTGAGTAAATACATTAATTTTTTGTTATAAAGTGACGGTGATGAATATAATGAGAATCCAAGAATGAAATGATAGTGATGATAACTATTCATATTTCTAGGTCAATAATCATATACATATGTAATTAGGGTGATTAATATAAGAAAACCCGAGTTTTGATGAATAATATGTTAAATACATTGAATAAATTCTTTAATGGTCATAATCTGATATCTATGAGACATAATGATGATTGAAATATCAATTGTATTTAATTAATAACGATGCTTTTTTAGCTTTCTAAGTCATATATGAGAGAATTCATGTTTAATGATGATAAATCTTGATAATTGGATCTTTAACCTCATGATTCAATTTAATGGATCATAAAGTGACAATCATCCTAAATGATGATTAGAGTTCATCTGTTTCTCAATTAGGGTTTCTAACCATTAGAAGTCATGATAAGATGGAATTATGGTTTGATACCCATATTCCTAATCCAAACCCTAGACAACTCTAAACCCTACTTTAAGACATATATTAGATTAGTGATATATGGAACAATGATGACACATTGGTAGTATGTATATTTCAGATAATGTAGATTGAATGATTGATTTCTTGGATCTTTTGATTGGATTTCTTGTACATACTTGAAGTATACGACATGGTTCTACACATAGGCACATGGTTACAATTATGAATACTTGAATGTATCAACTCCCAAATATTTATGATGGTTTCTCTATTATTGATGAATAAAATGTTGAATGTTTATTTTATTATGTCCAACTATGATGCACTATGAGTATCACATAAGAAAACTATGATACTCTAAACCCTAGGTTACACTGGTCAAGAGGTAATGCACATAAGTCCAATGATGGAAAGTGATTACACACGATATACTAGACCAAGAACGTGTTAGAATATCTAATGAAAATATGAGTTTATATATTCCATTCCATACTTATTCAATATATATATGCAAATGTGATGTTTTGGATCAGTCCACGTACCCACATACAAATATGTTGACCAAAAGTTTTTTTATCAGCATTTTAGGTAGTTGACACACATGATACAAGGACATGAAGATAAAGATGAATACTATTGAAGATATTAAGTCTTTGACAAGGAGGATTAGTAATGTAGTATCTCTCTTCTTCTCATCTATATAAAATTTGGTTCTTGAAATTTTCATCTAATGTCATTGAGGTGTAAATTTCAAATATATGTTTAATTCTTCAGTTCTAAATATATGAAAATTATTTATTATTAGTTTATTATTTGTGAAATCTGATCATGGAAAGTGTAGGAACCAACTCTCGACTTTATGGTCCACCTTGATTGATGGGCACTTAAAAGTGGGTGTGTCTACACATGCATTTTCACCTAGATATTGATCATACAAATCTATGCAATTGAATTAATAACTTGTTTAGGTAAAACCTCCATACTGTAGATCATTACATTAATTACTATTTATAATATTCATCGATGTAACACTTATGTAATTTTGGGCTAAATTGAATTATATAAAAATAATACATGAATTGATAAGTAGACTCTCTAATGATACTATTGATCAAATGGTAATATCATTTATGAGACTATTTGTGTTGCAAATATGTCCTTGGGGCACAAGAAAAAGGAATAAGCAATTTTGTGTACAAAAAATATTAATGGCTTTATGAATTACTGGGTAATAGAAATATGAGGTGATATACAAGTTTCCAAAAGAAAATAAGATGTGTGGTGTTTTAGATAATTAAAAGAGTAATTATCTAGCCAGTTTAGCAACACATGTTTTGAGATATCCATTAGTATGATTTTGATCTTACTTTTGATATACTTGAAATAATAAGGAAAGAAAGATAATTCTAGAAATTGGGGGTAGGACATTTAATTAAATAATGGTATTTATTTTAATGACGTGTTTCCTTGAAATAATTGTAATTTCAAAGAGAAGTTGACAGATAATCTAGAATAGGTATTTTGCTTTTACACACCTTTACTAATAGATATTGGTTTCTAACCATGTACTTTTATGTTGAGAAGTTGGCTAAAACCAATATGTAAGGGTATGGTTATGGTTTTTGTGGCTTTTATAATTTCTATTAGAAGGTCTCTAGTGGGTTAGTGATTAAAAAAATAAACATCCTTCCAAGTCACGGTTTGAGGTGGGATGTTAATCAAGAGGAAACATGCTTGGGCCCTTTCCTTGATTCACCACCAAAGTTGACTTATATAGTGCAAATATGGTAGCACAAGAAAGAGGAGAGTTTGTAAGTCATCATTATCTCTAATAAGGAAAAATTAGTAAGGATGTGAGATCAGCAAATGGATTTGGCAAGTGTAGAGTGTGTATATATATGACAATTTATACTCTTCTCCATGTACCCTCATCAATGTACTTGATCACCGTTTCTGGTCTGCAAGTAGAATGGGGCAATGTTTGATACCTCCCCTATCTTTACCTATTAGCAGTGGTCTATCTTGGCCCTACGGTGCTCTAGGGGGGTGGTGACAAGAGGATGAAGATGACCGCAGAGGTCTGTAGCCGTCAAGGTGCCAATCAAAACCCCACTCAACCCTGACCCTTTTCATCTAAAAACAACCCTTGGATGGGAGGAGTAGTGATGGTCGACCAAGTCACCACCATAGGTCCTCACTGGAGAAGTATTGTTCAGAAACAAGACCACAATAGAGCAGTCTGGTCATTGACCTTGTCATGAGGAAGAGGGAGGATGGAGGGTTGGGAGTGGGGAGTTGGAGGGGTAGTTATGTCAGTAGTACAACGGAGAGAAAACATGAGAAGTCGACACCCTCAGTCACTGGGAGGCTAGGTGCCTGGGGTATGCTGAATATAGCATCGACGAAGATACCCCCATAGGGAAGGAATCCCTCATGCGTGGATGAAGGTGCAAAAGAAGCATTTTTGGGTTGCCAGACCGGCCAATCATGGTATGATAGATGGCTAATGGTTCAATCAAATAAACCAGATAATACCCAGTCTAGAAGAGAACCCAGTGACTAAACCACGCCTTAAGTTAAAAAGAATGGCACTGGCACTGACCAATGAGGAAGCACCATGTAGCCTATAATTAAGGTAGTATCTCTTGTTTTGTTTAATTTATAGAAAATGCTAGGACTGTCCAAAAGTTGCAAAATTATATAGAAAAATGTTTTAAGAAAATGAGAGGACCACAAATAAGATATAATAAAGACTTTCTTATGCTTCCTATTCCAAAAGTAGACCTATACATGATTAAATGGTGATTAAAGCATAAAACCTAATTTCTAACAAATAAATTGTTAATCATCTTAAATATTATTCTTTGAAATGTAAACTAATAATGAAGAATATAATGGTGATTTAACATGATTATGACCATAATGATGAGGATCTGAGTTTCTAATGTGAATCATCATGCATATGCTGATTTAGGGTCAAAGATCATAACTTGCTAGGATTTTAATGAACATAATTTAATCTAAGTGATCATAATGAAAGAATATTTTGGATATTGTAATTAGACTTCCACTTAATGTGTACTATGTGATGGAACTGTGGTTTGTGCCCTTATTCCCTACCCAAACTCTAAACCCTAGATCAAGACCCGAGTAGGGTTTAATCTACTTAATGTTATTGGTGCTCTTTAGGATTTACATACATTCAGATTAAATGACAAATTGCTTGGATCTATTGATTGGATTGATTGAATATACTTGTAGTGTAAGTGCATAATCCACATGGCTGACCATTAAGGTACATTGTTACGATTATGACTACACGCAATATAGTTTGTCGGTGTTTGCCGATGTTTTCTCAAGGATTGAACAATTAAATTGTTGGATGTTTATTTACATTTTATTCAATTATAATGCTACTATCTGTATCACATAAATAAAGATATCATATTTTGCACCCTAGAATTACATGCATCAAGGGGTGATGCACATGAGTCATGGAGGGACAATGATGACACCAATGATAGCACAATAAGTATGGATTAAATTATGGAAAGAAAATGCTAGTTCCTATTTTCAAGTAATTGATTGAATATATGTTGTTATGTACTTGCACACATTTGTCTGCTTCCCATGTACATAGTATATTTCAATATGTTGATTTGTGCTTTGTTTCACGTCATTTTAGGTAAATGCAATACATGAAGATGTCAAGATATGATAAATCAAATGGAATTACCTGAAGACATTAAAGCTAAGTAAAGAAGGATTAGGTAGTTACTTCTTCTCCTATGTACAATTCATATGATAGAAATTCATGTAACTCCCTAGAGAAGCATCTTGTAAAAATATTTGAATCAATGGAAATTATTTTCTATTATTTGTGATTTGGTTAAATCTAGATCCTTGGGAATTTTATGTAATGGCTCTCAACTTTTTGGGTCTTTCTGTAATTGGGGGATGCTGGAAAATGAGGTCGTTAAATTTTGTATCAGAGCCCCAAAATTTTCAAGTAAAATTTAGTGGTTTATAATTTCATGTAATATGTAGAAATATAAGGAAACTTATTAAGACATGACCTTATGGTAATGGTATTTAGAATGGATCATGGTTTTGGGGGCTTAAAATATATTCATCCAGACAATTAAGTTGGGACACTAGGACTCTCTTAGCCAATGTGATATCGACCTGGCCAGAAGCTAGGGTTAAAGTATTGTTTTTGTCAACTTTTCATTCTCTTTCTTAATAAACACTAAAATGATATTTCCCTCTTCATCTCAAGTTAGGTTTTTTGAGAAGAAGTACAGTTAAAGCATCCTTTGCCAATTTATTTTCATGTAATATGGAAATAATAATGTACATGTAATGTGGAAATAATGATAATGAAAAGGAAAAAATGTTATACAGGATTTTCCTTATGAGGGTAACCCTAGATGAAACTAGGGTTGGTTTGAGGAAATCCTAGTGGTCAAGGGACATAGAAACTGTAAGATTAAGGGTAGTCTCTAATGAGGGTGATAGAGTAAACCTACCCATGAGAACCCTAATTAGGGTGAAAGGAATAAGAAAGATAAAGAAGAGTTTAGGTGACCCAGTCTCCTATGCATGTGTGTATGTGGAGATAGGAAACAAAGTAAATGGTTTTCATAAATATAAGCAACCTAAGAGTAAAACATTATATAATATAAACTTCTCAACTCCCCCCCCATAATATCTCTGGAAGTTTGGATATGGAAGAAAAGTCATTGAGATGACTATTATCAAGCCTCTTGAGGGGAAGGTCCCAACAGATCAACCCCCTTTAGGGGAAGGTTATAAAGATCAAGCCCCTTGAGTGGAAGGTCACAAGAAATCAAGCCTCTATAGGGGAATCTCAATAAAGGTCAATCCCATTGATGGTAATACTTACATGGAACCAAGCTGATATATGGAAGGTTGCCTTAGTCCATAGTGTAGATGACCAAGCCCCATATAGGAAAGGTCTCAAAAGGTCAAACCCCGAATTGGGAAGGCCATTAAGGGACGAAGCCCTTGGAGGGCAAGGTGTCCCAAGTCTATTGTAGGGACAAAACCTCGTGATGGGGGTATACCAGAGATTGAGCAAACAAGGGTTCAGAAGTTATAATAACAAACAAATATTTAGGTTGCAAACAAAAATGAAAATATGAAACCCTCAATTCAACCTAGGATGTGTCCTAACCTAGGATGGGTCAACCCATGAGTGGAAAAAGGACCTAAGGAGGTGGAAAAACCCTAGTGACATGGGGTCAGGTTGTGGATAAGAGAGACTAACCTCTTTCTATGAGTTAAGAGGACACCTTAGATTAGGACCTTCCCTAAAGGGGGTGAGTTGACCAATCAATTTAAGAATTGAGGTAACCTTAAATGTCATTAAAAGATTGAGAGATTAAGTGAATGAAGCATGAACACACATATATTGAGTATGATTTTGTGGACATGTATTCCACATCTAAGGGACATGAGGAAAAGTTACCATTGAAATGAGAAACAATGTGGGACCAAGCCCAGACAGGAAGGTTTCCATGAGCTCAATGAAGGGGCATAAAGTAAAGTATGTGTGCCCTAAGAGATGAAGGAAATTCGGGTGAAAGAATTTTAAAGAATATGATGTGCTTGAATATTATTAGAGAAACCTCAAGTAAATTTCCTAATGAAATAGAATGGGGTGATAACATCTCAAAGAAACCCTTAGGAAGGGTAGAACCCTAAGTCAATCGTGAGGTCAAGTAGGGAGTATTAAAGGTACATAAGACCGATGAGATTAGGAGGTTATTGTACCCTGAATGCATAAGACCATAGGGTCGTGAGGTAACAACTATGTTTTCCCAAGGCCCATGAATAATGAGATTTTCCACCTTCATGAGTTCATGAGGCCCAAGGGGTGAATGTGAGAGGCACTCCCTAGATGGATAAGGATGTGATCACTCCAAAAGTACATGTACCTCTATAGACCTTGGGGAAATGACTAAGGCTAATGAGACATGATGTGTAAATATAAAAGATACAAGAAGTCATGTAATAATGAAATCTTAAGATGAGTTCTACAAATACTAAGGAATGAGACATGCACTTGATTTCATGAAATACAATAATATTGTAGAATGAAAAGCCAATATGATTTAGAGTCATGTTGAGAATGATTGAACATAAAATGTGAAATTTTTGAGATGATGTGTGGATACACCATCTCTACCCTTGGAATGGGATGAAATTTATATTTGGGTTGTAGTCATGTACTTATTTCATCTCATTAAGAGGGAGAGAGATTGGGTAGACACATGTATTCTTAAAATAGATATATGAGAATGAATACCTTAAGTTGAGATAGTAATATAATTTACGATTTGAGGTATTACCTCACCCGTTGGTACCAGTGAGAGGTGGATGAGGAGGAGAAGGATAGGTGGGGCGGCGCCGACGTCCCGTGGGGGTGAGATCTCCCAATTGAACTGGGTCTTACACAGAGCAAGGAAGGAGTCGAGCATTCAATTCAGGCAAAAATGATAATCACATTCATTCATTAAGGTTCCTATTTAACATAGTGCCCCATTACTTGGGTGACACGGCTCACGCACAAGGTGTGACTATACTGGCCTATAGGACACTACCCTCCTGAAACTTGTTAGAGTACGTCTATTCACCAGCCCTGCCCCAGTGCTGCATTGTTGTTAGATGTGCAGAGCTGGTCTCCTCGGTATTGCTGATCTAGCGTGTATCAACTCCCTCCCCTGAGATTTCTTCCGCGTCCCCATGGTCTCTCCAGGTGGGGTACTGGCGGTGGAGCTCCGCATATGGCACCCATGTTGCCTCTTTCATTGGCTGGTTGACCCAGGTGACGAGCACCTCAGTTGCTGCTGCCCGATCGCATTTTACCATTTAGCGCTGAAGAACATGTTTTGGGAATTTGTCAGCTCCAGGCATTGGTGGCCAGAAGATGGGAAACTCTGCTGGTGTGTCAGTGGTGTGCTTACCCATTTTGTCTTTCAGATGGCTCGCATGTAACATCGAGTGAATGTGAGATTGATCTAGTAGCTTAAGGTGGTATGTGACCGTGCCTACTTTCTCAATTACTTGAAAGGGGTCGAAGAAGTGAGGTGCGAGTTTGTTGTTTGGCCTGTGTGCAACAGAAGTCTGTCGATGATGTTGGAGGTGAAGGTAAACCCAGTAATTCACTTCAAAGCTGCAGTCCAATCGATGCTTATTAGCTTGCTTCTTCATGCAACCTTGTGCTTGTTGGAGATTGGGTTTGAGCTGTTGTAGCTGGATTGTCCTAGTGCGAAGAAGATCATCCACCTCCTGAGATTTGGATGTGCCCTAGATGTATTGTAACAGAGATGGCAGTGGTCGCCCATAAACAATCTCGAAGGGAGTCAATTTAGTCGATGAGTGTCAGTTGGTGTTGTAATTGTATGCTTCCCATGGAATCCAACGAGTCCACTCCTTCAGACAGCTTGAGCAGAAGCATCGAAGATACATTTCTAGTGTTCTATTGACCACTTCAGTTTTCCCATTCATTTGTGGGTGGTACAATGTCGAGAACTTGAGCTGGGTTCCCAGATTGAGGAAGAGCTCTTTGAAGAAGGTGGACTGAAAGGTCGGATCTCGGTCGCATACTATGGATTTGGGGAAGCCATGGAGTTTGACGACGTTGTGGATGAAGACTCGGGCTACAAAGGTGGTTGTGTATGGGTGGTGGAGTTGTTGGAAGTGTGCGTATTTTGATAAGTGATCCATGACCACATAAACTACTGATTGCCCTTTTATCGACAGCAATCCTTCTATGAAGTCCATTGATAGATCTTCCCAAATTACTACTGGGATCGGCAGGGGTTGGAGAAGGTCGGCCGGTGTGGAGTTGGTTGCCTTGTTCCACTGATAGATTCACATTCTTAGATGAAGTTGCAGATAGAGCTTCTCATCTGAGGGCAGTAGTAGTCCCTTCTGATCCGCTGATACGTTTTGTCATAGCCTGCATGTCCTACCAGTGCACTGCTATGGTTGTCGTTTAGAATGCCCGCGAGCATCTCTGATTGAGGGCTCAGGTATATTCACCCTTTGAAGAACCAGACTCCTTATTCGACTTTGTAACGATTGGGATCCAGCTTCCCCAGTTGTAGGTCTTGGTGAAGTTTCTTGAGATCCTCCAATGACTGTGCTTCCCGTTTGATGAGTGATATTCAATCTGGTTGTAATTGCATCCTCACAAGCAACTAGTCCTCATCACACTGGGATAGAGTGTCTACTACGTGGTTTGTGCTCCCTGGCTTGTATTCTACCTTGAAGTCGAATCCCAACAGCTTAACCAACCATTTCTGTTGTGATGGAGTGTATAGTTTCTGCTTGAGGAGGAATTTGAGACTGTGGTGGTCTGTGTGCACCACGAAGCTGGTCCCCATCAGGTACTTCCGCCACTTGACCACCGCCGTGGTGAGCGCGATAAGCTCCTTGTCATAGGTTGATCTTGCTAGTTGTGCCTCTGATAGTCGTGTGCTGAAGTAAGAAATTGGGTGGTCGTTTTGCATTAGGACTCCTCTGATTTCCCTTCCCGATGCGTCACACTCAATGACGAAGGGTTGGTTGTAGTTCGGAAGGGCTAGGACCGATAGTTGTTGTAGTGCTCGCATGGTGTCTTTGAACGCCTGGGCCACTGCTGGTGTCTAAGCGAAGGTGTCCTTCTTCAGCAGTTGTGTCAAGGGGGCTGTGAGCGCCGCATACCCCTAGACGAATTTGCGGTAATAGTCGATGAGGCCGAGGAATCCTCACAATGCCTTCAGGGACTTGGGAGACTACCAGGTAGCAAAGGTGTAGAGCTTCTATGGATCGGCTGCCACTCCTTCCGCTGACACGATGTGCCCCAGGTAGCTGACTTGCGTCACAGCAAAGATGCATTTTGATGGTTTGGTGTGGAGCTGGGCTGCCTGAAGAGTGTGCAGGACCTGCCGCAGATGTCGAAGATGATCGTCCCTGCATTTACTGTAAACTAAAATGTCATCAAAGAAAATGAGGAAGAATTTGCAGAGGATTGGGCAGAAGATGTCATTCATGAGGTTTTGGAAGGTGGATGGGGCATTGGAATGGCCAAAAGGCATAACAAGGTATTCATAATGTCCTGAATGTGTAGTGAATGCTATCTTATGGCGGTCTAGTGGGTGGACTAGGATCTGGTTGTATCCAGACTGAAGATCCAATTTGGAGAAGATCGATGCTCCGTGTAGCTCGTCGAGGAGTTCATCGATGACTGTAATTGGGAAACGGTCCTTAACAATATTGGCATTGAGGGAGCGGTAGTCCACGCATAGTCTCCTACTACCATCAGCCTTCTTGACCAGGAGTGCCGACGATGAGAATAGGTTGGTGTTGGGTTGTATGAGACCCTGGTCTAGCAAGTCTTGAACATGCTTCTCCAGTTCTATCTTCTGGAAGTGTGGGTATCTATACCGTGCACCGACCACGACTTGTGTTACGCTAATGAGCCTGATGTGGTGGTCGTGAGATCTCATCGGCGGTAATTGGGAAATATCATCGAACACCTAGGTGAATTCGCATTGCAACGCTGTTATGGCTTCATCTTATGTCTGGTGTTGTGTGTCATCCTCCACCATTGAAGTTAGGAACAACACATCTCTTGCCGCATTTAGGAATTGGGCCGAGATCCCCTCAGAGATCATTTGCACCTTCGGAGTGTCCAAGCCTGTTAGCGTGAATGGCGGTGAAGCTTGTGGGAAGGGCACTTGGTTTTCCTTGAAGTTCCACCTGGATGGGTCATACCACTCCAGCCATTCTACTCCCAGGATGGCATCATATGCTCCGATTGGTAATAGTAAGAAGTTCCCTCGCCAGAGTATACCAACATTTATACACTGAGATTGTGGATTGCGCCTGAGAATTGCACGACTCCTTCTCCGGCTACCTGGACTCTACCTCGGCTTGGAGTCACACTTTTGAGCACTTGTGAGTGAAGGATCTTGGGGTCAATGAAGTTGCATGAACTACCTGAGTCTAAGAGGATGAGCATCCGCAGGTTTGCAATTGTTCCCCAGAGTTTAATTGTCTGATTCCCAGTTGCTCCAGTGAGGGCCATTGCCGAGATAGATGGGTTGTTGGAGTATTCCTAAACTGGTTGGGTATGTGTTGGGGATGGAGGTTCTGGCGGGGGTGGATTGGTGGGTGGTGGTGTGTCTTTTGGGGTGTCATCATCATCTTCATCCTCAGATTCAATGATGAATATGATTGGGTTCGTGCACTTGTGTCCTCTGAAGTACTTCTCATTGCATTTGAAGCAGAGCCCCTTTGCTCGTCTATCCGCTTCTTCTGCTTGCAACAGGCGTTGGATGGGTGTTGTCGCTTTCGGTCCTCTTGAAGATGAGGGTGCATACTTGTTGTTTTTGTCCATTCATTGTAGGTCCTCCACCCGATGAGCGCGCTGAGCGATCTCATGGTGTGCTAAGGAAGTGTCGACTCCCTATACTTCTAGGAGGATTTTGATGTCCTCGCGTACTCCTTCGAAAAAGTATTCCGACAAGTGTTTCTCTAGCACTCCTGTGCAACGTCTTGCCAGCAAATCGAATTGGCGCTGGTACTCTGTGACAGATTTTGTTTGATGGAACCATGCCAGCTTCACTCGATGATTTGGTTTGGCTAGTTCATCGAAGCGAACAATGATCTCGTCCACGAAATCCTCCCAGGAAGGCTTGCCCGTCAATTTCCTGTAGACGGCGAACCACTCCAAGACGGCTTTGCACAGGTGCAGAGCGGCTATTTTGATATTCTCCTCATCTTCTGTGATGTTCCCCATGTAGAATTGGTATTCGCAAAGCATCAACCAATTGTTAGGAGGGGTTGTTCCATCATATGTGGTGAATTTAAACTTCCACTGCTTGCTGTGTCTCTTTTTGGTCAGTGACTCTTGAGTCTGACAGCGGCGATGGCTGTGGTCGTCGTCTTCTCTCTCACAGCTACATCCTCGGTCGTCCACCTTAAGACTCATGTTCCTGAGTTCTTTGTTGTGGAGTTTGAAGGACGACTCGTGAGCTTCTAGGATCTGCATCTATCACATGGACATTTCTCAGAGCTCATGCCACTGCTACTCTGAGTTACTCATGGTGTCGTGGGGTTGGGGGTGGGAAAGATTTGTGGGGTGGGTGGTTTAGCCTACCCTGATACCAACTTGGTACCAGCGAGAGGTGGATGAGGAGGAGAAGGACGGGTGGGGCGGCACCGAAGTCCCATGGGGGTGAGATCTCCCGGCTGAACTAGGTCTTGCGCAGAGCAAGGAAGGAGTCGAGCATTCAATTCATGAAAAAATGATAATCACATTCATTCATTAAGGTCCCTATTTAACATAGTGCCCCATTACTTGGGTGACACGACTCACGCACAAGGTGTGACTACACTGGCCTACAGGCCACTACCATCCTGACAATTGTTAGAGTACGTCTATTCGCCAGCCCTGCCCCAGTTCTACGCTGTTGTCAGATTCGCAGAGGTGGTCTCCTCAATATTGCTGGTCTGGCGTGTATCACTTGTATGTGGAATTTAAATGAATAATAGGTTGGAAATCTAGGTGAAAAGGTAGGCACGAGTGAAATTGAAATCACCAAGTTAGGAATGTAATCACCAAGGGATGATATCCTGTAAATTCTAAGAATATGGATATACCTTGAATTGAATTCAAGAACCAATATTAGTCATAATGAGTGGAATTTGCATATTAATAAATGATGTTAAAGTTATCTAAGTAGGGATGCTAACCCTAAGGTTTGAGACTAAGATGAGTTATCTATCACCTTAACCCTAATAGGTGTGAATTTTGGCGAAAATATTCCTTTTAAGGAAGGGTGAATGTTATATCCACAATTTTGGGTAAAATTAAATTATATAAAAATAAGCCATGAATTCATAAGTAAACTCTCCAATGATATTAATATTGAATGATAATGTTACTTATGAGGATAGTTGTGTTTGAAAATATGTCCTTGGGCCACATGACAAATGAATAATAATTTTTTTGTACAAATAAATATTAATGGGATTATGAATTGTTAGATAATTGAAATATGAGGTGATATACAAGTTTCTAAAAGAAAATAAGATGTCTAGTATTTTAGATAATTAAAAGAGTAATTATCTAGCCAATTTGGCAACACATGTTTTGAGACATGAATTATTATTATTTTGATCTAACTTTTGATATACTTGAAATAATAAGGAAAAGAAGAGAATTCTAGAAATTGGGTGGAAAAGGATATTTCGTAAAATAATGGTATTTGTTTTAATGAAATGTTCAAAAGGAAACATTTTGCATGAGAAAGATATTCCATTAGATCCCACACATTTAATACACATTGGGAAAGGTATTAGTGTGGAAGAGAGGTTGTAACACCCGGTCCCACTGCCCAAGGCTCTAGCAGAGTTTCAGGAATGACGACTGTCCCCACAGACCACCACTAGCCTTAACTGTGCGCTTTGTCCTCACTCACGTGCATGCCAAGATCAACTTCCCAACAGGTCACCCATCTCAGTACTACTCCAAGCTGAGCACGCTTAACTATGGAGTTCTTAGTGATGGGATCCCAGAAAAGGAGGTGCACCTTGGTGATATGGGTAGTCCAATCGTTCCTTTTAAGATCATGTTATCCGAGGCCTCAATGGGATCCCAGAAAAGGAGGTGCACCTTGGTGATATGGGTAGTCCAATCATTCCTTTTAAGATCATGTTATCTGAGGCCTCAACTCGTGGGGTGTTACGATCTCCCCCACTTAGGCTCTTGGCATCCTCGTCAAGGCTCAACTATAAGGCCTCATAATCTCTTCCCCATTTCAGTGCAGACCCACAATGGCCCATGGACACCTAGCTCTCGATCACAGAATACCAACGCAAGGGTGGCTACGTCAACCATGGACAACCCTTTCCTACATGCCTGGACCGCACGGCTCAAGACTGGCATGCCATGTCCATGTGGGCCCACCTACTGGAGGGGTTATGGCTCTGATACCATTTGTAATACACGGGCCCACTGCCCAAGGCTCTAGTAGAGTTTCAGGAATGGCGACTGTCCCCACAGACCACCACTAGCCTTAACTGTGTGCTTTGTCCTCACTCACGTGCATGCCAGGATCAACTTCCCGATAGGTCACCCATCCCAATACTCCTCCAAGGTGAGCATGCTTAACTATATAGTTCTTAGTGATGGGCTCCCGGAAAAGGAGGTGCACCTTGGTGATATGGGTAGTCCAATCATTCCCTTTAAGATCATGTTATCCGAGGCCTCAAATCCTGGGATGTTACAAAGGCTATCTAGGAAGTTGACACCTTCAACCACTGGGAGGCTAGGTGCTCGAGCCAGCACTGACTGCAACATCGGGGAAGATGCCCCCATGAGGAAGGAATCCCTCATGCATGGATGAGGCAATAGCGGAAGCATGGCTGGGTTGAACATATTGGTTGATCAGGGTCTATAAGATGGCTAATGGTTCAATCAAATAAACCAGCTAATGCCTTGTCCAAAAGAGAACCCAAGGACTAAACCATGCATTCACTTAAACATCATGACAATGGCACTGACCAATGAGGAGGCGCCACATGGCCTATATTTAAATGTAATATCATATTTTGTTTAATTTATAGAAAATGCTAGGAGTGCACACAAATAGAGAAATTATATATCAAAATGATCATGAAAATGAGAGGAACACAAATAAAATGTAACTAAAACTTAATTATTCTTACTATTCCAAAAGTAGTGATATACATGATTAAGTGGTGATTAAAGCATAAAACCCTAGTTTTTGATGAATAAATTGTTAATCATGTTCAATCTTATTATTTGAGTTGTAAATAAATAATGTGAAACATAATGGTGATTTAACATGATTATGACAATAATGATTATAATTGTAGTTGGTAATGTGAATAATCATGCATATGTAGAATTAGGGTTAATGACCCTAACTTGCCAGGATGTTAATGAACATAATTGTATCTATGTGATCATAACCAGATGATATGTTGGACATAGTAGTTAGAGCTTCACTTAATGTGTAATGTGGGATGGAACTAGAGTTTGGGCCATTATTCCCTACCCAAACCCTAAACTCTAGTTTGGAACCGAGTAGGGTTTAATCTAATTAATGTGTTTGGTGACACTAGGATTTACATTCATGCATAGTATATGTTGAATTTCTTGGATATATTGATTGGATTGATTAAATATACTTGAAGTATAATTGCATAATCTGCATGGTTCACCAATAATGTAAGTCACTACAATTATGATTACCCACAATATAGTTTTTCGGTGTTTGTCGAGGATTTCTCAAGAATTGAACAACTAATTTGTTGTATTTTTATTTACATTATGTTCAATAATAATGCCACTATGAGTGTCATATAAATAAATATATCATATTCTGAACCCTAGAATTAGGGGTGATGCACACAAGTGTTGTAGGGACAATGATCACATGCAAGATAGAAAATTAAGTATGGGTTAGAATATGGAAATAAAATGGCAGTTCTTATTTGCAAGTAATTGATTGAATACATGTTGTTGTGTAGTTGAACACTTTTGCATGGACCCCACATACACATGTATTTTGATATGCTGATATGTTCTTCGTTTCATGTCGTTTTGGGTAAATGCAATACATGAAGATATCAAGATATGATAAATCAGATGGAATTACCTAAAGACAGTAAAGCTATGTAAAGGAGGATTAGATAGTTAATTCTTATTAGATATACAATTCTAATGATATAAATCCATGTAACTCCCTAGAGGAGCATCTTTTAGGAATATTTGAATTAATGAAAATTATTTGATATTATTTGTTATTTGGTTCAATCTGGATCCTTGGGAATTTTAGATAATGGCTCTCAACTTTTTGGGTCTTTCCTGAATTTGGAGATGCTGAAAAGTGAGGTCATTGCAACTTATTTGAATTAAAGGAGGTTACAGAATCTCTGACACCTAAACTAAGGTAAAATAAATATTTCTCTAGAGCCAAATACAAAATTCACCTTGTCATAGTGTATAGAGATGGTGCATACAAACATTGCCTCATAATTTAAAATTTTGGGTTACGCCATCCTCAAAAGTGACTCCAAAACATGAATGCATCTTAACTCCATGAGTTTTCTTAAAATATTAAACCAAGGGGAAAAAGTGATTTTCTCATAATTTTTTATTTTGTGCACAACCTCCCTTGAAATTTTATTTCAACCATTACTTCATAAATTCTGGTATTAGTCATGTATAATTCTCATGTGTCATTGGCCTCGGTCATTCCCTTAAGGTCTCTAAGGGCATATGTACATTTTGAGTGATCCCCTCTTGAATCCATAGGCCTTACTTTTGGAGTGATTTTGCTAACCCTAGAGCCTTTTGTACTTATGGCATGATTGCCTCCTGACCACTTGGGCTTTATGTACAACTATATTTCCTACTTGACCCTTGGGATAAATTAGGCTTCTTCCTACATACAAATAAATGAGATGCTATAATCTTTATATTGTATTTCATGTTATCCATATCTTTTATGTATCAACCTTTGATACACATTTATTTTTTTATTTTACAAAACAACATTTTCTCATAGTTCTTCATATATTCAATCCATTAAGACAAACACACATCTTTTACTTGGTAGCATTAAGGTTTGCATGTTTTCATCCACGTCACAATAACTTATTTAATTCCTTAAGTTGAGGTCATTTTAAAAAAAGATAGCTATCACAAAATTTAAAACCAAACAAAAGGATATACATCTGATCCATTTAATGGAAACCATACTAGGATGCATCATTGGTTTCTCATTAGGACCTTAGTCTCCCTATCCATAATCTGACCCCACATATCCTAGATTATTCCTTCATAGGTCCATCCTTACACTCAGAATGACCCACATTGGCACACAAAACCCTAAAAGTAAGTTGAGGATTTTGTATTTATTCTTAAGCAAAAGCATGACTTGTATATTCCACCAGAAGCATATGTATGACATGGTCTTTACTTAACTAACAAATTCACCTAGGGATGAAATCCCTAAGCTTTTACCAAAACCTTGTGCAATAGTACCACCCGCAAGCAGATGGATCTTATCGTAGTATAGTAAGGGTCGAATCCCAAGGGACACCATATTTATAATCTTGCTAGTTGTATCCAGTTAAATAAATACTATTGTTTAGAACCAAGAGTTGATTTGAGTTTAGTTAAAATAATTTCAAGGAAAGTAAAAGAGCATCATTAAAATGGAGTTTACATTAATTGTTACGACCCCACCTCCCGATAACCCCCAATTAAGGGAGACCAAGAGGTTGAAGCCGCACCCATTAATCCCGGATCAAAGGTTCGACATATAACCATAAACAATTATTAAATTCTAACAGACTATACTGAAAATGGTAATAAAATTTTTCTTTACATACCTTTTGAAAACTTGGATCTCTAAACTTCTATCCACACTGATACTAATCTATCTAATCCTCCTTTGCACTTTAATTCTCTTTTAGTATCACATGTGCCACTTTACTGTTTGTCCTTTTCATTGTACCTAAAACACCGACAAACAAAACGTCGGTCAGCCGAAGCTGGTATGTGGGGGAAACAATAGCATGCAACTATGATAACAATGTAATCATTCAATTACTTATTTAACAACCAATATTACATTTTAGATATAACTCCGCGATCCAAGAGTACCCTATCCTCTGTGTTGTCCCCATTAAACCCCTCATGATCCACCTATAAGTCAACCAGTTTCTAGGGTTGAGTCACATGGCACTACTCGTAAGTAGACCACTCCTTAACTCGGGATTTGCTAAAGAGTCTCTAACTCACGGTAACCTAGACCTTACTCTAGGATTACCCCTTTTTTAGCCTTTTCGAAGTAACAGAGGTGGACCCAGATCTAGCCAGTTATATATGCACATTTATAGTGATAATCATAGTCACTTTATAGTTGCACGAAATAAATAAACATCCAACAGTTTAGTTGCATTCAATGCAATTAAACATCCGAGAATCCATCGGGAAACTATAGTGATTATTCATAATCGTAACCACATACCTGATTTGATGAGTCATGCAGATTATTGAACATATACTTCATGTATATACAATCAAGCCAATCAACATATCCAAGCAAGTAATTCAATCATCACATAGTTCCTGAAATAAATATGTACTCTATTTATTACACACTTCATCAAGAAACTACTTTATTGACTTGGATTCCCTTTCTAAGGTTTCTAATCCGCATTAAGGTTTCATTAGTATTCATTAGGGTTTCTCAGATCAATTTCTCAAACTTTATCCCTTTTAGGTTAACAAACCCTAAAATACTCTTTTCCATTTATAAAAACCCTAATTACTCAAATTATCCACATTAAGGATCTTTTATGCTCAAATTGGCTTAGGATCATCACTTCTCTATCTTATTCGTGGATTTACACAATTAAACCAATTAAAAGACATATTCATCTAAATTAGGGTTTTCAAGCTCATTAGTGCATAATCATGCATGAAACCCTAAATTAAACCAAATATATAAAAAGACCATATTTTTAAATCCTATTTTCTCTTTCATTAACAACAGGTTAATATCAGCTCTAAAGATCCATTAAACCCTATTAACCACATTAATCATATCAAAATAGGGTTTCTTAATCTTTAATTCATTAAAGATGATAATTTACACTACATTTCGAACTATGATCAGATTCAGGATATAAAACCATTTTTATTGGATTCCTCTCGTTCTCCTGATCAAAATTCATATATAACTTGTTTTAATCCGATCTACGATTAAATAAATATGAATTTTTCATTAAATCACTTACTGGACCAATAGGGAAGCGCCACGTCATCCTTGCACATGCGACATTGTTTGATTGAATTAGAATCGAAAGACGCTTCTGCCCCTCACTTGAGTGACCCGTCCTTTGTAAGGCCGAGGGTAAAACCGTCCAACGGCTTTTTGGGCTTCTTCAACCTGGCGCTGCCCGACCTGGCCGCCGATCCTAGCCCTAGCAGCGATCGGGGTAGTATCTCTCCCCCTTCCCGGACCCAAAGCACGCCGTGGACAGCCTCCCTGCCTCCGACCCTCTCCATAGCAGCCACCCTAGCTCCAAGCCATGGCCCGGATGGCTGCGTGCTAAGCGTCGGACCTGCAACTAAGGTTAAGTTGCAGCTGTTCGCGGGATCTCTTGCCACCTTTTCCAAGCGTGAAACCTACTGGAAAGGTTTCTCTAACTCCACCACGTGCTTCTGTTCTTGGGGCACCACCGCGGTCGCGACCAACCTAGCTGATCTAGGCTACGCGGACCTGCAACCCTTGGCCGGAGTTGCTATTGTGCGGCCGCTGCTGCACCTGAGCTAGTGCACGACCGTACTAGCGAGGCTTCTTCCTCGCACCATGGAGCAAACAAACTATCATAGTAACTCCCTCTAGCCGCCTCGTGGCTCTATGTTCTCGATGCTCTATTCCGTTAGGGTTTCTACGAAGAAGATGAAGTAGGAGAACTAGAAGATAAGGATGGCTGCGTGGGAATCCCTTGAAAATTGTCCCTGAGCTTTACCCCTTTTATAAGGGAGGGTAATGAAGCCCTAAGATGGCTTGCCCACAAAGAAACAAAGTCCCTTTTATAAAGGACTCATATACCCTCAAGGAGAAGAAACCTTCTCTCTTTCTCTCTCTACTATGTCATATTTCTTGGTTATATAGAAATATGAAAATCTTCACCCTTATCCTCATTTATACTTGCCTTTTAATTATTTTTCATGAAAACATGTTTTTCTCTTTTGAAAGAAAATACTTTCCTTTTCACAAAATTTATTAATAATGTATCATATTATCCTCATATTTTGTAATTTTAGTATTTTCTCTTTCTTTCCTTTTTATTGGGACTCCTTGGATCCCAAGGCACTCTATATTTCGAAATTCATTTTATTGGAATGCTCATTATCCTTCTTAATGCACTTATATGCATTATTTTGCATTATCATGTTTATTTCTTAATAAAATATTTCTTTTTGAGGATTTCTCTTTATTAGTATTTTATTTTCCTCATTGGCATTCCTTTTATCATTATAAATCTCATGGATACGAAATTTTCCCAAGAAATATCATTTATGCCTCTTTCCACTCATTTTTCACATTTTCTCATTATTTTCCAATTTCTTTCTTCATGAAGAAAACTTAATTAATTTTTTCTGTTCTTATTGCTTTCTTTTTGCAACCTAGGACTCCTTGGCACCCAAGGAACCCAAGAGGCACGAAATCCTCTTTGGATTTGCCTTCTAGATGTTTCTACATATTTCTTTTCTTAAAAATTCACTTATCCATTTATTAATTGAATTTCCTTGTTATTTGGGCCCAATAGCCAATAAAGCACCCAAAGCAACCAATCAAGGCTATTGTGAAGGGAAATCATTCATTTCAAAATAAATCATATCATTATTTGTCCAATTATCTTTAGTATGAGAAATTACATTTCTCACTAATTGAACCCAGAAATTAGGGTTATAACATTAATGATGGGAATCACTGGGGTGGAATTCGGTCTCACCATAGCTACACATACAAACACATACAAAACACATCCTAGAAAGATACAACTATCCAAATGGAGTAAGAAAATACCATTTGTTAGGTAATACAGATTGTGCAAGCATCTCCATGAGCTCGATGTCTAGTTACTCATAGATCACACGCTTACGACTCTGAAGACATCCCTTTGGAAGTTCTCATCGGGGCATCAACCATGTTAATAGATACACAAATCCAAAGTATTGAAGTTCTCACAACAAAGGAATAGAGTAGATCATGCAAGGCAGGTGATCAATCCACAAAGCATGCATTAAATGGTTAACAAAGAGGTGGAAAGTTGTATACAAGTCATGGAATGATATAAAATGAACATGTAAGCACGGGCAACGGGGCTAGTCCGTACACCTCAGCATAAAGAACTACTCGCTCCTCATGATAGAAACAAGAAAAACAAGTGAGAGGGAAGATTTTTCCATGGTCATGGTGAAGAAGATGGTCGTGACTCGGTGGAGAAATAGTCTTCTACTCGATGAGGGGGAAGATTTGGAGGAGGAGTCAAAGAACAATAACGGTAGGTGAGGATGATCTTATTCTTCCTTCTTCCTTCCCTTTTCATTCTCTAGCTTGCATGAGGTGGGGCAGTGGGTGGATGGGTGATGGACGATGTAGATCTAAACTCCAACCTCTATCATAGCTAGAGAGAAGATCTTGATGGAGTCGAGGATCCAGTGCAATAAGGACACCACAAAGGCGTCAATGCGGCGTTTGAAACAATCTTCTTTCTTGGCTGGGTGTGGAGTAGCAACCTGGCAGCATAATAGAGCAGAAGAGAACCTCCAAAATGAAGGAGGGGTCTCCTATTTATAGGCACATATCTGGGTGTGTAGTAGTCGCTACACCTTTTCGGATTTTGTGGTTGAGACACCTTTTGTGGTCGAGATGGCTGTTGGGGTGTTGCGGGTGTACGGGTTGGGACCCCAGTCACGGTCGTTACTCATGTCATAGTCGCGACCACTGTCTCAGTCATGACTACTGTTGGGAAATTTCATTTGCAACATCATTTGGCATGATGGTCGTGTAGAATTTAGGCATCGTGGTCACAACGATGGTGATGCATTGCGGTCAAGATGATGGTGATGACGTAGTGGTCAAAACACTTTTGGCGTCAATGTCAAATACCGGCGTCGTTGTCGGGGACATCAAAATCATCTAGTTAAATCTAGTTCTATTGAGATTAGCCCATGATTTTACTTTCACTTTTGATACTATTGATCATATACTTGAATTTGGTTCTACTCCATCCATCTGACTCATGAAAGATCATTCCATCGTAGGTACCCCCAAAGACTAGTGCATGCGATGCTCCAACAACACCTGCCTTGCAGCTAGCTTTGACCCTAAGATAGAATGAACCTTTCATTATCAGAGTAGAGAGAACCAAGCTAGGATGGCACAAGAGGAATAAATTTCCCAAAAGGTAGATCAAGCACTTAATATACAAAGGGAAAGTTTTATGCAAGAAGCCCAAGTTACAGTTCAATAGGAGATCCAGACAGCTCAAGCAGTAGCTAAACAAGGTGAGTTACAAAAGGACCTTAGAGATTTCTCAATCCCTAAGGCTATTGACGTTCAACACCCAGTGCAACCTCCTCCCATCATTGCTCCAAACTTTGAGATCAAGGCACATTGGATTACTCTATTTCAAAATAGGCCTTTCTTTGGTAAGCAAGGCAAGGATAGTCAAAAACATCTTCTAAGGTTTGTAGATTTATACGCTATGACAAAGTAGTATGGAGCTACAGATGATACCATCAGACTTTGTCTCTTCAAATATTCACTTGAAGTTAGAGCCATGAGTTGGTATAACTTCTTACAATGTGACCCCATCACCACTTGGGAACAACTTCAAAATATTTTCCTAAAAAATTCTACCCTCCTTCCCTCACCTATGTTATTAGGGTCCAGATAAAACAGTTTACTCAGATCCCTGGTGAAAATTTGGCAGAAGCATTGGAAAGATATAATGAGTTACTATGCAAGTGTCCACACCATGATATACCTAAAAATCATCTCATCGAAATCTTTTATAGGGGTGTAGATGATGATATTAAAAAAGGTTTAGACTCCTCATCTGGAAGAAACTTCATGCGTCAAAGTTATGACAGTGCATGGAAGGTTGTCACCCTTGGAGCTGAAAAATCAAGCCAACTGGGGAAGATCTATAGGCAAGGGGGTGTTGAAAGTAGCTATGGTAGAAATTAGTCCTGAGTAAAAGTCTATTGCTGAATCTCTAAAGCTACTAGCTGCCAAGAAAAACAACCTAAAATCATCTTTCAACGCCTATGTAAGGAGGCCCTCGCCCCCTCGACAACAAGAGCAATTCAGGTTAGCTTTGTCATTTTGTGAAGCATGTAAAGGCACTGATCATTCAACGCTAGCCTATAATATTCTCTACAACATCGTTCTGGGCAATGCTTGTGCCCTAGGAGGTAATGGTTAGATGGAAAATCTGAATGCCATCTACACTATCCCTGGTCAAGGCTATTATAATCCGAATCAGAACCAGAAACATCTAGGTTTTCAGTATGGAAATCCTTCAGAAGTAGAAAACTCACAACAACTTGGTTCAGATAAGGATCAACGATGAGGCTTTGCAGGATTCTAGTATAATCAACAATAAAATTTTAGGAATTAAGATAACATTAGGGGTAACTTTTAAAATAGAAATTACAACCAATATTAAAATACCTCTCAGTTCCAGAATCTCAAAAAAATCCCACATCAATAGATACAACAAGCACAAGTAGCCAGTCCCATATCTTCTAATGAAAAACTGCCAGCCATTGAGAAGATTCTACAGTCACAACAGACTATGATAGCAAATCAGCATGCCCATCAGAAGACTACTGAATCCCAACTAGCTCAACTTTGAACTAGCCTCAAGCCACCTGATGGAGATTTTTTTAGTCAACCAGAGAACAATCCTAAGCATCCTGAGTAGCTAAACGTTGTTTCCACTTGGTCTAGTGATGAATGCATATTCATCTTGGTTCAATCATCTCGTTTAGCCCAGTTTTGGTTACATTCATGCATTTATCGGCTTTATCTTCTAATATGTTCATTCACTTGGCTTAATTAGAATGATCCCTATTTTTATTGAATTTTTGCACCTTTGTGCATGTCACTTTGGGCATTTGGGCCTTGTCTCCACGACCCAATACTCTATTATGGGCCTTGGTCTGTTCGAGCGTGCTTGGGGTCAGTAGTAGTCAGTCGATCCCCTTCTTCTCCCAGATTGACCTTATCGTGATTCATAGAGCCTGGTCGCAATCGTTTCTAAGCCAGCAGTCCGCGGTCTTCTCTTCTATTCCCGACCGTGGTTCCCCCAGCCACACATACCGCGACCAAGTTCCCCACGACTGTAATCTTCTGCCTAACGCCCCGAACCCTTGCTGCACCCACATGCCGCGACTGCGGCAATCCTCTAATACCCGCGACCTGCAGCTAAGGCGACCGAGCCAATAAAACCCCGCGACCGCGGCATCACCCCTGCAGGACCGTGGTCCTCCCCCCCCATCTTCAAGTCGTGACTAGACAACATTTCGGCGCTCCCTCACCTCGACCCGCGAAGGGAAGCTACCACGGATCGACAGTAGTGCGACCCATCTGCCTCCGTCACCTACCACGACCCATGACGTTGAGTGCAAAGACCGCGACCTGCGGTGCCCTACACCTCGGCCACGGTCTGAACATCTCCTTCTGTCGTGACCTTCACATCCTCTCTACACTGCCTTAAGACTTCACCACGGCCATCAGATCTCCTGCTGCTTCATCCTCCGCCAGCAACCACCTCTGCAACCACAGCAGCGCCGTGCCATCTACATCCACCATATGCATCCACGTCAAACACACCTCGATCAGAGGTAGCCTACACCACGATCGAGGTCACCACATTTTCACCAATCGAAAGTAATGCCTCCAGCCTCTTCACCTCAGTAGTGATTGACACCACCCACTCCATCATGTAGCTGCCATCATCGCAATGCCCTACAGTCTGTCCTCTCTCAATGATGATCATGACCCTCTGCCTCACCACTTCAACCTTGACCATACCAACTGCACAGTGACCTCCCCTGCATAGTCGTGATCGCGACCGTGCAATTTGCCGCGACCACGACAAATGTCGCGACCATGGAAAATGCCACGACCATGACAAATCCCGCGACCACGAAAAAAACCGCGACCATGACAAAAGCCGCAACCATGGCAAAAGCTGCGACCACAACAAAAACCGCGACCCGCTACAGAAATGACAAGGTCGCGATTTTAAGTCGGTGCCCAGCCTGCCTATAAATAGGACACAACTCCAGTCAGCCAAAGCATCATCTCCATATGCCGTTAGGCTGCAGGACTGTCCTAGGCCTAAGGAGACGATCTCCATAGCCAAGAACCTACCCCCATGGTGGTTTTGCGTCCTGTTCACCCAAATCTGGAGTGAAGACTCAAATCTACAAGCCACCTCATTTAGATCTAGATCTGGATCTAGATCTGCTGTGTCTGAGCCACCATCTCGTCCACGAGCTACTCCTTCTGTGGTGAGCGAGGACTATGAGAAGAAGAAGGAGGTGGAGAGAGAAGATCCACCCCGTCTGCCGTGGTGTTCTTCCCTCCTCATCCAGATCTTCCCCGACATCATGTAGAAGACCATTTCTCCATCGAGCTGCGATCATCTTCTTCACCATGCTCATGGCGGAATCTTCTCTTTCTCTTGCTTTTCTTGTTCCTCTCACCATGAGCGAGTAGTTCACTTTCGCTGGGTGCGTGGACTAGCCCCACAACCCATGCTTTCATATCCTTTTGTTAAACATTCCATGGCATGTATATAATATTTCATTTCGTTGTTAATCGCCGATGTGTGCTTGTGGATTGATCACCTGCTTGCATTTATCTTGTTCATTTCCTATGTTGCGAGAACTTCAATGCATATGTTTTGAATGTCGATTAATGCAGTTGACTCCCAAACTAGAAATAGAATGGGATTTCTTGAGGTCGTAAGTGTATGATCTGTGTGGTGATGAGCCATCTAGCCCACGGTGACGCTTATGTGTGCCTGATGCCTGTATAGGGGGCCCACAACTTCATTTGGATTTATGTATCTTTGGAGCTGTAAGTATGTGATCTGGATGGTGACGAGACATCTGATACCTAAGGTGATGATTACGCGGACCAGACGCCCGTATGGGGGGTTCTGCAGCAGCTCTATTTGAATGGTTATATCTTTCCTGGATGTTTGATGTTTGTATGTGTTTGCATGTGTAGTGGTGGTGAAACCCGAGACCATCCCAATGATTTCCATCGTTAATCTTTAATCAACCTTTAATCCTGCTCTTTTACTTTCCTAGCATTTAGTTAATTAAACTCAATTCAACAAACCTTGTTCTAATATTAGTCTTGATTCAACTAGATTTGACTAGTGAGAGATTCTTAAAAATGTTGTCCCTTGGGATTCGATTCTCAACTATACTGTGATAATACCCGTCCTCTTGCGGGTGGTATTATTGCACGTTGTTTTGGTTAAAAAACTTACGGTTTTCAACCCTAAGTGAGTTTGTTAGTGTGATAATATAAGCCACGTCAAATTCTGGTGCCGCTGCCGGGGCAACAAAATCATCTAGTTAAATCTAGTTCTTTTAAAGCTAATTTAGGTTTTTCTTTTACTTTTGATACTATCGATCATATATACTTGAATTCGGTTCTACTCTGTCCATCTTACCAGCAAAAGATCTTTTTATCCTAGGTACACACAAAGTCTAGTGTATGTGTCGCTCAGACAGTCCCGGACTCACTGCTAGCTTTGACCGTGAGATAGACAGAACCTTTCGTCATCAGTACAGAGAGAACCAAGCAAGAATGGCTCAAGAGGAGGAAATTGCTAGAAGGGTAGCTCAAGCCCTTAATGCACAAAGAGATAGGCTTATGCAAGAAGCCCTAGCCACAGTTTAAGAAGAAATCTAGGCAGCTCAAGCAGCAGCTCAACAAGCTGAGCTACAAAAAGACCTTAGAGAATTCTCGATCCCTAAAGATGCGGACGTTCATCACCCAGTGCAACCTCCTCCCATCAACGCTCTGAATTTTGAGATAAGAGCACATTGGGTTACGTTGCTTCAAAACAGTCCTTCCTATGGTAAGCAAGGAGAAGATAGTCAAGAACATCTTTTAAGATTCATAGACTTATGTGCCATGACAAAGCAAAATGGAGTCACAGATGATGCCATCAGACTCCGCCTCTTCAAGTACTCTCTTGCTGATAGAGCCATGAGTTCGTATAACTCCTTGCAATGTGAACCCATCACCACTTGGAAACAACTTCAAAATGTTTTTCTGGAAAAGTTTTATCCACCTTCTCTCACCTATGAAATTAGGGGCCGAATAACGCAATTCACCCAAGCCCCTGGAGAATCCCTAGTTGAAGCATGGGAAAGATACAAAGAGCTTCTACGCAAGTGCCCACATCATGGCATTCCAAAGAATCAACTCATTGAAATCTTTTATAGAAGTGTGGACGATGATATCAAGAGGTTTTTGGATTCTTCATCTGGAGGAAACTTCATGCGTCAGAGTTATGACGGCGCATGGAAGGTTGTCACCCTTGGAGCTGAAAACCAAGCCAACTGGGGAAGACATATGGGAAAAGGAGTGCTGAAGGTAGCTATGGCCGAAGCAACACCCGAGTACAAGTCTATCGATGAATCTCTCAAACTCCTAGTCGCCAAGCAAGACCATCTAGAATCATCTCTCACAGCTTATGAAAGAAGATGTTCACCCCCTCAACAACAAGAGCAAGTTAAGTCCGCCTCACTCTTCTGTGAAGCATGCAAAGGAACCGACCATTCTACTCTAGCATGTAACATTCTCTATGATGTTGTTTTGAGCAATACATGTGCCCAAGTAGATAATGGTCAAATGGAAAATCTGAATGACGTCAACACTATCCCTGGTCAAGGGTACTATAATCCGAATTAGAATAGGAACCATCTAGGTTTTCAATATGGAAATCCTTCTGGAGCGGAGAACTCGCGACAACTTGGTTCAAATACTCAACAACAAGGCCCGCCAGGATTCCAGTATAACCAACAACAGAATTTTGGGAATCAAGGAAACTTCAGAGGTAACTTCCAGAATAGAAACTACAACAATTATCAGAACAATTCTCAGTTTCAAAACCCCAACCAAGCCCCCTATCAACAACAGCAACAAGGGAAACAAGTCAGTCCCATCTCTCCTGATGACAAAGTGTCAGCTATTGAGAAGATGCTGCAGTCGCAGCCGACTATGATAGCTAACCAGCAAGCTCATCAGAAGGCTATTGAATCTCAACTAGCTCAACTTGCGTCTAACATGAAGCCACCTGCTGGAATCTTTGTTGGACAACCCGAAAACAATCCTAAACATATGGAGAAACTAAAGGCTGTCACCACCAGGTTTGGGAAAAACTATTTTGACTCCCCTGCTAAGATACCAATAGCGGAAACAAACGATGATAACTTTGTAAATGACCAAGACTCTGCCACACCTGAGTCCCAACCGAAGGAACAACCAACCGCTGATAAGACAGACAAGGCAAGATTGGAGGAACCATTGACTGTGGAGGCTGAAGACACACCTAAGTCAGATGTGCCAGTATACAGCCCTCGTCCTCCTTTCCCAGCTCATTTGAAGGAGACAAATCTCGATACTCAATTCAACAAGTTTAAAGAAGCTATGAAGAAGCTTCATGTAGATATACCCTTTCTAGATGCTCTGGCTGAGATACCAGCCTGGACTAAGTATTTAAAGTCTCTCCTCAGAAGGAAGTACATAACTGAAGAATACGATATTGTTAAGCTAGCAACAACCACTTCTGATATCATCCAGATCAAGATGCCCAAGAAGCAGAAAGACCCGGGATCCTTTGGGATTTCATGCCATATTGGTGACTCTTCATGTAAGAAGGGATTAGCTTATCTCGGTGCTAGCATTTCTATCATGACACTTAGCCTTTGTAAGAGGATAGGGTTTGCAGAATTACTCCCAACTGGAATGACCATTCAATTTGCAGATAACTCTATGACTCTTCCTTTGGGAATCATCGAAGATATCCCTATCAAGGTTGGAAAAGACTCTTATGTCCCTTGTGACTTTGTCATCATGGACATAAAAGAAGATGCCAGATACCCTCTTATCTTTGGCTGTCCATTCCTCGCCACTGTAAGAGCTTTGATTGACATTGAAGTAGGGACCTTGTTGCTCAGACTAGGGAAAGAAACCCTCGAGTTCAAAGTTTTTGAAAGCATGCGAAGACTGAGCATGCAGGAAGAAGTCTATCTGGTTGATTGCATTGAGCAAATGTCTCTCCACACACAAGAGGAATATGAACAAGACGATCCTTTAGAAGTGGAACTAACAAACCCATCAGCCGAAAGTTTCATCAACTAACAAGTTAAGGATTGTATCCTTCACCTTGACTCTATAGAAGAAGATCCTGAAGCCAAGTTCGAGGAACTCAGAGCTGTGAATGTATCTGAAGAGCCATGTGAGAAGCCAGAAGCCCCTGAAATGAAGCCCCTACCCGAGGGACTTAAATACGTGTTTTTGGATGATCTCAAGGTTTGTCCAGTTATTATAAACTCTGATCTAACGACTGAACAAGAAGATAAACTCCTAAAAGAATTAAAGGAAAGAAAGAAAGCTATCGGCTACAAGATGAGAGATCTCATCGGGGTTAGTCAAGTGCTTTGTATGCACAAAATACCTATGGTAGAAGACCACATGCCGACTATTGAGCATCAATAGAAGTTGAACCCTAATATGAAAGAAGTGCCCTCCGCGAAGTCATCAAGTTGCTCACTACCGGAATCATCTATCCAATATCTGACTCACCTTGGGTGAGTCCTGTACATGTCATTCTAAAGAAAGGTGGCACTACTATGATACATAATGAAGTAAATGAACTCATCCCACTCAAACAGTAACTGGGTAGAGGATGTGCATCGATTACAGAAAATTGAACAAAGCCACACGCAAGGATCATTTTCCGATGCCTTTCCTAGATCAAGTCTTAGAGATATTGGCTCATCAGGAATATTTTTGCTATCTCTATGGTTACTCTAGATTTTATCAAATCCCTATACATCCAGATGACCAAGAGAAAACTACGTTTACCTGCCCCTTTGGAACATACACCTTTAGAAGGATGCCATTTGGACTCTATAATGCGCCTGCAACCTGCCAACGCTGCATGGCAGGCATATTTGCTGGTTTAACCGAAACCATTATGGAAATTTTTATGGATGATTTCTATGTATATGGGGATTCATATGATTCATGCCTAAGGCACCTCTCCCTTGTCCTCAAACAATGTGAAGAAACACATCTGGTGCTTAATTGGGAGAAATGTCATTTTATGGTAAAAGAAGGTATTGTCCTTGGCCATAGAGTCAGTAATCGAGGAATTGAAGTGGACAAGGCCAAGATCAAAGTGATATCCAAACTATCTATCCCTACTAATGTAAGATAAGTCCGCGCATTCCTTGGTCATGCGAGTTTCTACAGAAGGTTTATCAAGGATTTCTCCAAGACAACCAAGCCCATGACTAACCTGTTGCTGAAGGACGCTGATTTCCATTTTGATAAAGAGTGTATCAAGAGTTCCAACAACCTAAAGCTTGCCCTTACAACAAAACCCATCATTCGTGCCCCAGATTGGGACAACCCATTCAAAATTATGTGTGATGTCAGTGATTACACTGTGGGTGTCGTTCTGGGCCAATGTATAGAGAAGAAACATCATGTAATCTATTATGCATTGAAGACCCTTGACGAGGCTCAGAGGAACTACACAACTACCGAGAAGGAACTCCTAGCAGTCGTATATGCCTTTGATAAGTTTAGATCCTACCTCATCGGTTCAAAGGTGATTGTCTACACTGATCACGCCGCTATTCGTTATCTTCTAAAGAAGAAAGATGTAGAACCAAGGTTGATAAGATGGATTCTCCTATTGCAAGAATTTTATCTTGAGATTAGAGATAAAAGAGGCACATAAAATGTTGTAGCAGACCACTTAAGTCGTATCCACACTCTGGAAATTGAGAAGATACGAATGAACGACTCTCTTCCAGATGACCAGCTTATGAAAGTCTTAGAAGCCACTCCTTGGTACTCGGATTATGTGAACTACCTTGCCGCTAGAGTCATCCACCCAGAGTGTACTGGAAATGCTCTAAAGAAATTCATGCATTATGTGAGGCAATATCACTGGGATGAACCATACCTCTTCAAGCTCTGTGTTGATGGTCTCTACAGACGTTGCATCACTGAGGAAGAAACCCAACTTATTTTAGAACAATGCCACTCTGGCCCAGTCGGAGGCCATATGAGTTCTAAGAAAACTTCTTTGAAGGTTCTGCAATGTGGGTTCTTTTGGCCAACCATATCCAGAGATGCTTACAATTTTGTTCTCTCATGTGACAAGTGTCAGAGAACGGGAAACATTACAAAAAGAGATGAGATGCCACTTAAGCTATGGAAAGAAGTTGAGATTTTTGATATTTGGGGAGTGGACTACATGGGTCCATTCCAATCCTCACATGTATTTTCCTACATCCTAGTCGCGGTAGATTATGTCTCTAAATGGGTAGAGGCCATACCAACTATCACTAGCAATTTAAAACCCATCATTAAAATGTTCAAAGATATCATTTTTCCCCGTTTTGGAGTTCCACGCGCTGTGATCTCCGATGGAGGTGCTCATTTTCTGGAAAGAAGCCTTGAAGCGTTGTTGAGAAGATATGGTGTAACACACAACGTAGCTTCTCCCTACCACCCACAAACAAGTGGGCAGGTAGAGGTTTCGAACCGTCAACTCAAAGCTATCTTGGAAAAGACAGTAGGATGCAACCGAAAGGATTGGTCAGTGAAAACCAATGACGCTTTATGGGCCTACCGAACTGCGTTCAAAACTCCTCTTGGAACAACACCCTTCAGACTCATCTATGGAAAATCATGTCGCCTGCCCGTGGAACTAGAACATAAAGCATGGTGGGAAATGAAACAATTGAATCTCGATATGAAGAAAGCAGGCGAAGCCAAGATTCTACAACTTCAAGAGTTGGATGAACTCTGAATGACAGCTTATGAGAATGCACAAATCTACAAGGAACACACAAAACTTTGGCATGATGGTCATCTAAAAAGGAAGGACATTCAAGTGGAAGATCAAGTTCTACTGTTCAACTCGAGACTGAGGTTATTCCTAGGGAAATTCCACTCTCGATGGTCTGGACCATACATTGTCAAGAGCATCTACCCACATGGTGCACTTACCTTATAGAGTGAGAAGTCAGGTGATTTTGTGGAAAATGGCCAAAGCTTGAAGAGGTATTTCACCACAGCTGATACTAGCACTGATGAATTGATGAATCTGTCCAAACCGACACACTTACCAGAAAACTGAAGAAATCACGTCGAGCCATCAACGTAAAACAAAGGCGCTTGTCGGGAGGCAACCCAATCTTTAACTTAGCTTTTACTTTTAATTTTGTTTTTTAGAAAATTTTGCACCTGATAGACAATGCATCACAAGATGCAGTCTTAAGTTCTGATAGGTTCAATTTTTGAGATTTCAGATGGAGGACACGTCACCGAAAGGAATGCAACCGCATCTGGTGGACCAACCGACACGAGTTTACCCCTCCATCTCAGATTTAGAGCTTGCTCGGGACGAGCAAATTTCTAAGTTCAGGGTGGAGGGTGGGTGGTAAGTACTCTACTTCCCACCCTCTCCTATCCGTTTCAGACTTAAGATTTCATCGTTGAAATTTTGTTGCAATTTTGAGCAAAGTTTTCAAAAATTTTCAAAATTTTCAAAAGTTTTCATAGCAACTTGTATAGAAACTTGATGAAGTTGTGACACTTTTTTTCAATCAAAGCCATTACCTAGCCGCCTATCCTGTTTTCCCATGCAGTTTTGAATCATTATACCCTCCTTATTCGAAGCGAAGCCTCAAGGAGAACAATTTCTGAAACTAGCCTATGATTAGAAATCACCGTGTGAAGCTTATGAATCCTAACATCATGATCAGTAGATATGGAAAGTATCTGTCAAACTGAGAGGGATCAAACATGTTGTGCTTCCTATCTGACTAGTGGAAAAATAACATGGAATCTCCACCGGATCCTCATCAAGTCATTATTTGAGTAGAGTATGATAAGGAGAACAACTCAGTGCACTGAATCATAAATCAAGTTGCATTCTGATATGAACTCTTTTCTACACTTCTTCTATCATCTTCTTACCCCTTCGTTCATAAAAAACAAACAAAAATAGCCAATATAGTGCCAAACCCCAAGTTCGGGGTGGCACACCCGCTCTCTCTTTCCACTTCTTCCATACCACGTCACTACGAAATAGGGGCGTATCACCAAGAAAAGATACCTAAGCGCACACAAAAAGAAATGCAATCTCGAGTCAAATAGAGGAGAGATTCGCACCCAAAAAAATGCAATCAATGAAATTGCAAATCATATAATATAAATCTCGAGTCAAATAGAGGAGAGATTTATTTCTTCCTTCCATACCACCCTTCACTCCTGTTTCCACATAAAGACACAATGAATGCCTCCTTGATCCTAATAACACCAGTGTCAGATCAGGTGCACACTTGTTGTTCTGCGGGTATATCTGGACTCTTACGAAACTCTCTGACATGCTTGATTTTGGAAAAAGTAGAGAAGAAGTGATATTGGGAAGTGAACTCGGGAACGAAGATATGGTAAAATGTGTTATGTGATCTCAGGATGTTGAGACACTTAGTCATACCAAGCAGAAAAGAAATATTCGTGATGTGACGGTGAGGCAGTCACACGTTTCAAAAGTATTCATTTGGCGACCATTTCATATTTCATGTTACTCGAGGACGAGCAACATTTAAGTTCAGGGTATTTTGATGAATGCATATTCATCTTGATTCAATCATCTCGTTTAGCCCAGTTTTGGTTGCATTCATGCATTTATCGGCTTTATCTTCTAATATGTTCATTCACTTGGCTTAATTAGAACGATCCCTATTTTTATTGAATTTTTGCACCTTTGTGCAGGTCACTTTGGGCATTTGGGCCTTGTCTCCACAACCTAATACTCTATTCTGGGCCTTGGTCTGTTCGAGCGTGCTTGGGGTCAGTAGCAGTCAGTGGATCCCCTTCTTCTCCCAGCTTGACCTAATTGCGATTCGTAGAGCCTGGTCGCAATCGTTTCTAAGCCAACAGTCCGCGATCTTCTCTTCTATTCCTAACTGCGGTTCCCCCAACCACACATACCGCGACCAAGTTCCCCACGACTACAATCTTCTTCCTAACGTCCCGAACCCTTGCTGCACCCACATGCCATGACTGTGACAATCCTCTAATACCTACGACCTGCAGCTAAGGCGACCGAGCCAGGAAAAGTCTGCGACCGCGGCATGCACAAAGCCTGCGACTGTGGAATCACCCCTGTAGGACCGTGGTCATCCCCCCCCCCGTCTTCAAGCTGCGACTACACAGAAGTACGACGCTCCCTCACCTCGACCCGCAAAGGGAAGCTACCATGGATCGACAGTAGTGCGACCCATCTTCCTCCGTCACCTACCGTGACCTACGGCGTTGAGTGCAAAGACCGCGACCTGCGGTGCCCTACACCTCGGTCGCGGTCTGAACATCTCCTTCTGTCGCGACCTTCACATCCTCTCTACACCGCCTTAAGACTTCACCACGACCATCAGATCTCCTGTTGCTTCGTCCTCTGCCAGAAACCACCTCTGCAACCACAACAACGCCGCGCCATCTACATCCACCATCTGCATCCACATCAAACACACCTCGACCTGCGGTAGCCTACACCACGATCGAGGTCTCCACATTTTTACCAATCGACAGTAATGCCTCCAACCTCTTCACCTCAGTAGTGATTGACGCCACCCACTCCATTGTGTAGCCACCATCACCTCAACGCCCTACAGTCTGTCCTCTCTCAACGACGATCGTGACCCTCTGGCTCGCCACTTCAGCCTTGACCATACCAACTGCACAACGACCTTCCATGCATAGTCGCGATCGCGACCGTGCAATTTGCCACGACCACGACAAATTCCGCGACCACGGAAAATTCTGCGACCACAAAAAAAGTCGTGACCCACTGCAGAAATGACAAGGTCGTGATTTTAATTCGGTGCCCAGCCTTCCTATAAATAGGACACAACTCCAGTCAGCCAAAGCATCATCTCCAGACCCCGTTAGGCTGCATGACTATCCTGGGCCTAAGGAGACGATCTCCATAGACAAGAACCTGCCCCCGTGGTGGTTTTGCGGCATGTTCACCCAGATCTGGAGTGAAGACTCAGATCTGCAAGCCACCTCATTTAGATCTAGATTTGGATCTAAATCTGCTGTGTCTGTGCCACCATCTCATCCACGAGCTGCTCCTTCTGCGGTGAGCGAGGACTACGAGAATAAGAAGGAGGTGGAGAGAGAAGATCCACCCCGTCTACCGTGGTGTTCTTCCCTCCTCATCCAGATCTGCCCTGACATCGTGTAGAAGACCGTTTCTCCATCGAGATCGGTCATCTTCTTCACCATTATCATGGAGGAATCATCTCATTCTCTTCTTTTTCTTGTTCCTCTCACCATGAGCAAGTAGTTCACTTTCGCTGGGTGTGGGAACTAGCCCCACTACCCATGCTTTCATATCCTTTTGTTAAACATTCCATGGCATGTATATAATCTTTCATTTTGTTGTTAATCGCCGATGTGTGCTTGTGGATTGATCACCTGCTTGCATTTATCTTGTTCATTTCCTATGTTGCGAAAACTTAAATGCGTAGGTTTTGAATTTTGATTAACGCGGTTGACTCCCAAACTAGAAATAGAATGGGATTCCTTGAGGTCGTAAGTGTATGATCCGTGTGGTGATGAGCCATCTAGCCCACAGTGATGCTTCTGTGTGCCTGATGCTTGTATAGAGGGCCCACAACTTCATTTGGATTTTTGTATCTTCGAAGCCGTAAGTATGTGATTTGGATGGTGATGAGACATTTGATACCTAAGATGATGCTTACGCGGACCTGAAGCCCGTATGGGGGGTTCTATAGCAGCTCTATTTGAACGGTTATATGTTTCCTGGATGTTTGATGTTTGTATGTGTTTGCATGTGTAGTGGTGGTGAAACCCGAGACCATCCCAATGATTTCCATCGTTAATCTTTAATCAACCTTTAATCCTGCTCTTTTACTTTCCTAGCATTTAGTTGATTAAACTCAATTCAACAAACCTTGTTATAATATTAGTCTTAATTCAACTAGATTCGACTAGAGAGAGATTCTTAAAAACGTTGTCCCTTGAGACTCGATCCTCATCTATACTGTGATAAGACCCGTCCGCTTGCGGGTGGTATTATTGCACATTGTTTTGGTTAAAAAATTTAGGGATTTCAACCCTAAGTGAGTTTGTTAGTGCGATAATATAAGCCACGTCATCTAGAAAGGACTATTCTGATCCATCTATCAAGACACATGTGGTAGTAATAGACAAGGATGACTTTGTGATTGTCCAAGACACTAAAGTACCTAAATCTCAATTCAAAGAACAGCTAACCAATGATAAGGTATATAAGTGATGTTCTAAGAAACATGTCATTGCAGAAACTGAAGACACACCTGATCTAGTTATACCAGTATACAAGCCTCTTCCTCCTTTCCAAGCTCGACTAAAGCAGACAAGGCTCAACACTCATTTCATGAAGTTTAAGGAAGCAATGAATAAGCTTCATGTTGATATACCCTTTCTAGATGCACTAGCTGAGATACCAGCCTGGGCAAATTAAGTATTTAAAAAGGCTCCTCATAAGGAAATATATAAATGAGGAATATGAGATAGTCAAGCCAGCAACAACAACCTTTGATATTATGCAAAGAAAAATACCCAAGAAGCAAAAAGACCTAGGATCCTTTGGGATTTCATGTCACATCGACAACTCCACATGTAAAAAGGACTAGAAGACATTGGCTCTAGCATCTCCATCATGCCAGTGATCCTTTGCAAGAGGCTAGGATTTGACGAACTTCTCCCAGCTGGTATGACCATACATCTTGCTGACAATTCTATGACACTTATATTCCATGTGAGTTTGTCATCATGGACATAAAAGAGGATGCTAGATACCCTATTATCTTTGGTCATCCTTTCCTAGCCACTGTGAGAGCATTGATTGATGTTAAAGTAGGAACCTTACTCCTAAGACTGGGGAAGGAAATACCCAAGTTTAGAGTTTTTGAAAGTATGTGAAGACCAAGCATGCAAGAAGAAGTCTATGTAATTGATTACATAGAGAAAATGTCACTCCTCACACAAGGGGGTCATGAATCAAATGATCCTTTAGAAGTTGATCTGCCAAACCTGAATGCCAAGGATTTAATCAATGAACATGCAAAGAAGAGTGTGCTTCACCTCAATTTTGCAGAAGAAGATCCTAAAGCTCAATTCGAGGAACTCAAAGTATTGCATGTAATTGAAGAGATACACGAGAAAACAGAGGCCCTTGAAATGAAGCCCTTGCCCGAGGGACTAAAGTACATGTTTCTAGATGATCTTAAGGTCTTCCTAGTTATCATAAATTTGACCAAACATCCGAACAAGAAGATAAACTCCTGATAGAATTAAAGAAAAGAAGAAAGGCCCTCGACTACAAAATGAGTGACCTCACCGGGGTCAGTCAAGAACTTTGCATGCACATGATACCCATGGTGGAAGACTACAAGCCGACTGTTGAACATTAATAAAAGATAAATCCAAATATGATAGAGGAAGTTCACTTTGAAGTCATCAAATTTCTCACAATGGGAATCATCTATCCTATGTCTGACTCGCCATTGGTAAGACTTGTATATGTTGTTTGAAAGAAAGGTGGAAGAATGAAAATAATGAACTCATCCCCACTCGAATGATCACTGGCTGGTGTGCATCGATTATAGGAAACTAATCAAGGCCACATGTGTCACATCATATACATCTTAAAGGAACTTTCGTTCTCGAAAGTAAACCATAGTCATACTTCCAGGGAAAACCTTATTTTTCCTCCATCCACATGTAGCAACCACATTATGTGCAACATATCCAAAAAGGTTACCTAGAACCATGTATCCAAGGCACTTATTAGGAGGTTTCAAAGGCATAAAGGGTGAAACCTCACTCCATAGAAGGCTCAAACAAGGGTTTAGAAGATTAGGTTATGTCCTTACATATCTCACATGTTAGATTTTGCTTCCTTATCTTTACCCACGCATTATGGTTTTCACATCATATTAACATGTTTCCAAGGAGTTAACTCAAGTTAACCCATACCTCAAGGTGTCATTAACATTTTATTGAGCAAATTATTAGAACATGTTCATCGTTAACATATCTCTTTTAGGAGGGAGTTAATTATCATTAACCCTCTTTATTCATCTAGATCATATCGAGGTATCCTACGCATTATGTTGTGCTAATTGTCAAACTATATTTTTCATCTTTATTAAGCACTGGGATTAACACCTCATGTAACATGTTTCATTCATCTGATCTTATTTCATTGCTCATAATAAGTTATAACATTTACATGTGATTTCATCACAAGATTAACCAACATTTTCACATTATCATCATTATTAAAGCATATGGTTAACCGTTTATGCATTGATATCTATTAAACCATCTCTAGGTTTCCATCATGTCATATCCACTATCATATCTCAAGATTGAATCACATCTCTACATGTATTATATCATGGTTGTGCTAACGAACTTATGTGAGTTGCTCTTTAAACATATATCAAACTTCATCTAGTCCAACTGAGGTCCTAACCCTTGTCATGAGAGTAACATCATGCTCAGTCTCTCTGAGCTCACTCAGCTCTATTAGTAGCTCATATGCATATACTTAATCTTTCCCCTCTTAGTCTGGGGTTCTCGGGTATACCTCACTGGCACTAACTGATAGCTTAACAAGCTCTAGCCACATAAGCACAAACCAAACATGCTATGACATACTCTTCACAGGTCTCTATCTATGAAACATCTTACCAAAAGCTCTCTTATATACACCACTAGATTCCTATGTGGGAACCCACCAACCCGAGCATGAGGCTTCACATAAACCAACATAGCTACCTCCTCCAGGGTCTTGGGCTCTCTCCCTCACCCAGATGGTAGGCACTCATATTCATGTTCACATGTGCACATATAGCCAGCCTCTCTTTGTCTCTAGGGTTTGGTCTTCCCAAGGACATCTAGGGTTCAACAAAACTATAGGAATCATGCGTAAAGCAACTCAACTCAATCACTCAGGAGTAGTCTAGTTTAGGACATATCATATCACATATCTCATATTTCTCATATCGTGGAGTCTAGGTTCTCTAACCTTCTCCCTGTGGGTCTCGCTCTCTCTTGAGCTAACCCCGAAACTGGTCCTAACACTAGAGGTCCTCCTTCGTAAAAGAGCTTGAGGCTCATGCTGACTCACAACTTTGTCTTGTCTTAACATATCTTATCTCACAAAAGCCTAGTTACTTGTATCATCAAAACTCATCTCAAATCCTCAAGACTGAACTTGCATCCTCAAAGTCAAACATAGATCATCACAAACTATCTTATACTATCTATATGAAGACTTACATCATAGCTTATTTCATCTATTCCATCTATCATATATTCCAAACAAGGCTCTAGACATCTAATCTAGAACTACTCTCTCTTCTAGACTGATGTCATTCTCTTTCACTTAGGTTGCATGATCACCTCCTACTCGTACATGTGTGGGGACACATTTTTGTAATACATATACATAATAAAATATTATATAGTTTTTCTCCGATAAAACAAACGTCAGAGAAAACTATCGAGGTTTGATTCGTTTGGAATCAAAAACCAAATCCAGAAACGAGTGTCCCACACATAGTAGAGAGTCCAATGTCATGAAAACTAGTGAAAAGGGTGAGAACAAGGGGTAGACTAGTGTAGCTACGCTAGACAACGTGCGCAATATGTCTAGGGTTTCTCTTCCCTTGATGCACGTCATTTCCAAATAGTGCAACGTCCCATACCGCTGCACTACAAGGAAAGAATGACATCTAAGGACTTGCTATGCCACAAGCACTAGTCTAGACCTAGGTTCTCGGACATCTAGGTGCTAACCTAGAGGCTAGGTCAGATCTAGTCTCTAAAAGACGACAAATCTAACCCTAAAAGATTATTAAGTTCAAGGTTCTTTAGTTTTGAGTTGCATAATGAGCAAATGTTAGGCTTTGCTATTGTTCATGCTCTGATACCACCTGTGACATCATATACATCTTAAAGGAACTTTCGTCCTCGAAAGTAAACCATAGTCATACTTCCAGGGAAAACCTTATTTTTCCTCCATCCACATGTAGCAACCACATTATGTGCAACATATCCAAAAAGGTTACCTAGAACCATGTATCCAAGGCACTTATTAGGAGGTTTCAAAGGCATAAAGGGTGAAACCTCACTCCATAGAAGGCTCAAACAAGGGTTTAGAAGATTAGGTTATGTCCTTACATATCTCACATGTTAGATTTTGCTTCCTTATCTTTACCCACGCATTATGGTTTTCACATCATATTAACATGTTTCCAAGGAGTTAACTCAAGTTAACCCATACCTCAAGGTGTCATTAACATTTTATTGAGCAAATTATTAGAACATGTTCATCGTTAACATATCTCTTTTAGGAGGGAGTTAATTATCATTAACCCTCTTTATTCATCTAGATCATATCGAGGTATCCTACGCATTATGTTGTGCTAATTGTCAAACTATATTTTTCATCTTTATTAAGCACTGGGATTAACACCTCATGTAACATGTTTCATTCATCTGATCTTATTTCATTGCTCATAATAAGTTATAACATTTACATGTGATTTCATCACAAGATTAACCAACATTTTCACCATTAATCACATATCAGTATATAGAACCTCAGTTTTAATTATGAGATCATAATGATGAACGTAATCCATGTTATATGAAGATGAATCGTAATACATGGTTTTAAACCCTAATCTAGGTTAATGATGTAACCTAGGGTTAATTAATGTGTACAAAAATGCTGTGGAAGATAATGATCAGATTATGTATCTTAATCTGTAATATAAGATCAGTAACCTAATTACATGAAGATAAGACAAGAAATAATGTATGTAACATAATGAGATAAGAGAAACCCTAATGAGCATGATTAGGGTTAAGATGAGATATAAAAGGATGAGAACCTGATGATAGTATATGGTCTTGTCTTGATCAGGTTTGACCAAGCTTATAGATGACATGAGGAACATGTGTTTAGAATGATCTGTCTCTTTGGAAGGTACGCTATTATCTCTTACTTGGCTTATTATACAATATGCTTGTGGTATATGTGTAGTAAAATACTTGGCATATGATATTGGATGAAAGGATTGTTCTTGTATGATATGTTGCACGATTTTCCATACTTATTGCTATGAACACATGAAACATAATATGTCTGTTCCATTATATATAAGTACTTCAACTCTTTGGTAGTAAAGTACTTGGAAGTGATCCAACTCTTTGGTAGTAGATCATAAAGGCCTTAATGCATTCAACTCTGAGGTAGTAAATGCATGGATGATATAATGGAAAATGAGCTTAAAATATGTGTTCTCTTTTGTTAATGAACATCTTTGTGTAAGTATATGCTTTTCTTATATTCTTCTGTTACCGCCAAGTATATTAGTTTTATCTTATTGCCAAGATATGATGAGAGATAAATAAAAGACACGTAGGCGTACTCAGTACAATATTCTTGAAATATTGTGCTGACGTGTACCGCATGTAATCTTTTTGTTTAGGTTGTGGTTTTGCTCTTGAAGATCCAGGATAGAGAGAGTTGTATAGCGAGCTGATGTACAGGTGGACCTGTTGTCTTAAGATCCTGTAGTTTAGTTGTAGTACATGTATATGTAGAAGTTTGCTGTTCAATATGTAACATCAAATGTTGTAACAATTCATGTTGTAATTATATGTTGAATGGTGAACATGTGTTGTATGGTTTTATTATTGTTCATGTACATGTGCTACTGATGTATGTTTCCTTCTGACTTCCTCTGATTTTCTTCTTCTTAGCCTAGTGTGGGATGTTTAAATTGGGATTCTCGCTGAGGTGAGGGTTTCAATTTGGACGTCACACATCAGATTAAGTTTTAGAAAATCCGGGGACGTCACAACATGCAAGGATCACTTCCCGATGCCTTTCTTATAGTGATTGGCTCACCAAGAATACTTTTGCTATCATGATGGTTACTCCAGATTCTATCAAATTCCCATACATCCAGATGACCAAGAGAAGACAACATTCACTTGCCCCTTTGGAACATATGCCTTTAGAAGGATGTATTTCGAGCTTTGTAATGCACATGCCACTTTCCAGTGTTGCATGGAATCCATATTCACAGGACTGACTGAAACTATTATGGAAGTTTTCATCGATAATTTCTTTTTTTATGGTGATTCATACAACTCATGCATAAAGCCACCTCTCCCTAGTCATAAAATGATGTGAAGAAGAACATCTAGTGCTAAATTGGGAGAAATCTCATTTTATGGTAAATGAAGGCATTGTACTTAGCCATAGGGTCAACAATCAAGGGGTTGTAGTAGATAAGGCAAAGATTGAAGTGATCTCTAAACTCGGTCTGCCAACCAATGTAAGAGAGTTCTGTGCATTTCCTGGTCATGTAGGTTGTTATAGAAGGTTTATAAAGGATTTCTCCAAGATAACCAAGCCTATGACGAATTTATTACTAAAAGACGTTGATTTCCACTTTTATGAAGAATGCATCAAGAGTTTCAACAATCTTAACCAAATCCCTTACATCAACCCCTATCATTTGGGCACCAGATTGGGAGTAGCCATTTCAAATAATATGCGACTCCAGTGATTACACAGTTGTAGTTTTGGGACAATATATAGAAAAGAAACATTATGTCATCTACTATGTGGTTAAGACCCTTGACGAAACTCAAAGGAATCATGCAACTATCGAGAAGGAACTTTTAGTGGTTGTGTATACCTTTTACAAGTTCAGATCCTACCTCATCAGTTCCATGGTGATTGTCTACATAGATCATACTACAATGTGTAACCTCTTAGAAAAGAAAGACACAAAACCCAGGCTAGTCAGATGGATTCTCCTCTTGCAAGAATTTGATCTTGAGATAATAGATAAGAAAGACACAAAGAATGTTGTGGCAGATCACTTGAGGTGAATCCACACCCTAGACACTAAAATGATCCCAATCAATGATTCTCTTCCTGACTACCAACTCATGAAAGCTTCAGATGTTACCCGTTGGTATGCAGACTATATGAACTACCTTGTTACCAGTGTCATCCACCCTGAACGCATTGACATTGCACTGACGAAATTCAGGCACAACGTGAAGAAATATCATTGGGATGAGTAGTGCTCTTCAAGCTCTATGTTGATGGTATCTACAGATGTCCTAGAGCAATGCCACTCAGGCCCTGCTGGAGGCCATATGAGATCTAAGAAGACTGCATTGAAGGTTCTACAATGTGTCTTCTTTTGGCCAACCATATCCAAGGATGCCTACAAATTTGTCTAGTCATGTGATAAGTGCCAGAGGGAAGGTAACATTACAAAAAGAGATAAGATGCCCCTTAAGATATGGCAGAAAGTTGAGATTTTGACGTATGAGGAGTGGACTACATGGGCTTATTCCCATCCTTCCCCGATTTTTTGCTACATTCTAGTTGTGGTGGATTATGTCTTCAAATGGGTAGAGGCCATACCAACCGTCACTAACAATTCAAAACTAGTCATCAAAATGTTCATAGATATTATCTTTCCCCATTTTGGTGTACCACACACTGTGATATCCGACAGAGGTTCTCATTTTCTAGAAAGAGGTTTTGTAGCTCTGTTGAGAAAATATGGCGTGACTCACAAGGTAACTTCCCTCTACCAACCAAAAATGAGTGGATAGGTAGAGGTTTCAAACTACCAGCTCATAGTTATCCTAGAAAATACAGTAGGACGCAACCTAAAGGTCTGGTCAGGAAAAATCAATGATGCCCTATGGGCCTATAGAAATACTTTAAAAACTCCTATCCAAATGACACCCTTTAGATTAATATATAGAAAATCATGTCACCTAACCGTATAACTTGAACACAAATCTTGGTGGGAAATTGGTGCGTCGGGCCAGAGGTGTACACACTAGCCAACAAGGGATGACTAGATGCACTCCACGGGAATTGAACACATGTGTGGATCTTTCAAAATTTATATTAACCCTAACACATTCAATCACAATACCAAATAGGCCACCCGCAAGTGCACGGGGTTTTATTGTAGCATAGGTGATAGGTAAGAGTAGAGGTCGATCCTCAGGGACAAAAGGGGGCACTAGAGCTTGGTTAGTTTGGCTGGGTTCCTACTGTGGAGACTACGGTTAAGGTTTTAAAGGTGATTTGATTGTTAACCTAGGTGAGCAAGAAAGCAATTAAAGTCGAGAATGAAATCTAAGTCAACCCTAGACTAGATTAAGACTAAGTATGCAAGAAAAGACTAAGTTAGGTATGAAAAGGCAATTTACGCTAAGGCAGGCAAAAGAAAAGCACAAGAGAGAGTAAAGAGTTAAACTAGTAAGAACAAGGTAAAAATAGGGCAAGAAGCTAACTAAGCAGGAAAAGAGCTAAATAATCTAATACTAGCTAAGCGAGATGAAAACTAGGGTTTTAAAGCAATTAATGAAGGTGTGGGTTGTTTAGGGGATGCACGTATCACTTATGTTGGGGGTGATAAATGAACATTATGATCCCATTTAGATTATCCAAACCAAAAAAACATGTTAGAGTCTAACGAATTAACCTAAGATACTAACTGGCCATGGATATGCTAGGTTGTGTATAGGGGAACTAGTCCCTAACACCCGCTACTACCCTTGGGAGGGTCAATTGGGTTAGGGATTAGGTTTAATTTAATTAGAGTCTAATCAAGTCTAGGTTTATAGATTAGACATTCCTAGGGAAATTAAGGGCCGATGGTAGTAATGGGGAGGTGAAATTAGGACTTTTGAACCCAATTACCCCCACATTCTAGCCTTGAGAAGGCTCCATGCTAGTTGCACTAGAATCACCTAAACTAGCTACTTATATCTCTCACTTAGGCTTAGGGAGACTGATTAGAATATAGGAAGATGGGAGGCAGCCTAGGGATCCAAGAATCGAACCTAAGGGAAAATCCCAAAATTCACATATATAAGTAATTGCCCTAAATTCCTATGCGATGTAACACACAAACCAATAAGAAATTCATGGAGAATGAGATGAAAATAGAACATAATCATTAGCAAATGTATTTACAAAGTTTACATGTCATTTTCCCCCAACATGGTATGAAAGTAACATTTTACACCCCAAACAGCACACCCAAAGGGCCTAGCTGCACATAACAAAGCAAAATACAAAAAGAAAGGAGAAAGAGGTAGAAGAAGCCATGGAGCTCGCTGTAGATGAAGAAATCCTCCTCTCCAACTACTAAAAGTCGTCCTCCTCTCTCCTCTAAGTTGCAAGGGTATAGAATGAAGGAGATTATGGGTAGGAACTAGGATAAACTAGTGTTTTGGTGGTGTAAATGGTGAAATGGAGTGTAATGGAGGTGGAAATGGAGCAGAATGGGTAAGGGGAGAACATAGGGAGCTAGTAGGTGGTGGAAGGTAGCTCTAGGTTAGCCTAACCTCGGACTCCATCCACCACCCACATATATATAGGTGGGGAGGAAGCAATAGGTCAAGTAGGGGTAAAGTGGGAAATGCAGTGGAAAAAGTAGCTAGGTTCTGTGACGAGCACGACTACGGTGGATCACCATGGTGGTGGTGGGTAGGGGTGAGAACGATCATGGTGGGGTACAATGATCATGTGAATTAAAATGGTCAAAAATGTCAGGTTGTTATGGGGGAGTGGCAGGCTAGTAGCACAGCCATGTTGGGAGCTAGTAGCACGGTCGTGTTGCGTGGCACGGTCGTGTTGGAGGGTCGCAGCATGGCCATGCTATGTAGCATGACCGTGTTAGGGTATGTTTTGTAGCTGCTACAAAAATGAGATTTTTCCTGTGATTTCTTCATTTGCAGCACGACTGTTCCGTGTTACCATAGTCGTGTTGGGGGCTTTGCTTGCACTTTGAGCTTCAAACCTCATGATCCATGGACTTCTTTGCTCAAGCTTGACTCTTGGCCACTAGGGGTAGGTTGGGGGAGATTTGGGGACTTCTTTGGGCCCCTCCATCTCTCTTGACCATCCAAGTGTGGTCCAAGTAACTGAAAAACATGCAATCATGTCCATAAGTGCATTTTACATAAATATGCATATTAGGGGAAACATCATGTAATCTAACTTGTATAAATGTGATTGAAATGCAATATGACACAAATTGTAGCCCTAAAATAGGGATGCATCACCACCCCAAACTTAAAACATACTTGTCCTCATGTATGCTCCAACTCAATCTCTCTCCAATTTTCCCACAATCAAGAAAAGACAAATGCAATGCAAAGGATGGTTAGTGCTGAATGGGATAAAAAATGACTAAGTACATGCATTCCACCTCTCTCCTCTCCTACTTTCACAAACCAATCATGAAAAGAGCACAAAGCGTATGAACTTCAAATATAGTGCATAAATCACACAAGCTATCCATATTTCTTTCATGTAGTTCTGGGTAGAACGTTTCATGATGGTGTTAATCAAGGATGACTAGGAGTGTTGTTTCACCTTCATGCTTTCAACCTTATGTTTCAAATCACACCAAATGACCCACATGGTTGTGGAAAAGGGGAAAATGAGCTAGTTTTGATGTTTCCTAGATCAATGTGTATGAAAATGGAAGAAAGGGTTGCGGTAAGATTTTCGTAGTGTTTTTTTTTTAGATTTACGAGAGAACCACCCCTGCAGAAGCGCCACAATCATGACCCCCCCAAGCAGCGTAAACTCTCGGGTCCCTGGGCATCCCGCAAACCCAGGAACCATTTAAAGAGCACAGTTAGCCGGCCTGCGCGATGGGTAAACACTTCAGGGGCAGCCGCTAGGTATCGAACCCGGGTCCCTTCATGACGGGGCCCGTGCCCGAACCACCTGAACCACTCCCTAAAAAAAGATTTTTGGAGTGTTATTACATAGAGCACTCATTATTTCTTTACTTAGATTCTCTTAAATAGGAGCACCTTTTATTTTCTTTTTGCATTTTTTTCTTTTTCTTTGTCCTTGGGGTAGATAGGGCATATGGTGATGAGAGTGGAGTGGTGAGATGTAGATGTGGCCACCTAAAACTTTTAGAGGTGGCCATAGCTAATATGTGTACTTTCACATCCTTACATGAGGCAGAGGGGTAAGAAGATGGTGAGTGAATAGTCGGGTCAAAGAGGGGTCACATGAGTGATTCTGAACATAATTTATCCTTCATGAAAATTAATCCAACACTTCATCCAACAATGTCACACCACATGAATGAACAACTTGAAATTGATACTTCAATCAAGTGATTTCATAGGCACTAAACTTCCATAGCTAGCTCAAGTCAAAATTCAACCAAATCATTCACAAACACAAGACATGTGATCAACATGCCAAAAGATAAGAATGGATACCATTTAGCAATAAACAATGATAATTCACTTGCATTTGTCAAAGTTCATCATTTTTAATCCAAAAAGTAGAGATTGGGTTGAAACACACTTTTAGGCAAGAAATCTTAAATTTGGGCAAAATTGGCCAAAATGGTTCCAAGTTGCCTTCAATCACATCTAAGTCTATATTATTGAACTTAAAGCAGTAAACAAGAAAATCCTAGCTAAAACATGCAAAAAATACCAAAAATCTACATGATATGCAATGAATGGAAAAAAGAGCAATTTTTTTTTGAAAATTACATAAAAATGACAAGAAAGTGAACTACATGGCATGCAGGTATGCAAAGCAAGCACACAAATCATGGATACACAAGTATGATAGATGGTTATACTATTTTATCATCCTGAGCAAATATTTAGAAAAGGAACATAGAGGAAAGTGGGGGTAGAGAAAGGGCTTACCTCCCTACCACCTTAAACTTATAAACCATGTTGTCCTCAACATGAAATAGAAGTCTAGGATGATAGGGTAGGGGGTATGGAGTCGCGGTAAATAAACACCAACGAGGGACAGAGATCTCAAGGTGTCTATTGAGAAGGGGATATCCACCACATCTGTGGTGGCCACCACGCCCAGTTTGTATTGCCTCCTCCACGGCCGTGTTGTGTGGAATGACCATGTTGGTCACCTTCTTGTAACTTTTCTACTAATTCACAATCTTCTCTTCAATTATGATCTTATCCTTGGTTGGCTCTTCCATTCATCATCTTTCCTCCATTGTACCTGTTCTAAAATGATTCACAAACAACAAAACCATCAAGTGTAGTGTGTGTGTGTTTTCTTGGAAAGCATAAAACCAAAGCAAAAGTATAAAAAAAGAGGGTTGGGTGAAAAAATCCCAAACCTATGTGGGTTTCCTCCTACAAGTGCTAGGTTTCATTCCTTCAGCTGGGCTTGTTGTTCTTTCAGCATCAACCATTGTCCAAAAACAAAATATTTGTATTCCCATCATAGACAATCCTCTTAAATGCTTTCCTTGATTGATCTTCCTCCCAAGGGTCATGCGAGCTTCTCAAGTATTTTTCAGCAATTTTCTCTCCTTGGGAATCATCATCATAGATCTTAATCAGCCTTATGACCTTCAAAAATATCGTGCCATAAATTTGTTCACTCTTGAGGAATGGGTCTTCATAGGCATCAAAGAGAGGGGTTTTAATCATATGGGAAACTTGAAAACAAGGACATTTTGGAAATGGCTCTTCATTAAGATCTTTGTCAACTTGATTCCCTCCCTTGATAAGCTTCTCAACAACCTTGTCACACCCCATGATTGAAACCATATCCATTTTCTCATAGGGAGTAGGGGGAGCATGTGATAGTTGTGGTGGTGACACTGGCATTAATGCCCTTTTGAATTGAGGTGGAGGAGGGAATTTAGGTTGGAAGGTGAAATGGTGGGAAGGTTGTGGTGGGGGTGTGCAAGGCTTAGGATAGCCTTGGTGGTACGGTGGTGGAGTAAATGGAAGGTTTCATGCATTTTTGTAACATCCCGCTATCACACTGACAATGAAATGCCACACTAAAATATGCGAAACTTCCATAAACCACATGTGACCAAAAACACGGGTTAAGTAAAATCAATTCCGGAAAGTAGATAAATAAAGAAACTATTACATCCAGATCCTTATCCTGCAAGGAAACATGTTATATAAACATACATAAACCTTGATACGTGTCCATAGTTCATAGGATCCAACTATCACATAGGCATAAAGATTTCACCACCTATTTATGTACATAACAGGCCATACCAGGCCAACAATATGATAAACAAGCTACATCAGCTATACATTGTGAAATGTCATCAAAACACCTCCAAGGACCTGAGAGTACATGGATGACTCTAGGACTCTACTACAAAACAACCAAACAACAACATATACATCTCTTGCCTCCTACTATTCTTCCTGCTGCTCGGTCGCAACCTCATGCCACCACCACGTTTAGCACAATCACCTTAAAAGGTTTAAAACCAGCGGGGTGAGACACACAGTCCCAGCTAGAAACATAACCCCCACTAAAACTATAAAACCTCAAAGGAGAGGTAGAATAGATAAAGAAGATAACTGATATAAGCAACTCATATATATGGCATATTGAACATAACTAACTTTATTAACAACTTACCAAGATATCCAGGAGGCATATAACCAGATATTTCTTTATGGAACATGATTGACAAGATAAGCTTTATAAGAACTTATCACAAGATATGAGGAATGTACAAATAACTGCAATATATAACTAGGTCAACTATACAAGCAAGGTCTCAACCAAAGTTCTGTGTTTTGTCTTAAGCAATACATACTATACAGCTAGATTACAATTTTATTATTATTCCCCGAGGAAGTGAGTTGTACCGCTCAAATCCAACCTTCAACTGTGAAGCCCAAAACCGATGCCATACAAGGTCAATGGGAGAGTCGGACTCCATGACCTCACCTCCTCGTGGTCAGTGCACGATATCCAAATTAAAGCAGGACTACAGTCTCTTACTTAAGTGGCCTCAGCCACAGGGTAAGCTCCATAGGCTACCCTTTATCTCTAGCCTGCCTTGGTACAAGTCTCGACACTAGCATACCTTGAGCAATGGGCCTATTCACCATGTTCTACAATACTAAGCCATGGGCTGTTCACCATGCTCTATAACACTGAGCCATGGGCCTGTTCACCATGCTCTATACACATCAGCTGTTGCACTCTAATCCTCCTATTTTCAGCTAGGAGAAACCCCGCATATTCAACAATATGCGCTCTAGGTAATCCCAAAGGATAAACCTATTTCACCATCACCAACTACTTACGAGGATGGATCTATGGCCATGGCAAACTACATGAAATGTTCATCTGTAATTAATTAGTATATTTTAAGTGGATTGTTGAGGCAACCAGGTTATAAAACATAAACAACATTGTGTCACACCATAACTGCTATTATCTTATTGTCATTGGATCTCAATCCCTCATCACATGATGCCATTGCCTCTCAAGGCTTCATCATCATACTTCATAATGGGATAACAGTCCCTTATGTCATCATCAGAGGTTAACATCTCAATCAAGCACTCAGCCTTTTTTAGGTCACTGGACCTTTCTCATCATACCAGTGGTACATGTTATCTCAATGAACAAGGAACTTCATAATTCAGTGTTATACAAAACACATACACCTCATAGCTCTTACCGGGTTATGAATTCCATTGATAAACATGCATGGTTAGAATACATATTCGAAGATATAACTTGATCACCCAATACAGATCTTTAGAGAACATATTATGAATATCATGTCATTAAGATTTAGGGTGCATAGGATTGGAACAACATCCATTATTATGAACACATGAAGCATAAAGGTGTAGATGGTAAGCCAATCAACTCATATTAAAGTTACCAAACCGTGAGCATCCACCATGCCCTATCTCTCATGACATCATGAGAACAACCATCCATAAGGATACATTGTAAAGACTCGATTTTTACGATCAAATATTTACAAAATAATGTCAGAATTATAAACAATCTTTATTACAATCATGCTTTTACATCAGAGTTGCGGAAGCTGTAAACATAAGATTATAAGATTGAAAAAAATAAGAACTGACTCCTATCTAGTCTTCAACAGAGGACGACTCATGCACGTCTTTTCTTTACCATGTTTGTATCACCTGCCCATGAGTTCCCGAAGGAACAAAACCACAAATGGACCCTATTAAAGGGAAAATAAAGGTCAGCTAGGCTGGTACTAAATCAATTATTGAGATATTTTTAAAATAAAGAGTTATGATATTAACTTTAGGTAATATTGCTTGGTGGATTATGGAGGTAACACAAGAATAGTCTAGCTACCATGCTAATTACAGAAAGATACAATAATTCAAAGAGATAACTAGAAAATGATAAAGAGATACCAGAATCAACATTTCAAAATGGAACAATTTTTCATTAGACTAGTAACAAGATATCCAATTATTCAAAATATAAAGATTTGTTAATTGACACAATCAATCTAATATTTTGTCTTCGCCAATGACTAGGAGCATGTTGTTCTCCCCTCTATGAGAGAACGACACTTCACCTGTGGGGGTAACCAGTATTGGGGGACCTCTAATTGTCCATTATCCACTGCGTAGGGTTGGGAGTCATGACCCACTGAAACTAGTGAGCCAAAGATCTTAGCCAATATTTCGAGTTTTTGTGCCAATATCAAAATCTAATAATACTTCAATTTCTCAATAATGTTCAATATTCAAAATCTAGTCATGGTGAACTTCAACAAAAAGGGAAAGGCTAACAACAATATTTGTTCACCAGTTTGCAAAACTTTTATATATCAAACTCAAGAGGGAGGCAATTCGTTGAATAAAAGAAGAGAGAATCTAGTACCTTATATCAACAAGAGTCCAATATTTTCAGAATCAAGATCCATAGAGCCACAAAGTTGCAAAATCTAGAAATGAGAAATATTTTGAGTCATTATACATTTCTTTGCTTAGACACACTTCCCAATTTCTAATTATGTGATATTACTATTGTGCCCCTTATTATAATATCTCATATTCACACGAAGTGGTTATAATGTATTATCCAGAGATCGCTAGGTTCATTGATGTAGTTGTCAATTTTTTACATGTAGTCACATATATCATCATTCTTATCCAATACTTATATGACTCATATACTGATATGTTATATAGTACCAATTTAGTAATACACTAGTACAGACCAAATGCATATTTATAATGTACATGCTAGTATTATGAAAGCGTTACACATTTATTGAGGTATATGTTACTAATCTTTATTGGTAATAACAAACTTAGAAATACCAAATTCATTTTCTCATTCACCCATTTGTATTCTTAATTTATTTAATTATCCCTTAATGAGGTGGAAAATAACCATTATTGTGTCATCATTTGGAATAATTAATTTGAGGCTAACTATACTTTAAAACCATGGGTTCTATTAATTTGGTCTTTTATTGATTTTCTTTAACTTCTAATGATGTATTACTTCCTCTCGCCATATATGTACATGTGTGTCAAATAAGACCAAGATACACCTAAGTCATAATATGCATATATGATTATAGTTTATGTTATATCGATCAAAGGATTTGGCATATACACATGTTCATTAGTTGAGAGTTGTATATATCTTCGATGTGCATCTTCTATATATATTTACTTAAGGTCATCAATATATATATCTTAGGTGTTAATTAGTCTACTAATTTAGGAAGGTCACGATCTGTATTTTAGTTTTACGGATTAAGCTCGCTACTATCGTTGTGGTTGATTGAATAGGTAATAAATCAAACTGGGAAGCGGAGGAGTCGGGATTACCTCTCAGCCAGGGGGATTGACGAAGAACTATTCTGAGTTTGTGTCGGTTGTTGGTTGCTCCGCCTTTGGTGATCGAAAGGTGGTAGAGGCCTCAGATCTTTCATCATCGTTGGGTGATGTTCAGGTGAATTATGTCGGTTACAACACGACCCTACAGGTCAAAGAGTTTTGCAGTCTGGGTGAATGGGAAAAGGAGTAAAAGCCAACTCAAGGTTGATCAATCACAAAGCACCAGCTCTATAGATCTGTGGTGGCCACGATTGCAGGTCGGCTATGTTGGTGGTGGTGGTGGTTGTGGGGGCGGCACTTGGTGGTCATCAACATTGCTAAGATCTTGTATGATCAGCCATGATCATCTAGGTTCTAAGGAGGTTGGTGAAGGAACATCGGTGAGATGGTTATAGGTTTTCTGAGAGGTTTACAGGTGTGCATAGTCTTGGTTGGTTACTTAGGGGCCCTGTTAGGTGTTGGAGCATAAAAGGAAGGCGACCGGGTAGAGATGTGTCGATGGCCGGAGGAGGATCGGAGTCTATAGTGGCCACGTTGCTGCAGGCTTCATGTTAGGTGGATGTCGTGATCATGCACCATGTTGACAGTGCTAATGATCCTTGAAGGAGTCAATCGTTGTCGTAGTGGATAAGAGGCCATCAGCAGTCTGTTTGCCTGCGAGGTACCGTGGTGGTGGTAGGCCGCCGGTGGTGGATTTGTGGGGGTGCTGGAGTTGCTGTAACTTGCTGGAGAGAGAGGAGGTGGTGAGGTTGAAGACCAAGTTGGTGGATTTCTCTGGGACTAATGATGTCAGTTGATGGTGGTCATTTATTTGGTCATCAGTTCGACGTGTTTGGCTATCGCAGCTGGGGCAAGAGTTGGGAAGGGAAGTGACCGGGGCCTGAAGGTGGCGACTGCATTGGGGAGTAGCAGATCATTACTAATGTTGCAGGTTGAACAAATACTGGCAGCGGTGGTGTTGTATGGCTCACAGGGAGTCAGACTTCTTATGTGTGTCTTGTTGCATCTGGATCACAGTCGGTACGATCTTATATATGCGAGAGGTTTCCTAGGGCTTTGGGTGGCCACGGCTGGTGATGAAGAAGAACAACGATGATGCGTTGTTGTTTCTCTGGTCATTGTGAGCCTCTTAATGATGGGGGAAAACGCTATGCTAGATGATAATTATAAACTAGATATAGAAAACTGAAGAGGAGTAGGTATGACTTCGTGAATTCAAGTCTAGGAGGAAGAGGAGAACATTGTCGTTCATTCCCATTATTGTTGGGCATCTACGTAACGAGAATGGAAAGGCGGTGAATTCTCTACCTATTATGAACAAGTACTTAGCAATAATTCCCTCCCTTAGTTATTTCATTTAATCAAGTTCCTAGGCTAATAACTGTACTTAATACCATATTTACTAATTTATTTCAAACTTTGTAACTTTTAAATGGAAAAGCTTGTTATTATGAGATTTTAACCATGAGTCTAGTTTTCATAGGACTAACTCTTAAAAAATACTAGAGCCATTATTTACTAACTTAATCACCCTCATATCTATTAATGTGTATCTTATAATATAATTAATATTTTCCATTAATTCCAAGCCATTAGTATGAAAATTAAGAGTACTCCATGAATTGAGCTAAAATCAGTGAATAAATCTTTCAAATTTGACACCACAATGATTCATGAAGCCAATTGAGGGATTACTTTGTAAATCAAATGAGGAGGATGAACTCATTAAAATAAAAGAACCACAATGAAGGCTAATAATGTCAAGCAATATGATGATTAATCAAGATAATCAAATAAGACTTTGAATCAGATGACCAAATTTGTAAATGAGCTCAAATTTAGGGGAAATTGTAAATTATAGCTCAATATAGGATTAGGACCCAAAAATCCAATATGTTACAACTCATCTCCCTTAAAAGGGATTTCATCCTTGAAATCGGCACGGCCACGATCTATGTCAAGTATTACTCTCCATTACTCATAAGGGTTCAAGTATTGGTCTATATAGCATGTCAACCACAATCTAACTTCACTCTCGTAACCACCAACTATGGGTTTTAATGATTCCATGTGACTCTCTAATATTTTTCTCATCCCATGATTGTGACTTAGCTCAAGAAATCTTTGATAAAATCTCATAAAATCATATTTCTTTGTACATATAGTATTATAAAAAAAATCTTGTGGAAAACATTCGATGCAAAACTGAAATTGGCCAAAATCAATGTGATAAGTAAGTCACTGACGCAATTTTACTATGCGCTAAAACGCAAGTGATCGCGTCGAGTAGTATAGGCCTTTGTGAGGCCCGAGTCGAACACAGGGATACTCGGAATTGTTGGAGACTCCTACTAACTATTTAAGATCAGCTAAGCCTAATAACAAATTTAGGGTTGTTGTTAAAAATGAAAGAAAACAACAACAAAATAAAACAAACGATCGATTAAATGTTAATTTAATCAATTCAAAAGGGTATCTTTAGGATTGCGGTTTCACCGCGAGTTTTCATTGTATTCAATTTTATATAATACCTCAATCTTATCTCTCTATCCGGGTAGTGGCCTGAAAACATAATTACCCACTGTCGTGGTGCAATTCACTACCTAGGTTTAGGTCGGTTCCACCGTCATAGTAACCTATACCCTAAACTAGGTGCATTATGAACGATCTCTCAGTATCCACCATTAAGTTTACACCACCTTGGTCAAGGGATTTATCGATTAATGTAGATTTCGCCTCTTTTCAGTCGTTAATCCTTCTTTCAAAGTGATTAAGGGCATTAGGTTATTATTATGGTTATCAAGCATAACAATATATTGAGAAAACGAAACTATACCACGGATTTAAGAGATAAAATGTGATTTACTATTATAAAATTGTCATACAATGAATTCCCGGGCTACTCTCGGTCCTAAAGACGAAGGAGGTTAGCCCCACATGTTCATCTCACACAAGTACATGGTAGAAATAGGGGAAAACGTGTGAAAAACGTGGAATGAAAGGGAAAACCCCTGAACGGAGAAGAACCGGTTGATCCTTTGTGTAGAACACGTGCTCTCATGCCTTTCAGTGGTGAAATCCATCTTCTGTGGCGTCCGAATCAACTGGTATGAACTTCTGGCCTCCGTTCTCCTCTCTACCGCTCCTCGGTACTCGTGCAATGGCTAATGAGATCCTCCTATCATCTGGGCGGCCGTCATTAGGTATAACTCCCTCATTAGGTCGCTAATTAACCACGGCCGTCTGATTGGGAACAATCTGAATCAAACGCATATCTGACGGTGTCGATACCATCGACGCGGGTCGATGGTATCGACCCGCTGTAGTAGCGATCGGCTGCAAACCCTTCCTTTGTCGCGCCTGACATCATCTCGATACCATCGACACGGGTCGATGGTATCGACAGTTATGTAGCGACGGTTTTGTCGTATTTCGTCGCTGTAGCCTCCATGCGTTGATGGTATCGACTGGGTGTCGATACTATCGACTACTTCTTCGCCGGCAACCTGAAGGTGACTTGATACCATCGACATACATGTCGATAGCATCGACGCTTTGCTGCTCCTTTCGGCTAGCAACCTGTGATCAAGTCGATGGTATCGATGGAATGCAGATACTCATTTTTCCTGAAATTCAAACATGAAATCAAATAAGTTCACACAAATAATAATATTTTGACAATTAATGCTCAAAATGACGAAATAAAGGAGATTTGACATAAAATAGCATCAAAGACCTAAGTGGATGAATTATGTGATATTAACCATAGAAATGACTAATTAAAGCATAAAACACATATGAAATAGGTCTATAAATGTGACTCAAAATCATCACATCAAACTCCCCTAAGCTTGAACATTGCTCACCCTTGAGCAACTAATCCTTAGAATAGAAATGCTAATGTCAACTGAAGAACAACGCATCACAACCAACATCCAAATGACTCCCACCTAACAATCACATACCGACCCTCTCTAACCACGGAATGGTAATTACCCTGCAGGCGACAGTAACCATCAATAAAAGAAATTGACCTCAAAACTGATGAACACTATCACATAAGGCAGTTAACATAATAAAACTCGCCGGTTCAGACTTGGTGCATCTTGTGATCCCCTATACTACGTTGCTCGCCCTAACTACCATCTACATGGAAGCAGTTCTCCTGATATTCATTAGTGAGGAGAAATTCACGGTGGCCTACCAATCCGAGCAACGGGTGGATGAAGATGGGTGGTTCATGGAAGAAAGTGGAAGTATTACACAGCTTCAACATGCATAAAACAACAATGTCCTAATTGATGCAAATGCACATGGACAATGCCGTAATGCCTAAAATTGGGTGAAATGATGCATGTACTAACCATCCATCTCGAAACGAGATGAACATCTAATTAAGCTACATCACGTACTCAATTATCTTGAATTGCAGGTGATATTATGTTCCTTTCTCCTTCTTATTCTACTTTCTTCTAAATAACTCTTTTTTTTCATTGTGCAGATTTTTCAGATTTTTTTTCTTTTTCTTTCTTCTTTTTCAACCCTTATATCCATGATTGCTTAAAGATAACTACATTGGGCTAATTTTCTTCATGTTAAAAAATTTGCACTATTTAGAAAGTATGGAACAATTTAATTCACCATTGGGAAAAAATTGAGATACATGATGTTGCTTTATGAATGAAAATTATGAATGCAACTACATGGCATGCACCTAAGGATAATGTGCATGTATTACTATTCTACTTTTTTTTCATTTTTCACTATATGCAAAACATATGAAAATAAATTCAATGCAGAGCCTATCTATATGCAATGCTGTCAAAGAAATTAAAACTGTACAGTACTTCCAAATCTTGGTGCATTGTGAAAACAATGAGGTGTAAAGATCACAAGACTAGATGACTGAACCTTAGAAAGATATTATGTGTCCCTCCTCACTGACCTGTGTAGTAGTTTAAAGGTTTCTCTCTCTTACATCCAATTAGAGTCTCATTACCATTTGGTCAGTTTAGGCTCAAACAACCATTACCGTCCACTTTCATGAATCATTGGGAGTATGGTTGTGAAATTTTGTTTTAAAGTTGACAAAACCAATCATTTTCGTAGGTTAATTGCACAAGGTGAAACAAGACAGCTCTTCAGACATACCCAAAATTTTAAATTTCCCTTGATTTTTCCCATGCACACTATAGAGATGACACAAACTTTATGACATCCACGATTACACTAGATAGCATGTGGATCCTACGAACAAACTAAAATTCAAAAACAACTAAAAGAACAAAAACAAATAAAGTTAAAAACTAAGAGTAATAAAAGAGATAAAGCTGTTCCAACTACCCCCCTAAGCTTGAAATTGACTATGGCCTCATAGTCAAAAACAAACTTAAAGATTGGAACAGTGATACCGGATCACTCCTGTGGTGGTGGAGGCGGGTACTGCAGAGCCGTAGGATCCCAAGAAGGATACCCCCCCTGGAAGCTTGGATCAAACTGGGCCCTAGGCGGAGGTTGTGGATAGCCTCCAAAATAATTTTAGCTCCAATAGTGGTCATAGAAGGGCTCCTTCTGCATCTCCATCTGTTGCAATCGATCATGTATCTGTTGTTGGTTGTCGAGGAGAAGATGTTCAATCTCGAACATCGCCGTTTGGTTGTCAAGTATCCGGTTCGTAGTGTCTTGAATACCGGCATACATTCCGATATGCTGCTGCTGAGTCTGGTGGATATCTTGCAGCATAGTGTACATGCCTTGCATGGAATAGGCATCCTCGCTTGGTTGCGAGGGCTGTGGGGTGGCGTAGTAGGCTGTGATGAGGATGATGCACCCGGATGCATCCGAGGATGCTTCCGTGGTGCCACTCGTGCTCGAAGAGGTATAAAGGCCTCCTCTTCCTCCTCAGCCTCGTCATCATTTCAGTCATCGCCGCCTTCTTCATCGGAGTCCGCGATGGCTATGATTGGCCACTGGAAATGTTGTGCACCTTCAATGTTGAAAACGGGATCGGGGAGAGAACATTCTTGATATGCTTGATTTACGTGGCAATGTGCAAACGCCACGCCATCTCGGAGAAGTAGCAAATTGGACCTATGCAAATGCTGCAAGTTAACCTTGCTTCTTGTAGAGAGAGGAGTGAGGGTCTGGAAATTCAAGCCGAGGTATGAAGCCAGCTTGGTGATAAGCCCGCCGAAGTGAATCAGCGCTTTCCCCGTACTCCTCTTCATGTCCAAAACCCACTATAGAAAGAATGCACCCCAATTGCATTCTTGTTTCTTTAGGAGTTTGTATAGACAGAAAAGATCTGACCCCTGAAATTTGCTAAGGGCCAGATCACCCCGAGCAAAAAGTGTGGAACTGAGCATCCGGTGCAAGACCCGGACGAATGGGTGCTCGAAGTCAGCTACCGTGGCGTTGTGGTATCTTACCAACTTGCCTTGCGGCACTGTCACCAACTCGGAGAAGATGGCGTCGTAGTCGGTGCGGTTGTCCGGCCGCCGGTAGTCGTACTGCGAATGGTTCCAGTTAAAGATCGCATTGAATTTCTTGAGTGTGAGGGTGTAGTCGATGTTGAATAACCGGAATGACACCCGGCCCTGGATCTACTCGCGATCGGTACCTACAATGTCGTTGGGCACGATGCAGACGTCTGGTGACGCCATGAACTCTGCTACCAACTCTTTGTATGTCGGCCATTCACCGAAGAACGGTTGGCCATGTTGGTGAAATTCCAGTTCGCCTGGCCTTATGGGTGTGTGACGGGCCTACCCATGCAGAACGTAGGCCAAGTTGGCCTCGAATCGGAGATCTCAGATCATCTCCCGGTCCACATACCGGGTGGGCTCTATCTTCCTCTGCATGATCTCCTCGTAGATCTTCTGGACCTCTGAGGAAGGATGGACAAGGCGGGGACGTGAAACCGACGCTGGCAGTGGTGGCACGAATTCCGGCAGAGTTGCGCGTGAGGAAGAAGCTCCGGCTGTATGCACCATGTTGGCGATGAGGAAAGGGATTAGAGAAAGAGAGCTCGGTGAAGAATGGAGAGTTGAATCTCCGCTTGATGAAGATCGTCGCTCGGTGCTGCTCGTCGTCGGGCTCGGTAGGCTCGGGGAAGTACTCGGCACAAATGAAGAAGATCACTCTGAAGGTGTGACGTCAAATGAAGTAATGAATCTCCTTATATAGACTTGGCCGGCGCCACTGTTGGCCCGTCAATACCATCGATGCGGGTCGATGGTATCGACGCGGGTCGATGGTATCGACGCTTGTCGATGCTATCTGCCCCCATCGCGAGTATCGACGGTTGTCGATGGCTGGATCTTAAAACCCGAATCGCTGACGTGTCGATACCATCGACGAGGGTCGATGGTATCGACGCTTCACCCAGATCGACTATCTTGAAGCTTCGATCGCCGTTGATTCATTCGTGCGGATCGGTGACGTGGATGGTTGATACCATCGACGTGAGTCGATAGTATCGACTATCCTGATTAGGGTAAATCCTCACGAGACCGGTCGCCGCCTTTTTCACATGAAAGTGTCTATACCATCGACACGCCCGTCGATGGTATCGACTTCACTGAGTCGATTTCGTCTGTAAATCTTCAGAGATCTCGATGGTATCGATTGGCATGTCGATACCATCGACTTTTATTTGTCGATCTGCCTGTAGGTCTGTCGATACCATCGACGAGGCCGTCGATGGTATCGACGCAGTGCGAAATCTGCAGTCGTCAACCTGTTCCTTGGTTGATACCATCGACCAGTGTGTCGATGGTATCGACTCTGGCTCAGTCTGCACATCTAACAAAACGATCACGGTATCTTTTTTACATGAAAAACTAATTAAAGTCAAATTAAACTATGAATGTAAATGAACTAACCTAAGGTACCAATGGTTGGGTTGCCTCCCAACAAGCGCCCTTATTTAACGTCTTAGGCTAGACGACATGAAGCTCATTTTCTTTTCATTTTGGGGAATGTGCATAGAGGATCTTGCGGTAGTTTGAATTCAACTCAATCTCCTCCAATTCCCAAGGACAATGTACCTCTCCCTAAGGTAGTAACGACATCCGCCGTCGCTTGAAACGGTCTTCCTAGTAACAATTCACAGCTTTGGAGCTGTGGCATATCCATGACAACAAAATCCACTGAGAATATGAATCTATCCACTTTGACGAGAACATCCTCGCACACTCCATATGGTCTCACTATAGACCCATCCGCCAATTCAATTGTCGCAGCTGACTTTTTGATCTCCTTTAACCCAAGTTTCTGAAATGTCGCCAGAGGCATAAGATTGATGCTGGTGCCTGAATCACATTGCGCTTTAGGAAAATGTCGATTACCTATCGAGCATGGAATGTAGAGTCCTCCTGTGTCTTTTCTCTTCTGTGGTGAACTCCCATGAATAATGGAGCTCATCATCACATTCATCTGACAAATATCATCATCTTTTATCCGCCTCTTCTTATTGATGATTTCTTTGATAAATCTCCCATAGGCGGGAATCTTCTCTATCATCTCTACTAATGGAATATTGATGTGGAGTTTTCTGAACATTTCCAAGAATTTCTTATAGTGTCAGTGCTCTTTCTTTGGCTTCGGATTGTCCCGACTTGACACATCCGCTGCATTGGCACGCCTGTGAGGTGGCACATATGGGCTTTTCGGGGCCAGCTCCCCTAAGCTTACATCAATTACTCCCTCTGGCGTGGACTTTGGCGAGACATCATCTACATTCATAAATTTCTGTGGTTCCTCTCTCACAGTAGACGTATCTACACGTTCACAGACAACCTTCAACTGTTCTTTTCACCTAGGTGGAGATGTAACATTCAAAACTTGCTGTGATTTCCTGAAGAACGTGCTTCCGCCTGATAATCCATAGTAAGTGCGAGGATATGGTATTGCCGATGTCACCTCCGTATCAAACCTCATTTTTCTTTGACCTTTTGCTTCTGGCACCTGAGATTCCTCCTCATTGCTTACCACAGACATATACTTGACCTGATGATGTGTTTGGGCCACATTTGCATTCTCGGCCGATTTCTGCTGATTGGCGTGCTTAATGGCCGCCACTTCACTTGAAATCTGTGCCACAGTGGTTTCTAATGCCCGCATTTGTGATCCATGGCTTTGTAGCGTCTACCCAAATTTGGTAAGAATATCACCTTGAGATTGCAATTGTTTACCAAACATAGCCATCATCTCCTGATTCTGCTGCACCATTTGACTCAGTAATTTGGTGTTCTTATCTTCAGCTCTAGGTTGTGGCTTCGCCTCCGGATCCTGCAGAAAATTGTTAGGATCCTTCCAGGAGAACTTTTTGTCCTTCCTCCACGCATAATCGTTGTTTCTGTAGCCCTGTTGTTGCATGAATTTGACTTGGGCTTCGTCATCCTCAGATGCATCTTCCTTAGATAGCAACTTCTTGGATAGAAGATCTAACTTGTCATTTAGCTCTTTAATTACTTTGGATTCACCTGCAACTCTGACCTACTCCACAATGCCTCTGTCACCCCATGACTGTTTCCTAGCCATGTTCTTTAATATCTCCCAACATCTGGTATCCGTATTATTCAGAAAGAATCCTGACCCAGCTGAATCAAGGTTGCTCCTATCGTGCTCGGAGAGAGCAAAATAGAAGATTTTCACCTGTGTTTCCTTATCCAGTCCATGATGCGGGCACCTCCTCAGCATAACCTGAAATCTCTCCCAGGTCTCTGAATATGTCTCACCGGCCTGCTGAGTGAAATTGTGAATCTTCCTGATCATGTCGTTAGTCTTCTCAGGAGGGAAGAACCTCTCAAAGAAGACCTCCACCATATGGTCCCAGGACTCCACAAATTCGTCATCTAGGTTGTGTAGCCATTCACGCACAATTCCCGCTAGTGAACTCGAGAAGAGCTTCAAGTAGAGCACAGTCTGTGGAAATCTGTCAATTTTTACCATATCACAGTTCTCCACGAATTGACTCAGGTGCGCGACGGGATCCTCATTTTTCAAACCATGGAAAGTGTTAGACTTCACCAAATTAATTAGAGCTGGATCAGTCTTATACGTCGGTATGTTGATTGCTTACTTCTTTATCGGCCCTTTAGAAGCAGATGCGGAAGAAGCTTTGATCTTCGCCCAAATTGTTGGTTCGTCGGCCATCTCTTCGTGTTTGGATTCAGAAAGTAATTCCTCTTGAAGGTCTTGATTGTGGTCACCCTCGTCTCCCGATCCCGCCAGTGGAACCTCCGGTACATGTCGCGCGTAGTTGGTACTATGCGTCTGCACCATGTATAGTACCTAAAAATAGAAAAATCGAGTTCAGTGCAGTGCTTAGATGAATATCAAAAAATTATCAACAATTTAAAAATATTTGAAGTTGTTTCAAACTAAAAAAAATGTGGCCTAGAATGGCGGCTCGTAGCACTCAAAGTGCCAACAATTCGCCGTATCCCCGGCAACGGTGCCAAAAACTTGACGCAATTTTACTATGCGCTAAAACGCAAGTGAACGCGTCGAGTAGTATTGGCCTTTGTGAGGCCTGAGTCGAACACAGGGATACTTGGAATTGTTGGAGACTCCTACTAACTTTTTGTGATCAGCTAAGCCTAATAACAAATTTAGGGTTGTTGTTAAAAATGAAAGAAAAAAAAACAAAATAAAACAAACGATCAATTAAATGTTAATTTAATCAATTCAAAAGGGTATCTTTAGGATTGCGGTTTCACCGCGGGTTTTCATTGTATTCAAATTTATATAATACATCAATCTTATCTCTCTATCTGGGTAGTGGCCTGAAAATAGAATTACCCACTGTCGTGGTGCAATTCACTACCTAGGTTTAGGTCGGTTCCACCGTCGTAGTAACCTATACCCTAAACTAGGTGCATTATGAACGATCTCTCAGTATCCACCATTAATTTTACACCACCTTGGTCAAGGGATTTATCGATTAATGTAGATTTCGTCTCTTTTCAGCCGTTAATCCTTCTTTCAAAGTGATTAATGGCATTAGGTTATTATTATGGTTATCAAGCATAACAATATATTGAGAAAACGAAACTATACCACAAATTTAAGAGATAAAATGTGATTTACTAATATAAAACTGTCATACAATGAATTCCTGGGCTACTCCCGGTCCTAAAGACGAAGGGGATTAGCCCCGCATGTTCATCTCACACAAGTACATGGTAGAAATAGGGGAAAACATGTGAAAAACGTGGAATGAAAGGGAAAACCCCTGAACGGAGAAGAACCGGTTGATCCTTTGCATAGAACACGTGCTCTCATGCCTTTCGGTGGTGAACTCCATCTTCTGCGGCATACGAATCAACTGGTATGAACTTCTGGCCTCTGTTCTCCTCTCTACCGCTCCTCGGTACTCGTGCAATGGCTAATGAGATCCTCCTATCGTCTGGGCGGCCGTCATTAGGTATAACTCCCTCATTAGGTCGCTAATTAACCACGGCCGTCCAATTGCGAACAATCTGAATCAAACGCATATCTGACGGTGTCGATACCATCGACGCGGGTCGATGGTATCGACCCGCTGTAGTAGCGACCGACTGCAAACCCTTCCTTTGTTGCGCCTGACATCATCTTGATACCATCGACACGGGTCGATGGTATCGACAGCTCTGTAGCGACAGTTTTGTCGTATTGCGTCGATGTAGCCTCCATGCGTCGATGGTATCGACTGGGTGTCGATACTATCGACTACTTCTTCGCCGGCAACCTGAAGGTGACTCGATACCATTGACATACATGTGGATAGCATCGAAGCTTTTTTGCTCCTTTCGGCTAGCAACCTGTGATCAAGTCGATGGTATCGACTTCCGTCGATGGTATCGACGGAAGTAGATACTCGTTTTTCCTGAAATTCAAATGTGAAACCAAATAAGTTCACACAAATAATAATATTTTTACAATTAATGCTCAAAATGATGAAATAAAGGGGATTTGACATAAAATAACATCAAAGACCTAAGTGGATGAATTATGTGATATTAACCATAGAAATGACTAATTAAAGCATAAAACACATATGAAACAGGTCTATAAATGCGACTCAAAATCATCGCATCAGTCACAATCACCTTTTTTTCAACATTCACAATCACCTTTTTTTCAACATTCTCCATACTAACTATTTAACTCAATAGTTCACTTATTTTATAGGGAATATGAATGTTGACACAAATTCAAACTTATACTTCTAGTTTTACTATTTACCATCCACTTACTAGGTTGTTCAAATTTTCTGACACCCTAACTCATCTCTACTAATATGGTAATGTTTCATCTTCACTAATTGGTAAGTCATACGACTTTGCGAAAATTAACTATACTTGAGTTATTGTTTCTATTTAACTACACAAGGCTAGTCGAACTATAGTTGGTCCAAAAGTACTTGACTAATTTCTAGGTATGCGAGTTTTAAACCCTAACTTCCACAAGACGTGCATGAGTGTCGACTGGTTATGGATCTGATACCATGTTGTAAAGACTCGATCTTTATGATCAAATATTTACAAAATAATATTAGAATTATAAACAATCTTTATTACAATCATGCTTTTACATTAGAGTTGCGGAACCAGTAAACATAAGATTACAAGATTGAAAAAAATAAGAACTGACTCCTATCTAGTCTTTAATAGAGGACAACTCCTGCATGTCTTTTCTTGACCTTCTTTGTATCACCTGCCCATGAGTTCCCAAAGGAACAAAACCACACATGGACCCTATTGAAGGGAAAAGAAAGCTCAGCTAGGCTGGTACTAAATCCATTATTGAGCTATTTTTAAAATAAAGAGTTATGATATTAACTTTAGGTAAGATTGCTTGGTGGATTATGGAGGTAACATATGAATAGTCTAGCTACCATGCTAATTATAGAAAGATACAATAATTCAAAGAGATAACTAGAAAATGATAAAGAGATACCAGAATCAAGATTTCAAAATGGAACAATTTTTCATTAGACTAGTAACAAGATATCCAATTATTCAAAATATAAAGATTTATCTATTGACACAACCAATCTAATATTTTGTCTTTGCCAGTGACTAGGTGCCTATTGTTCTCCCCTCTGAGAGAACGACACTTTGCCTGTGGGGGTAACCAGTACTGGGGGACCTCTAATTGTCGATTATCCACTACGTAGGGTTGGGAGTCATGACCCACTGAAACTAGTGAGCCAAAGCTCTTAGCCAATATTTTGACTTTTTGTGCCAATATCAAAATCTATTAATACTTCAATTTCTCAATAATGTTCAATATTCAAAATCTAGTCGTGATGAACTTCAACAAAAAGGGAAAGGCTAACAACAATATTTGTTCACCAGTTTGCAAAACTTTTATATATGAAACTCAAGAGGCAGGCAAATAGTTCAATAAAAGAATAGAAAATTTAGTACATGATATCAACAAGAGTCCAACATTTTCATAATCAAGATCCACATAGCCACAAAGTTGCAAAATCTAGAAATGAGAAATATTTTGAGTCATTATACAGTTCTTTGCTTAGACACACTTCCCAATTTCTAATTATGTGATATTACTATTGTGCCCCTCGTTATAATATCTCATATTCACACTAAGTGGTTATAATGTATTATCTAGAGATCGCTAGGTTCATTGATGTCGCTAGGTTCATTGATGTAGTTGTAATTGTTTTACATGTAGTCACATATATCATCATTCTTATCCAATATTTTTATGATTCATATACTCATATGTTATATAGTACCCATTTAGTAATACACTAGTACAGGCCAAATGCATATATATAATGTACATGCTAGTTTTATGAAAGTGTTACACATTTATTGAGGTATAGGTTACTAATCTTTATTGGTAACAACAAACTTAGAAATACCAAATTCATTTTCTCGTTCACCCATTTGTATTCTTAATTTATTTAATTATCCCTTAATGAGGTGGAAAATAACCATTAATGTGTCATTATTTGGAATAATTAATTAGAGGATAACTATACTTTAAAACCATGGGTTCTATTAATTTGGTCTTTTATTGATTTTCTTTAACTTCTAATGATGTATTACTTCCTCTCTACATATATGTAAGTGTGTCAAATAAGACCAAGATACACCTAAGTCATAATATGCGTATACGATTATAGTTTATGTTATATCGATCATAGGATCTGGCATATACACATGTTCATTAGTTGAGACATGTATAGATCTTTGATGTGCATTTTCTATTTATCTTTACTTAAGGTCTTCCATATATATATCTTAGGTATTAATTAGTCTAGTGATCTAGGAAGGTCATGATCTGCATTTCAGTTTTACTGATTAAGCTCGCTACTATTGTTGTGGTTGATTGAATAGGTAACTAATCGAACTGGGAAGCGGAGGAGTCGGGATTACCTCTCAGCCAGGGGGATTGACGACGAACTATTCCAAGTTTGGGTCATTTGCTGGTTGCTCTGCCTTTGGTGATCGGAAGGCGGTAGAGGCCTCAGATCTGTCACCGTCGTTGGGTGATGGTCAGGTGACCTATGTTGGTTACAATATGACCCTGCAGGTCAGAGAGTTCGTAGGCCGGGTGAATGGGAAAATGAGTAACATACGACTCAAGGTTGATCAATCACAAAGTACCAGCTCTACACATCTGTGGTGGCCACAATTGTAGGTCGAATGTGCTGGTGGTGGTGGTGGCTGTGGGGGCAGTGCTAGGTGGTCGTCAACCTTGCTAAGATCTCGTATGATCAGCCACGATCATCTGGGTTCTAGGGAGGTTGGTGAAGGATCATTGGTGAGATGGTTATAGGTTGTCTGAGAGGTTTGCAGGTGTGCATAGTCTTGGTTGATTACCGAGGGACCCTGTTAGGCGTTGGAGAATAAAAGGAAGGTGAACGGGTAGAGCTGCGTCGATGGCCGGAGGAGGATGTGAGTTTGTAGTGGCTACATTGTTGCAGGCTTCATGTCAGGTGGATGTCATGATCATGCGCCATGTTTACGGTGTTGATGATCCATGAAGTAGTCAATCGTTGTCGTAGTGGATCGACGGCCATCAACAATCTGTTTGCTGGCGAGGCACTGTGGTGGTGGTAGGCCGCCGGTGGTGGATTTGTGGTGGTGCTGGAGTTGCAGACAACTGTGATTTCCTAGAGAGAGAATAGGTGGTGAGGTTGAAGACCAGGTTGGCGGATTTCACTAGGAATAATGATTTCAGTTGATAGTGATCATTTACTTGGTCATCAGTGTGACATGTTTGGCTATCGCAGATGGGGCAGGAGTAGGGAAGGGAAGTGACCGGGGCCTGAAGGTGGCGGTTGTGTTGGGGTGTAGTAGATCATTACTGATGTTGCAGGTTGAACAAATACTGGCGGTGGTGGTTTTGTATGGCCGTCAGGGAGTCATCCTTCTTATGTGTGTCTTGTTGCCTCTGGATCACAGCCGGTATGATCTTATATATGCGAGAGGTTTCCTAGAGCTTTGGGTGGCCACGACTAGTGATGAAGAAGAACAATGCTGATGCATTGTTATTTCTCTGGTGATTGTGAGCCTCTTAAAGATGGGGGAAAATGTTATGCTAGATGATAATTATAGACTAGATATAGAAAACTAAAGAAGAGTAGGTATGACTTTGTGAATTCAAGTCTAGGAGGAAGAGGAGCACATTGTCATTCATTTCCATTATTATTGGGCGTCTACGTAACATGAATGGAAAGGCGGTGAATTCTCTACCTATTATAAACAAGTACTTAGCAATAACGCCCTCCCTTAGTTATTTCATTTAATCAAGTTCCTAGACTAATAACTGTACTTAATACCATATTTTCTAATTTCTTTCAAAATTTGTTACTTTTAAATGGAAAAGTTCGTTATTATGAGATTTTAACCATGAGTCTAGTTTTCATAGGACTAACTCTTGAAAAATACTAGAGCCATTATTTACTAACTTAATCTCCCTCATATCTATTAATATGTATCTTATAATATAATTAATATTTTCCCTTCATTCCAAGCCATTAGTAAGAAAATCAAGAGTACTCCATGAATTGAGCTAAAATCAGTGAATAAATCGTTCAAATTTGACACCGCGATGATTCATGAAGCCAATTGAGGGATTACTTTGTAAATAAAATGAGGAGGATGAACTCATTCAAATAAAAGAACCACAATGAAGGATAATAATTTCAAGCAATATGATGATTAATCAAGGTAATCAAATAAGACTTTGAACCAGATGACCAAATTCATAAATTAGCTCAAATTTAGGGGAAATTGTAAATTATAGCTCAATATAGGATTAGGACCCCAAAATCCAGTATGTTACATACATCCTTAAAGGTTACACAGCCATGATCTATCATCTCACTTTATCATCAACCTTAGGCAACCACCATATCACTAGTCACATCCCATCTTTCATATCTCAGCAACTAGGATTCCTCGGCTAGGTGCATCCCTCACCAAAGGTGTCGCCTACCCTCACTAAAGGAGTATTGGGTAGAGCACTACCCCTCGCCCAAAGGGATATTGGGTAGGGTCATATCCCTCACCCAAAAAGCTATCAGTCACCACAAAACCTAGGGCGCCAAGCCACACATATCGGCCACAAGCATAACGTGCACCCATGCACAAGGGGGGCATCGACCAGACTAGAACCAAAGGTGTGTCATGCAGACATGAACCAAGAGGATATTGGGCATCCAGGTACAAGAGTGTATCAGGTAGCAACTTCACCATATCGGACATGACACCCAATCACCTAAGATAGGGTTAGAGTTTCCATATCGAGCAACCAACAAGACTATGTCACCCACAACCATAACACCTAAGATCAAAACATGCAGCCCAACAAGCAACTCCTTGGCTAGCACAACATGATGCCCAAGGAAATCTCATACCGCCCAAGGTAGACTACTACCATCCATCAAACAACACCATGGCGCCCAAGGTAGCCTATCATTCAAACTAGGGATGTCTACCAAGCATATTGACCAAAGGCATAACGCCCAACAACACCCTCTAAGGCAAAGGTCCATATCGATCAAAGGCATATTGCCCAACAACATCTTGGGTAAGGATCCATATCGGTCAGAAGGTCAACAAGACATCCATCAAGCATATCGACCAAGATCAACCTAGATATGGGATATCAGGCAACCCAACCATACAACACACTTCACTCCATATCGGGTTAGGTAACCTTGTAAACATGACAACCAAGAACCACATATCCTATCGGGCAAGGTACCATATCGGGTTGGTCATCTTCAACCTCAAGACTGCCACCAAGAAACCCTAACGGTCAAGAGTGTTGGCTCACCTCTCAACAACCAAGTGAGAGGGGTTTTTCACAACTTCCATCACATATCGGGAAACAAGGTGGGTCATCACCATATCGGCCAACCCAACAACCTCAACTAGATCAAGTTCAAACAAAGGCTCACCTCTCAAGTCCATGGCAAGAGAGGGGTGTTTCTCAAGCAACTAGAGTATAGACTCACCTCTCAACGACTAAGGAAGAGAGGGGTTTTGCCCACACCACTAGAGCTCAAGCTCACCTCTCAAAACCAAAGGGAGAGAAAGGAGTTTTTCCCCAATAACACACCACACACACCATTGAATTAGGAGACCCTAGGCTCACCTATCAACAACTAAGAGAAAGGGGTTTTGCCCAAGGAACCCACATCCAAGGTTTTGCCAACAACATCCAAGAACACATCTACACAACATAACCATGTCATCATATCCCACAACATCAAGGGTACATACTAGAGCAAAGATATTATTAACAAGATAAGCATGGCCAATTAAGATAGCATATAACAAAGCCTCATGGTAAGAAAGTAATGTAATTAGAGGGTTCAAAGTTATGTAACCCACCTTAAGCACACTCCTCAAGCTCCAAAGCTCCAAGCACCAAGCTTCAAGCTCCAAGGAACCACCTTCGGCCAACACTAGCAGAAAAGAGAACTCCATAACCACCATGTCCGAAAAGAAAGAGAGAAGAAGAAGAAAGTGCCAAGGATAGGGAGAGATACTTACCACAAGAGAAGGAGCAAGGCACATCTAGGGTTTTGGCCACCACTAGAGGAAGAAGAAGACTCCACCAAGGAGATCAACCACTAAGCTCTACCAAGGGGAGAATTGGCCACCAAGAAAGAAGGGAAGCTACTAAGGAGCTAAAGGGATCCCAAGCTAGCAAAGAAGGGGGTATACATGCAAGGGGGTTAAGTGGGCATACATTAGGGGATTGCTCCAAATGTGCTCGCCCAAACCACCACTGATCCAAACTATGTTACCTTGCTAGCATCCCAAGCTACATGTCCACAACTTGCCACCCACTTAGAAAAGAAACTGCCACTTATCCAAAGATGGTGAAACAAATGAGGCTAGGTCGAGAGGGGGTGTGTCGCCCAACATGGCAACCCGACACACCATGGTCGATACTCCCTGGCCGATACAACCCTGGATGATATAAGGCACCAAGCTCTCCCTTGCCCAAAACACTCAAGCAAGGAGGAAGGTCTTCAAGCCCAACAACAAGCCCAAGCTTAAAAAAGCTCAAACGAGTCCCAAAACAACACAAAGAAAGGCACCCAACCCATCCTCTCAACCCAAGAGGATGCAAGGAGAGAGAAAGATATCTCTCAAGGTGACAAACTTACACACCAACCCTAGAACTTGGGTAATTTGAAAGTTGCACCTCAACCTCTCAACAAAGCACAAACAAACCCTAATCACAACTCAGGTGATTAGCAAACATCAAAGCACAAGGTTTAGGTAAAGCAAATAGGGTAAGCCCAAAATAGAGGTCAGGGTCCTTACAAGCCATAAACCCCTACAAAAGGATTTTCCTCCCAAAATCCGAAGAGAAAAGTGAGGGATACTTCCTCCTCATCTCTTCCTCGAGCTCCCACGTGACTTCCTCAATGCCAAGATGATGCCAAAGAACCTTCACACGAACTAGGTCCTTCCACTTCAGCTTCTTCACTCATCTGTCAAGGATCAACACAGGACCTTCCTCATAGGTCACATCTCTCTTCAAGCCAGACCACCAATACAGGTCCTTCAAGTTGTGATACATCTTGGTGACACCTGGATGCATATCATATATCGATGTGTGTGCTTCCTCGAGCACTAACTTCCTTAGATCATCAACATTGGGAACTATCATCCTGTTACGATAACAAACTAATCCATCCTCAGACTCATGGAATCCATCCTGCTTCACACTGCCAAACTTTAATCTAATCAACTGGACTGCAACATCTGCATGTTGTGCTTCTTTGATCTGTTGCCTCAATGTAGGATTTACTTCCATTTGTGCCAACAGTCCCGCCAACAAAGATACCTCCAACTATACATTCATCTATCATAAATAGACAAACATATCCTGCATATGGCATATCAAAGAACTCAACTGTGCTTTCTTCTTAGGAAGAGAAGAAGACTTCCTACTAAGCGCATCAACTACTACATTCACCTTACCAGGATGATACTCTATGGTGCAATCATAATCACTTATCTGCTCCATCCAGTGATGATGTCGCATGTTCAGCTCACTCTGCGAGAAGATATACTTCAGGTTCTTATGATCCGTAAAGATCTGACACAATTCCCCATAAAGATAGTGTCTCCATATCTTTAATGCATGGACCACTACTGCCAGCTTCAAATCATGTATCAGATAACTCTCCTCATTTTTCTTAAGATGTCGCAAAGTAAAGGAAATCACATGATCCTCCTACATCAGCACACAACCTAAGACTTTCTTGGAAGCATCGCAGAAAACAACATAGCCCTTCGCATGCTCAGGAAACACCAACACTGGAGCAGTAGTCAGCTTCTCCTTTATGCTCTGAAAAGCTTGATGACAATGATCATCCCAAACAAAAGGTACATCCTTCCTGGTGAATTTCATCAACGACAATGTGATCACACTAAAGCCCTTTATAAACCTTCGGTAAGATCCTACTAAACCCATAAAACTACAAACTTCAGTCAACATCTTTGGTTGCTCCTATTCTACAACTGACTCCATCTTCTTGGGGTCCACTCTGACCCCTTCCACCGATATTACATTACCCAAGAAAGTCACTTCCTTCAACCAAAACTTGCACTTACTGAACTTGGCATACAACTCGTGTTGGCGAAGGAGAGTTAATGCTTGTTGAAGATGTCCTTCATGCTCTTTATTGTACCAACTCAAGATCAATATGTCATCTATGAAGACCACAACAAACTAATCTAGGAACAGACGAAATACCATGTTCATCAAATCCATAAAAGTAGCAGGTGCATTGGTTAGCCCGAACGGCATAACCACAAACTCAAAGTGACCATACCTCATCCTAAAAGCTGACTTTGGTATTTCATCCACCTTGATCCTCAACTGATGATATCCAGATCGTAGATCGATCTTTGAGAACACTGCAACACCATGCAACTGATCGAACAGATCATCTATCCTCGACAAAGGGTACTTGTTCTTGATCGTAACTTTGTTCAACTACCGGTAATCTATGCACAAACGCATTGATCCATACTTCTTCTTTACTAACAGGATTGGAGCACCCCACGATGATGTGCTCAGTCTGATGAAACCTTTATCCAACAATTCTTGTAACCGCTTTTTCAGTTTTGCCATCTTAGCTGGAGCCATCCTATACGGTGTTTGAGCAACAGGTTGTGTCCCTAGTACCAGATTAATCTCAAAGTCAATCTCTCGAGGTGGGGGAACACTCAGAAACTCATCGGGAAACACATCTGTGAACTCTCTAACAACAGGCACATCCTCAAGGCTAGAACCTTCTACCTCAGTATCCAAACATGAGACAAAAACGCTCTACAACCTTGCCGCAACAACTTTTCTACCACCATAGTGGATACCAAACACGTCGGAAGAATCTTCCTATCTCCTTGGAAGATCCACTTCTCACCAACATCAGCAAACACCACTTGCTTGGAACCACAGTCCAGCACAACCTTACACCTCTCTAGGGTATCCATCCCAAGGATTACATCGAATCCATACATATCAAGTGGTATAAGATCCACTTGTACATTGTGTCCCGAGAACAATAGGACACAAGATGGACACACCTCTTGAAGCATCGAGGAACCATCAAGAGGGGTTTCTAACAACAAGCTATCTTTCTTACAACTAATAGGTAAAAGATAGCTATCAAGCATACTACGAGCGATAAAAGAGTGCCTAGCAGCCGGGTCAACCAAAATAGATACAAAACAAGAAGATGACAAATTAGAATGAAATAACTCCATCTGACCTGCCACCACTCGCGAGTTGACTATCGCCTTCGGCTGACTCATAACATAGAATCAAGTTGTTGCTTGTTGTCCACGTCCTATGCTTCCTTGAGTAGACGATCCTGCTTGTGACGCTTTGCCACATTCTCATCCTCTGGCGCCACTAAACTACTCTCTATCCGATCTTTGTTGACTATGTCTTGGTTGCTACGTCACTTCGACATCTCTCCTTAGGTAATTTGACTTTAAATGCCCTATCTGCCCACAAAGATAGCATGATCTGTCCTCTAACTGTGGCCTAGATGGCCTGTTGAAGCTGTACTATGGGCTCTAGATGGTGAATAACCACGCCCCCTTCCTTGACTTGGTGACCACTATGGTGGTGCACTAGAACCTTGCCTCAGAGAAGGTGCATAAAACCTCAGCTTCTTGTGGTTGTCAAACCTCTGTTTCTGAAAATGAGTAGGCCTTTTCTTGGTCATAGCCTCTCTCTTCTGTCAGACTGACCGTTCGATCCTTTGGACAGACTCCACAAATGTGGCAAACTACTCTCAGTTTTCTAAAGCAGCAACAGGTGTCGAAAGCTCGGCACTCAAAACATTCTCAAATCGCCTGATCCTCTCATGATTTGTTGCTTCCATGTGAGGACAAAACCTCAGTAGGTCCATAAACTTGGCTTTAAACTCAGTGATGCTCATCGATCCTTGGTGCAGGTGCTCAAACAAGTTGATCTTCTCATCCAGATACATCTTCGGGAAGTATCGACCCACGAACTCATGTCAGAAGATGTCCCAATAGGTCACCTCACTGGGTCACTTCTCCTCCTCGAAGACCCACCAGTGTCCAGCACTACCTTTAAGAAGGTAGACAACATGCTTGACTTTGTCTGCTTTGGGGATATCAAGGATCCAAAAGGCCTTCTCAAGACCTATCAGCCATAGATCTGCATCTGCTGGATCAGCCTTTCCAGCATAATCGAAAGCACTGACTCGATGAAGCTCAAAGGTCTTCCCAATACCCGAAGATTCACCATGGGGAGCATGTGCTCTTGGAAGAGGCACTGGAAATCTATCCACCATGTGATTCATTGTAGCCATTACATGTCCAATAAGGTGCTAGTAGACAGGGTTGTCAAGAATGGCTGGGTCGATTTGGGGGACCTCAGGCACCCGATCTTCATGTTCCTACACTCTTGCTCCATCAACAGATGCATCAGTACTGCTCTCGACAACATGTTCTTCGTGACTTCCAGACAACTTTTAGAATTATCTTCTACTGGGGGCAGAAGGTTATTATGAGAAAATCCAGAAAAATCATAAGAACAGACACAAAACCTAGTGCTAGATCCCTGTAGACTCAGTGAACCTAGAGCTCTGATACCACAACTTATTGTGACATCCTGCTATCACACAGACAACGAAATGCCACACTAAAACATGTGGAACTTCCATAAACCACATGTTACCAGAAACACAGGTTAAATAAAACCGATTGTGGAAAGCAGATAAATAAATAAAAAATTGCATCTAGATCCTTATCCTACAAGGAAACATGTTATATAAACATACATAAACCTTGATACATGTCCATAGTTCATAGGATCCAGCTGTCACATAGGCAAAAAGAGTTCACCACCTATTTATGTACAGAATAGGCCATACCAGGCCAACAGTAGGATAAACAAGCTACTTCAACTATACATCATGAAACGTCATCAAAACACTTCCAAGGACCTGATAGTACAGGGATGACTCTAGGACTCTACTACAAAACAACCAAAACATCAACATATCCATCTCTTACCTCCTACTATTCTTCCTGTTGCTCGGCCACAATCTCACGACCACCACCATGTTTAGCACGATCACCTAAAAAGGTTTAAAACTAGCAGGGTGAGACACACAGTCCCAACGAGAAACATAACCCCTGCCGAAACTATCAAACCTCAAAGGAGAGATAGAACAGATAAAGCATTTAACTGATATAAGCATCTCATATATATGGCATACTGAATAGAACTAACTTTATTAATAGCTTACCATGATATCCAGGAGGCATGTAACCATATATTTCTTTGTTGAACATGATTGACAAGATAAGCTTTATAAGAACTTATCACAAGATATGAGGAATGTACAAATAACTGTGATATATAACTAGGGAAACTATACAAGAAAGCCCTCAACTAATGTTCTGTGTTTTGCCTTAAGCAATACATACTATATGGCTAGATTACAATTTTATTATTATGCCCTGAGGAAGTGAGCCATATCATTGAAATCCAACCTTCGACTTCGAAGCCCAAAACCAGTGCCATACAAGGTCAATGGGAGAGCCAGACTCCATGACCTCACCTCCTCGTGGTTAGTGTGTGATATCCAAATTAAAGTAGGACCGCATTCCCCTGCTTAAGTGGCCTCAACCACATGGTTAGCTCCATAGGATACCCTTTTTCTCTAGCCCACCATGGTACAAGTCTCGGCGCTAGCATACCTTGAGCCACATGCCTATTCACCATGTTCTACAATACTGATCCATGGGCTTGTTCACTATGCTCTATAACAATGAGCCATGAGAATGTTCACCATGCTTTATACACATCCACAGTTTCTCTCTAATCCTCCTACTTTTGGCTAGGAGAAACCTCGCATATTCAACAATATGCGCTCCAGGTAATCCCGCAGGATAAACCTGTTTCACCATCACTAGCTACTGACGATGATGGATCTATGGCAAGGGTAAACTACATGAAATGTTCATCTCTAATTAATTAGTATATTTTAAGTGGATCGTTGAGGCAACTAGGTTATAAAACATAAAGAACATTGTGTCACACTATAACTTCCATTATAATTTTGCCATGGGATCTCAATCCCTCATCACATGATGCCACTTCTTGTCAAGGATTCATCATCATACATCATCATGGGATAACAATCCCTCATGTCATCATCAGAGGTTAACACCTCAATCAGGCACTTAGCATTTATTAGGTCACCAGACCTTTCTCATCATACTGGTGGTACATGTTATCTCAATCAACAAGGAACATCATAATTCAATGTTATACAAAACACATACACCTCATAGATCTTACCTGGCTATGAATTCAGTTGATACACCTGCATGGTTAGAATACATATTCGAAGAGATAACTTGATCACCCATTATAGATCTTTAAAGAACATATTATGAATATCATGTCATTAAGATTTAGGGTGCATAGGATTGGAACAACATCCATTATTATGAACACATAAAGCATAAAGTTGTAGATGGCAAGCCAATCAACTCATATTAAAGTTACCAAACTATGAGCATCCACCTTTCCCTATCTCTCATGACATCATGAACACAACCATCCCTAAGGATACATCCTTAAAGGTTACACAACCATGATCTATCATCTCACTTTATCATCAACCTTAGGCAACCACCATATCACTGGTCACATCCCATCTTTCATATCTCAGCAACTAGGATTCCTAGGCTAGGCACATCCCTCACTAAAGGTGTCACCTACCCTCACTAAAGGTGTATGAGGTAGAGCACTATCCCTCACCTAAAGGGATATTGGGTAGGTTCTTATCCCTCACCCAAAATGCTATCGGTCACCACAAAACCTAGGGAGCTAAGCCACACATATCGGCTACAAGCATAACGTGCACCCATGCACAAGGGGGGTATCAGGCAGACTAGAACCAAAGGTGTGTCATGCAGCCATGAACCAAGAGGATATCAGGCATCCAGGTACAAGAGTGTATTGGGCAACACCTTCACCCTATCGACCAAGACACCCTATCACCTAAGCTAGGGTTATGGTTTCCATATCGGGAAACCAACAAGACCGTGTCGCCCACAGCCATAATGCCCAAGGTCAAAACCCTATTGCCCAACAAGAAACCCCTTGGATAGCACAACATGATGCCCAAGGAAATCTCATACCACCCAAGGCACACTACTTCCATCCATCAAATGACACCATGGCACCCAAGGTAGCCTATCGTTCAAACTAGGGATATCTACCAAGCATATCGACCAAAGGCATAACGCCCACCAACATCCTCTAAGGCAAAGTTCCATATCGGTCAAAGGCATATCGCCCAACAACATCTTGGGTAAGGATACATATTGGTCAGAAGGTCAACAAGACATCCATCAAGCATATCGACCAATCTCAACCTAGATATGGAATATCGGACAACCAAAGCATCCAACACACTTCACTCCATATCAGGTTAGGTAACCTTATAACCGTGATGACCAAGAACCGCATATCCTAACAGGCAAGGTACCATATCAGGTTGGTCATCTTCAACCACAAGACAGCCACCAAAAACCCCTAACAGTCAAGAGAGTTGGCTCACCTCTCAACAACCAAGTGAGAGGGGTTTTGCACAACTTCCATCACATATCGGGCAGCAAGTTGGGTTATCACCATATCGGCCAACCCACCAACCTCAACTAGGTCAAGACCAACTAAAGGCTCACCTCTCAATTCCATGGCAAGAGAGGGGTGTTGTGACAACCTTGATTTTTAGGTTTCATATCCAATATAGTAATTGGAGTTCATGACTTTTCTTAATTGATTAGTTCCAAGTTGAGGTGACATTTATCCAACGATGGATGCCTTTAAACCACAAATATGACTAGAGTTCCATTATAGGATGAATACTTTTATCAAGGGCCTTCTTTGGACATGCAAGTACTTAACATGTACTATTAGTTATTTTGATTTTCTTATGAAGTGAAGTGTCAAATTGAAGTATAAAAGGACAATTGGTTCAATGATGAGCCTTTAGGTGTAACATGATCAAAATTTGCAAGTTAAACTTGTTTGATCAAGAACTGATGATTTATTGGTTTGGATTTTAGGTTTATCCACTTTTTATGTGTTTACTTGAGGATTTAACCTGGATGACGAAATTTTAGAGTTTTGAGCTCAAACTTGTTTATACAAGGCCTTATGTGATGGGGAATCCATGGTTTAAATTTCATATAAATAGGAGGTTCCTACTAGAAGATATAAGAATTTGTAATTATCAATGTCGGTTCAAATATCTTGCCAAACCATAGTCTTATTGTTTAAGACTTTAGAAACGGTGACATTTAAATGTCACTCGGCCCAGATATTGTGAGTGCAAAACTCACTCTCCCAGCCATAGATCTTAGATCTGTGAGCCAAAACATCATCTCCTACCTCTGAACTTCACGGGATGCAGGGGCAACAGGTCTATGAGATAGGATCCTATCCCACCTTGTCTTTGGAATGCCCCCTTTCACACGATTCTTTTCAGTGCTTCAGATCCGAGAAGGGTGGAGATAACTAACGACCCCTCACTTAGGGCCTAAGGTTGAGGGATTGCTGAGATTCATCTCCCCTCCCTCATAGCCTCTCCACTTATTCTGCAGTAAGAACCTGAGCCAACACATAACCAGTCTAAGCGGGGGAGAAGAGTTGGTTCCAGGGCTTGGGAGAGAAAGGCCCACATCCTCAAGCTCCCAGACACCCAACGGTGGATGGGTTACTCTTCCATGTGCTGGCGAGCTCCTCTATGACCACCTAACTCTATCTCGTCGGCAACAAGGGTGGAGTCATGATGGCCGCTAATGGTTCTGATATCACCTTGGGAGGGAATGGTCAAGTCCCTAACGATTCTTTGTAGATTTCTGAAGCTAAAGGGAAGGAGAAGAAGATCTGTGATGGAAACGCCTGAATCCTTGGAGTCTTGCTCCGCGGAGACCCCAACCCAGGGTGGGGTATTGATCACTGGGAACCTCCACGCCATAGAACCCTGCTAAAGAGGCTATGGAGGCCACCACGAAGCTCTAAGGTGCATCTGCATCTGATGGGAGCTGATACTTGTGCATCCCCTTCTTACTAGAGGTCCCAGTGCGGCGGCGCCCTGACCAGACCGTGGAGTGATCGAAACACTTGATCGGACACACGCAGACATCGTGTAGAGAGGAAGCTAGGTGAAGGAGGCTACGATAGTGTTTTCGCTGGTGTTCCTGTCCAGCAGCGCCGTGCTGGCATCGTGGACTGGCGTAGAATGAAGGAGAATGGGCGGCGTGTTTCACACAGCACCGATATCACGAGGAATTGTGGGAGAGAAGGAAGAGAATGGAGAACCGGGTCCAAGTCATGAACCAGCCAGCCCACAGCAAGCAAGGGTTGTGCCTCCCCTGCTGATAAATGTATATATATATACCTTTTATTTATATATTTTTGATATTTGTTTAGGATTATTTTGTTATTTATTCTCTTAGTTTCATAACTAATTGTTTTATTTTAGATTTTTATCTTTAATTGGAGTTTTAATTCTATTTTCTTGGGTTTTGTAGGAAAATTATACAATTTGCAGCAGTCCTGAAATTCATATATACCCTCCACCAAAAGTAACATAACTCTTGTATTTGAACTCCAAATTGAGTGCACAAATATTCATTGGAAAGGGAATTTAATTTCCTAAAATAAAATCCTATTATTTGGACAGATGTTTTGCTTTTAAGGGGATATAAATACGTTTGAAATTTCTTCCCGTGAGAATTTGCAATAAAAGGAGTTACATGGTCAAGATAATTAAAGACAATCAACTTTCAATTTGACCAGATCCAGAAAATTCAAAAATTGGTGTCCCTCTCTTTTTTCCCCCTCTATTGAGGGAATCCTACCCCCTCACCTCCTATAAAAGGAGGGACTCTTCACTTGTAAAAGCATTCCATTCTTCATTCCATTTCATCCAATTTTTAGTTGTAGACCACATCTTGTATAATGTTGGATCTCATTTTAGTTTGCATTTCTTCTGGACTTGTTATGTCTGAGTAAATCTCTCTAGGGAATGGAAGTAGCCCCTTAGCCCGATTCTATTCAATATAATCAATTATATTCCTCCATCGAACAAATGTCTTCTCTCTATTTCTTTGTGGTTATATGGATGATCTGATATATTCTTATGGAGTGATATGATAGTGGATCTCTGTAAGAATGAAACAATAGTCCCTTAATTGCGATTATCATCTTTTCATACATTTAATCTTATTTTCGTTATAATCCTTGGTGACGTGACCACCTGAGCCTTGGGTTTGAACGCCGGTTTGAATTCACATGCTTTTTGATATGACCGTGGATAATGGCATGTTGGACGATTGGGCAATGATCTGTGAACGTCGGGACCAACAGGTTCACGGGAAGTCTGACCCTTGTGAGTTTGTTTGTAAGGACATGTAACCACAAGGTCCTAATTTGATCCTTGGAGTTTATAATTTGATTAGTTGAATAGGAATGTGGTTTTGGTGGTAATCTTCCGGACCCCAGATCTTTATTTCTTGATTAGTTAAATTTTATTTCAGCACTTTTATTTTTTTGTTCTTAGTTTTAAACAACCTTCTCATCAGAATTTATTTCTTGTTCTTGCGATAGAATTTGGATTTCAACTTTTCTTTTCTATCGTCCCTTGGATCGATACATATCTATACTAAGTTGACTTGTTGTTCGCAACAAGTTGACAACCGGGTTAGAATGTTAAACTCTAGGACTTTTCCTAGTGATTGTTGCATGTACAACGGCACACATCAATTTGGCGCCGTTGTCGGGGACGGCACAGTTGTTTTTCAGATCTGGTTGTCTGTATATCTTGTATAATCCTTGTACATATTCTCTAACTTTCATAACTTCAGTCTTTTTTATAATTTCTTTTAGATTTTTATAATTTCTTTTTGCCTTCCGAGCACAATTCTGGAAGTGTATCTCCTCTTTCTGCTGAGTTTCCATTCCAGCAGTACTGCTTTCTAGTTTTTTTTTTTTGTAATTTTTGTTATTTCATAATTTCTTAGATTTATAATTTTTAGTTTTGTTTGTAATTTTGACTAATTTTTTATCTCGCAATCTTTCTTCTCTCATTTGTTGATTGACTTATCTTTCAGGAACTTTTCTTTTCAAATGGAGTGGACATCCCAATATCCCCCACAATGTTATTATTATGATTTTTACCGCCATGCATCTCTTGCCTGTCCGACTCTACCACATGATTATAATAGCACCCCATTTAATTGCGAGCCCTTTCATCCTGGTGGATACAATGTGAATCCACATTTTTTTGAGAACCAAAATGGGGAACCTTGCTATCCATATCCTGAGAGAGGGTACGACCAACAAAACTTTGGGGGAAATGGACCTATATATGATGCCCAATATAATCCTCAACAAGAAGAGAAACTTAAGTCCCTAGAGAATATGGCAGCAAAACTCCTAACTAGCCAAACCTTATTGGCCACCTTACTAGAAGCCCAAACCCAAAATATAGATTGTTCAAATATGTTTCCTCATGAATTGGTGACACCTTATAATATTGAATCTTCCTACCAAGATGGACACAATGGAAATTATAATCTACCATCTTCTGGAGATTATTATGAGGAGCAATGCCACCCAAAACAATATGACGAGTACTATGGCCAAGGACACTATGGGGAGTGTGGCGAGGATGACCAAAATTTTGGGGTGTATAAATCCTATGGTAAAATGCAAATTGATCTTGAACTAGAAGAGAGACTTAAGGCCCTAGAAAAGATGGTAGCAAAAGCACAAGCAAAACTTGAATCCAGTCAAGCCATGTTAGCTACCTTTCTAGAGGATCAATCACAAACTCCCCCTATAGAGCTTGAGCAACCCAAGATGGTTCTTCCTGACGATGACGATGATGATCCTTATTTTCTGTCATATATGTCAGACCCTGAAGAAATAGAACAAACCATGGAGCCATATTTTGTGTGTGATGAGGACGTTGGTATCCCTATCTTTCCTTTAGAGACTCTATTACTTGAATATGAAATGTCAAAGCAGGAGAGTCATTCTGAAGATCCAACAACTCTCCCATCCTCAACATAAATCTGAATGATACCATAGACCAATACCCTTCTTTTGAGTCTATTTTGGATAATGAGAATCTAACCCCCTTTATGATTCTTCTCGAGCCGTCACAGCCAATTTCCATCCCACACATGGCTGATCTAGAAGGGGAGATACCACCATTGGAAGAAGCCCACACACCCCCTTCTATTGTTTGCAAGGAAGACATCATCATCCCTCCTAAATACTTGGAGAACCCTTGTACAAAAAAATTAGAGACATATGTTACATCAACAATGAAACTTACCAAACCCAATGTTGATGGCATTAATTTTAAGGAGAAACAAAACACTTTTGTAAATGATTTTAAATTTTTTGTATTAGCATCAATTCTCCCATATGCATGTCATCAAGATGGTGGAAAACCTGAACCAGATCCTCCACCTGACTCAGTTCATCATGCTCTACTGGCATTACTAGTCGGGTACCCGTCAACCTCCCCTTATCCACATCCATCTTCAACACTTCCCTTGCTATCGAAGGAAGATCTATGGATATTATTGGAGGGAATGTGAGGTGAAAGAAAATATGAGCACCCCACTGAGCTTCTACAATTACTCTATCATAGGATACATTATTAAGCTCCTCAGATAAAGATCCCATCCCTCATACACATCCCCTTCAGCTGGACATTTTTTGAACTACCTGGGCCACCTGGAAATCCTCGCTCTTCTCTTCCCTCCATCTCGGGTTTTGATTTTGTTTGGGACGAGCAACAATCTAAGTCTGGGGTGGAGGTGGGTGGTATGTTTCTATTCCACCCCCTTATCTTTTTTTATTCTTGCATTATTTCTACCTTTTTTTTGTTTTGCATATAGTTACTTTGTTCATGGACATTATCTAGTCGGCCATGTTTTTATTTCTTTTGTTACAAAATGGCCTTTATCTAGTCGGCCAATATGAATAAATGATTATCATTGTACCCCTTTGAATTTAGTAAATCGTTTGCAAAAATTGTTACAAATTGCCATGTCTGAAACCACCATGTCACCTAGGATCCCAAAACAGCATCACTCCTTGGAAAAGTTGGCAAGCCGTATGGAATCAATCAAAACCAAACACACATTTTCTCTATTTATAAACTATTAATTAACTTGATATAAATCTTGTATAATGTGATTGACATGAATGTTCTTTCTGATGTAATGACACTTTAAAAAAAAATGTATGAAGTTATAAGCACAAGGACACCTTTTGTTTCCCCCTTATTTTCTTTCTAAAAAAAGAGAAGCAAAGAATCACCACCAGACAAAAATCAAGTCCGGGGTGGCATGCTTCCCATATAAAAAAATCCATACCCCACAAAGGGGCGTACCATCAAAAGATGCCAAAAGTGCACATTAAAAAAATTGTGACCAATGTAGCCACAACTCCACAAATTTAAATCCCAAGTCGAATAGAGGAGGGATAAAAAAAATTCATCACTTCCTTCTTTGTTTTCACACCACCTAATTTCATCTTGTTCTTGTGCAAAAACTCACAAAAAAAATACATTTATAAAAATGAGAGTGTCAAAGCAAAAGTAAGATGAAGCATGTTTTTCTACAAAATCTTGATTTAGAACCAAGATATGATATTTGTTTTTAATTGGGAATATAGAATTTTGTGTTTTGTGGTTTCAGGAGATTGGGTTGCCTGGCCAAATTTGGAGGTAAGGAATAAAGTGATGTTACAAGGGTGAGGATAGACATGTTGTTAGTATAAATTGGAATAATTTGTAATTTTAATTGTTTGAGGACAAACAAAGATTCAAGTCCGGGGTATTTTGATAAATATATATTTATCTCTTTTATTTATATATTTTTGATATTTGATTAGGATTATTTTGTTATTTATTCTCTTAGTTTCATAATTAATTGTTTTATTTTAGATTTTAATCTTTAATTGGAGTTTTAATTCTATTTTCTTGGGTTTTGTAGGAAAATTATACAATTTGCAGCAGTCCTGAAATTCATATATACCCTCCACCAAAAGTAACATAACTCTTACATTCGAACTCCAAATTGAGTGCAAAAGTATTCATTGGAAAGGGAATTTAATTTCCTAAAATACAATCCTATTATTTGGACCGCTTTTGTGATTTTAACGGGAGAGATATACATTCGAAATTGTTGCTGCGAGAATTTGCATTAAAGGGAGTTACATGGTCAAGATAATTAAAGACAATCAACTTTCAATTTGACCAGATCCAGAAAATTCAAAAATTGGTGTCCCTCTTTTTTTCCGCCTCTTTTGAGGGCAACCTACCCCCTCCCCTCCTATAAAAGGAGGGACTCTTCACTTGTAAAAGCATTCCATTCTTCATTCGATTTCATCCAATTTTTAGTTGTAGACCACATCTTGTATAATGTTGGATCTCATTTTAGTTTGCATTTTTTATGGTCTTGTTATGTCTGAGTAAATCTCTCTGGGGAATGGAAGTAGCCCCTTAGCCCGGTTCTATTCAATATAATCAATTATATTCCTCCATCGAACAAATGTCTTCTCTCTGTTTCTTTGTGGTTATTTGGATGATCTGATATATTCTTATGGAGTGATATGACCGTGGATCTCTGTAAGAATGAAACAATAGTCCCTTAATTGCGATTATCATCTTTTCATCTATTTAATCTTATTTTCGTTATAATCCTTGGTGACGCGACCACCTCAGCCTTGGGTTTGAACGCTGGTTTGAATTCACATGCTTTTTGATATGACCGTGGATAATGGCATGTTGGACGGTTGGGCAATGATCCGTGAACGTCGGGACCAACAGGTTCACGGGAAGTCCGACCCTTGCGAGTTTGTCCGTAAGGACATGAAACCACAAGGTCTTAATTTGATCCTTGGAGTTTATAATTTGATTAGTTGAATAGGAACGTGGTTTTTGTGGTAATCTTCCGGACCCCAGATCTTTATTTCTTGATTAGTTAAATTTTATTTCAGCACTTTTATTTTTTTGTTCTTAGTTTTAAACAACCTTCTCATCAGAATTTATTTCTTGTTCTTGCGATTGGATTTGGATTTCGACTTTTCTTTTCTACCGTCCCTTGGATCGATACGTATCTATACTAAGTTGACTTGTTGTTCGCAACAAGTTGACAACCGGGTTAGAAGGTTAAACTCTAGGACTTTTCCTAGTGATTGTTGCATGTACAACGACACGCATCACCTGCCACGTGGCATCACACGATTGGTCCAATGAAGGTAAATATCCCAAAACGCTCAGATCTTCATTAATTCACAGTAATTAGCTCATGCATCAGAAAAATACAAATAATATACCGAAATTCTCATAAAAATGTGTAGAATAATGTGAAAGCATAATATTAGGCTTTTGATGCTTTGATAGTAGTGATATCATGTAAGATATGTAATGCTTAGTTCATAAGTAATAAATATTAAATGATGATATAAAATTATGGAAAAATGTCAGTAATTCTATAATAATGTTTATAATGCATATGATTTAGGATATGGTCATGATGATGCATGAAAGTATATAATTTGATTAATATGGATAATTAGGGTTGATAACACTAAAGATAATGCAATTAATGCATACATGCTCAATAAATGATGAGATTTACAGAAAACCCTCATATCTATAACTGGAATATAATATATAAATCTGAGATCAGTTAATGCATAGAATTCATGTTACATGAAGATGACCCTTAATACATGGGTTGTAACCCTAAATTGAATAATGTATATATACTAGGGTTAATATGTGCACAAAAAGGATATGGAACCTAATGTTCAGATAATGAGCCATAATCTAGAAAATGACATCATTAAGATAATTCTAAGACAAGAATGCAAGTAATGATGAGAATATCCTAATGAGTTAAGAAAACCTTAAAATGGATACGATTAGGGTTAGGATGAGATGTAAGATGATGAGAATCTGATGATGGTATGTGGTCTTGTCTTAATCAGGTGATGACCAGACTTCTAGATGATCAAGGATAAGTTAGAAATCTCTGAACTCAGGTACGTGGATATAATTATATGACTAGATTTGTTGGATGTTAAATATGTACTTGAAATACATTGTTGGATGTAGATCTATATGTATTGTCATTTCCGCCTTGAACAATAAGAACACTAAAGAAAGAAAATGGAATGTAGTTACTGATGGTTCATTAATCTCCCTATTAGAGAGGGAAAGTATTAATGTTGACTAACACCTCCCCAATGGTATAAGGTACATGGGGAGATCCCTAATGGTACAAGGTATGCGGGGATAGGGCCCAATAATTTATGTTTGTGCTAAGTCCACCATGGTAATACATGTCCATTGAAATATGGTTAATAACATGGGTTTACCTAATTTTATGTCTTAAGTAATGCTTTCATTTTTCTTTCTTCTTCTTCAAGTATTTTAAATATACCAGCATAGTATAGTATCTTTCAACCACGTACCAACTTTATGTTGATTCGTTGTTTCACGTATGTTTTAGGTTCAGAGCTAGCGCAATCTTAGACTGTAGAATTTTCATTCAATATGTAATTGTAAATCGTGTTGTAATAACTCACTTGTATAAATATACATGTTGAATGATGAGAAATGTTATGGTTGTATGTTCATGTATGTGTATTATGCTTTCGCATCACTCTCTGAAACAATTGCCTAACGTGTTCGGATTTCTTCTTCTCATCTCCATGAGGTTTTGAGAAGGTGAAAATCCGGGGACGTCACAGGTGTTTCTCAAGCAACTAGAGTATAGACTCACCTCTCAACGACTAAGGAAGGGAGGGGTTTTTCCCACACCACTAGAGATCAAGCTCACCTCTCAAAACTAAAGGGAGAGAAAGGAGTTTTGGCCCAAGAACACACCACATGCACCATTGAATTAGGAGACCCTAGGCTCACCTCTCAACAACTAAGAGAGATGGGTTTTTCCCAAGGAACCCACATCCAAAGTCCGCCAACAAGATCCAAGAACACCTATACACAACATAACCATGGCATCATATCCCACAACATCAAGGGTACATACTAGAGAAAAGATATTATTAACAAGATAAGCATGGTCGATCGAGATACATATAACAAAGCCTCATGGTAAGAAAGTAATATAGTTAGGGTTAGGAGTTATGTAACCCACCTTAAGCACACTCCTCAAGCTCCAAAGCTCCAAGCACCAAGCTTCAAGCTCCAAGGAAGCACCTTTGGCCAACACTAGGAGAGAAGAGAACTCCATAACCACCATGGCTGAAAAGAAAGAGAGAAGAAGAAGAAGGTACAAAGGATAGGGAGAGATACTTACCACAAGAGGAGAAGGAGCAAGGCACATCTAGGGTTTCGGCCACCACTAGAGGAAGAAGAAGACTCCACCAAGGAGATTGGCCATGAAGCTCTACCAAGGTGAGATATCGGCCACCAAGAAAGAAGGGAAGCAAATAAGGAGCTAAAGGGACCCAAAGCTTGCAAATAAGGGAATATATATGCAAGGGGGTTAAGTGGTCATCCACTAGGGGATTGCTCCACATGTGCTTGCCCAAACCAACACTTGTCCAAACTATGCCACCTTGCTAGCATCCCAAGCTACATGTCCATGACTTGCCACCCACTTAGCAAAGCAACGACCACTTGTCCAAAGATGGTGACACAAATGAGGCTAGGTCAAGAGGGTGTGTGTCGCCCAGCATGGCAACTCAACACACCATGGCCGATACTCCCTGTCTGATGCAACCCTGGCCGATACAAGGCACCAAGCTCTCCCTTGCCCGACACACTCAAGCAAGGAGGAAGGGCTTCAAGCCCAACAACAAGCCCAAGCTTAAACAAGCTCAAATGAGGCCCAAAACAACTCAAGCAAGGCGCCCAACCCATCCTCTCAACCCAAGAGGATGCAAGGAGAGAGAAAGATATCTCTCAAGGTGATAAACTTGCACACCAACCCTGGAACTTGGGTAATTTGCAAGTTGCACCTCAACCTCTCAACAAAGCACAAACAAACCCTAATCACAACTCATGTGATTAGCAAACATCTAAGCATAAGGTTTAGGCAAAGCAAATAGGGTAAGCCCAAAATGGAGGTCAGGGTCCTTACAAGCCATAAACCCCTACAAAAGGATTTTGCCCCCAAAATCCGAAGAGAAAATCGAGGGATACATCCTCCTCGTCTCTTCCTCGAGCTCCCACATGGCTTCCTCAATACCACGATGATGCCAAAGAACCTTCACAAGAACTAGGTCCTTCCTCTTCAGCTTCTTCACTCGTCTGTCAAGGATCAACACTGGACCTTCCTCGTAGGTCACATCTCTCTTCAAGCCAGACCACCAATATAGGTCCTTCAGATTATGATACATCTTGGTGACACCTAGATACATAGCATACATCAATGTATGTGCTTCCTCAAGCACTAACTTCCTCAGATCATCAACATTGGGAACTATCTTCCTGTTATGATAACAAACTAATCCATCCTCAGACTCATGTAAGCCATCCCGCTTCTTTCTTCCAAACTCTGATCCTATCAACTGGACTGCAACATCTGCTTATTGTGCTTCTTTGATCTGCTACCTCAATGTAGGCTTTACTTGCATTTGTGCCAACAGTCCAGCCAACAAAAATACCTCTAACTATACATTCATCTGTTATAAAGAGACAAACATATCCCACCTATGGCATATCAAAGAACTCAACTGTGCTTCTTCATAGGAAGAGAAGAAGACTTCCTGCTAAGAGTATCAGCTACTACGTTCGCTTTACCAGGATGATACTCAATGGTGCAATCATAATCACTTATCAGATCCATCTAGCGATGTTGTCGCATGTTCATCTCACTCTGTAAGAAGATATACTTTAGGTTCTTATGATTTGTAAAGTTCTGACACGCTTCCCCATAAAGATAATATATCCATATATTTAATGCATGGACCACCAGTGCCAGCTCCAAATCATGTGTCAGATAGCTCTCCTGATGTTTCTTAAGCTGTCGTGAAGCAAAGGATACCACATGATCCTCCTACATCAGCACACAACCTAAGCCTTTCTTAGAAGCATCACAGAAAACAACATCGCCCTTCCCAGGCTCTGGCAACACCAACACTGGAGCACTAGTCAGCTTCTCCTTTAAGTTCTGAAAATCTTGCTGACAATGATCATCCCAAACAAAAGGTACATCCTTCCTGGTCGATTTCATCAACGACAACCTGATCACACTGAAGTCCTTTATAAACCTTCGGTAGTATCCTGCAAAACCCAGAAAACTACAACTTCATTCAGCATCTTTGGTTGCTCCCATTCCACAACTGACTCCACCTTCCTGGGGTCCACTCTGACCCCTTCCTCTGATATTACATGACCTAAGAAAGTCACTTCCTTCAACCAAAATTTGCACTTACTGAACTTGGCATACAACTCGTGTTGGTGAAGGAGAGTCAATGCTTGTCGAAGATGTCGTTCATGCTCTTTACTATCCCGACTGTATATCAAGATGTCATCTATGAAGACCACAACAAACTAATCTAAGAACAGATGGAACACCTGATTCATCAGATCCATAAAAGTAGCAGGTGCATTGGTTAGCCCAAATGACATAACCACAAACTCAAAGTGACCATACCTCATCCTAAAGATGACTTTGGTATGTCACCTGTCTTAATCCTCAACTGATGATATCTAGATCGTAGATCGATCTTTGAGAACACTGCAACACCATGCAACTGATCGAACAGATCATCTATCCTTGACAAAGGGTACTTGTTCTTGATCATAACTTTGTTCAATTTTCAGTAATCTATGTACAAACACATTGATCCATACTTCTTCTTTACGAATAGGACTGGAGAACCCCATGACGATGTGCTCGGTCTGATGAAACCTTTATCCAACAATTTTTGTAACTGCTTTTTCAGTTCTTCCATCTCAGCTGGAGCCATCTTGTATGGTGTTTGAGGAATAGGTTGTGTCCCTGGTACCAGATTGATCTCAAAGTCAATCTCTCAAGGTGGGGGAACACCGGGATACTCATCGGGAAACACATCTGCGGACTCTCTGACAATAGGCAGATCCTCAAGGCTAGAACCTTCTACCTCCGTATCCGCAACATGAGCCAAAACTTTTCTACAACCTTGCCACAACAACTTTTCTACCATCATAGCAGATACCAAACATGTCGGAAGAATCTTCCTATCTCCTTGGAAGATCCACTTCTCACCATCATCAGCAAACACTTCTTGCTTGGAACCACAGTCCAACACAACCTTATACTTCTCTAGGGTATCCATCCCAACGATTACATTGAATCCATACATATCAAGTGGTATAAGATCCACTTGTACGTTGTGTCCCAAGAAGGATAGGACAAAGGATGGACACACCTCTCGAAGTATTGAGGAACCATCAAGAGGGGTTTCTAACAACAAGCTATCTTTCTTATAACTAACAGGTAAAAGACAACTATCAAGCATACTATGAGTGATAAAAGAGTGTGTAGCACCCGGGTCAACCAGAACAGATACAAAGCAAGAAGAAGACAAATCATAATGAAATAACTCCATCTGACATGCCACCACTTGTGGGTTGAATATCGCCTCCGGCTGAATCATAGCATAGAATCAAGTCGTTTCTTGATGTCCAAGTCCTCTGCTTCCTTGAGCAGACGATCCTGCTTGCGATGCTTGGCCGCTTCCTTACCCTTTGGCACCACTAAATTGATGTCTATTTGATCCTTGTTAACTCTGTCTCGGTTGCTACGTCACTTTGACATCTCTCCTTAGGCAATTTGACTTCAAATGCCCTGTCTTCCTACAGAGATAGCATGACCTATCCTCTAACTGTGATCTAGATGGCCCTGTCACTGCTACTGAAGTTGTAATGTAGGCTCTAGACAGCGAATAACCATGCCCCCTTCCTTTACTTGGTGACCACTACGTTGGTGCACCACAACCTTGCCTCATAGAAGGTGCAGAAAACCTTAGCTTCTTGTGGATGTCAAACCTCTGTTTCTGAAACTGAGTAGGCCTTTTCTTGGTCATAGCCTCTCTCTTCTCTCGGACTGACTGTTCAATCCTTCATACAGACTCCACAAACATGACAAACTGCTCTCGATTTTCTAAAGCACCAGTAGGTGTCGACATCTCGACACTCAAACCTTTCTCAAACCGCCTGATCTTCTCATCATTTGTTGCCACCATGTGAGGACAAAACTTCAATAGGTCCATAAACGTGGCTTCATACTTGGTGATGCTCATCGATCCTTGGCGCAGGCACTCAAACTGGTTGATCTTCTCATCCAACTACATCTTCAGGAAGTATTAACCCATGAACTCCCATCAGAAGACATCCCAACAGATCACCTCACAGGGTCACTTCTCCTCCTCGATGGCCCACCAGTGGCCAATACTACCTTTTAGAAGGTAGACAACATGCTTGACTTTGTCTGCTTTGGGGATGTCAAGGATCCAGAATGCCTTCTCAAGACCTGTCAGCCACAAATCTGCATCTGCTGGATCAACCGCTCTAATATAATCTGAAGTTTCGACTCGGCGAAGCCGCTCAAAGGTCTTCCCAATACCTGAAAATTCACCATGGGGAGCATGTGCTCTTAGAGAAGGCACTGGCAATCTATCCACCATGTGATTCATTATAGCCATTACCTATCCCACAAGGTGCTGGTAGACAGGGTTCTCAAGAATGGCTGGGTCGATTTGGGGCCCTCAGGCACCCGATCTTCATGTGCCTGCACTAATGTTCCATCAACAGATGCATCAACACTCCTCTCCGTAGCATCTTCTTCGTGACTTCCAGACATCTTTTAGCTTTATCTTCTGTTAGGGGTAGAAGGTTATTATGAGAAAATCTAGAAAAATCACAAGAACAAACACAAAACCTAGTCCTAGATCCCTGAAGACTCAGCAAACCTAGAGCTCTGATACCAAAACTTATTGTGACATCCCGCTATCACACAGACAATGAAATGCCACGTGAAAATGTGCGGAATTTCCATAAACCACATGCTACCAAAAACACAGGTTAAATAAAACCGATTGTGAAAAGTAGATAAATAAAGAAACAATTGCATCCAGATCCTTATCCTGCAAGGAAACATATTATATAAACATACATAAACCTTGATACGTGTCCATAGTTCATAGGATGCATCTGTCACATAGGCACAAAGAGTTCACCACTTGTTTATGTACATAACAGGCCATACCAGGCCAACAATAGGATAAACAAGCTACATCATCTATACATCATAAAACATCGTCAAAACACCTCCAAGGGCCTGAGAGTATAGGGATGACTCTAGGACTATACTACAAAACAACCAAAACATCAACATATCCATCTATTGCCTCCTACTATTCTTCCTGTTGCTCGTCCGCAACCTCACGACCACCACCACATTTACCATGATCACCTAAAAAGGTTTAAAACCAGCGGGCTGAGACACATAGTCCCAGTAAGAAACATAACCCCTGCTGAAACTATAAAACCTCAAAGGAGAGCTAGAACAGATAAAGCAGATAATTGATATAAGCAGCTCATATATATGGCATACTGAACAGAACTAACTTTATTAACAACTTACCAAGATATCCAGGAGGCATATAACCAGATATTTCTTTATTGAACATGATTGACAAGATAAGCTTTATAAGAACTTATCACAAGTTATGAGAAATGTACAAATAACTGCAATATATAACTAGGGAAATTATACAAGCAAGCCCTCAACCAATGTTCTGTGTTTTTCCTTAATCAATACATACTATACGGCTAGATTACAATTTTATTATTATGCCCTGAGGAAGTGAGCTATACCGCTCAAATCCAACCTTCGGTTGCGAAGCCCAAAACTGGTGCCATACTAGGTCAATGGGAGAGTTGAATTCCATGACCTCACCTCCTCGTGGTCAGTGCATGATTCCAAATTAAAGTAGGACCGTAGTCTCTTGCTTAAGTGGCCTCAACCACAGGGTCAGCTCCACATGGTACCCTTTTTCTCTAGCCTGCCTTGGTACAGGTCTCGGCGCTAGCATACCTTGAGCCACGGGCCTATTCACCATGTTCTACAATACTGAGCCATGGACATGTTCACCATGCTCTATAACACTGAGCCATGGGCCTATTCACCATGCTCTATACACATCCACAGTTGCACTCCAATCCTCCTATTTTCGGCTAGGAGAAACCATGCATATTCAACAATATGTGCTCCAGGTAATCCCACAGGATAGACCTATTTCACCATCACCAGCTACTAACAATGATGGATCTATGTCTAGGGCAAACTACATGAAATGTTCATCTGTAATTAATTAGTATATTTTAAGTGGATTGTTGAGGCAACCAAGTTATAAAACATAAACAACATTGTGTCACACCATAACTACCATAATCATATTGCCATGGGATCTCAATTCCTCATCAAATGATGCCACTACCTCTCAAGGCTTCATCATCATACATCATCACGGGATAACAATCCCTCATGTCATCGTCAGAGGTTAACACCTCAATCAGGCACTCAGCCTTTATTAGGTCACCAGACCTTTCTCATCATACTGGTGGTACATGTTATCTCAATCAACAAGGAACATCATAATTTAGTGTTATATAAAACACATACACCTCATAGCTCTTACCTGACTGTGAATTCAATTGATACACATGCATGGTTAGAATACATATTCAAAGAGATAACTTGATCACCCAATACAAATCTTTAGAGAACATATTATGAATATCATGTCATTAAGATTTAGGGTGCAAAGGATTGGAACAACATCCATTATTATGAACACATGAAGCATAAAGTTGTACATGGTAAGCCAATGAACTCATATTAAAGTTTCCAAACTGTGAGAATCCACCATGCCCTATCTCTCATGACATCATGGACACAACCATCCCTAAGGATACATCCTTAAAGGTTACACAACCATGATCTATCATCTCACTTTATCATTAACCTTAGGCAACCACCATATCACTGGTCACATCCCATCTTTCATATTTCAGCAACTAGGATTCGTGGGCTAGGTGCATCCCTCACCAAAGGTGTCACCTACCCTCACAAAAGGTGAATCAGGTAGAACACTATCCCTCACCCAAAGGGATATCGGGTAGGGTCATATCCCTCACCCAAAATGCAATTGGTCACCACAAAACTTAGGACACCAAGCCACACATATCGGCCACAAGCATAATGTGCACCCTTGCACAAGGGGAGTATCGCGCAGACTAGAACCAAAGGTGTGTCGTGCATCCATGAACTAAGAGGATATTGGGCATCCATGTACAAGAGTGTATCGGTCATCACCTTCACCCTATCAGCCAAGACACCCTATCACCTAAGCTAGGGTTAGGATTTCCATATCAGGAAACCACAAAGACTGTGTCACCCACGGCCATAACGCCCAAGGTCAAAACCCTGGCGCCCAACAAGCAACCCCTTGGCTAGCACAACATGATGCCCAAGGAACTCTCATACCGCCCAAGGCCCACTACTGCCATCCATCAAACGACACCATGGCACCCAAGGTAGCCTATCGTTCAAACTAGGGATGTCTACTAAGCATATCAACCAAAGGCATAACGCCCAATAACACCCTCTAAGGAAAAGGTCCATATCGGTCAAAGGCATATCACCCAACAACATCTTGGGTAAGGATCCACATCGATCAGAAGGTCAACAAGACATCCATCCAGCATATCAGACAAGCTCAACCTAGATATGGGATATCAGGCAACCCAAGCATCCAACACACTTCACTCCATATAGGGTTAGGTTATCTTGTAACTGTGATGACCAAGAACCACATATCCTATCGAGTAAGGTACCATATCGGGTTGGTCATCTTCAACCTCAAGACTGCTACCAAGAAACCCTAACGGTCAAGAGAGTTGGCTCACCTCTCAACAACCAAGTGAGAGGGGTTTTGCACAACTTCCATCACATATCGGGCAGCAACATGGGTCATCACCATATCAGCCAACCCACCAACCTCAACTATGTCAAAACCAACCAAAGGCTCACCTCTCAAGTCCATGGAAAGAGAGGGGTGTTTCTCAAGCAACTAGAGTATAGACTCACCTCTCAACAACTAAGGAAGAGAAAGGTTTTGCCCACACCACTAGAGCTCAAGCTCACCTCTCAAAACCAAAAGGAGAGAAAGGAGTTTTGCCCCAAGAACACACCACACGCACCATTGAATTAGGAGACCTTAGGCTCACCTCTCAACAACTAAGAGAGTGGGGTTTTGCCCAAGGAACCCACATCCAAGGTTCATCCAACAAGATCCAAGAACACCTCTACACAACATAACCATGGCATCATATCCCACAACATCAAGGGTACATACTAGAGAAAAGATATTATTAACAAGATAAGCATGGTCGATCGAGATACATATAACAAAGCCTCATGGTAAGAAAGTAATATAGTTAGGGTTAGGAGTTATGTAACCCACCTTAAGCACACTCCTCAAGCTCCAAAGCTCCAAGCACCAAGCTTCAAGCTCCAAGGAAGCACCTTCGGCCAACACTAGGAGAGAAGAGAACTCCATAACCACCATGGCTGAAAAGAAAGAGAGAAGAAGAAGAAGGTACAAAGGATAGGGAGAGATACTTACCACAAGAGGAGAAGGAGCAAGGCACATCTAGGGTTTCAGCCACCACTAGAGGAAGAAGAAGACTCCACCAAGGAGATTGGCCATGAAGCTCTACCAAGGTGAGATATCGGCCACCAAGAAAGAAGGGAAGCAACTAAGGAGCTAAAGGGACCCCAAGCTTGCAAATAAGGGAATATATATGCAAGGGGGTTAAGTGGTCATCCACTAGGGGATTGCTCCACATGTGCTTGCCCAAACCAACACTTGTCCAAACTATGCCACCTTGCTAGCATCCCAAGCTACATGTCCATGACTTGCCACCCACTTAGCAAAGCAACGACCACTTGTCCAAAGATGGTGACACAAATGAGGCTAGGTTAAGAGGGTGTGTGTCGCCCAACATGGCAACTCGACACACCATGGCCGATACTCCCTGGCTGATACAACCCTGACCGATACAAGGCACCAAGCTCTCCCTTGCCCGACACACTCAAGCAAGGAGGAAGGGCTTTAAGCCCAACAACAAGCCCAAGCTTAAATAAGCTCAAATGAGGCCCAAAACAACTCAAGGAAGACGGCCAACCCATCCTCTCAACCCAAGAGGATACAAAGGGAGAGAAAGATATCTCTCAAGGTGACAAACTTGCACACCAACCCTAGAACTTGGGTAATTTGCAAGTTGCACCTCAACCTCTCAACAAAGCACAAACAAACCCTAATCACAACTCAGGTGATTAGCAAACATCTAAGCACAAGGTTTAGGCAAAGCAAACAGGGTAAGCCCAAAATAGAGGTCAGGGTCCTTACAATTTTGGCCTTCCACCTTGTCTTCCCCGAGTGGCTTGTCACATGCACATGGAAAAACCAAACAAAAAGGAACAAGTTAGTAAGCCAAATTAGACAAAGAATGCAAAGAATAATGAATAAAGAATAGCAATGATGAGGGAAGTAGGGAAAGTCAAAGCATAACTAACTAGCTAGGCTGAGTTCCTTCCTCCCAGACAGTGGTGCCAGAAAGCTTGGTGTGTTTCTCAAATGCAACAAAACAAACTGGAAAAAGACGGTGCCAAAGGGGAGAGTCAACACAACAACTACTAGGTAGCTAGTGTTATACATCATTTGAACAAAACATCATTAACTAAGAGGAAGCAATCATTAGCAATGGATTACTAAAAATCACTAAAAATTAAAACCTTTTTCAAAGAGATCTAATTCCAGGAAACTATTAACAAAAAGAACCAAAGTATTACATGCACATTTTGGTCCACAAGTACATACCATGTACCATCTCTTCTCGAGGATTACATACATCAATTCCTCTCTTAAGTCTACACATGAGCAATACACAACCTCGAGGCATTAAAGCCAAAATCTCAGATCGATTATGAAAACACTAAGTACTGACTCAAAGGTACTAAGAGTACAACGACGACACATAGGACTCTTATCTACAAGACATGACAGTCAGTATCTCCACCTGAGATGTTATTGTTGTCCTTGATGTTGTTGTCCATCCCCTATAGTATGGTTCTTACCTCCTCGTCCCTGTCCACCTAAAAACATTGGATTCCATGGGGGTGAGACAATTGAAATTGTCACAGCGAGAGATATAACTCTCTGCCAGAAACATTATTATTACACTTTAATAGAATAAAACTGATCAAAAGATAAGCAATTTAGAACATTCTCATATCTTAAAGCATTGCAACTATCTATGATAAAGCATTAATTCATTTATTCACTTTATAATGAATATGAAGAATGTGTATATCACTTATCCATCTTACTATATCAACATCTCAAGCTTTTCCTGAGATACTCATTATCATGGTATGTCATCCATGAATCATTCTCATTTTTGTCTGTTGACCTTAGCGAATCTGTTAGCTAGATATTGAATTGTTCCTGTCATGTGAGTATACATCACCATATTCTATCCAGGCATTGGAGTATGCCAATTCTGTGCAAACATTCCAGGCATTAGATTATTACCAATCATGTGCAACCATTCCAGGCATTGGATTATTACTAATCATGTGCAATCATTCCAGGCATTGGATTATTACCAATCATGTGCATCCATTCCAGGGATTGGATTATTACTAAACCTGTGATATTATTCCAGGTATTGGGTTATGACCAATCTTGTGCAATCATTCCAGGTATTGGGTTATGACCAATCCTGTACAATCATTCCATGCATTGGATTATTACCAATCCTGTGATAGTATTCCAGGTATTGGGTTATTACCAATCATGTGACATTATTCTAGGTATTGGGTTATTACCAATCCTATGAAATTATTCCAGGTATTGGGTTATGAATAATTTTGTGACATTATTCCAGGTATTGGGTTATTACCAATCATGTACAATTATTCCAGGTATTGGGTTATGACCAATCCAATGACATTATTCCAGGTATTGGGTTATTACCAATCCTGTGCAATTATTCCAGGTATTGGGTTATGAACAATCCTGTGACATTATTCCAGGTATTGGGTTATTACCAATCATGTGCAATTATTCTAGGTATTGGGTTATGACCAATCCTGTGACATTATTCCAGGTATTGTGTTATTACCAATCATGTACAATTATTCCAGGTATTGGGTTATGACCAATCCTGTGACATTATTCTAGGTATTAAACATTGGCCAAGCCATCATACTTATTCACATCCTTTATGTAATTCAAGTATTCCTCATATCTCCTTTAAGCTTATTCAAAACATTATAGCCCTTATTTGGATATAAGCATAAAGCATGCATGATTAAGATTTCATTATTATTATTATGTTACTAAGTTTCCATTTCCTAGTATATTTGAACATTATCATTGCTTACATGAAACTTTTATAAACATCTTGTTACCTCTTACTAGGCAACAACTATTCACATAGCTCACAAGGCCCATTAAACATCTTGTCACCTTTCACAAGGTAACCACTATTCACATGGCTCACAAGGCCCATTAAACATCTTGTTACCTTTCCCAAGGCAACAACTATTCACATGGCTCACAAGGACCATTAAACATCTTGTCACCTTTCACTAGGAAACAACTATTCACATGGCTCACAAGGCCCATTAAACATCTTGTCACCTTTCACTAGGCAACAACTATTTACATGGCTCACAAGGCCCATTAAACATCTTGTCACCTTTCACTAGGCAACAACTATTCACATGGTTCACAAGGCCCATTAAACATTTTGTCACCTTTCACTAGGTAACAACTATTAGGGTTAGGGTTTCCCTCTATATCCGAATAGGGTTTCAAGCTCATATTATTAATTCAAACCTTAATTCATTGCTCCACACATATAGGATCATACATTGATATCATAAGTATTCAATTATACTTATTTATTCTCGTCTTTTATCATTAAATGATAATCATCTCAAAGTGTGAGTTTCTCTCTCATCTTCTCTAGGATATTGATTACATCATACTTTGTTATGTTGGCTTAACCCTTTCTCAAGGTATGTTAGCCTACCCTTATCAAAGTGCATTACATCTTAATGTAATAATTGTCATGACACACTTCATGTGTTACTCATCCAAGTGTGTTGGATTTATGGTACATCAAGGTGTATCAACCTTGAGGAGATGAATGTGATATCTATCATGTCTTGATGTTTCACTTCCCTCATCACCTTTATCTTACTTAAGTTCATCAACTTATCTTGTATTAGGGTAATTCCCATCCTTATACTTTATGCACCAGTTCATCACATTTGTCATGTAATGTATTGGTCATAAGTCACTCATTTGATTTATTCAACCATTATCAATAATGTGGACTCATCTCATGTTAAGGCATTGTTTATATAAGGTTATCCATTATCAACCACTTTTAGGTGTTTCACCTACCAATATATTATTCATTGTTCCATTATTGGGAATAGGGTTGCCCCTCTTTATCAACTAGGGTTTTACATCACATCACCATGTGTTGGGGTTTCACATGACATCACTATATATTAGGGTTTCACATGGCATCACCCTTGATTAGGGTTTCACATAGCTTCACCCTAGATTAGGGTTTCACATAAAGCACCCTCTTAAATTTGGGCTTCTCATTATATTACCCTGAATTGGGATTTCTCAATACATCACCCTAGATTAGGGTTTCACCATTACCCTAGATTAGGGTTTCACCTAACATTGCTCTAAATTAGGGTTAGAGCTCATCAACCATCTCGATTAGGGTTTCATGTTTTCTTTATCAAGGATCATACCCTAAATACATATTTTATTTATGTTGAAAGTGTTGAGGATTAATCACTACATGATTATCACTCATGTATAAGTTCCTCTCTCTCATCCTATCTAGGAGGTTAATTACTCCAACTTGTTCGGATTAGATCAACTTGAAAGAAGGGTTAGCATAGTGTATTGAGATATTTGTTTTCATAGGCATCAATTGTCAATTATTCTAGATATACTTATTCACTAAGTATATTAGGGATACCTCCATTGTAATACACCTTGAGATACCTTATGATCACTCATTTAGTTTTGAGATTAATCGATCCTTCAAATGATCTTGGACTCGTAATCCTTCAAATGGTTTTGAGTTAATTGTGCCTTTAAATAGTTTGGATTGAAATCTCCAAATGATCTTGAATTAATACCCTCAAATGGTTTGAAATCATTTAGACCTCCAAATAGTCAACTCCATCAAATGGTCAAAGTACCCAAATGGTTTTGAAGTTCAATTTACCCATTCAATCTTTAGATCCATTACCCATTCGGTTTTGAACTCAATTACCCATTCGATTTTGAAGTCAATTACCCATTCGGTTTTGAAGTAAATTACCCATATGGTCTTCGGTTCAATTAATCATTCGGTCTTGAAATCAATTACCCATTCGTTTTTTAGGTAAATTACCCATTCGGTCTTGGGTTCAATTACCCATTCAGTTTTGAAACTGAATCATCTCAATCCGTTTTGAAACCGAACTAGCTCAATCGGTTTTGAAAACCGTTTGCCCATTCCTTTGTTGAGGTGTGTGCTTAAGATGACATCATCATCTTCAAGCTTCAAACCTTCAAAATCAATTGTGATTCTTATGGTGATTTCAAAAACTAATCAAAAGGAAATTGAGAAAGAAGAAAGGTTCAACATATGATGAATAATTTGCAAGCAATAATGACATTTAAGGGTTCAAGTTATATAACCCACCTTCAAAGTTGAATATAAGCTTCAAGATTCACGTCCTTAATGGTGAATGAAGCTTTCTCAACTGTCCAAGGTCTGTCCTCAAGTCTTTGAGTGAAAAGAATGTGTAAGGTTGAAGATTGAATGGAGAAAAAAAGAAAATAAGCATTGAATTTCGATTTCCACCATGAAATCAAGGTTGAAGATGATTAAGGAGCTTACCTACAGGTTGGGGTACATCCTATTGTTTCTCCTAATCTCCCTTCTGCACGTCCAAAGCAAGGAAAGAAAGAGGAATCAAAAAATCCTTTCATGTGGGTTGAAATTGGGATGTATATAAGGGAATTTCAATTAGAGAGAAAGTGATAAATAATTCCTTCAACTCCCAAAATTGGTGCCACATACTCCCCTCAATCCCTTACATACGAAGCCATATCCCCCACCTTGTAATTCCTCTTCATTATCCATGAATTAAAAGAATACAAATTAAGCACCTTAACCATTTTAATAATAATATCCAATATTAGTGGATATTACTTTTTAGTTAACTAATGTGAGTGGGCTCTCCACTCACTTTAGATATTTGGGTGCCATTGCAAGGCACAAGGACGTTCACACTTATGCAAATTCAACCATCACATTTTTGGTTGAAGGGGAATTCAATTAATATATTGATTTTTTTGCATTAAATTGAATTAGGGTTTCAATTATGCTTAAATCTTGATTATTTAAATATCAAGATTCTCTCTCCTCCAAAGTGATTCAAATGAGATGCCCATATCATTTTATTTTATCTACATTATGACAAGTAACATGAGGGACTCTCTATAGGTGGTATTTTTGTTGGTATGTATGCCCTAAGAGCCAATCATGGGATGATTGGTGGGATACATTAAGATTGATTTGATAAACATCAAAGGCGAGCTTCCAATTCTTTCTGGTTCAGTCATATGAGATTGTGATAGAATAGATTGAATGTCTAGAGAATGACAGTACTCAATGACGTATGCCTTCAGGTTCATGACCTGAACGATGAGATCATACGGATGCTAAGAGTTTGTACATTCTTGTTATGTCCCTAGTCGGATGTCATTGTGGAAGGTAGATAGACAGCAATGACACACAAGACTAGATTGTGGTGTTGGTTGATGACAGAATCTCATTAGTCATGATATAGAGATATCAAACCAAACACATAGGTACTTGTTAGAGAACAAGGTACCAGACAGACCCACCGTGAGTTTGACACATGGAACCATGAGATGGTAGTCACAGTCAGTACTCACAGTGATGGTGGTGAGTGTGATTCTTAGACCTAAAATCACTGCACTCAACACATGTCGTTGGGCACACTTTGACATCATCAAACGCAGTCCTGAAACATGGGTTGTTATAAAGGTGATGATTGGGTGGCTTTGACACATGGGGCTTTTTAGGGGTGAGTGATAGATATGGGATTTGTCCCTCCTGAGGGAGTTTGATATCCATGGCCACTTGATGAGTAGGATTGAGAAAGGCGTGCATGCATGTGTGAATCGGTATATGATACTGATGTCATACATATCTCTTCCAGTCTACTCTGAGATCAAGGAAGTGAATGAACATTGACAGGATGACTGTTCCATGCCTCGAGTTCATTCGGGATATCAGTGACAAAGGAATTATACATTCGATGTAACACCATTCACGGATTGTAGGATGAAAGTTGTTCTCCAACTTTCTACTTTCACTTGGGTAGTACTGATGTGTGACTAGGCACCACTCTTTGCTTGTGAAGTCATAAGTGTTATGGACTTTCACTGCCAACGTGAAATGGACCTACAGGGTCACACACATAGGATTTAACCTGGAAGAGGAGTTTTGTCCACAAAGCAATGTTTAGATTGATTACTAAAGGAGTTTAGTAGTTCAATTAAACACTCAATCAGTAGATAGCTCAATATCGTATGGTTCAAGATGTTGGACGCATTGATTGGAGTATCGGATTGATTGAAATCGCAATTGACTGATTTTGCCCAACATGTGCTCCCAACCGATCGGTTCATGTGATGAACCGGTCGACTGAGGTTGCTGAACCGGTCAGCTGGAGTGTCCAGGCCGATCGGCTCATGCCCAGGTTGAAATGACCGGTTCAAGGGTTGAACCGATCGGCTCAACTGGTGCAACCGACCAGTTGGGAAAGTCATGTCAGCAAGAATTTTCCTTTCGTTTCAAATTGCCCAATTCGATTGGGAATAATATTGGTAATCGATACCAATTGGGAAAGAAACAAGGAAAGTCTTTTTGAGCTGGATTAGGACCATGAACCAATCGGTTCAGGGCACCAACCGATCGGTTGGAGTGCCCCAAACGATCGGCTCAGGTCCAACCCATCGGCTCAATGGCCGAACCGATCGGTTCAGTTGTGAACCGATCATTTCAAGTTGCGAACCGGTTGCTTTTTGTGGAAAATTCTCGAACCCTTCTACTCCTGCTTTAGTCCCGCATTGCCCGGGATGGAGAACCCTGTCCCATGACTCTCCTATATATATAGGGGTATTGGGGGCTTCTCAAAGTATAGCTCAGTGCAACCAGTTGCTCTGCAAGTTTTCGTTCTCTCTGGTTTTGCTAACCGTGAGAGAGCCCGAGCAAGTGCTTCCCGCAAAAGGGAGGTGCAGCAAGGGAAGGACAACTGCAGTTGCAACAGGAGGCAGGAGAGCGTATTGGCGACTAGTACGTCAACAGGAGGGTGCGACTCCTTCCACTTCCTTGTGAGACAAGGAGAGTGGAGTTCCAGGTGGTCCGTGTGGACTACTATAGAGGCGGGAGGACACTGCCTCTTAGGAGGACAACTGTCGTCCGACAGTCCGGTTCGAGTACGAGTTGTCAGTCCCGGTGCGACCAGGAGCTGCACAGACACCGTCGAAGTCCGGAGTTGAAGACCGTGCATTGCGCGAGGTATTGATGCCGAGCAAGCCTCGGGACAAGGTATGATTCCGCAAACCATCCTTTCCTATTATATAGACGTTGACGCGTTTCCTCGGTATGGGTTGGGGGAGAATTTTTTTTGTTTCCGCTGCCTTCTCTGTCTCCCCTAAAACCCAACAGTGGTATCAGAGCCACATCAACTGTTCTATATTTTAGGAATATCGATGTGATCGATTTTGGTTTGTCGCCTTTAATTATTGCATACGATGCGAATAATATCGGCTTTATGCATGTCCAATCCTAAATCCACAAATCCCTAATTACATATATGATATGTATTATTAATGCACTTGATACGCGTCGCTCTTAAACGAGTTTTGTGGTGGATGTGTGTAGCGTGATTATGGCCTATAAACCCCTATCTGTGTGTGGTTGTTTGTGGTTGCTTGCATCTCAGTCTGCGCACCGATCTTCCCTCTCTTATTCCCGATGTAACTCGAAATAATTCGAGATTCTTTCCTACCTTTGCTCCCCCCGAATGTAACTCGGGGTTTCCCTTTTAAAGCAATGTAATAAATAGAATAGGATTTTATTTCTTGTTATGTCAAAGACCGGAGGACATCAAGATGACTGCTCAGACGGTCGGTTCAAGGAGTGAACCGATCGGTTGACCTTCCAGACGGTCGGTTCAAGGGGTGAACTGATCGGTTGATGACCGGTTTGAGGAGCGAAATGAGCGGGTGGCGGACATGACGAGATGCACGACGACCAGGCGAACCGATCGGTTGGAGGAGCCAACCGATCGGCTGGTGGCACCTAGACGACCGGCTGTAGAGTACAGATCATTCATGTGATGAGTTGATCAACTCGGATGGCAAGGCACAGAGTTCATCTTGTACAGGTTGCATATGATGTTGACCTAGATGACCGTGATTCCTCTTGGCTCGAGGAATCACATTAGGATGGCCATAATCATCGCTTTTATCGTTTTGTGCATGTTTTCTGTGAGATATAGCATGTATATGATACGTACTATGTATTGTGGTGATTGGATATGTATATGTATATAAAACCAAATCCCTCATTAAAATATTAAGTTTTAGATGCCTTCCAAATGCGACACATGTGAAAAGCTTGTTCGACCAAGTGTGGGCACGCCCTAGCATGGTGCACCGTCTACCTCGTGGAAGCGTGAAGGATGAATGTGTGGGTCTGCCCTAGCAGGGTGCATGTTCATCATGTTTGCTTTGGGTCAGACTTAACAAGGTGATCTAGATGGGATCTAGTACCTTTAGGCATGGAGATGATCATTGCAAAGAGTTGTATATGACATCTTATCAAGAGTTGCATATGATGCAATTGGTAAAAGTTGCCTACCTGAGAGATCTATGTTGTGGGTGACAGCCCTAGCTGGTCCATGGCATAGAGGATTTCAGGGTCTTGCCCACTAGAAGGTTGTACGCTGCAATCTTCCGAATTGATGGTGAGGGCTATCAATTTGAAGTAAAATAGTGGGAGCGATAATTAATTAAAGGCCTAATTATATCGTCAAACTTTCAAATCAATCAAATAAGTCAAAAAATGAGTTTTGGACTAAAATTGCATATTTTCCTTTTATAGTTCAAATGGCAACAAACAACAACAACTTTTCTTTGTGATCGGTCCTTGACAAGGACAAGCTAAATGGGACAAACTTCCACGACTGGTATCGGACATTGAGAATTGTTCTCACTCAAGAGCGCAAGCTCTATGTCTCGGATACTCCAATTCCAGAGGAACCCACTCCTAATGCACCAAAGGCAGAAAGGGATGCTTACAAGAAGCATTCTGATGATGCCATTGATGCAAAGTACTTGATGCTATGTTCAATGAACCATGAGTTGCAGAGGCAACATGAGAACATGGGCGTCATAGAGATGATTCTGCATCTCAGGAACATGTATGAAGATCAGGCACGGCAAGAGAGGTACAATGTTTCTAGGGCGTTGTTCAAGTGCGTCATGACAGAAGGAGATCCAGTTGGTCCTCACACACTCAAGATGATTGGGTATGTGGAGAACCTGCAGAGACTGGGATTTCCACTGAGCCAAGAGTTGGCTACTGATGTGATACTGTAATCGTTGCCAGAATCTTACAGTCAGTTTGTGATGAACTACAACATGAACAACTTTGATAGGCCACTGTTAGAGTTGTTGGGCATGTTGAGGACAGCCGAGTTACAGATGAAGAAGGACAAGCCTAAGTCTATGATGGTGATCACGAGCAAGAAAGGCAAGTCCAAGCGCAAGGGCAAGGGCAAAGCTAAGAAAGGTTCTGAAGCTAGCTAGGAGTCCAAGCCATCTTCAGCTCTCAAGGCCAAGGGAGGCGTGACCAAGAAAGCAAATTGCCACCATTGTCAAAAGCCAGGACATTGGAAAAGGAATTGTCCTCTCTACCTGGAAGAACAAAAGAAGAAGGAGGCGACTGAAGCCTCTACTTGAAGGTGTCATGTAAATAAACTTGTAACACTTTTTGAGATATATGATATCAAGATGTAAAGTGTAAAGCATTCTTACTTGGGGCAAGTGTTGCCTTTATAGATAGGAATACTTTAGTTTATTTTCAGCCAATAAGGCATGTAATAAAGTTGTGAACTTCTATTTCATACTTGCCAATAGATAGAAACACTTTATTTTTGCATATTGTATGACAATGATGGCAATTAATAAAGAGATGTTTCAATTTATAAAGATGTGATCTTTGTGGCAATGCCTTATTTATCTTGTGATATTTGATATGCATAAGATAAAATGATACCTAAAAGTTATAGATAACTCAAACAATTTAATTAGCATTAATCATGAGAAATTCATTTCTAGTTTCTATGTGATGGATAAAACTAGACTCTTTTGGTTAGAGAACCAGTAAGGGACATGAATATCTTAGACATGATTAATCGATCTTCACTAATGTAGTGGGAGAGTGATTATCCTATTAGGCATAATACATGTGATGTATTTACATACCTATTGGAATAAATGCTAATACTTCAAATGGTGTTTAGAGAAATACCAATATGAATATCTTGAAGTGTTCAAGATTATCATAAATGAAGTACAAATTTGGTAAAGTATTAACTCTTGATGAGATCAATGAATGAAATACTTGGACCAAGTGTTTGAGATCCTTATGAGTGATTATGATAGTGTATCATAGTAAACTCATGATTAAGGCATGGTGATGTCTGAATCAAGAAGGAATCATACTCTAAGGAGTTAGAGAATGATTATCAAATAACTGAATTCTTCTTAATAAATGAATACCCCACACTAATAAAAGAAATTAAGAATCAAAAGGGTTGTGAGTTCTTATATCTTTAACAGATACACCTCAATTATCTAAGTGATCAGTTGTTCATGTGACGAGTCAACTATCAAGATGAATATGAGGAACCGAATCTTGAGTTATGGTTTAAAACCATTACATCCTAAATGACTTCCATGTGAACCATAAGGTATGACCTTGATGGTAGAACTCATTGGATCATATCCATAAGTGCAGATGAGTCTTAAGTGTTAAGACACATGGATAACATTTTGAGAAGGACGATGCTTGTTCATTGCAACTTAATGGCTAGGACATTTGGCATATGGATACTAAAACTGCATTCCTATGAGGAATAAAACCAGGATGTGTACGTGACATAACCTATAAGGTTTATGAATCCACTAATGTAAATGAAGTCTATAAGTTACAATGGACTAATCAATGTGATTGATTGAGTACAAGCAACTCAGAATTGGATCTTTACTTTGATGATATAGTCAAAGGGTTTGACTGATATGTCAAAGATAAAGAAGGGATCTGTGATTTAGTGGGAGCATGTTCACATTCCACATGTTGATGTGAAATGGAAATGTTCTAGAATGGAAATCCAAAAGTGGAAATTATCTTTAAGGAAGATAGAGATGTTTCCTATATGATAGGAATAGAGATCTATAGAGATAGTTCTCGACAAATCTCTTGACCTGGAAAAAAGAGAGCATACATTGGCAATCTGTACTGAAGGGTTCAGTATGCACAGATTCAGTGGGAGAAAACTTGTCCATGTTATACGGATATTAGTATCCCAAGGCCAAGTGTCCAATTCTTATGAAGAATGGGAACACTAAGAATAGATATGGATCTATCATGTATGTAATCATCCCATTGTCTTGCATGTATGACATGGCAAGAATAAAATGCATTCATCATCTTGTATGTAGGACATGGCAATATGATGTGCTCATCCTGATAACTCGTATGTAGGACATGACGAGTGGATGTCTGTCTACTTCCAGTAAGGGTTACTGGAATACCATAAGAACTTGATAAGTACTTGGGACGTACTAGTTCTATGGAGATAAGGAAGAGTTCGATGTAAAGAGTTACATTGATGCGAACTTCCGAATGGACAGAAAATTAATCGCAAAATATACATAGGATGTATAAAAGTGAAAGTTTGTTGATAATTGGAAGTGTTCCAATAAAACCATTTAAAAGGAAATGTCGAGTATCTGTGTGTTAGAGAACATCAGTGGATACTATATGGATCTGGAAGTTCATGAGATGAACTTATATTCCGCTCATTGATGACAAGTCTGGAATCCTTGATCATGCAATGTGGCTAAAGGTTAGCAATGGAATACTAGATGGCATATTACGGCAACTCCATCTCATACGTGTGACGTACAGCGAAGAGATGAGAGACATGCATTTTATACAGATTTTGGCAAGGTGTTGCCATTACTCACTATGTTGGCACTACAGCACAGTAACATGTGGGACATGTTTGAAGATCACTATGAATATGATTCATGGGTGATTGGCTCACAGTGCAAGTGGGAGTGTGTTGGTATGTATGCCCTGAGAGCCAATCATGGGATGATTGGTGGGATACATTAAGTTTGATTTGATAAACATCAACGGCGAGCTTCCAATTCTTTCTGGTTCATTCATATGAGATAGTGATAGAACAGATTGAATGTCTAGAGAATGGCAGTGCTCAATGACGTATGCCTTCAGGTTCATGACCTGAACGATGAGATCATACGGATGCTAAGAGTTTGTACATTCTTGTTATGTCCCTAGTCGGATGTCATTGTGGAAGGTAGATAGACAGCAATGACACACAAGACTAAGTTGTGGTGTTGGTTGATGACAGAATCTCATTAGTCATGATATAGAGATATCAAACCAAACACATAGGTACTTGTTAGAGAACAAGGTACCGGACAGACCCACCGTGAGTTTGACACATGGAACCATGAGATGGTAGTCACAGTCAGTACTCACAGTGATGGTGGTGAGTGTGATTCTTAGACCTGAAATCACTGCACTCAATACATGTCATTGGGCACACTTTGACATCATCAAACGCAGTCCTGAATCATGGGTTGTTATAAAGGTGATGATTGGGTGGCTTTGACACATGGGGCTTTTTAGGGGTGAGTGATAGATATGGGATTTGTCCCTCCTGAGGGAGTTTGATATCCATGGCCACTTGATGAGTAGGATTGAGAAAGGCGTGCACGCATGTGTGAATCAGTATATGATACTGATGTCATACATATCTCTTCCAGTCTACTCTGAGATCAAGGAAGTGAATGAACGTTGACAGGATGACTGTTCCATGCCTCGAGTTCATTCGGGATATCAGTGACAAAGGAATTATACATTCGCTGTAACACCATTCACGGATTGTAGGATGAAAGTTGTTCTCCAACTTTCTACTTTCACTTGGGTAGCACTGATGTGTGACTAGGCACCGCTCTTTGCTTGTGAAGTCATAAGTGTTATGGACTTTCACTGCCAACGTGAAATGGACCTGTAGGGTCACACACATAGGATTTAACCTGGAAGAGGAGTTTTGTCCACAAAGCAATGTTTAGATTGATTACTAAAGGAGTTTAGTAGTTCAATTAAACACTCAATCAGTAGATAGCTCAATATCGTATGGTTCAAGATGTTGGACGCATTGATTGGAGTATCAGATTGATTGAAATCGCAATTGACTGATTTTGCCCAACCTGTGCTCCCAACCGATCGGTTCATGTGATGAACCGGTCGGTTGAGGTTGCTGAACCGGTCGGCTGGAGTGTCCAGGCCGATCGGCTCATGCCTAGGTTCAAACGACCGGTTCAAGGGTTGAACCGATCGGCTCAACTGGTGCAACCGACCAGTTGGGAAAGTCATGTCGGCAAGAATTTTCCTTTCGTTTCAAATTGCCCAATTTGATTGGGAATAATATTGGTATTTGATACCAATTGGGAAAGAAACAAGGAAAGTCTTTTTGAGCCGGATTAGGACCATGAACCGATCAGTTCAGGGCACCAACCGATCGGTTGGAGTGCCCCAAACGATCGGCTCAGGTCCAACCGATCGGCTCAATGGCCGAACCGATCGGTTCAGTTGTGAACCGATCATTTCAAGTTGCGAACCGGTTGCTTTTTGTGGAAAATTCTCGAACCCTTCTACTCCTGCTTTAGTCCCGCATTGCCCGGGATGGAGAACCCTGTCCCATGACTCTCCTATATATATAGGGGTATTGGGGGCTTCTCAAAGTACAGCTCAGTGCAACCAGTTGCTCTGCAAGTTGTCGTTCTCTCTAGTTTTGGTAACCGTGAGAGAGCCCGAGCAAGTGCTTCCCGCAAAAGGGAGGTGCAGCAAGGGAAGGACAACTACAGTTGCAACAGGAGGCAGGAGAGCGTATTGGTGACTAGTACGTCAACAGGAGGGTGCGACTCCTTCCACTTCCTTGTGAGACAAGGAGAGTGGAGTTCCAGGTGGTCCGTGTGGACTACTACAGAGGCGGGAGGACACTGCCGCTTAGGAGGAAAACTGTCATCCGACAGTCTGGTTTGAGTAGGAGTTGTCAGTCTCGGTGTGACCAGGAGCTGCACAGACACCGTCGAAGTCCGGAGTTGAAGACCGCGCATTGCGCGAGGTATTGTCGCCGAGCAAGCCTCGGGACAAGGTATGATTCCGCAAACCATCCTTTCCTATTATATAGACGTTGACGCGTTTCCTCGGTATGGGTTGGGGGAGAAATTTTTTTTGTTTCCGCTGCCTTCTCTGTCTCCCCTAAAACCCAACAATTTTGCATATTGAACCCTAGGTTTTGGTTAAATTGCACATTATACCAAGACTAGGTTTTAATGCACAAACATTGCTTAATAAGCAGTTTCTTGGTGCTCAGGCTACCACAAGCCATACCTATGCATCATTTTCATTATTATGATGCTTCAACATTTGAGGAACATTTTATCATGTAATATTTGCAAGTTAACCCCTCAACTTGGGTAATTTGCACTTTAGTCCAAAACAAGTAAAACATTGTTTCAACATTATTCAAAAAGGACTAAAATTGAAACATAAGTTCCTCTTGAGCCTTAATTAATTTTCAAAGGATAAATACAAGAATATAAATGACTTACTTAATAAAAACTTCTAGGGTTAAGCCCTAACCCAGGTCAGGGATGTTACAACTATGGTGCTTTCTGTCCTAGGCAACGACGCTAGAAAGCTTGGTGCATCAGGACAGAGGTGTACACACTAGGCAATAAGGGTTGACTAGATGCACTCCATGGGACTCAAACACATGTGTGGGTCTTTTGAATTTATATTAACCCTAACAAAGTCAATCACAATACCAAATAGGCCACCCTCAAGCGCACGGGGTACTATTGTAGCATAGGTGATAAGCAAGTGTAGGGGTCAATCCTCAGGGAGAAAAGGGGGCACTAGAGCTAGGTTGGTTTGGCTGGGTTCCTACTGTAGAGACTAGGGTTAAGGGTTTAAAGGTGATTTGATTGTTAAGATATGTGAGCAAGAAAGCAATCAATGGAGAGAATGAAATCTAAGTTAACCCTAGACTAGATTAAGACTAAGTTTGTAAGAAAAGACTAAACTAGGTATGAAAAGGTAATTTACACTAAGGCAGACAAAAGAAAAGCACATGAGTGAGTAAAGAGCTAAACTAGCAAGAACAAGGTAAAAATAGGACAAGAAGCTAACTAAGCAGAAAAAGAGCTAACTAAGCTAACACTAGCTAAGCAAGATGAAAACTAGGGTTTTAAAGCAATTAATGAAGGTGTAGGTTGTTTAGGGGATGCACTTATCACTTAAGTTGGGGGGTGACATATGAAAATTATGATCCCATTTAGATTATCCAAACCAAAAAATAGGTTAGAGTATAATGAATTAATCTAAGCTACTAATTGGCCATGGATATGCTAGGTTATGTATAGGGGAACTAGTCCCTAACATCCCCTACTACCCTTGTGAGGCTCAATTGGGTTAGGGATTAGGTTTAATTCAATTAGAGTCTAATCAAGTCTAGGTTTCTAGATTAGACATTCCTAGGGAAATTAGGGGCCGAGGGTAGTAATGGGGAGGAAAAATTAGGGCTTTGGACCCCAATTCGCCCCACATTCTAGCGTTGAGAAGGCCCCATGCTAATTGCACTAGAATCACCTAAACTAGCCACTTAGATCTCTCACTTAGGATTAGGAAGATTGATTAGGATATAGGAAGATGGGAGGCAGTCTAGGGATCCAAGAATTGGACCTAGGGGCAAATCCCAAAATTCACATATATAAGCAATTTCCCTAAATTCCTACGTGATTTCACACACAAACCAACAAGCAATTCATGGAGAATGAGATGAAAATAGAACATAATCATTAGACAATGGAATAAAAAAGTTTACATGTCATTTTCCCCCAACATGGTATCAAAGTAACATTTTACACCCCAAACAGCCCATCCAAGGGGCCTAGCTACTCAAAATAAAGAAAAATACAAAAAGAAAGGAGAAAGAGGTAGAATAAGCCATGGATCTCAATGTAGATGAAGAAATCCTCCTCTCCAGCTGCTGCAAGATGTCCTCCTCTCTCCTCCAAGGTGCAAGGGTATGGAATGAAGGGGATTATAGGTAGGAACTACGATAAACTAGTGTTTTGGTGGTGGAAATGGTGAAATGGAGAATGGAGGTGGAAATGGAGTGGAATGTCTAAGGGGAGAAAATGGGGAGCTAGGAGGTGGTGGAAGGTATCTCTAGGGTATCCTAACCTCAGCGTCCATCCACCACCCACATATATATAGGTGGGGAGGAAGAAATAGGTCAAGTATGGGTAAAGTGGGAAATGCAGTGGAAAAAGTAGCTAGGTTTTGTGAGTAGCACGACCGTGGTGGATCACCACGGATGTGGTGGGTAGGGGTGAGCATGGCCATGGTGGGGTATAATGATCGTGTGAGTTAAAATGGTCAAAATTGTCAAGTTGTTTTGCGGGAGTGGCTGGTTGGTAGCACGGTCGTGCTGAGTAGCATGGTCGTGTTGGGAGTTGGTAGCACGGCCGTGCTGCACGGCACGGTTGTGTTGGAGGGTTACAACATGGCCATGTTGTGTAGCACAGTTGTGTTGGGGTATGTTTTGCAGGTGCTTCAAAACTGAGATTTTTCCTATGATTTCTTCATTTGCAGCACGATCGTTCCATGTTACTATGGCCTTGTTGGGGCTTTGCTTGCACTTTGAGCTTCAAACTTCTTGATCCATGGAATTTTTTTCTTACGTTTGACTCTTGGCCACTAGGGGTAGGTTGGGGGAGCTTTGGGGACTTCTTTGGGCCCCTCCATCTCTCTCGTCAATCCAAGTATGGTCCAAGTACCTAAAAACATGCAAATAATGTCCATAAGTGCATTTTACACATATATGCATATTAGGGGAAACATCATGTAATCTAACATGTATAAGTGTGATTGAAATGCGATATGACACAAGATGTAGCCCTAAACTAGGGCTCCATCAGAAATCAAACAACAGAATGTTGACATGAATAAAGCTGGTCAGGCCAGGTTACTACAACTGCAAGAGCTAGAGGAACTTTGGATGACAACTAACAAGAATGCAAGAATCTACAAAGAACGCATAAAATTATGGCATGATGGTCATCTAAAAAGGTAAGACATACAAGTGGGAGACCAAGTTCTAGTTTTTAACTCAAGACTGAGATTGTTCCTAGGGGAACTACGTTCTCACTGGTCTAGCCCATACAATGTTAAGAGCATCTACCCACATGGTGCCTTTTCTTATGGAGTGAAAAGTTGAGTGAGTTTGTGGAAAATGGCAAACACTTGAATAGACATTTCATCATATATGTCATGAGCATTAAAGCATCACTAAATCTGTCCAAACCATTACATATATTAGAAAATTGAAAGAAGCATGTCGATCCAATGACATAAAACAAAGGTGCTTGTCGGGAGGCAACCTGATCCTTACCTTAGCTCTTACTTTCAATTTTGAATTAGAAAATCTTCACCAGGTAGATATCACATCACAAGATGTAATCTCTTAAGTTCTAATAATTTTTTTTTATTTTTAAGATGGAGGCCACATTGCAGAGAGGAACGCAACCACATCTGATGGTTCAACCGACACAGTGTTTCCTCTCCATGTTAGATTTAAAGTTTTCTCTAGATGAGAAAATCTCTATGTTCAGGGTGGAGGGTGGATGGTACATACTCTACCTTCAACCCACACCTATCTATTTTAGACATAAGATTCCATCATTGCAATTTTGAAGAAAATTTGATCAAAATTTTTAAAATTTTTAAAATTTCAAAGTAGTTTTGTATAAAAACTTGATGAAGTTTTGGTGTTTTTATTTCAATAAAGCCTTTACCTAGACAGATAGTTTCTTTTTCCATGCAATTTTGCATCATTATACCCTCCTTATTTGAGGCAAAGCCTGAAGAGGGACAATTTCTGAAACTAGCCAATGGTTAGAAATCACCATATGAAGCTTATGAATGCTAACATCATGATCCTTTAGTAAAATATGGCAAGTATCTGTCGAACTGAGAGGGATCAAACATTGTGCTTCCTAACAGACTAATGGAAAAATAGCATGGAATCCCCACCGAATACCCATCAAGTCATTATTTGAGCATAATATGATAAAGAGAACAACTCTGTGCACTGAATTGTAAATCAAGTTGCATTATGATCTAAACTCTCTTCTACACTTCTTCTACCATCTTCATACACCTCCATCCATAATAAAGAAACAAAAAGCCATACAAATAGTGCCAAACCCTAAGTTTGGGGTGGCACACCACCCCTCTCTCTATCTGCTTCTTCTATAACACTCTCTATGTAATAGGGGCATACCACCAAAATAAAAAATAAAAGATGACAATGTTCACAAAAGAAAAAAAATGTAATTTCAAGTCGAATAGAGGAGAGATTCGCATTAAAAAAATGCAATCAATGTAATTTAAACCATATAACAATATCTCATGTTGAATAGAGGAGATATTTTCTACTTCTTTCCATACCCCCCTTCACTCCCTTTTCCACTTAAAGGCATAATGAATGCCTCATTTTTTCCACCCTTTGGTAAAACACCAGTGTCAAATCAAATGCACACTTGTTGATCTATGGGTATCTTTAGACTCTTATGAAGCTCTTAGACATGCTTGATGTTGGAGAAAGTGGGGAGGAAATGCTTTTGGGAAATGAACTTGGGAGTAAAGATATTGTAAGATGTGTTCAATGATCTTAGGAAGTTGAGATGCTTAGTCATACCCAACAGTAAAAAATTGACATGATGGGAAGATGAGGCAATCAAAAGAGTTGAAAGTATTCAATTGGCGATTGTTTCAGATTTTGTGTTACTCGAGGATGAGCAACATTTAAGTTTGGGGTGTTTTGATGAATGCATATTTGTCTTAGTTTTAGTCACCATTTTTGGCCCAGTTTTGCACTCAAATCTCTCATATACCTCCTAAATCTACTCATATATACTTTTCCTCAGTTATATATGATTATTTAATGTTTGATCAAATCCATTGGTCTCCATTGTAGGATTAAGCATCACACTATGTGCACCAGCTTAGGAGATGGTGGTCCCTCTATTGTCAATGTCCAGTCCCTTCATCAGAAAGCATCCTCATCAGTTAGAGGATTCATCCACGTAGGCCCATTGATCCATAGCAACAACCCCCCCCTTCCCCATGGGGGTGGGTTTGTTCCATGAGGGTAGTGATCACGATGACCAAGAGATTGTAGTGACTGATACATGACCATAACAGGTCACCACTGAGAAGGAGTTATCAACCGTGACAAAAAGGATGTCGTTATCATGACCAAGAATATTTTTGCCACCAAAACAACGTCGCAACCGTAACAAAAGTGATGAATATGACCATAATGCAAAAGGGTCACTATCGCTACACCGTCTCGACCAAAACACTCAGCATGACCACGTCTAGTTCGGCAAGATCGGGCCAAGGCCAAGGTGTAGCAACCACTACAAGGGTATCGACCATTACATGGGTCGTGACCGATACAACCGTTTGTACTGCTACAAAACCTCGTGATCCCAACATACGGCTTGACCGCAAAACTTGCCTTTCCCATGACACTACACTCAAAATGGTCATTCCCAGAGCCAGCATGGTTAGGCCCAACTATCTCACCCTCAACATCCGTAGTGACTGCTACAACCTATTGCGACTGCAACACCCCAACATGGTTGGGCGTACCCCAGCGTGGCCTTGCTAAGGAGTATTGTACCAACCACTACAACTAAGTCAGTGAAGTCTAGATCTGCACCTATAAATACTAGACCCCCTTCTTCGTTTGGAGGGATCTCTTTCTCTCGACGAAAAAGAGAGGGTGCCGCTCTATGCCTAGCCAAGGAAAACGATCAATTGCCTCCAAAGACTGCCTGTGTGGTGTCTGTGCTACTCTGCCATCTATGCTCCATCAAGACATATCTCCTATCCACAAAAGTGGTGGGATTTTAGATCTACATCATCCTCCTTCAATATCCATCTACCGCTCCATCTCCGATGGACAAGAGTAGGAGAAGAGAAGGAAGAAGGAAAGAGAAGGTCATATTCATCCTACTTGGTGTTCTTCCCCTCATCATCCAGGTCTGCCCCGTCATTGTGTAGAAGATCGTTTCTCCATCGAGCCAAGACCATCTTCTTCACCATGACCATGGCAGAATCTTCCATCTCTCTTGTTCTTTTTATTTCTATCATGAGGAGTGAGTAGTCCATTTTTTTGGGGTGCAGAGACTAGCCCCAATGCTTGTGCTTACATGTTCATTTTATAACATTTCCCAACTTTTATATAATTTTCCATTTCATTATTAACCGTTTAATGTGTGCTTTGTGGAATGATCACCTGCTTCGCATGATCTATTATATTCCTACGTTGCAAGAATTTCAATACTTAGGATTCAAATATCAATTAACATGGTTGATTCCCAGACAAAAACTTCTGAAGGGATATCTCTGGAGTACTAAGTGTGTGATATGTGGGTAATGAGACATCGAGCCTACGGAGATGATTACACAAACTCTATTTCCTAAAAGATGGTTTTTCTTACTCCATTTGGATAGTTATATCTTTCTTGGATGTGTTTTGGATGTGTTTTCATGTGTAGTGGTGGTGAAACCCAGCTCCACTCCAATGATTCTCATCATTAATCTAAACTCAGTTTTAATCCTGCTCTTTTATTTTCCTTGCAATTAGTTTAACTAAACCCAAATCAACTCTCGGTTCTAAATATTAGTCTTGATACAACTAGATACAACTAGCAAGGATCTTAAAAATGTTGTCACGTGGTGTTTGATCCTTAATTATACTATGATAAGACTCGTCCACTTGCGGGTGGTACTACTTCACAAGGGTTGGGTAAAAACTTAGGGATTTCAGCCCTAGGTGAATTTTTTAGTGCAATAAACGACACATCAATATGTATCTCAAATAGTCTACTCTAGATAAAGGAATAAATATTATACATTAAGAGAAAGAAATTTCCATTCCTTGGATTCAATCTAGATATTGGAGAACAAAGGAATTACATGATAATTAGAACATTGTCATAGTACTAGGTTGAAGTTGTTCTCCAACTTTTCCAGTTACTTTGGAGGAAATGAAGTTTTGCTAGATGCCAATCATTGTTAGTGAAATTGTAAAATGATTATAGATATCCCTAGCAATGTAATTTGGGCCTATAAGGTCACACACATAGGGTATATAGGGAAGAGTAGTATAATAGTGGACACATGATTAATTAGTTTCTAAAAGGTGTAGGAAATCAATTGAATCATTGATCAACTAACAAACCCAACCATTCAATCGGAAACTCCAATCACCCGACTAGTTAGACAATCGATTGACTAGAAGGTCTAGTTGATTGACCAGGCTGAGATTGGCCCAACCCATCGATTAGATACCGCAGTCGCCTAAATAGACGTGATCAGCCAATCAGTTGATTAGATGTTGTAGCCTCTAGAATGAAATGGATCCGTAGATCAGTGTAAAATGTTTGGACCTAGTCCAATCAATCGACTAGACTAGCCATTGTTTGAATGGAAGTTTGGACAGGCTGCTACAAAGTAGTCCCAGCTGGCTAGACAATTGATTAGACTAAGCCAGATGATCAAATGACTTTCCATAAGCAGGATGCTAAAAGTTGGCTGATATCTTTCTCATTTCCTTGGGTTTATTATAACCCTTACTACCCTGCTTTTCCTATGCATATTTAAATGATGGACAACACCTTTTATCTAACTTTCAATACCCAAAAGGAGAGAGAGAGAGATTGTGCAACACTGGAACATTACAATCAGAGAAGGTTTCTCCTTCTCCTATGTCTCTTAGAGAGTGACATGGAGTTCCCCTCATATGTGTAGATGATATTGAGATGTTGAAATGTTGGTTCCTATAGTAGTAGAATGTCAATGACATCTTCCTATATCTATATTCTAGCGAGTTCGAGATCTATTTCATGATAAAAGTATACCTCACATCCTTTCCTTCCCAATATATCGGTGTTGATGAGATTTGTTCCTGAGAATGTGGATTCTATTATTTTTGTAACTTCCAATGCATCTATCACATACAAAGATCCTCTAGGAGGTGGCTAGAAGGTATTGTGGGTATGGTCAAGTTGAAGTCTACTCTAGTAATCTAGGGAGCGTTATTGCATGTGGAAGAAAGCATATAATTTTTTTTATTATTAATTATATTCTATAATAAGAATATTCACCATAGACCACATTCCCATTCAATTTTGAGCATAAAATTCAAGAAATGTATCCTAATAGAAAATGTATCCCATTGACTATTAGTGTGTGTAAAATGTTGAGGGTTCCACAAAGTGATTAGACCAATAGTATATCATCACGATGGAATTAAAATCAAACCAGTAATGATGTTACCTCCCATACTACATATGTGATATTTTGACGATATGGACTTCACTTCTTGTAACATGTTGAGATTGATTTTATTTCTCTAATAGTGTCAACTCGCTCTTTTTGTATTAGCTGAAGTAGCCCCACAAATATTTCAACTCATAATGGCCACTAAAGCATAGTAGGTAGTCAGGACTTGGCGTCAAAAAACTAGTATTTAAATGAATAATAAAGGTCCCTGATCATGGAATTGCCAATAGCGAGAGGACAAATATTATGAAATCTCAAATGTTATTCTAGTTCAAAAAGTGAGCTATTTACATATATAATTCCCTCTAAAGTTATGTCAATTTGTTTATAAAAGTCAAAAATTCTATACTCGAGTCCTATTAAATAGTAATTGAGATACAATTTATATCTGATGTGTCCTTGAGGTCAAAATCATTGGTAATAAGTATCGGTTGCTCCATACTAGGGATAAAGGCTTGTTCATTTGATGGTTGTATAATTTTTCCTCAGTCGAGGGTTGCTATTTATGGGTCCCATGGTGGGATATAATTTTCCTTTTCTTGCATAACACCATTGCTGATAGTTTTGTTGTTTGGGCCGATAGTTTCAGTTCTTATTAATACTAGAATGCCAGAAGTAATTTTCTCAACAACATATTCATGAAATTATCACTCTCTTTCTCCTTAGCTTCCTTGTTTGTGTCCAAATTGACCATCTATATATGGACCTAGAATGTTGATGTTGTTGCTAGTGATGATAGGATATAAGAAATGACATTATGTAGTGAAATAAGATTATTTTCTTTGGGTGATTTTGGGTCACTTGTAAGGGATATCGATTTGGTTTTGGTGTCTATTCAACTTAGGATTTTTTTTTTTTCATGTCTACCTGGACATGTCTATTAATGGGAGGTGGTTGTGCTTCAATAGGTTCTTTATTGATTGAAAATAGGTTATGTTTGTAGTTTTAATATGGTAGATACAATCTTTCGAGGTTGTTCTTCAATAGTTCTATTTACAGCTTGTTTGACATTCAAGTCAATTTGGTTTGTGACAATCTGACAAAAATCATTGAAGAAGTTTGATGGTTGAAGGGCATCGTGATGAATGTAAGTTTTTCATCTAAATGACTAGAAATTCTTATCAGTGGCAGAGCCACCTTTGGTTCAGGTGAGCCTTGTGCCCCACTTGATTTTTAGAAAAAGTGTATATATTAGTTACTTCTTCCCCAACTTCATAGAATATGATGCCCATTTTGTTGGCGATATACCTATTCATTTGTTGGACGGGTTTGAGAGAGAAACCATTGCACCAGGATTTGTGCCAGACTCTTAGGGATGATGTTGTGATGAGATAAGATAATTTATATAAAGTGTAAATGGACGATGACATGGATACATAAAATAAAATATATATTGTGGCAGAAAATTGTGGCCATATATGTGGCTTTTGGAGTGCCTCATGTTAGAGTTATAGGCTCCCATGACTTTAGGAAAATTGTGAACCTAGGGTGGGATCATCCTATTATTGGGGATATTGTATCGATAGGGTCCCTAATATGATGAAAACTTGTTATGGAAGCATTACCAACAAGAGTATAAACCCAAAGAAGAAAAACTAGATTTAACGTGGAAAGCTCTTCTCAAGACAAGAAGAGGAAATCCATGGGGCAATACCAGCCAACAAGCACTATATAATTAAGATTACAACTCACATTGTCAAATTTAATTACCCTAAATCTAGGTATCCCTCCCCACAAGAAAACAAAGATTAGGAAGAAGAGAATCACATTCAATATGTACAAACCTCCCTCTTAGCTTGATCTCCTCATGACACTATTGTCGTTGCCAGGGACGACTTGATGCCACTGTGACCACTGACTAGGGTTAGATTGTTGCTGCTACCACTACTTTGCTTCCAAGAAAAGTTTTTGGCCCTCTCTTATCAACCAAGAGAGGTGCTCTATTAGTGCATCCAATGTGCCACCAACTGTTAGTCGCTACTTTGCTTCAAGGCAAAGTCATTGACTATCTCTTATCAACCAAGAGAGCTTGTTACACCCCGGTCTCACAATTTCCACTAATCATGAGATTAGGGCATAAATTGAGGATTTAACATAATACAAAGATCACCCTTAACTTTTTCTTCTCTTTCAAAACTCTTTGTTTTCTCGCATTCAACCACATAAACCAACTTTACAAGGGAATCTAAACATTGAATTCTCTAATCTGATTTCAACAGTAAAAATGCATGTATGAACATTCATTATGTTCCTCATACTTTTAAGCACATAAGACTTGTTGATTCGCACATATTGGTAAAATAGGAATAATGTTACACACCATCATTTACAAATCTCTCTTATTTCTTTACAAGGACCTAGAGTGACAAGGACTGACTCAACTTAACTATACTCAGACTTAACTCTTGTGGTAGATCTACTATGATGTAATGATATCTTCTTCAAGTCCATGTGATTTCCCTAAAAATTGTGAGTAGAGGGGTGAGCCTACTCGCTCAGTGAATGAGTACTTCAAAGAAACAGTCTAAAGCACTGATGTAATTACAGATATACTTTTGAGAAATTGATATCAATTATAACAACAATAAGCCTTAAAGAGTCTAATAATTGAAAATCATAAATATGGCAGGATATTTTAAATATCTATAAGAGTGAATCAATATATGAAATGCTTGATTGATCATAAAGAGAACTAATAATTTAGAAACATACAAAGAATAATTGAATAATTGTACACACTTGTTAGACCTCTCATTCATTTTATTATGCCCTGATCATATTGAGTTTACTCTACATATGAATACTCGTAGTGCACTACGATCACACCGTACAAGACTTAGAGGATACACCCGGGAAATGCTAAGTCCGACTACTCTCCTAGTCTACAATAGGGAAATCACTCTCTGGAATAAACTGGACTCCTCCTCTAACCTGAGCACAAAGGCAAAGAGTCAAGCCACCTCTTGACTTTTCGGTACTCTAGTGCCACCAGGACTTTTGGTTGATATTAGACATTGTAAACTATAATTTAAGGAGACTTCCACTAGGGCTGCGTTCCCCGTGCCACCTGATAACACATTTCGACCCCCGTATACTGGATGCTTCTAGGGTTAGATCATTTCACCCCTAAGGCGCAGACCTCACATAGGGGTTCTATGGTGTTCAGGGCTCCTAAGTCTATTATTTTATATTCCTAGAAAGCTCTTTTCTACATTTTACCCTTCTCTTACTTATACTTGACTATGGTATCTCTATGGTGTCGTGTCTACTTATTTGAAGTTATAATACAACATGTATATCATTCTAAAATTGGCAGAGCAGTATATTCAAAACACTATAATATACTATGTAATCAACATACTATACATGCAGGCAGACTAAAATTCTTAAATAAACAGATTACATGTTCACTTGGCACATACACACTAGAATCGTGTAATTTATCATCTTATTACACTGATAAGAGTTAATTACTTGACATATGAGTTATCCTTAATAGCACCTGCAACTTATCTGTAATTTCTCAAAGAACATGCATATCAACCCAAATCTTGAGTTGTGCATGTCATATCTCAATTAAAAGTTAATTACTTATCATGACAAGAATTATTAATAATAACTGAGAACATTGATATCACAATACTTGATTCATTGAACACCCGACCCTTAGGGTTTCATTTAATCACAAGAAATGCTACAAAGAAATGTGTAATACATCTATCAAATACTTTTCAAATCATTACAACACATGATACCTGGGATCTCAATTCCTTATCACATTACTGATAATTCTCATCCCTTCACATGATTATCATAATTACTGGATCTGGGTATTCAAACCCTTAGATCATCACATAGCATTCTTATCTCTGTAAATGGTAACCATTACCTCTAGGTCCTTCGACCAAGATATTCATTTCACTAGTTGTTCAAGTATTCTCATGGCTCACAAGGTCATCACACATCTTGTCACCTCTCACTAGGCAACAATTTATTCCCATGGCTCCCATATAGATTTCATGTGACATAAACATTCATTGAATAAAGACTACTATCAACAAATCATATAAAATCAATATATGTATGAAACCTTGGAACTGAGCTGAATTTGGGTTTCCATGTCATTCACTGGGATATCATGCATCAATAATAACATTGAATAAATAAAATGTATCATGTCAAGAAAATCCCTTCAAATAGATTTCACGATATCTATTCGCAAATATCCAACTTTTCTCACATCTAGGGTTTCACCCTCTTCACCGAGATACCAAACAAACCCTACTGACATTAAAAAAATCCAAGATAGTATCTGAAATATATGTACTATGAATTTAGATAAACAATCATTCAAAACCAAGGGGATCTAGATAAGCAACTTTCTCTATTTACTTATACAGCAAATTCAGTCATAGACAAATTCCCTATATTTTAGTTTATTCTTATATCCTCTGTGAATACTTAGGGAATTCTCATTAGAATGTATTCTATAAATTTCTGATATGATTTTATCATCTGAAATTCATCCAAACAGAGGAAGAATCCATTTCATAGCATGTTGCAACAACTAAGAACAAATAGACAATTTAAGGTTTGTAGTCGCATACTAAGCAATTAAAGATTATGGATGATTTAACCAATTTTCGTGCAATATACTATTTAAAGGAATTTGCCACTCACCCTAAAGTGTGAAAACACCATAAAAACGTATCACATATCTAAAAATCTCAAATCCATATCAAATCCCTAGCAATTCACCCAATTATTCTTCCTTTCAACTCGAAAACTCTAAAAATGAGGGACTATGAAGAAAGAGTGAGAAAAGGAGAAGTTTAATACCATTTTGGATCAAATCAGAGGAGGGACCGAATGTTGACATGTGAGACAAGATTCACCATGAAACTATATCAACAGAAGCTAAACTTATATGATTTCATAATTTCTCAGACTACAAAACCCTAGGTTAGCATCTCCATCAATTTCTCCTCTCAAACCCTAACTCTCTCTCTCTCTCTAGGATTTCATTTCTCTGGATTGAATCACGAATTATGAGAGCTCCTTGTGTGTTATGCTTCCCATATATAGCAATTGAGCTGCTTGGGTTAATTGCACATTGACCCCTCACTAAATTGTTTCTTATTTCAACATATTTTTCTATCATAAAAAGGTTTCTGTGAATTCATGTATTTCAGAGATCAAACCTTCTCCAAAAATAATGAGAATTTATCATGTTATGTATAATTGAGTTAAAAGGATTCAGTTAAAATATGAGATCCTTATAATCTTCCATTAAATAATTAAAAATTAAATAGTGCAGTGTTATCCATAATTCTACAGAAATGTCAGTTATTGTAATTCATCTACTAATAAGGTATAAACGCATCCAAAAATTAGTAAAATTTTACATGTTGTTTATGATTGAGTTTTAGATCTCCAATTAAAATTTTAGATCATTTGGAATTACCAATAAATAACTAAAAATAAAACACTACACTGTTGAAAAGCACTTTTTCAGCATTTTGGTCGAAGTATAGTTCAATCGAGAACCACATTCAAAGAACACTCAAATATTCTAAACATTTTCTCCAATATGCATGATTGAGTTATCCATATCATATCAAAAATTCAGTTGAATATAAAATTTATATAAAATCTGAAAAATTATTTACCAAACTGCTATCCTGATCGAATTCCATACTCATGTACCATTAAAACCCTAATTTCAGCCAACTAGGGTTTATATTTCTCAAACCCTAATTTATCAAACAATAGAACACTTAATGTTAGTATTAGGTTTACAACATCATAATTGAATTATCATTATTAATTATATTTAAGCAATGATCAATCAAATTAAGCATATAATCATCCAGGTAAACCCTAGTTTACCAATTAAGCTCAGATGCGGTCATAACAATTCTCCCCCCTCCCTAAAAAGTTTTTTCCCCGAAATATAAATATGCAAGTAAAGTACATTCAAGGTTTATTTTAAGCTTCTAAAATCTTACATGTCATTATATTCTTGTATTTCATACTTGAATGCGGTTTTCAACATTAAGTCCTTTATTCCTTTACTAAATCTCAATATGTTTGAAATAGTTCTCAATGATAACAAACAAATTCTCTATGCCACAATCAATCATAGGATACAGAGAGAAACAACGATTTCAATATTTGCATACTCTTGAGGTGTTACCTTAACATCGATAATCTGATCCAACTATCTCAATTCATACTGCTAGATATATACTTTTGTTATATGTTACCTCTAAATCACAAAAGAGAGTTCACCATGTTCTTTTGAGTTTTACTATTGTGGTACTCAAATAGCAAAATAGTCTTGAGTTAAAAGACTAGATTCAACAACAATTGTACATTACTACTCACGACATCCCCATTGGATCATGGATGCATAAGTTGAAGCATTATCATCACATTCTATATTATTCTCAAGTATGAACCCACACATAATTCAAGGTGTAACCATTGGGTTATAGCATACTAGGGTTTCAACAATAGTAATAGAGTACTCCATAATTGTATTTGTCATTCAAGGACTATTCATGCCCAATTACCATCACTTAGTTAAATTAAAGCTAGGTATAACAAGCTACACCTCATTAGGGTTACATATCAATACAATATGGTTATCATCCCTTAATATACCTTCAACAAATTATACTTCTAAAAACAAATTCACATATTACTAAAAGTCATTATTTTCTCGCATCTCTCTCCTCATTCATTACTACTTACTTTTTTCTACTTATCCTTCTAATTTTAATCATGTAGATTAAACATCCCTAAAATTGAAACATACAAGGTATGAATAGATTATTCATTATTCTTGCTATCACTGCAAGAATTTGTTTCATATCACACTTCACTCATATTGTATTTCTCCTTTTTTTCAAATCACACCTCTTATATTTCAAATTTATTTCTTATCCTTTGCTCTAAATCATTTCTATATTGTTTATCTACCTTTCAGATTAGCTAGGATTACTATCAGTGTTAGTTTACTTCTCATAGTGCAAATTTCATGATCTTATTTTATAGAGATGCTAGTATTCAAGGTCAAATCACTAGTGACAACCCTTTAACTACTACAACTCTAAACATTCTAGGGTTTGGCCTTTATCAGTAGCATGACGTTATTGTGGTATGACATTGCTCCCTTAATTTGAAATTCAAACTTTGGATCTCACAAGTTTTTACTAAAGTCTTACTTATCTTATCAATTGAATTTCCTTCATCTTAACTGGCCATTTAGATATATTACATTCTCAATTTACCCTTCTAGGGTTCCATTATCATATTGTGTGTCATTATGACATTCACTAGATGCCTCTACCATGGTGGTTATGCATCATATATGATTCATTTTCTTATCACTTCATTCCCATATTTCTCTCATTAAGTAATATATGGAAAATAAGACAGTTCTCAGACTTAGAATTCTTATCTTCAAACATCCCATTAATACATTTGTCATTTGTAGGTTTAATTAGTTATCAACAAGGATACTTGACTAACTAGCACTTGATTGAATCTTCTAACCTCTTTCTTTTATAATCTATATTACACCACCATGCTTCAGACCCTTCCTTACTTTCCATAATCCTCTTACCATATACTACTCTTCCACCTGTTATCTTTAACTTCTACTATTCTCTTATGATCATGTTTCTTATTCATGCGTATGATCATGTATACCATGTTGCACATATTTCTTTTTATCCTTCTACTAATGTTTAATAGATTACATATCCTTCATTTTAAATCAAACGGCTCATGCATGGGTGAAACATAGTTTCTCTTATATCAAGTTTTTCCTTCCTGAGTATAGTCTACCTTTGTATAACTTATTCATTTTGTTAAGCTACACTTTTGTTCTATTTTTTTAGAAACTAGTTTGTTGTTCTATAGAGACTTGGAATCCAAAGGTAGTAAGGATGAATGTATTAAACTTATTAATAAAGGTATACATTCCATGCTCTCAATTATATCATAACCCTCATTCCTTAATCAAGCTCATCATTTCCAACATTTAACTTTGTTTTAACTTAGTTTCTTATCCTAGTCTTATGATTTACATATTTATCTAATTCTCTTTACTTTAACTATTCTGAAGACTCTTCACTTATATTTACTTATCGTATACTTAACTCTTTTCTTCTATTTTTCCTTTGCTTTGGAGTACATAAAAACATTGTACTCGATTATATAATCCATTCCTCATGATTGATTCTTACAACCTTGGCCCGTACATACTTTTCTCATATCTTTTCCATATTTCATATTTAGAGTTCATATAATATTAATCATTAAACTTAATCTGAACCTTATGTCATGTTCCTTTATTCCCAATTAAGGATTTCTCATATGTGTCCCCAAAGTTGGGTCTCAGATATCAGTTCCAACTGATTCTTATCTATTATAATCTTTCCCACATGTTTCAACATCTTATTGTATGTACATTCTCACTATAATGTGGGTCTAATTTATCTAGAGCCTACTCTTATCATATTGTTAATAGGAGTCATTAGATCCTAGTAATGCATCCTGCCAGCCGGACTAGGCTGAACGTGCAGTCCTGAAGCCAAGAGCTACTTAATATTAACCAACTCCTATTAATCTCAAACATGTGGAAAGAATATCCACTTAGGATTCATTTAACGATCATTTCTAGTCTACTTGATACAAAGAATGTAATCAATAAATGATACAACTGCATAGTGTACAACAAATCTTAAAGACCAATATATATTTCAAAATACTGAATATTTGAATTCAAACATATAAAAGCATTTCTATTCATCTCCAATAAGACAACAATATGAAATGAAAGTTCTATCTCATTTTATATTTATGCTCTTAATTCATGTTACTTATCTTGTTTCTAACCCTAATATTTCTAGGGTTCCTCTCTAGCCCATCCTTCCACTATATACCTGGCCATGGTATACATGAAAGAATAGACAGAGTAGCTTGATACTGGTTGATCCAAGTACTCAGATACCAGGCCAGGATATCCAAATACTCAAATCCCTAGAGCTAACATCATAACATCTCCTATCTGCCACACTTATGATTCTAACTTACTAACTTAATGGTCCCTGACAACTCAGCCTAAGCTCTGATACCAAGTTGTTACACCCCGATCTCACAATTTCCACTAATCATGAGATTAGGGCATAAATTGAGGATTTAATGTAATACAAAGATCACCCTTAACTTTTTCTTCTCTTTCAAAACTCTTTGTTTTCTCGCATTGAACCACATAAACCAACTTTACAAGGGAATCTAAACATTGATTTCTCTAATCTGATTTCAATAGTAAAAATGCATGTATGAACATTCATTATGTTCCTCATACTTTTAAGCACATAAGACTTGTTGATTCGCACATATTGGTAAAATAGGAATAATGTTACACACCATCATTTACAAATCTCTCTTATTTCTTTACAAGGACCTAGAGTGACAAGGACTGACTCAACTTAACTATACTCAGACTTAACTCTTGTGGTAGATCTACTATGATGTAATGATATCTTCTTCAAGTCCATGTGATTTCCCTAAAAATTGTGAGTAGAGGGGTGAGCCTACTCGCTCAGTGAATGAGTACTTCAAAGAAACAGTCTAAAGCACTGATGTAATTACAGATATACTTTTGAGAAATTGATATCAATTATAACAACAATAAGCCTTAAAGAGTCTAATAATTGAAAATCATAAATATGGCAGGATACTTTAAATATCTATAAGAGTGAATCAATATATGAAATGCTTGATTGATCATAAAGAGAACTAATAATTTAGAAACATACAAAGAATAATTGAATAATTGTACACACTTGTTAGACCTCTCATTCATTTTATTATGCCCTGATCATATTGAGTTTACTCTACATATGAATACTCGTAGTGCACTACGATCACACCGTACAAGACTTAGAGGATACACCCGGGAAATGCTAAGTACGACTACTCTCCTAGTCTACAATAGGGAAATCACTCTCTGGCATAAACTGGACTCCTCCTCTAACCTGAGCACAAAGGCAAAGAGTCAAGCCATCTCTTGACTTTTCGATACTCTAGTGCCACCAGGACTTTTGGTTGATATTAGACATTGTAAACTATAATTTAAGGAGACTTCCACTAGGGCTGCGTTCCCCGTGCCACCTGATAACACATTTCGACCCCCGTATACTGGATGCTTCTAGGGTTAGATCATTTCACCCCTAAGGCGCAGACCTCACATAGGGGTTCTATGGTGTTCAGGGCTCCTAAGTCTATTATTTTATATTCCTAGAAAGCTCTTTTCTACATTTTACCCTTCTCTTACTTATACTTGACTATGGTATCTCTATGGTGTCGTGTCTACTTATTTGAAGTTATAATACAACATGTATATCATTCTAAAATTGGAAGAGCAGTATATTCAAAACACTATAATATACTATGTAATCAACATACTATACATGCAGGTAGACTAAAATTCTTAAATAAACAGATTACATGTTCACTTGGCACATACACACTAGAATCGTGTAATTTATCATCTTATTACACTGATAAGAGTTAATTACTTGACATATGAGTTATCCTTAATAGCACCTGCAACTTATCTGTAATTTCTCAAAGAACATGCATATCAACCCAAATCTTGAGTTGTGCATGTCATATCTCAATTAAATGTTAATTACTTATCATGACAAGAATTATTAATAATAACTGAGAACATTGATATCACAATACTTGATTCATTGAACACCCCACCCTTAGGGTTTCATTTAATCACAAGAAATGCTACAAAGAAATGTGTAATACATCTATCAAATACTTTTCAAATCATTACAACACGTGATACCTGGGATCTCAATTCCTTATCACATTACTGATAATTCTCATCCCTTCACATGATTATCATAATTACTGGATCTGGGTATTCAAACCCTTAGATCATCACATAGCATTCTTATCTCTGTAAATGGTAACCATTACCTCTAGGTCCTTCGACCAAGATATTCATTTCACTAGTTGTTCAAGTATTCTCATGGCTCACAAGGTCATCACACATCTTGTCACCTCTCACTAGGCAACAATTTATTCCCATGGCTCCCATATAGATTTCATGTGACATAAACATTCATTGAATAAAGACTACTATCAACAAATCATATAAAATCAATATATGTATGAAACCTTGGAACTGAGCTGAATTTGGGTTTCCATGTCATTCACTGGGATATCATGCATCAATAATAACATTGAATAAATAAAATGTATCATGTCAAGAAAATCCCTTCAAATAGATTTCACGATATCTATTCGCAAATATCCAACTTTTCTCACATCTAGGGTTTCACCCTCTTCATCGAGATACCAAACAAACCCTACTGACATTAAAAAAATCCAATATAGTATCTGACATATATGTACTATTAATTTAGATAAACAATCATTCAAAACCAAGGGGATCTAGATAAGCAACTTTCTCTATTTACTTATACAGCAAATTTAGTCATAGACAAATTCCCTATATTTTAGTTTATTCTTATATCCTCTGTGAATACTTAGGGAATTCTCATTAGAATGTATTCTATAAATTTCTAATATGATTTTATCATCTGAAATTCATCCAAACAGAGGAAGAATCAATTTCATAGCATGTTGCAACAACTAAGAACAAATAGACAATTTAGGGTTTGTAGTCGCATACTAAGCAATTAAAGATTATGGATATTTAACCAATTTTCGTGCAATATACTATTTAAAGGAATTTGCCACTCACCCTAAAGTGTGAAAACACCATAAAAACGTATCACATATCTAAAAATCTCAAATCCCTAGCAATTCACCCAATTATTCTTCCTTTCAACTCGAAAACTCTAAAAATGAGGGATTATGAAGAAAGAGTGAGAAAAGGAGAAGTTTAATACCATTTTGGATCAAATCAGAGGAGGGACCGAATGTTGACATGTGAGACAAGATTCACCATGAAACTATATCAACAGAAGCTAAACTTATATGATTTCATAATTTCTCAGACTACAAAACCCTAGGTTAGCATCTCCATCAATTTCTCCTCTCAAACCCTAACTCTCTCTCTCTCTCTAGGATTTCATTTCTCTGGATTGAATCACGAATTATGAGAGCTCCTTGTGTGTTATGTTGCCCATATAGAGCAATTGAGCTGCTTGGGTTAATTGCACATTGACCCCTCACTAAATTGTTTCTTATTTCAACATATTTTTCTATCATAAAAAGGTTTCTGTGAATTCGTGTATTTCAGAGATCAAACCTTCTCCAAAAATAATGAGAATTTATCATGTTATGTATAATTGAGTTAAAAGGATTCAGTTAAAATATGAGATCCTTATAATCTTCCATTAAATAATTAAAAATTAAATAGTGCAGTGTTATCCATAATTCTACAGAAATGTCAGTTACTGTAATTCATCTACTAATAATGTATAAACGCATCCAAAAATTAGTAAATTTTACATGTTGTTTATGATTGAGTTTTAGATCTCCAATTAAAATTTCAGATCATTTGGAATTACCAATAAATAACTAAAAATAAAACACTACACTGTTGAAAAGCACTTTGTCAGCATTTTGGTCGAAGTATAGTTCAATCGAGAACCACATTCAAAGAACACTCAAATATTCTAAACATTTTCTCCAATATGCATGATTGAGTTATCCATATCATATACAAAATTCAGTTCAATATAAAATTTGTATAAAATATGAAAAATTATTTACCAAACTGCTATCCTGATCAAATTCCATACTCATGTACCATCAAAACCCTAATTTCAGCCAACTAGGGTTTATATTTCTCAAACCCTAATTTATCAAACAATAGAACACTTAATGTTAGTATTAGGTTTACAACATCATAATTGAATTATCATTATTAATTATATTTAAGCAATGATCAATCAAATTAAGCATATAATCATCCAGGTAAACCCTAGTTTACCAATTAAGCTCAGATGCGGTCATAACAATTCTCCCCCCTCCCTAAAAAGTTTTTTTCCCCGAAATATAAATATGCAAGTAAAGTACATTCAAGGTTTATTTTAAGCTTCTAAAATCTTACATGTCATTATATTCTTGTATTTCATACTTGAATGCGGTTTTCAACATTAAGTCCTTTATTCCTTTACTAAATCTCAATATGTTTGAAATAGTTCTCAATGATAACAAACAAATTCTCTATGCCACAATCAATCATAGGATACAGAGAGAAACAACGATTTCAATATTTGCATACTCTTGAGGTGTTACCTTAACATCGATAATCTGTTCCAACTATCTCAATTCATACTGCTAGATATATACTTTTGTTATATGTTACCTCTAAATCACAAAAGAGAGTTCACCATGTTCTTTTGAGTTTTACTATTGTGGTACTCAAATAGCAAAATAGTCTTGAGTTAAAAGACTAGATTCAACAACAATTGTACATTACTACTCACGACATCCCCATTGGATCATGGATGCATAAGTTGAAGCATTATCATCACATTCTATATTATTCTCAAGTATGAACCCACACATAATTCAAGGTGTAACCATTGGGTTATAGCATACTAGGGTTTCAACAATAGTAATAGAGTACTCCATAATTGTATTTGTCATTCAAGGACTATTCATGCCCAATTACCATCACTTAGTTAAATTAAAGCTAGGTATAACAAGCTACACCCCATTAGGGTTACATATCAATACAATATGGTTATCATCCCTTAATATACCTTCAACAAATTATACTTCTAAAAACAAATTCACATATTACTAAAAGTCATTGTTTTCTCGCATCTCTCTCCTCATTCATTACTACTTACTTTTTTCTACTTATCCTTCTAATTTTAATCATGTAGATTAAACATCCCTAAAATTGAAACATACAAGGTATGAATAGATTATTCATTATTCTTGCTATCACTGCAAGAATTTGTTTCATATCACACTTCACTCATATTGTATTTCTCCTTTTTTTCAAATCACACCTCTTATATTTCAAATCTATTTCTTATCCTTTGCTCTAAATCATTTCTATATTGTTTATCTACCTTTCAGATTAGCTAGGATTACTATCAGTGTTAGTTTACTTCTCATAGTGCAAATTTCATGATCTTATTTTATAGAGATGCTAGTATTCAAGGTCAAATCACTAGTGACAACCCTTTAACTACTACAACTCTAAACATTCTAGGGTTTGGCCTTTATCAGTAGCATGACGTTATTGTGGTATGACATTGCTCCCTTAATTTGAAATTCAAACTTTGGATCTCACAAGTTTTTACTAAAGTCTTACTTATCTTATCAATTGAATTTCCTTCATCTTAACTGGCCATTCAGATATATTACATTCTCAATTTACCCTTCTAGGGTTCCATTATCATATTGTGTGTCATTATGACATTCACTAGATGCCTCTACCATGGTGGTTATGCATCATATATGATTCATTTTCTTATCACTTCATTCCCATATTTCTCTCATTAAGTAATATATGGAAAATAAGACAGTTCTCAGACTTAGAATTCTTATCTTCAAACATCCCATTAATACATTTGTCATTTGTAGGTTTAATTAGTTATCAACAAGGATACTTGACTAACTAGCACTTGATTGAATCTTCTAACCTCTTTCTTTTATAATCTATATTATACCACCATGCTTCAGACCCTTCCTTACTTTCCATAATCCTCTTACCATATACTACTCTTCCACCTGTTATCTTTAACTTCTACTATTCTCTTATGATCATGTTTCTTATTCATGCGTATGATCATGTATACCATGTTGCACATATTTCTTTTTATCCTTCTACTAATGTTTAATAGATTACATATCCTTCATTTTAAATCAAACGGCTCATGCATGGGTGAAACATAGTTTCTCTTATATCAAGTTTTTCCTTCCTGAGTATAGTCTACCTTTGTATAACTTATTCATTTTGTTAAGCTACACTTTTGTTCTCTTTTTTTAGAAACTAGTTTGTTGTTCTATAGAGACTTGGAATCCAAAGATAGTAAGGATGAATGTATTAAACTTATTAATAAAGGTATACATTCCATGCTCTCAATTATATCATAACCCTCATTCCTTAATCAAGCTCATCATTTCCAACATTTAACTTTGTTTTAACTTAGTTTCTTATCCTAGTCTTATGATTTACATATTTATCTAATTCTCTTTACTTTAACTATTCTGAAGACTCTTCACTTATATTTACTTATCGTATACTTAACTCTTTTCTTCTATTTTTCCTTTGCTTTGGAGTACATAAAAACATTGTACTCGATTATATAACCCATTCCTCATGATTGATTCTTACAACCTTGGCCCGTACATACTTTTCTCATATCTTTTCCATATTTCATATTTAGAGTTCATATAATATTAATCATTAAACTTAATCTGAACCTTATGTCATGTTCCTTTATTCCCAATTAAGGATTTCTCATATGTGTCCCCAAAGTTGGGTCTCAGATATTAGTTCCAACTGATTCTTATCTATTATAATCTTTCCCACATGTTTCAACATCTTATTGTATGTACATTCTCACTATAATGTGGGTCTAATTTATCTAGAGCCTACTCTTATCATATTGTTAATAGGAGTCATTAGATCCTAGTAATGCATCCTGCCAGCCGGACTAGGCTGAACGTGCAGTCATGAAGCCAAGAGCTACTTAATATTAACCAACTCCTATTAATCTCAAACATGTGGAAAGAATATCCACTTAGGAAAGTTCATTTAACGATCATTTCTAGTCTACTTGATACAAAGAATGTAATCAATAAATGATACAACTGCATAGTGTACAACAAATCTTAAAGACCAATATATATTTCAAAATACTGAATATTTGAATTCAAACATATAAAAGCATTTCTATTCATCTCCAATAAGACAACAATATGAAATGAAAGTTCTATCTCATTTTATATTTATGCTCTTAATTCATGTTACTTATCTTGTTTCTAACCCTAATATTTCTAGGGTTCCTCTCTAGCCCATCCTTCCACTATATACCTGGCCATGGTATACATGAAAGAATAGACAGAGTAGCTTGATACTGGTTGATCCAAGTACTCAGATACCAGGCCAGGATATCCAAATACTCAAATCCCTAGAGCTAACATCATAACATCTCCTATCTGCCACACTTATGATTCTAACTTACTAACTTAATGGTCCCTGACAACTCAGCCTAAGCTCTGATACCAAGTTGTTACACCCCGATCTCACAATTTCCACTAATCATGAGATTAGGGCATAAATTGAGGATTTAATGTAATACAAAGATCACCCTTAACTTTTTCTTCTCTTTCAAAACTCTTTGTTTTCTCGCATTGAACCACATAAACCAACTTTACAAGGGAATCTAAACATTGATTTCTCTAATCTGATTTCAATAGTAAAAATGCATGTATGAACATTCATTATGTTCCTCATACTTTTAAGCACATAAGACTTGCTAATTCACACATATTTCTAAAAGAAGAATAATGTTATACATCATCATTTACAACTCTCTCTTATTTCTTTACAAGGACCTAGAGTGACAAGGATCGACTGAACTTAACTATACTTAGACTTAACTCTTGTGGCAGATCTACTTTGATGCAATGATATCTTCTTCAAATCCATGTGATTTCCCTAAAAATTATGAGTAGAGGGGTGAGCCTACTCGCTCAGTGAATGAGTACTTTAATGAAACAATCTAAACTACTCATTTAATTACAGATATACTTTTGAGAAATTGATATCAATTATAACAGCAGTAAGCCTTAAAGAGTCTAATAATTGACAATCATAAATATGATAGGATACTCTAAATACCTATAAGAGTGAATCAATATATGAAATGCTTGATTGATCATAAAGAGAACTAAGAATTCAGAATCATACAAAGAATAATTGAATAATTGTACACACTTGTTTGACCTCTCATTCATTTTATTATGCCCTGATTATATGCAGTGTACTCTACATATGAAGACTTGTAGTGCACTACAATCACACCGTACAAGAGTTAGTAGACACAGCCAGGAAATGCTAAGTTTGACTACTCTCCTGGTCTACAACAAGGAAATGGCTCTCTGGCCTAAACTGGACTCCTCCTCTAACCTGAGCACACAGACAGATAGTCAAGCCACCTCTTGGCTTTTCTGTACTCTAGTTCCACCAGGACATCTGGTTGATGTTGGACACTGCAAACTATTATTTAAGGAGACTTCCACTAGGGCTTCATCCCCCATGCCACCCGATAGCACATTTTGACCCCCGTATACTAGACGCTGCCAGGGTTAGGTCGTTTCACCCCTTAGGTGCAGACCTCGCATAGGGTTCTATGGTGTTCAGGGCTCCTAAGTCTGTTATTTTATTATTCCTAGAAAGCTCTTTTCTACATTGTACCCTTCTCTTACTTATACTTGACTCTGGTATCTCTATGTTATCATGTCTACTTATTTGAAGTAATAATACAACATGTATATCATTCTAAACTTGGCAGAGCAGTATATTCAAAACATTATAATATACTGAGTAATCAACATATTATACATGCAGGCAGACTAAAATTCTAAAATAAACAGATTACAGGTCCACTTGGCACATACACACTAGAATCATGCAATTTATCATCTTATTACACTGATAAGAGTTAATTACTTGACATATGAGTAATCATCAATAGCACCCGTAACTTATCTGTAATTTCTCAAAGAACATGCATATCAACCCAAATCTTGAGTTGTGCATGTCATAACTCAATTAAGAGTTAATTAATTATCATGACAAGAATTATTAATAATATCTGAGAACATTGATATCACAATACTTGATTCATTGAACACCCTACCCTAAGGGTTTCATTTAATCACAACAAATGCTACAAAGAAAGGTGTATTACATCTATCACGTAGTTTTCAAATCTTTACAACACATGATACCCGGGATCTCAATCCCTTATCACATTACTGAGAACTCTCATCCCTTCACATCATTATCATAATTACTGGATCTGGGTATTCAAACCCTTAGATCATCACATAGCATTGTTACCTCTGTAACAGGTATTCATTACCTCTAGGTCCTTAGACCAAGGTATTCATTTCACTAGTTGTACAAGTATTCTCATGTCTCACAAGGTCATCACACATCTTGTCACCTCTCACTAGGAAACAACTTATTCCCATGGCTCCCATAAAGATTTCATGCGACATAAACATTCAATGAATAAAGATTACTATCAACAAATCATATAAAATCAATATATTTATGAAACCTTAGAACTGAGATGAATTTGGGTTTCCATGCCATTCACCGGGATATCATGAATCAATAATAACATTGAATAAATAAAGTCTATGATGTCAAGAAAATCCCTTCAAATGGATTTCACGATATCTATTCGCAAATATCCAACTTTCCTCGCATCTAGGGTTTCACCCTCTTCACTAAGATACCAAACAAACACTACTCACTTGAAATGAAATCCAAGATAGTATCTAACATATATGTACTATGAATTTAGATAAACAATCATTCAAAACTAAGGGGATCTAGAGAAGCAACTTTCTCTATTTACTTATACAACAAATTTCAGTCATAGACAAATTCCCTATATTTTAGTTTATTCTTATAACCTCTGCAAATACTTAGCGAATTATCATGAGGATGTATTGTATACATTTCTAATATGATTTTATCATCTGAAATTCATCCAAACCACGGAAGAATCCATTTCATATCATTTTGCAACAACTTAGAACAAATAGACAATTCAGGGTTTGTAGTCGCATACTAAGCAATTAAAGATTATGGATGATTTAACCAATTTTGGTGTAATATACTATTTAAAGGAAGTTCCCACTCCCCCTAAGGTGTGAAAACACCTTAAAAACGTATCCCATATCTGAAAATCTCAAATACATATCAAATCCCTAGAAATTCACCTAATTCTTCTTCCATTCAACTCGAAAACTCTAAAAATGAGGGATTATGAAGAAAGAGTGAGAAAAGGAGAAGTTTTGATACCATTTTGGATCAAATCATAGGAGCGACAAAATTTTTACATGTGAGACAAGATTCACCAAGAAACTATATCCAAAGAAGCTAAACTTACATGATTTCATAATTTCTCGGACTGCAAAACCCTAGGTCAGCATCTCCATCAATTTCTCCTCTCAAACCGTAACTCTCTCTCTCTCTAGGATTTCATTTCTCTAGATTGAATCACGAATTATGAGATCTCCTTGTGTGTTATGTTGACCATATAGATCAATTGAGTTGCTTGGGTTAATTACACATTGACCCCTCACTAAACTTTTTCTTATTTCAACATAGTTTTCTGTAATAAAATGGTTTCTATGAATTTGTTTATTTCAGAGATCAAACCTTCTCCAAAAATAATGAGAATTTAGCATGTTATGTATAATTGAGTTACAAAGATTCAATTAAAATGTGAGATCCTTACAAGCTTCCATTAAATAAATAAAAATCAAATAGTGCACTGCTATCCATAATTCTACAGAAATGTCAATTACTGTAATTCATCTACTGACAAGGTCTAAACGCATCCAAAAATTAGGAAAACTTTACATGTTGTTTATATTGAGTTTCAGATCTCCAGTTAAAATTTCAAATCATTTGGAGTTACCAATAAATAACCAAAAATAAAACACTATACTACTAAAAAGCACTCTGTTAGCATTTTGGTCGAAGTATAGTTCGACCGAGAACCACATTCAAAGAACACTCAAATATTCTGAAATTGTTCTCCAATATGAATGATTGAGTTATCCATATCTTATCTGAAATTCAATTAAATGCAAAATTTGTAGAAAATATGAAAAATCATTTACCACACTGCTATCCTGATCAATTTCCATACTCATATACCATCAAAACTCTAATTTCAACCAACTAGGGTTTATATTTTTCAAACCCTAATTTCTCAAACAATAGAACACTTAACATTCTTATTAGGTTTAAAACATCATACTTGAATTATCATCATTAATTAGATTTAAGCAATGATCAATCCAATTAAGCATATAATCATCTAGGTAAACCCTAGTTTACCAATTAAGCTCAGATGCGGTCATAACAGAGCTCCTCCAATTATTCTTATTTTTGACTCTTCTATGATAGAAGGAACCAACAAGAAATTGGAGTGATCACAACTCAACCTGCGACGATCGTCTCACAAAAACAAGATCAACGAATTTAAACTAATGCAGAAGCGTTTCGTTAGCATCGGAATTATTGAAAATCACAAAATTATATATTTTTTACACAAAGGTCCATAAACTGTCAGACTACTTCATAAAAGAACAAGATAAGTTATTTACAAATTGATTCACCATTACATCTCTGTAATATCACATCTTGCGAGTCACAACATCAACTTCCCTGTTAACTGTACAAGGCAAGATACAAAAATCTCGAGGCATTACGCCAAAATCTCAGATCTATTTAAAACATATAAAGACTCCTAGAACCTGAGAGTAAAGAGACAATACATAGGACATTTCTATCTATAAGACTTGACAGACAGTGTCTCCACCTGAGGATCACTATTGTCCCTAATCTTGTCGTTGCTGATGTTGCTGCTCACCCACTGAAGGGTTCCTTCGTCCTCGGTGTCTACCTAAAAAGTTCAATCCCACAGGGGTGAGACAATTGAATAATTGTCCCAGCAAGAGTTATAACTCTTCTCTAGAAGCATTATTATTGCAAATATTAAAATAATAACGAGCAGAAGAACTATAATTATTTAACAGCAGGCAATTCATTGATTAAACTAAGTAGAGCAGCATTCTCTAAGCAATCATTTCAATTATAACTTAATTGAATGACAAGACTTATATCAATAAAGAATATGAAGAACATGTATACTACTTATTCAACTAGAACACTATAAATAATGTATCATCAATCATTGTTTCTCATAGTTCAACCTAAGCAATTAAGCTATACGGCTCATTACATTTTTCAAACATATTTATGCCCTGAGGAGATGAGATATACCTCTCATACCCCAACCGACCATTATGAAATCGCAATCGGTACCATACATAGGTCATTAGAAGAGTCATATTCCTATGACCTCATCTTCCTCAGTTAGTGTGAGGTACAACATGCAGGACATCTTGTGTCTCTGCTATAATGGCTTTCCAGGGTATTTTGGCAACTTCTCTATTAGAGTTACAGTGGCATGCTGTACTCTCTTCGCCATCGAGGGATTTCTTGTTTATCTCTCATCGATGCGGCATTAACAACATCATCGGGAGATTAGTGATACATCATCCCGGCTTACACATATAATGAAGGATTGAGAGATTAAATATACATCTCACATCAATTCCCTCATTAGGACGTAAGGATATTCACGTCCATAACCCCCACATACTCAAAAGTATGCTCTCCAGGAGCTCGCTTAGGAAAACTTGTTTCACCATCATTTAATTTCTGACAATGATGGATCTATGGTCAGGGCTCTACATGATATCATTATACTTGATTAATTAAGTACATTATGGCATCCTTTTAGCATCAAGCATGTTTTCAAACATAAACCAATAAGACAATTGCTATTAAGAAAGAGTACTAATTATATCAAGTTCATTTCACATCTAGTTAACATTGGGATCTCAATCCCTAACCTTCTTATCATTGTGATTTAGGAATATGGGTATTCAAACCCTTAGATCATCAAACACTTGTTACCAAGTAACATGTTGCTATTGAATCATTTAACAGTATGAACAGAATAATAGCAATGTTGATATTTCCTATGGCTCATATAGCTTGTCAAACTCTTATGTTACCTATCACTGGGCAACATAACATATCATTACTTTCAAAACTTATAAGTGCTTTCAATGAATATGACATCATAGTTCTTACCTGGCTAGGTTCACCATTTCATAAAAACCTGCATAATTAATACATTTGATAATAGGCAAATTATCTCTATATCAGCACATTACAAAACAAAGATAAGCTTTCAATTCAAGGGTTGTAACACTATGCCCTTACTAGGATTAGGGTTTCCCTTTTTAATTCAATTAGGGTTAACCAACCCCTTTAACTTAATTAAGAAAAGTGATTCCTCATTTCATAGAACAAACATTGAGTTTCATGCTTAAAAGCATAACCTAGAATTAGGGTTTACTGTTCACACCCTCACATTACCCTAGATTAGGGTTTACTATTCACATTAAGATTATACCATCTTCATATATAAGGATTAATTCCATTAATGCCCTCAATTAGGGTTATGACACATTAGTTGTCATAACTAGGGTTTCATGATCTCATTATCATGGATCATATCCTAATTAGGTATCCATCCATATCGGGAGTTCATTACTTGATTAATCATTCATATAAGAAGTCTTCTCTCTCTTTTTTTTCAACAAGATGATGTTTTCATCATCCCTGATTAGGCTAAGTCAATTCAATATTGACATCATGGGTTATATAATTATTATTATGATCATTAGATCTTACTCATCCAAGGAGTACTAATCACTCTATCCCGTCAAGGGTACCTTTATAATGATCACCACTGATTATAACATGCATTAATCAACTAATTACTTGGTCCCTTAATCACTTTAGGTATCTATGAGGTTTAGGTTAATCAATCAGTAAACCATCTTGACCACTAAATCATCAAACGATCTTGACCCTTTTTAGACCTCAAACGGTTTTGCACACTAAACCCCCAAACGGTCTTGGACTGCCCTTGAAACTGTTTGGTGTTGAAGACCATTTAGTCTTGTTGACTTTTCAAAATGTTTGGTAAAGTGCACACTCAAGACCGTTTGCCCTAGATGGGGTGAAGACCATTTGGTCATGAAGATCGTTTGGTCAAGATGACTTTGAAACCACACAGACATAACAAACTTTGAAACCGCATGAGCACCAAACGGTTTGGGATCGTTTGGTCCCAAATGGTCTTGAGACTGTTTGGTCCCAAAGGGTCTTGAGATCGTTTGGACCCAAACGGTCTTGAGACCGTTTGGACCATTTGGACCCAAATGGTCTGGAGACCATTTGGTCCAAACCACCTCAAAACCGCAAGGACCAAAAAGTGTCTTAACCACTTCAATTGAGTTAGGGTTTCCAATGTTGAACCCCTCAACCGATCATGTACTTGCTAGCCACTTATCAATTGAGTCAATTAGGTCAACCCTCAACTGATTTGACACTCAATTGATCATAAATTAGGGCTTGTATCAATTGGATTAGGGTTTGAAATTGATTACCCTTCAACATGTTCCAATGTGGGTCTAATTGATTTAAAATCATTGAACCATCAATTTGGTCATGACCTGACCCCAAATGGTCTTGGGATCAGTTGGATGACCTCCAAATGGTCTTGAGACCGTTTTCTCAAGTCAACATCAAAAACTAACTCTACCAATTAAGGTTTGATTCATTGAATTGATCATTAGGTCAACAATCAATTATACTTCAACTTGTTACCTTTAAATCTTAAACCACTTGACCATAGTCAACCCTAGACCTCCAAACGGTCTTGGGTGACCCCCAAACGGTCTTGGGATCATTTGGATATCTTCCAAATGGTCTTGATACCGTTTTCCCATTAATTTATCAAAAACCAAGTCATTGAAATAAGGTTTGAACCCTAGGTTTGGTCACCAAATCAACAATTGATTATTCATAAACTTGATATCATTGGGTCCTCAATTGGTTAACCCTACTTAACCGTAGACCTACAAATGGTCTTGGGTGATCACCAAATGGTCTTAAGACCGTTTGGGTGATCCCCAAATGGTTTTGAAACCGTTTGGGCCACTCAACCCAAACTTCAACATGATATTATTATTGAAATCAACAATTGACCCGATTAGGGTTTAGATGATTGATGGGCCTTCAATTGGTGATTCACTTGGAATTAATGGATGATTTTTGGTAAGTAATTAGTCTACATTATTCACAAAAGTCCTCCAAATGGTCAACGCCTGGTCAACACATCCAACCGGTCTTGGACCGTTTGCTTCTATGTGGTTTGGTTGAAACCGTTTGCTCCCAAACGGTTTGGGAAACCGTTTTAGCAACGGTTGGAGAACGTTTGCTAAAGTAGGTTTTTGGATAAACATAGGAACTAACGTCATCATCTTCTACCTCAAGAACAGGGGCTGTTCTTCATGGAATTGCTAGAAAGAACACAAGAGTAACAAAGAAAGAAGAGAAACTAACGATTTTTCATGGAAATGAAGGTGCATAAACAAAGCTCAAGGTTTAGAGTTATAAAACCCACATATAGGACTGATCCAGAGCTCCAAGCTTCATAGATTTAATGGTGAATGAAGCTCTAGTAGTTGTCCAAGGTCCTTTCTTCAAGTTTTGGATGGAGAAGATGGCTAGAAAGAAGAATCGTGTGAAAAACACCAATAAACCAACCTTGTTTTATGGTTTCCTCCATGAATTTGAGGTAGATGATGGTCCATACTTACCAAACCAGCTTGGTCGTCCTTCCTCTTCTCTAGAGCTCCTCCTTGGTCAGCCAAATCAGGTTTGAGAAGAAAAGAACTAAGGGAAACGATCCCTTGTTTATTTGGGAAGATTGCTTATATATTTATGGGTCTTTTCAAAGAAAAAGGAAAAAGGATGGTTATTTCCTTTTTATTTCCCAAACAAATCCACTTAGGCTTGATCCATCCTTGGCCACATTTTCCACTTACTAAACTCATTCAAACTCCTCCATTATCCAAGGTTTAAAGGAAAAGAAACCAAACATCTTAATAAGTTGTATATATAAAAGGCCATTTTCTTAAATCTTGATTATTTCAACATCAAGATTATCTCTTTTCCTTGATCATTCAAATGAGGCACCCTTCTCATTTTCTTTTCTCTACTTGATGCCAAGAAACATGAGAGATACTTTAGAGGATACATTTTACATGTTGGACCCTAGGTTTTGGGTAATTTACACATTACACCAAAACTAGGATTTAAAGCACAAGGATTGCTCTACAAGTTATATCTTGGTGCCCAAGCTTGTGGAATCCATACCACCACAGCATATTCATTCTTATGATGTCTCATCATCAGAGGAACATCTTGACATGTGCAATTTTCAAGTTAATCCCTCTACTTGGGTAATTTGCACATTAGTCTATTATAAACAAAACAATGTTTCAACATTATGCAAAAAAGGACTGAAAATAGAAATATAAGTTCCTCTAAAGCCTTAATTACATTTCACAGGATAAACACAAACATCTAATCACTTAATTAGGAAAAATACCTAAGGTTAGTCCATAACCTAGGTCAGGGATGTTACACAACCAATGGGATGTCTCAATGGACTCCCCTAGGGCCCCTATTTATAGGCCTCCATTTATTTTGTTGCAAGTAGGAATCCCCATCCAAGTGTCAGTCCAAATCCATGTTGCACATAGGCAACCTTCTTCTTTCCCTTCTACATTTGACTCCTATTAGGATTGGTAGCACAAGCCAACTCCTACTCAAGTCCAATCTAATTGGGACATGGGCCATAATACTTTTTCTTTTCTCAACAATCTCTCCCTCGAGCCCATGAGGGAAACATCATCAGCAATCATCTAGAGTAGCTTATGGATCTGATCACCACATGTGATGGATCCATTATCTTCAAGCATGACATCATCCCATCATTATCATCCATCGTCTTGAAGTCCCGTCCTGACTTCACTTTGTTCCCAAGCAACTAAGAAGATGTATCATGGCAGCATCACTTCTCTCTCCATTCACATACCTGGAACTTTGATGGCTCCCCCTGACCGATAAGTCGATCCATTCTAGATATAATTTTTATTTCTAACCTTCTATACCAAGGCTCAAAAACCCTCCGATGATTCTCCCCCAGTCTTTGACCAAAGCTCTTGACAACTAGTCTAGATTTGTATTTGATATCCTTGTTGTTGTCATCTCGCTTCATCATGCAGTCCCACTTATTCTTTGGTGCTCTCCGACCCTTGCGAAGCACCACAAGCTCATAGGTATCATTTTTTTGCAAAGAAGGCATCACCTCTTGCATCAATCGATGCCATTGTGCTCTATCTCTATGAGTCTGTGCCTCATGATAAGTCTGTAGCTTCCCCTGATTAGTAAGGAGAATATACTGAGATGATGATTATCTAGATGAAGGATGATGAACTCTATCAAGCCTCCTCAATTGTTTCTCTGGGGACTCTACCTGGTGGTGATCTTGCTCCCCCTACCCATATGTCTCTGACTGTTCCTGAATCACTCATTTGTGCATATGAAATAGGATCACTCGATGTGCTATCACTTTCCTTCTCAAGGTGATCGTGTTTCTCTTTGTTTCCATCTGATGACTACACCTGTGAAAAAGTTGAAGCATCCTCATACTCATCATTAAAAGAATTGTCACTTGATCCTACAACCTTTGCATCATCACTCTCAGACTCTATAACCATCTGACTCTCACAAAATGTCACATCGATGTGTCTTCTCATGTTCTTTTTCACAGGGACCCATAATATGTAGCCAAATGGCTGATCTCCATAGCCAAGAAAAATACATGGCACTGCTTTATCATCCAACTTTTGCCTCTTTTCCTTTGGAAAATGTGCATGATCCTTGCACCCAATTACTGTTAAATGAGCATAAGAAGCATCCTTTCCTGTCGATACCTTCTCAGGTACATCAAAACTAAAAGGAACTAATGTAGATCGATTAATAGCAGGCAATACACACTGCCTCACCCCAGAATGTCTATGGCAACTTTGTAGTCTTCAACATGCATCTAACTTTCTCCACTATGGTACGATTCATCCTCTCAGTTGTACTATTGTGATGTGGTATGTAGGCTCTGTCTTTTCATGTCATATTATGTGATGTACATAGTAATCCTAGAACTCCCTAGAGGTGAACTCTCCTCCATTGTCCGTACAGAGACACTTCAACTTTTCCTCTGTCTCCCACTCCACCACGGCATGAAAGTTCTAAAAACACTGAAAGACCTGATCCTTGGTTTTTCACTAAATAGGTCCACACCTTCCTAGATGCATCATCAATAAACATGATAAAATACCTATTGCCACCCAATGAATCCACCTCAAACGGAATGCAAACATTTGGATGAACTAGCTGTTGAAGTTGTGACTTCACCTTTGATCTTGTCTTGATAGAAAAAGGTTGATTCTTTCATGTTTGACATGCATCACATGAATTGAGAGTAGTATATCTTGTAACAAGAAATAAATCGCAACTTTGATAAAAGCTTCAAGCCTTTGTCACTCATGTGTCCTAACTGGTTTATGCCATAGATCTGTGTGGTGATCCTCAAGTGCATATATATGGCTGCTTTTGAGCACCTTAAGATGAGTCTTGTACAATGTGTGACACAATTTGCCTTGTACAATATACAAAGCTCCCTTGGTGATCTTGCATATTACACCACCAAAATCCAGATGACAACCTTCTCTATCAAAGAATGAACCTGATATCAAACACAGCCGCAAATCTGGAATGTGACGAGCATCCTTCAGTGTGAGCGTACAATCGACACATTTTTTAAAACAAATGTCTCTGATCTTAGATAATTCTGGAGAAGTTGAAATTGTCCATGTTCACCCTCTCAAAGTCTCGCCTCCTGTATGAATTAAAGAATTCCTTACTTGGTGAAGCATGATAAGATGTTGCAGTATCCACCACCAACTCAGAATCATCATCCTTAACATGCAAATACTACTATTAGACTGTCAAGACCACATTGTCATCATCCTCTCTATCATTTGAGATTTTTGTTATAGTATTCTCATCATCATCATACTTGTCTTTGACTTCAAACCCATGTTTCTTTTTCCAAACCTTGCAATCCCTTTTAAAATGACCTAGCTTACCGCAATGAAGCACCTCTACTAATCTTTGACTTGGATCTACCACAAGACTTCCCGTGGTCATGGGACTCTCCACGGATCTTGAATCTGCCACGGTCTATCACTTTATCAATGTCTTTGCTATCTGTGAAGTGCATCTCTGATCCACTGTCGCCTGAGACTTGCCGTCGAGTCTCTTCATCCAGTAGACTGCTCTTCACCTGGTTACGTGTTAACTTGTCTTCCTGTGCAGGATTGTTGATTGTCACTATGAGTGTCTCCCAAATGTCAGGTAATAATATCAGAAGAAGTAGAGCCTGAAGTTTATCATCAAGAATCATCTTCATGGACCTCAGTTGATTTACAAAGCTTTGAAATTCATTCATGTGCTCAGCAATGCTTGTACCGTCTCTGTACTTGAGGTTCATCAATTTTTTGATCAAAAAACTTTATTTGTGGTAGTCTATTTGTGGCAAGCATCCAATCCGAATTGCATAGGAACGTAGAGGAATTGTATAATACATTATTTAATTTTTTATCTTTACTATCATGGTTAAACAATAGCCTATTTGCCTTAGTGCTTTAACCACTCCAAAACCTAACTCCACCACTAATTCTTATAAAGGTGTTTGCATCCCAAAAATGTAGGTGAATTGTGAGGTAGCAATGATGGTGTCCATTTGGAGATAGTTGCTTAGAGGTTATCATTTCCTTAGGGAGTTGTGGGAATTAATCTACTTAGATGTTCAATCTATGTATCGTCTGGTACAGTATATATGAGTTGCACTTTGGAGAGAATATGGGTCTGATAGTGTTTATTCTAGGGACTAAGAAATGCTATACTGTAGTAACATAAAGATTGTTGGTCGCTAGATCGGAGTTGTAAATTGGAAACTGATTAAGATACCACCACTTGCAAGGATGCACACTAATCGCATCGCGTTAGCCGGAAGGCCCGTGAAGATATCATAAGTGGTAAGAATAGTAGAGTTGTTCTCCACGCCGGTGTTGGGGAAAGAAGAAGCGATGTAAGTTAATGGGGTTTGGTAAAGGAAAACCTGCAATGGTTTTGTTCTCACACCTATATTTTTGTTTTCTTAAATGAAAAATTCTACACATAGCACACTCTATACCCGGCCACATACCCGGTTCTCGGGAAACCTCAACAGCCGTTTTCCTCTACTGCTGCGCCAGACCATTAACTCCTCCTGCTGCATGCACATTATCTCCGGCAACGATTTTGCATGTTTTTACATGTAAAAAGGATGCATGATCTCGTAACCAAATAAAAATCCACCATATCTCGCCACCTACTCCATGCAACTGTCATGCAAATGGCAGATATCAATCCACTATAACTTACAAAAAAATCTATTGCATATTTATCCCCACTGCAGATTACGTAAGTACTGTACCTAAAATAAATACATATACATTCACAAATGAATTTGAGAGGTACTGTACTTATATTTGACAAACTGGGTTAAAAATTATTAATTGAGTACAATACTTATAGATGCATTTTATAGTTGATTATGGACCAGATGTGCACTACATTTTTGAAAAAAAATTATATCCATGCGAAAAATGTTATTATTGGATTTCGTAGGTACTGTACTTATGCTTCCAGATCAGTTATACAATTATGATTGATTTTGTAATTTGTTAAGTATTGTACTTATGCTTGGTTTTATAATTTGGTAAGTACTGTACTTATGTTTGAAAAAACTGAGTTGGAATTAACAAGTGAGTACTGTACTTATTTTTGCATGGATTCCATAGGTACTGTACTTATGCTTCCAGATCAGTTATACAATTATGCTTGATTTTGTAATTTGTTAAGTAATGACAAATGTTACTACTGGATTTCGTAAGTACTGTACTTATGCTTCCAGATCAATGTTGTTATTAGATTCCGTAGGTACTGTACAAATACGGGAATGTAGGTGGATGCATTAGAATGAGAGAGAATAATTACAAGAGAAAAAACGAATTTGCATGGACTTTGCATGAGAGAAGAGTGGAGAGAGATATTGTTGCATGGACTTTGCATGAGTATTAATACAAAGACAACTACAAATGCTGCAAATGTGTTTTCCCAAAAAATGAGTGGGTGGCCGGGTATAAGGGGGACTTCTAACTCTCTTAAATCGACTGTTTTGTGGGAATCCCATAACCAGCCAACCACCCCAAAAAGAGAAAAGTTTAAAGACTCAACTGCCCAACCAGAACATGACATTGATCCTTGTCCGGCTGTTTGTACGTCTGGTTCACGTACACTACCAACTTGATCAAACATGAATCTTTCCAGAATCAAGGCCCGGTATTACTTACGAATAATGATATCAACAACAATAACAAAGAACTGCCCATACCGGCGTATACTAATCAGCGTTTCGTCAACGACAATTCGCGTGAGTAAGAAGTCAACTCCGGGCACGTTTGAATTGATGGATATGGATTTTGCTAAGGGCTTGTTTGGTAGGAGGTTGTTGCAGCTCATTACATTCAAATGACTACTTTTAGCTTTTAAGTTTTGTTTGGTAGGGTGCTTTGCGGTTGGCAGAATTTTGACTGCATCGCACCTCATCATCAGCCCCAAAAACGCAGATTTTATACCGCGCCTAAAACCGACGTGGTCGGGTGCAGAAGCAGCGCATAACCTCACGCACCTGCGGCACCTCACGTTTATCTCATGCTTTTACAGTTGTAACCAGCGAGATCCCAGTAAAAAGCTGTCAAACACCAAACAATGACCGAAAAACTCGTTGAATATAATTACACCCCACCGCACCATACCAAACTAGCCCTAAATGCGGCATTCACGAGTCCCGGTAGAAAATATTTATGGGTTTATAGAATTATGTCCAACGGAACGTTACGCTTATTTCGACCGCGTTGCCGTGACGGGCTGTGGGGCTTTTGTTGTGTTTCTTCACGAGGTTACTGTGTTGAGTCTGCTGGATGACGGCGCCCAGTGCTTTCGAAAAGGAGGGCATCATCCAACATCCGTGTGATGCTAAAAAATATAGGATTATGCTCAGTGGCGGAGCCACATATTGGGTTGGGGTGGCACGTGCCGACCCAATTTTCTATAAATATACATTACTTAGTATAAGATGAGCTGTAATCTAACAAGAAAATACTATTGGTGTCCTACCTCAAGACCTGGATTAATCATTCAATTAAATGGTGCCCCCCTCACCAGAATTTCTGGCTACGCCACTGATTATGCTCATTGCCGTCTCCAGCTAACCAAATCTAAATTTTCTATTACTGGATCGCCGAATACAATCCAATACATCTAAGTACAGGTAAGCAAACGTACCCTCTAACAACACCTTAGCTACTCCGTCATCGTGCGCCAAGACTTTAATATGCTTCCCCACGTTTGTGCGGTGGACATCCAACCACCATGTAAGCGCTGACCTGTCCACGCGCATAGGTTTTTTCTCCTTTTTCAATAGCACTATATTTATTGATCGGAATAAACATTATGAGGCTTTAGGCACATTATTCATTGATCATCGCGATTACAGGTCGAAACAGAGGGATCGTGTCGGTGCTGATAAAAAAATCTGGTTCCAGCTATGTGGCAAGCTCAAACCTAGCCATGGAAAGATCCTCCAGATAGACGGCAGAGAACGCAAAACAATAAACTAAGCGAACATCAAGTCTCCTTGAGGTACTCCATCCAACCATTAGTGCTTCACGTCATCGTCAATCAAAACAGAAAGCGTCACAGAAACACAATCAGAATCCCGCCTACAAATCGGGTGAGGTTCTGCGGTGGAGGGGAAAGAAAGATATGGCACAAACAAAGGCGTCGTATAGTCCCAGTTACAAAGACGTCAGACACCGACATGTATTGCAAACAATATTCTCTGAATTTTAAATATTGTTATGCTCCAGTTTGAGAAAACAATCAATTAATTGTTTGTTTTCAGCCGACCTCAAATGGTACCTAGTCGGCTGTGCAAGCACGCTAAGCCAATTTCCCTTAGAAGCTAAGCACACACCTGTACCCTAAGATCAAAAGCGACAACATAACAAAGACATGATATTTCATGATAGCTGTTGCTTTCAGATTTGAAATATTAGCCTTTTATGCATTGTTAACATAGTAATCTATTATAGAATGATTTTTTAGTTGTTTAACCTAAATTGCGAACCTTGAATTGTATATACTACTTTTACGAAGACCTATCTAATTATAAGATTTTGAAATATGAGAACATTTATATTAGTTAATTAGATTTATTTGGTTAGAGTTATGTTCTTTTGATAAGAACGACTTATAGATGCACATGTTATGCAATTTTGAAACAACTAGGAATAAATATATTTTCACCTATGGTAATTGAAGTAGCCTTTTCCCAGTTTACCAGAATGTGACCAATTCTTGAGGTTAAGCGAATTGCTAATGTGAATAACAATATCGAATTCCAATAAAGAAACAATATTAGAGAAACAATAAATACTAGGAGTTTAATACAAGGATTGGAACATAGTGTTGTGGAAGAGTCGTCACTATATGTGTGGGAAAGACTTGAACTGGTCTACTTCCATGTATTAGCATGAGCCTTAAAGAGTACCTCTTTGCAAGAAGGATGGACCTAGTTGTAATTACTTAGTGCACAAGGTACAATAGGTCATTCATGACCAAATTTACCAGGATTGTGTGTCTTAGTTTCATGTTTTGGTTTAGGTTCCTCTAATGTGTATGATAAATTACAATTGTTGAGGTGGAAACATGGTTGTGGGGAAAGGTCTTTTGAGTTCCATAATGATACATGTTTGGTTCTTAACATAAACGGGTCCTTTTTTCTTAGTAATAGGTCCCTTTTCTGGGTTCAAATAAGGCCAATGTTCGATAAAAAAAAATTTAGTAGATCCATGAATACTTATTATAGAAAAGGAAATAGAGATGAATGAAAAATTATATTTATCACAGTCAAAATAATTATCTTCATATAGTTAGTTGGATATCATTTACGTTCTAACAATAGACTTTAAAATAACTTTGTCCATTACTTATACATAAAAAACACGCATTTATATTTACATAAGAACAATATGTCTCAATGTTTCATGGTAAGGTCCTCTTCTTCTCCACATATATGTATGGACCAATGATCAAATTTAGATGGCCATTCTGATCGCGTCGGCATGTTCTATCAAGATATTTGAAGGTAGAACCTAAGAAAACAAGTAATTGAGACACTTTATGTAAATAATGATTATTGTGTTTCTATGGACATTCATGTGTTTTGCCTTTGCTAATGTATCCCACATGTGTCTTGTTCTCTATAATGAATTTTTACTATTACCTTATTTTTAATTACTTCATTCAAACTTTGATTTCTATTTCAATATCTATATACTTTGTTATTGGATTTAGAAAAGTCAAATGAATAGTGTGATTTTTCATATTTAGATATAACTATTAAATGTTGGTGTTGTGCATGCATTGCTTATATATCAAATATAGTATAGCAACATCAAATGAGGCTACCAAAATTGCCATTACAAATGTATCTATGTAACGTCCCAAGATTTAAGGCCTTGTATATAATGATCTTAAAAGGAATGATAGGACTACCCATATCACCAAGGTGCACCTCCTTTTCCGGAAGCCCATCACTAAAGAACTCCATAGTTAAGCGTGCTCAGCTTGGAGTAGTACTAGGATGGGTGACCAATCGAGAAGTTGATTCTGGCTTGCGCGTGCGTGAGATTAAAATGTGCAGTTAAGGCTAGTGGTGGTCTATGGGGCCAGTCGTCATTCCTAAAACTCTACTAGAGCCTAGGGTGGTGAGCCCGAGCATTACAAATGGTATCAGAGCCAATTCCCCTCCAGTAGGTGGGGCCCACACAGGCATGTGCCATGCCAGTCTTGAGCCGTGCGGTTCAGGCATGTAGGAAGGGCTGTCCATGGTGACATAGCCACCCTTGCGCTGGTATTCCGTGATCGGGAGATGGGTGTCCATGGACCATTCTGGGTCTACACTGAAATGGGGAAATATTATGAGGCCATATAGTTGAGCCTTGACGAGGACGTCAAGAATCTAAGTGGGGGAGATTGTAATGTCCCAGGATTTGAGGCCTCGGATATAATGATCTTAAAAGGAATGATTGGACTACCCATATTACCAAGGTGCACCTCCTTTTCTGGGAGCCCATAATTAAAGAACTCCATAGTTAAGCGTGCTCAGCTTGGATTAGTACTAGGATGGGTGATCAATCAGGAAGTTGATCCTGGCTTGCGCGTGAGTGAGATTAAAGCGTGCAGTTAAGGCTAGTGGTGGTCTATGGGGCCAGTCGTCATTCCTGAAATCCTACTAGAGTCTTGGGAAGTGGGCCCGGGCGTTACAATATATTTCCACAAATTAATTAAAAGATCTATGATGAGAAGTTAAAGAAACAACTTGTTCTAACAATTATGTATTTTCTCCTTGGTATTAAAAGTTGTATTAGCTCTAGCGGTCCTAACACATCTACAATGTTCTTCCATCCCTAGAGAAATCGTTAATTCATCCCTTGTACCCAAAGGGATGAACTTGTCATCCTTTCTTTGCTGGCATATCTCCATATAATTATCATCAAAATTGAGTAATTAGTAAAAATTAACATTCAAGGGAAAAAAGAACATGTGCAAGTATTATGAGACCAAAATAATTACCATTTCCGCAGCCATCTCAGTGGTTGCTTGGACAGTAATCTCTCCAGATTTGATTTTCCTTATATCAATCCACTACAAGTACTGAGGCAACTGTCCATGAGTACAAGAAGACTCAACAGTCATAGGAGTAGGTTGCTCAGAAGTAGAAAACTCTTTTCCTTGCTCTCTCAATTTGCAACATCTAGTGTAACCGCTTAAACCTAACTGGTGGTTAGCCACATTCATCACACTTCTTTCTTTATTAACCTTGTACTCCTATTTAATTTAATAAGAATTCGTATCAATATAATTAATAATAATTTATAAGAAATCATAAGTTTTATAAGAAATCATAAGATATTATAAGAAATCATATGTCCCTTGAAAATATCTTTATCACACATTTTTATCAATATAGGGCCATTATAGAGTGGGGTCCTTATCCTTCTTAGCACCAAATATGTACTCTTTTGTGAGGAATGTCCATCAATTTTTATGTAATTCCCCACCATCTACATAACTTTATTATGGCACAAATTTTTATCAAGATCAAAGGTGCCCTAAAAAGGTTCAACATTCACTACTTTTAGAAATATGAAAAAAATATGAAAAGATTGTTGTTCAAGATCCTCAGGCTTAGGATCCTCATGCTCAGGGTCACAATTCTTTCGCTTAGATGGCATCTATAAAATTAAATGTAGAAGAAGTAAATACATATTTGAAACATTAATTAATATAGAATTCAACATTCAAATATAACATATGAAACATTAATTTATATGGAGTTTATATTGAAAATCTAGCATATGAAAGAATAAACCAATGTAGGTTTGTAGTATACCTTAAACAAGTATCCCTTTTGTGTAATCTTCAACGTATAGTCGTCAGTGTTAGATTCAACATTTACACTTGGCAAACCAACAAAGAATGAACTTGAGTCATCATACTTGTCATAGTACTCTTCCTCATCAATAGGATCTAAAACAAATTATCCTTTCACATGAAGAATGACAATCTAATTTTCTTTTACAAGATCGTCAATATAGAATACATGTTTTGTTTGTGATACCAAGATGAATGGTTCATCCTCCTCACCTATACTCTCAAAATTCACTAGTGTGAAATGGATTTCATCCACTACAGCTCTTTTGTTGTTGTCAATCCATTTTACACCTACATATTGGAATTCTAAACTTTGTGTAGTCAATTTCCTACATGTCTTCAATGTCACCGCAATAAGACATCTTTCCTTTACATGGACTCCTATCCTTATAATGAATGGATACTCACCCCAATTTAATTGCATTTCTTAGACTAACTTTAAATTCTAATGTATAATTGTATCCCATTATTTAGCTTATTAGTCTTCCACTCCTGTTATTCTTAATGATTTAGTTTTTCCATCTTTTTAGACAATCTATGGACTGTTTTAATTAAATCTGAAAATTTTCCTCCTTTATTGAGAGTACAACAATTTTATAAATGACATTACCTTTGTTTTATGGAGTATGGAGGGAGTGTTGTAATGGTAAACATTTATTCATAGCTAATCACAATTTAATTAAGGAAAAATCAAGACAATTAAAACCATCCATGGCATTTCTTTGTTTATCAATAGAAAGAATTCATTTATGTTCCATCAAGTTATTTCATTGACCGGGTGCCAAGATAAAAAATTAAATAGTTCCTTAACTAGAGATAAAGATGCAAATTTGGAAAAGTAATTGGCAGTTAACATTCATAACATTATTGTTTTAACTAGGCAAGAAGCAACCAAGACAAAAAGTAAAAATTTATCGGAGATACAACTACAAAACTTGGTCAAACATTCATGTTATCCACTTTATTATCTCCTATTTTTCCATAATTCCAATTACCATTCTCATTTCAATTATTTAATCCTTTACCTTCATGCCTTCTTTCGCTCACTGCTCTATTTGCAAGGGAATCAAGGCAATGAAAATTGTAGTTACATTTGGAATAAAGACATTTAATTATTTGGAGAGCCCACCCTATTGAGCAACACATATGCCTACTGAGCACATGGGAAAATATATCTATCTAGGGATCGAGACATTGTGACTTGCTTGAAAGTAAAATAATTAAGAATAAAGCCCATATATGGTCAAAATAGAAATTAAGAAGGTCATTATTGCAATCAAATTTCGGTCTAAACAAATTCAACAACCATCGCCACCACATATCCTCCTTTCTAGGATCCCCCCCTCCTTCATCTCTATAAAATGAGGGAGGATTACAAAGAAAAGGGGTCACTTTTTCCATCACTTTTCTATCTTTTCTTATGAGATTTCTATTGTAATCCTGTCATTTTACATTATGTTTGAGTAGTTCTCTTCTGGGGCATAGGGAGTAGCCACATACATCATTCTCTATATTAGTTGTACTAACTCTATTATTGTAATGAAAAGATGTTTTCAAAATTGTTTCCACTTTAATCAAAGGAAATAGATATATTCTTGTGGGGGTATTGAGATCTTGGATCCTAATAAAAACAATTGCATAAATTCTTGATCCATTTTTATGAACTTTTATCTTTATGATCCACACTCATTCTTTAGTTAAAAAGATTATATTGTTGCAAATACAATGAGATCTTCAGTCTCAACAAGAAAGATTGTGTAGTCTTTTGATGCGATCACCTGATTTAGATTACGATCTTTTTATATAATTGTCTTGTTTGTTATAACTTATGGTGATGCGATCACCTTATCCATGGTTTAGGACCTCAAAATTGGAATCTCATATTCTTGATGTGATCATGAGATAGATTCATGTTAGATGGTTGGACGAGGATCCTCAAACACCGTGACCACAAATTTTATAGAAATATTGTCCATGTGTAATTTAAGCTCCAATAGGACACAAATTTGTTGAGAAATCATGGTGATACATAACATTGCAGAAATAAAAGTTTTACGGGTTGATTCCCAAACCTCTGTATTTTGTCTCCAACAATGTATCTAGGAAATAGGATATCAAAATATATACCTGGTCCTAGAGCAAGTCCAGCAACAACTCTTGCAATAGCGTGCTTCTTTCACAAGCATCACACAGACAACTAACTGTTGACTCAAGGTCAATTCGGTCAATGTTGACTCACGTCTAAATTGACTAAACCCGTGTTTTGATGACGACTAACCATTCCACATATTTGTGTCTAATGTCTCTACTTGAGTGATTTCAGATTAGGTATAAACACACTCCAAATGCCCTAACTCGCGCATATCAAATTGGAGAAAAGACAAGTCAAAGTCAACACAAGTGCACATTTTTGTAATATGATGTAAATCCATTAGAATCATGTTGTAAATCACTTGTAATGATTGTATGACTTGTAATTAAGTTTAGAAAAAATCAAGAGCACTTCGATTGAATGTTTAAGAATTCAAAAGCCATTTTCCAAAATTCACATCAGGCTGTCCATCGGTTGAGTTCTGTGAGTTGCAAACTCGACCGATCCTGATTGGATCTTGAAAATGACTTTTGATCGGTCGAGTTTACACTAACACAGAACTCGACTGATGGAGTAACTGACCAATTCAATTTTCATTGGTCGGTCGAGTTTCTCTAGGACAAACTCGACCGATGGTCTGAATATCGGCTTTGCCTTTTACTCTATCGGTCGAGTTACCCTTATAGAAACTTGACGGATTGCACTGTACGGAAAAGTACAAAAAAGTGCTTCTAGCATTTGTGGAGTTGCAACAAGTGAAAATATATCCATTGCAAGCCACAAAATGGCTATTTTTCATTCTGAAGTGTTCCCCAAGGCTAAGAGGCATCCCCAACTATAAATAAGACCCCTTGGGCTTCATTCCAAGGTTGAGCATTCATTGCAAAACTCTATGTGAGGCTCCTATTCTATAGTTGAGTGCTTCCTACAGTCTCTGCTCTCTCTCTAAGCTTAATCACTTGCTACATCCATTAGAGTGAGTAGGAAATATGTAAGAGAGTCGGTCCTACATGTATATCATGTGAGGCTCTCAATTCCACCACCTCCGCATCTCTCATTTCAACCATGAAGATGAAGGTTCTCTCTCTTGTCCAAGAGAGGTAAAGAAGAACAAGGGAAGGAGTCCCTTGGTGAAGATCAAGGCTGAAGACTTGGAGAAAGAGTGGGTAAGCCCTTGGTGAAGGCAGAAGACTCCTTGCTCAAGTGGGTAAGTCCTTGGTGGAAGCTTCTCCGAGTGAAGGTGAAGTCAAAGGCGGAAGATACAAGAAGAGTGGGTAATTCCTTGAAGGCTTGTGCAAGAGTAGGTAAGTCCTTAGAAGAAGGCAGAAGACTCTTGCAAAGTGGGTAAGTCCTTGGTAAGGTTGAAGACTCTTTGTATTGGATAGGTAAGTCCTTTGTTTGGTCATGTATTGTAAGTCTTATGAATGAATATAAGAATGCAATGGTTAGGAAATCCTAGAGGTTGACCTCTCTAGGTAAGTGGACTGACATACTTCTAGTTTGAAGTGTGGAACCACTCTAAATAGCTTGTCTACTTGTGTTTGCTCAATCTCTCTCATACTTGCTATGCATGTTTTAGCTACACTCAAATTACCTATTTAGCAACCTTATCTTATCATATATCTTGAAGGTCTAATGAATTTTGTTTAAGTACATTCAACTCTATTCACCCCCCCTCTAGAGCATCTAATCACCCATCTAGGATCCAACACTTGGTATCAGATCGGGTCTTCTCCAAGCATACTTCAACAAGTAGGAGAAGATGGGTGACTACCAAGGAGGGAGATACTTGATCAGCCTACCAATCTTTGATGGGAGCAATTTCCTCTATTGGAGAAGAAGGCTTCAATTTTACATCCAAGGATCAAGTCTTGAGATGCGGCAAATGGTGAACAACCCATACATGCTACCAAAGACAAATATTGAAGAATGGGATGAAGTTGCCTTGAAGAAAGCTACCTTGAATGCTAGAGCCATGCATATCCTCTATGCCTCCATGACCCCCACCGAGTTCAACCAGATTTCTTCATGTGAAACAGCCTATGAGGTATGGAGAAAGTTGTGCATCACTTATGAAAGGACATATCAAGTGAAGGAAAGCAAAGTCTACATGCTCAAAGGGCTGCTTGAGAACTTGAAGATGGGAAAGGAGGAGAGGATAGCCAACATGTACTCAAGGCTCAACACCATTATGAATGGTCTTGTTGTTCTAGGACATCCTATGTCTAGTGGAGAGATCAACTCAAAGATCCTTAGAACTCTCCCTAAGAGGTGGGAACCCAAGGTGACTTCCATTAAAGAAGCAAGGTCCCTTAAGGATGTCCCTATCGAAGAGCTCATTGGAAATATACAAGCACATGTAGCCACAATTGACAAGAGGGAGGAAGTAGAAAGACAAGAGGAGAAAGAACTCAAGAGAATGAAGAAGGCTAAAATCAAAGCTCAAATTAAGGCTATTTTTGGTCAAGCTTCTCCATCCTCTCAAGTTGAAGAAGATGTCATGTACTCCAAGGGTAGATTCTAAAAAGGCAAGTCCTCTTCCATCCGAAGCTTCACATGTGGAAAGAAGGGTCACTACAAGGAAGATTTCCCATAAGGCAAAAAGACCCATCTTCACAAGAAGAAGGAGAAATGGCACTCAAGCTCAAGTGGCTCCTCCAACTCAAGCTCAAGTGGTATCTCAAGATCTAGTGATGAAGGAGAATGCCATTTTGATCTTATAGCATCAACAAGTAAAGACTCATGTGAGGTAAATCTAAACTCTTTGGATAAAGAATCTTTGATTGCTATTATTCATGATACGTGTGCCTCTCATAAGTCTTATAAAAGGAAAAAGAAAAAGCTTGCTAGAATTGTTAATAATTTGCGTGTAGAATTAAATGATCTTGAACATGCTAATTCTTGCTTGCTCGATGACAAAAATGCTTGTCTTAGCCAAATAGACTCTCTTAAACTTGAAAATGCTAGTTTTCTTGATAAGATTAGATTTCTGGAAGCTCAACCTCTCATGCCTAGTTCTAATGAAGAGCACAATTTATTTATTGATTCTCTCATGCATGATATTGATGTTCTTAAATCTAAAAACAAGGACAAAGATTTTTTTTGCAAGGATTAGAATCTAAAAATAGTGTTTATCTTTCTAAGATTGCTTCGCTTGAAACAGAAAATGCCTCCTTGCTTGCTAAAATCAATGTGCATGAATCTTGTTCTAGTTCTACTAGTAGAGAGAATGATGTTGCTTCTCTTCATATTCATAGAGATTCTTATTTAGCTAAAGCTCTTTGCTTAGAAAATGATCTTTTGCATGCTAAAGATAATATCAATCATTTGTCTTCTACTATTACTTCTCTTATGTATGATAATGATAATTTGAGATCTTCTTTGCAAAGATTCTTAGTTGGTAAGAAGAGCCTTAATGATATCCTACACCATACTACCAAAAAAATTGATAGACATGGTTTAGGGTATGATAGTAGTCAAAGGAACAACAAAGGTAAAGGACCTCCAATATTCCATGGAGAATCCTCTAGTTCCAAGACTATGGGCACATGCAACTATTGTAATGAAATTGGTCATTATTCTACTTGTTGTCCTTTTAGGAAAGCACCCAAGAGCAATAGGACTTGGGTTGCTAAGCTAACCCCTCTGGACCCAAAAACATGATTGGGGACCATTTCATCTTTCTTCTTATAGGTACTATCAAATGGATTGACTAGAGCTATTGAATTGCAAATTGACTTGTCAATCCACATGAAAGAAGAAAGGTGAGATGCGTAGAGGGTGACAACAAGTGGAAAAGGAATGGTAAGAAAAAAGGTAAATGTTTTATTGCTTATAACCATTTATAACTTGTTTTTGTCAAGTTAGTGTGCACTATACATATGGTTTTTGAGTCAAAAGTGGTTTTTGTGTGTTTCTCTTCACACTCTTGCTCAAAAACTATTTCTAATGCTTCTATAGTGCATTACTAACTTTCTTAGACATGTTTGGATATGGTTTGTATATTTAGCATGCCTTTAAATATGTTTTATGAAATATATGTGCTCCTTGACAATTGCTCTATCAGTCGAGTTTGTCCTATTTGAAACTCAACCGATAGGCACCAATGGGTGTTGCCAACAACTGTCATCAGTCGAGTTGTCAATGCACAGAACTCGACCGATAACACTGTGCACAAAATACACAGTTGGCTTATTGAATGAGAATTTCCCTCTCAACTAGATTTTCTCAACCGATAGCCTTATTCTTTGGCACTGCTTTGGTACCTTTATATATGCATATTGCCATGTTCTAAATTGCCTATCTTGGTTACAACTCTATCTCTCTAATTGCTCTAAATTGGTATATCTATATCTTGCAATTACTTGCTTTGAGTTGTTTTACATGTTTTGATGACGATCTCTTTGAATCTCTTTGTTGTGTCTAAAAATTGCTTCCAGTGTACTCTAACTTGCTACATCTATCTAGGTGTATATCTTGTTTTGATACAACCTTGAGGTTCTTAGTGGTAATCATCTTTTGGTAAGGATGCATATTTGTATGTGAGTTATATTCTTTCATGCTTCTAAAATTGCATATCTCTTTGTTTGGATATATTTCTACATCTACTCATAGGTTGCTTTATCTTGTGTATCTTTCAGTATCTCTTGCTATGATCTAGATCCTACTAGTAGTCCTAACTTGTGATAACATCTACTAGTTGTTCACTACATGTAGTTCTAACCTTGTTTATAATTGGCAGCATTGCTCATCTAGTGGTATTTCACTATATGCTATGCTTGTATCTTGTCTCATAAATGCTCAAGCTTGTTCCTTGAATTGCATATCTTCTATCTTGAGTTTCTTGCATAACATTGTGATGCAGGGTACATAGATCTACATTATATATAGAAATTGGAGTATTTTTGGATTTTATGTAGTTTTTGCTCCAGTTTTAGTTTTTGGTGCAAGACTAGTGTTTTTCATGTAGAAAAGACCTTCTGAGCAAGGCACATCGCTTAGCCATGAGCCATGGCACTTTTTGGGCAAATTCTGTCATCTTGAGGGTCAAAATTGTGATTTATTATTTTTCTGCAACACCTTATCTTGCATTTTTGGGTTGTTCAAGTATATGCTTTAACTTGCTTTTCTTTATATGCTTGGACAAGCGCCTATCTGTGATCTTCTGCTCTCCTTATATATATATTTGTGTTATCTCCTTTCTCTTAACAAGTGATGTTTCTTATTTCTTCATAACCCCACTTTTTGAAATGACAAAGGGGGAGAAAGGTATGTCTTCCTTTAAAAGAGGAAGAAGGCATGTCTTACATGAAGAGGAGAAGTATGTCCATGTAATGGGGAGAAGGTAAATTGGGAGAAGACATATATGTATATAACATATATGAGTAGAAGACATAGTATTCTATAAATGTTATGAAAGCTAACCATGCAGGAGAAATAACATCAATTGAGGGGGAGTATGATAACTCCATGTGCATCAATTGAGGGGAAGCATATGATCTCAATCCTATTGAAACCCCTATATTTCTCCGAAGATATTATTTTACTTAAAAGATTTCAATACATATATGGAATGGTTTGTCATCTTCAAAAAGGGGGAGAATGTTGACTCAAGGTCAATTAGGTGAATGTTGACTCACGTCTAAATTGACTAAACCCGTGTTTTGATGAAAACTAACCATTCCACATATTTGTGTCTAATGTCTCTACTTAAATGATTTCATACTAGGTATAGACACAAACCAAATGCCCTAACTTGCGCATATCAAATTGGAGAAAAGACAAGTCAAAGTCAACACAAGTGCACGTTTTTGTAATATGATATAAATCCATTAAAATCATGTTGTAAATCACTTGTAATGATCGCATGACTTCTAATTAAGCTTAGAAAAAATCAAGAGTACTTAGATCGAATGTTTAAGCATTCAAAAGCCATTTTCCAAAATTCACATCAGGTTTTCCATCGATCGAGTTTTGTGAGTTAAAAACTCGACCGATCCTGATTGGATCTTGAAAATGACTTTTGATTGGTCTAGTTTACACTACACAGAACTCGACCGATGGAGTAACTGACCAATTCAATTTTCATTGGTCGGTCTAGTTTCCCCAGGATAAACTCGACCGATGGTCTGACTATCGACATTGTCTTTTACTTTATCAGTCGAGTTACCCTTATAGAAACTCGACCGATTGCACTGTACGGAAAAGTGCAGAAAAGTGCTTCTAGCCGTTGTGGAGTTGCAATAAATGAAAATATATCCGTTGAAAGCCAAAAAATGGCTAGTTTTCATTCTCAAGTGTTTCCAAAGGCTAAGAGGCATCCCCAGCTATAAATAGGACTCCTTAGGATTCATTCCAAGGTTGAGCATTCATTGCAAAACTCTATGTGAGGTTCCTATTCTATAGTTGAGTGCTTCCTATAGCCTCCTCTCTCTCTCTCTAAGATTAATCACTTTCTACATCCATTAGAGTGAGTAGGAAATCTATAAGAGAGCCAGTCCTACATGTATATCTTGTGAGGCTCGCACTTCCACCACCTCTCCATCTCTCATTTCAACCATGAAGATGAAAGTTCTCTCTCTTGTCCAAGAGAGGTGAAGAAGAAAAAGGGAAGGAGTCCCTTGGTGAAGATCAAGGCTGAAGACTTGGAGCAAGAGTAGGTAAGCCCTTGGGGAAGGCAGAAGATTCCTTGCTCAAGTGGGTAAGTCCTTGGTGGAAGCTTCTCCGAGTTAAGGTGAAGTCAAAGGCGGAAGATCCAAGAAGAGTGGGTAATTCCTTGAAGGCTGAAGACTTGTGAAAGAGTAGGTAAGTCCTTGGAAGAAGGAGGAAGACTCTTACAAAGTGGGTAAGTCCTTGGTAAGGTTGAAGACTCTTTGTATTGGATAGGTAAGTCCTTTGTTTGGTCATGTATTGTAAGTCTTATGAATGAATATAAGAATGAAATGGTTAGGAAATCCTAGAGGTTGACCTCTCTAGGTAAGTGGACTGACATACTTCTAGTTTGAAGTGTGGAACCACACTAAATATATTGCCTACTTGTGTTTGCTCAATCTCTCTCATCCTTACTATGCATGTTTTAGTTGCACTCAAATTACCTATTTATCAACCTTATCTTATCATATATCTTGAAGGTCTAATGAATTTGTTTAAGTGCATTCAGCTCTATTCACCCCCCCTCTAGAGCATCTAATCACCCATCTAGGATCCAACACTAACGACGGTGGCCTCTTGGTGCAACACCATAGATGGTGGTGGTTTTTGTCCTCCTAGCAAGTGGGAAAGGTCTCCTCACCTCTACATAGTCCATGCAGACTATTAGGAACTCCATGTTGTGCTAAAGAGTCAATGGGAAGATGTTGTCCCTTTAAACATCAGGGTGCTAGCACTGACTTGCTCTCCTAGTTGTCTCTCCCTTGCTATATCCCCCTTTGAATGGTAGGACTTGCTCAGACTCTCTTGGTTACTACAACCAAAGAGGACAACAATTGTTAGATCTTATTGTTTTGTCTGGGAAGCAGCCAGTACCCCTATAACGGACCCCTCCCCCTATTATCCCCAATTAAGTTGGACCAAGAGGGCAAGGACCATTAGTTTAATACGAGATCAATGGTTTAATAATTTACTAAAAATAATTAATAAATTTCATTAAATGGAAAAGAATTTGTACAATATAAAAGATCAACTTTCCACTAAGGAGTTACATTTGAAAGGAAAACTATCGCTTGTAACTAGAGTTAAAAACTAACTATCTATAACCTTCTGGTTTACATTAAATCTTTCCTTTGGTGTATTCCTCTATGGATGTCCATTTCTCATTTGTGCTTGCATAATAATAGAAGATTATCCAAAAACACTATGAAATAAAACACGGTCAGTATAACAAGTTATACCGGTATGTGGGGGAAACAAAATATTCACATTTATGTGTAACAACATATTCATCCATAGCAACATATATGATCCCAAAATTGAATATGAATTTTCTTTCTAACTTCTCAACTTAATTTTAACGACACTCGCCATCGTTAAGATAACAAGTGCCATTAACAATAATAAAACATGCGGAAGCAAATCATTTGCAGCGGAATTACTGAAAATCACTAAAAATTTAAAACTTTTTCAAAGAGATCCATTCACAGGAAAACTCTTTAACCAAGAACCAAAGTGTTTCCATTTCATCCTAGTTCACAAGTACACAACCTGTACAATTCCTTTTTAAGGATTACAACATTGACTGCCCTGTTCCAAATATACACATGCGGTATAAAAACTTTGAGGCACTATGCCAAAACTCTGATTGAATCATTTAAAACTCTGAGGACCTGAGAGTACAGAGACGACACATATGACTACTATCTATATGACTTGACAAACAATATCTCCACCTGAGATCGGATTGCTGTCCTTGTTGTTGTTGTTGTTGCTCTTTTTCTGATCTTAGGGATTTCCTGCCTTGCCTCCCATGCATACCTAAAAATGTTTCCCACGGGGGTGAGACAATTGAAAAATTGCCCCAGCGAGAGATATAACTCTCCGCCAAAACATTGTTATTGCAGTTTATTAAATTAAAACTGAGCAGGGGTTACTTTTACATTATCAGGCAGAATTATTCATCATAGAACATAATAAGATAATCTCCATTCTCAAGGAGGTCATTGCATCTACCCATGGTAGATAAGTAATTCATCTGTCTACTTTGCAGAGAATATTAAGAAACATAATAAACATTTATCTACTAAGGAATGCACAAAGAAATGCAACATCAGCCAATGAATCTCCGTATTCAATCCTTAAGCAAACATGCTATTCGGCTGATTACATTTTACAACCACACTTATGCTCTGAGGAGATGAGATATACCGCTCATACTCCAACCGACCATTACGAAATCACCTCAGTACCATACATAGGTCATCAAAAGAGCCGAAGTCTTATGACCTCATCTGTCTCGGTCAGTACGAGACCACATGCAGGACATCTCATGTCTCTGCTAACTAGCTAGCCAGGGTATTCTGGCACCTTCTCTACAGAGTTACAGCGTCAACTGCACTCTCATCGCCAATCGAGAGATTTCTTGTTTATCTCCTCGATCCGACATTAAGTATCATTGGGAGATTCATGATACATCCATCCCAACATATTCATGAAGGATTGAGAGGTTTCTTGTTTACCTTCCAACAATCTATTCAAGAGGACGTAAGGATATTTTCGCCCATTTACCCCCACATATTCAAAATATGTGCTCCGGGTTTTGCCGCGGGCACCCGTTTCACCATCACCTATTCCTGATGATGATGGATCTATGGTCAGAGCACTACATGAATAGATTTCACTTGATTTATTAAGTACATTCTCATATTCTTTTAGCATCAGCCAAGTTCTCAAACATAACTTATTACAACAATGCTATAAAGAGACATGTACTACTTTTATCAGATATTTATCAGTCTTTCAAAGACCCTGGGAACTCAGTCCCTCATTTCAATACTGGGAATTATCATCCATTCACTTTCTCATCACCATAATCATATGGTTCTGGGTATTCAAACCCTTAACTCATCATTGAGCATTATTATACCTTTTTCAGGTAACTATCACCTTCAGGTCATCTGGCCAAGGCATTCATGATACTTGTTACACAAGCATCACACCTGGCTCACAAGGCCATGAAATATCTTGTCACCTCTCACTAGGTAACAACTTACTCATGTGACTCATAAAAGTCCATGCATATTGCTTCTTTTACTAAGAAACAACAACATTAAGGCACATAATGCCAATCAACATTTATTATATAAATGTCACATCTCACACTAGCTATATACATCATCTCATAATATTTGTATGGTTATTAGGCATGATAACAGTCATACAAGATATTCATCACATCATGTGATGTGATAGTAACACCATTATTCCTCTACTAGGAATAAGGGTTTACTATCAACTAGGGCTTTTAATTCCCTTTACCCAAATTGGGGTTAGGGTTCCCCATTTCTCATTAATAAAGAGTTCATGATCTCATTATCTATCCAACCCTTAATACATTATTCCATACCTCTGGGGCAATCATTGATATCCTAAGTATTCATTCATACTTATTACATTCATCATGTATCATTAAATGATTATCATCACAAGGTATGAGTTTCTCTCTCATCCTTAGGTTGGAAATTAACAAAACGACCATGTTAGGTCACTTTCAATTCAGCTCTAAGTCAAGCATAGAGCACCACGGCCGTGTAACCAAGAACGACCGTGTAAAAGAAAGCCACCACGGCCGTGCTACCTTGCATGGTCATGCAAAGTGAAATCCACCACGGTCGTGCTACCTTGCACGGTCGTGCCACAGGGGTTCACCTCATAAATCATATTCAAGTATGGATTCTATTCTTTCATTAGGGATTAGGGTTTCACACACCATCTCCCTTCTTTAGAATAGAGATTGTATATAGCATCACCCTTCATTAGGGATTTCATATCACATTTCCCATAATTAGGGTTTACGAATCATTCCCAATTAGGGTTTCTCATGAAATCACCCTCAATTAGGATTCCACATGGATACACCCTCAACTAGGGTTTCACTTGGATACACCCTCAACTAGGGTTTACTATTCATCCTAATTAGTGATTTCACATGTAGACAACCTCTTATTAGGGTTATACATGGAATCAACCTCAATTAGGGTTTTCTTCATGTATTGGATCCATGAATTTGTTAAGCATTCTTACTTAGTACCATTAAGGTATCTCTCACCTAATTACATTAGGTTTCCAAAAAGGTTTGACCAATTGGACCTTCAATAACATGAGGTATCCAATTGAATTAGGGTTTCCAATGTTGATTCCTTCAATCATTGAATTCATGGAACCAATCATCAATTGGACCTATATTCATACTTCAATTGAGTTTGATAAGTCAACCTTCAACTAATTTGACCCTCAATTGACCCTCAATTGATCATCAATTAGGGTTTGATTCAATTGAATTAGGGTTTGGAATCGATGATTCAACAACACTAATCAATGTAAGACTAGTTGCTTTGAAACCATTGAACCATCATCCAAATTGGGTATGACCTGACCCCAAACGGTCTTGAGGTCGTTTGGATGACCTCCAAATGGTCTTGAGACCGTTTGCCCATCATATCACTCAAATCTAAGCAATCCAATTGGGGTTTGGTTCATTGGATTGATCACCAAATCAACATTGCATTGTATATCAGCTTAGTACCTTTAGACCTTCAAACACCTAACCATACTCAACCCTAGACCTCCAAACGGTCTTGGGTGACCACCAAACGGTCTTGAGACCGTTTGGATGAGCTCCAAACGGTCTTGAGACCGTTTGGCTCATCCAACCTTTGGACTTTAGTGAAAAATCATCATGGATTGGTCTATCGAGTTGATCAACAAATCAGCCTTGAGTTGCAGTATGATTTGGTACCTTTGGACCTTCAATTGATCAACTATACTTGACCCCAGACCTCCAAATGGTCTTGGGGTGATCCCCAAACGGTCTTGAACCCGTTTGGGCTAATCAACCCAAAATCTCAACTTAACTCATTGGAATTTCTGCACTGTTTTCAATTAGGGTTTTCCTAATTGAATAGACTTCAACTCACGATTCCTTGGGAGTTAACCCCTCAAATTTGTAGAGTCATTAACCAACATAATTATGAACAGGAATCCCAAACGGTCAACGCTTGGTCAACTCATCCAAATGGTCTTGAACCCATTTTCCCAAGCAGGTCAAGTTAATCAGGTTGAAAATCAGCACTTAATCCAATTAGGTTTTCCTAATTGATTAGCCTTCAAACTATGATTCCTTTGGAGTTAACCCCTAAAACTTGGAGGGTCATTAAAAAACATCATTATAAACAGGAATCCCAAACGGTCAATGCTTTTTCAATCATCTCAAACGGTCTTGAACCCGTTTTCCCAAGCAGGTCAAGTTATTCAGGTTTAAAATCAGCACTTAATTCAATTCGATTTGTCTAATTGATTGGCCTTCAACCTATGATTCCTTTGGATTTAACCCCTAAAATTTGGAGGGTCATTATGTTACATAATTAGGAACGAGATTCCCAAACGGTCAACGCTTGGTCAACTCCTTCAAACGGGTTTGAACCCGTTTTCCACCAAACGGTTTGCAACCCATTTGGTCACCAAACGGTTTTGGTGAAACCGTTTGGTCCCAACTTTTGAGATCGTTTGCTCCCAAGATATTTGGTGAGGTGCTTGCTTATGATTATGTCATCATCATCTTCCTTCGTGCACCCAATAACAGCAACCGTTCTTGATGGAATTTGCAGCAAAGAAACAAAAGTGTATAAAATTGAAGAAATCAATCAACAAAGCATAGAAGATTGATGCAATAGCAATGTTTGAGGGTTTAAGTTATAAAACCCGCCTCCAATTGAGATCCAAAGCTCCAAGATCACGCCATCAATGGTGGATGAAGCTCTAGAAACTCCCCCTAGGCTCGTCCTCAAGCTTTTGATTGCAAAAGTTGGCTAGGGTTGAAGAGGAGATCGAAATAAGAAGGAATCCATAATTTATTTTCGATTTCCACCATGAAATCATGAAGAATGAAGGTCAAGGGCTTACCAACAGCTTGGGGACGTTCTCCCTGCTCCTCCCTAGCTCATTGGTCGGTTTTTCAAGCAAGGGGAAGAAAGAAATCCGAAAAGGCCTTGGTTTGGGCTTGGAAATGGCACTTTTATAAGGAAATAATGTAGAATAGTTTGAACCTTATGTCATCAACCAATTATATAACCGTTTTGAGAGCGACCTTCAAGGATATAGAGTTTTAATTCACATCTGTGGTATTATCAAACACAACCTTGAGTGTGGAGTTGAATCTGATTTTTTTTCTTAATTTCCTATTATCTAGAAAGAGAATTGACGAGGAGAAACTACCTAATTTCAATATGATTTATAAAGGAAAATGTATCATACATTTATTAGGCTATTTAACACTCATATGTTTATATTACTGACGAACCAATTAACAATGGTCTTTTGGAGTCAGAATCGTGTTCATTGTCAGATTAAATGACCAACCCACGGATTGGGGAGCGTTCAAGACATGTTTTAATTGCATTAAGGGAATAATATAAAATTATAGTTTATTTCCATATAATGGGTCATGCTGCCTCACTTTGGGTATTTACCACACTTAAGATTTTTGGACTTTTTTTTCAGCAGGCGAAGTGTTGTGGACCAGGCGGGACTTTCTCTCCGTCCTGATGAAAGGCCGTGCGCAGGCGTTACAGAACGACAGTAACGTCATCTGTCGATTGTTCACACCGGAAGCTTTGATTGCCGACGTTTTCGCTGGTTTGAATTTCATGAGAGCATAGCAACCGCAAAGAACCCTAATTTAAGACCTATGACTCCCTAAATACCAGACGCCCAAAAGTTGCCTGGTTGCCTTCCGCCGTTCTCACCGAAGGCGCTTCACAACCCTCTTCTTTTAACACCATACATTACGAGTTGTCCCTAAGCAAACAGCTACCCTCTCCTAGTGAGTCATCCGATCGATTAATCCCCTTGGAATGACGCTGCATTTCCTGTCAGAACTATTCCCTTCTAGGGTGTCGAAGCTAGCGGGGGCGCTACTGTTTGCGGTCTCGACTCGATTAAAGGTAATGGAACAATCCTTGGTCCCTATGTTTTCATTCCCTGTTCTCAAATCGCTCTGTGATAGTCCCGATTACTGGGTCAACGAGGTACTCTGTTTCTTCTAGTATGAACCTTGTCGGCAGGTGTTTGAAGGGGGCATGGACTCACGTTTTTGTTCTTGCGATTCCGGTAATATCTTGCTCAACCTGTGCCGGTTCAATCGCCGCTAGACAGATACTGGTTTGTGACCTGGCGATGATACCCTATTACTCGCAGATTGCCAAAGATGGATTAGAACGCGTGGTTGATTCATTCCTGTTAATCAATTTTCTGTCGTGCTCTCTTTTGTATCGACACCAGAAATAATTGAGCACAATCCTATTCTGCTTCGTCTACTAATGACCGAACCAGACTGGTGCCAACGGCGTGCGTGATTTTCAGGTTGTTTATCCGTATCCGCTGGTCCGCTGTGAATGCCGAGTTCGCCCAGTTTTTCTGGAGATTTTATCCGCCTTCAGATCGGCACAGAGGTCACGACGCTGATCGGAAGACTTTGAATTTGGAATTGCCGGTATCGGCTGACCGCGCTGACGCTTGGGAACTAGGATCCATTCCTGGGCATAGCCGGCTTCTTTAGAATTTTCCCCTGTAGGGGACACGAAGGGCAGGCTACGCTTTGTTTTCATTGTGAATTGCTTCAGACTGACCACAACTATGGTGGAGAAACCTGAGGACAATATTCTTAATTTTCCAGTGGCTTCGTTAATTATAGCTTCCAGCACTTGGTTTGACCGGGTCAATTCATATTGTGTTAGTAGATATTTACATATGAGTGGTGTGGGCGTTGCGAGATCAGAGAATTTTCCTAATATTAGACTACTGGACCAAACTCCAACAAACGAAGTGTTTTATGTTCTCATATTGTATGATAAATAATATTAACACAAAATATAATCTTATGCGTAGGTCATATTATTCTGGTTTGGACTTAGGTCTAGAACAAAACCGGAGGTATGTACTCCTCCCTATTTATAACTGGGCATTTATGTGATTAAATTTTCCCATAATGAGGCATCTTTTGAAGTATTTTCTCTTATTCCATTTGTTGGACATTTCATATACTTTCAGTTGGATTTATTATTCTTTTGAAATTATTATCATATTGAATTGGGTTAATGACCCCATCTACGATTGTGCTTAATCAGGCCACATGCTTGTGAAAGGTATATCTTGCCACTCTATTTATGCATGTTAGATAATTCGACTAGTTTAACTATCGTAGACGCTTATGCGTAACCATTAGGGCGCGCTACTTCTGCCCGGGGTGTGCTACTTCCACCTTTTTATATACAGAGGCGTGCTACTTCCGCCTAGGGTGCGCTACTTCCACCCATTTTTACTTAGGTCAACGACTCAGTGGTGTCTTGGCCCTATTATAGTTACTTTAGTCAAATATATCTAAATGCAAATATTTATTATGATACTGATGATTGATAATGGAAAGATCTGTTATTTCACTTGTTTATTTATATGCCTCATTCTTTTGGAAATTCTTTCTCTTGTTACTTCTCATTGAAACTTACCTAGCTTTTGTGATCCTTCTTTGATGGGAACATCTTGTTTTCTTCTGTATTAAATATTGCTCCAGTTAACATATAATGTACATACTCAGTTTTACTGATTCAACCTTTTTATTTTTATTTCCCATCCTGGGTGATGTTCCCTACCACCCAGGCGCTGATCCACCCGTTGAGAATTTTATTGAAGGACAAGAGATTGCGGTCCCAGAATTTGAAGGAAACGTACAACAGTAGATAACGACTTCTGAGATGGCTAGGTTTCCTACTGCAACTGATCCCCATAGTTATAGTTCCCTTTATTTTCCCTAGTTGACTTGAGAAATGTTTTGAGACCATTTTTGATTATGTAATAAGTTAGTTACTTCCGCTGCTATATTTTTTTTAAACACTCTTGATGGACCATTTATTTGAGAATAATTTGGCACACCAATTATCTAGATGTGATGTATGAACGATGGATTGTGCTTATTTAATTTTCAATATAGTAATAGGGAGTGGTCCCCTATGGGACCATTCCTTACAGAATGGTATCAGAGCATAGCAGTCGGTAGTCTAGGATCTCAGAAAACCTTATGTAGCTTTCTTACCCTGATAATCCTATTCAGGAGGACCAATTTGTTTGGAGGGAGAAGCAGTGGATCCTACCAACTATTCAATAGGGATGATGAATATTCTACACCGCCAAATCCTCAGTTTGGCATGCCCTATATGGATCCCTCCTTGGAGACCCCAGCTACACAGGCTCATCCTATGCGTCAACCAGTGGCTACCGTGCCACCTCCTATTTCAGGGATTCCACCTCCACCAGCCTTCACTCCAGAGCAAGAGTTGGCCTTTCTACGCCAGGTTGTGTCTAATTTGATGGTGGGGCGAGTCAATGCAGCCTCTTCGTCAACCAAGCCCAAAGAGTACTCCCTCACTGAGTTCATTAAGATGCAGCCACCCTACTTCAAGGGTGAAGGAGAGATCGAGATGGTGGATAAGGCTGACGATTGGGTCTTAGCCATCGAGCGTACCTTTGAGGGTATGGCGTGCCCTCCTGAGCAAAAGGTTCGCTTTGCTGCATATGTTCTGGACGGACCAGCCAGGGTGTGGTGGAATGGAATAACGCGCACGCGTGACTCCTCACAGATGACATGGGAGCAATTCCTGGCGCTTTTTCGTGAGAAATACATTTGTTCTGCTGCTCTGAAGAAGAAACAGGCCGAGTTCTACATCCTGAAGCAGGGTTCTCTAAGTGTGTCCGCATATGTCCATATGTTCTTAATGCTGGAGCGCTACGCTACGAACCTGCATGAAGACCATCGTTCTGTGATATTCTTTGAAGGTTTGTCTTATCATATTGGACGAGCTTTGGTGCCATAGCTTCCACTTACATTTCAGCAAATGGTGGACAAGGCACTCGCTGTTGAAGCCTATCCTGGATATCAATCATCATCGAATAGTCCCAACAAGCGGAAGAGTGTTCCAGAGGACCGACGGGAGAAGTGCAAGCGTTGTCATCGTCATCACCCTCCTAGGAAATGCCCTACTGGGAGTTATGCATCACAAAGAGATATGGGATAGGTGATTTGCCATGAGTGTGGTCAGGCAGGACATATTAGGCCTCAGTGTCCCCGTTTCTCGAAGACCCCAGCCCCTGCTCAGCTGCGAGCTCCACAGCAGCCGCCACCCCCTCAGCGACCACAACAACCTCCGAAGAACAACAACAACGTCAACAATCTCAATCAACAGGGTCGTCGTCCACCTGTGGAGAGGCGTGGTGGTCAAGTTTATGCCATGGACGCTGCAGAGGTTGGTGATGATAATGGAGTCATTGAAGGTACGGTACATCTACTTCAGTAGCCCGTTAAAGCTTTATTCGATTCTGGATCTTCAAATACTTTCATAGCTGCCAAACTCGTAACAATGTTAGAACTAGAAACCTTGTATATGGACTACATCTTAGATGTTCAGACACCTAGTGAGAGGATAGTATCTTCTTCTCTAAAAATTCCACCTGTAGAATTGAGCATAGCAGGGAAGATGTTCCCGACAAATTTCATCATCCTTGACATGACGGCGTTCGATATCATCCTAGGAATGGATTGGCTAAAAAAGTACAAGGTAGCTCTATTTTGTGAAAATAGGAAGGTTAGTTTGTTGCACCCGGATGGCAAACTTATCTGTATCAAAGGCAGGAAGTGCAAAGAACGCCAATTCATTATATCAGCACTCAAAGCTGAAAAGTTAGTTTCTCATGGTTGTAGAGCCTTTTTGGCATCAATCGTCCTCAATCCTACACCGCCTCAGATTGAGGATATCAACATAGTGCGAGATTATCCTGATATTTTCCCTGATGAACTGCCAGGACTTCCTCCTTCCCGAGAGGTCGAATTCTCAATCGATCTCATACCTGGCACAACTCCAATCTCAAAGGCACCATATCGTCTGGCACCTGCTGAACTGGCAGAGCTTAAGAAGCAGTTGCAAGAGCTTCTAGAGCTGGGGTTTGTTCGCCCAAGCGTTTCACCTTGGGGAGCCCCAGTTTTGTTTGTAAAGAAAAAGGATGGTTCCATGAGGATGTGCATGGATTATCGAATGTTGAATCAGGTGACAATCAAGAATCGCTATCCTCTTCCGCGTATCGACGACTTGTTTGACCAGCTAAAGTCTGCTACCATATTCTCAAAGATGGATTTACGAAGCGGATACTACCAGATGTGCGTAAAGGATGAAGACTTACCGAAGACAGCTTTTCGTTCTCGTTATGGGCATTATGAATTCCTGGTTATGCCCTTTGGCTTGACTAATGCCCCGGCTGCCTTCATGGACTTGATGAATCGAGTCTTCCGTCTGTATCTAAACAGTTTTGTGGTGGTGTTCATTGATGACGTGCTCATATATTCTGAATCCATAGAGCAACATCGGGAGCATCTGCAAATTGTTCTCCAAGCCTTACGGGATCACCAACTCTATGCAAAGTTCTCAAAGTGTGAATTCTAGCTTAATGAAGTTATGTTTTTAGGCCATGTAATCTCTGCGGGTCGTATCGCTGTGGATCCTGTCAAGATCGAGGCTGTGATGAAGTGGCAATCTCCAAAGAATCCTTCTGAAATACGTAGTTTTCTGGGACTGGCTGGTTACTATCGTAAATTTGTGCAGAACTTTTCTGAGCTAGCCCTACCGTTGACAAAGTTGACTTGTAAGGATGCCAAGTTTGTCTGGACGCCTGAGTGTGAGAAGAGCTTTGAGGAACTGAAGAAGCAGTTGACTTCTGCTCCCGTTCTTGCCTTACCGGTGGAAGGCAAACCATATGTCATTTATACTGATGCTTCTAGACAAGGGTTAGGGTGTGTAGGTAATCGCATACGCCTCACGCCAGTTGAAGCTGAATGAAACAAATTGGCCTACACATGATTTAGAGTTGGCTGCCATAGTACATGCTCTAAAGATTTGGCATCACTACTTGTACGGGGTCCAATTTGAAATTTTCTGTGATCACAAAAGCTTGCGCTATCTTATGACACAAAAAGACCTGAACCTACGACAAAGGCGATGGATGGAATACCTCAAAGATTATGATTTTTCTATCACTTATCACCCTGGTAAGGCCAATGTCGTAGCGGACGCTCTGAGTAGGAAGAAGGATGTTGTGTGTGCCTCTATTCGATGTTTCTCATGGAGGAGTTTGGAGCAAGTTTCAAGATGGAGACCTGAGTTACCAAAAGTTGAGTTGGATCCTAGTGTGAAGAAGTTAACTGTTCAGATGGCAAGCTTGTCTGTTTCTCCAACCTGGTTATCTGAAGTGGTTGAGGCACAACTTCGTAGTCCTGAGCTGCCTGAGATGAAGTTGTTGATCGAGAAACCACAAACCGATTTTGCTATCGGGGTAGATGGAGCTATTCGCTTTCACCATAGGTTGTGGATACCTGATGTTGCTGATCTCAGACAGAGAGTTTTGTGTGAAGCCCACGGTTCCAAGTACACGATTCATCCTGGCACAACAAAGATGTACAAGGACCTTCAACGAGGATTCTGGTGGAAGAACATGAAGAGAGACATTGCTACATATGTCGCAAAGTGCCTAACCTGCCAGCAAGTCAAGATTGAACATCAGCGACCTGGTGGTCTTCTCCATCCGCTCGAGATACCGGAATGGAAGTGGGAGAAAATGACGATGGATTTTGTAATAGGATTTCCCAAGTCGAGACGTGGGTACGATGCAGTATGGGTCGTTATCGATCGCCTAACTAAGTCAGCTCACTTTTTGCCCTTTAAGAGCACTTACAAGGTTCCAGATATGGAACAATTGTACGTGGACTGGATTGTTCGTTTGCATGGAGTTCCTAAAGTGATTGTTTCTGACCGTGACCCAAAGTTCACATCACGGTTATGGAAGCAGATACAGGAAGAAATGGGGTCTGATTTACGTTTCAGCACTGCTTATCACCCCAGACAGATGGAAAGTCTGAGAGGACTGTACAAATATTAGAAGACCTACTCCGTGCATGTGTAATGGACTGGGGAGGCTCTTGGGATAGATATCTTCCATTAGCTGAGTTTGCTTATAACAATAGCTATCAAGCCAGCATTGGTATGCCCCCGTTTGAGGCACTCTATGGTCGACCTTGTCGTTCCCCACTACATTGGGATGATGTGGGGGAACGTACACTGATGAAGAATGATGATTTGCAGATGATGACTGACAAGATATGCTTGATTAAGAAAAGAATGAAGGCTGCTCAGGATCGTCAAAAGATTTATGCTGACAAGAAAAGATCAGATGTGACTTTCTTAGTAGGTGATTACGTGTTTCTGAAGATAAAACCTATCCGATCCATTGCTAGATCCAAGGTGAAAGGCAAGTTGAGCCATCGTTATGTGGGACCATTTGAAATCTTAGATAAAGTGGGGGAGTGTGCCTATCGCCTAGCCCTTCCTCCCTCTTATGACAAGATTCACAATGTGTTCCACGTGTCAGTTTTGAAGAAGTATGTGAAAGACCCCTCACACATTTTATCGGTGGAACCCATTGAGCTGCGAGAAGACCTATCATACGAAGAGTTACCTATGAAGATCTTAGACTCCAGGTTGAAACAATTGAAAAGCAAAGAGATTGAGTTAGTAAAGGTCCTTTGGAAGTATCATGGTCTTGAAGAGACCACATGGGAACTCAAAGAAGAGATGTTGCGGACCCACCCCTCATTGTTCGCTTGAGATTTCGAGGATGAAATCTTTTAAGGGGTGGTGTGCTGTAGCGACCTCAAACCTAGGTATAACCCTCTATTTCCTTTTCATATACAAGTTAAATTCTATTTTTTTTATTTGTCGGGAGATAGTATTTTAGACCCAGAAATAATGTAGAATAGTTTGAACATTATGTCATCAACTAATTATATAACCGTTTTGAGAGCGACCTTCAAGGATATAGAGTTTTAATTCACATCTGTGGTATTATCAAACACAACCTTGAGTGTGGAGTTGAATCTGATTTTTTTTTCTTAATTTCCTATTATCTAGAAAGAGAATTGACGAGGAGAAACTACCTAATTTCAATATGATTTATAAAGGAAAATGTATCATACATTTATTAGGCTATTTAACACTCATATGTTTATATTACTGACTAACCGATTAACAATGGTCTTTTGGAGTCAGAATCGTGTTCATTGTCAGATTAAATGACCAACCCACGGATTGGGGAGCGTTCAAGACATGTTTTAATTGCATTAAGGGAATAATATAAACTTACAGTTTATTTCCATATAATGGGTCATGCTGCCTCACTTTGGGTATTTACCACACTTAAGATTTTTGGACTTTTTTTTTCAGCAGGCGAAGTGTTGTGGACCAGGCGGGACTTTCTCTCCGTCCTGATGAAAGGCCGCGCGCAGGCGTTACAGAACGACCGTAACGTCATATGTCGATTGTTCACACCGGAAGCTTTGATTGCTGACATTTTCACTGGTTTGAATTTCACGAGAGCATAGCAACCGCAAAGAACCCTAATTTAAGACCTATGACTCCCTAAATACCAGACGCCCAAAAGTTGCCTGGTTGCCTTCCGCCGTTCTCACCGAAGGCGCTTCGCAACCCTCTTCTTTTAACGCCATACATTACGAGTTGTCCCTAAGCAAACAACTACCCTCTCCCAGTGAGTCATCCGATCGATTAATCCCCTTGGAATGACGCTGCATTTCCTGTCAGAACTATTCCCTTCTAGGGCGTCGAAGCTAGCGGGGGCACTGCTGTTTGCGGTCTCGACTCGATTAAAGGTAATGGAACAATCCTTGGTCCCTATGTTTTCATTCCCCGTTATCAAATCGCTCTGTGATAGTCCCGATTACTGGGTCGACAAGGTACTCTGTTTCTTCTAGTATGAACCTTGTCGGCAGGTGTTTGAAGGGGGCATGGACTCTGGATTACCAGCTTTTAGCTCAAAGCGGTGTTTCGCAATGGGTTTCGAACGCAATATCTATCTTTCCACTCACGTTTTTGTTCTTGCGATTCCGGTAATATCTTGCTCAACCTGTGCCGGTTCAATCGCCGCTAGACAGATACTGGTTTGTGACCTGGCGATGATACCCTATTACTCGCAGATTGGCAAAGATGGATTAGAACGCGTGGTTGATTCGTTCCTGTTAATCAATTTTCTGTCGTGCTCTCTTTTGTATCGACACCAGAAATAATTGAGCACAATCCTGTTCTGCTTCGTCTACTAATGACCGAACCAGACTGGTGCCAACAGCGTGCATGATTTTCAGGTTGTTTATCCGTGTCCGCTGGTCCGCTGTGAATGCCGAGTTTGCCCAATTTTTCTGGAGATTTTATCCGCCTTCAGATCAGCATAGAGGTCACGACGCTGATCGAAAGACTTTGAATTTGGAATTGCCGGTATCGGCTGACCGCGCTGACGCTTGGGAACCAGGATCCATTCCTGGACATAGTCGGCTTCTTCAGAATTTGCTCCTGTAGGGGACACGAAGGGCAGGCTACGCTTTGTTTTCATTGTGAATTGCTTCAGACTGACCACGGCTATGGTGGAGAAACCTGAGGACAATATTCTTAATTTTCCAGTGGCTTCGTTAATTATAGCTTCCAGCACTTGGTTTGACCGGGTCAATTCATATTGCGTTAGTAGATATTTACATATGGTGTGGGCGTTGCGAGATCAGAGAATTTTCCTAATATTAAACTACTGGACCAAACTCCAACAAATGAAGTGTTTTATGTTCTCATATTGTATGATAAATAATATTAACACAAAATATAATCTTATGCGTAGGTCATATTATTCTGGTTTGGACTTAGTTCTAGAACAAAACCAGAGGTATGTACTCCTCCCTATTTATAACTGGGCATTTATGTGATTAAATTTTCCCATAATGAGGCATCTTTTGAAGTACTTGCTCTTATTCCATTTGTTGGACATTTCATATACTTTCAGTTGGATTTATTATTCTTTTGAAATTATTATCATATTGAATTGGGTTAATGACCCCATCTGCGATTGTGCTTAAATCAGGCCACATGCTTGTGAAAGGTATATCTTGCCACTCTATTTATGCATGTTAGATAATTTGACTAGTTTAACTATCGTACGCTTATGCGTAACCATTAGGGTGCGCTACTTCCGCCCGAGGTGTGCTACTTCCACCTTTTTATATACAGAGGCGTGCTACTTCCGCCTAGGGTGCGCTACTTCCACCCATTTTTACTTAGGTCAACGACTCAGTGGTGTCTTGGCCCTATTATAGTTACTTTAGTCAAATATATCTGCATGCAAATATTTATTGTGATACTGATGATTGATAATGGCAAGATCTCTTATTTCACTTGTTTATTTATATGCCTCATTCTTTTGGAAATTCTTTCTCTTGTTACTTCTCATTGAAACTTACCTAGCTTTTGTGATCCTTCTTTGATGGGAACATCTTGTTTTCTTATGTATTAAATATTGCTCCAGTTAACATATAATGTACATACTCAGTTTTACTAATTCAACCTTTTTATTTTTATTTCCCATCCTGGGTGATGTTCCCTACCACCCAGGCGCTGATCCACCCGTTGAGAATTTTATTGAAGGACAAGAGATTGCGGTCCTAGAATTTGAAGGAAACGTACAACAATAGATAACGACTTCTGAGATGGCTAGGTTGCCTACTGCAACTGATCCCCATAGTTATAGTTCCCTTTATTTTTCCTAGTTGACTTGAGAAATGTTTTGAGACCATTTTTGATTATGTAATAAGTTAGTTACTTCCACTGCTATATTTTTTTAAACACTCTTGATGGACCATTTATTTGAGAATAATTTGGCACCCCAATTATCTAGATGTGATGTATGAACGATGGGTTGTGCTTATTTAATTTTCAATATAGTAATAGGGAGTGGTCCCCTATGGGACCATTCCTTACAATGGGATAGGTGGTACACATTTATTATATATAAGAATGACATCACATGTGTTTGTTGGCCTAGAAAGTGAACAATCATTGTTCTTTATATTACTTGTACATTGGTATAAATTAGAATGAACAATCACTAAATTATATATTGTTTGTATGGAGTCCGGCTTCATTGTAGATATCTATTATTGTGTTTGTTGGCCTAGAAACCCGTCCAAGATTTACTCATTAGGAGTAAATCTTGGATAGTCCCTGGTTTGGGACTGTTCTTGAACACCTAATCTCACGTAGGATGTAAGTGTATAATGTGTATTGGGTTTTCGAGAAAATTTCGGCAGCATTTCCCCGTTTGTTCTCTAAGTACATACATATGTACTTAGAGAACAACGGGGAAATGCTGCCGAAATTTTCTCGAAAACCCAATACACACGATACACTTACTAGTGAGATTAGGTGTTCAAGGATGGGATAGGTGGTACACATTTATTATATATAAGAATGACATCACATGTGTTTGTTGGAGTAAATCTTGGATAGGATGTAAGTGTATACCCTAATCCTAATATATACTTGTTTTCTCTTTGATCATAGAATGGATAGATCATGGATGTACATTCGCAATCGTTGCACCCCAGAGTTTATATCTGGTCTTGATCAGTTTGTTAGATTTACTGAGGAACATATAGGAAAAAACCTACATATAGGTTCTACTGTCCATGTAGACATTGCGGTAACAGCTTGAAAGTCAACACTGGTGAGGAAATCAAAAGTCATGTCATGTGCAACGGGATTGTACAAGGCTATACAGAATGGCACTGGCATGGAGAGATTTCAAACTCGAAACCAGTAGATGTCGATAGCAGTGCTTGCGTGGAAGAAGAAATTTCCTCCGATGATGTAGATGTGAATGAACCAGTTCCAGTAGACATCGTTGATGCGATGCTGGATAGTTGTAGGATAGAGCACACCGATCCACCTCCTATCTTTAGAAACATTGTGCATGATGCTGAGATACCATTATAAACAGGTTGTGCTAAGTTTACGAAGCTTAGCACTGTGTTGAGATTGTATAAGTTGAAAGCTAACAATAGATGGAGCGACAAAAGCTTCACTGAATTGTTGACTTTGTTGAAAGAAATGCTTCCTGAAGGAAACGAGCTGCCAATCTCAACATACCGGGTAAAGAAAATGTTGTGCCCAATGGGAATGAAGGCCAAGAAGATACACGCCCGAATGATTGTATATTATTTCAAAAGGACTATGTAGATTTGAAAGATTATCCAAAATGTGGTGCGTCACGGTATAAATTGACGACTTCGGGGGAGTCCAAAACTGGTTCTCCTGCCAAGGTGTTGTGGTATCTACCTATAATACCACGGTTTCAACGCTTGTTTGCAAATCCGAAAGATGTGAAGAATTTGAGGTGGCATGCATATGTTAAGAAAAATAATGATGGGATCCTACGACATGCGTCTGATTCCCCATAGTGGAAGAAGATTGATCTATTGTACCCTAAATTTGGTGAAGAAGATAGGAATCTATGAATTGGGCTTTGTACAGATGGGATGAATCCGTACGGGACATTGACCAGCCAACATAACACTTGGCCAGTCATGTTTGTTATATACAATCTTCCTCCCTGGCTGTGTCTGAAAAATAAGTACGTTATGCTGTGGCATAAGAATAAGAGAGTCGAGGATATAGTTGCTAAGAAGGTCAATGATATAGTTGCTGAGAAGGTCAAGGAAGAAATAGTGCGGTGGCAGGCATCTCAGGCTTCCAATCAGCCTATGGCGACCCACTCTTCTCCTGATGCACAGACTGCGAGTAATCCTGGAGACCCATCGCCTAGCACGTCTGCTGTAAGTATTGTTTATGACATTGTAGCTAGTCTTTTCAAGATGATATGTATATATGTATAACATTCTTTACGTAAATTTGTAGGCATTGAAGCCATGCTTCTTAAGAATATAAGACTGTGTTGTTGCAGAGGCGCAAGCTTACCAGTCCCTTCCCGGGATAACGTTTCATGGGATTCCAATGCCGCAGGGCTACGTTCGTGTGAGCCTAATATGTGTATTACCTGATTGGAGGGAAGCTGCATTGCCATATGCCCACCCAGATATTGATACACTTGGTGAGGCAGAAGGCGGGGTGATATTGTGGCCCAAAGCAGATGTCGTCTACACTACTTAAATTGTAAGATAAATTTACATTACTTTAGATTGTTAATATGTATATATGAGGTCAACTGATCTGAAAGTATATATACAGGTTAAAAAGAAGACACCCGGAGCACCTAGGCCTCCACCTCCACTTCCTACATTACCAAGTTGGGTTCCAACTAACCTAAAATACCCGTTAGGTCCTGCTTGTAGGGGAATGGCATGTTGGCTACGGGCACATAATATACATTACCCTATAATTGTTTCTTTAGAAGAAGATTATGCAGGTCAATCATACGATAGCTCTTTATTTATACAAGATATTATTGAGCTATTTATGTATGATTGGCTGAATACATCAATGATAGAGACATGGATAAGGTGAGATCTTATTTATACATCCATATACCTTGTGTAAGATCCGGTGATCTAGTTTCTTATATATTAATGCATACATAATATATGTTTTGCAGCTACTTAGTCGAAGATCAATGCAAACAATTTGCATTTCATCATGTGGGATTTTTTATTCCATCATTGATTAGTATGGTAGCTAAAGACCCTGATAGTGTTCAACAATACTGTATAGATGTTTTTACAATTTTCAGTCATCAAAAGAAGACGATAATAATAGCTCCATTCAATGTCAAGTAAGTTTACTTTATTTATAATTTGGACTTAAGAAAATTCCATTTTTATTGTGCATTTTGAGTTATTAATTTTTAACTTTTTTACCTATAGCGCTAGACATTGGGAGTTACTAGTTATTGTCCCCGGGACATTCACTGTTTATTATTTGGATCCTGCAGGAAGTACATTGAACACTAAAATTGGACACACATTGAGAATGTCATTATTCTGGTGAGAAATATTTCATTTTTATATCCGTTAACATATGTTATTACATTACTATTTAATTATGCAATTTACTGTGTTACATTAACATGTAGGGGTTTAGATGCATTCAAAAATGCTGGAGGAAATGTCCCAAGGAGAAAGAACCAGCCAATAATTTGGGAGAACGTAAAAGTAAGTTCCCAACTCCAATGTATATATTATTTATGTGAACTGTGCTTAGTTGTATTTTTTATATTTTGTATGTTTCAATTTATAGTGCGCTACACAAGACAACGGCTGGGCATGCACATACTATATGATGCGATTTATGCAGATGATTATCCGACATACCGCATTGGATATTAATACCATACATGAGGTATTATATATAGTCTCATTAGTTAGTATGAAATATATCAATCTTATTTTTATATTATTACTTATATATACATCATTCTCTTTGCAGGTGTTTAAAACTGACCACACTATAGGTAAACTCTTAAAAAATGTACATGCTCCATATACGATGGAAGCATTAAATAAAGTAAGAGAAGAATGGGCAAAAGCCATACAAGCAGTGGCGATTGTAAGATATAATTGGGATGCTGATAGCGATGTTGAATGATATTTTGTAAATGAATATTTCTGAATGTTTATACATGTCTGAATGTTTCTACATGTATTTGAATGTTTCTACATGTGTCAATGTGAGAATTGAATTGATGTCTGAATGTATCTACTTGTGTGAAAAAATATTTGTTGATTTTGCAGGTTTTGGCCTGTTTGTAGGCTGATATCAATGGATGTCGTAAACCTGCAGTTCAGAAAACTGAACTGCAGGTTCTCATCCTGCTGACCAGCCACAGTAGGCATGCAAACTGATAAGAAAAAAAAAATAAAGTATAGGCGTCGGTTATTTATAGAACACCGTCATCAAAGGCCTACAGCGTCGGTTATTGGATAAAAATCGACGTCTAATATGACAAACAATCCGACCGTGCAGGAAAGTACGGCCGTGGTGGAAAAGGCGTCGCTTATTTGTATAAAACCGACGCCTATAGTACTAAACACGGCCGTGCAGCAAAGCACGGCCGTGCTTCGCCGTGTCGTCTGGGAGTATGGCGTCGATTGTTCAGTTGTTAACCGACGCAGAAAGTGTCCTAGGTGGTGCTCTTTTTTGTGATGCGAACCCTATAGACGTCGGCCAACTATATATAACCGACGCCTATATATCATATAGGCGTCAGTTAGAAAACCGACGCCGAAGAGTTCGACCTTTAACGGCGCCCACATAGGCGTCGTTTGAAAACCGTCGCCAAAGGGGGTTAAACAACCGACGCCAAAGACGTGTTCTGTAGTAGTGAGAGACCAATTATTAATGTGAAATGAGGGTGCTTATATGCCATATGTTTAAACATAGAAGGCTTGGCTCCATGTTGTTTCAGATGCACCAAGTGTAATTGCGATTGAGTCCATATTCATCTTCAAAAGGATAATAGTGGAGTAACGGATAAAGTGTCATACTATGTGCACAATCACCTAAGTTTATCCGAGATGTGGCTATCTATCACTTCTATGTCAGCGTATCTAATGTTTGCAATTGAGAAACCTATTGATGTAGATCCGCCGATATATCAATTGAACTGCCTCATGGGAGTTGTCATGTTGTTAAGAGATAATATCGTGTAGTCAAATCGCTGTACGCAGAAGCTTCCACCCAAAGGCCTAGATGATTTCTGTAGTATGATGACGGGGACCCAATTTTGGTTTGGCAGGCCCACAGCAAGCAACTAATTCATCCTTCCATATTAAAGTGATGGTATAGTACTCGGTCTCACTTATTCTTAACTAATATCATACAAAATGGTTTGTTAAAACAAGATTTTATCGATTAACAAAAAGGACAATTTTTTTTTAACAATTATCATGGACCACAAGCAATGGGGTACCAGTTGTTTGGTTGCATGCCGCTGGAGGCTGCTGACAGGCTTTTGGAGTAACACCGGCTGCATGCTTCTTCTAAAGCTGCCGCTAGCTTTTGGATCAGCATAATCAAGTTAGCCAAGTGATATCCCTTTGCTTGCCAATTGTTCAAAGCTGAGAAAATAACATTTCTATGGTGCTTCGGACAAGCAAGTGGTGGATGAGGCGCGCAGGGAACAAGAAAGCTTTTCGTTATTGAGTTGGGGTTGTCTTTTTGTAAAGATGAACATCTAATTTCCTTGCAAAGACAGGAAAGATAATTGTTTGGTCGACATGTAAAAAAATATCCATGAGGGGACTTCTACCATCTCAAACCCCACCATAAGGTCGCGTGCGGTGGATCAATGGAGTGACGTGCCGTTTTCTGGGCAATTATCGTGTTGCACTATAAAAGGGAAACGAACACAATGTATGAGTTCGACTTTTTTGCCCTTCAAAAGTATTTGTTTAAAGCGGTAACTTTATCAAGACTTGGGTTCGCATAAGCCGCTTAATTATCTGTGTGCTTTGGTTACAGTTTCATGGATGACATTTGTTAAGCTAATATAAAGTTTGTTGGAATTGGGAAGTGAGTGATTGGGTTTGCTACAGTTAGGTTTAAATACAAATCAAGTATTACTAGCTTCCTCAAGTTTATGCTTCTTGTTATCGAGAAGACAATATTCAACAAATCTTGTAACAACACACATATAAGAAGACATGTTCATTGGTAGGATTTTTGGTATTCACATATGCAAGTGAGGTTAAGGCTCAGGGTTACAAAAATTTAATTTTTGAGGAACTTATTTTTCAAAAACTCAAATTTAATTCCTAGAAAATGAGTCTAGGTGATTGGTATCATTTTTGAGTTTTTTGTTTGTTGAGAAAATGACTTTGTTATGGTTGGTTTCATATAACTATTACTATATATATATATATATATATATATATATATATATATATATATATATATATATATTTAAAAGAAGTACATCAATGAATTTGATAAGGTTTTCCATGTTATTAGCTTTGAGAATGCTTCGACTTGCTTGTCAAGTTTGTTGGTGAATCGTATAACTATATCATCTTTCACATATTTTGTTCTTGTAATCGTGTTCTTCATTAGTAAAATAATTGTAAAGATAAATTTTAGTAAACGTAGTATGTGGTGGTGGACAAAATATGATAGTTGGAAATGCATAAATTCTGTACTGATGGACAAAATATGGTAGTTGGAAATGCATAAATTCTCATGTTTTAATTATATATATTATATGTAAATCCCAAAAAATAAGAGTAGTCTAAAAATGTGACGTGTAGTGGGTATAATATAAGAATCAAGTTAATAGCTAGAGAATAGAACTGATGCAATGGCTAAATATCATTGTGATGATCCTGTTTCGCACAGCCACGCCCCATTCATAATGTTACTCTTATCTTCTTCCGTTCATGGAAGTTAGATAACTTCGACAACAAAGACCAATCAGATCTCAAGTAACAAAATAAAACAAATAAAAAACGCAACCCTCGTGAGGGCATGTTGTTTCAATGTGCCGCCGATCCTCGTGTATGAAAAAGCAACCTCAAATGGGAACGAGACAGAAAATAGATGGATATAGGAAAAGGCTGGAAGGTCAATGAAGCGCCCAACTCGATTCAACCAGTGCCACAACAAGCAGCTGCATTTGTCAATTTTATTTCGATATAGAATAAATTGAAGGTGAGAAGAGAAGGTTGAAGCCTTCTCACACAAATACAGCGTACATGTCTCGAGGAGAAACAAAAACCTATCGTTGCAAGGAGCACATGAAGGAAACAAGATGCGCCCCCATGACGAGCGGGAAGCCATGAATAGAGGGGATAACTAGTTTTTTCCACTTATTCCACCACGGAAATCAGAAAGTAAATTCCTATATATATCAAGGGAACTTTACAAAATTCTAACATTTTTTTATATAAATTATGGAAAACCAATTAGTAAAAATATGCTTTATAACATGACATTTCAAAAAAAAATACTCCACTTACAACAAGCCAATAGAGTCTAAGGTTCCTATTGGTTTGATGTAAGTCATAAATTCCGTGGAACTCATTTTTTGAAAACTTTAGTTCAGTTTTTGGAATTTAAATTTCATTCACTTCCATGTAACATGTTTGTTGTAAGTGTAAATATCGAAATCACTAAGAAAATAGTTAATTTTTACTATGTAATAAAATTAGTAAGAATGACAAAGATGTAAATATCCACGAAAAATTATAATATTCTTAAATCATATTAACTTCTATAAATAGTTATGGTGTAAATGTTGCTCCTTTAAAAAATATTTTATTATGTTACAAATATAATTTTGATAAAATATTGAGATTAAAATCACATCACAATATTTTAACTTTACTTAATTTGTACATAGTATTGTAATAATATCCACATTTCATGTTCTTGTAGATATAAATTTTGATAATCATTGTTTAAAACAATGTAGAATATTATTTTTTACATTAATATGAAGAATAAAAATATGTTAGGTGAATCACATTATTTTCACATGGTGTGGTGTGTTTCTTTGTCATTATTTTATAAATCACACTGATAATGATGGTCATAGTGTGAATTGTTTAATAGTGTGATATAGTGTATGATATTTTATCATATTATGTTATAATTTTAGCAATGAACTATATACATACCACTAATATTTCTAATCATAAATATTTTACATGTGTCATTTATGATGAATGGAGAATATAATTGTATAAGAAATATTGTTAGTTGTCCCGAAACTCATTTCCACTCTTTTTAGGAGGGAACTTAAGAACTGTGTTTTATATGTAAGTGTGTAACTCATTGAAAGTCACGGAACTCAAATTCCAACACGTATTTTAAGCAAATAATAAAAAACTTCTTAAGGAACTCTAGTTTATAAGTTTTTCAAACAAGTTACGACAAACTAACCAGACCCTAAGGAAAGAAACTTCATCTCGGGTTCTTATGAAGCTTTAATTACTTGCATTTCCATTAGTTTTTGTTGTAGATTTCTATCTGTTCCACTCTATCAAAGGATATATTAGTCACATGAATTAATAAGTGAACTTAAATCCTAGTTATTGAAAGGTTGAGAAGGAGGTTTGAAAGTAGAATTTTGGGTGTAGGAGAGCTTTTCTAATAAGTCATTATTGAATAAAGTAGATACAGATAGAATAAGTATGGTAATGTAGTAAATAACATAGCTTTTATGAAATTATTATACTTAGACATGTCAACTAAATAGATTCAAATTAAATAAAAAAATCAATTATTACTTGTGAATAAATATCAAATCAATTTAAATTAATCTCAGAATAGATCATCATAGAATATTATACTTTGATAAATTAGTGAAATGTTTCAAAGTTGTCTTCTTCATTGCATCTCAATGACCATTAAAATCGAAACTGAGCAGATTGATTATTGAGAAGATATCAAGTTTCTACAACAATCACCATTTGAACATGAACAGAGAGTGCATATTGGCTATCCACATTGACTTCAAGCTCTTGTGTTAAATGTTGAAAAGAACATATTCACATGATGGTGTACAATACTAAACTCTTCTTGCATAAATACGTCGCGGGCCTGTCCAGATGTCGGCGACAAGCTTGGAGGCCAGTATCTCCATGACAGGAACAATTCATGTCACGTCATTCCGCAACAACACTTTTATCGAGTCTCCCGGTAGAAAAGTCATGGCAGGGAGGAGGAAGTCGGTAGACGATCGTACACCAGAGAGGACCACACCGGCGACGCAGATCTATGAAGCACGCAGGAGCAGTGCTGCGGCCTGTGGGTGGGGAAAATACATGAAGTCATGCTGATCGTGAGAAGTGAGAGGAGACTAGTTCAACCATGAACTCAGCCGCCTCACCTGGGTCATCAAAAGGAGCAACGCCCAGCCACAGTGACATATGGCAACATCTAATTGGCCTAAAAGGTAAATACCTTAGAAAATGCTTAGATTTTATATAATTCATTGTAAATAGATCACTCATTAGAAAAATACAAACAATATACCAAAATTCTCAAAAAAAAGGTAGAATAGCACAAAACCATGATATCATCCTTTTGATGCATAAATATAGACGATATCATGTATGATGTTATACACTTGTTTCATGAGTAATAAATATCAAACAATTACAAAAATTTATGTGAATATGTTAGTAAATCTATTATCATGTATAAAAATGTATCTAAGGTATGATATGGTGATGTTTATGCCTGAAATCACTTATTTTGCTAAATATAGTGAAATATTAATAATAAACCTAATTAACGTGTAATAATAACAAATATTACTCAAGGAACCTAAAAATTATAGTGTGACCTTATATCATCATCTAGAACCCCTCATACAATAATGAGATCATAATGATGTATATAAATCATGTTACATGTTAAATGACCCTAAAAGGATGAGAAGACCCTAACATGGATTAATTAATGTGACCTATGGTTATTATGTGTACATAATAATGTGAAATATGATTATCATTTAATGAACTATAAATTGGAATATGAAATTAGTAAGATAATTCTAAGACAAGAATACAAGTAAAAGTAGGAGTATTGATGGAGCCTCCACTTGTGTGGAGCTACGTTCTGTACTAAAAATCCTAGAGATAGTAAGTCTCTATGTTTAACCTTGCATGTGCTAGAATAAGATCTCCATCCATGTACGCTAAGGTACATGGAAGTCTTATCATAGTACAGTTGAAGGTCGAATCCATGAGACAACGGTCTTGTTAAGTATTTAACAAGATGGAAAATGTTACAATTCTATTTATCTACTTAAGAGTTAATATTTAGATCGAAGAGTTAGGTTGATGATTAAACTAAAATGTAAATGTAAATTAAATTGTAGGGAAGTAAAGTTAAGGTTGTAAACAAAATTTGGAAATCGCTAGGATGTGATTGAGTTTCACCACCACTACACATGGATCATAACATACATCAAAATAACATGGCTTGTAAAAAGGGTCTAATCATTTAGTATCTTTGTAGACTTAACTTTCTTTCGAATAGCCAACTACAAGAAATGTAGAAGTATTGCAATACCAGCCATCCCTGAATGAATGGTCACTTACCTTGCATCACTCCCTTCGCAAAGTGTGTTCCTCAACCTATCAAAGTTGTACTTCCATATGTCAACTGATTCCATTTCATAGTATGGAAGTACAATGATGGAGGTGAGTTTACTCCACTCCTTGAAAAGTGTTCCTAGATACCGAAATAGATATATGGTGACTACATACATCAAGAACCAACATACAATCAATAATCGAATCTAAAAGCACAAACATAGATAATTCCTACTAGTAGATAATAGGTAACACAAGTTGGTGATCAAGCAACTAGCATTCATTAAACGATTGATGTTGAACTGAAAAGATAGTATTTCTCTATTGCAAACTCATGAATTACAATGCATGAAATGAAAACATGGGTAGTGGGGCTACTCCCCGCACCCTAGTGTATGGAACTACTCGCTCATGGTGAGAACAAAGAAAGAGACATGAGAAGAGAAGGAAAACATCATATCCATGTAGGAGAGAGGAAGGTTGACCCCTTGGAGTAGAGAAAAACTATCTTCACACTGTGTGGTTGCTTTGGTGATGAATCCTTGACTCCCCACCTTCTATGTCGATGAGAGAGGAAGTAGGCTTATGGATGGAGTGTGGATCTTAGTTCGGTAGACTTGGGGTGAAGGATGAAGGATGAAACAGGTCTGGAACAAATGAGGCAGCCTTTGGGCATCTCCGAATGTCCCCTAATGAGGACACCTTGGGTCCTATTTATAGGCTCCAAGGGGGTCTTGAATAGTTTTGTGTTATTTGGATCTTCACGGTTTGGAGACCATTTGGATCCTCACGGTCTAGAGACCATTTGGATCCTCACGGTCTTGAGACTAGTAGCTTTCACACGTTCTTGGAATCAATAAATCTTCACTTGATCTTGGGACCGTTAGAGTTCTTACGGTCTTGGGACCGCTAGGGTTTTGCTCGATCTTGGGACTGCAAGGGCCTTTACGCGGTCTTGGGACCGCTAGGATCTTCACAGTCTTGGGACCGCTAGGGCTTCACAGTCTAGGGACCGCTAGGGCTTCACGATCTTGGGATCACTAGGGCTTCACGGTCTTGGGACCGCTATGGCCTTCACGGTCTTGGGACCGGTTTGGAACTCTTGCAATTTTTTTGGGTTTTTCTATAAGAAGAAAATGGAAAATATCAATCTATTGATATATTTACAATAAAGAGGAAAGTTAAGTATTCTATCTAATTTATATAAGAAAGAGTATGGAAAACTAAGAAAAAACTAGTAAGATAACATCACAAAATGGGAGGTTATCACCCCCCCAACTTAGAGTCTAGCTTGTCCTTAAGCTGGATAGAGCTAAGGCACGCAGTGGAGAGGCAATTTATTCAGTGAAGATTTCCATACTCTTGCTTCAGTTCTATACCAGAGATCTCCTAGAATCTTATCGGGACTTCTTCTTGCACTGACTCCTCCAGGTATCAGGAGTTGCATGGACCTCATGTTTCTTCTGTATCTTGTAACTCGCATTGGGACCACCCTTTCTATGATCATATTCTATGCATGTCTTCAACTGTAAGCAGTTTTATACTTCTTTGAAAATCCTACCAGAAGCTAAGATAGGTACGAGGGTTGGATGAAGGCTGTTGTGTAACTCCCCCTTTGAAGGGGGGAGGGTTTATCTAAACTTTTAGGGTCTCACTACTGGGCGTGACACATCTACCTTTGTGAGGGTAGCTAAATGTACCGACCGGGCGAGACCTTTGTCAACTTTTTCATATACTTTGGAGACCTTAGGATCTCACTACCAGGAACAATACATCTGCCTTTGTGAGGGTAGCTGAATGTACCGGCCGAGAAAGACCTTTATTGTCTCTTCATATAGGTCCTTATGTATGGCACAACTTTCATGTTTTTATTCAACACTCAAGCTTTTATTCATATGCTCACTAGCTTAGGAATTGGGTATTTTAGGGATTTTATTTGGGCTGCCAAGCCTCTTTTTGAAAAGAAGAAAATTGTTCCCTAGAGTTTCCAGACATGTACTTGTTCTGGTTTTGTACTCGGTGGTCCAGTTACGAGGTTCCTTGATTTGGATTTTACCTGGTTCCCTCCCGTCCTTGAGAGTGTTTGGCTTATTTCGGTCACAGTTTTGACCTGTGGAGAGTCTAATGTAGAAATGAAGCAAAAGCATGGATATCTGGTTGTGGAGGTGATTTATTAATTCTCCATTACGTGCCCAGATGCTACTATGTAAGTGCTTTTGAGGACTACTTTGTCTATAACTTAGATAGGGGTGTCCCCTTACCAAATCAAAAGTTGTCTTATGTACAAAAGTTATTCTATTAAAGAAATTATCAGAAAATCTAAATGTCAAGAAGAAAGATTTGTGCAAACGAACAAAGGTATATGAAAGGTTAGAAGAGGAAAGAAAATTTGAATTTAATACCTCTTTCCTTGCCCAGTGTACTCCCCCACTAACTTATCACTCACTCTATCCTCAGAGTGTCAAGGTGATAGGTTGAGAAGTACATGGGCAAGGGTGTCAAGGTTCTATTAATCCCTTGTTGGCTCCATAAGAGATAAGATTTTCTACAAACATCCCCGTAAAGTGTGATAATCCACATCCTCCATGTCCTCCACATGTTTGCCAAGAACGGTGAGGGTATACATCCAATAAAGGACGTGAAATCCACAGTTGTTTGATTCTCTAATTTTTTGGGGACATCTGTGGCAGAAGGATGGGCACTTGAAATGATCTTTGTTGTACGCCTTTGTGTGTTTTCCGAGAAGATTGTGTGGTCGTTCGACACAATCCTTTGCCACTTCTTACGTGGGCATCTTTTCTATAATATCATACTCCCTCTAGTTGAGATTGAACTGGCTATCAGAACTATTGTAGATATTTGTAGTTTCGTTATGTAAGTTTGTTGCCAACACCATTTAATGTTCAAAGTGAAGGAATGGAAGTAGAATGAACTTTGGAGTCGTATGCTGAAGATATGAAATAATGGCTTTAGTGGTTCCGAAGTTCTTTGAGCCGAGTAAATCATCCTTCAGGTATGCTAACGCCATGCAAACCGTAGGCAAGTCCCGTGCTAGAAGAAATTGGTAGGCAGGCATGACACTCACAGATAATGAACCTTTTCCTTGTATGGTTTCACAGAGTGCATCTACCATTATGAGAATATTCCCTTCAAGGAAAACAAGCTCATCGGTCTTTGCATATAGTCATGACATGATGAGTCTGAGTTTGTTATCTAAAAGACTCTTGCATGCAGCAAGGTCAAAGTTTGGGAATGTTGGTTGTATATCAGATAGAGGCACCATATCTTTGGAAGATCAGTTAACTATTAATAAATCAGTGTCCCCCTTATCTTCTGCCAAATCAAAAGTGTAGGGGTCCCATTGTCGTTTTTCTAGGACCTTGGCAGTTTGTTGTTGTTGTTGTTCCAACTCCTTTATAACTTGTCTGAATGGTTGCTTTTTTGGATGTTGGATAGCAGAGAATAAGTAACGGGGTACGTCGGCATGTGCCATTGTTGGGTCCTTGAAGAATCGTTTGTCGCAAATGAGCTCCATGGCGTAACATCCCCGTAAGGAATGCATATCTTTAGTGGCTAGCTCAGTAAGGGGATATGTCTGTTGAGCAATTCAATGAATCTGATTGTCTAGAGAGCGCAGTCCCCTGAACCTTCTAGCGTTTGAACAGCTGGATTAATGATTTTAAAGCAAGGTTGGTTCCAGCCATGTGCAAGAGATGGGAAGGAAGCCCATATGACTTTGAGAAGCCAGAAAGGAATGCATCGTGCTTATCCAACTTCTGAACTAGTGAAGTTAGTGGTTCCCTCCTTAAGCTCACTGGAGCAGAAATTGTACACCTTGGCGTCGTGGTCTTCGGTGTCAATGATCATGAGGAGCTAGTGGCAAGAAACTTTGAAAGGCATCGTGTTGTAGCGTGCCTTTCGCATGAGACCCAATTGTAGCCGCTCGATGGATTTTTCCTATAAGTCCTTATTCAATAGGCATAGTGCTAGAGTAGGTGAAGCATTGAAAACTAGCTACTTTTTCTTTGGGCTCCGAAATTCCTCTATTGCATTGGCAAGCAGTACACAGAAGATAGCCAGCTTCACTACTGACTGAGGTCGTAGAAGAACATGAAAATCTTCGCGTGTCAGCTTGCACTTTGTCTTTGTGTTATTATAGAGGATGTCCCCCCATCCTTGGCATCGTCTACAATAGCGTTTAAGATGAAGATGTCCTGAACATCTAATGTAGAGATGGCCACTAGATCCAAGTCGTGCATTTTGTGAGGTAGGGGTGGTGGCGGAGGAAGGTCTTCTGGAGGAGGAAGTGAAGTCTATTCATTATCATCAAAATATTGAGGCAGATCTTCATTCTCTTCAGAGTCGAAGTCGAGTTTATCGTCGGTGTCGAGACTCACTTTGTCAGATTCCTCCTGTCTTGGGGGAAAGACTACAGTTTGCTCCGCGAAAGTTGTTGCGAGTGGGTTAGTGTTGGTTTCTAGTATGCATTGTTGAAATTCAGCAAAAGCCATGTCTTAGGTAGTGTCCCCTAGAGAGCCCATAGGAAAAAAATTGAAGAATTGGTCTGCATAGGACATTGTTACGTTATCGGTATTGTCTGGAGCACGGTAGCCTTCAGATTCTTTTCTACCACCCTCCTTGTGCTCTCCACCATCTCCCCTCCTTGTGTTGTCTGCTCCTCAGCTGGTGCCCTCCCCAGCATTTCCTAGGTCATCTGAGGAGGAGCTATCTGCATTGGAGTCAACTGAGGAGTCAGAATCCTCATCATCGTCTTCACTGTCATCATCATCATCATCATCCACCACCTTGTCTTTTTTCTTCTTAGTTGCTGCTTTCTTGCACCACCGATGAATGGCTTGTAATTCTTCAAGTGCCACTTGCACATGCTCTTGGGTTTCAAGTAGTGCATCGTGGCTTTCTTTGAGATCTGTATATCTTGCTTCGGCAGAGAGGATTCATGTTGTTAGATCAATCACTTGTGCTCGTAGCTGATTGAGTTCTTCATTTGAGTGCTCCTCTTGGCAGCGGATGAGTTGTGTGAGGTTGCTATCAAATCCATCCATGCGTGTGCTCAGTGCAAGTTGCTGTTACTGAAGCTCTCGGAGGGTCTCAGGAAAAGGTTGAGTTTTCTTGGAGACCTTGTCGACTTGTTGGACTAACGCTTCTTGCTGGGTTTTCATACTAAGCATCAACTCTGACAGGGTTTGGAAGCGATCGTCAATGTGGTTGACTTGCTGGACCGCTACTTCCTGTCATTGTTGAATGCTTGTGAGAAGGTCTGGTAAGGCTTGAGTCCATTTGTTGATGTTGGACACCTGCATGGAAAGCCCCTGCACACAAGAAAAAATAGATTGTAAGATGTTAGAAGGGTCAGAGAGGAGAGTACAAATAGCATCAAATTGACGTATGAATGCTTCTCTAACTTGTGAAAATCGGACCCCAGTGATGGATGGGTGGGATGGCTGGGGTCTAGGTGAAAGGGTGGTGGTCCTTGTGACAGAGACACAATTGATGGGCCTGCGAATTGTGTGGTGACTGTAGAGGGAGTCACCAGCGGTATCGGAGTGGCGGCGGATCAGAAAGGTGGTGACATCTGAGATATGATAGGTGTAGCTGAGAATGATGGTGGGAAGGTGGTGGAGGTGAAGGTGACATTGGGTGTTGTGGTGAAAAATGGCTCGCCTGTGGAAAAAATGAGTGAGGCGGGAGATGTGGGTGAAGTTGTGGTTCTGGGGAAAGGAATTGTGGTGGGTATGATTGTGGAAAATGGTGGAAGAGTGATAGACACCAGAAAGGTGGAAGATGGCAGAGTGGTGGAGGATAGAGGTCTTGACCCTTCTATCCCTAGGGTGGTGGGGGTGGTTGTAGAGGTGATCCCAACATCCAAATCCAAGATGAAGGGGTCTGATGTTGGATTCACGATGTGTTTTGCATTGTAGGGGTGCTTTGTATCTGGGGTGATCTTGGAGGTAGGCATCTTTGATTGCTGCTTCTTTTGAATGCGCAGTTTGGATGGCCGTGCCATTGGTATTTTCTTTGCTTTAGTTGCAGGGGCAGTAGCACTGTGCTCCGTTCGCCCTTCTGGTGCTTGTTTCTCCTTCCCTTTTATGGAGGCTAGTAAGGTAGCAAGGTCCTCTTCAGTGAACAAGTATATGTCTTTATCATAATCTTCTAGTTTGGGAAGTGGTAGCAGCGTCCTGGATGCTTTGACGGTTGGGTAGAAGACACAATGGAGTTTTGCATCCTTCTCCTTTATGATATAGGTGTTTTTTAGAATCTTCTCATTTGTTAAGTTGTCACCCTTTATCAAAGGACATCTTTGAAGTGATTTGTCCATATGGAGATACTTCAGGATTGATGTGACGTGACCACCCATGCAGATTTCCTTCCAGGGGGCATAGGATGTGTGTTTATGTATCAAGTGTCATCCGATATTGACCGACTGCCCCTTTAGGACGGACCATAGTATGAAGAGGTCTGAAAGGAGGACATTCCCACTTTTTGTTCTAGGGAATAGTGCACCTTTTATTATTCTATGCAGAGTTTGCACGAGGTCGGAATGAATGTTGGAGACTTTGCATGTCTTAGAATCATAATTGGAGATTCCAGTCAATGATTTCCAGAAAAATTGCATGTTAAGTTGTGGGTGATCCAGACTTACTGCCGTAGCCTTCTTCAGCTGGTCCGAGTTGTCAGTGAAAATTTTGTTCAATAGGTTTTCAGTCAGTGTAACCTTATTCCCAAAAAGTGAGGTTACAAGCTTACGATCACCTCCGTATCTTGATTTGTCATTGGCCTACATTGGTTCTTTGGTAAGGAGGGTAAAGAATTCCAGTGTGGGCTCAAGATAAGAATTTTCGGTGAAGAAGCAGAGTTTTGAAAGATTCACCTCGCCAAGAAAGGCAAGAAATCTGTCATAGATGCCCATATGTTTTAGTATGTTGGAGCATACATACTTCGTTGGTTGCAAAATTTTATCACCAGCTTGCAGGTGTTGAATATGCAGATCAGCTAGTGATGCTGCTGTAGTGGTGGTAGCAAGAGGAGTAGTGTGTCCTGCCAGGATTTGTTCTCTTGCGGTTGTGGGATGGATTTGCTTCCTTGCCCATCTTTTGGTAGGTCTTTTCTGAATAAACTCATGGGCCTTACGCTTCCCCTTTTTCTTGGTGGTTGGGGATTCCTCATCCGAGTTTGGTGTGTGGTCAGAACCTTCATCGGTGGAGGAGGGATCTTTGATGTCCTCGACTGGGTCTTCTGCTAGAAATTTGTTGATGTGCTCAAGGTCGTAAATGACCTTGGGCAAGTCAACTGGTGTTTTGCCTATTTTTGCACAGAGTTCAATGATGCGTTGGAGCTTAATCTAGTGCTCCAACAACTACTCCCTGGTCCAGAAGTGGGCTTCAACAACTTCTTTTGCAGGTGAGGCCATTCTGTAAATTTAATAAGAAATCATATATTAGAAAAAGTTGAAATTTAGTGCTAATGGAATTATTGTATAGATTTTGAAAAGATTGCAAGATGGTGCAATCTTCATGGTCTTAAAACTGTGAAGAGGTCACATGGTTTTGAAACCGAGAAGGGTTCATGCGTTGTGAAGACTGGGAAGAGTGAAACTGTGAGGGGTAGAACTGTGAGAATAAAAACATTAAGAACAAAACCACAAAGAGATCAAACGGTTCTCAAGACCGCAAGAGTCCATGCGGTTTTCAACACCACGAGGGTGAAGACCGTTAAGAGGGAAACCACGAGGATGAAAACTGAGGGTGAAATCGTGAAGATGAAAACCATTAAGAGTGAAACTATGAGGATGAAGACCGTTAAGAGTGAAACTGCGAGGATAAAAACCGTTAAGAGTGAAACTGTGGGGATGAAAACCGTGAGGGTGAAACTGCAAGGATGAAAACCACGAGGGTGAAACCGCGAGGATGAAAACTATTAAGAGTGAAACTGCGAGGATGAAAACCGTGAGGGTGAAACTACAAGGATGAAAACCGCGAGGGTGAAACCACAAGGATGAAAACCATTAAGAGTGAAACCACGAGGAACCTGAAGGTGTCGAAACCATGAAAAGGGAAAACGGTGGTGGCAAAAATGTATCAATGGCGATGAAGGCGAAGTGACAACAAAAATGAAAGTGTCGGCTGTGATGATAGCAGCGATGATGATGATGATTGTGAGCATTGTCTACCTAACTATAATGGTTGAGGTGATGGTTGTTGTAGAGTCGGTGGAGATGAACAATGGGTCTGATGTTGTGAGCACAGAAGGGAAGGTGGATGTGTGGCGTGAAGAAGGTGCGTGATCGGAGGCAACGACGGAGCTCAGGTTGCGTGAGAACAAAGAACTAAGAGCGGGCTCACGCAAGGGAGAAGAGATAAGAAGGAATGGAATAGGGTCGCACGAGAGAGTTTCGAGAATCGAAGAAGTGAAAAGAGAGGGTTTAGGGTTATATTTATAGGTAGGCGGGCGTTTCTCATAATTGTTTTTAGGTCAAATGGTTTCAAGACATAGATGACCAAACAATTTCAAGACTGTTTGGGTCTAAACAGTTTCAAGACCATTTGGGTAAAATTATTTAGGTTATTGATTTTTTTTTGGTTGGTTGTATTCATTTTTATATTTTTTGAAACAAAAAGAAAATGTGATACTTAGTTCTTGGGTTGCCTCCCAAGAAGCACTTTAGTTTTACATCGCTGGCTTGAAAATATTTTGGCTTGATGAGGTTGATGCAGTGGGGTCATTAATATCAATGGTTTGTCTTAGAGTTTTATCAGCTAGAGTATAGTATATCTTCAGGCCATTAACACTCCTTTCTCCTCCATTGTCATCAAGGATGATGACAGCTCTAGTTGGGTAGATGTGTTTGATAGTGAAGGGTCTGGACCATTGTGTATGGAGTTTCCCGAGAAACATTTTGAGTCAGACCTTGTCTCTGATGATGATATCTTTTCGTTTAAGGTGGCCATCATGCCAGATCTTAGTTTGCTCTTTGTAAATACTGGTGTTCTGGTAAGCAAACATTCTTAGTTCTTCAAGTTCTTATAATTGAAGCTGTTTGTACTCACCAACACTTTTGAAATCAAAATTCAACTGTTTAATAGCCCACCAAGCCTAGTGTTCTAGTTTGATTGGAGGATGGCATGACTTTCCATACACCAAACGGAATGGAGTTGTTCCTATATATTGGTGTTTTGTAAGCAGTACGATATTCCCAAAGAGCATCAGGAAGCTTGGTGGACCAGCCTTTAAAGTTTTTTTTTAGTCTTCTCTAAAATAGCTTTCAGTGGTCTGTTTGAGACTTCAACTTGACCACTTGTCTGCGGGTGATAAGGCGTGGTGACCTTGTTTTTTACTCCGTATTTTTGTAGAAGTGCTTCAAAACTACGCTCCAAGAAATGTGACCCTCTGTCAGATATGACGGTTCTAGGAACTCTGAATCTAGGGAAAATAATATCCTTGAACAACTTAATAACCGGCTTAGAGTCACAAGATACAGTAGGTATAGCTTCTACCCATTTGGATACGTAATCCACAATGACCAATATATAGGAGAATCCATATGATGAGGGAAATGGACCCATATAGTCCACTCCCCATACATCAAAGAGTTCAATTTCCAACCACAGAGTTAGTGGCATTTTGTTCTGCTTGGATATCCCTCCAGAGAGCTGACATTTACCACATGATTGTACATATTCATGTGCATCTTTTGCTATTATCGTCCATAAGAAACCAGATTGTAAGACTTTAAGAGCAGTCTTCTTTGAACTCATGTGCCCCCTAGTGGGATCAGAATGATAGTGTTCCAAGACTGGGGTGATTTCTTCTTTAGGAAGGCAACGGTGGAATAGTCCATCTACGCATAAGTGGAAGAGGTATGGTTCATCCCAGAAGTATTGCTTGACGTCATGGAAAAATTTCTTTCTGTCTTGATAGGAAGTAGAAGGATGGATAATTCCCATAGCCAGATAGTTTACTATCTCAGCGTACTAGGGGAATCCAGTGGTGACCTTCATGAGTTGGTCATCGGGTAGAGAGTCGTGGATAGGTATATTATCTTCATCTTGAGTTTCAATGTGACTCAAATGATCGACGACAACATTTTCCACCCCACTTTTGTCCTTTATTTCTAGGTCAAATTCTTGAAGCATCAACACCCAGTGAATAAGTCTAGGTTTTGCATCTTGTTTTTTAATCAGAAATTTTATTGCTGAATGATCTGTGTAAACTGTAACCTTTGATCTAATCAGGTAAGAACAAAATTTCTCAAAAGCATATATGACTTCTAAGAATTCTTTTTCTATAGTTGTATAGTTCTTTTGCGCCTCATCAAGCATTTTTGATACATAATATATCACGTAGGGCTTCTTATCTATCCTATGCCCTAGTACTGCTCCTATAATGTAGTCACTGGCATCACATATTATTTTAAAGGGCTGTGACTAATCAGGAGCTCTTAGTATAGGCGTAGAGACTAAGGTGTTCTTTAGAGTCGTGAAGTTGTGTAAACATTCTTGATCAAAATTGAAGTTTGCATCTTTAGTTAATAGGTGAGTCATGGGATTTGCTATTTTTGAAAAATCTTGAATGAATCTTCAGTAAAATTTAGCATCGCCCAGGAAGGCTCGTACTCCTCTGATGTCTTTTGGTGGTGACAACTTTGAAATGACATCTATTTTTTAATTGTCTACTTCAATCCCTTGTTCACTCACTCGATGCCTGAGGACAACAACTTATGTCACCATAAAGTGACATTTTTCCCAATTAAGGATCAAATTTGTTTCCTCACATCTTTGTAGCACCTTACTAATATTAAGAAGGTAGTTATGGAAAGAATCTTCGTAGACTGAGAAGTCATCCATGAATACTTCCATAATAGATTCGTTTAATCCTGCAAATATGGTGGACATACACCTCTGGAATGTAGAGGGTGCATTACATAGCCCAAAGGGCATCCTCCTGAAGGCGTAAGTTCCGAAAGGGCAGGTAAAAGTCATATTTTCTTGATCTTTAGGGTGTATTGAAATTTGATAAAACCCTGAGTAGCCATCGAGACAGCAAAAGAATTTCTGGTGAGCTAGCCATTCAAGAACTTTGTCAAGAAAAGGTAAAGGAAAGTGATCTTTCCTTGTTTCCTTATTCAATTTTCTATAGTCGATGCACATCCTCCACCCGGTAATAGTCTGGGTGGGTACTAGTTCATTTTTATCATTCAAAACAACATTGGTTCCCCCCTTTTTAGGGACCACTTGAACCAGACTTACCCATTGAGAGTTGGAAATTGGATAGATAATACCAGCTTTTAGCAGTTTTTGAACCTCAAGGAGAACCACCTCTTTGGGATTTGGGTTTAGCTTCCTCTGGTGCTCCCATGAAGGTTTAAATTTTTCCACCATAGGTAATATGTGCATGCACAAAGCTAGATTTATCCCAGTTAGGTCAGTCATCTTATATCCAATGGCTTTCTTCTGCTTACTTAACTCAACAAGGAGTCTTTCTTCCTAGTCATTTATCAACGTGGAACTGATAATGACTGGACATAGTTTTCCTTCATCTAGAAAGACATGTTTGAGTCTAGCTGGTAGAACTTTCATCTCAGGTGCCTTGAGCACTTCAGTGGTCTCCAAAGTGGTGACATATTTCAACTCCTCAAAAGTGGCTTCTGGAACTTCTCCGACTTGTTCTAGGTATTGCAGACATTGTTGAACTAGTTCATCAGTTGAAAATTCAGCTTCTGGATTCATTAAGACATCTTCCAGAGCATCAGATGGTTTAGGAGTTTCTTGCCTCATCTGGGACATTTTATCTATTGCCTCAAGAAGATAGACTTCTTCATGGATGCTACGCCTTTTAAGGCTGTCAAAGACTCTGAATTGAACAGTTTCTTTCCCCAGCCTTAAGGTAATTGTGCCAGCTTCGACATCAATTAGTGCTTTGGCTGTCATGAGGAAAGGTCTGCCGAATATTATTGGATACCTCAGATCTTCTTTTATGTCCATGACAACAAAATCACAAGGACCATAGGAGTCTCTTCCTATTCTCACAGGGATATCTTCAATAATTCCCAAAGGTGTGGTAATGGTAGAATCATCTAGCTGGATTGTCATTGTTGTAGGTAACAAGTCAGTAAAGCCCAATGTTTTACTCATAGAAAAAGGGCATGATAGATATGCTGGATCCCAAATTAGCTAATCCTTTCTTGCAAGAGGTGTTTCCTATAGAACATTGGATGCCGAAGGAGCCATGGTCCTTTCGTTTTTTCGGCATTTTGTTGAGAATGATGTCAGAAGTAGTCTGAGATAATTTTACTATCTCATGTTCTTCGGTCATGTATTTCTTTGATAGCAAAGTCTTCAGATATTTAGACCAAGTTGGAATTTCGAAGAGAGTTTCAAGGAACAGAATATCAGCATATAGCTTCTTCATTGCTTCCTTGAACTTTTGGAATCTAGAATCCAGTTTAGTCTCTCTTAATCTGCCTAGATAGGGTATTTTTGGCTTGTATGGTGGGGCTTCTGGTTCTTTGGAAACTAGTTCTTTGTCTTTCTCCTTCTTAGCCTCTACATATTTTTTAGTTTCTTGATTTATATTTATATTTGGAATGATTTTAGCAGTATCTTCGTCTTCCTGAATGACTTTGGTAGCTTCAATAAGAACATGACCATATCTTATGGTAACTACATTCAGTTGTTCTGGTCTATGTTGATCATGTCTCAGATTTATTTCTGACTGACCGGTGAAAGTGCCCACCGGAGGTTTCAACTGAGTTGCAATTTGTGCCAATTGGGTCTCTATAGCTTTCTATTGAGCCTGCTGGTTGGTAAGCAAGGTCTATTGAGATTGTACCATTTGCCTTATCAGAGACAACTCATCTATTGATGGAGGTTGATCATTCTTTTGTTGATGATGTGTAATTTGTTGATGTCCTTGAGGCTGTTGTTGTTGAGGAGTTGTCAACTAAAGTTGTTGAATTTGTGGTTGTTGTGACTGAGGTTGGTGCAATTGTGGGTGCAACAGAGGGTGAGTGTATTGATAGTATGAAGAAGAATTTCTTAGATAGACAAATCTTTGAAACCCACCTCTATAGTTTCCTTGGTTTCGGTTATAATTGCTCGGGAATCCAGGTGGTGGTCTATTAGAAGACTCACCTTGTGTTTGGTGCTGCGGATTGGCAGTTCCTGTGGGGTTCCCATACTAAAATTTAGGGTGGTTTCTTGGTTAATCTGGATTATAGTATTCTTGACCCGATATGGTGTGGATAGAGTTAACATGCTCTAGTGGCTGATCCTCCGGTTGTTCAATGATTGGTTCATATTGTGGTTGAGGTGTATGTAGATTCATCATCACATCGTATAAAAGGCTATATGATAATGTAGGGTGATGTGATGCATGACAAGCTTCACAATTCTCATTAGCTGCCTTAAATTGTTGAATTTGGGAGTTCTTCTTCCTGTCATATTCTCCAAATGATGTTTCAAGGGCTTGCTACTTATGAACTATGTTTTTCATAGATTCAACAATGGCTTTCATTTCTATAGATTCTTCAGTCTTGTAGACTTTTAGGACTCCTCTTGTAGATGACCTTCCCCAATTAGATTGGTTCTCAGCTCCGAGTGTAACAATCTTCGTAATTTTGTTCATGAAATTTCCTCCAGATGAGGAATCTAGAAACTTCTTTATTTCCTCACTTACTCCTCTATATAATTTTTCTATGAGCTAGTTTTGTGAGATTCCGTAATGTGGGAATTTTCTCAGAATTTCCTTAAATCTTTCCCATGATTCTGCTACTGATTCTCTAGGTAATTGGAGGAACTGGTTGATTTGTCCCCTAATCTGGTAAGTCAATGAGGGAGGAAAGAACTTCTCCAAAAAAAATTCTTCTAAGGGAGCCCAGGTGATGATTGGCTCTCCATATAAAGAGTTATACCAGCTTAGTGCCTTACCAGATAGAGTGAAGTTGATAAGTTGGAGCATGATTGCATCTAGTGTAGCTATGTCTTGTGGTGCCAATCGACAATGTGCCTTAAATCACTTCAGATGGTCCATGCAATCAAATCTAGTATTTCCTAAGAACGAGATGCTTTGGATGATTTGGATCCATTGTGTTTGAATCTCGAAGTTAGGAACATTAATGAGTGGAGGCTGAACTGGGTGATTATCTTCGGAGTTCTTAGGAACAACGTAGTCCCAAAGCTTCTTGTTCCTTATCAATAATTGAGTAGCTACTGTGGCTGCCTCATTTGCAGCTTGGATGTGAGCTTGCTCTTCAACTCAAACTTTAGCTTGGACTTGAGCACTTGTATTAGCAATGAGTTGTTCTCTCTGAGCTACTATAGCTGCGTTGACTCTTTCCAGTACTAAGGTGGCTTGTCATTGTTCTTTAGCTATCTGTCTGGCTTGTTGGTTGTTGAGTTTGATGCGTATGTGGAAGCTTCGTTCTACCTCAGAGTCGTACTTTGGTTCAGGGGAAAATCCATGGTTTTGCATACACATTTTCTACCTGAGTAGAAGAAAAATCACACTTTAGATGGTAGAAAGATGATGAAATCAAAATGACATTAAGTAGTTATCAAAGTAAAATGTAAAATCCTCATCAACTAGCAAGTTGATAAATGAAATTAAAACATTTCGTTGTCCCCAGCAACGACACCAATGTTTAATGGAGCCTCCACTTGCATGGAGTTCTGTGCACCACTAAAAATCCTAGAGATAGTAAGTCTCTAAGTTTAGCCTTGCATCTGTTAGAATAACATCTTGACCCACGTACACTAAGGTACGTGGAAGTATCGTAGTACAATTGAGGGTTGAATCCATGAGACAATGGTCTTGTTAAGGATTTAACAAGATGGAAAATGTTACAATTCTATTTATCTACTTAAGAGTTGTTATTTAGATCGAAGAGTTGGGTTGATGATTAAACTAAAAAGCAAATGTAAATTAAAAGGTAGGGAAGTAAAGTTAAGGTTGTAAACAAAATTTGGAAACCACTAGGATGTGATTGAGTTTCACCACCACTACACATGGATCATAACATACATCAAAATAACATGGCTTGCAAAAAGGGTCTAGTCAGTTAGTATCTTGGTAGACTTAACTTTCTTTCGAATAGCCAACTATGAGAAATGTGGAAGTATTGCAATGCCAGCCATCCCTGAATGAATGGTCACTTACCTTGCATCACTTCCTTTGCAAAGTGTGTTCCTTGATCTATCAAAGTTGTACTTCCATACATCAACTGACTCCATTTCATAGTATGGAAGTACAACGATGGAGGTGAGTTTACTCCACTCCTTAAAAAGCATTCCTAGATACCGAAATAGATATATGGTGACTACATACATCAAGAACCAACATACAATCGATAATCGAATCTAAAAGCACAAACGTAGACAATTCATACTAGTAGATAATAGGTAACACAGGTTGGTGATCAAGCAACTAGCATTCATTAAATGATTGATGTTGAACTGAAAAGATAGTATTTCTCTATTGCAAACTCATGAATTACAATGCATGAAATGAAAACATAGGTAGCGGGGAAACTCCCCACACCCTAGTGTATGGAACTACTCGCTCATGGTGAGAACAAAGAAGGAGACAGGAGAATAGAAGGAAAACATCATCTCCACATAGGAGGGAGGAAGGTTGACCCTTTGGAGTAGAGAACAACTATCTTCACACTGCGTGGTTTCTTTGGTGATGAATCCTTCACTCCCCACCTTCTATGTCGATGAGAGAGGAAGTGGGCTTATGGATGGAGTGTAGATCTTAGTCCAGCAGACTTGGGGCAAAGGATGAAACAACTCTAGAACAAATGAGGCAGCCTTTGGACATCTCCGAATGTCCCCTAATGAGGACCCGTTGGGTTCTATTTATAGGCTCCAAGGGGGTCTTGAACGGTTTTCATTTATTTGGATCTTCACAGTTTGGAGTTCATTTGGATCCTCATGGTCTGGAGACCATTTGGATCCTCACAGTCTTGAGACTGGTAGCTTTCGCGCATTCTTGGAGTCAATAAATCTTCACTTGGTGTTGGGACCGTTAGAGTCATCGCGGTCTTGGGACTCCAAGGGCCTTCACGCAGGTTTGGGACCGCTAGGATCTTAACAATCTTAGGACTCCTAGGGCTTCATGGTCTTGGGACTGTTAGGGATTCACAGTCTTGGGATTGCTAGGGCTTCACGGTCTTGGGACCTCTAGGGCCTTTACGGTCTTGGGACCGCTATGGCCTTCATGGTCTTGGGATCGGTTTGGAACTTTTGCAATTTTTTTGGGTTTTTCTATAAGAAGAAAAGGGAAAATATCAATCTATTGATGTATTTAAAATAAAGTGGAACGTTAAATATTCTATCTAATTTATCTAAGAAAGATTATGGAAAACTAAGAAAAACTAGTAAGATAACATCACAAAATGGGAGGTTATCAAATATCCTAAGGAGTTAAGTAAACCCTAAAATGGATGCAACTAGGGTTAATATGATGAGAACCTGATGTTGATATGTATGATCTTGTCTATGTCACGAGGTTTGATCAAGAGTGGTAGTTGAATCTAGGAATATGTGATTACTAGAATATCTTAATCAAGGTACGGCCTTACCAATTACTTGGCCTACTATGTAGTATGGTTGTATTATCTGTGTACAAATACTTGGCATATAGTATTGGATGAAATAATTGTTCTTGTATGATATCTTGCTTAATTTTACCATATTTATATGACTATGAACCATGGAACGTAAGATATTTGATTCATCATATGATGGTACTAAACTCTTTGGTTGTACAGTGCTTTGAAGTAATCTAACTCTTTGGTAGGAGATCATATTGTATATGTGATCTAACTCTTGGCAGGAGATCATAAGGCCTAAAAGCATCTATTCCTTTGGTGGCAGATGTACAAAATATATGATGGAAATGTGCTTAAAATATGTGTGCTCTTTTGTTAATAAAAATTCTAGTTCAAGTATGTTTTTGTTATCCTTTATTACTTCCAAGTATTAGTTTTATCATATTGCCAAGTCATAGTAATGAGAGGTATATAAGAGACACATAGGCATACTTAGTACTATATTTTTTAATATTGTACTAACATTTACCACATGTAATCTTTTATTTAGGTTGTAGAAATATGCTCTTGAAGAAACAAGATAGTTTAGAGTTGTGTGGCAAGATGATGTACAGGTGGACCTATTGTCTTAAGATTTTTTTGTTGATGTACTACATGAATATGTAAAAGTTTACTACTCAATGGATAATATAAAATGTTATAACAATTCATTTTGCAATTATATGTTGAATGGTAAACATGTGTTGTATGATTTTGTTCTTGTTCATGAGCACGTGCATGTGCTACTGTTGTTTCCTTCTGACTTCCTCTGATTTTCTTCTTCTTAGACTAGTGTGTGGTGTTTAAATGAAATATCTTAGGTGATGATCTTAATTTAGATGTCACACATCATATTAAGTTTTAGAAAATATGAGGACATCATAGGTGGTATAAGAGCACTACTTTGGATGCAACCAAAGGATTTCTCTAAAAATTGGTGTGTATTTTAAGAAAAATATATGATATAGCACATTTTGATAAAAAAATATCACAATATCACTCAGGGTAAAATACTTCCCCAGTTGTAAAGCATTAATCTAAGATCTTCACTTTAACTAGTGGTTTATGTATCTACAATCAGAAAGTGCCACATAAAGAATATGGAGATGTCTTGTTGAACTCGACTATCATGGGAGAGATGATAATAGGGGTGACAGAGCATCTCTGTCCTGACAGAGGACCCTTCGTTAGGTGGAGGATGGATGGAGGGCTCGATCTCCATCATCATATGTGGTTCTCAAAGCTACTATCCATAAATCCTAGTTAGGTATCTTCATAAAGAGATGCGACGATGACTGTGAAAAATTGGCGAAAAATGATATTAGGGTTGTCGACTATAAATTGCTCTATCCTAAGGCAACCACATAGAAGAATATTAATAGATGGATCAAGTTTGTTGCATGCCATGTTATTGTCTTGAAGCCTCATTGACCTTCCTTTGTTGAGAATCTGTGTCGATTATGTAAGAACAATGGTACTATTCAGGTGAAACTCAAGGGGTAAGTGTTTTTTCATTGTCAGTTTCTCATGTGTTGTAGACATGAAATCTTCCATTGAAGGATAGTCTTGGTTCATTATGGGAGGCCTATTATCATCAAGAAGTGGTAAAAGGGGAAGATACTAAAGAAACTATGACTAAAATCTCAGTATGAATTAGAATCTTTGATATCCCCTTGAAGTTTCAAGATGACGAGATATGTTATTACATTGGTACTTATCTTGGGAAACTAGGCAGGGTGGATTCATCTATTAAGGTCTTCAATAGGCTGAAATTTGTTTGTTTTCAAGTTCTTTTACCAGAGGAACCTAACTTCCCTATGGATATACTTATCATAAGTGATGATGGAGTAGAGAACATATTACAGATTGAGTATGAGTATTTCTCTAGTAGGTATTCATACTACCAATTTATGCCACGAGGATCTATTCTTCTCTAAAGCTCTAAAAATATATGTGAAGAAGGGGATACAGAAGGTGTGGGTGCAGAAGAAGGCTTCTTCTAACTTGCATGAACATGAATAAAAGTATGATGATGTTGTGATGGATATTGAAGACATTGTTCAAGAAGAGAATGCTACTGATTCTTCTTCAATATTTTCTATTGATGTTATTGGTTTTTCTGCAATGAGTGCTAACTTTGTTTCAACCTTTATTGCCTCATATCTTGATTGTTTTCTATGGGTGAAAAAAAGTAAAAGGAAATGTGAGATCCCTCCTAAAGTTTCAAAGGCACCTAGTGTTTCTCATAACCACATGGAATTTTCCAAATAAAATCTCTCCTCTGGATCTCTATGATGAATATGAAGAAGTTGGTATTATAAACCAAGGTATGTAGGTCTTTGACCAAATGGCCCAATCATTAGTACATGCTCTATTACCTCTTGGAACATCAGAGGAGAAAATAAAAAACCAGTTCACATCCAAGAGGAGATAAATAGGATAGTCCTCATCCTAGAGTCTGATGTTGGTGATGTTGGTATTTGAAATGATTTTAGGCTATGTGGTATGGTGTTGATTATGTGTCAAACAAAAAATATTACTCCATTGTTAGAATCATTTTTTAATGGAATAATACATCTATTAAGGTCAGGAATAATTTGTTGGTATGTATGCCCAGAGAGCCAATCATATGATGATTGGGATATGGAATTAGATACCTGATTTGATAATAATAAAGGCAAGCTTCTGATTTATTTTGTATATTCAGTTATGAGATAATTACTTACATAATAAATGTCTAGAGAATGATATTACTCAATGATGTATGTCTTCAAGTATGTGACTTGGAAGAATGAAATCATACGAATGTTAAGAGTATATTCATTCTCATTAAATCCCTGATCGGTTGTTATTGTGGAAGGTAGATAGACAACAATAACACATAAGATCAGAGTGTGAGTTGGTTAATGACTAAATATCATTAGTCATCATATGGAAATATCAAACCAAGCACACAAATACATGTTAGAGAATAGTATATCGGACATACCCACCGTGAGACTGACACATGGAAGCCAGCATAATGGAAGTCATAGTCAACTCTCACAGTGATGGTGATGGTTGTGGTTCTTAGACCTGAAATCATTACACTAATCACATGTGGTTGGGTACACTTTGACATCATCAAATGTAGTCTTGAAACATGGGTTGTTATAACAGTGATGATAACATGACTTTGACACATGGGGTATGACTGTGAGTGATAGATATGGGATTTGTCCCTCCGATAGGAGTATTATATCCAAGGACTCTTGATTAGCGAGGATGAGAAAAGTATGACCATACATGTGTGAGTCAATATGTGATATTGAGCTGACATATATCTCATGCAGTCTGCTCTAGTTCAAGAAATAAGATTGAATAATAATGAGGATGACTGCTCCATGCCTCTAGTTCAATCTGGATATCAATGACAAAGGAACTATACAAACACTATAACATCATACACAGATTGTATGTTGAAGTTTCTCCCCAACTTTCCATTCACTTGGGGAGCAATGACATGTGACTAGGAACCACTCTTTGCTAGTGTTGTCATAAGCTAGTTATGGACATTCACTGCCAATGTGATATGGGACCTATAGGGTCACACACATAGGAACTTATCTAGAAGAGGAGTTTTATCTTGAATGATAATTGAATTGATTACTAAACTGTATAGGTATTTCAATTCATGCAACATATTAGCTGACTAGACTGCCAAACAATCGGTTCAAGCATTGAGACTATTGTTTGGAGTGTTAGGTTGATTGTATTGTACATTGGTTGGAATTCACACAAAGGATCAGCTGACTAGACTGCCAAACAATCAGTTCAATCATTTAGACTGTTGTTTGGAGTGTCAGGCTAATTGTATTATACATTGGTTGGAATTATGCTTGACCTGGGCTATGAGACGAGTGTCTGGCTTGTGCAAAATGGCCATCTGGCTTGTACAAAATGGTGGTCTCGCTTGGCGCAAGATGCTTGTTTCAGTTGCACCAAACGACCATTTGGTTTGGTGTAGTTTCACCAAACGCCCATTTATGGGGTACGTCAAGTTGACTACTAATTGGAATTGAATTGCCAACATATGTGTAGAATGGGAAGGGACCATCTCATGTGCGAGACAAACTTTTCGTCACACGCAGGATGTAAAACTTCCAGAAAAGTTACGAAAATTTAAGATCTTCATGTCCTTTCCAGTCTGGCTTTAGTCCTGCATTGTCTGGGGATTGGGAACCCTAACCCCTCCTATTGATAGTGGGGTACTGGGGGGCTTCCCAGAACACAACTATTACAAAGACAATTGAGAATCAGTTGCTCTGACAAGTGTTGTCCTCTCTGGTTGTGGTTGTTGGTATGTATGCCCATAGAGAAAGTCATGTGATGATTGTAATGGGATACTTTATAAATGATTTGAATAATAATAAAGGCAATTTCCGATCTATATGTTTTAACTGTTTTTGAGATGATAGTATAACATGATAGATGTCTAAAGAATTGTTTTACTCAATGACGTATGCTTTTAGGTTAAGGACCTAAACGATGAGATCATACAGATGTTCAGAGTATACATTCTTGTTCGGTCCCTAGTCGGTTGTTATTGTGGAAATAACCATAGACATCAATAACACTAAAGACTAAATTGTGTCTTGGTTGATGACAGAATCTCATTAGTCATGATATAGTGATATCAAACCAAGAACATAGGTACTTGTTAGAGAACAAGTGTACCGAACAGACCCACCATGGGAGTGACACATGGAACCATGATTTGGTAGTCACAGTCAGCTCTCACAGTGATGGTGGTGAATGTGATTCTTTGACCTGAAATCACTACACTCAACACATATCGTTGGGTACACTTTGACATCATCAAACGTAGTCCTGAAACATGGGTTGTTATAAAGGTGATGATTGGGTGACTTTGACACATGGGATTTTTGAGGGGTGAGTGATAGATATGGGATTTGTCCCTCCTAAGGGAGTTTAATGTCCATGGCCACTTGATGAGTAGGATTGAGAAAGGCATGCACATGCACGTGTGAATCAATATGTGATATTGATGTCACACACATCTCACCCAGTCTGCTCTGAGTTCAAGGAAATGGATGAACGTTGAAAGGATGATTGTACCATGCCTTGAGTTCATTCAGGACATTAGTGACAAAGGAATTATACATTCACTATAACACCATTCACATATTGTAGGATTGAAAGTTGTTCTTTCTATTTCACTTAGGTAGCACTGATGTGTGACTAGGCACCTCTCTTTGCTTGTGAAGTCATAAGTGTAATGGACTTACACTATCAACGTGAAATGGACCTGTAGGGTCACACACATAGGATTTAACCTGGAAGAGGAGTTTTTCCACATATGATGTTTAGATTGATTACTAAAGGAGTTTAGTAGTTCAATTAAACACTCAGTTGATTGATATCTCAAAATCATAGTGTCCAAGATGTTGGACCAATTGATTAGAGTATCAGATTGATTGAAACTGTGATTGACTAATTTTGCAGAATCTGCACTTCCAACCGATCGGCTCATGAGATGAACCGATCGGCTCAGGTTGGTGAACCGATCGGCTCAACTGGTGAGACGATCGACTCATGTGCAATGAGACGATTGGCTCAATTGTTGAACCGGTCGGCTCATGTGACCAACGACGATCGTTTGGAAAGTTGATTTTTGCAAATACAATTTGTTTCACTTGTACAAATTCGATTTGGACAAGGATTAATATTTGATTAATCAGAAACAAATATGAAAGTCAATTTGAGTTGGACCAGGACTACGAACCGATCGGCTCATGTGATGAACCGATTGGCTCAAGGGTGCCAAACGATCAGTTCAGGTGTGAACCGATCGGTTGAGGTCACCAAACGATTGTTTTAGGGTTAAAACGATCGGTTCAGCTGGAGTAGTTGGTTGTTTTGTGGAAAATCTCGAACCCTTCTACTCTTGTTTAGTCTTGCATTGCCCGGGATAGAGAACCCTATCCCATGACCCTCCCATATATATAGGAGTATTGGGGGCTTCTCAAAGTACAACTCAGTGCACCAGTTGCTCTACAAAGTTGTCATTCTCTCTTGTTTTGGTAACCGAGAGAGCCCGAGCAAGTGCTACCCGATAAGGGAGGCACAATAAGGGAAAGACAACTATAGAAAGCGACTAGTGGCAGGTGAGTGTGTCGATGACTAGTACGCTGACAGGAGGGTGCGAGTCCTTCCGATTCCTTATGGGACAAGGAGATCAGAGTTCCATGTGGTCCGTGTGGACTACTTCAGAGGCGGGATACTTCTACCACTCGGAGGACAACTGTCAATCCCGACAGTCCCGGTGAGACCAGGTGGTGCTAGTCCTGGTGAGACCACTAGCTGTACAGACACCATCCCAGACCAGAGGTGAAGACCGCATAAGCCGCAAGGTAACTTCGCCAAGCAAGCCTCGGGACAAGGTACGCCTCTACAAACCATCCTTCCTATTGTATAGATGTTGACGCATTTCCTTTGTTCTGGGTTTGGGAGAAGAAAATGTTTGTTTCCACTGGCTTCTTTGTCTCTTCTAAAACTCGACAGTGGTATCAGAGCCATGTCAACTGCTCTATACTTTAGGATTATCGATGTGATCAATTTTGGTTTGTCGCCTTTATTTATTGCATGCGATGTGAATAAAATTGTCTTTATGCATGTCCAATCCTAAATCCACAAATCCCAATATACATATATGATATGTAATATAAATGCACTCGATGCGTGTCACCCTTAAACGAGTTTTGTAGTGGATGTTTAGCATGGTTATGGCCAATAAACCCTATGTATGTGTGCTTGGTTGAATGTGGTTGCTTGCATCTCAGTCTGTACACTGATTCCCTATCTCCTATTCCAGATGTAACTCGAGATAACTCGAGATTTCTTTCCTACCTTTTCTCCCCCCGAATGCAACTCGGGGTTTCCTTTTTCAAATGTAAAATAGAATAGATCTTTTATTTCCTATTATGTCAAAGAATGGCAGACTTTTGACGACCGGTTCGAGGAAGTGAGGTGAGCAGGTGGCGACCTGAGGAGATGCACGACGACCAATGAACCGATCAGCTGGAGGCACCAGTCGGTCGGCTGGTGGCACCCAACTGACCAGTCTAATGGAGAGTAGATCAATAATGGAGATGAGTTGATCAAACCCAGAAAGGAAAATCACAGAGTTCATCTTATACAGGTTGCATGTGATGTGGACCTAGATGACCGTGATTCTTCTTGGCTCGAGGAATCACATTAGGATTTCCATAATCATTCCTTTTGTCATTTCACATGTTTTCTGTGGGATATAGCATGTATATGATACTTACTATATTGTGGTGATTGGATATGTATATTTACCTATAAAACCAAATCCCTCATTAAATATTAAAGTTTTAGATGCCTTCCAAATGTGATACACGTGAAAAGCTTGATCGGCCAAGTGTGGGCACACCCTAGATTGGTACACCCTCTATCTCATGGAAGCATGGAGGATGGATATGTCGGTCTACCCAAGAAGGGTGCATATTCATCGTGTTGGCTTTGGGTCAGACTTAACAAGGTGACCTAGATGGGATCTAACACCTTGAGGCATGGAGGTGATCATGGCAAGGAGTTGCACATGACATCTTTCAAGAGTTGCATATGATGCAATTGGCAAGAGTTGCCTACCTGGAAGATCTAAGTTGTGGGTGACATCCCAAGCTGGTCTATGACTCAGAGGATTTTAGGATCTTGACCCACTAGAAGATTCTATGCTGCAATCTTCCGAATTGATGGTGAGGGCTGTCAATTTGAATCAAAATAGTGGGAGTGGTAATTCATTAAAGGCCTAATTAACTACTGCCAAATTTTATAAAAAAAATAAAATCAAAAGGAGTTTTGACAATTGCAATTTTCTCTTGTAGAATGGCAAAAGAATCATCTTTTCCAATGGGCAAATTAATTGAGAATAAATTCTATAACTGGTTAGGGATTGTGAGAAGTGTTCTGCACAATCCAGTAATATCGGTAGCCTTTGAATCCACTCTATGTGCACTTAAGAAGAAGGATAGTTCATTGATGGAGATCAAAGGAACAAAGTCCAAGGACAACAATAAGGGAGAGAGGGGTTTTCTCTCCAAACCAATGTCAGAATGTTCTGTGCTCAAAACATGGAGAGGATGTAAGGAACGATGGAAGAAGAAGCGAGAGATAGAGATCTCTACTTCTGGTGTATACGTAATAGATATTAACTTTACTACTTCTTTATCATGGGTACTTGATACCGGATGTGGATCTCACATTTGTTCAAATGTGAAGGATCTTAAAAGAAGTAGGCCTTTGGAGAAATGCGAGGTTGAACTATGAGTTGCCAATGGGGTAAGAGTTTCCTCCAGTACCGTAGGAACCTATGAGTTAACTCTACCTAATGGGCTAATAATAGAGTTAAATAACTGTTATTATGTACCTGCCAAAGTTGGATTTGAATTTCTTATTAAGAATGGAAAGTGTTCCATTTCAAAAGATGGGATCTTTTATGGCAGTGCCCCAACATCTTATGGTCTATACTTGATAGATCTAGAGACAAGTGTATACAACGTCAACACCAAAAGGCAAAAACTCATCAACTCAAACAAAACATATCTTTGGCATTGTCGTCTAGGGCACATAAATGAGAAGCATATTTCTAGACTCCATAAAGATGGTTATCTAGACTCTTTTGATTATGAATCAATAGAGATATGTGAATCTTATTTATTGAGCAATATGACCAAGACTCCCTTTTCAGGTAAAGGTGAGAGAGCTAGTGATCTATTAGGACTCATACATATTGATGTATGTGGGCCTTTTAGAACTAATGCCATAAATGGGTACCAGTGCTTCATTACCTTCACTGATGACTTCAGTAGGTATGGCTATGTGTACCTGATGAAACATAAGTCAGAAACCCTTGAAAGGTTCAAGGATTTCATGAATGAAGTACATAACCAACATGGTAAAAGTATTAAAACACTTCGATCCGATCGAGGTGGAGAATACTTAAGCCAGGAGTTTGAGAACCTTCTGCCAGCCCGTGGTATTGTATCACAATGGACTCAGCCTGGAACACCACAACATAACGGTGTGTCTGAAAGAAGGAATCACACTTTACTGGATATGGTGCGATCAATGATGAGTTTTGCTGATCTTCCGTTTTCCTTCTGGGGTCATGCTCTTGAAACCACCGTGTTTACACATAACTGATTACCATCTAAATCGGTTCAAAAGACACCATATGAGGTATCGACTGGGAAGCGTCTCGATTTGTCTTTTATGAAGATTTGGGGTTGTGAGGCTTACGTTAAGAAAATGTTTCCTGATAAGCTTGGACCCAAGTTCGAGAAATGTTATTTTGTTGGATACCCCAAGGAAACGAGGGGATACTATTTATACCACCCTACTGACAACAAAGTGTTTGTTGCTAGGACAGCTGTGTTCCTAGAAAAGGAATTTATTTCCAGAGGAAACAGTGGGAGAAAAATAGAGCTTGAAGAGGATCAAGCCCAACAAGAAAACATTAAACCAATAGATGTACAAGAGGAACACAGAGATTCACAAGGTGTTGTGGAATCTCAGTCTCCTCAAGTAACACAAGGACCTCACAGATTTAATAGGACACGCCTTGAACCTGAGAGGTTTGGATACCTTGTGCCTTAGGAAGGCGATGATTTGATCATAGATGATGATCCAACTACCTATCTACAGGCTATGGAGGGACCAGATTCTGAGAAATTGCTTGAGGCCATGAAATCCGAGATGGAATCCATGTACTCCAACAAAGTATGGACTTTGGTGGAACCACCTGAAGGGGTAAAACCCATAGGGTGCAAGTGGGTCTTCAAGAAGAAGACCGACATGGATGGCAATGTGCAAACTTATAAAGGCAGATTGGTTGCAAAGGGTTTTTGACAAGTTCAAGGTGTTGACTATGATGAAACTTTTTCTCCAGTTGCCATGATTATGTCCATCAGGATTATGCTTGCTATTGCGGCTTACTATGACTATGAGATTTGGCAAATGGATGTTAAAACCACATTCCTTAATGGGAATATAAATGAGGATGTGTACATGACACAACCTGAAGGTTTTATATATCCAAAGAATGCCAATAAAGTATGTAAGCTATAAAGGTCAATCTATGGATTGAAGCAAGCATCTCGGAGTTGGAATCTTGGATTTGATGAGGCAGTCAAAGTGTTTGGCTTTATTCAAAATGAAGATGAACCTTGTGTGTACAAGAAGGTTAGTGGGAGCACGACCACATTCCTCATATTGTATGTGGATGACATACTATTGATGGGGAATGATGTCTCAGCCTTGGAGAAGGTAAAGACTTGGCTTGGGAATACTTTCTCAATAAAAGACTTAGGAGAAGCATCCTACATTCTAGGAATCAAGATCTATAGAGATAGATCTAAAAGGCTTCTCATACTAAGTTAAAACACGTACATTGACAAGGTGATGAAGTGGTTCAGCATAGAGAACTCAAAGAGAGGCAACGTCCCCATGCTACATGGAGTCACCGTCTCTAGAGCTCAATGTCCCCAATCTTGTGAAGAGATGGAGCATATGAATGGGATCCCATATGCATCAGCCATTGGATCCATCATGTACGCTATGTTGTGCACATGCCCATATGTCTCGTATGCTCTCAGCATGACGAGCAGGTACCAGTCAGATCCCAGGGATGCTCGCTAGACAGCCGTAAAGAACATCCTCAAGTACTTGCGAAGGACTAAGGATCAGTTCCTTGTATATGGCGGCGAGGAAGAACTCGTTGTAAAGGGTTACACTGATGTGAGCTTCTAAACAGACAAAGATGATTACAGATCACAATCAGGATTTGTGTTTTGCCTAAACAATGGAGTTGTGAGCTGGAAGAGTTCCAAGAAAGAAACAGTTGTCGATTCTACTATAGAGGCCGAGTTTATTGCTACTTCATATGCATCAAAGGAAGCTGTGTGGATCAGGAAGTTCATCTCTAAACTTGGTGTAGTTCCCAGTAGTTGTAATGCAATTGAGATTTATTGTGACAATAATAGAGCTATTGCTCAAGCTAAGGAGCCCAGATCACATCAGTGGTCGAAGCACATACTGCGACACTTCAATCTCATACGAGAGATCATATAGTGAGGAGATGTAAAGATTTGCAAAGTACTAACTGAAGACAACATAGCTGATCCACTGACTAAGGCCCTTTCTCAGTAGAAGCATGATGGTCATGCTAGGTCACAAGGATTGAGGTTCCTAGGTGAATGTCTCTAAGTGAAAGTGAGAGTCTTTTGGTATGTATGCCCATAGATCAAGTCATGTGATGATTATATTGGGATACTTTGTAAATGATTTGAATAATAATAAAGGCAATTTGTGATCTATATGTTTTAACTGTTTCTGAGATGATAGTATAACATGATAGATGTCTAAAGAATTGTTTTACTCAGTGACATATGCTTTTAGGTTAAGTACCTAAATGATGAGATCATACAGATGTTAAGAGTATACATTCTTGTTCGGTCCCTAGTTAGTTGTTATTGAGGAAATAACCATAGACATCAATAACACTAAAGACTAGATTATGTGTTGGTTGATGACAAAGTCTCATTAGTCATGATATAGTGATATCAAACCAGGCACATAGGTACTTGTTAGAGAACAAGTGTACTAGATAGACCCACCGTGAGAGTGAAACATGGAACCATGATTTGGTATCCACAATCAGCTCTCACAGTGATGGTGGTGAATTTGATTCTTCGACCTGAAATCACTACACTCAACACATGTCGTTGGCTACATTTGACATCATCAAATGCAGTCCTGAAACATGGGTTGTTATAAAGGTGATGATTGGGTGACTTTGACACATGGGGTTTTTGAGGGGTGAGTGATAGATATGGGATTTGTCCCTCCTAAGGGAGTTTAATGTCCATGGCCACTAGATGAGTAGGTTTGAGAAAGGCATGTGCATGCACTTGTGAATCAATATGTGATATTGATGTCGCACACATCTCACCCAGTCTGCTCTGATATCAAGGAAATGGATGAACGTTGAAAGGATGAATGTACCATGCCTTGAGTTCATTCAGGACATTAGTGACAAAGGAATTATACATTCACTATAACACCATTCACATATTGTAGGATTCAAAGTTGTTCTCCAACTTTCTATTTCACTTGGGTAGTACTGATGTGTGACTAGGCACCACTCTTTCTTGTGAAGTCATAAGTGTTATGGACTTACACTGCCAATGTGAAATGGACCTGTAGGGTCACACACATAGGATTTAACCTGGAAGAGGAGTTTTTCCACATATGATGTTTAGATTGATTACTAAAGGAGTTTAGTAGTTCAATTAAACACTCAGTTGATTGATACCTCAAAATCATAGTGTTCTAGATGTTGGACCAATTGATTAGAGTATCAGATGGATTGAAACTGTGATTGACTGATTTTGCACAATCTGGACTTCCAACCGATCGGCTCATGAGATGAACCGATCGACTCAGATTGTTGAACTGATCAGATCAACTGGTGAGACGATCGACTCATGTGCAATGAGACGATCGACTCAATTGTTGAACCGATCGACTCATGTGACCAACGGAGATCGTTTGGAAAGTCGATTTTTGCAAATACAATTTGTTTCACTTGTACAAATTCGATTTGGACAAAGATTAATATTTGATTAATCAGAAACAAATATGAAAGTCAATTTGAGTTGGACCAGGACCACGAACCAATCGGCTCATGTGATGAACTGATTGGCTCAAGGGTGCCAAACGATCAGTTCAGGTGTGAACCGGTCGGTTGAGGTCACCAAATGACCATTTCAGGGTTGAAATGATTGGTTCAACTGGCATAGTTGGTTGTTTTGTGGAAAATCTTGAACCCTTCTACTCCTATTTAGTCCCACATTTCCCAGGATAGATAACCCTATCCCATGACCCTCCTATATATAGGGGTATTGGGGGATTCTCAAAGTACAAATCAGTGCACTAGTTGCTCTGCAAAGTTTTCATTCTCTCTGGTTTTGGTAATCAAGAGAGCTCAAGCAAGTGCTACCCGATAAGGGAGGCACAACAAGGGAAAGACAACTGCAGAAAGCGACTGATGGTAGGAGAGTGTGTCAGTGACTAGTACGCCGATAGGAGGGTGCGACTCCTTTCGATTCCTTATGCGATAAGGAGATAGGAGTTCTAGGTGGTCCGTGCGGAGTACTTTAGAGGTGGGAGACTTCTGCCGCTCAGAGGACAACTGTCAATCCCAATAGTCCCAGTGAGACCAGGTGGTGCCAGTCCTGGTGAGACCAGGAGCTGCACAGATACTGTCCAAGACCAGAGGTGAAGACCGCACAAGCCGCGAGGTAACGTCGCCGAGCAAGCCTCGGGATAAGGTACGCCTCTACAAACCATCCTTCCTATTGTATAAATGTTGACGTGTTTCCTTTGTTCTGGGTTTGGGAGAAGAAAATTTTTGTTTCTACTGCCTTCTCTGTCTCTCCTAAAACCCAACAGTGGTAACCACAAGAACCTATGAAAGTCCTACTTGACTAGGGAGGGATAGCCATGGGAGAGAAAGAACCGAGGATAATTGTTGTGGGACAGCATGTTGGTAACTAGTACACCAACGGGAGGGACAATGCCTTCATATCCATTCCTATAGGAAGAAAGGAGTTTTAGTTGGTCTGTGTGGAGTACTCTAGAGGTAGGAGTCTGTTGACTGCTTCTAGGAGGGCAATTTCAACTCACAGTCTGTGATAAGATTTGAGGAGCCGCTATAGCAGTTGTCTGAGTCTAATGTTCATGGAGGAGCAGTCATAAGAGTCCGAGTGCGACTTGGAGCTACACAACCACCGCCCAAGATAGAGTGTTCATCTACATAAACGAGTATTGTTGTTGGACTTACTCCCGGACCATGTATATCTTCGTGAAACCATCCTTCCCATTGTATACTTATTGATGCGATCTGCTGGTTAATGGGAAATATGTCAGTAAAATTTTTGATTTCACTGCATACCCAATGTCCTAACAATGTTATCAGAGCTATGTCAATTAATTATGTTTTGGGATAATCGATATGATCATATTTTGGTTTATCATGTTTATTTATTGCATGTGATGCGAATATTTAAACTAGTTGATGTGCACGTCTATCTAAGTTACCACATAAGAACCCAAATGAATATATATATTATGCAATTTACGCACGACACCATAAAATCGATTTTGATGGTGGATGTAAAGCATGGTTATGGCCAAAACCCTTGATCTGTGTGTGCATGGTTGTGGTTTTTATTCCTATTGTTAATCGGTCTACGTATCGAGTCTCTCTTTCCTTGCCAATTTAAATTAATGCTTTTCTTCCTATTCCCCTTGAATGTAACTTGAGGTTTTCTCCATAAACAATGTAATAATAAATAGGATAGTTTTAATTTATGTTTCAAGATGATGATCTACATAAAGTGAAATGACTAGCTCGTGAGACGAACTGATCAACTAGAGGACTGAGGAGGCTAGACAAAGGGAGGACGAACCGATCAACTGGTGGCCCAACCAACTGGCTGGACTTATCTGGATGCTACTTGGACCTGAGAATCAAACATCTGCTTTAGGAGATCCCAACCAAGAAACCAGGAAGCGAGTCGAATGGTTCAAGAGTAGAACCAATCAACTCAGATTGGTTTGAGCACAGATCTTCACCAACAATAGGTTACATATGATGTGGACCATAGGTAGTAGTAATTCCTTATGGCTCCAAGGAATTACATTAGAATGGCCATAACCATTGCTTGTATGTTTTATTTATTGCATGTTCTCATTTGTGGTGATAGTATGTATATGATACATACTATATATATGGTGATTGGATAAAGTATATGTATTTATACAAACTTCCCCAAATTTAATATCGAGTCTTAGATGCTTTCCAAAAACAGCACACATGAAAATCTTGATTGAGCAAGCGTAGGTGACGCCAATGCATGGTACGTCATCTATATCGTGGAAGTGTGATGGTAATGATGTAGGTTTCGCCAAAGCAGGGTGCATTATTGTCGTGTCAGCTTTTGGGTCAGGCTTGACTAGTGATTCTCAGAGCATCTGGGCCCAACAACATATAGATGATCCTGGCAAGGAGTTGTGTATATCATCTATCTAAGAGTTGCATATGATGCAATTGTCATGATGGCCTACCTAAATAGTCAACTTGTGGGCAATCAACCAAAGCTGACTCATGATTTGATGAAATATGGACCTTGGTCCACAAAAAAATTGTGCGCTGCAATATTCTGAATATATATTGAGGGTTATCAATTTGAATAAAATAGTGAGAGCAATAGTTAATTAAAGACCTAATTAATATCATCAAATTATCAAATCAAACCAAATCAAAAATGTTTTGAAGATGTTGTAATATTTCTTTGTAGAATGAAATGCCAAACAAAAACACATTCAATTGTAATTAGTCCATAAGAAGGAGAAAATGAGATAAAGTTTCATGATTGGTTAAGGATTTTGAGAAATGTTCTCATCAATGGGAGAAAGCTCTATGTCCTTGACAGACCAATGCCAGAGGAACCCGCTCCAAATGTGGCTAAGGCTAAATGGATGCTTATTGGGAGCATGCTAATGATGCAATAGACATCTGGATACCTAATGCTATGTTTTATGAACTATGAGTTGCATGAACAACATAAAAACATGGACATTCTCGAGATGATAAAATATCTTAAGAATCATGTAAAGCATATAAGTTGTAATGTTACAACCCCAATTTCAGGCTTATATGGTTTGAAATGCAATTTCTCTAATAAAATGTATGATTATGAAAATTGTAAGATTGATGTGTAATGAATGGATTTCTTTGATAATATTTCCTTTAAATATATGATTTCTTAGACCCTATTGAGTTAGTGGGTCCAATGTGATAAAAAGGAAAGAAAAGTTGAAGGAAATCTAATAATGCATAAAAAGGAAAAGAAATTAGTATAATGGTGAAAATTATGTGGAATTCTCTAGAAATTGCTGTGAATGACCTTTATTTATTGGGTTTCGAATCCACTTGGTTTCTAATAGTAAAAGGAATCCTAATAAAGAAAATAGAAGAGAAATAAAGAGAAAATACAAATTTTCCATCCAAATAAAAGTACTTTTCCATGAATGTACTTTGTAATGTGAGAAAGGAGAAAGAGACCTAGAGAAGGAAAAGAAGGAGTATGGTGATAAAGGAAATAAAAGAGGATACATTCAATTACTTCCTAACAAGATATTATTCCAATTATGGAAACCAACTCATCGTTTCCCCACTTAGTACCATATATAGATATGGTTGAAAACTACCCCAATTCCCTCATACAGGATGTGCCTCTCTCCACCATAGATTGCAACAAAATTACTTTCCTCATTGCCATGGATGTCCCCATCCATGTAGTCTAGGGATCGTCTTTGTGACTTGCCGACCCAATGGCCTTGAAGAAATAATAACTAGGTTGTATCTGACTTTCTGAGCGAGATGGTCACGAGGATCACAGTCATACTAGAGACTCCCCATCCTGTGTGGTGTGCGTCTTATTTTTGAAGCATGTGAGGTGAGACAGCATGATAGAAAGCCTGGAGATGATGCCAATGTTGGCAAAGATTTTCGACTCCTCACTGGAGGACCCCAATTACTGAACGATATGCACATGTAGTATGGAAGGTGGAGTTCCCCATCTGTAGGTGAGGGTATGAAACAAAGGATAAAGGAGTATAGAAGAGAGGGGGAGTAGGACAGAGAGGAAGCATGAGGGTGACCCATGGGGGAACTATGAAAGGGAGAGGGTTGTACCCTGACAGTCAGCGTTGGCATCCATGACAAGGGTGGGCACTGGAGTTAACGATGATCGCAACACCAAAGGTGGCATCTACAACCTACGGTGGAGGTGTGGTGGTGTTGGTTGGAGGAGTCAATGGAGCGGAGGAGTGAAGGACACCTAGAGTCCTACCGAAGCTTCACCGGAGAAGAACTAAAGCTAGTTCCTTAACCAAACTCAGTGGCGTCTGTGTGGCTTCACGCCGTTGTGAGGCAATGTGAGAGAAAGAGGGAGACGACCATGTTCAGTAGACCATTGGCAATCCCATAGACTGAACCAGCCAATAGGGTAGTCTAGAGAAGAACCGGGGTTGAACTACACCCCAATTAACAAATGGGACAATGGGTTTCTGCTAGCATCAACCAATAAGAAGGCTCCATGTGGCCCCAGACTTAAGGTAAAATGATATATTTTATTTTTAATTATAGAAATTGCTAGGGATGTCCAAAAATAGAAAAATTATATACCAATTTTATCGAAAAATCGAGAGGAACACACACAAAATAGTTTCATAACCTAAATACGCTCCTAGTTCTAAAAGTAGGGTTATGATGGATAAAAATCGAAGATTTGGTTTATTAACTTGTTAATGAAATCAATGCTCTCAAATCAGATTATAGTCTAAATAAAAATGACCATATTAATAATAATTAGAGTTGCTAATGAGGATAATCATGGATATGAATAAGGAGCATTTAAAGATCCTAAGTTTCCATGATATTAAAGAAGGTAATATGATAATCACCTCTTAGGGTTAAAGGGTATAACTTCCTATGTTGTTAATGAATATAAATTAGATCTAAGTGATCATAACAAACATATATGTTGGATATATTAATTAGGGTTACACATTGTCTAATTTGGAGTAATACATCTAATACAGAAGTGTGTGACAGAACTAGGGTCTGTACCCTTATTCCTAACCTAAACCCTAGTTTAGGACCAAGTAGAATTTAATGCATTAAATTGTATGGTGACACTTTAGGGTTGTATATAATTACAGATCATGTTGATTTATTTGATGTACACTTGCTTACTAACTATACTTGATGATTTGGATTGAATAAAGTACACCTAAAATATTATGCATGGCAAAGGGATGTGGTTATTTATGATTACTCGCCTTAGTTTCCTGATATTTTCTGATGTTTCATTGATTGCATGAAAATAACTATTTGGATGACTTTATTTTCTGCAATCTATAAAGTGAGTATGGTTATCACAAAGTAAAGATATATATAACTTGCCTGAACCTACATACCATCTCTGGATATAATATTTGAGAAGACCAAGCCCTGGAGGGAATTTCATAGGTGGTAAATCCCCAGAGGGAAGACCACATGGCACCCAAAGAGGTGACCCATAAGGTACCAAGCTCAGGAAAGAGAAGGTAGCCTAAAGTCCCTTTCAAGGACTAAACCTTATGTGAGGGTAACCAAGAGGATGAGTAAAAGCAGTTGGCAATTTATATTGAAAATGTAAACTTGCATTGTTAACAACTATTTGATGTAATTAGGTTGTTAGAAAATATGTGCAAATGTTTGGTTGCCACCACATACCAGTATATTCTTTATACTGACTGATATTTTGTTTGTTGGCATTTTAGGAATACTTGAAAAAGAACAAATAGTAAAGTGACATTTTCAAAATAAAGCAAATTAAAGAAAGGAGGATTTAGAAAGATAGAACTCTACTTTGTGTAAAGTTCCAAACTCATACTTTTGAAAGGTATGTGAAAAGTAAACTTTTATCCTGTTTTAAGCTTAGTTTATGGTTGAATTTATTAATTATTTTTTATTATTTGAAAAACCATTGATCATGTTTTGGGATAGTGGCTCCAGCTTCTTGGTCTTCCTTAATTGGGGGTTACTAAGGGGTGGGGTCATTACAATTGGTATCAGATCATGGTTTTCTATTTAATATCTAATAATTATTAAATTTTACGAACTCCTTAGAACCCAAGGGAGTTATGAGAGGATTTTCCAATGATGGAGGTGTCTAGAAAAGGATCACAATTTTAGGGATGGTAATATTTTCCTCTGCCCCTCTAGTCGATTTACGAGGACTATCAGAATATATGTGACTGCCTAGACAAAGTCAGAGGATTTGACTTGAAATAAGACACCTCTAGGTCTTCTCATCTATTTTCATCCCTTATCTACCATTTTCATAATGAAACCATAAGTTTTATCT